>CM060979.1:65532500-67932500 GCA_030765065.1 Deroplatys truncata
GTTTAACTGAATTATGTCACGTGTGACGTACCTCTTGTCACTCGGACTTTGCCATGCAAGAGTTGTCAGTGAGTAAGCGTCTATCGCCGTGATCTAAATTCGTGGCTGTTAAGTACTTTCTGACCCGCTGACAGTGCGCCCCCGTGAGGTACAAAGTCAGGATACCTAGATTTCACCATCTTACCACATATTGGTACATCTAAAGCAATCTTCGATTCCACGCTCGAACCGCAACTTATGGCTCGCTAGAATATAAGAGGTGTTTTCTACCTGAAAAGACTTAAATTTTCGAATAAAAGAACTGAATTGCTCATTTTCTCCTCTATATTTCAAGGCATTAATAACCTAAAATTCCATATTTCAAATGCTTCCGCACAATGTACCCACCTTGTCTCTTCCTTACTTATTTCCTCAAGGATTTACGGGAAATACTTATTTACCTTTTAAAAGTAACTATGCCTTTGGATCCTCTGATTTCTTGACAAGAGCTGATAAATAATATTTATAGCACATAAAATACCTAATTTTGAGTTATAATTTTACTTTCTTTTCAATAACCATATATTCTACACTATTACATTTACCTTCATGGGCTGCTACGAATGGCCTGTAAATAAATAAGAAGGCGACCTTCAAAATGACTTTCCAAAAGGGAGTAGACAGAAAAAAAGCAGAGACAACTATGTTCAGATGGAAAGACTTAAGTGACTAACTTAGGAATAACGTTCCAAACAACAGGGAACACATTCAGGATACATGCAAAAGAAAAGGCCGCAGTGCTAACAAGAGCCATAAAGGATAAAAATCATATACAGTAAAATCCTACTCGGTTAAAATTAAACTCTTCCAAGAAAAGATTGGTCCAATTCTGACGTATGGTATCCAGTTAGAGAAAATGTAAAGAAGAGAGATCTAAAAGAGTGGAAAAAATAAAGACAACATACTTTAAAAGAGGAATAGGGTGTCGAAATTTACCCCATCAAGATGTGTACCTAAGGACCCAGGAGTCGTTCATGATTGAGGATCCCCGCTACACGCTGCTTCTTTCGTCTAAAAATGCCTACAAAGAACTGCTGGCAGAGAACCTGCGAAAGAGAGACGAGATTGGAGAAGCGCTGCAGGCATGAGAATCGTCGTAACGAGACTTTCCTTGCATGCTTTTTATCATAAAATGTTATACGTTAAGTAATTTTCATATGCTAATGGATACATGTGTTCGCAGACTTTGTGAATTATAATGCAAAGAATACCACGTGCTATATTTCACCAAGTGCTACAACCAAGACCGGACTTAAAGTAAATAAAAACCATTCTGTGTACATCCCCGTTTGCCTCGTGTTCATATCAGCTGTGGGAAACCAACAGAACTGCCACGTGGACACGCGTCTCGTATTTATAATGCAATATAACGGTGTACGATTCTAATAAAATAACAATAATAATCACAGAAATAAAGCTGAGTTGAAATTAAATACACAATCATTAAAATAAAGCTTGTATTAATCTGTAGTTGCAACGCTATCGAGAAGGGGTGTAAAATCTAGGTCCCCATGACACGAAGCCCTCTGGCAATAATTCTGTTTATTTTATTTCGCTTTATAAATATAACTCCATTTTTTGCTGATAGAATTTGCTGATAGATTTTAAGACTATCTCTAACCTTAGCGGTTCATTACTGAGAAAAAACGCGAGCACTTTCCTACCACTTTTTCTAGAATTATTGGTACAATCTCTATTTTTTACTTTCTCTGCAACGTACATAGTAGGTAGACAAGGTATTGCATTACACCGAAAAATTGAATGTCGAGATTTCACAGGAAATACATGTTCTGAGGCCCCCTGAATAAAGAGGCATTTTTTATAAACTGATGTGTGTATGTATGTCTGTCTGTAAACAGCATAACTCAAAAGGTCGAATAAGTACCGAACTTGGTACTTAGGATCAGCACTTTCCAAAGCTGTGACAAAAAGTTTTTCAAGAAACTCCCTCAATCCAACTACACTTTACATGGAACATTTTTTTAAATGTTTGAATTTTCTAAAAAATGGCTACGATTATGATTTAAATACCATATGTTAAAGATATTTGCATGACAAATAAAATGTTTGGCTTGAGTTTTCTAGGAAGAGCCTATGAACGATAGAAAAAAACGTATCACACAAAAAATGTAGATCTCTTTAAACCACACAATTTATTTCAAACAGTTTGTTTTTGTAGGATCGGCTATCTCTAAGATATCCGTTATTAATGGTTCGAATTGTTCAAAACTGTCACTCCTTAAGTCTCGTGGATTTTCATTTGTTTCTAGCGATTGCATGGAAACTTGATGGAATTTTAATACAGCGTATAGGGTCCAGTTCTTAAACATTTGACTGTCGCTGTTCCTTTTGTATGTATAACAAAATCTGATGTGTTACACTCACATGAATTTCTATGCTCTTGTACAAGCTATTTTTGCAAACTCTTATTCTCCATCTATTTCATATTAATCGAGATAAACATTTGCAGAAACGATCTTTTGACATGCAAAGAGAATTACATTGTACACATAGCGACCAGCTCTAAAAATATTTGACTATCGCTTAAGGCGTACTATGTTCCCCTTGTTTTGAATTTGCAAGGGCAATATACAAATACAGTAGCCTTTAAGCATCGACATATATCTTAATAGCTGGTTGCTAGGTGCAGCACCATTCTCTTTGCCACAGATTAATACTCTTTGCACATCCAAGACAAAATAATGAATAACGAATTCCCATTTGAGAAAATAAGTATTGAAAAATTTAAAGGAATAACAAGCAATATCTCGAAAATGGTTCACTCAACAAAAAAAATGTGTATAACATAAATTGTGTATTTTAACGCGATCTACATTTTTTGCGTAGTAAAACTTTGTTTATCTCTTATGGTTTACCAGTTATGCAAAAGTCGTTTACAATGAAGAATACTTTTGGAGACATTCCCAGAAAATTCAAGATATACATTTTATTTGTCATGAAAATATCTTAAACATGTGATACTTTAATCAAACTCGTTAGAGCCATTTTTGAGAAAATTAAAATTTTTGAATAATGTTCCATGTAAAGGGTAATTTGGGGTTTTCTTGAAAACCTTTTTGTCGCATCTCTGGAAGATACTGAACCTAAATACCAAGTTTGGTGTATAACCGACTGTTCTTTTCTGAGTTATGCTGTTCAGTCACACACACGGTCATGTTTCCAAAAATGCTTTTTTTGCATTCAGAGGGTCTCAAAACATATATTTCCGGTGAAATCTAGGTATAGAATTTTTGGGTGGAATACAATACTTCCCCTACTTACTATACGTAGTAGAGAAAGTAAAAATGTGTAATGTAGCTATTTCTGCAAAGGTTTATTTGGATTAAAATGTTGCAGATAGAAAAATAAGCTTTAATGAGAATATTTTTATACCCAATAATAAACGATAGAGGATATAGTAAGCCATATGAATGAATAGCATAAGATTTTTCTAATTATAGTTTACGTCTGTTTCTTTTCCTCCTTGGTGTTCGCAATGCAAACACACACGCACTCAAACTCCGTTGTAATCTGCAGTTTGTTTAACAATGTTATTCATGATAGTCGGATTCTCCTGCACTGGTTTGTTAAAAACATTCAACACAATTATTTTTCTCCGCTTTTAACGGCTTAGCTTTAGAATGCTTCAGTGTTTCACTGCTATTATCACTTACCAAGCTAACAGCACTTGTAGAGGCAGCCATGTTTATCGCCTCACTGACTGCTCATGGTTATCGTATAAATGCAGAAGAGGGGCGTGAGATACCGCTCAGAATTGAAGGTAGCTACAGCCTTCTTTAGCTTTACTATTCATATTATTTAATACATTAATCTAAAATTGTAAGTATGATTTACATCTTCTTGAAACTCCATAAATAATGACGCATATTTAAGGCGCTATATGTTATGCTGTGCTTTGGTTTACTGCGTATCTTGGTATGGAGTTTTTGGGTGGAACACAACACCTTTTCTACCTACTGGGTACGTGGCAGAAGAAGTAAAATTGCACAAGTATTGAAAATTCAACCCAATATTAACGTACTTCTCGATATGTCTGAAGCAAAAGGACAGTTTTTGTAAATAAATCGTGCATTTTAAAGAGATTTACATTTTGTTGCATAGTAAGGTTTTACTACATAGCGTAGTGAGACATCTGTCTAAAACTTTCATTATGATGTTGCTAAGTTCAGCAGCTTAGTCGGCATTCTCCCGAATAAACTTTATCCATATTCGCTTAAGTTTTCGTGTTGGATGGACGGATAGTGACGTAATGTGTTTATATCGAATAGAGTGCACTCCAATTGGCTGCCAGTTGACGCTATTATTGATGTAAGCACCCCAGGTGGCGCCTGTAAGAGTTGTGACGACGTGAAACAGCTCAGTTTTTGGACGGATGTATTCTAATGTTATTTGTATACTATTTTACTGTACTACAGGGAGAGCCAAAAGACTACGAACCGGCTGCGCCGTGTTTTTCCTGTTTGGCTCCCTCGGTTAAGTCCCTCATCCACTATTATCTGCGGTCATATTAAGTTGAACCCCAGTTGGCTCCCGTGTGGAATTTTTGTATTCACCCAAATCTAAGGGTGAACAAATAGTATAACAACTTACAGGAAGAGCCAAAAGACTACGAACCGGCTGCGCGGTGTTTTTCCTGTCTGCGTCCTCGGCGCTCGTTGCCGTCTGCCGCTATCATAGAAAGGCGCGGATGAAACCTTACAACGTTTTTAAAACTACTTTTAAAGGCTTTACTTAACAACTTTATGAAAGTGTGTTGGAGGACAGAATTATTAGTAGAGATTTGTGGCACTCTCGGTCCCCCCCCCCGTACTAACCATCTGCGATTTCTATCTCTGGGGTAACTTAAAACAAAGTGTACAAGACAATCCCACACACACTGGAAGAATTAAAACAAAATATCCGCTAGAAGATTACCAGCATTTCTTAACGTGAACTACGGCGAGTGATGGATAGTTTGCTTAAGAGGTACCAAAAATATATGCACAACGACGGTCGGCAGTTTCAGCAGTAAAGACTTTAAAATAGTTTAAAAATGTTGTATGGCTTCATCCGCGCATTTGTATGATAGCGGCAGACGGCAACGAGCGCGAAGGCCGCGGGCAGGATAAACACCGCGCAGCCGGTTCGTAGTCTTTTGGCTCTCCCTGTATGTCGTTATACTATTTGTTCACCCTTAGATTTGGGTGAATACAAACATTTCACACGGGAGCCAACTGGGGTTCAACTTAATATGACCGCGGATAATACTGGGTTGTGGACATGACCGCGGGAGCCAACTGTCTGGCACCGATCTAAAAGGTTTGGTTCTTAAAGTTGAAAAAGATGTTTTGCAGCTACGTATGGAAAGTCAGTTTGAAGATTATGTATTATATTTCGACTGTTGGGGAGCCGAACTTGAAGTAGTAGCAGCCGCACGAATGGTAAAAAGTTTCCGGTAGACTTTGCCCCAAATGTTTAAAAAATATGAACTTTGTAATTTTTGACTGTTTCTTTAAATATTATGCATTTATGTTTGCCTCGGATACGTCAGTATTATTGTTAGAGACATGTTTCTCTTTGCAGGGTTGTGGTGCGGCTGAAGAATGTAGGCTTACACGGATTATAATTTGTACTTCTCTCCATTTATTAACTCTTTAAACGATTAAAATAACACTTCACTGATATAGAGACCTGTGAGATTCTTTTATTAATTACTTGCTCTTTTTAACACGTAAACTATTTTTCGTCTCACACTGAAAACGTATTAAATTTCTCGAGGACGCATCCCGCGTCCGGTTAGTAACACTGTCTGCTAGCAACGCATCCAGCTATGAGTACTGTCTACAAGCAATTGACTTGATTTCTAGCGCCTAAATTTGTAAATTTCTGTATTTCAAGTCTCTGATTGGCTATTCCTAATCCAATAGTATCTTTTATTTAACTTAAGCTTTTTTCTGGTTGTTGATTGGCTATTTTATAAACTGTCACAAAAAATACATTATTTTTGCTCCAAGAATGACTAGTAGCATAGTTACACTTTCTTACTCATTATTGCCTCAAGGTTACCTCATTGTTACCTGTTAACCTATTATTCTCACAGCTCCTACATTATTAAATTACGTAATACATTCAGATAACATTTTTGAACATGTATACGATAATATAAACATTTACAATGACTGTATTATACACTTTTCATATTTAGTTACATACACATATTGCTTTAAGACGGGCTGTTATTGAATTTATATTATATACTTTGACTGAAATCATTTAAGTGTTAAAAATACTGCCTCAAGGTGGAGTGATAGTAGAGATTTATTCATACTAACACACGTGTGCTATTTCACTTTATTATTTGTCTTCATTCTCCACTTATCATCGTCATTATCCTCCCAAGAATATTACTTAGGATTTTTATTTTCCTCTCGAATCCATAAAATTATGTATTATAATAATAAAACATTCTTAGCTTAAAGTTTGAAATGATAGCAATATTGACATAGACTAGAGAGATAAGACTGATGAACAAAAAGGGAACTAATTTTCTACAAAGTCTTAAATTGGGAATAAGATGCAGCATATTCTAATATTCTCTCAAACCAAGCTGATAGCCGCCGTAACGAGGATTTGCAACAGAAAGAGCAACACTAGTCTGTGCACCCCTGGGAAACTAAATCTTACTCGAGGAGCTTCCGGAGGACGCGATTGGCTCTCAAATTTCCTAAAGTTGCAATTAACTCGCTAGTCGAACTCGGGGTCGACTGAGTTAGTTCCATATAAATCATCCTAAGGGAGGAGGAGTCTGCAAGCTGCGTAGTGCGCGCGCTAGTTAAATAAACACACACGAGTGGCTTTCCCTCAAATCTGGCGATTTGCACTTCAAACAAACAATGCCGCATGAAACGAAGTGCTCTTTCAGTGAAATAAAACAGGCTTCTGGAGCATGACTTGCACAGTGTGGCTCCTAATAGCTGGCTTTCATTCTGATACTGCTGCCGTTAAATCGTGGCGGATAATAACTCATTAATGACGAAACAAATGTTTTTCTGTGATGAATGAAAAAGTACACGCCCCCTCAAGAATGTATTCATCTGCACTTTAAAAAATTCTAGCAGCCAAATTAATGGAGGGAAAAATCTAATTTTCCTTGGACTTGAAGATGAGACGGTAATACAGTTTACGTGTTACGGTAGTTTTTCGTGATCGTTCCTTTTATCAGTTTTATAATTTTTTTAAAACGATGCTATAATTGCAACTTGTTTATATGTGGGGTTTTTAAAATCATCTTTCATTCATTGTGTAGAGAATTCTGTTTGCATACATTGAGGCAGTATTTTTAACATTTAAAAGACTTCAGTTTAATTATATAATATAAAATATAACAACACCCCGCCTTAAATTAATATGTGTATGTAACAATATATAAAAAGTGTATAATATAATATATAAAATGTGTGTAACAGTCATTGTATTAATGTTTATATTATTGTATTGTATACATGTTCAATAATGTTATGTGAATGTATTATGTAATTTAATAATGTAGGAAATGTGAGAAAAATAGGTTAAAAGTTGCTAACAATGAGATAGCCTTGAGGCAATAATGAATTAGAAGGTTTAATAATGCTACTAGTCATTATTGGAGCAACAACAATGGAAATTTTGAGACAGTTTATAAACAGCCAATCAACAACCAGAAAAAAGCTTTAGTTAAATGGAGGTATTCTATTTGACTAGGATTAGCCAATCAGAAACTAAAATGGAGCAAAATTTACACATATAGAAGCCAGTTGCTTTTAGGTAGCGCTCATAACTGGACGTGTTGGTTGTAGACAGTGTTCCTAACCGGACGCGAGATGCGTCCTCGAGAAATTTAATACGTATTTTGTGTGAGAAAATAGTTTGTGTGTTTAAAAAGTGCAAGTATTTAATAAAAGAATCTTATAGCTCTCAATATCAGTGGTGTTATTTAAAATAGTGTCAAGAATTAATAAAAAGGAGTGATGTAAAAATTATAATCTGTGTAAGCCTACATTACTCAGTCGCACTACCTCCCTGCTAAGAAATCCATGTCTCTCACAATTTTACTGACGCAGCCGAGCCAAACATAAATATATAATATTTAAAGAAACAGTCAAATTACGAAGATAATATTTTTAAATTTTGGGACGAAGGCTACCTGGTACTATACATGCGGTTCAACTACTTAAAGTTCTGCACCCCAACATAAGAACTACAATACAACTCCTACTTCAAATCGGCTTACCATACGTGAAGCAACAACCTACTTCAAATTGGCTTCCAAAGCGTGGTGCAAATAACGTAATAATAACAACGTCTTCAACATCCATACACTTTAATCAACATGTGGTGGAGAAATAATTTCCTGAAGTAGTAAATATTGAGCCAAAAATGAGGAATTAACGCAAAAACATTGAAAATTCCCAACTTAGGCATTTTATCCCTCCATCAAATAAAATCCCATTTTCACTGCAAAAGCAAGTAATACACAAAAACATTGCTCTACTCAATGCATGTAAAGTAATTCTGAAAACACCACGAATAAAAGAGCTGCAATTTTGGCATACTTCAAAGAAATTTATGCACTGTATTACAATTTGATCTTAATGTCAAAAAAAAATTAGATTTTTCCCTGCATTAATTTGGCTGCTAGAACTTTTCAAATTGCACATGAATGCTCTCTTGACATGGTGTATGCATATAAAAAAGCATATATTGTGTTGCACTCATACGACATTCTCTACTCTCATTTACAAACTATTCTTACAAAAGCTTATTATTCGTCTACATCTTGTTAATCCATTCCATTCACACATGTCGTTGTATGATATGGAAGGTAAAGCGATAGTCAGATTTTTAAAGAACGTGTGGCTATATACACAATAGAATGGTTCAGGCGGTGACATCCGTGGACGTCGGGACGAAAACTCTGATCGAAAGTGTTTTCGCGAATTTCCTCGGTCCTAGGCGAATCCAGGGTTGCATAATTAGATCCGCAAATTTTCTCATCATCCCTTTTGTCGCTGCATTCCGTTTCCTCCTCCTTCTTCTTCACCGCCATAGATCACCGATCCTGCATATGCTATGATCTAGAGCAAGGGTGGCGAAAACGACTTCCTTCCGCGAGTCACCAAATATGCAAAACGCACTGCATCACTCAGCAGCATGTGAAAAACAAAGGGACGGTTGCAGAGAGGGAACGGCGCCAACGAGTCAAAATGACTCGCGAGTCACGTTTTCGCCACTTCTGATCTAGAGTATGCTTGCTTCTCGATAGACTACTAACACAAGCCATTGGCTTACAAGTCTTTGGGAGTTTAAGCCTTAAAAAGAGGAGTGTAAGCAATTAAAGAACGGCTAGTGTCGCTATTTGATGCTTTGAAATTCCATGCTCTTTATAAGAGCACGAGAAAAACAAAGAATAAACACTTACCAATCAAGTTAAAGTATAATTATTTGGAAATTCAAGCCAAAAATAAGTAATATCTCAAAAACAGTTAATTCAATATATATATACATATTAGACGTGTTTTATTTGGAGGACGTTGCGATAGTCATTTTAGTGTAAATTTTAATTTGACTCTAATTATACGTTCCCATAAAAAAAAGTTAAATTTACCCTAAAATGACTATCATAACATTCTCCAAACAAAACACGATTAATGACATTTACTTTTCCCCATATTATCAAGCAACTTTTATTACAGATATTTCTTTATACAACGCTCAGATTTGTAAATAGTGAACAGTCTCGACTTATATGGTCCACCTTGTACTATATAAGTTAATTATAATCATATAAAACTCATTCATTATAAACGCGACTTCAGAGACTATTCCCAGAAAATTCAAGATATAGGTACATGCCATTTGTCATGTGATATCTTTAACATATGGTATTATAATCAAAATCGTCAGGGACCTTTTCGAGAATATCAAAATTTTTTAAATATTTTCCACATAAGGACAGATTGGAGTGAAAGATTTCCTTAAACATCTTTTTTCGCATCCCGTGAAGATGCTGAATTGCAATGCCAGTTTTGATATTTAACCCACTTTTCATTTATGAGTTATGCACTCCACAGGCACACCACAGGTATCTTTTAAGCAAAAACGCATTGCTATCTGTACTATGTACCCACTCAAAAATTATGCAGCAAGATTTCACTGGAAATAATGTTCTGAAGCTCCCTGAATCCAAAAAATCATGATAGGAAGTGTTCTGTGAATGTGTGTGTGTGTGTGAGAGAGAGAGAGAGAGAGAGAGAGAGAGAGAGAGAGAGAGAGAGAGAGAGAGAGTAGCTCAAAAACGAAACCTCGTCAAGCACGATAAAAAATAATTTTGCATAAAACGATCAGTTTAACCTCATCAGGCGTTTAAGGTAAATGATTTCGTAGGTGATGTCGTCCCCCTGGTGTAGTGGTTACCATGCTAGCCTCTAGTTCTGGTTCAAACCTGGCGGAGAGCGATGGATTTTTTCGGATGTAAAAATCCTTAGCATGGCTTCCTTCGGAAGGGAAGTAAAGCCGGTGGTCCCGTGTCGTAGATTAACGGCACGTAAAAGAACCTCAACCTGATAAAGAGGCCTCTGAGCAAAATTACCGGTCTTCCACGCCCAATATAGAATGGGGCGCTAAGGACCAAAGCAGTTAAAGAGCGTCCATAAATAAAACTCAATTGAATTTCGTAGGTGATAATTAAATGTGAGGTAAGATTTCATTTTTGGGGAGAGCAGTGAGGACGTAAAACGAACAAAACTTATAAGTGGAAATTGTGTAGAATTAAATGTTTCTACACGTAGAGATTAGATTCCACTTATAGGTCAAATTGACCCCTCCTGGGTATTGATGAGTGTTAATAATAACCAACCTTCCGTAAGGTGGGTTTTTCACCAAGACCAAACGAGGAAAGCAGTAGTCCTCAGAAACCTTAAAATGTGCCCTAACGTTCTAAGTCGCACCAATCTCAAAACAGGCACAAATATGCTCCGTGAGGCATGCGTCAGTCATTGTAATTGATCATAATACAACTAATGTGATTCATTGGCGTGTAACTTTTCAAGTGACTGGGCACTTTGACGTTTACTTCATGCGGAGAAGCATTGCCGTGCTATCAGCACACTTCTTGGGAAATTATGCAGTCATTAGATGCTTGTTGCTATGAAACGCCCAGTAACTTTAACACACGCGGTAAGGCACTCGCCCCTTAGCTCCCGAGTATTATTAATACGTGATGCCTCTAAGCAGACGTTTCTATATATTAGCACATTCTATTTATGAGTTACACAGAAACTGTTGCAAAATGGACATCACAGAAATCGCTTAAGGCGGTTGCAGCTCATTGTTTAGTTTTCGTCTGTGTGAAGCTATTTTAGTCTACATCTAGTAAGATTAAAGGGCTTTTAGTCTGAAAATTCCTAAAGAAAATTTAAATATAGAATTCTTATCAAAAGCATATAATGCTAAAATCCATGGAAATTTTAGTTGTGGAACAAATTTCTGAGGTAACCATACTTCAGCGTTTAAATTTGTTTTATTACTAAAGAAAATAGTTGGAATCTTACGTGGTATAATATCTACGTCTCATATCCGACCACTTTTTATTAAACTTGCTACCGTCAATGTATGTATTGGGATGTACACTTTATATAAAAAATCTGATCTGTTACACTCGTATGACTTTCTCATGTTAACATGCTTCATGTTAATCGATGTGTTAAGCTTATTGCTAATTTTCTTTAGATGCAGGGGGAATTGGTAGGATTTAAGCGATAGTCAAATATTTTAAGAGCTAGTAGCTATGTTGAGTATTCCATTCTCTTTGCATTACCAGGACAAAAAAATGAATAACGAATTCCCATTTGATAAAAAGTATAAGTATTGGAAAATTTAAGGGAATAGCAAGCAATATCCTGAGAATGGTTCACTCAACAACAAAAATGTATATGCCATAAATTGTGTATTTTAATGCGATCTACATTTTTTGTGTAGTACAATTTTGTCTATCTCTTATGGTTTACCAGTTATGCAAATGTCGTTCACAATGAAGAACACTTTTGGAGACATTCCCAGGAAATTCAAGATATACATTTTATTTGTCATAAAAGTATCTGAAGTATATGATATTTTAATTAAAATCGTTAGGGCCATTTTTGAGAAAATAAAATTTTTCAAAAAATGTTCTATGTAAAGGGTAATCTGGTGTAGGGGGATTTTCTTGAAAACCTTCATGTTGCATCTCTGGAAGTTACTGAACCTAAATACCAAGTTTGGTGTTTATCCGACTGTTCGTTTCTGAGTTATACTGTTCACAGGCACACACATAGACACAGACACGGACATCTTTCCAAAAATACTTTTGTATTCAGGAGGCCTCAAAACATGTATTTCCGGTGAAATCTCGGTATCGAATTTTTTGGTGGAATGCAATACTTACTATACATAGTAGAGAAAGTAAAAACTATCCATAATTGTAAACATTGTTGTTCAATACAAAATTATTATACTAGAAATAATTTGTATATTTACCGTAGTAAAAATGTAGTATTACATAAAATACATTATAAAGATGAATATTTTTAATTGCATCTCATCTTAGAACTCTTCCGTTAAATACATTTAGATCGACAAACAAGATTTATATGACATCCAAACCTCTTTACAAGATAGATGATGTTTATAACTCAAATTTGTATATTGTTTTTATTTTTCATTCCATAAGTTGCTATGCATTCCAGTGTTGACAGCATTAAATGATGCATCCACCCTCAGTCATCCATAATTATATTTCAAATATATAGGGTGGATCATCAAGTTGAGACAGTACAGTATCTCCATAGCTAAGTGTTGTAGAAAGAAATATTCTGCTTTCCCACTCCTCATAAAAAATTAAACATCTGTATAAAGCACTTTGCAATTGTTCTTACACCAACGTAAATAACAACGAAAGTTCTGAATGGCTGTGTAGGAAGAGCACAATTGTTTGGAGCACAATGGTCATTTCAAGGTCAAGTTACTTCGTAACTGGGAACCAATTTTTTTTTATTTTGTTTCCTTATTCCTCATCACCAAATAAACTTTAATAAACTATTTTCCAATGAGAAAATAACATACAAAATGTAGGTTCCCATTTAAAAAATTAAATTGACTCTAAAATTATGACCATAACGTTCTCTAAACAAAACACACTAATAATATCAAGCAACGTTTGTTAAAGACATTTGTTTATACAAGGCTTAATTCTGGAGAAATGTTACAGTCTCAACTTAATGGTCCACCCTGTATAATATGGAATTTAAGTCAGTAGTATCCAGTAAAGTATTATTTGGTATTATCGTTGTAGTATTATTCACATTTTTATTTTATATAAGTGCTAAAAACATACTAATGAACTACACACAATAGTAGCTAATATCTACCACGATCATCGAATAAAAAAGGCTCATTCTCAGGGGAGGTGATTTCTTAACATATAAATAAAGCATAAATATATGAAAATGGCAATATTATTAAGCTAAATTATTATTTTAAAGATAAAAGCAATGACAAAGTTTATTTTAAGTTATAAATTCATTATATACATATTAAGTAATTTACATTCAATTTAAACTCTCTTTAAAGAGAGAGAGAGAGAATATGTGGCGAGGTAATACTACTAATAATGAACAATAAACAAAAACACTGATAGAATTAATTAAAGCCATAGTTCCTGATAACGCTTTAACTTATTTTAATCTATAAATTCTGTGACACTGCAACCTGGACACTTTGTGTTAAATTATATAATCTTGACCAAAATTGCTACTGGAGGGCTGGAGTTGTTAAATATTTATGTTCAGACAAGGACACAAAGCCATACTGCTTACTATCATTTTCTTTCCTATGGGCAAGAGAACGTTACATATTAAACACCGGTGTTTGAATTCAGAATCAGTGTGATTTAACGAAATGCATTTGTAATAATAATAAACCCAAATCTCCATTACACATTCTTCTTTGGAATGCCAATGTAAAGGGTATTTAAGTTAGGTTATACAACGGAGGGGTCACGTCTGTACTGCGACCTACATAGATTTATTGTGCCTCCCACCACCAAGAAGGAAAGGATGAAGTGAAGGAACCACAGGAGGCTGCAGGCCGTAGGCAGACAGACTACAGAGATCGCGGAAATCCCTAACAGTTCCGGGCTGAAAGACACGTCTGCTGGAGTTCCTAGAGAGGGGGATGAACGACCTGTAAACCAAGCAGCCCTCTAATGTCCCGGGGAGTTGTAGCGGGAAATCGTTGGTCCTCTGGGTTGATGGCCTCTACTGCAGTGTTCTGGTCTCCGGCTATCTCCGCTCTGCGGCTGATAGTTTCTCCATTCCTAATAAATTACCTATCTAACTAATTTCACTAGTCTCAGGGTTTTCGTAAGTGAGGCGAATTAAAATACACTGCATTTCCCTTCATGTGTGGTTTATTATCAATAAAATACTTATGGGCGGCTGGTTTTTTCCATCTGTAACAATTCCTACTATAATAATAAAGTAGGAGCCTAGTCTAACTGCACATGCTTCCCACCCATATGTAAACACCTGCATCCGTCGTCCAGAGAGTATCACTGTGTGTCGACAAGATTCTATAAGAGAGTGAAAATCTGGGGCTTTCTTCCCCCTTTTATACACAAATTTAGTGACGCTACCATCGCGCCTTTGAAGTAACGACATTTCTAATTCGTCCTCAGGCCGCGTTGCCTTATTATGTATGAAAATATTTTGCTCCAAAACGTTTTACACACGCGTCCTAGTGACGCGTCCGGAAGCAGATTCAATCTCTCTCTCTGTCTTTCCTTTCTGTATCTGTCTCTTTCTATTTCTGGTTATTGCTTCAAGTTCCTTGCTCATTAGTTTGGTGAAAGGTGGTGGGCTCTACCTAGAATTACCTTTCACCTGGAATTAGGTAGCTCGTCGTCCCGTACTTATCTGAATGAAAATGTGCTTTGTTCATTTCTTGGCTGCTAAATATTCTAACATCTTTCTTGCTGAATTATATTGTGTACAATTCTTGTTTTATATTGATTTATATGTCTATGTGTGTATAGATATATAGGTATACACGTGTGTGGTATATCCCCTTTCAGAGTACTCTTTCCTTAGAGCAAGCATCCGGACCATCTGTTCGGCACCGCCATATATAAGTGTTACAAATAACATGATGAATAAAATAAAATATAGCTCTAATTGCTTTTTTCCAGATAGATTTCACATTTCTATCACTAAATGAGAACTCCCCAGCATTCACCTAACGACCAAAGAAAACTACTAAAAACCCATGATCAGAGTGGGCAGTCAACGGGAATCGAACGCAGGACCTCCCGAATGCAAACCTCATACGTTATCGTCTCGTTCGGTAAAGGACATTTAAAAAGCCGTTTCAACATTCAATATATATATATATATATATATATATATATATATATATATTAAAATAGGAAACGCAATACTTTTATGTTTTATTTTATTTATTTATTATTTATTTTTGCCAAACAGATGTCGTTTCTACAAAACAAAGTGTATGGTCAATTATTTTTGTGCAGGGGTAACATTATTTTAGCCACACCATGTAGAGCAATTCATGGTTTTGAAGTTTCTAGTAATTTTCTTGCTGGAGAAAATTTTCGGTTACTAGATAGTTGGTGCGGAACTTAGCAAAACTCATTTAATAATGTAACCCAGCAACCGGATTGATTGCGATCAATATATTATCAAAGTCATGTTGGTGGAATGCGCTTGCTGAATATCTTTCCAATCGTTTTATAAGTCTGTGGTTTACAAATAGAATGCAAAGTTTTATTTTTTTTCCAAAATGTTAAACTTATAATGTTAACTTCCTCAAACTTCTTATTGCTTAGCAATGGCATTGAACTCCATGTATCCTAATATTTGATGACAAAGGTACTGGTAAATATAATGACAAATGACAAACAAACAAAAACCTTATTATTTACACAGAACCTGTGATATTATTTTCGTCTTGACATGAATAATACTGGATTTATTATAGATTAAACTAAAAGTTACTTTTGTAAGAGCAAATACAGCATGGGTGCGTCTGAAATAGAAAACTGATTTATTAGAAATAATGAATTCTTTCCTACTACAAGTATTATTTGAGCTTTTACAAAGCCACATAATAGCGTAGTAATTTATTTGTTGATATTCCAAAAGAACTTTCGCAGTATTTGGACTCCATTTTTCATGTTGTTTCAAAGTGATAAATGTGTGGATATGCTTTATCATTATATGCACGCTATATATTATAGTAATATTAAACTTTTTATATTGATCAGATTTTAAGGTAGTATTCAGATTTTGAATTACATGCAAACTATCGACTACTGTGCATATAAACACTTCTTGCTGGAATAAAATCAATTTAAATACAGTGTGTTATGTGGTTTGCTAGCATTACGCCGGGGTAATATTTGCGCAATTTCCGGGCTTCTTTGTTCACCAGCTGTATTATGCATTTTAGACGATGCATTTAATGTATTTCTTTATCAAGGCTTATCGCGCATTGTAGAATACCTATCACAAAATTCATATTTTCCCTTAGTCAACGTTTACATTTTGATATATCCAACCCTATAATTGATACCGGCACGTAGGAAACTTACAGGGTATACCAATGGAATTCTGAAGCTATTCAATATACACCATCTCTTCGAAAAATAATTTATAAGGCGCTTTTAATACGCTTTTGTGCAATTCAAAGTGATCTTGACCACGGACAGTGGGTTGTAGCGAGGTGCCCCGATTTTCGGCTACAAATTCGAATAGGTTCGAGCTCACTCATGGGGATATGGCATTATGGCCTAGGTATACGGCAGGTGTGGTAATGAATATAAAGAGCTGTAATTGATAGAAATCTGCGACTCACGAAAACCAACATTCCAGCTGGAGGAGGCGTAGTACTGACCACATCACCTCGCTGTACCAGACTGCCCACCTCTGTGCTGTGAATTTAGGAGCGTGGTTGTCAGTCGGGTTGGTAGGCTATAATGGGCGACATTAATCATTATGTCATAAACTCACGTTTCTATATATTTTTACATTTACTGCTGTAGAGCATTGCTCCAATAATGCGTGTATGCAGTTTAGTAGGTTGAATATGTATGAAATAAACAGAAATATCAAAATAGAAATTCAAACTTAATTAAAATATATCATTGCAAAAAAAATAAGAAAAATCATTTAAAGTATGTCATAAAAAAACAGTAGTAGTGCATGATCCGGTTTAGCCGTTCGGATTAAGGGTAATGCTGCCGCTAGAGGTGCTAGTGTCACTTTGAATCTCTGAACTAAGAGGGATGAAACCATGTGCCAACAGTTTACTTACTATGTTCACTGCAAGGTGTAAAACAATGTTTAACTTTTAGTTCCACAACCAACCACAATGTTCAAATGGATACATTTAGTTCCAATCATTTACTTTGCATCTTATAGTACTTAGGAATAAAATGCTGTATAAAACATTGTATTTGTTCTATAAATAAAATGATGTATTTGAACAAAATAAAGAGATAAATGACCCTGATTATTCTTTGCATTAATTATAATCCTACCGGATTATTAAAACCATATGCATCAATAAGTGCTCAATTTATAACTATTATAATTACAGTTTCATAATAAATATCAATACAGTGACATTACTTAAACTTCCTTATGTAAACATACTTTATTAATCATAGCACAAAATTCACAGCAAGAGGCATATATCAACATATGCATATGCTCTTAATCTAAGGTGAGAACAAAATAAGTTTCTCGGAGTTCCTCGGCGTTAGAAATTTCGTGATTACGAAAAATGATGTTATAGTCTGCGTAGATGAACACTAAGCCAACGTTACTGCTACATATTTGAATCAGTGTCGTTTTTGGTCTGTTTTACAGCAGAATGCCTATCTAGAATGTCAATTTCCATATTATGAGCACTTTATTTTCTTAGGATGAATAAAAAGGAAGGCTTGTTTTAAGTAGAAGTACCCCTATACTATATAACTAGGTAAAGCTTAATTTGGTTGCCGTTCACCAACCATTACTAGAGAAATTCGTAACAGAACAAGGATATATCGGCACATTCTAATACCATGGAGGTTGCAAACACGTTGCACTGTTAAGACACTGTTTTTCATTTTTGATGATGAAAAAGAAAGGTACGTATGGCTAATTTGTCTCCAGTAGATGGCGAACTTTGTGTTGTTAGTTACCACATGTTTTTCGCTCCTGAAATTACATAGCGCAGAGTTTTTACATGACATTTGCAGTTTTAAGCGGTTGGAGTAATTGCACTAACATACAAAAATGTGTACATTTCAAGAAAAATGTTCTAGACAGCTCACGCAAAATCTTTGTTATGCTGCTTATAAGAATTAGTACATTAGGTCATGAAACTGACTGGACTTTTCCTGGTTTCTTTTAGTCGCCAAGATAAATACCGGATTGGATATTTAATACCACAAACTAAAGTTTAACCTGTATAAAACAATAATGAGTATGAAAATAGAAATGCTCTGCCATCTAACCTCTGATAATGAAAGTAGGTAGACTGGACGGCACTCTAATATAATCTGCACGGCACATGTAGAAGCAGGGATGCAGTTGCTTAGCACTAACGCCTTTGTGGGCACATGACGCAGCAAGATGAGACGTAGAAGGCAAATTATCTGCTACACACCTAGCCAGATCCTGACAGATGCGTCACGATATAATCACGTAGTTAAAGCGACGTAAAATAAAGACAGAAAAGCATATTCACTGTTATTATAGTCTAAAAGGTTACATAATTAAACACAATTGCCTTAGGTGGTGTTTGTGATAAATGAAACTCATTGATATCATTAGTTATAGCATGTATATATTTTTAAGGACATGGCTTAAGAGTGCATTTTAATTTAGAATGGTAATGCATTGCAAACAATTTACACGGATGGGCTGGTAATTTAGTTCTCATGAAAGTCCCGACATAAATATATTTATTTAATACCTAAATTAGTTTTATTTCATTGCTTTTTAATAATTTAGAAACTATTAAGGAGTGATAAATCAATGTCAGAAGACATTATTGCTAGGTTGTAGAAAAATATGTAACTGAATTTACCTAAACTTATTCTAGGTGTACGTGTTTGTTTGTTCACTTGTGCTCTTTTGCCCAAGAAATGAAATCAGTTAAATCTGAACACAATTGGTTGCAATTATGTTCTCTGAACCTAAAATTCAACCAATAGAAGGAAACGAATTTCAATTGGAATTTAGGAAGTATCATGTTTTACATATACAGGGGCACACTCAGAGAAGCGTTCAGGCTATATGAATAATTGAATGTTAACTTCGAGTAATAAGTGAAAGCATAAAAGAAAGATTTACCAAATCGTTTTAGTTAGTTAGCAACAGAAGTTTTTAAACCATGCATATGGTTGAGAGAAGTACAATGAAGTTGCGCAAAACATTAATAGCTTCCTGAAGATACAACTATGGCAAGCAATGATATTAAAAGCCCCTCTGTGTTAACACACACACACACACACACACACACACACACACACAATCACCCCACTCCACTTACACAGAAATGAGACTTGTTTAAAGTACCAATAGTTTTTTAAAGAGCATTATTTTTCCAATACTTTATTATCATTTATTAGCTTACACCTTACACTACTTCTCCACACAGTCACCGCCGTTATTCGGGCACTTGTAACGGGAAACCAGTTTTTGTATACTTTCGTCAAAGAATGATGGCGCCTGTGATGAAATCCAAATCTGCAATTGTTGTTTCACAGCCCGTTGTTGAAATGTTTTTCATCAAGGTAATTCTTCAGATGAAGAAACAGGTGAATATTGCTTGGTGTCAAATCTGTGCTCTATGGCGGATGGTTGAATTGTTCCCAACCAAATGTTGCGATCAGATCTTGAGTTTGTTTGACGTGTGTCGCCTGGCATTGTCACTCAGTATTGTTTTTCATAAACTCACAAATTAGCGATGAATGTTTGCTGCCGTGACATTTCTCGCATTAAAATAAAAACGAATCACTGATCTGGCTTCTCAGTCTATGGGTCGTTTGACACTTTTGAACATGTTGAAACGCTCTAACAACAGGAAATACAAAGTGACGATCGCTCACAGCCGCGCCTGGCTTCCTAATGAATTGAGGAAGTGATGTGCGCATACTCAAAATCCCGACTGCAACACTGGAGCAGCAAAATATTAAAACGGTACTTTAAAAACACACCTCGTGTATAACATATACATATTTTCTCACTATCCATCATTTTTAAAAAAATATACTATAATTGCAAAAGCTTTTCTTCCTATCCTCTTCGTGATAAATGAGATAAACCTTTGCAGAAATAATTTCATTAAACATTTGTTGTAGTTACAAGCAGAATGCAGGAGGCTGGAACCATAGCTTGACCTGTAAAAAACGGATTGCTATATGCAAATTTTTAACTTTCCCTCTTCCATGATAAAAAGTGTGTTAAAAGTATTGAAAAATATAGATTACTAACAACGAACACATCCGAAAAGCTTAACCTTATAAAGAATTTATTGGAATAAATGTTGGGAATTTTTTAACGGGATCTACATTTTCTTGTAGAAAGTTTTTGTTCAAATCAGATATAGATTCTTACGATTTGCCATTTATAAAACTTTTACAATATTAATTTTGAA
This sequence comes from Deroplatys truncata, assembly GCA_030765065.1. NCBI lineage: Eukaryota > Metazoa > Arthropoda > Insecta > Mantodea > Mantidae > Deroplatys > Deroplatys truncata. Next base: position 65,553,279 of record CM060979.1, read on the forward strand.
TGAAGAGGATTTCATAGGCCATTCACAGAAGATTCAAGATATGTATTTCATGTAAATATATTAAACATGTGATGCCTTCATCAAAAGCCTTAGCATCATTTTTAGGAAATCAAAAATAATCAACAGTTTTCAATGTAAATAGTGTTTGCGGAGGAGGGAATTATATTGAAAATCTTCGTATTGCACCTTTGGAAGATGCTGAACTTGAAGACCAAATTTTGTATTTATCCTAGTTTTCGTTTTGAGTTAGGCTGTTCTCTCTCCCCCTCTTCTTTACCCCAATTCTCCGTTTCTTAAACCAAGCACATACATTTTTTTTCTTATTTACCTTTTCTAATACGTATAGCAAGTAGGGGAAATATTTCATTCCACCCAAAAATTAAATACCGAGATTTTCACCGGAAATATATGCCTTAAGATGCTCTGAAAGCAAATAAAGCACTTTTGGAAACATATCTGTGAACAGCATAACTCAAATGCGAAATGTTAGATAAATGCCAAACTTTGCAATTAAGCTTAGTATCTTCCAAGGATGCAACTTAAATATTTTCAACATAATTCCCCCACCCTAGACTATGCTTTGCATGGAACATTTTTAGAAACTTCCGAGGTTCTCAAAAATGGCTCTAACGATTTTGATTAAAATATCATATGTTTAAGATATCTTCATGGAAAACGAAGTCTCCAAAAGTCTTCTTCATTCTGAATGACTATCGCACAACTGCTAAGCCGTGAGAGACAAAATTTTACTACATAAAATATGTAGATCTGGTTATAAAACAAAATTTATGCCTTGTACATTTGTTATGTCCAGTGAGCCATTTCCGAGAGGTTTCTTGTTATTTTTTTTAATTATCCAATACTTTTCCTCAATCGGAAATTCGTTATTCGTTTTTATTTTATGTCCTGGACATGCAAAAAGAATGAAATACTCCACATAGCGACCAGCTCTTAAAAGATTTAACTATCGCTTAAAGCCTACCATATTCCCATTGTACATACAAGACAATTAGCAATACGGTAGTTCTTGCAAGTTTCTATCTCAATTAATATGAAGTATATGAAGAATAAGCGTTTGTAAAAATAGTTTGTACAAGAGTAGAGAAAGTCATGTGAGCGCAACACATCAGACTTTTTAGTGCAGCTTTTGGGTTCACTGGACTCAAACCGTATATTTCTGGTAAAATCTTGGTGTAACATTTTGAAAACAATGGAATATTTCCTCTATCTACTATGGGTAATGATAAACTAAAAACTGAAACTGGAAGCTAAATGCTGACATTCAAACTTTTTCCATAAGATCGCAAGAAACAACTGAAAATCGACAGGACTTGGAAAGAATAAGTAATTACTAATAACCGTTATCTCGGAAATTGCTGAGGACATAGAAAAAGTTATTTGTAATAAATGGTGTGTCTTAAAGAGATCTACATTTATTGTGTAGTGTGTTTCTGTCTATGGCTTAAAGTTTATCAGTTATACAACACTGTACAAAATTCCTTCCAAACGCAATTTCCAAGAAAATTTAACATACTAATTTTATTTTTCATGTAAATATCTCTAATATGGTATATTGTATTTTAAACAAAAGCGTTAGAGGATTTTTTAGAAAATCAACGATTTCTACAAATCTTTCATATAAAGGATGGCTTGGTATGTGGGGATTTTTTTAAAAATCTTCGTGTCCCATTTTTGGAAGGTATTGAATCTAAATACCAAGTTTGGTGTTTATCCGACTTTTCGTTTTTGAGTTATGATTTCTCTCTCTTTCTCTCTCTCTCTCTCTCTCTCTCTCACTCGCACACACACAGACTCTTTTTTAAAAAATCCTTTATTAAACATGTATTTCCGGTGAAATTTTGGTACAAAATTTTTGGTTAGAATGCAATACCTTCTCTACCTATGTTCGTGGTAGTGAAAGTAGGAATAAACACCAATAACAAGGAATATCTGGGAAAACTCTTTATTTCTTATAAATTGTGTACTTTAAACACATGTACATTCCTTTTTAGTAAGATTTTGTCTATCTCTTGAGGTTTATCATAGTGTTATACCAATCGTTTATACCAAAGTCATTCTAAATGACAATTCAGAATAGCTATTCAGAGAAAATTCAAGAAACACAAATTATTTGTTATGAAAGTATCTTGAACATATGATATTCTAATTAAGGCTTTAGAGACAATTTTGAGAAAATAAAAAATAACGAAACTTTTCGATTTAAACAATTATTTGAGGTGGGGAAATTTTTTTGCAAATCTTCATGTCTCATCCATGGAAGACACTGAATTAAATTCAATTTAACTGATATTTCGTTTTCGAGTTACGTTTACAGACACACTGACCTTTTTCCCCAAGGTGTTATTTAATTCTTTATTTCTTTGCTTCTTTCTTTAGGGAGTGCCAGAACGTTTATTTCTTGTAAAATCGTGGTATCGAATTTTTGAAAGCAATTCTATACTTCTGCTTACTATAGATACTAAAGAAAGTAAAAAGCACATACTACGAAATCTATCTTAAAATACATATTTTGTGGAAAGGTCTAAATGGAATTTTTCGCTTTTCTTTCCCTGTCTTTTTTTTACATTCTCAATAACACAAGCATTCATATTTTATCTTGACTTTAACGTTCACTGTGTGCCATTACATTCACAAAGGAAAAAAGAAGGGAAAATAAATGGTAAAAGACACACACACACACTTGAAATGAAAAACTTCCTAAATGTGTAAAAGTTCCTAGTGATTTCGCTTAGAGCCTTCCTAGCATTACGTCACAACTTAGATAAAATATACCGTTATGTGAACACTGAACTGAACAAAAGCACGTCACATTCTCCCTGCTTTTGTTTGTAGCTAAGAATTTCTCGTTCGTTTGAATTGCATCTAGCTGTATTCATATATTACTTAACCTTTCTTTCCCTAAGTAAGGACTAGTCATACTATATTATGAAATAGCACATCATGAAGTTTTGTAGTCTAGTGAGGTGAGATTTTAAGGTTTGGCTTAACTGCACATATGTTTTCCCATTTTTGTTACTTTCTTTATTACGTACTTACAGAGTATAGGAAGTATTGCATTGCACCCAAAAATTAAATCTCATCATTCCAAGGGTAACACACATTTTGAGGCCCCAGAAACCACAAATCATTTTAGGGAAAGGTCCGCGCGTGTGTTTTTTGTGTTTATATTTGAACAACATAACTCAAAAACGAGAAATCTGATAATTACGTAAGGAAAATTCAAGTCCAGCATTTTATAAATGTGCGACATGAAAATCTTGTAGAAAATCCCCCACACCAAATTACCCTTTATATAGAAAAATTCCATACGTATTTTTAATGTTCTAAAAAACTGATATACCAAAGATTTAATTTATTTATACGACAAATAAAATATGTAACTTGAACTTTCTGGTAGTATCCTGTGAAAGCCTCTTCATTTGTATGGAATTTTGTACAATGGATAAACCGTAAGATATAGAGAAAGCTTACTACAGAAAATTTTACGTCTATTTAAAACTTAGTTTATTTCAGATAATTTTTTAGTACAAGCATTTCCTAGACATTTGCTATTATTGGATTAATTTTTCAGTATTTTATCATTTCGTTGCAGTATTGTGGCTCTGCATTTGTTTCTGGCGATGTCATGCAAACTATAAAATTTTTAACGCCAACATAAGGAGAAGTTTTTAAAACATTGACTATTACGTAACCTAAATCATCCTACAACGAAATCATTTCTGTAAACCTTTATATCGATTAATCTAAAGTGGATAAAAAATATATTGCATGAGAGGTACAAAAATAAATGAAGTGCATAGAGAAAGTCATGTGAATATAATTTTTATTAATTTAGCTTTGTAACATGTATTAATAAGGAACGATCATTCACAATCACTTCGAAATAATTGTTTAAATTTTCCACCTTAAATGTATTCCAATAAAAGTGAAGGAAATGTAAATTTCTATTATGAGACGTGATATGTATGATAAACTCAGGTTTATTCTATTAATGAGAGAGTGCACAGTAAACACAATGGTGCGGCATGTGTTCCATTAGCAAAATTAGATACATATATCAATAAACGAAAATTCTAGCGCAACGTCGATCGTGTGTTCTGAGAGATATTTTATTTTATTCGCGACAGTGCGTACGATTCTGGAAGTGCTGTGTTTATAACCCTTGATCGAAATTTAAGAATAGTAAAAGAATTTGTTTTAAAAAAATTCGTGCATTTTAAGAAGAGTTTCAGAAAAACTTAGTCAATATAAATAAACTTGATTGGCATAAAACCTATGAATTTATCGTAATCGGTGGAAGGAATCCATACCGATCTCATTTTGCGACACGAATGGTAGTTACTGAGCAAGAAAAGTCAACACCTCCTTTTTCGCTATTTGTATTACGTTGCTTTAACTATGTGGTCATATAGCACGGATCTGTAAGGAGATCCTTGTGGATCGGCGTGTGGTGGAAAGTTAGCCGTTTAGGTCTCATCTCTTTACCATACCATCTTGCTTCCTCATATGTCTACAGAATAATGCGCATAGCAACTTACCTCTGCTTCTACACGTACCGGGCAGATTGCATTAGACGGCAAATGCTGCTTAGTCTACTAGCTTTACAATGTCTGTGGATAAATGGTGGAACATTACCTATTACCATTTATTTTTCATTTTACCATTGTTTTAGACTTAAGTTGGAACATTTGTGTTAAACATCCAATCCCGTATTTACATTAACAGCCAAGGAAAATGAAGTAGTTTTAATTTACGTTGTTTGCACCACTCTTTGGGGGTCAATTTGAAGTAGGAGTATTTTAGGAGTTGTATTATATTTCAAACGTTAGGGAGCAGAACTTGTAGTATTTGCAACCGCACGTATGGTACCCGGTAGCCTTTGCCCCAAATGTACTTTCAGGTGGCCTTTGCGCCAAGTTTAAAACAATATTAACTTTGTAATTAAACTGTTTCTTTAAGTATAAAATATTTATGTTTGCCTCGGCTGCGTCAGTATTATTGTTAGAGATATAGAAGTCTTGGCAGGGCGTGATGCGACAAGAATGTAGGCTTACACAGATTTTAAGTTTTAATTCACTTCTTTTTATTAATCCTTGACACAAATTAAATATCACTTCACTGATATAGATAGCTGTGAGATTCTTTTATTTAATACTTGCACTTTTTAACACTGTACTATTTTCGTCTCGCACGAATACGTAATTAATTTCTCCAGGACATATAATGCATCCGGTTACTATCACTGTCTGCAGGCAACTGTCTAGATTTCAAACGTCTAAACTTGTAAATTTCTGTATTTCAAGTCTCTGATGGGCTAATCCTACTCCAATAGAATACCTGCATTTAACTAAAGCTTTTTCTGGTTGCTGATTGGCTATCTTTTTATAAACTGCCACTAAAATTACATTAATGCTTACAAGAATCACAAGTAACATTTAAACTCTCAAACTCATTATTGCCTCAAGGTTACCTCATTGTTTGCAACGTTTAACTTATTATTCTCAGAGCTCCTACATTATTAAATTACTAATATATTCACAAAACATTATTAAACATGTATACAATAATAAAAGCATGTGCAATGACTGTTACATATTTTACAAATTATCACATACACATAATGCTTCAAGGCGGGCTGTTATTGAATTTACATATTATATAATTTGACTGAAATGGTTTAAGTGTTAAAAATACTGCCTCTACTATCCCACTCGGTTAAAATATTGAAACACCCATTTAAGTACAATAAACCAATACTGATCAGGAGCATACAATAGCCACGATAAATTCTCTCGAATCAATAGAACAATGTACGTAATCTTACTTGCAAGTATTTCCTTGGCTTTTGTCCAAACCCACAATTTGTAAATGGTCCGAATGGTATTTTCTATATTCTTGGTGTAGTAAACATATTCATGGATCAGTAGAACTATCTTCGTTATGATAAAAAAATCTTAATCTGTAAATTTGCTCATAAATCTCCATTTATATTACCCGACTTGCTAAAGCCAACTATTATTATTGTCCAGCTTCATTGTAAAGTTGTTTTCTGTCTCTTGGCTCACCGCTTGGAAGACAATTTGTAATGGTTCTTTTGCGATGTAATAATAATTTGTAACAAGGTGTACTCGCAATTCTTCGCCACTAGGACTGCTGCTGTTATTGTTCGAATAACATGATGTTGTTATTGTTCCTTTTTGGTTGTTGCCGACTAGCTATTAATGGGAGTTCTTAGTTTGATGGAATTTCAGGACAGAACATCAGGATTATAAATCGCCTATTATTACTATTATTATTATTATTATTATTATTATTATTATTATTATTATTATTATTATTATTATTATTATTATTATTATTATACTATATGGCGGTTAAGTTTTTTTAGTGCCAAACAACAAGGGATTAAGCCGTTTATTTGTGCGACAACTTAGATGCCGTACCCTTTGCTTCAAATGTTGCCAACATTTAATGTTACCTGCTTGTTAATGAGTTTTATGATTTGATCTCGTAGCACGTTCTGCATTGTCTCGTGCACCAGCTGCTCCAGTGATTTAGCTATGAGTTCTTTATCTCAGTGTATGCGCGAGTGTAATGTGAAAGGATAACATGTTTAGTTAGCTGAGAAATGTTAATGTTGATTAAAATTTTCTGAGTCGCCGACTACTGAAATAACGAATTAAATTGTTTTATAATAATAATAATAATAATAATAATAATGCGCAACGTGGGATACCATAAGTCGCAGAAATGTTATTCGGAAGGATCCCTCGCATTAGCCGCTAAATCTTATTCACTCAAGCTCGTCACTAGATGCGACACCACTTAAAATAAATCTTATATTCACAAGGGGCTTCTCACGAATAAGTCATAGAATTAAGTAAGTCACTCTGATTTACAATTCGCGTCCTTTTCTTAACTTCAGCTCCGCCTATCTATCGCTATCCCTACCAACGTTACTTCTCTAGCGGTCCTATCTTAAACCTCTGGGTATGCTTATCTGACATTGTTTTCATGCAGAACCTCCCGAATCTCAGAATTTCATTCCTCTTTCTTATTTTTAGAATTCTTGCCTACGTGACTTTGCAAACGTAATGAACCCAATCTCTAACTGCATTCCAGGAACTTTTATACTCACTAGTCGACTGGTACTAATGACTTTATTTAACATGACTCGTTAATGGCCTTTTTTCTCCGGAAAAATCTTTCGACTTTGACTTACTACATTATACATTGATTTATATATGGAAATTATTTATTGCAATTATTTCTATATCTTACTATCATTTCTTTATTTCAATATTTATATCTTCTAGTCAATAATTACGTATCAGCGACGAATTTGCGCATGCTGCACGGCAACAGCATACCTGAATATTCAGCTATAAACACCTGGAAAGTGCATTAAAAAGAGGCAAATTGCAAAATGGTTCGATGCCCGACCATGGTACTAAATATTTTAGGATTCAAGATCCCAGCGTACTGTCTACATACGGCTAGTGTGAAAAAACAGTTATCGAAAATGAATTGTAATGTTTCACACCTCCATTTAGTAGCGTATATACCTTGTTTTCAAGTAGTTCCGAGTTCTCTTTTAGATTAGCCTGAACTCCCTGGACAATTTTTTAAACATAAGTTTTCGTTTACCCCTAGGAGATGGATATGGGTGACTAAACTCCATGGAGCCCGGAATCATTTAAAAACCATTTCACGAATTTTGTTCATTCACCATCCTATATGACGTACCCAGTCAAATGACGTAACACCAAAAACAAAAAGGGTAACGTTATAATTTCATGCACGCTAGTGAAGTAACATGTATATGCAATATTATTGCAAAAAATCGAATGTGTTACAACATTCTGACCTTCTCTACCCTCTATCTTTTATTAGTGGGTATACAAATTATTCTTACGAAAGTTCATTTTCCTAACTACTTCATTTTAATCGAGATAAACGTTTCCGAAATAGCAACATTATACACCTCGTTACAGATACAAAAGGATACCGATAGTTAAATCTTTTATAACTGGACGTTATATGCTGGCCTTAAAGTTCCATACTCTTTACAAGACATCGCGAGGAAGAATAGAAAATCCACAGCACTTTTAAAAGAATTGCTAAGTATTGAAGAATTCCAATCATTAAACACGTATATCTCGGAAATTGCTGATGCCACAAAAAAGTTATTCAAAATAAATTATGTGTTTTAAAGATATCTACATTTCTTGTATTGTATATTTTCGTTTATGGTTTAACGTTTACCAGTTTTACAAGATTATACAAAATTCCTGCAAATGAAGAGGACTTCTAAGGCTATTTCCCGAAAATACAAAATATAAATGATATTTGTCATGCAAATATCCTTAGTATATAGTGTTTTAATCAAAATCGTTAGCCATTTTTTTAGAAAATAAACATTTAGAAAAATCTTCCATGTAAGGGGTTTTTGGGGGTGAGGGATTTTCTTGAAAATCTTTGTGTTGCATTTTTGGAAGGTAATGAACTTAAATAGCAAGTTTGGTCTTTATCCAACTTTTCATTTTTGAGTTATGCTGTTCCCAGACACGCGCGCAGAAGTTTTTCTAAAATGTTTTTTTATTCAGAGGTCTCAAAATAGTATTTCCGGTGAAATTACATATCAAATTGTTGGGTGGAAGTAATATGTTCTTTACCTTAAGTACGTGGTACAGAAAGTATAACATTTATAGTGTTGTTACCACAGCGTTGGCAAACCGGAGTAGACGAGGTTAAAGGCATGTTACTGCGCAATACTGTCTGCCTAACAGTAAATTAATTTTCAAAATAATATTCCGGTAGAACCTTCAAATTTCCACTCAGTGAAACTCTTACCTTCATCCGATCTACTTTATGTAATACACACTGAACAGTGCGTAACTTTATTAGATCAAGCTACAACGTTTACAATCTCACTTCTGTGCCTCCCTAAAAGGTGGCTAAAAATGATTCCTTCATTTTGTACTTTTCACCTAAGCATTGGACTCGCTAAACTAATTTTCTTGTTACTAGGCTACAAATGCTCGGATCCCAGACATTTCCTCCGTCTGAACGTCCGGGCACCCACTTCTGTAGTACTCTCTCCCCTAAATATCCTGTAAATTTGAACTCCTTTTCTTCTCGCCAAACAGCCTACAGCATCAATGCCTTATGTAGTATAGTAATTTAACTGTATAAAGTATACAGTACACATTATGTAGTATGTATTACTAGATTAGAAGCTATGTATACAACAGTAAATACAGGTTTGATTCCCATTAATGAAAAGGCACCTGGGTGAAGTTTTATTCCGAGAGCCCTCTCAACATAAAAATACGTACAATTCTGCATAATGATGTTAAATCAACTACACATTCGTTTACATTGTGCCTATATGGAACTATAAAATCCTATAGACGTAATAAACCCTACCTTTTAACATTGTTTTATATTTTATTATTCTTCATAAGCAGTATAATATCACATTAAAATTTTTTACTTTCTCTACTACGTATAGTAAGTAGGGGAAGTATTGCATTCCACCCAAAAATTCAATACCGAGATTTCACCGGAAAAACATGCTTTGAGACCACCTGAATCCCAAAAAAAAGCATCTTTGGAAACATGTCCGTGTGTGTGTGTGTGTGTGTCTGTGAACAGTATAACTCAAAAACGAACAGTCGGATAAACACCAAACTTGGTATTTAGGTTCAGTATCTTCCAGAGATGCGACACAAAGGTTTCCTAGAAAATCACCCCACCCCAGATTACCCTTTACATTGAACATTTTTCCAAATTTTAAATTTTCTCAAAAATGGCTCTAGCGATTTTGATTAAAATGTTTAGGATATTTTCATGACAAATAAAATGTATATCTCGAATTTTCTGGGAATGTCTCCAAAAGTATTCTTCCGTGTGAACGACTTTTGTATAGCTGGTAAACCATAAGAGATAAGACAAAATTTTACTACACGAAAAATGTAGATCATGTTAAAATACACAATTGATGCCATATACATTTTTTGTTGAGTGCACCATTTTCGAGATATTGCTTGTTATTCCCTTAAAATTTCCAATACTTAAAAGTTTTTCTCAAATTCGTTATTCATTTTTTTTGTCCTGGTAATGCAAAGAGAATCGAATACTCCACATAGCAACCAGCTCTTAAAATATTTGACTATCGCTTAAAGCCTAGCAATTCCCCTTGTATCTACAAGAAAATTAGCAATAAGATTAACATCTCGATATCTCGATTAATATGAGGCATATGGAAAATAAGCGTTTGTAAAAATAATTTGCACAAGAGTGAGAAAGTCATGTGAGTGCAACACATCAGATTTTTTCATGCGTAATCTTAACTGAATACTTTGAAAGTCTAACCTGTTTTTAAGATTGATTCATATATTGCACGGAGTTGTTAGTGCAATATATTTAATAGTCATTTATCTAAAATTATTTTAAATATATTTAGTAATATAAATTCTCCACAGGTCATAACATTCGAGTTTTGTTATTAAAGGCAGTTCCTCGCAATTTATTTTATCACTTTAAATTATGCATTTTCTTGTGTGTTATACTTATTGCGTTAAAATCTTCAAGAAATTCTAGAAAATAAACACCTAATGTGCTAGTTTCCTGCAAAAACGGCAAAATATACATTTAAATAGCTATAAAGTGAAATCAAAGCCAGCATCTGTGGTATAAAAATATAGAGAAATGTGCATTTCTTAGAAAGTTAAATGTTCTTATTCAATTAAAAATATATCAGGCGACAATGTCTGTGGCCCGCATTCGGAACGTTCCGGGCTCGATTCCGGTATCCGCCACTCTAATCTATGGGGTTTTCCTCTGGTTGTCTAGGCGAATGCTGTAGTGTTGTATTCTATCACGATTTTTCCTTGCCTACATTTCCTTTCATTTCGCTCTCCCTCTCATGTTGCAGGAGTGTCTTCGGTTCCTGTGGTGTTGACAATGTCGGGTAGAAGGCATAGTTGCTTGCGCATGTAAAGATTTCTCCCCGGGAACATCACAGAGCGTTGTCCTGCCGGTTATGGTCGCTTCGTCGCCCTCTCTTCTTCGCATCTACTGGTGAGCGGGTGTTTCAACCTAAAAACAATAGAGACTTCTAAGCGTCTCTGAAAGCAGTCTGCCTGAGGACGTGCGACCTCCTATGACTTCTTCACTTCATCCCTGCCTCTTGGGGTGTAGTCGCAATAGATCAAACTGGTCGTGGTGAGGTGTCCCCTTATGATAACTTCATCCTACATCAATTGAAGTTTTAGGCCAAGAACCTGTTAGGCATTTAAAGCTGGATTTTTCATACATCGTTTCTTAGAGCGACCCAGAGATCGTTTTTCTTTAGGATAGTAACTAAAAATGGCTTTAGGGATCCTAATAGGGTGCATTCCATATATATTATGTTTCTTCTAGTTGTTCTGATACCTGTATATATTGTATTACAGGTAGCTCCTTGTAGCTCCTTTATCACATCTTCATTGCGTTTGTGGTCCAATATTGGGTAGTCAGCTGTTGAGCGCATTAGTTGTTACCGTGTTTTCATCTTTAGGTAAAATGTTAAGTACAAAAGTAAACATACCTCTATGTAATTCCAAAAGTCATAACGTGAATATGAGTAACTATAAACCATAAAAAACAATGAAGTTGTTTTGTCTTTTACCCCCACGTATGGACGCCAATTTGAAGTAGTTACTGTCTTTACGCTGTTTGCACCACGCTTTGGGCGTCAATTTGTAGTAGTTTGTATTGAAGGAGTTGTATTATAGTTCTTATGTTGGGGAGACGAACTTGTAGTAGTTGCAACCCATGTATAGTAAACAGTTTCAGGTAGCCTTCGCCCTAAGTTTAAAAATATTAACTTTGTAATTTGACTGTTTCTTTAAATATTTAATATTTATGTTTGCCTTGGCTGCGTCAGTATTTATTTTAGACACATGAATATCTTGGCAGGGTTGTGATGTGACAAGAATGTAGACTTACACAGATTATAATTTTACTTCACTCCTTTTATTAATTCTTGACATGATTTAAATATCTCTTCACTGATATAGACGGCTGTGAAATTCTTTTTATTAATTAATTACACTTTTTAACAGGCAAACGTATTTTTCGTCTCACACGAATACGTATTATATTTCTCTCGAGGACGCATCTTGCATCCGGTTACTATCACGGTCTGCAGGCAACTGAACTGATTTCAACCGTCTAAATTGTAAATTTCTGCATTTCAAGTGTGTGATTGACTATTCCTTGTTCAATAGAATACGTTCTTTTAACTAAAGCTTTTTCTGGTTGTTGATTGGCTATTTTATAAACTGTCACTAAAATTACATTAATGTTACTCCAATAATCAGAAGTAGTATTATTAAACTCTGAAACTCATTATTGCCTCAAGGTTACCTCATTGTTTGTAAATTTTAACTTATTATTATCACAGCTCCTACATTATTATATTACGTAGTGCATTCACATAACATTATTGAACATGTTTACAATGATACAAGCATATGCAATAACTGTTAGATACATTTTACAAATTGTTACATGCACATTGCTTCAAGGCGGGGTGTTACTAAATTTATATATTATATAATTTGACTGAAATCATTTAGGTGTTAAAAATACTGCCTTAACAAAAGATTGTGGAAAAGCAGTTTCAGGTTAGTCTGCTGTTCTCTGAATTATTTTATTTTAAACCAATTGAGTTATTTACAAACGCTAGTAAATGTAACGCTAAATTAAACTGCTTTATTCGTTGTGTAGTGTCATGAAAACAGAGGACAAAAAATGAAGGTGATTGGCAGCTACTTCTGTTACTTCATACTTAAGCCTTTCTATATATCGTTTTTAGAAACGCTCAAAACTTAAGCGTATCGACCGGGATGCGTTAGGAGTAATGTCTTTAGTCCGCAATCGAGAGCTCCCACTTTCTAATTCCGTGGGCTGACCAATCTGAATGGTGTGTTTTCAAGTTTCGCTCAGCTGCCAAGGATTAGATACTTAATACCACGACCTAAAGGCGTGTCTAAAACAATAGTAAAAAATCTGATGTGTTACACTCACATGACTTTCTCTACTCTTGTACAATCTAATTTTACAAACGCCTATTCTCCGTATGCTTCATGTTATCGAGATATCGAGATGTCAATCTTATTGGTAATTTTCTTGTAGAAGCAAGGGAAATATGGTAGCTTTTAAGCGATAGTCAAATATTTTAACGCTGGTTGCTATGTGCCGCATTCCATTCTCTTTGCATGTCCAGGACATAAAAAAATGAATAACGCATTTGAGAAAAAGTGTAAGTATTGGAAAATTTAAGGAAATAACAAGCAATATCTCGAAAACGGTTCACTCTACAAAACAAATGTATATGACATAAGTTGTGTATTTTAACGCGATCTACATTCTTTGTGTAGTAAAATTTTGTCTATCTCTTATGGTTTACCAGTTATGCAAAAGTCGTTCACAATGAAGAACACTTTTGGATACATTCCCAGAAAATTCGAGATATACATTTCATTTCTCATGACATTATCTTAAACATATGATATTTTCATCAAAATCGTTAGAGCCATTTTTGAGAAAATTAAAATTTTCGAAAAATGTTCCATGTAAAGGGTAGTCTGGGATGGAGGGATTTTCTTGAAAACCTTCGTGTCGCATCTCTAGAAGATACTGAATCCAAATACCAAGTTTGGTGCTTATCCGACTGTTCGTTTTTGAGTTATGCTGTTCACAGACACACACACAGACACACACACAGACACACACACGGACATGTTTCCAAAAATGCTTTTTTTGGATTCAGGAGGTCTCAAAACATGTATTTCCGGTGAAATCTCGGTATCGAATTTTTGGGTGGAATGCAATACTTCCCCTACTTACTATACGTAGTAGAGAAAGTAAAAATAAAATAGATGGTAAAAGCGAATGCTTTGCTATCTATCCAGAGATAACCAGGTAGACTGGATGGCAATCTCCCCGGCACGTGAAGAAGCAGAGATACATTTGCCTAGGACTAAGTTGTCGGTATACACGTGTCGAAGCTGTTGCCTTCCCTTATGTATAGGAACATAGGTACAGTTGTCTAGCAGTAAACATCTGTGGTCACGTGACGAAGCAAGATGGTATGGTATAGGGATGAGACCTAGAAGACTTTGTGTCCGAGCCACGAGGTATCTCCCGTGATATGGCCATGCAGTTAAAGATATGTAAAATAATAGAGGGAAAGAGAAAGGAAAATTTAAGAAGTATAATACCAGATGAGTAGTTGAGATATAAGAAGCACACTACATACTTAACATAGTCAACGGGTATTTGTCCTCATCATGTTACTAGAGGATATACGAGGATGATAAAGACTTTCTACATTTACAAAATGTGTACCTTGAATTTTCTGGGAATACCCTGTGAGGTCCTCTTCATTCAAGAAGGAATTTTATATCGACTTGTATAACTAACAAGCGTTAAGCGATGACGAAAATGTACAATACAAAAAGTAGGGCTGTTTCAAACACCCAATTTATTCCAAGTAGTTTTTATAGCATAAACCACTTCCAATATATCCGATATTAATGATAAAATTTGTTCAATACCTAGACATTCTTTTAAAATCCTCTGAATTTTCAATTGTTTTTCATGATGTCATGGAAACATAGAATTTCAAGGCCAGATCTAACATCCAATTCTAAAACATTTGACTATCGGTATCCCCTTGGTATCTATAACGAAGTGTGTAATATAGCTATTTCTGGAAAGATTTGTCTCGATTAAAATGAAGTAGATAGAAAACCAAAACTTTCGCAAGAATAATGTGTATGTACTAATAAGCCACAGAGGGCAGAGAAAGTCATGTGAATGTAACAAATCAGATCTGTTTTGGAAAAGCCGTAAACTGTCATTGAACAGAAATTATTTTTTTAACAGCAATTAGTTCAAAAGTCTTATTTATTAGCAAACAGTTTTCTAGCTTAACCAGGAACATATATCTGAAATGTTTAAAAATTTATTAAAAGCATTGCTTATAAAGTAATTTTAATGTGTACCCAGCTGGATGGCTCAGCTGGCAACGGTTGTGTCCCACATTCGGGAGTTCCCAGGTTTGATTCTCGGTGTCCGCCCACTTTGACCATAGGAGTTTTCGTGATCGCTTAGGAATGCCGGGGTGGTATATTCTACAACGATTTCTCAATTCCCCCCATTTCCTCTCATTTCATCTCTCCCTTCATGTTTCAAGTGTGTCCTCGGGTCCTGTGGTGTCCGCGGTATCCGGTAGATGGCGTAGTTGCTTGCGCGAATATCTCCCCATGAACGCTAGGGTGCATTGACTGGCCCATTAGGGTCGCATCGTTCACTCTCTCTATGGATTCTTCGTCTCTACTGGTGAGCGGGTGTTCAAACTGGAAATATTAAGAACTTCTGCGCGTCTCTGTGGGCCTGCGGACCTGAAATCTTATTCACCTCATCCCTGACTCCCGGAGACTGTAGCCATAATAGATAAAGGTTGCCGTAGTGACGAAGTTTAATCCGATAAACACATACTTGAAATAGACGGTTTGTTGTATTGTTTTTTGCCCCACGCTTTGGGAGCCAATTTGAAGATAGGTTTATGCTCCACGTATGGAAATTCAATTTTAAGTAGGTGTTGTATTGTAT
The DNA here is from genome assembly GCA_030765065.1 of Deroplatys truncata. Lineage (NCBI taxonomy): Eukaryota > Metazoa > Arthropoda > Insecta > Mantodea > Mantidae > Deroplatys > Deroplatys truncata. The sequence goes on from CM060979.1 coordinate 65,568,969, forward strand.
TTCAACTGTTGGGGAGCCGATCTTGAAGTAGTTGTAACCACGTATGCTATCCGGTGGCTTTCGCGCCAATGTTTAAAAATATTAACTTTGTAATTTGACTGTTTCTTTAAAGACTATATATTTATGTTTGCCTCGGGTGCGTCAGTATTATTGTTAGAGACATGTTTCTCTTTGCAGGGTTGTGGTGCGACTGAAGAATGTAGGCTTACACAGATTATAATTTTACTTCACTCCTTTTATTAATGCTTGGCACGATTTAAATAACACTTCGCTGATATAGAGAGAGCTGTGAGATTTTTTTAAATTAATTACTTGCACTTTTTCACACGTAAACTATTTTCATCTTACACTGAATACGTATTAAATTTCTCGAGGACGCATCTCGCGTCCGGTTAGAAACACCGTCTACAACCAAAGCGTCCAATTATGAGCGCTGTCTACAGGCAACTGACTTCAATTCTACCGCCACATTTGTAAGTTTCTGTATTTCAAGTCTCTGATTTGCTATTCCTAATCCAATAGAATACTTTTATTTAACTAGAGCTTTTTCTGGTTGTTGATTGGCTATTTTATAAACTGTCTCAAAATTTACATTATTGTTACTCCAATAATGATTGGTTGCGTTATTAAACATTCTTAATCATTATTGCCACAAAGCTACCTCATTGTTAGCAACCTTTAACCTATTATTCTCACAGCTCCTACATCATTAAATTATGTAATACATTCAGAAAACATTATTTAACATGTATACAATAATATAAACATATACAATGACTGTAATATACACTTTTTTATATTGTTACATACACATATTGCTTTAAGGCGGGCTGTTATTGAATTTATATTGTATAATTTGACTAAAATCATTTAAGTGTTAAAAATACTGTCTCATACTACACCCTACATCCATTTGTATTTTAAAAAGCATTATCCAGGAATGCCTTTATATACATACATACTCTTATATGTATATAAAAAACTAAAAACCGCAATACTTTATACAACATATGATGTGGGTAAATGCTTAAATAACTCATTCGAATGCTTTGGATTTTGGAAAATTCACAAATCGGTCGCCTTAAAGCCTGGAGAACACACAATGCCAACATGAGCCAGAATGGAGTTTCTTTGAAATTATTTCTCTCGCTTTTTCATGCCAACACTGCTAATAGCCGCTTGATAAGTTACATGTGTCACGATTGTTTTGAGTGAAGCGCGGTCACAAGTGGCTGGCAAGTTGGCAGCTGTATGGCAACATAGGACCGAGTCCACTTCCAAAGTCTCATGTTGGCTTCTTAAAATAAACTCGCTAATCAGATTGTTTGTTTTCAGAAAATAATGCGGGAGCCATTTCAGGGAAATACTGAGAACAAACGCTGTTCTTTTAGAGACTACATTACTGCGAGTGAAAAAGCCCTAACTGTAAAGCGCCTCTAGTGATATTCAAAGTTTCATAATTAGCTCTCGGCGTTGCTAGGATTTTATGCGTAGAAGTATTAATAAATTCAGAAGATTATATACCTCTCTAATTATACTATATAATGAGTTCCCTGTTATCCATTTCATAACCTCTAGCCAAACATCCATGTTTTTCTTTTCTTACTTTGTTCTTCGTGTAAGCTATAGCAATTGGTTTCATTCTTATAAAATTGCATAAATGCTTGAGCTCGTGTATCTATGTGAATCGAGTTGAAGGATTATCCTGCAAGTTAGTATAGAAGCCACTAGGATTTGCGAACCCAGGATTTGTGAGCTACAATGCTTATTTACGTTATTATGCTATATAAGGAATAATAAACAATATACACTACGTGATCAGAAGTATCCGGACACCTAGCTCAAAATGACGTACAAGTTCGTGGCACCCTCCATCGGTAATGCTGGAATTCAATATGGTATTGGCCCACACTTAGCCTTGATGACAGCGTTTACTCTCACAGGCATACTTTCAATTAGGTGCTGCAAGGTTTCTTGGGGAATGGCAGCTCATTCTTCACGGAGTACGGAACTGAGGACAGGTATCGATGTAGGTCGGCGAGGCCTGGCACTAAGTCGGCGTTTTGCTACTGTTCAATCGTGTAATGTTGACGCTCCTTACACCAAGCAAGGCGTTGTTTGGCATTTTCCTGCGTGATGTGTGGCTTATGAGCAGCCGCTCGACCATGGAATCCAAGGTTTCTCACCTCACGCCTAACTGTCACAGTACTTGGAGTGGATCCTGATGCAGTTTGAATTCCTGTGTGATGGTCTGGATAGATGTCTGTCTATTATTCTTTACGACCCTATTCTAATGTCGGTGCTCTCTGTCAGTCAACAGACGAGGTCTGCCTATACGCTTTTGTGCTGTAAATGTCCCTTCACGTTTCCTCTTCACTATCAGATCAGAAACAGTGGACCTAGGGATGTTTAGGAGTGTGGAAATCTCGCGTGCAGACTTCTGACACACGTAACACCCAATCACCTGACCACGTTCGAAGTCCATGAGTTCCACGGAGCGTCCCATTCTGCTGTTTTACAATGTCTAATGACTACTGAGGTCGCGGATAATGAGTACCTGGCAGTAGGTGCCAGCACAATGCACCTAAGATGAAAAACGTATGTTTGTGGGGGTATGCGGATACTTTTGATCACATACTGTATGTTTTTAAATAGAAATGAGAAAAATTGTAAACAAAGCCTATATAGGAGCATAGTGTATTAACTATACACATATCTACAGAATAATGCCTTTCTACGTATGTAGTTTTAAGAGCAGTATGTATTAAAATGTATTCACAATATATTCCTTTGTTGATAACATGATAATGATAAGCTTGTCTAGACTAATTTTTTGTCTACAATTTTTATGATGTATATCTAGGCTGAGTACAAATTTCTTTTAGTTTTAGATAATTTGCCAATGTGAACAGCGTGGGGTTGGAAGATTATACCTGAATTATTGCCTTGCACGATTAATAATTTCATAAATAAATGATATGGAGAGAGATTAATGATTGCAATAAATAATGTTCATATATCAAAATCAATACCTAATATAAGAATATCGAGTTACTATTCTTCCATTGGAAAAAAAGTCATTACCAGGCAAGTCACGTGTTGAAGCAAAGCAATTCGTTAGAAGTCAGAATAGCTAAGGAATTAGGTGTTCCGGTAAACTCAGTCAACAAGAAAGGTTCAAGTGATTAGACCTCTTTATGTTAAGAAATCAGAGGGTTTCATGGAAATGCACGTATACCAGTTCTGAGAATCAGAAATTGAAACAATTCTTATAATTTAGAAGTCAAAGAGTAAATGCTGTGTTTCAGATAGCTTAAGAAGCTTAAGATCTGTCAATATATAGCGTGGGAACTTTGGTGGGGTAGTCATGAACTAAAAGAGCGTGCATTTATAAAATTAGGGCCTTATAGTCTTTTAAATTTTATAAAAATGTTTTACTATGATTATGGCAGTCCGTTGTGCCTAAAGACCGCGATCGGATCCTCACATGCTTGGTGGTAGCCTCAAGGAGATTCCCCTTTTAGTATTTCAGCAATTCACGAGAACTTACCTCTCTCGTTATAACGGAAATTTATTGAGACTTCGGAAGTTAGCAGGTACAATAATTCAATAGTTACAGTGTCTCGCGCTAAGGTTCAGAAACAGCTTAATTATTTATCCTCAAACTGTCGGTAACTCGCTTCAAATGCCTCATGCATTAATCTCAATTAAATTTATCAGTCAACTTAACACCTGTTATCTATTCTCATGCCTATCATGGGTACCCTCACAGAAATATCCCATAACTTAACACTTACTAGCAATCGGCAGCAGGTTCATCAACAACGGAGATATTGGAGACGGCATCAAAGGTGTCTCACATCTAGGTAAATATCGTCAAAGTAGTATACAGTATATAGTAGTAGAGCACGTCCAACAAATTCCTCACATGTAAGAAGAAGATATGTTATATGGATATGAATCCGGAAACGCTTTATTTCCAGATTGGAATGAATTTTTTACAACTGCTTGAAGTATATTAATCATGGGAAACATACAGGAATACAAGGTACCAACGTACCGCATTAAACACCTTCTTATCTAAATATATAAAATTCCTTCCGTTAGCATTGATATATGCATCAACCCGCCAACGCAGTCGCATTGAATCCCGAATGCGCTGATATATCCCTGGAGAATTGCGTGTTGTTTCGCACCTCCCAAAACAGAAACATATAATAAAACCATCTCTGCAAGGTTATTGCATTAGCATGAAGTAGTTGGAAACATAAGGATTTGTGAGAATAGTTTCTAGAAGAGATACAAAGCAAACGATAGTGGCTTGGAGAAAGTAGGTGAATGTAACAGATCAGATTTTGGATATTATATCGTTAGTGATTTCATAGTTTGTTGCTTTCCCCACTTTAATCTTTCATGCCGTGACCTCGCTGTTACTATATAATTAGTATGCCTATTATATAATAATTGTATTAAGAATACTACTTTTCGTATGAAACTTTTCTGAATATAAATTTGTTAATATGCTTGTCATTATTATTATTTATTGTTATTATACAAAACTGATAAGGAATTACAGACTAGGATTGTAATCTTCATTGTAAAGCAATCATTTGCCATTCTACTAAACCATTTATATGGTATTAGAAGTTTGTAACTGTGCATCTATTTTCACTTTCTCTACCACGTACATAGTAGGCAGAGAAGGTATTCCAACCTAAAAATCTAATACCGAGATTTCACCGGAAATACATGTTTTAGGCACCCTGAACCCAAATCCGAAAAAATAATTCGTTGATTTAAGGTCTACTGCATTTTCACAGCGACTAGAATGAAATATGGAAAACAGCTCCCAAACAATAAGGAATGAAGAATAAATATCAGCTAATTTCGGGACAGGGAATCAAAACTCCCAAATATCCCACTTAATTTGGCTGATTCCGTGTTAACCTACTAATTCCCTATAAATGGCTGTATAATGGGTTACCCAAAGTTAAAAATGACATTTTGCACTGAGAGGGGAATGGATGAATAGACGGAGTGTGTGTGTTTATATGCACACTAGAGAATGGCCAAATCGAATGTTAGGAAACTGGATAAGCTACCATTCAGAAGATAATATATGGCTACTTAGTTACTTTACCTTCAAAAGCGGGGGGGGGTTATGCTTTCTAGATAACAAATATTTATTAACATAGGGTTTCTGATAACTTTTGTTACCTACAATATTTCGATAGGGCGAACAGTGAAGATGCCGTGTACATAAACTAGTTCCGTTCGTATAACAAGCATAAAAAACGTGCTTAGATTTATGCGTTATCAAAAGTTTTAGTTAGTTTTAATTTTTTACAAACACACCAGAAAATGGAATTTTAATTCGGTTTTGAAAATATCAAGTAACAGCACATTGGGTGTAAATGTAGAGAGCGAGAGAGAGAACGAGGGGAAAGGGCTATGAAAGGGGAGAAAATATGAGAGAGTGGTTGAGGAAAGGGAGGAGGAAGCGAAAATTTGTGGGAGAAAATGATTTACTTGAGAGAGACGCAGAATACGAGGAAGGAGTTGAAGTAGTAGGTGTTTTGTTGGAGTTGTTTATTTATTATGTTGGGGAGCCGAACTTGTAGTAGTTGCAACAGCACGTATGGTACCCGGATTCCGGTAGCCTTCGCCCCAAATGTATTTTTAGGTGGCCTTTGCCCCAAGTTTAAAAAATATTAACCTTGAAATTAAACTGTTTCTATAAGTATTAAATAATTATGTTTGCCTCGGCTGCGTCAGTATTACTGTTAGAGACATGGAAGTCTTGGCAGGGCGCGATGCGACAAGAATGTAGGCTTACACAGATTTTAAGTTTTAATTCACTCCTTTTTATTAATCCTTGACACAAATTAAATGCACTTCACTGATATCGAGAGCTGTCAGATTATTTTATTTAATACTTGCACATTTTAATACATATACTACTTTCGTCTCACACGAATACGTATTTAATTTCTCGAGGACGCATCATGCATCCGGTTACTATCACTGTCTGCAGGCAACAAAATAGATTTCAACCGTCTAAATTTGTAAATTTCTGTATTTCAAGTCTGTGATTGGCTAATCCTACTCCAATAGAATACCTGCATTTAACTAAAACCCCCTCCGGTTGTTGATTGGCTATTTTATGAACTGTCACTAAAGTCACTTTATTGCTTACAAGAATCACAAGTAACATTTAAACTCTCAAACTCATTATTGCCTCAAGGTTACCTCATTGTTAGCATCTTTTAACTTATTATTCTCACAGTCCCTACATTATTAAATTACGTAATACATCCATATAGCATTATTGGACATGTATGCAATAATATAAGCATATGCAATGACTGTTGCATACATTTTACAAATTATTACATACACATATTGCTTCAAGGCGGGCTGTTATTGAATTTACATATTATATAATTTGACTAAAATCATTTGTGTTAAAAACACTGCCTCAGAGTGAAGAGAGGGAGAAGCATCTCCAGTTACTGCAACAACTCAAGTGGAGCTGCGGGTTGTGCTACTACGAATTATGGATGTGATAGATTGCAGTATAGTGTCATAAGTAGAGACTGGCAAAATATGAAGAAATACGAATTTTTTCCCAAAGCATGAACAAAAATAAACCCAAAATATAATGAAGTGTATATTTTAAAGCTAAAATATCTTCTTATCGGTTTAGAGCAGTTACCCTCAATTATTTTTTAAAGAATCTTTGTATCAAATGACATACAAAAGGTTACACAGAGTTTATAGGTTTTGATCGTAGTGAAACCCTTAAACTTAGAACAGAAATCAATAGTTGCTGAATGCTTTATCCTTGCTTGTATTATGCTACTAAAAGCACCGACTCCCGAAACTAAAAAAAACTTTAAGAATAGCCAGTGAATAATTTTGCAATAACGTCACATACTGGAAATGCCATATTTTCTGTTCAACCCAATTTTTTGTTTTCTTCCACACAGTTTTTCTGAGAAGAGTGGCTTAGGTTTTCTAAATGTGTTTTGAAGAAAACTGCCTGAAAAGAATACTTGGAAAGCCCGAAAAAGTTAATGTAAATATTAAAACAAAATATGAAAAAGATATTTATATTGTGACTTTGTTCCATTTTTCAACTCTCACTTCTCTCAGATCTCAATTTCAGTGTTTTGATCTGGTTCAACTTTCACTAGGACTTCACTTAGTTCACACTGTCACATCACTAATGTGAACGAGTTCATTTTCCCCTCCACTTCACCTTCTTCGTGATGTAGCCTCTTCTTCCAGTCGGCTCTCTTGCTAGGGAGTCGAACACAAGACTTCTACAATCTCTCGCTCCACAGTAGCGCTCCCTGAACGTCACAGCAGTCGTCAGGAACTCACTCGGAGAACAGTACTTGATGTCGCAGAAGAAACGCGCTGACCAGCTCATTAATCAACTGACTGACTCCTCCCGTGAGAATGCTCGCTTATATTGCCAATGGAATCTTCCACAGAATATTCTAGAACTATCTGGACACACGTTCTGGAAGTGGGGAAAAGAGACTTCCAGAATATTCTGGTTATCTGCCGATAGCGCTTCCGCTGTTTATGCGGGGGAAGACGCGACTTATATTTGTTTATCTCTGACGGCTTGGAGTCGGCTTCCCGATAACTTTGGGTCATAACCGCTGCATACAATATTTACTTGTAATGTGAGGTTTATAACAAAATCATATAAAATATTAGTTTTTTGTCAAGTACACACTAGAAAACGTAGAAGTGCTTGTTCCAATAATAATAATAATAATAATAATAATAATAATAATAATAATAGCAAGCGTGGTTTAGAGTAGGAAATTCCACACTTTCGCCTGTTTTTAGTTATAAGTTCACAATACTGTTCGTAGTCTGGCGACAAAGCAATGCAGCTGTGCAGATAAGAACTGGATTATTAGAGCCTTCTCTTGCGTAAGCAGTGCGATATAAAGGATTTCATTACGGTTATCTGATACTGCCTCGCTTTTTATTTGATCAGCACTTGTATTCATTCCAATCCGCGATGTAGTCCCCACTGTAGCTGGCAAGTCCTTTTGTGAGCGAACGACGAGAAAGGCAATCCAAACAACCTATAAGCACTGAAAATATGGTTATAAATGTTTGCATCGCTCCTCGAAAGAAAATGCTGAATGGATTAGCGCACAGTTTGCTGGAGGAAAACAATAAAAAGAGAAATGGAGCTTTAACACCAAACAAAGGATCCTTTATCTCTTTGTGCGTGGGTGGAACGCTTTGCGTTACACGGTAGAGGCAGAGATTCTTGAGATTTCTCCAAGCGTTATGGATACTCCTTCCACTGGTTTATTGCTAAAACAACAATGGGATTATTACTTAACGGATCTATTGAAAATGACCTGCCCATTATCTCGAGCCGAGCCCTTTGTAGTGCTTAATGGAATATGCGGTTCCCAGACAAAACATTTGCTTATAGGGAAAACCGTGTTTGCATTAAACCATCAGGTAGATGTTTATCTTTGGAGTCAAGCAGCTGAAGCGTTTGTTTTGGCTAAAACGAACAGTCGTGGGAAATAAACTGCAAGAGGAGCAGAGAGTGCAACGAAACGGTATCACCACAACATAGTTTAGGTGTAGTTAATTTATTGAAGTATTTATCTTACATTTGCCAGGCATTTTTCCGCGCTCTGCATTAACCACCTCCCCTCCAATAATGAAGCATTCTATTCCCGAAGCAAAATAGCGTTACAACATGACCTTTAGTTCACAGAGATAAATAATCTTCTGTTAGCAAGGAGACTACCCCGCGCCGGCAACTGGAATTCCGTGTTTGCCGGAATTAGAAACCCCACAGAGTATATACGGTAAAGGGTATACAACGGAGGTGAGTACCATCGCACCTACGGGTGATATACGAGGTGTGTTAAAAAAATAAATTTTTGAAATAGCGTATCACGGGCATTAAATTATTCAAAAAAGAAGTTAACATATGGCGTAAATTTGACACTGTTTGGGTCACTATATAATTTTCTTACCATTAAATTATACTACCCATAGCCAATCACTGCTTCCGTTTGCTTTTGATACTTACTTTTGGTAGTTGCTGCAGGTGGAATCGATTTAACTGTCACAAAGCTTTTTCTCGTACACTAACAATAAGAACAGAGTGAAGAATGACAAAATGCCAATCTCAGTTATGCAACTAATTAGCCGTGCTTGAAGCACCGATGTTAATCTAATGACCGCGGCGATAAGCCGTGAACGTTTTGTGTAGTTTCCGTATCTTGAAAACTTTGCACATAAATCTCAATTAATACAATTAAAAATTCTTATAGCATGATCACACAACCCTCTCATTTTAGTTACAATTAATTTATTTTATAACAGTTTTTATTAATTATTTTGTACACAGACTTATTTTTTATATAATTTCCTGATAAATTCTCCCCAGATATAGTTTAAAGTTTTATTGTGGGTAAACAATAACAGTCTAGCATTAAATATCACGTTATCAAATTGCTACTTAAATTACTGGAAACTTCAAAAGCATAATAGAAAATATATTTTAAACTGCTCTTGCTACAACTAATATATAATAGAAATCTCTTATATTTTAATACATTCTAGGTTTTATACTTACTAAGATTTTATCTACCTCTTACCGTTGTCAAGAATTTAGTAAGATGCTATGTGTAGAAATTCCAGATGTACATTTATTTTCAATGCCAGTGTCTCATACATATGACACCTTATTCAAAATTATTAGAGACGTTTTATAAATTAAAAAATAACGAAATATTTCCGTACAAAACTTTATTTGGGCAGAGAACTTGTGAAAGTCTTTGGCTTGTATCCTTGAAAGATGCTGGACTTAAATATTAAGTTGGTTCTTCTTCGAGTTTTGTTTTTTTTTCTTTTTTTTTTAATTTCTCTACCACAACATTAACAATTATTAAGCATTAACAAAATATTAACCATTATTACATATTGTCTTTAAGCTGAGAAACGTATTTTATATATTATTTGTAAAGTGACCGAGCGAGATCGTTCAGGCGTCAACGTCAATGGTTTTCGGGAGATCCTGGAGTCGATCTCCGACGACCACCCTCTTTGTCCCATGGGTTTTTTTGAGTGTTTTCTCGGGTTGTCAGGCAAATGCTGGAGTGGTTTCTTTCACATTCCAATTTTCTGTCCCTCCATTTTGTTCCATTAATCATTTCATTCATAATTCTTCCCGTTTGGTCTTTTTCAGGGTTGGAAGTGTCGGTGAAGGTGTTTCGGTGCAGCGTGGCAAGAAAAAGTATGCTCTCTGTGAACTTTCTCCGTCCCTAGGTCTTCGGGTGGTTCCTGGGTTTTAAAGATCGCCCATGGCGGGGGCGTTGGACCCCATATAGGGCGAAGTCCCCAGTGTGCCTGTCATTCTACTGGAGTGTTTATATCTGGAAACTCTAGCAACCTTGACATTGCTGTACCATCACTCCTGTTCCGGCCGCCCAGTGTCTCCCTTCACCTCATCCCTCGTGGGACCGTAGTACAATATCCGAATTCACTGGATCAGGCCGAATCCCCTCCACTTCACATTCCATTCCATTGGCAAGGTATGAAAGATTTCTTTATAAACTGTACTTCATAGTATTTTCTAAATATTTTCAAATATTTCAATTGATTAGCTTTATTATTTTTTCTCAATTAAACTAATTTTATATAGCGTAATAAATTTGTATATAATTTTCTATAAAACTACAATTTTAACTTCAAATAAAACTTTATTAAAGACTTTAATTTGAAAATGGTAACCAATTTATAACTATCTGTGAGAAAATTGTTAGAAATACTCACTTCAGAGACTTTCTTGACGTTATTGCACAATAACGATTCTCTTACTGGACTTTATTACCAAATAGGAATTTTATTGCTATTCTTTTGTCTACCATTGTATAATGTTTGATTTGTTTTAGAGTAATAGTTATGACCTGAGCACAAAGTGCTGAGAATAGAATCGCGCCAGAGTCTGGAAGTACCATTCCTCCCTAATATGGCTGGATATTCAAAGTTATATTTTCATTGCTATAGCGTTCGCGGTATTGAAAATAATCATAGATGAATAACCTCAATAAATTGAAAATGAGTTTTATCTATAGATATATTATATACTCTAAGTAGTAATATTAATGTATTATATTTATTGTTATAATTAATTTATTGTTTGATAATAACACGTTGCTTTTATTGTTTCAATAACTTATTAACTCTGAAAGTGTTTATTATTATGATTATTATTATTAACAAATTATTAATAATTGTAATAAATTGTTACTATATTACTAAATCTCATGTTTATGCTTTTCATCGGAGTAAGTTTTCTCTGACCACTTCCACTCTTTAAATCCCCCATCACAGCCAGAGAATACACCGCATAAGAAATCTCGCTCGGTAAAGATATATTCTATAGTGGTAAGGAGGAATTTTGGAGAGAATGCCAAATATTTTAGCTCCCAAAGGAGGAGAAAGAATACATTGTATAAGTTTAGCAGTAACAAAACAGTTAAATCTGAAAATAAACATGCGGTGCTAATTTTTACCGTGCAAAATCGCGTGATTCTAAAGAGAATAATAAAACTATGTAAATAAACTTTATACAGGTTCTTTGGCATTTAAGCTAAAAGCCAGACGTAATTTACTTACAGCATAGCAATAATCTCGGTTATCGTGTTCGGTGAAACAGCAGAAGTAATGAAATGCCCTCGGCAATTTGCCATAAAACTTTTCATTACCACCAGATTTATACATTTTTTGTTACTAAGTAAACGTTCTGCATATAAATACCAACACTTAAAACTTTATGAATTTTTCCGCTTCAACACCTCCATTCATATTTTATAACATTTTTATGATCAGAAGTTTAATCCACAAATCCTCGCATTTATCAGTACAAATCATCAGGACAATTAGAAAGATGAAAAAATTATTACAGTCTTGGCACACTGATAGTAGCTTTTCAAATTACTTTTAGGTGTAATTTGGGGATCAAGAATTAAATCATATCTATATATTTTTTTAGTTTTAAAATGAAGAACACACAAGCTAGAAATATTTCCATAGAAATAGAAAATTGTTTATCTATTGAGGCAGTATTTTTAACCTATAATGATTTTAGTTTAATTATAAAATATGTAAATTCAATAACAGCCCGAATTGAAGCAATATGTGTATGCAATAATTTGTAAAATGTAAGTAACAGTCACTGCATATGTTATATTATTGTATCCATGTGTAATAATGTTATGTGAATATATTACGTAATTTAACAATGGAGGAGCTGTCAGAATAATAATTTAAAAGTTGCTACCAATGAGGTAACCTTGAGGCAATAATGAGTTTGAGAATTTAATAATGTTACTAGTCATTATTGGAGCAATGATGATGTAAATTTAGAGACAGTTTAAAAATAGCCAATCAACAACCAGAAAAAGCTTTAGTTAAATGAAGGTATTCTATTGGGGTAGGACTAGCCAATCAGAAACTGAAAAGAAGAAAATTTTACAAATTTAGAGTTCAGTTGCCTGCAAACAGCGTTCCTAACCGGACGCAATACACGTCCTCGAGAAGTAAAATACGTATTCGTGTGAGACGAAAATAGTTTACGTATTAAAAAAGTGCAAGATATTCATAAAAGAATCTCACAGCTCTCTATTAGTGAAGTGTTATTTAAATCGTGTCAAGAATTAATAAAAGAAGTGAAGTAAAAATTATAATCTGTGTAAGCCTACAGTCTTGTTGTATCACAACCCTGCTAAGAGAAACGTGTCTCTAACAATAATACTGACGCAACCGAGGCAAACATAAATGTTAAATATTTAAAGAAACAGTCAAATTACAAAGTTAATATTTTTTTTAAACTTGGAGCAAAGGCCCCCTGAAAGTACATTTGGGGCGAAGGCTACCGGAAACTGTTTTCTATACGTGCGGTTGCAACTACTACAAGTTCGGCTCCCCAACAGTTGAACTATAATACAACTTCTTCAATACGACTTACTTCAAATTGACGCGCAAAGCATTGTGCAAACAACGTAATAACAACAACACCTACTTCACTAAGCTGTAAACAAAAATCATATAAACCATTACTTTTGGTTCCTTTTATGGTACCAGGTGGCAGGAATATAGATGCCGTCCTTTAAATCAGAAATAGATATCGATAAGTACCTACATTAATATATTTTAAGCATTTAACTCTGATATATTTTCATATAACACTATGCAAGAGCATACCCTCTCTTGCAGTGAGAAGAAAAACCAAATTTGAAAGATAAGTTGCGTTGAGTTTCCGATGCCGCTGCGAAGTTATTGCTGCATCGTGTGTATGACAATAATTTTGCTAGTGACAGTTAATTTCCAAGGTATTCTTTTTCGTGTGCTTTCAGCGAAATATTTAATTTTAATGAGAGCAGCTAAAACCGGAACACACCTGTTTAAATGTGAATGAAACACATACTAAATTAAACTTTAAAGCTGTGCATGTTATACACTGAATATAAAAATGGATTTAATTCTTTGTAGATAACTATTATGTACAAAAACTTCAAGTGTGGAGCAAAATATTTATCAAGAACAAATAAATACGTAATATTTTTGTTTGACGATTAAAGTAAATATATTAAAACAAAGAGAACAAAATCGTAATTTAAATACTAATAAACGATACCATCAGTTAAATTGTCTTATTTTTGTTTAAATGTAGAACAAAAATACGATTTATAAAATTAGTAACTATGTATATTGATAACCAAGATATGAAGGCATATGCATGTGTGTGTTGTAGCGGGGGATTTGCTCGCACGTGAGTACCACGTGCTATCTCACGTAGATGTATCAAATCTTTAAAGTTCCTTGTAGTTCTCTGTCGGCCCGCTTGTCGTAAAATGACGAGAAATTTCATATCCTAGCTAGCTAACTTGATATTTCTCAGGATTTTATGTAGACGAAGGCAAGTAATAAACTGACTTTCCCATTAACAGCTTAATTTATTCACGATATAACGCCCATTGAGGCGGTTAGCAGCTTTCCCTTGGTTAACACAAAATTATACAAAAATCTGTACTTGTAATCTTCCCGCTGCTGTGAATTCTTTACAAAGAACTGTCTAACTGCGTCACACGATATTTTTCCACTCACATACACTCACGTAGTCTTCATCCTAAGTCACATGTGTTACACTATGAGAGTAAAATCAGAAAGTGTATAGCTTGGGGCTCTTACCCTTTTTATACATTCCTATTATGGCGCTAGGATTCCCGCTTTTATATGTAACAACTATTCTCATTGGTTATTTACTTAGCGAGCTATGAAAATAAAGCGTTCAAATTTTAGGAGTCACGCTGCGCTTTGACTTCTACAGTAAAACCCACTATCTCCGTCTCACTTTATAACACTTGTTTCTCTTTCTGTTTCCAGATGTTAATCTTATTGCTAATTTTCTTGTAGATGCATGGGGAATTGGTGGGCTTTAAACTATAGTCAAATGTTTTAAGAGCTGGTTGCTATGTAGAGTATTCCATTCTCTTTGCATTACCAGACTAAAAAATGAATAACGAATTTCCATTTAAGAAACAGTATAAGCACTGGAAAATTTAAGGGAATAGCAAGCAATATCTCGAAAATGCTTCACTCAACAAAAAAATATATATGACATAAATTGTGTATTTTAACGCGCTCTACATTTTTCAGTAGTAAAATTTTGTCTATCTCTTATAGTTTACCAGTTATACAAAAGACATTCACAATGAAGAATACTTTTGGAAACATTCCCAGAAAATTCGAGATATACATTTTATTTTCCATGAAAACATCTTAAACATATGATATTTTAATCCAAATCGTTAGAGCCATTTTTGAGAAAATTAAAATTTTCGAAAAATGTTCCATGTAAAGGGTAATCTGGGGTGGGGGTATTTTCTTGAAAACCTACATGTCGCATCTTTGGAAGATACTGAACCTAAATACCAAGTTTGGTGTTTATCCGACTGTTCGTTTCTGAGTTATGCTGATAAGACACACATACACACGGACATGTTTCCAAAAACGCTTTTTTTGGATTCAGGGGGCCTCAAAACATATTTTTCCGGTGAAATATCGCTATCGAATTATTGGGCGGAATATAATACTTCCCCTACTTACTATACGTAGTAGAGAAAGTAATTAGTCCTTTGTTTATAACAATAGGTATTTTTTCTTCATATATCCCAAGAATCATAAGAAAACTGTATTAATTGGAAGTACATTCCTGGAATAAGTACATGGAGGTATTGACCCATTCATATATTGTCGCCACAGTATTGTAAAACATTGGAGGTTCGGTCTCCTGCTTAAACTTCGCTAGTGTAGCAGAAGGAACGTGCACTTTGATGGGATTACCGCTGGGTGCTTGGTGCTTGATCGCAGATTTGTACCTCATTTAAGCGTAAAGCCAAAGTGAATTAGCATTGATTGTTGTCCGTTGACGACTTAAAGTGCGCGAGATTTACATATGTCGGTATACTGGCACATACCTTTGAGCTCAAACACTAAGGGTAAACGCTACATGATGGCGGGTAAAGAATCGTGTACACATTCCAACTCCACTAATACGACAAACTGAGGAGCACGTATCTGAATTTATAGGTTCTAGTGTTAGCAGTGAAGGGAAATCCGGAAAGTAAATTAAAGCAGCTGGAAGGCTAACTGGAAAGTTCTTCCGTTGATGATTCCTGCGATCATGGAATGAAAGTCCGATAGGAAAGGAATTGTGCCACTAGGGAACACTTGTAACTGTAATTAAATATTATTTTTGCTGCTATATAGCCCGTTAGTCTCACGGTCCTAATGCGTTAGGAAATGCGAACTTTATGTCAACTTTAGTCAATCGGGGTAAAGCAAACATGGGGTAACAGGCTTGGTATACTTATATGTGGTGTAAATATAGATAAAAGCAGAATTTGTACGAAATCTGTTCGTCCAGTATCAGCGACAGACCGCACCATCCTTTCACTCCTTAGATAATTGTACAAAGTTTTTTTGCGGGTCCAGGATTCGGCTCTGGATTTGGATCCAGCTCTCCTTTAATCTGTTCGTCTAGTATACTGTAGCTTGTAATTTTGCGATTTGAAATTACCGCTCCTGTAAATCAGTTCGTATTACGTGTCTGCGTATTGTGGCAGAAGTGATTCTTGGCAGAATATTAGCTCCTCTCAGTACTTGTTGGATTTTCTGAACGTGTGTTACGCTTTAGAATTGTGTTAAAGATTTCTTTTATTTGTATATGTTTGTCCGGTGTGTTTTAACTGATTTTAAAATACGTGCAGCTCAATTAATATCAATCTAATCTCATTCAGGTTTTGTTACGTGTTTTCAGCAAAGTAAAATAATTTAAACAATAATAATGATGTACACTGAAAAGCGATTTATTTTCTTTCGGGCAATTTGAATAACAACTTGTAGAACGTTTACCTTTTCTTACTTCAATCTTTCTTACCCACAGTTTTCTAATTTTTGTTGTTAATTCCTTCTATTGTTTCACAATTCATTATAGATCATCTCTTTGCATATAATATAACATAAAACGCTTTACAATTTAATAT
Organism: Deroplatys truncata; assembly: GCA_030765065.1. Classification (NCBI taxonomy): domain Eukaryota; kingdom Metazoa; phylum Arthropoda; class Insecta; order Mantodea; family Mantidae; genus Deroplatys; species Deroplatys truncata. The sequence goes on from CM060979.1 coordinate 65,585,582, forward strand.
TTTTGTTGAACGTTGCTCAATATGTCTACTTCTTTACGAAAAAATTTTAATGTATTAAAAAAAATTGAAGATTTACTTATTAGCCTGGTTTCTGTACATAACAAAACAAATTAAAAATTGTATACAAATTCTGTAATTTAAAAAGTCACATTTTGATATAAATCACATGCTTACAATTCAAATTCATGTTTTAGCATATTTTATTATAATTTTCTCCTTGTTGACATTTTCATTTCATATTATGTTTAAAAATATTGTGACTGCAATATTTTTCGTTCATTTTTATACATATTTCCCCTTTTTACGCTATTAATTTTTATTTTCTTCTTTTCTTTTTACATAATATAATTACTTTCTATACTACGTATAGTTAGTAGGGGAAGATTGTATTCCATCCAAAAATTCGATACCGAGATTTCACCGGAAATATGTTTTGAGACCCCCTGAATCCAAAAAAAAGCATTTATGGAAACATGTCTTGTGTGTGTCTGTGTGTCTGTCTGTGAACAGCATAACTCAGAAACGAACAGTCAGATAAACACTAAACTTGGTATTTAGTTTCACTATCTTCCAGAGATGCGACACGAAGGTCTTCAATAAAATTCCCCCAACCCAGGTTACCCTTTATATGGAACATTTTTCGTAAATTTTAATTTTCTGAGAAATGGCTCTAACGATTTTGATTAAAATATATATTTAAGATACTTTCATGACAAATAAAATGTATATCTCGAATTTTCTGGGAATGTCTTCAAAAGTATTCGTCATTGTGAACGACTTTTGCATAACTGGTAAACCATAAGAGTTAGACAAAATTTACTACACAAAAAATGTAGATCGCGTTAGAATACACAATTTATGTCATAATTTTTTTATTGACTTAACCATTTTCGAGATATTGCTTGTTATTCCCTTAAATTTTACAATACTTATACTTTTTCTCAAATGGGAATTCGTTATTCATTTTTTTATGTCCTGGACATGCAAAGAGAATAGAATGCGCCACATAGCAACCAGCTCTTAAAAGATTTGACTATCGCTTAAAGCCTACCATATTCCCCTTGCACCTACAAGAAAATTAGCAATGAGATTAACATCTCGTTTAACATGAAGCATATAGAGAATAAGCGTTTGTAAAAATAGTTTGTACAAGAGTAGAGAAAGTCATGCGAGTGTAACTCATCAGAATTTTTAAAATTAGTTTTCATAATATAGGCGTCCTTTGCAAATATAATTTCTATATAGAATATTCCAACAATCGCAATTTATAATTTTAATTCACTGTGTTCATAACATTGATATACGTGCCAAGTATTGTTCAGAACTTTGAATTTGTATTTGTAATATGGCTTTAAGTTATTTAATACATATGTTGCTTTCATTCCATTTATATACTGCGTCATAATGTTAACGATACAAAGCAGCATAAAAATATTATGTTAGTTACTTTTCGCTTTAAAATGTTTTCGAAATAATCGCTCTCTCTTTCTCTCTCTCTCTCTCTCTCTCTCTCTCTCTCTGCTAATACATACGCCCAGCACCTGTTCGATGCATTACTGAACACTCCACGAATTTCTGCAGCCGAAATATTGGAAAGCGCATGCCGAACACACTCATAATTCGACGAGCGTATAGAGATTTGTTACATGGGCCGCTGTGAATTCCTACAAAATCGTAGCGGGTAGAAATATAAGAAGAGTGGGGATATGTTAATTCCTATAATATCGGAAAAATGGAATATATTAGCTGCATATTAGGTTGCTGAAGCATTCTGAGCAACCTTAATACAGATTGGTTTGGTTAAACATGTTATCTTAGGTTTTAGCTCGTACGTATAACAATGTGAAATAGTTCGGCATTAAGTCCTTGGTGAAAATGCTTTAAACAGACATATCAAATTATAGTTTTCAATACAAACGTCTTCATCAAGAAATGGCAATTTAACTGCTCAAACAGTTTCCAATTTCACTCTAATCTGTAGGTAGTTGCTGGTTGTTATCGGTGAAAGTCGCTGTACACTGTGTAGTGGTCTTCATCGTCGTAGTAGTAGTTGTTTTAGCATATATGAGAACTCAGTGGCTCAAGGACCTCGACCTAAGATCTTTTGTGCATCCCTTTTCCTTTCATAGGAATTCGAGTTACCTCCAGAATTCCCTTTCCAGAGGTAGGATCTTTGAATATCAATGTTGAGGCCCCAAAGAGTTGATATCATCAACTCCCTAAAACGTCGCAATCTAGTAGTAAATGGCTGGCGGTTTCTTCTCGCTGTGCACGCTTTTTGGAGGATACCTACAGTGTGTAGGTGCTTTTTGAAGTTTCTATGTTCAATTAATACCCCATAAGGGTGGGTTCCTACTCCTTCAGCTGCTGTGATGCAGGCGCTGCGGACCCTGAGCACTCGCGGTACTTTTGACGTTACTAGAAGCACCCGTGAGGGTGTCCTTTGGATTGGGTTGGACTCGGCTCGGAAGTGGTTTCCGATACCTATGGAAGATTGGGTACATCTGTGCAGTTTTCCGTCCGAGCGGGGTTGTGAGACGCCTCAAGGTCCTGTGGTACCGACCTGGAGAGCCGGTAGACAGTCTGTTAGGTTGTTGTCATTCCCATCGAGGTCTCGGTCTTCCCCTTTTTTTGGAATTGATGCGCGTAAATGCGTATCCACTTCCATCCTGTAATGGGGTCGGATTTAATTTTGGAAAAACTCTCGGGGGAGGGAGAGTCACTCGGTTTCGCCATCTTCCCAGGGTCGCATGGAGGGCGCAGTCCCCCTGGTGAATATCCAGTTAATACTGCAATGCCTTCCTGATTCTACTTCTACTTAGATGCAGAAGCGATCAAGTGAAGGCGCCATTGGCTCCTTTAACACTATATATTAGCATAATATTTGGTCAGAGAAATTTTTCATCTTTTTGATGTTCCATTCTGGTCCATTCTAGCATATGATTTGCTTATACTGCAGAAACATTTTGGTCCATAGTAGGGGGTTTTGACTCCCTTCTTGCTAACTGATCAGCTCTTCCATTGCCTTCAACACCCTAGTGGCCCGGCACCCATTCTAGCACCACAGAGTTGTGACGAGTCAGTAGACCCGTAATATATTTTCGTCAATGCGGAAGTATAACTTAATGTCTGTCAAGTCATAGGATCAAAAAACTTGAATCTTGTATCATGTTGAAACTGTGAAAGCATTTTCCCACCAGAAATCTCGTCTTCTTTTTCTACACGCTACCTATGAGGCTTTCCATGCAGGCGCTATTCCTCATTTTTAGCATGAAATTTTTACATTCGTAAAACGACGAAATGTTTCTCTCACAGGGATTTCAAAATAAGTTCAGTTTGACTCGAATTCCGCTTTCTTCAAGGACCAAGTGGAACTTATAATTGCTGAGTGATCCGAAGTGTCACTTGAACAAAATTACGGACACTAACCAGAATCTTGTGTTTGGACTACACCTTTATTTTAATTGTTTCATTTGTGTAGCCTCTTTTAATTTCAAAGGTCATATTAGGGAGAATTACTTGAGAAGCAGCTCATTTACTGTATTTCTTTTACTTTCTCTTCCACGTACACAGTAGGTAGTATTGCATTCCACCCAAAAATGCAACATAGATATTTCATTGGAAATACATGTTTTGAGGTGCCCTTATTAAAAAAAACTTTTTAGAAAACGGTCTTTGAGTTTGCCTGTATGTCTGTGGTCTGTCTGTCTATCTCTGTCTGTCTGTCTGTCTGTCTGCCTCTCGGAACAGATAACTCAAGGACGAAAATCGGATACCCTAAAATTACCATCATAACGTCTTCCAAATAAAACACGATTAATGGGCATTTACTTTCCCCCATAATCTCAAGCAACTTTTATTCAAGACGTTTCTTTCTACAACGCTTAGTTTTGGAGATATTGTATAGTCTCAACTTAAGCGGGCCACCTTGTATATGGAACTTTAAGACGATCATACACCGCCTTGTTAACATTTGACCATCGCTGTTCCCTTTGTATCTATCACGAAATTATAATTCAGCTATTTCTTCAAAAGTTTATTTCGAATAAATTAGATAGAAAATGAAGTTTTTGTAAGAATCACTTGAGGGTGGAGGTGGTCATGCGAGTAAACACATCAGATACTTTTATCATTTGCTTCTAACATCAAGCACTGACATTTACTCCAGCATGCATATTCCAGACTGAGAAATTAGAGAAAAATTCAACTAAAGAAAAGCTTACGTGTTACACTAAGATGACTTTCCCTACTCACTGTTATACAAACTACTCTTACAAACGCTTATTCTTCTATCTACATCATATTAAGCAAGATAAACATTTGCAGGGAACTGGATTTGGGAATATAATAGGCTTTAAGCGATAGCCAAACCTTTTAAGAGTGTGGACGCTATGAATGGCTTTGAAATTCCATTTCTCTCTGCATGGCCAATAAAGAAAGATAAAATCGAGTTCCCATTTGAGAAAATCATAGGTATTTGAGTAAAGGTATTTCAGAATACAAACTAGCTAGTTCCGTAGCTCAATTGGTAGAGCATCTACCTGCTGTGTGAGGGGTCCCAGGTTCGATCCCAGGACACTTTTATCTAGCCAAAATTATTAGTTTAATAGAAACCCAAGGTAAGCGAATACGAGTTAACACCATTGCCTTTAGACAAAGTATGTTCCAAAGGAAAGTCCGCCGATAAAACATGTATACAAAGGCGCGGTACGAGTGGAACATACAAAATGCAAACCAATAACAAGGAGTTGTCGGAAATGGTTTATGACACAAAAGAAAGTATTTCACATAAATTGTGTGCTTTAACGAGACCTATGTACATTATTATGTAGTTATATGTCTGTTACGGTTTACCAGTTATGCAAAAGTCATTCATAATAAAGAGGATTTCGAAAATCACTTCGAAATCGTTATAGTTATTTTTGAAAGCATGAAAAAGTTAGAAAAAAAATTCCTGTAAATGGTAGTTTAGGGTATGGAAAATATTTGTGTCGCATTCTTGGAAGATGCTTTACTAAAATATCAAATTCGCGTTTCAAACGGCTTCCCATTTTTGAATTTCCTATTCACACGCGCGCACACAAATATTTTTAAAAGTCATTTGTTTTTGGGTTCAGGGTGCCTCAAAATACACATTTTCAGTGAAATATCCACATCAAACCTTTGGATTTATTTCCCCTACTTATACGTAATAGAGAAAGAAGAATACCCCATCCCTGAGCTTTATGACTATGGTTACATAAATGTAATGGATTATCATAATGATGTAGTATAAGACTTTAAGCATTAACAAGAAAAGGAAGAAAGGAGAATAAAAATATTTTAATATATTTCGCAATTCAAAACTGTCAGCTGAACTTGTAACAAAGCGAAGGCACCCAAACGCCTTTTTCAACATTTAAAGCAGCATGTAGTCCTTCTGATGAACGTTAGGCTTAGCAAAAGGCCTCGATGCTTTTTAAATAAAAATCTGCAGAAGCCACCCTCGAGATAAATGCCTGTGACTTCGGCTTTTACTTTAGCCTTCTCTTGAAATCTTTTCCTTCCATTTTGTACCCCTCTCTTTTTTTGGAGCAGCAGTTTTAGCGCCTTATGAAAAGCGGGCGGGTAGAGCCGTATTCCGTCCGGACTTCCCTCCAAGTTACACTAAAGATCTCTTCATCAACTCAGAAAATATCTTGGACGTGACAGAGGACGGAGTGTGAGGGATCTGAGAAGGAAGTGACACAGAACCAAGCATGCTGGTTGCTGGCATTAAGAAGTAAATAGCTCCAGATAATGAAATGGCTCGGGGGTAGAAAGAAATAAAACGAAATAATGTTAAGAAGGAACTAAAATAAAACAAGAGGTGGTAGGAAATATGGGGAAAATAAATGGGAAACAAAGTGTCTGGAATTTGGCAACCCCGACACAGAGGATATTTCTTTCTTATGCTGCCATTTGACTAATTGCTTTTCATAGTCGTGGCAAGCTAATCTTTGGAAGAAAGAGGCGTGTATAATACAGGGTCATTAGAGTTATACAAAGATATGCAGCCACTGCTGCTGAAACGAGGGTAATGTAGGGGTTAATAATGTATTTAAAAAAGTTCCGCCATATCCTCAAGTTTCTTCCACGTCCGCTAGAGTACGTTAGGGATAGCGTTTTCAATACCGAAATTTAACGAGAAATAAAAAAACAAAGAAACAAACAAAACAAATCTCTGAATCCTTGAATCTAAAAAAAAGCTCTTTGTGATACAATCACAAGACATTCTCTGCCCTCTATCGTTTATTAGTACTGCCGACCTCGTAGCCGTGGTCGCTGGAGTGTGTAACTTTGGCGCTCCGTTCAAGCTGAGGATCGTGGCTTCGAGTCCCGCCATGGACATGGGTGTTTGTATATGTGTAATTGCGGTAATAAGTGGTAATGAAAAACAGGAAAAACACAGCAATATAAACTGGGTAAACAAGGGAACTTAAAAAACTGGGTACACAAATTATTCTTACTCAAGCTTATTTTTCCTTCTGCTACATTAAATCCAAATAAACCTTTGCAGAAATACCTAATTACACATTTCGTTATAGATACAAAGGGAACAGGGATAGTCAAACGTTGAATAAACTGGATGCTATATGCTGGCCTTATAATTCCATACTGTTTCCATCCAGTCACGAGAAACAACTGAATGTTGAAAGGGTTTAGAATGACCAAGAAATGAACAATTCGAACCTTTAATAATGGATATCTCAGAATACGCTTAAGCCGCAGAAAAACTTATTTGAAATAAATTCTGTTCTGTAAAGAGATCCACATATTTTGTGTAACACGTTTTCGTTTATAGCTTAACGTTTTGCAGTTATACAGGACTATACAAAATTCCCTCCGAATGAAGAGGACTTCATAGGCCCTTCCAAGAGAATTCAAGATATACATTTTATTTGTCATGTAAGTGTCTTTAATATATGGTAGTTTAATCAAAATCGTTTAGAGCCATTTTTAGAAAATAAAAAATTTCGAAAAAAATTCCATGTATAGGGTAGCTTGAGGCGGGGTGATTTTGTTTAAAATTTTTGTGTCGCATCTTTGGAAGATGAACCTAAATTCCAAGTTTCATATTTATCCGAATTTTTATTTTTGAGTTATACTATCCACAGCTACGCAGAGCTACACACAGAAAGACAGAGACAAACATGAATATGTTTCAAAAAATGCTTTATTTGAATTCAGTCGCCTCAAAACATGCAGTTCCGGTGAAATCTCGGTAATGAATGTTTGGGTGGAATGCAATACTTCTATTACTTACTGTACGTAGAAGATAATTTAAAAAAGGCGCGCGCGCGCGCGCGTGTGTGTGTGTGTGTGTGTGTGTGTGTGCAGCATAGCTCAAAAATGAAAACTTGAATAACAGCAAGTGATTAAGTTCAGCATCTTCCAACAATGTACAAGAATATTTTAAAAAAATACCCCACCTGAAAGTAATCTTTAAATGGAAAATTATTGAAACCTTGGTTGTGCTCAAAAATAGTTGTATTTTGTTCTCAGAAATTGAAACTGTTTTTCTCTAAAGTGAAGTTTAGAGCAAAACGTGAAGTTTAATTCTCATTTTTGGTCGATCATACTATAATACCCTGATTACATGTGACTTAACTGAACTATAATGACATGGATTATGCTTTAGCGACTCGCTGTGACCTTATTGGGCTGCGCGCGTGCCTCCTCCATACCTTTTAACACCTTCAAAGCAGTAGTCCACTGAGATCCATTCCCAGATACACAATGAAATAGGTGTATTTAAAATAAAATAACTTTTGTTCATTGTAATTTTAATATTCTAATAACTTGTTGAAAAATTCATTCTATTTGCTTTAATATGTCTTGTTTTCATATTACCTACAAAATTAATAAATATGGCATGGACTATACAGACGGCCAGATCCTGCAAGCATTTAATTAAACATAATTAATTTATAAAATCTCAAGGTTTTGAAATTATAGTGTGGTCAACCAAAAACAGTTGTATACAGTTCGACTATAATGGTAATGAAGATGCTCGTATGAATATTATGGAACTTGCTACCGCTCGTTTCATAAACATACTCGGTCTTAATTGCTACCACCATAGTCTTGTTGTATAACTGTTTTTGAGAGTTGAAATTTCGATCAGTTGGCTTTGTGTTCGGTGCTTTGATAAACTACATCGGATAAAATAATTAACCTAGACCAGGGCCATTGTGACACTGCATCATTTTATTTCGTTCTGTGCATGCGCTGGGTTGGCTCCCAACAATGTAAATTCATTATTCAGTGAGACAGTATAGGAAGAACGTTCTAAATTATAATGCTTTATTTGTTAGATAATGTGATATAAATAGCTAATACAGGTTTGTGACCCTGGTGTACGTATTTAGAAATTTCTCTGGAAAAAGAGTGTGAAGTAGGTTGAGGCAGTATTTTTAACACTAAAATGATTTCAGTCTAATTATATAATAAATAAATTACATAACAATGTAATACAATACATGTTTGTGTAACAAGATATAAAAATTGTATATTACAGTAATTGTATATGTTTATATTATTGTATACATGTGTAATAATGTTATGTGAATGTATTACGCCATTTAATAATATAAGAGCTGTGAGGGAGCTGTGAGGGTAATAGGTTAAAAGTTGCTAACAATTAGGTAACAATGAGGTAACCTTGAGGCAATAATGAATTTGAAAGTTTAGTAATGCTACTTGTGATTCTTGGAAGCAATAATGTAATTTTTGTGACAGTTTATAAAATAGCCAATCAACAGCCAGAAAAAGCTTTAGTTAAACGATGGTATTCTATTGGACTAAATCAAAAACTAAAATGGAGCAAAATTTACAAATTCAGAAGTCAGTTACTTGTAGACCGTGTTACTAACCGGACGCGAGATGCGTCCTCGAGAAATTTAATACATATTTTGAGTGAGACAAAAATAGTTTTACGTGTTAAAAAGTGCAAGTAATTAATACAAAAATCTCACAGCTCTCTATATCAGTGAAGTGTTATTTAAATCGTATCAAGCATCTGTGTAAGCCTACATTCTTCAGTCGCACCACTCCCTGCTAAGACATTCACGTCTCTAAAAAAAATATAAATACTGACGCAGCCGAGGCAAACATAAATATATAATATTCAAAGAAACAGTCAAAATTCCAAAGTTAATATTTTTTAAACATTTGGGGCAAAGGGCACTGCAAAATACATTTGGGACGAAGGCTACCGGAAACTTTTTACCATACGTGCGGTTACAACTACTTCAAGTTCGGCTCCCCAACATTTGAAGTACAATATAACTACTTCTTCAACGTAAACGTGAAATCGACGTATAAATGATATTTATGCAACTGATGAGAAAATACGAGCAGTATTATTGGAGGAACTGAACAATGAGTGTGAGTTAAGTAATTTTCCAGATGAAATAGACTCTGAAGATGATACCCCTTCAGAACCTATAAACTATCTCTACAGTGACCAATCTGTAGAGCAAGTGCTTTAGGTTATGAAAGTCATCACTGCTAAATGTAAAAGATATTCCATTTGCCCCTATTCTAAGGACAGAAAAGCATTTTTGGTGCATGAGAAATGTAAGAAGCAATATTGTTCTCAACACAACTGTGAGGAGCGCTATTGCTTTTTGGAATTTAGAGGAGAACCGGTGTGTTTATTGCGTAATAATAGTGTGTCTGTTCCCAAGAAATGTAATGTAGAGCGTCATTTTTGGACAAATCACACACAAACGCGACAATGTACTCTTATAAAGTCTGTTATATTTTGGCGAAAAGGAGAATAAAATAAGCTTTCAGTGACGGAGAAATATTTAAAAGAAGTAATAATCAGTTCAGCAGAATCTCTGTTCGATGGTCACAAAGATAAATCTGCATCATGTCTTCTATAAAAGGACATACATTGTCTCATCAAACTGTGGCTATACGTGTTGAACAGATTTCTATGAATTTAAAATCTCGGTTATCTATATCTATCTTAACGATAGATAAAAATATTTCCGTTTTTCGGGAGACTGCAGCTGGTATAAATGACATTTTTCAATAGATATAAATACACAAACCAATCAGTTAGATGATAAAATGTCTTCTTCTTTATTATCTCAAGGATTACATTTTCAGCCGTTCCCAATTCACAGAAGTTCTTTCCAGTGCTTCCTCGATCTTCCCTGGTCTCGTCTTCCTTTTGATCTATATATTGTCTTAGGGAAACGATTATAATCCAATCATAGTAACCTGTAGCGTTTTTACTTTCTAAAAAGAACTAATTTTTTTTATAAAACTTTATGTCTGAGAAGAATACCAAAATTCCAAAGTCCTTGAGGGATGCAACATGAAGATCTTCGTGAAATTTCTCTTGCCAGAGTAACCCTTACAATCGTTATTTATTTATTTTATCCAAAACAAATTTGATTAAAATGCATCACAATATAAAGAATAAAATTTATACGTTTAATTTTCTGAGAAGAGCTTGTTAAATCCTCTTCACTTGGATTCAATTTTCTCAGAACCAAGAGGCAGGCTAAAACTTATTACAAATAACTAAATAATTAAATAATTAAAAACAAACAACTCATTGAAATATACAACTGATTTAAAGAAATTTATTTTCAAATGATTAAGATTTTTTCCTATATTATTACACTTTATATTTCTAGATTTTCCCATCTATAAGTACGTCACTCGATTAAAATATAGAAGATATGCATTCTTTAACTACCTGTATTCTTTATCTATATAGAAGGTAGAGCAAGTGTTGTGTAATACACCTAAAGGTTGATGTATAGATTTCAAACAAAATACATATTTTTCACACATCTGTGAAAAAGTGCCCAAAATTGCCAAATGCAATAATATGGATTTTAGTGTTATGAAAAACTACAATTTCATGTAGGTTATATAGTTGTAAGACTTTTAAATCATGTCATATAGGGATCTAAAAGTTTGCCTTTAAGCCTAACTTTCCATAAAAGTACTGTAAAACGAGTTTTCCTTACACACAAGTAAACAAGCAATTTAAGAGAGGCCTAAGGAACCTTAAGATACTAAATTAGTTGCAGAGGAGCAGAAAAATATGGAGGGCCTGCATATGCAGTAAATGTTTTTTAAATAACATTAAATAATTATAACTTCTAAACTTCATTTTCTCGGTTTTTCATTTCTCGGTACCTTTTCATTTTCAAATTGTTCCACACGACGTAGTTTTCGCTATAAATATGACATTTTGTATACCTCCTTGTAAATAACCGGCTAAAGAAACTATAAAATAAAATGTTTATAACATGCCTATTTGTGATTTTATTAAACAGTGTACAATGCTCATATTTAAGCAAAAACATTGAATTCTGATATTTAACATTTATTTTCTCCCAAACTAATAGGATAGTTAAAAATTCATCTGCAATTTATGTGCCTTTAAGCAGGTCAAGTATAAAACATTGATTTTTAAAAAAATGATTGCATCGCGTGGAGCAATTTTTCCAAACAGGAAATAATAATAATAAAATTTTATGCCTCTAGAAGTAATTTAGAAATATGTATGAAATTGCTTCTACATATTATATACTAAATCTCCATTGCCGTATAAGATTTAAAATGAATCAACCTGAAAATGTGATTTTTAAAATTTTACAAATGGGTATTTTTTAAAAGAAAAACTTTCCGAGCCTAGTCCTCGAATTTGTGATCCTCGCACCACACTTAAGTGCGCTATTGACTGAGCTACAGGACCAGCTAGAAAGTCTTGTGCAGATTTGTTGTTAATACTAGAAAAAAAATTGAGAAAGAACTCTTCATCGATAAATACTATTGTTTTCCAGTTACTATGTAGTTTCAAACGCCTCTATGACGTATGACCAGGAGCGGAGGGGGAATTAGCACTTCAATTTAAAGATGTTTTATGCCTAGGCACCTAACGCGGCGCTCCCAGGATGGCGGGAGGGATGAGGTGGAGGAGAGAGAGGCGGCCGTTCAGGAGGTACGACAGAACCGAGGTTGAAAATCCCCGGTGGCAGCTGGTACTCCTTGCAGGCTCACACATCCTACCGACGGGTAGGGGGGGGGGTTTAAGACCGTCCCATTTCGGGGAAGAAGTGTTACAGAGAGTGTCCTTTTCCTGTCATAAAACGCTGATGCTTCCACTTAATACTGGCAAACCTGAAACAACCAAGCAGATGAAAGGTGAAGTGAAATGAGAAAGGAGGTAAAATGGAGGGACAGGAACTTCGCCTAACGAACCGGAGAAACCTCGAAAAAAAACCTGAGAGTCAGGAAGGTCGAAAATTGATCCCACGACCTCCCGAATACGAGTCATACCGCCTGCGCCACCTTGCTCGGTTTTATTGCCTCTAAGGAGAGAATGAGTGAGTGATAAAAAGGGGTGGAATGAGAGCGAGGGACAGTAAATGGAAAGAGGCAGAGAAGAGTATCCAAGGGAAACCAATAATGCGAGGGGATTTAAGGGTTGTGCCAGTAAAGAAATGCTACAATATGCCCTCTAAGAAGAGCTAAGACTATTTCATACTCACTGAAAACGTTTGTAAAACAAAAGCAAGGGAATCAGTTATCACCAAACAATAAAATGTTTGCAATAGAAGCCCGATTGATTGAAATTCAATGTTTCCTTTCTTTTATTCGTCAAAAGTAGTATAAGGCAGTAAAAGCGAAACAATCCCCGTATTCGGCTGGGAAGCTAAGAGGGACAAACGCGATATTCCTGGAGAATGGGCTGGCTACAATATTCGCTTGATCACACCCGCTGGTGTTGGGAAGTTGTTGTGTTTCGCCACCTGATAACATGCTCCGGTAAGTTACGACACTTCGGGTTCGCAGTCAGCGGGGAACTACACGGTTCCGGGCTGCTGGAGTAGGATAATGCAGTGCAGGGGCTTGGTAAAACTAAGCACCATTCAGGCCGTCATGGTGAGAGAACATGTTTTAAAAGCGAAGGCACGCTGTTTTACTCTTTCGCTTTACTGCTAGCCCGAGGCGTGTAGTGGAATTGTTACACGGGTTACCTGTCAAGTATACGTGCAATTTTTCGTAATGGATAGTAAAAACGTATATCGCTAACCGATATAAATATAAAGCAAAAAGTACCGTGGTGCTCTAGACCCGATTTGCTCTTTCCATTACCACTTGATAACATATCTATATATCGCTCGTATAAAACCACTACTGCTTGAATAACTAAGGTAAAGGAATTATTGTATGCTGTTACATATTCGCGCATGTGCGTATGTGACCGATAGGGACCGGATGTTTAGGTCCTTTTAGCATTGGATTTAGGTCTTCTCCAGCCTTAAAATAGGCCTTTTTAGGTTATCTTTGTGTATCATTATTATTAACATAATAATTTGAAGAAGTTATTTTTGGTTCCTTTATTATAGTTCAACTGTTGGGGAGCCGAACTTGTAGTAGTTGCAACCGCACGTATAGTAAACAGTTTCCGGTAGCCTTCGCTCCAAATTTAAAAATATTAACTTTGTAATTTAACTGTTTCTCAAAGTATTAAATATTCATGTTTGCCTCGGCTGCATCAGTATTATTGTTAGAGACACTTTCTCTTGGCAGGGTTGTGATGCAACTAAGAATGTAGACTTACACAGATTATAATTTTACTTCACTCCTTTTATTAATGCTTGACACAATTTAAATAACGCTTCACTGTTATAGAGAGCTGTGAGATTCTTTTTATTAATTAATTACACTTTTTAACACGTAAACTATTTTCGTCTCACACGAATTCGTATTATACTTCTCGAGGACACATTTTGAGTATGGTTATTAACGCTGTCTGCAGGCTTGTGAACTCTAAATTTGTAAAATGTTCTCCTTTTCAGTTAATGATTGGCTAATCCTACTCCAATAGAATACCTTCAATTAACTAAAGCTTTTTCTGGTTGTTGATTGGCTATTTTATAAACTGTCACTAAAATTACATTATTGTTGCTCCAATAATAACTAGTAGCATTATTAAACATTCTTACTCATTATTGCCTCAAGGTTACCTCGTTGTTAGCAACGTTTAACCTATTATTCTCACAGCTCCTACATTATTAAATTACGCAATACATTCACATAACATTATTAAACATGGATACAATAATATAAACATTTACAATCACTGTAATATACACTTTTTATATATAGTTACATACACATTTTGCTTCAAGACGGGCTGTTATTGAATTATATTATATAATTAGACTGAAATCATTTTAGTGTTAAAAATACTGCCTCAAATCACCCAGCGAGAAATCTGAGTTTCATTCCTGTCGATTCTGACCTTGGGCTTTCCGTGGTTTTCCCTGGTCGGCAAGCAAATGATGGCGTAGTTTCTCATCTACAGATTTAGTTTCCATAATTCCCTTTCATTACCTTTCCTTCAACTTTGGTTTGATCCTAGGATTTGTAGCGTATGGCGGTGCCGGACAGGAAAGAGTATTCCTCGTGTTGTCTAGAGGGCTGCTTAGGCGACGGGTCGTTCATCGCCCTCTCTACAGCTCCAGTAGTGGGACGAATCTTCGAGACTGGAACGCGCGTCTCTGTGGTCTGTAGCCTTCTATGGTTCCTTCACTTCATCTTTTCCTCTGTTCCTCCTGGGCGGTGGTAGTCACCATAGATCGATGTAGATCGCAGTTTCCGAGATGTCCATCTCCGTTGTATAACCTAACCTAACGTCAATAACTTTATATAGTTCTTATTTTAGGCTACACACTTATGACTTATGTTTTTATACTCTGGGAATATGTTTTTAATAAGTGCTACCACAAATAATTTTCCTCATTTTATTAATATTTATTTGTCTTATTTTACAAAGGTACACCTCATAAATAGCCATCATAAAACGGGCACAAATTTTTTACCATTTCTTATGTACAGTTTTGTTAACAATGCAGTAGATAAAAGCATGGATAAATAACAATTTCTTATTATCACTTACTGTTTTTCTTATTTTAGTAGTATTTAAAAAGTATGCATTTTATAAGAGTTTACACTAACAACAATACTCACAAAACATTCACATTGATTTTACAGTTTTTTCTCTCTCTTTCGTTCTATCATACCTTTTTTTTGTGATGCAATAGATAATCAAATACACGTCTAAATTTTCTAGCATGTTTAATTTGCTTTTATCACACAGCGCATTCTTGTATTAAGAAAAGCTTCTCTCCATAGAAAACATGGTTGTAGCATAAGTCATAGATATTAATGCTGTATGTTATAGGGTTAATTTTCCTTCATATTGTGACAGCTATGTCCAGAGCTGTCAATTGGCTGGCGATGACCGGCCGGTTGTTCAGAGATAGGGAGAGATAATTAGCGCTTTCGCCCAGCGTAAACACCAGAAACGCTATCGAGATGACCAGAATCTTCTAGAATTGTCCCTTCTTCGCGAATATTCTGGGAACTCTGCAGAAAATTCTATTGGCTATATAAGGGAGCTTCTCGTGATCGTTTAAGTGAGTTTGTGATGAATGTTGTGGCGAACAGTGAGTGCTGCAGAGCAAGAGATTAGAGATGTCTTGTGTTCGACTCCCCAGCAGGTGAAGCGGAGTGAAAAAGCTGCTACTACTTTGCGCGTATTTTATTACGTCACTAAGTCAAAAAAAGTAAAGTGACAAGAAAAACTGAACCTCGGATAAATAGGTGCATATCATTGGAAGAACTGAAAACGGAAATGTAGAGCACTTTAGGCTGCCAACCCTGATATAGGCATTTTAGGTCCAATAAAATTCATATGCTGAACCCCAGGAGGTAAGAAACAGATTAATATAACCAAATATAATCCATTGAATGATAAGGAAGAAAGTTAATTGAAACCTAAGAATCTAGATCCTAGTGGTCAGCATTACTGCAAAGCGAAAAGTCAATGGACACTAATAAACACTAAACTATGTAAATACTATGGTCTCTTTTACACGAAAGATAGAAACTTTCGTCAAAACCTCACATTATAAACAAACCTTCACAAGAAAACATTTTTCCTATTTTTTTTTATATTCTGCAAAATGTTTCTAATTATTTGGATTAAAATACCAGTGGCTGAAGTATTGGCATTACAAATAAAACGTACACTTGAGAAACAAGGGCTATATATGAATGGGAGAATTTAAGTTGGTACTGAAATTGTACCTCCGCCTTCTTCAAATATCACACTTCTACCTCCCTTACTGCATAATCCATTGGACTGGCAAGATGTTTACGTCATCCCAAATGCTGGATGGAGTGTAACGGTGCCTATAATCTGTCTATGTTGGTAGTTAATTACTGTTATGTTAATAACAATAATGATAATATTGCTTAAACTGATAGCAAAGTCACTTTAACGACTATTTTTCACTACAGTTTTTACATCATTGCCATTATGCAATAATAATAGTCCAAATGATTACATAAATAAGACATTATTGTCAGTTATTATTACTATTATTACGATAAGATAGGCCAGGATACCACATTTTATTTTATTACAAGCTAAGAGATCATAGGGGGAGAGAAAACCCTTACCCACATAGCAGGACCAGTTTAACATCTTGAACTTGGATCAGGTCAGATGGCCTATATGTGTTGAACAATAACAAATTACAGCTGTAGTATTATAAATTATTTACTAATTATTATTAATGTTATAATTCTGTTATACAAAATATTTAACCAAATTAATTATTCAAGTTGGCAACATACAACGAAATCACATCCTCTGACGGAAAACAATTTGATGGCTGTAATAGTTTTAGATTTCCATGTTTACTTCAGAAGAAACGTTTGACGCCCATATTATTGCTGTTGCACATTTTAACAAGCAGCTAATGTATCAGCTGTTTGAAATAAAAGAAAACACAAGGGAGTTTTGCTATTAAATTTTCTGTAGAAACCAGCAGAAAATAACCTGAAGCGTATTTGGTTTTCATGATGTAAGAGGTGTAATGTTTCGTATTTATTCACATTCAACTTCATTATATGCTTATGTAGAAAGATAAATATTATACCTATAACGTCCGAAGATCAAATACGTTTATACCTCCAAAGAAGTAGAGCTTATATTCATACAATTATACTTTTATATTTTTGTTGTTCTTCTTTGTAATGTTTCTTTTGCAGCATGTAATAATTTATTTAGAACGTTGAATCAGAAGCACAATTCAATGCTAAGCTGGGACTCGAAACACGGATCTTCAGCACTCCATGTCACTACTTGTTGAGATATAGTATACTCACGTGCACAAAAAGAGCCCTAAAAGAACGCAGTTGTCTATATCCATAATGACAAATCTAGCCTCACCCTCTGCCAGCATAACCTATTCTGTTCCTCGAGTATGATTCTAGCGACAGGATTAGCAGGATACTTCACTACCCATAAAACATGGCTGAACTTATGAAGGGTAGCTTTAAAAGCTAGCTGTCCACATTATCATTAAAGAATAAGCGTTAAGGCAATGCTTCTTCGTTGTATTTTGGGTCAAAAACAAAACCCAATAAAAACGTTGAAATACAGACGAAAGTTAAGAACATTCTTTCGCTTTTTTATACCTGAAAACCTTGTTACTTTCTCTACTACGTATAGTAAGTAGAGGAAGTATTGTATTCCACCTAAAAATTCGATACAGAGATTTCACCGGAAATACATGTTTTGAGACCCCCTAAATCAAAAAAGGTATTTTTGGAAACATGTCCGTGTGTGTGTTTCTGTGTGTGTGTGTGTGTGTCTGTCTGTGAACAGTATAACTCAGAAACGAACAGTCGGATAAACACCAAACTTGGTATTTAGGTTCAGTATCTTCCAGAGAAGCGACACGAAGGTTTTCAAGGAAATCCCCCACCCCAGATTACCCTTTACATGGAACATTTTTCGAAAATTTTAATTTTCTCAAAATGGCTCTAACGATTTTGATTAAAATATCATATGTTTAAGATATTTTCATGACAAATAAAACGTATATCTTGAATTTTCTGGGGATGTCTCCAAAAGTATTCTTCATTGTGAACGACTTTTTCATAACTGATAAACCATAAGAAATAGACAAAATTTTACTACACAAAAAATGTAGATCACGTTAAAATACACAATTTATGTCATATACATTTTTTTGTTGAGTGAACCATTTTCGAGATATTGCTTGTTATTCCCTTAAATTTTTCAATACTTATTTTCTCAAATGGGAATTCGTTATTCATTTTTTTTGTCTTGGATATGCAAAGATTATTAATCTGTGCTGCACCTAGCAACCAGCTATTAAGAGATAAGTAAGTTTTTAAAGGCTACTGTATTTCTATATTGCCCTTGTAAATATATATTCCCCTCACATCTACAAGAAAGTTAGCAATAAGATAGAGTCTGCAAATGTTTATTTGGATTAACATGAAGTAGATGGAGAATAAGCGTTTGCAAAAATAGTTTGTATAAGAGTAGAGAAAGTCATGTGAGTGTAACACATCAGATTTTATTTTTATACTAAACCACCTTAACATCGGTTTTCTTATTTCCGTTTGATGACACCATTTACAAATATTATGAATTACAAATAATCCGGCCTTCTAGAGGAAGGGACGAGAATTATTTACATGTTTAGTTAAGCTGAACAACTATAAAATTTACATATATGAAAACTTTCATTAGCAACAAGGAGACGAAGGTTAAAATATTTGCCGCTACTAAACGGCAATAAGAAAACTTTGATGTAGCATGAAAATATAAGGTTTAAGTTGTAAAGTTACCCTTCAGCAATTTGGTAGAGGTAAAGTACCCTGTGGCTATAATTGTACTTCAGGAACAGAGGTGGTTACGCTGGTAGGGGATGGGGCTAGATCTTGTCGGTATCAACATAAACAGCTCCGTTCCATTATGGACCACATTTTATGCACCCCAGTATACCATTCGTTGCGAATGTTTCATAGAAGAGGTATCCGAACCACCCTTCATTATATACTGATAACATTGTTCATTGGTTCGTTTTTGTGTTCTTGAATTGTTTTTAGGCCAGTAACATACAGAACTGATACAAGCTGAATGGAGACAAAGGTTGGTTCCCTGAAGGTGGGGGGAAACACTACTGTGATCTAGGATAATGGACATATTATGCACGTCAACGTAGGTGTATTAAATTCTCTCATTTGATTCAAACACACCGATGAATCTTCAAGGCGGTTCCAAATATTACTTTAATGTGACTTTCAATGTTGCCAACGCTTTAAATTATAGTAATTCATAGCTAACCGATATTAAGGTTGTGTTTTGATAATTTTTCTTTCATACTATTCTTGTGTAGGCTCAAAGTTGAATCAGATTTAAAAAATGCAATGTCAGGACCGAGACTGAAATCATGACGGATTCCCGGCCGTGCATATTATACTCTTAACCCTTGAGCTCGATGGCGAGATATGAGGCTGGGATTCGAACAACGGATACTCGGCAAAGCTGACACTCTTACAGCTTGAGCTCCCATGGCGACTTATCTGTAAGCGAACTAAAATATATGCGCTGTATATAGTTATATGACTTATTCGTTAAGAAGTAACAACAAGTAGACACATTCGATATAACGTTGGTTTATTGTATGGAAAATATTGACTCTATATACGGTGCTTGTCGATTCTATATATAATGCAATAACAGATTCCATCAGAGTTAAGAGCCTGTTTGTGTCCAACATGTTCAGCTATACTTCAAGAGCCCTTGACGTGCAAAATGCTCACGAAACCCAGAGCAGGTCCTCAGGCGACTGAATGAAACAGATTCCGTTCATGCAATAGGATACACTACACAGTATATGACCTGACCACTCATGAGCAGAGTTGCTTTCAGCTCAGATTTTGCTGCATTGACAATTGATTTGCACAGTAATGAGGGATACCAGAGCACTGCATGCTCTATTTAAGGAAATCAGGCTATTGAAAACTTGGTTTTGTTTATTCCTACAAGCAGTTGCTCAAGAAATGATTTAAAAATCATTTTGTATTTGTTTGTCGGTTGCCCGTCTAACAGGTGCAACACATAAATGTATTAGCCCATGTCAGATAGCAGTGTATAGCACAAGGTTTTATCACGTTACAATATGAATGCGAATGCAAACCATATTTTTATCCATGGAAATAAACATAACTCGAAACTACTTTCTCGGAACAATGCAAGCATATGAAAGATAATTCTTCTAAGTTACATTGCACGATAAATATTTGCCCAGTTGATTTCAAATTGAGCAAAATACAGCGGTTTCCTTTACACTGTGGCCAGCGCACGGCGGCTTCAACGCCGGCCAATGCAGCCGGAACTCCCGCCGAAACAGTTATGTTTCCGTAACTGCCTTTCGTTCTCATAACTACATTTACAATGATAAGCACATAACTTATCATAAGAGATGTTGGAAATTCTGTCCTTCCCTATCCGCATCTTATTTAGATAGTTATCAGGAAATATTCATTCACACAGGAGTGTTCAGTAGTCGAAATTGAGCAAATTATTGGCAAGCTTTTTTTTTTGTTTTGTTCTTCCAATGTATGTGACTTGTTGCAGAGCACACGCACGCACGCATTCAGTGTACCTGTTTTTAAAAGTGCTTGCTTTATTTAGGGAGCTTCAAAACATGCACTTTCAATGAAATCCAAATATCCAACTTTTTTTAATTTCTCTACTACGTTAGTAAGTAGAGGAAGTATTGTATTCCACCCAAAAATTCGTGACAGAGGCTTCACCGGAAATATATGTTTTGAGGCCCCCTGAATCCAAAAAAATCATTTTTGGAAACATGTCCGTGTGTGTGTCTGTGTGCCTGTGAACAGTATAACTCAGAAATGAACAGTTGGATAAATACCAGACTTGGTATTTAGGTTCAGTATCTTCCAGAGATGCGACACGATGCTTTTAAAGAAAATTCCCCACCCCAGATTACCCTTTACATGGAACATTTTTCGAAAATTTTAATTTTCTCAAAAATGGCTCTAACGATTTTGATTAAAATATCATATGTTTAGGATATTCTCATGACAAATGAAATGTATATCTCGAATTTTCTGGGTATGTCTCCAAAAGTATTCTTCATTGTGAACGACTTTTGCATAACTGGTAAACCATAAGAGATAAACAAAATTTTATTACACAACAAATGTAGAGCGCGTTAAAATACACAATTTGTGTTTTATACATTTTTGTTGTTGAGGAACCATTTTCGAGATATTGCTGGTTATTCCCTTAAATTTTCCAATACGTATGCCTTTTCTCAAATGAAAATTCTTGACTCATTTTTTTTTGGTCCTGGCAATGCAAAGAGAATGGAATACTCGATATAGCAACCGGATCTTATAATATTTGCTCTTATATAATATAAGCCTGCCATATTCCCTCTGTACCTACAAGAAAATAATCAATAACTTTCTGTAATTGTTTTATCTTAATTAGCATAAAGAAGATGGAGAATAAGCGTTTGTAAAAATGGTTTGTACAAGAGTGGAGAAAGTCATTGGAGTGTAAGGCATCAGAATTTTTTTTTGGGGGGGGGGCAATAGAAGTGATTTACCAACCATACATAAATGAAAAAGCAAAACTTACGTAGTTTTATCGTATATTGCTATAAAAGTATGATTATGTAGTTTGGAGTGCGTCATACAAAGGGGCATCCACTAGTGGACCCTTTGTGCTTCCAACGTGGCTCGGGGATGAAGGGTAGACCCGAAGTGCGCTAGCAAGTAGGGTGTCCCTAACAATTCCAAATCCCGACGCCGGGTAGCCTTATCTTAGCCACTCGCAAACGGGGGGTCCAGGGAACAAACGGGACACTCCCAGAAAGGGAGTGTAAGCCCCGCAGTCCCCCAAGTGCCAGGAAAAAATCTTTCTACGTTTAAATTTCACCGTCCTGCCGCAACACAACTGCCGTCACCTGGTTCTACAATCCTGAAACATATGAAAGGACAGAAGATTCGTGGTAGAAGGGTATCCACTCTAGCATTTGCCTACCGACCGGGGAATAACATGAAAAACCATGTCAGAGGGGCGGTAACCGAACTTGGGAGCTCCCAAATGCAAGCTTCACGTACTACCGTCTCTGAGTGTGATTATGCAGTACTTTCAACCTTGAAAGGCTTCTCAGTTGATTAATTAAGCGTCTAGATGGATAATACGAAATGTATAAATACAGAATGTGATTCTGACTTAATAATAAGCCTCTACATGATACCTAGTGTGAAGGACGACACTGGGAGGTTGCGTTTCATCCTAGCTATAACTTCCTCTAGTCATATAGGTATCGGTTTTAGAACGGAGGGATACAAATCGCGCACTACGACCTATGTACCCCCAAGGAAAAAGGGATAAAGTGAAGGAACCACAGGAGGTTAAACGCCCTAGGCATAGAGACGCGAGGAACTCCCTAGCAGTTCCCGTCACGAAGACCTGCCCCAGTGCTGGAGCTGTCTTACCCACGAAACAGAAACACACCTGAAAAATGAGAAGGAAAAGTAATGAAAGTAAAAAGATAAAGGGAAATCTGGTAGATGAAAAAACCTTCCCAGTGCTCACCTACCGACCACGGAAAAAAACGCAATACCCAAGTGCACAGGAACTGAACCCGTGACCTCACAAATGAGAAATTCATGCGTTACTATGGAGCCATCTCGTCATAAGTCAGTGCTGAATATTATAAGAAAGAATTCCACTGTAAACAAACAAGTAGGTAAGGTATTGTGCAACAAAAATATCGACAGGAACAAAAAATTACACAAAAGACAACCGACTATAATCTCAGATACAAAATGTTAATAGATCACTTCGGAGTTCAGATCTGAAGAAGATGGTTTGTTGTATTGTTATTTGCCCCCATGCTGTGGGAGCCAATTTGAAGAAGTTGTTGTATTGTAGTTCAGCTGTTGGGGAGCCGAACTTGAAGTAGTTGCAACCGCACGTATGGTACACGGTAGTCTTCGTTCCAAAATTTAAAAATATTAGCTTTTTAACTTGACTGTTTCTTTAAATATTATATATTATGTTTGCATCGACTGCGTCAGTATTATTGTTAGAGACACGTTTCTCTTTGCAGGGTTGTGGTGCGACTGAAGAATGTAGGCTTACACAGATTATAATTTTACTTCTCTCCTTTTATTAATGCTTGACACGATTTAAATAACACGTCATTGGTATAGGGAGAGCTGTGGAAATACTAACATTTTTAACACGTAAACTATTTTTTGCACACAAATAAGTATTAAATTTCTTGAGGACACATCTCGCGTCCGGTTAGGAACACTGTCTGCAAGCAACTGACTTGATTTCTAACGCCTAAATTTGTAAATTTGTGTATTTTAAGTCTGTTATTTGGGTAATCCTAGTCCAATAGTGCACCTTAATTTAACTAAAGCTTTTTCTGGTTGTTGATTGGCTATTTTATAAACTGTCACAAAAATTACATTATTCCTTCCAAGAATTAAAAGTAGTACTATTAAACTTTCAAATTCATTATTGCCTCAAGGTTACCTCATTGTTACCTTATTATTAGCAATTTTAACGTATTATTCTCAAAGCTCCTACATTATTTAATTACGTAATACATTCACATAACATTATTACACATGTATACAATAATATAAACATATACAATGACTGTTACATACACTTTTATATATTATTACATACCCACATTGCTTTAAAGCGTGCTGTTATTGAATTATATATATATATTATGTTTTATATATATTATATAATTAGACTGAAATTATTTAAGTGTTAAAAATACTGTCTCAGATCCCAAAACAAGCATATTACGCACAGCTGTATTATGTAAATTCCTTAATTGCTGAATTATTTAATAACCGAATAAAAAACTTAAAGCAAACAAAAGAATGCCGAGTTCATGGAAACGCTAAGAAAAGAAAATTCATCAATATTATTAAACTTTGCAAGCATTCCAAGCGGTAATTTCGTGCTTATTAATAAGCGCTGCTCAAATTATAACTTTGTAAGTGCGTAATTACTAACACGAAACATTTTAAATTGAATTTACCACAGGGGTAAAGTTTTTAATTAGGTGTATTTCTAACATCAAATAACTTCTCCTCCCAGAGCACAGGTTGCGGTCTAATTAAACTAACATATCTTTAAAACGGGGGAAATAGCAGCTTAATTTTAGCTAACCATAAACAATTGGTAGGTTCATTATGAGCTAAAAGGAACACAAGGCCATGAAACGTTTCATTAATATCGTTCATGAGTACATAAGCATGACTTTCGTAATAAGGAAATCTGATGTTATATTCACAAGACTTTCTCTACCCACTATCGCTTATGTTTACATAGTTACTATACACTATTCCTAAGAAATCTTATTACTTTCTCTATTACGTAGTAAGTACTTTAGAAAGAGGTCTGTGGGTGTGTGTGTCTGTGTGACTATGAACAGCATAACCAAAAAACGAACAGTCGGATCAATACCAAACTTGGCATTTAGGTTCAGTATCTTTCAAAGAAGCGACACGAGGTTTTTTTTAAGAAATTCTCCCACCCCAGACTGTACTTTATGTGGAAGATTTTTCGAAAATTTTGATTTCCCAAAAATGGCTTCAACTATCTTGATTAAATATCATATGTTGAAGATACTCTCATGCCAAATGAAATGTATAATGTGACGTACGAGTATTATTGCGTATGTGACCTGGCTGCCCAGATCGGGTATTGTGCAAGAGTGGAGGGGATAAGCCAGTTAGCATAGCGTTACCACGCCGAGTTGAGCGTGGGTTAATGGGTTTAGTCAGTCGAGTCGAGGCTAGTTACTGTTCGAGGCAAGTTGTTAGTGTGCGCGTTACCCATACCAACAGTATGGCGTCCTCACCGACAGACAAGGAAGCAAGTAGGTAATGTAATCCCCTTTTATTAATAAATGTAGTTGCCATCCACTTCCATTTAATGTAAATTATTGTAGTAGATAGATCCCTTCCCTCATCCACACCATGGGATAATATTTCTGTTAGGAACGTTCTAATATTTTTTTATAATTTCTCTCAGCTGCGTCCCCCGTCTGACCTCGTAAATGTGAATTATTAACTTTAAGATCCTCGGTAACCTCATCGCTCTACCTCCCCCCCATTGAGCTAGTTTGTTAAGAGGTCACGACAATATGATGAATTTTTAGGAAATATCCTCAAAAGTCCTCTTCATTCCAAAGGACTTTTGTATAATGGTAAACCGCAAGAGAGAGACAAAATTTTACTACACAAAAAATACAGATCTCACTAAAATACACAATTTATGTATATACATTTTTTTGGATTGAACCATTTCCTTGTTATTTGTTTGAACTTTTTAATACTAATACTTTTTCTCAAATGGGAATTCGTTATTCGCTTTTTTATGTCCTGTACATGCAATGAGAATGGAATGCTCCACATAGCAATCAGCTTTTAAAAGATTTGACCGTCGCTTAAAGCCTAGTTTACTTCAATATTCTCCTTATACCTACAAGAAAATTAGCAATAATATTTGCAAATGTTTATCTCGATTAATATGAAGCGGATGGAGAGTAAGCGTTTCTAAAAATAATTTGTAGATAAATTCATGTGAGTGCAACACATTAGATATTTTTCTGTCTTCATGTTAGTTTAATTACACATTTTGTTAAAGTGGACTGTTATTTAGATAATTATTTATATTTAAGTAAATATGTTTATTTGTTAATAAAATTGAAATGTATTCATTTTTAAAAATATTATGAAATTTAATTATCAGTAGACTTCAAGAAAAATTTAAATTACTAATTGGAAAAAAAATTAATAAACGATCAACATTTATTTTTATTTCAACATTCACAGTTATTCTATATAACAATTGGGTGGTAGAAAAACCTAATCAATTAATCAGATGTTTAAAAGCTAGTTGTCGCATGCTGACCTAGAAATTTCATACTCTTTTTTAAGACATTCCGTGAAACAACTGAATAACAATAGTGTTTCAAAAAGACGTCAAAGTATTGCAAAAGTTCAAACCAATAATGTATATCTCGGAAATGGCTAATGCCAGAAATAAGTTATTTCAAATAAAATTATGTCGTTTAAAAAGTTCTACATATTTGTGTAGTACTTTTTTGTCTATATCCTAAGTTATATGAAATTGCTTCCGTATGAAGCGGATTTCACAGTATTTCCAGAAGATTGAAGATATACATTTTACTTCATATACATCTTAAATTTTTAAATACATGTAAGCACGCGCGCGAATTAATGCCGCCGTTAGCGCAACCCGGTCCGGCGGCTGAGTGTGGTTAATGAGCGGTCCTTCACAACAACAGTCGCACAATAAATCCATTATGTGCCGCTTTCCCGCAGTTTGGGTAATTACTGCTCTAGAAGATTCCTTTCAGCATATTCTAGTATACTCCCATTTAAGGATGTTCTGCTTTGTATGCGGGGACTATATAAGAGGCTGACTAACTCCGGTTGGACACTTCAGTTCAATTAGTTAAGAAGTTACGAAGTGAAAAGTAGACAGCACAGAATGCACTTCAGCTGCGAGTTGTGATTCGACGGAGCAGTTGTGTTGTGTTCCATGGTGTAACAAAAGTATCTCAAGTGTAACGTTTGTGTTACGTTGAGTGCCTTGTGATAAATAAAGTGTGTTTCGTAGTAACTGGTGTTTTCATTTGTTACAATATGATATTTTAATCAAAATCGTTAAGGACATTAATGAAGATTTGGATTAAAAAGAAGTTTTATTTGCCGTAATCAATTATAAGCGGTATAAGGAACATATGTACCTATGCAATTTTTTTATTTGGGCCTTTAAAGGGTTCCTATGGTCCAAAGATGCTATCGTATATTGATATGAAACAATGTGCTCACCTTGTTTTTTGTCATTACCCGTTTGATTTTTAAAATTTTACAGAATGTTTAGCTGCATTTTATTAGTTAAAGATCGTCTTCTCCGACGGGGCCATGAACTCCTGGGCAGGCAGTACATAGGAGTCGCCTTTTCGCTGGGGACCGAGGCGGACCAACTAGCCATCGTGACAGCGAGGTTCGGCTTAATTCACCAAGGCTTATTTCGGCCTTTTCTAAATTATCTTTAAAACCTTCTTTGGTAAGCTTTTCAAAATTCAATCTTTAACTCTTGGTGATTTTCCAAATTGTTGTACGGGAGAAGTATTAACACTGCATTTCACGTAACTTTCTTGTATTTGTTACTTTGTCATACATTCTTTAAATGCACACGACAACTTTAAGCGTAGAAAGCAAGAACATATCGCATTGTATTTGAGCATATTAATTTGTTAAGAAAGTGTTAAAGCAAGCTTATATAATTATTTTAAACGAATATATCACTTTAAAATTAATTAATATTCACCAACACATGGAATAACAACTACTTGATAGCTCCTAAGCAATTGTCTCCTTTCCACGGAAACCTTTCCCTCTGGGTAAATAGTAAACGGTGCAAATGGCAGCAGAGCGCAAAGAGTAAGCTGCAGCGGCGCAGTCTCTGCTTTAGCAGTAGTGTTATTACAATAAATAAATAAAAATTGCCTGGGTAGGGTTTCCTTGGTAGAGAGACATGGATCTTTTCTAATAGGAAACATTAGAGGTAAATGCCACAGGCAACTGGAAGAGTTACTATTTGAATCTGATACGTACTATTTTAATCTTAACTGTAAATGAAGTTTGTGGCAGTAATTTGTATCACAATAATGTAAATGCCAGAGTGATTGTAGTGTAAATTAACATTATTGTATGACAATGATTTGAGATGTTTGTTAATTGTATGCATTGTTAGGAAATAAGTTTACACGGCCTCACTGAAACTGACAATAGGAGCGGATAACAATGTGCGAGGGGGTGAGTTTAATATTAATTAGAAGAGACAAACAAATGACGTCAGATTGGCGCGCTTTTATTAGAAATAGCGGGAATATTTTCCCTAGAGCATATGTTTTCGTAATTTTTGATTGGATATAAAAATAGACGCTAATGTTGGCGCGTTTTATTAACCAATAGCAGCTCGGTTATAATCTTTAGGCATATCGGGGTGTGGTAGTATAAAACAGCTAAAGTCAGAGGCAGATTTCGTCAGTCCAACAGAAGCATTCGCGTGTAATACGTCGATCAGTTCAACATAAGTATTCGTGAGTTATACGTCGCGTAGTTCAACGGAAGCATACATAAAGTACACGTCGCAATTTTACAGAATCTCGCACGTCTTAAAGTTTGTTATAAATGTGAAACACGCGAATTAATAATGTGCAGTAAATAAGTGATTATAGTGATATTAGAAAATATAACAGTTTCAGTTTGGCGTGTATCACGAATCAATATGTGAACTTAATTGTGACGGTAATGAAAGTGTAAAAACAAATTCTTTTATCAGTGTTATCTTTGAGTAACAAAAATCCTTTCCGTTTACACACCCTGTTTAAGAGATTTGCTCGACTGAATAATAATAATAGCTAGCCGGAGCACAATGAACCCAAAATGCAAAATAATAAAACAATAACGGGCGCCCAGCAATAAGATAACACGAAGTTACCGCGACAAATTGGCTTCCATACGTGGTGCAGATAAACATGAAGTATCTTCCAACTACCAACAAACAAACCACTTCAAATTGGCTCCCAAACGTGGGGCTAACAAATATAATCTACTTCAAGTTTTCTTTAAACATTGCATAAATTTAATTTGTATTCTCTCTGAATACTTTTCACTTAAGAAGCCCCACAGTTAGTAATACTCCTGGTGAACTTTTGTCTTTGGTCGTGCAACGAATTTCACTGTTACTAATTTACGCGTACATTTCTGCTTTACGCGACAATGTTAATTAGATATTGCGTGCGATAATATTTAGCATCTTCGCGGTTTTCACGCTAATTACCTTGGAATGTATGCGT
Source organism: Deroplatys truncata (assembly GCA_030765065.1). NCBI lineage: Eukaryota > Metazoa > Arthropoda > Insecta > Mantodea > Mantidae > Deroplatys > Deroplatys truncata. Next base: position 65,614,453 of record CM060979.1, read on the forward strand.
CCGCACTATAACTTTCCGCGGAACATTCCTTTATTTAGCGCGTGAACTTTTTCTAGCGTAGCAGCGTGGATTCAACGTGTGCTACATGACAAGGTGTGTACTGACTGTTTATATACGCGTGGACCATAACTGAACTAGTTCCTGATTCGTTATACTTTGGCGCCGTTTTTGGCGTCGGTTTACAATGACGTAATTTAACGAGATTTTCATTGTTTTAAATGCTCCATCACGTGGCTTTTTGGATTACGTCACACGGGGCTTTCCCTGTTTCATTCAAAATTCCGCCTTTTCCTACATCCACTACACCTCTCGGAACGCTAACAATAGCATAAAGTACTTTTCGACTAAATGCAAAAGACCTGCAAGCTGGGGCTACTAAAAGTTTCATTTACTCGTCTAAAATACACGTTTTTAAGACATCCTGACGCTGAAAAACCAGGAAGATTTCAACATGGAATATTACAACGTGAAGTATTAGTAATTTGGCTTTTCGCTTAACAATAGCAAATTACATTTATAAAAATGGTCGTTAACATAAGATAGATATGATAAAATTATTTACGTACATGATGAAAAGTACATGAAAAAGTACGATCTCACATTAAAGAGGTCTCGAGTTCGAATCTCGGTTAGGGTGAGTTACCTGGATAAGATATTTTTCGGGGATTTCCTTATCTGAGAAAATTACTAATCTATATGATCCCCGAGCCCGTTTGAGCATTATTTCGTGCGTTTAATGTCCAATATGGCATACCCGGCTAAAAGGACCTAAGTATTAACGCAGAGAAACTAACACGTACTCTTCACCAGTTCTCGTAGTTCCTTTAAATTAAACGTAGAAACATTTATTGTGTTTTTCTTTCCTTTAAACTTATTCATACCTTCTTCTCTTGAATACATAGGTTCTCGTTTTAAAAAGGTTTGTCTTCATCTCACAACATTGACATACGCTCAGAAAAACGTAATATACTTTCAATACCACCTCAGCAAACATCTGTATGCTCATCATTGGGCATAGGAATTTCCAAACATTACATCCAGGACAGAAGGAAATAAGATTGAACTGTCTCTGGAATATAGGCGGAAAAGTCGGAGATAACAAACCATCCTCCATCCCTCATAGTCTTTTGGCGTTTGCAGACAGGACTCGGACCGGCTTTTATCTGTCTATCTGTGACCCTTGGCCTCCGTTATGTACACTCAAACCAATACACTACAGGGCTCATTGTTGTATATTGGTATGAGTAGATAACTTGAAGCCAACATCTTAAGAATTCCTATGCCTCTTTATCATCTGATAGGCTAAAAGTAATGGTTAAAAGTAATGGTTAATTACAAGACATTCTCATTTTTATTGTACACATAGTTATACATATACACATATACATATAATCAGGTTAAGGATCCGGGACAAGTTAGCACCAATGTAAGTGCAACTTTACTATAGATTTCCATAAATACAGTACTGTTGATTTGATGTAAACAAAGCCGCCAATGCACTGCTATATTTGCTACTATAAGCACTACAATCTAGTGGTGGTAGAAATGAAGTAGAGCACTTACTTCGAATGAGAGATAGAAATGTGTTGTCTAGTCACGAAGCGGGTTGTACACGGCCTTATTGGTAAAAACACCCCAATGCGCCGCTTTACTTCACCCTATTCGACGCACAGATAACTTCTTTGACTAGGTGATAAGAATTAAAGTTGAATACTAGAAACAGTATTTTCAGTAACAAAATTTGAGCCCTTGACATCTACCGTGTAAATTACCGACCGTTAGACCACACGAACATTTGACATTCGGATTGAAGCATTCTACAATGAAACTTGTGACAGAAGAACACGAAAAAAATGTAGATTTTTGGCAAAGGGGCCGATATATTCATGTAAGACTATAATCTGCAGATTACATAAATTTCTCATGTTAGTAATTCTGGAATATAGCTAACGCTGTTATGTTAACCAGATCTATGGTACGAAAATTTGATGTATACGTTTACTAATTTTCATATGCTTAACCTACACAGTAACAAATCCGTGTACCTTTTATTCTTGTTCTTCCTTCCTAAGTTGTCGGAAAATTGCATCACAACATCAGACCACTAAAGTAATGTCCTCTCAATGTTTACTGCTTACTTCAAGGAGTTAAAACGAAAGGAAACAACAGCTTAATTATTTCAGCAATAACCTAGGAAAAATAGGATGCATAATTAAAGTGTAATAGTTTTGCACATTACATTTTATTGTTATTTTCAAGAACTTATAGAATTTTTATAATAGACTTTTGTTTAAATAGCTAGGCTTAGCAGGATCGTTAGTATTTAATTCCAAGGAAATTACAAGCCACAAAATAAGAACATCACCAAATATTAAATTTTTGGCCATATAAATCACCAAACGTTAAATCTAAAGATAAAATTTTAGCAAGTACTTTTGATGAAAACAGACGGAATAACTGGTTTCCACCATCTAGAACGCAAAGAAACTTAAGAAGGTTTAATGTGAAAATGTAAAGGTGCAAATAAACCAAAAAGTAGGAAAATGGCCTCATAAAATGCATTATTAAAGTAGTAAACACTGCAAATGAAGATTTTATAGTATTTTGTGGATATTACAAAATAGGATAATTTCTGGTGCCGAAAACCTACATGCTGTGTAGTTCTCAGATATTGTAAGAATCCTACACTGAGACCTGAAACAACGATGAGAAAAGTGTGCAACGTATCCAGAAAATGTTGCAAAAAGAAACCAGATCGATAGTCGGTCCTAGTAGAATGCTAATTTTTATTGTACCTAGCACCATAAAAGAATACAAGCTACCCAAAGTAGGTCGCTTTTTCTTAGTAGCATTCAGTATCAATCAGTCGTCTCCCGCCGCTGACCCACCCCTACACCTGTAAACTTCAAGAAAAGGTATGAGTATTTGTTGATGTGGCTATATTATACCCCTAGAGCCGATGACAGATAGAATCAACTTCCTGGACATAGGATCCGGTCTTAAACAACTCGGACGCTCTTATTCATCTATGAACATTTCTTTCAGATTTTTTTTTTTTTTTTTTGTTATCTTCAAGGTCCCTTTATCCACTTTCCAAAGTGTAACATCGCACAATAAAGATTAATAAACGCAACGCATTTCCCTTGTTACAAATGTTTGCATACCTAATTAAGCAAAATAAAATTTACACAGGCTTAACCATTAATGTTACCCCAACAATAATAAAATATATTCGCTTGTTTATCACAAAGACTCAAATGGGATACAGATAAGACCAATGTATATACTCGCATTTAACTTGTATTATCAAATATAATAATTTTCTCCTTAAATGTACAGTTTAATGGACCGATCGGTGAAAATTGTGTAAAAATGGGCTCTATTCAGGATTTGGTTTCTTAATCTTTATTAGTCCGATTATTAAAAATTTTTCTTGGAAAATATTTGTCATTTGGATGAAATAGAGTTAAGTGACGCTTTACACATTCCTGAACAGCGACAGCTTTGCAGTTTTCCACAGTTCTTCCCAATTCCTGAAGTGAAAAGTTCAGTTTATATGCATTAATCACCTGTTATGTTTTAAAAATACTTGGGCAGAGTTTATATTTGCGAATTTTCTAAGGAATTTTTTCCTACTTCTTCAGCATTTTAAATACTCCTTACAATGCAATTCTTAGGTTTCCACAGTAAAATTTGGAGTTGATTCCCAAATATATGCTGATTAACTCTTTATGATGATGATGATGAGGTGGAGCTTAAGGGCGCTCAACTACATTGGTTATTAGCGCCCTTACAATGTATGAAATATAAAATTGAAAAGCCAAAAAACTAAAAAACCACACACAAACCCGCTTGGTCAAAACACTAAAAAACACAACAGACCAAAGACTAAAATCTACACACTAAAATCATGGTCACTAAAAGAATAAAACGTGTCAAGAACTGTAGAATGCAAGGAACATGAGCGCCTTAAGTCCGGGGAGAAGGGCCCCATTAAAACTAACAATATAAAATCAAACAGCTAAAAGGCGCTCAGCGCATCAAATGCGACGGCTAAAACCAATGTCAGTGATAAAACGTAAAAGACATTCTACAGCATGCGCGTCGTCTGCCAAAACGTTGGCTAGGCCAACAGGCAGACCCACGCGAACGCGCAGTGGAGCTAAAACTTGACACTCGGTTAAAATGTGACAGACCGTTAATGGCATAGCACACTGACCACACAGAGGTGCGGGATCACCACTAAGCAGGTATCTATGACTAAAAAGGCAATGTCCGATTCGTAGACGAGCTAAAATCACCTCTTCCCGACGAGAAGAACGAGAAGAGATGCACCAGATTAACGGGAGAGGTTTAACCTCCCGCAATTTGTTCCCCCGGAGGGCCGACCACTCATCGCGCCAGCGCGAGAGGATGCGTTGACGTAACAAAACACTAAAATCAGACGAGGGAACAACGGTTGTAAAAAATCTGGAGGATAAAATCGCCGATTTGGCAGCGGCGTCGGCAGACTCGTTCCCTGAGATGCCCACATGACCTGGAATCCACACGAAGGACACGCTGATGCCAGAAGCACCAAGCGAGTGGAGCAGGTCATGAATGCGCTGTACGAGAGGGTGGTAAGTGTACAGAGCGTTAATACTCTGAAGGGCACTCAGAGAGTCCGAACAAACACAACGCCGTAGGACGTGCCGCTGAATGTATAAAACACATTGATAGATACTAAAAAGTTCGGCGGTATAAATCGAACATTGCGCGGGTAAACGAAAAATAAAACTATGCGCACCTAAAACAAAGGCACATCCTACTCCAACATCAGTCTTAGACCCATCAGTATAAATAAAATGACAGTCTCCGAATGTTGCCTGAAGTTCTAAAAATGCGGATCTAAGGACTGAAGCAGGGGTCTCATTCTTCGGCATCAACGTTAACCCAAGGTGACAGTGGGTCTCAGCGCGCGACCAAGGAGGAAAACGCGTTTCACCCCGAGGAAGGGCCGGCGCTGGCGTAACGTCCAAATGCCGAAGGAGCTGACGAAATCGAACCCCTGGAGGGAGCAATGCAGAGGAGCTAATCAAATAGTGGCGATCAAGCGACTCCTCGAAAAATAACTCGAAAGACGGGCGGTCAGGCAAGCATGAGAGTCGACAAGCATAGCTGCACAAAAGCATCTCACGCCGGTAGGACAGCGGAGGCTCTGCAGCTTCTGCGTAAAGACTGGGTACAGGGCTAGTTGGAAAGGCCCCTGTAGCGACTCTTATGCCACAATGGTGAATGGCATTCAATCGACGTAACACAGATGGACGTGCCGACGAATAAACAATACACCCGTAATCAAGCTTGGATCGGACCAAAGAGCGATAAAGGCGAAGAAGGACGGACCGATCAGCTCCCCAGGATGTGCCACTTAAAACACGTAAAAGATTAAGAGAACGGTCACACTTTGCTTTTAAAAAGGAAACGTGCGAGGTCCAACACAACTTCCTATCAAAAATCAACCCCAAAAATTTCGCCTCGTCTGCAAACGGAAGTATCCCTGGCCCAAGATGGAGAGAGGGCGGAGGGAAATATTTCCGGCGCCAGAAATTGATGCAGACGGATTTCTCGGCGGAGAAATTGAAGCCGTTGGCGTTACTCCAGGCGTAGAGACGGTCGATACAACTCTGGAGACGGCGTTCGAGTAGACATGCCCGCCGTGAACTGCAATATATGGCAAAATCGTCAATAAAAAGGGACGATGAAATGCCAGGTGGAATACAATCAACAATGGGGTAGATAGCAATTGCAAAAAGTGTGACACTGAGTACAGAGCCCTGCGGTACTCCGTTCTCTTGAATAAAACGACTAGATAAAACCGAGCCCACCCGTACACGAAAGACGCGGTCCGTCATAAATTCTCGAAGGAATATGGGAAGACGACCGCGGATATTCCATGCGTGAAGTGTACGTAAAATGCCGCCCCTCCAACAAGTGTCATAAGCTTTCTCCAGGTCAGAAAACACAGCCACGGTTTGACACTTTCTCAGAAATCCATTCATAATATGCGTCGACAGGGACACCAGATTTTTGACGGTAGAGCGAAATCGACGATATCCGCACTGACCGTTCGCTAGAAGTTTCTGAGACTCAAGCCACCATGTCAACCGCCCCTTGATCATGCGCTCCATCACCTTGCAAATGCAACTGGTGAGGGAGATAGGGCGGTAGCTGGAAGGAAGTTGGCGATCCTTCCCAGACTTAAGTATAGGGACAATGGTGGCTTCGCGCCAAACGGAAGGAAAAAATCCGTCTTGCCAAATACGGTTATAGACCTGTAAGAGAAAGAGTTTACTGTCGGCTGAAAGGTGCTTTAACATCAGGACATGAATGCCATCCGGGCCAGGAGCGGAGTGCCTAGAGCAATGAAGAGCGTGCTCCAGCTCCCTCATTGTGAAAAGTTCATTATAACACTCATTATTAGCAGACCGAAAATTAAAGGTGGCGGAATCCAGCCGGTCTTTGATAGAGCAAAAGCCGGCGGAATAATGGTCTGAACTGGATACCGCCTCAAAGGCAGCATCCAGAGTGTTAGCGATGGCAGCCGGATCCACTATGGTGGCATTGGAAACCTGAAGGCCAGAAACAGTACAATGCGACACTTTACCTGAGAAGCGACGAAGTTTATCCCAAACAACAGATGAAGGCGTAAAGCGATTAAAAGACTCGACAAAACGAGTCCACGACGCCTTCTTGCTATCCTGAATAATGCGACGAGCCCTGGCGCGCGATTGTTTAAAAGTCACCAAATTATCAAGTGTAGGGTGTAGCTGAAACAGCCTAAGTGCAGTCCTACGGGCACGAACTGCGTCCCGACAATCCTCGTTCCACCACGGAACAGGTGGCCGCCGAGGTTGAGAGGATGAACGGGGAATTGCGCGTTCGGCGGCAGAGAAAATCGTAAACGTAAGGTGCTGCACTAGTTGGTTAATGTCGGCGAAGGGCTGATCGTCAAAATGCACGAGGCTGGAATACAAGCTCCAATCGGCTTTTGAGAATATCCAGGTAGGTAATCTGGAATGCTGTACGTGGTGCGACAGAAGAGAAACGATGCAGGGGTAATGGTCGCTGGAGTAGGTGTCAGCGACGACGTTCCACTGAAGACGTCACAAGCTGGAGTGAACAAACAGGTGAGAGAATGTACCAGAAGAATCAGAAATAAAGGTAGGTGCACCTGTATTGAGGATGGAAAGATTGAACTGGTCAAAAATGTCGGAAAGAAGAGTTCCCCTCGCACAAGCCCTTGGCGAACCCCACAGTGGGTGATGGGCATTAAAATCTCCCAACAGAAGAAATGGTGTTGGGAGAGCGGACAGGAGAGCTCGAATGTCCGCGGGAGCGAGGGGAGACGATGGAGGTGAATACACAGAGGAAACAGAAAACGAAAAGCCGGGTAAGTGAAGGCGAACGGCAACAGCTTGCAAGTTGGATGTAAGTGTGACAGGTTTAAAATGAACGTCGTTACGCACTAACAACATGACACCTCCATGAGCAGGGGAACCCTCCTCCGGTTCAAGGTCGTAGCGAACCGGAGTATATCCTCGGAGATCAAAAGGATCGTGAGGGCGAAGCTTAGTCTCCTGCAAACACACGACCATAGGCCAATGGGAACGCAATAAAAGTTGCAGTTCCGCCCTATGCGATCGTACACCACGTACATTCCAGGTCAGGAATTATGAAAAAGGGATAAACTGTCTATTTAGAAGGGCGGCTTAAGATTACCTTTTGTTTAACCTTTGGGCTCGGGCTTTTGGTATGGAGTTGGTCAGACTCCATAGCCTCCTCGAAGGGAGGGCCCACGCGCTCAGAGCCAGAAACCGATTCAAGCGCCGTGAATCGGTTCTGGGTGGCGATGGGTGAGGGGTGCCGCTGAGCGCGGCTTGTCCCAGGATCTTCCTGGGACTGCGACCTCCGAGGAGGAGAACGTGAATTATGCTTGCTGTGAACACGCGGAGGGTCTTTTAAAAAATCTTCTCTTCGAAGTTTCTGCTTCGGCTTTTTGTCAGTGGCTTGTGACTTCATAGACTTTGGACCAGGTTTATAGGGCTTGGTAACAATAGCAGACTTGGATGGCCGGATGGTAGTGGCGGTTAAAGCAGTCATGGTCCAAGTTTGAATCCCAGCATCCTTCCGGGGTATCGGCGAGGCAACAATAGAACTGAATGTTCCCGATCGCAGGAGCGAAGGTTGGCGCGCATGGAAACGCCTCCGGGCTTCGGCGAAGGAGAGTTTCTCCTTTACCCGGATCTCCTGGATCACCTTCTCGTCCAAATACCGCGGACAGTCGCCAAATGAAGCAGAATGTGGCCCTTTACAATTAACGCAGACGGGGGCTGTTGAACAGGTACCTTCGTGTGAGGGCTGGCTACATGTTGCACAGATGTTAACGGCACTCTTACATGAGACTTGCGTATGCCCAAAACGTTGGCACTTAAAACAACGCAGAGGTCTAGGAATATAAGGCCTCACAGAAATCCGTTCGTACCCTGCGGAGATGCTCGTGGGCAGATCGACGCCATCAAATGTTAGAAACAGGGTACGAGTGGGTACCAATACGCCGTCGCGTTTGGCCTGCACTCGATGAACCGCTGTCACCTTCTGGTCTGCAAGATATTCGACCAGGTCTTCGTCCGATATGCCATCGAGGCTATGCGTGGTGACAACGCCTCGACAAGAATTCAAGGTGCGGTGCTTCTCAACACGGATAGGATAACCGTGGAGAAGCGTGGCGCTCAGCAAGGACTTATTTTGTGCCTCGGATTTGCTTTGCACTAACAACGAACCATTACGAAGCCGAGTGCAGGAAAGAACCGGACCAGCAATTGAATCAATGCCCTTCTGGATGATAAAACGGTTCACCTTCTAGAATGATTGTCCTTCCTCTGTACGGGTAATCACTAAGTAACAACCAGCTGTTGGCGGTGCTACTTCTGTTACTAAAACTTTTCGGCGCTTGTTGTTTATATTGGAGAAAGGGTGCTCCATAACGAAAGAAATCCTCCACCATTGCAACCGTCTCCGACCTCGGGCTTTGACTTCCCGGGCGTTACCCCGGCTTGGATGAGTGGCCTATCTATACCTAGCTCACCCCAGGGTCACACCTCCCAGAACATAGACAGAGGGACCCAATCGCTGTCGGAAGTCAGCAGCTCATGCAATGGCCCCCCCCCCCCCGCGGGACTGCAATTGAACAGCGGATACGAACACGAACCCTACATGACGACCCCGGGTGGTGGGGATGACGCCATTACCCACTCACCCAGCTGCGCACCCAGTGCGCGGGTATCCGTCAGGCTGTGTCCACGGAGGATTAAAAGAAAAGATAAAAGAAATAAAACTGTGTGGGCGTTTCGGATGCAAGGTAGGCCGGCGAGGAAGAAAAAGAGATGCGTAAATGAATGGACGTGGTGCGAAATGTGCAGAAGTAAAAGAGAAGAAAGAAACGATGGCGAGGGGCGACATGGAATGAAATGCACAGAATGCACGAGAGCCTACCTTGAGTCCCCCGGTCACGAGAACGAACCCACCTCGACCGGACGGGGGTGGAAGGATGATGATGGCGATGATTGGCTCGGGTACCCCGGGTGCGCCTAACCCGTACTCACATAAGGTGAGCCCCTGGAGGGTAACTCTTTATGTACAGTTATTATTCTAAGATATATTTTTTACACAACCAAGCTTACCATAGTTTGAAAATGACAATGGAACAAAATGATTTTATAAAAAATCTGATGGGATATAATCTCATGACTTTCTGTACCCGCTATATTAGTTGGGTATACAAACTATTCTTACTGAAGCTTATTTTCTATATACTACATTTTAATCCACATAAACGTTTGTGAAAATACCTACATTACACAATTCTTTATACATACAAACAGAACAGCGATATTTAAATGTTTAAGAACTGGACGCTTTATCTGGCCTTAAAATACCATTCTGTTTCCATTCAATCGCAAGAAACAATTGAAAATTGTCAAGTATTGAAAATTTAGAACCTTTAAGAACGGATATTTCAGAAATTTATTATTCCACAAAAAACGTATTTTAAGTAAATTGTATGTTTTAAAGAGCTCTAAATTGTTTGTGTGATAAGTACTCGTCTATCGCTTAACGTTTGCAAGTTATACAAGATTTTACAGAATTATTTACGAATGAAGAGGACTCCCTAGGATATTACCAGAAAACTCAATATATACACTGAATTTATCATGTAAATAACAAAATTCTTAGAGCAATTTTTTTAGAAAATCCAAATTGTCGAAAAATGACATATGTAAAGGGTAGTTGGGTAGTTGAGACTGAGGGGTATTTTGGCAGATGCTTAACTCAAACTTGGTATTTATCCAACTTTTCGTTTTTGAGCTATGTTGTTCACAACACACACACACACACACACACACATACGGACGTGCTTCCAAAACTGATTTATTTGGATTCAAAACGCGTATTTCTGGTAAAATCTCAACATCAAAATTTTGGATGTAATAAAATACTTCCCCTAATTATTATACGTAGTAGAAAAAGTAAAAATGAAGTTATTTTTAAAACTTTATTTCTTAGGAAACTTGTTTTGTACCTCAATAAAATACCGTTAAAAATATCAAAAGTTGCATCTTAAGGATTGCTGTTCTAAATCAGTTTAAATTTGTAATTACAATTTCATACTAGAGAAACTGTTTAGCATACGCGCATCAAAACTTTGAATTAGGTTTATCTTAGGTGTTGTATCGTATTTCGACTGTTGGGGAGCCGAAAACTTGAAGTAGTTGCAACCGCACGTATGGTAAAAAGTTTCCGGTAGCCTTCGCCCTAAGTTTAAAAATATTAACTTTGTAATTTTGACTGTTTCTTTAAATATTTAATATTTATGTTTGCCTGCGTCAGTATTTATATTTGTTAGAGACATGAATGTCTTAGCAGGGAGTGGTGCGACTGAAGAATGTAGGCTTACACAGATTATAATTTTACTTCACTCCTTTTATTAATGCTTGACAGGATTTAAGTAACACTTCACTGATATAGAGAGAGAGCTGTGGGACTTTTTTATTAATTAATTGCACTTTTTAACACGTAAACTATTTTTGTCTCGCACGAAATACGTATTAAAATTTCTCGAGGACGCATGTAGCGTCCGGTTAGGAACGCTGTCTACAAGCAATTGGCAACTCAATTTGTACATTTTGCTCCGTTTCAGTTTCTGATTGGCTAATCCTAGTTCAATAGATTACCTTCATTTAACTAAAGCTTTTTCTGGTTGTTGATTTGCTATTTTATAAACTGTCGCAAAAATTACATTGTTGTTGTTCTAAGAATTACCAGTATCATTTAAACTTTCTAATTCATTATTACCTCAAGGTTACCTCATTGTTAGCAACATTTAGCCCATTGTTCTCACAGCTCCTACATTATTAAATTACGTAATACATTCACATAACATTATTACACATGTATACAATAATACAAACATATATAATGACTGTAATATGCACTTTTTATATATTGTTTTACACACATTGTTTTAAGGAGGGCTGTTGTTATATTTTATATTATAAAATTTGACTGAAATTATTTAAGTGTTAAAAATACTGCCTCAACTTGTAAGAACACATTTTATGCAGACTTAAACTATGCAAAAAAAAAAAATCAAAATTCTTGGTTGAATACCTCACACATATACAAACCCACAAATGGTTTCCCTTATATGATACTTTTGTAGTAAAGAAAAAAATACAATCATATACATCAGTTGTAATTAAAAAAGTTTGTAGACTTTAGTGTCTATTATGTGCTAATTATCAGTTATTGTTTTCCAAGGAAGTCCAAATTTATTTCTGCCCTGTACCGTATAACAGTTTACTTAGTACGCCATTAATGTTTTGCTGGAGCAAAGGACATCCTACGCTCAGAGAACGGAAGGCACGGACCACAGGACCGAAAGAGTAATGAGGCAGCACATAAGGTACAACCTTGCCATTAATTCCTGCAGTCAGGCCTCACCTCTGCATAATTAGGAATGTCTGCCACTATCAACTATACCTGCCGGCACTCTAACGTATTACTTCATTTAATTATGAATATCACAACTCAAAACGCTGCCGTGCAGCAGTGTGCACTGTTTTTATCTTCCAACATGGGAGGTTACAAAAACGAACTATCTCCTTACTCCGTTAAGCCATAGTTCAAGTAAGAGCACTGTGTATAAAAGCCTCCGATGCGAGAAATGCATTTCATATACAGGGAGTTTGGAAATTCTCATTACAAACGCCTAAGACGAGGAGTGCTGTTTCCCTGCTAGAGGTAAGTAGCATTTAAAAAACAAACACTTAAGTATTTTCTGAATTTTTTTATTTAATGGAATGGAATGGATTGAGTTTTATTTATGGACGCTCTTTAACTGCTGTAGTCCTTAGCGTCCCATTCTATATTGGCGTGAACGACGATTTTGCTCAGAAGCCTCTTTATCTGGCTTGAGGTTCTTTTAAGTGCGTAAATCTACGACACGAAACCACCGGCTTTACTTCCCGTCCGAAGGAAGTTATACTAAGGATTTTAATGCCGAAAAAATCCATCTTCTTCCGTCAGGTTTGAACCCGCAACCTCGGGATATCATGGTAACTACTGCACTACGGAGGACTGTATTTAATGGCAATATATTTTTCTGTCAAAAAGAGAAAAACGCATTTACATGTTTGTACCGTAAATACAGAGTGGTTGTTTTGTAATCCGGCTACGATCGCGTGTATGTGTAATTCGATTGCATTGCAGTAACCTCAGTATTGTTCCGATAGCTCACTAACAGTGAATGACCTATTCAAGGCTGCGTTTATCGGCAGTTAACTGTCAGATACTACCTTCTGTTGGTGCTGTAAAGGCTAGAGTTTGTGCATTGTGCATATCAAAAGGGAAATATTACTCAAACATCAGCGTTGTGTGTGAATTACTTTAACGTTGTTGTCATTACTGTTGCTCTTGTCTGGTTATTAGTCCAAGGAAGTGCTTACCGAAAAATTTACGTTTGAATAAAAAATTTGTTTGTACTATACATGAGTAAAACCCAAATCATGTAGACAGGGTGTAACTAACTTCAGAAGACACTTCCCTATCATTTTAGGATGTCTGGTTAAGTTTTTGATAGTGGGATCTCTAAACCCTAAACATACGAAGCGAAAAAGACATTGTCTAATGGATGAAAAAAATTTACATAATTGATACATCATTCGAACGCTGCCCAAAGCAGTCTCTAAGACGTGCTTCGCAGCAAGTGGTGTTTCAAAAACATCTTCATACAGCTGTCTTAAGTTTTAAAATTGAAAACCTTTGGTGTGACTATGTTTCATGAATTACAACCTCGTGACCATAAGGAATTCCAGGAATGTCCCAATTAAAATGGTCACTACTTTTAACACCATTAGTATTTATCATAGTGAATTTTACTATTGCTAATGACTAGCGCGGGAGTTTTAGAATGAAAATCCCCCGGTGTAGTAGACAATACAATAAGCACGCTGTGCTGTTATGTGTTCTTTTTATGTTTTGTATCTGTATTATACATCCAGCCAGTCACTTTACGTTGCTTGTCCCCTTTGCTTAACGCTCTCTTTGGTGCTCTCTTTTTTTTCCTCTGTGGGTTGCTGACGTGGCATGTGCTTTGGCCGTACGCGCTGAGTGGTGGATTTCTGTCCGCATTGCAGGGATAGCTCTCTGCCCGGTAACTACTGATGCGGATTGTGGAAGTTTTTGTAATGAATTTTTAAGGAACGTCTTTGTGATTTTCGGTGGATCGACCTTATGTAAAGGTAGGCTTTATTATCAGTTTTATGTCCTGGTAATGGTGAGTGAATTTTGGGGCGGAAAACGTTATGTGTGTTTGAAAATAAGAGTTCGTAAAGTGACTGGCTCTTGGAGTTGTTCATAGGTTTAGTGTGTTTTGTTTCTTTTCCAGTTGAGTTATATTTTCAGTACGTGATTTTCAGTGTATAGTTAGTTTAAAATTTGTGATAAGAGCTTTACACAATTGTGCAATTTGAAAATGCATATTTTGATTCATGAAGGTAAAAAGCATCAGTAGTGTGAAATTTGTGAGAAAAGCTTTTGGCATTTGTCGTCTGAAATTGCATAGTTTGATAAAAGGAGGGCAAGAAGCAATATAAGTAGAAATTTGTGAGTAGAGCTTTACATATTTTGGGCACTTTGAAAATGCATAGTTAATTCAAAATTACAGATATTCTGTTGTGTAAATTATGAGAGCAGTAATTGCAGTTAAAAGCCAGTTATGCTGAACCCATTTATGCTGAACTTTGTAACTGAAAACGGTTGGGTTGTAAAGCTATCTACATCTAGCTTAGCTGGACTTTGAAGCTCTCGGTTTCCTGAATTTCATTAAAGTCTGTTTCGGTCTTGTTCAACATTCTTAGCTAGTCTTTGACTAGCTAAACATAATTAAATTTTTTGGTCTGATGTTTATAGTGGCCTTGTTTTATAAACTTTCTAAATTGATTTGGTTTGTTGAATTTTTGGATTTACTTAATTTTGCTGTATTTAAAACTTGCCTTTACTGCTCTGCTCAATTGGTTTTGGTTGCTTTACTCTTTAAGCCATTTTTGTTTTACAGTTATTCTTTTATGGTTGCTTTACGGTTCTGGTTATTAATGTTTGTTTATTATTATCATTAAAGTACCCAAAAACAAACTTATCAATAGTAGTATATTTTTGAGAGTTCTGGTTTCCTTTTGTTTTCCCCTACGGCACTCGTTAGGGCTTCCCTTTTCGATTGGCCGGGGTTCCCTAACTCAGTCAAACAGCGGAACCATTGCAAATTACTGGTAGCAGAGCGTGGTTAATTGATTTGTCTGTGTTGGTTAGGGAATATTTTTGGGTTTGTTGTTTGCTCTGTATTCTCCGGATCTCATTTTCTTACTTGTACCATATCCGTAGTTACAAGATGGCGGTATCGGTTACTAATGTGGAAAGATTACGTAAAGGTGAATTGTGGGTAGAGTTGGTTGTACGTGGAGGTCAATGTTCTATGACAACTGAAGTGGCTATTATGTTGGATGTTTTTCGACAAATTAAGGATGCTCCATTAATTACTGTTTCTATTGATCACGTGGTAGTGACTAAGTGTGAGTCCACTTGCTCGTTGGCCTTAGCAGAGATTCAGGATAATTTAATGGATTTTGGGCGCGAGGATTCTCCCTCTAAGGCACAGTTGCTCCGGTGGCAAGTTAGAATTCGACATTACTTGTTCTATTTAGATTATGTCTTACAGAGATACCCTACTTTTCAGTCATGTATAGCGTTGCAAAAGTTAAAGGATCAGTTTAAGGAATTAGCCCGTAAAGTGGAGGAAGATTTTGGGACTTCACAGGAGGATACTGGGTCGTCCCCCTTGTATAATCAAGGATTGTCAGATGTGGTTCAGCCTTCGATTGCGGTGTCTGCGTTTCGGCCACTGAGACTCGCTCATCCCCTCCAGCAATTCGTGGAGGGCGTTCACTTAAACGACATTGTTGATGTACCATCAGCTTTACAGTTTCTCTATTTTCTTGTTCGATTGACGCTAATGGCTAAGCGTTATTTGGTACCCACGGCTCAAGTGATAGAATTATTTTCTGTCAAGGTGTCTGGGATAGTTTCGGACCTGTTAATGCGGTGTGCTGGTTTGGCCGACCCTGTGACTCGCTTTCATTTGGCCCTATTAGACATGTTCATTCCACGTAGGGAATGCACGAGGATAATGCAAGACGTATATTTTCGTCCTCAGGGTCTAACGGAACCGTTTACAGAATATATGGTTCGGGTTAAGGAAATTGCTTTAGTGTTGGTGCTCCCTGATACGGAAGCGGAAATTTGTGATGTCATTTTATCAGGACTCAATCCAGTTGTCAGGTCGGCTTTGGTTTTAGGACCTCGGCCGTCAAATTTGCAGCAGTTGGAAGCATTGGTACCTAAACTCAATGAAGTTATGCTTGTTGATAGGCTGCGTCTGTCAGAGCCTGCGGGCTCATTAGCAACTCCTAATACCACTGTATCAGCTCCTTCTTCGGCCATTGTTCCGGATTCGCGTCGTCTGGCCACTATTAAATGCTTTCAGTGTGGTCAGGAAGGCCATGTTCGACGAAATTGTCCCAATAGGAGGACCGTGAATCGGGGTTTTCTTCGTGTTTCTAATCAGGGGCGACAGTTTCGACCTTTATGACGCCAGAAGGTTAAGTCGACCATTTGTTTGTCTCGGCGTATTTGTGGTTATCCGTTTTCGGGTAAACCCTTAGTTCAAGTTTCTCTTGAGAAGTTGCCTTTATTGGCGTTATTAGATTCCGGAAGTTCTGTCTCTTTGATTCAGCTTGATTGGCTTAGGTTAAATTTACCATGTATTATGTCGCGTGCAACCACGTGTCAGTTGGTTTGTTTGATGGTCAATGGTCAGGCCTTTCAAGTTACTCAAAAAGTATCATGTACTATACGTTTCCCACGTTTTACGTGGAAACATAGTTTTTTTGTCGTTCCCAAGCTTCCTTATGCATGTGTCCTAGGTGCCGATTTTATGTCAAGGTCTGGGATGGCTATTGATTTTTCCACTAGGCAGATCGCTTTTCATTTTGCTCCCCGGATAAAGTTGGACTTTGTGAGGGATTTTTATCCACCTGGGCCCCCTCTAACCTTGGGAGATATTAATTTGGTAACCCAAAATTGCGCTACTTCTTCTCTGTCTCATTTGTCCCCTGCACAGGCAAAGCAAATAGAGCATTTAGTTGGGGAATTTGATTCGTTGTTTACAGATGTTTTAGGGGTCACTCATTTGACTCAATATGAAATTCAGTTAACTGATTCTACTCCGGTCAAGTTATCTCCATATAAGCTCACACCACCGAAGATGGCTATATTAAAAGAGAAAATACAGAAGATGCTTGACCAAGGGGTTATTAGACCATCTACTTCAAATTACAGCAGCCCCATATTTCTAGTACCGAAGGGAGATCAGGATTTTAGACCGGTCATAGATTATCGTCTCTTGAACAAAAGAATACTTATTGAAAGTACCCCTTTGCCCGATTTGCATACAGCTGCTCATCATTTTTCGAAGGCTCGCGTTTTTACGACCCTGGATTTGAACAATGCTTATCATCAGATTCCTTTGGCTGAACATTCCAAGCATCTAACAGCTTTCGCTACCCCCTGGCGCCTTTATGAATTCAATAGGGTCCCATTTGGTTTGGCTACGGGCGCGCAAGTCCTCACTCGTTTCCTGGATAATTTGTTTTCGGACATAAAATTTCAATATTTGTACCATTACTTAGATGATCTTGTAGTATATTCCGAGGATTTTGACTCACATCTTGTTCATTTACGTGAGGTCTTTCGTCGCCTACAGAGCGCCGGGTTATCAGTTAAGCAGTCTAAAGTTCATTTTGCTACCTCTCAAATATCATTTTTGGGCCATATGGTTTCCCCTTCTGGTATTACCATAGACCCAGATCGCACTAAGGCTATTAGAAATTTTCCGGCACCCAAGAATAAGCGTGAGGTGGCTCGATTTTTGGGAATGGTTAACTTCTTCTCTAAATTTATTTCAAATTTTTCTACTCGGGCGGAACCTCTTAATTGCTTACGTAGGAAAGGGGTTACTTTTGCGTGGGCCGAGGAGCAGGAAGCGGCATTTGTTGATCTAAAAGAGGCTATTTCAAACCCTCCTGTCTTGGCTTTTCCAGATTTTGCTATGCCCTTTATTTTACAGACGGATGCTAGTGCTAGCGCGCTAGCGGCTGTTTTGTTGCAGGAATTTCCTGAGGGTCGTCGTCCCATTTATTATAGTTCGCGTACTTTATCTCCTGAAGAACGTAAATTTTCTACATATGAATTAGAAACCTTAGCGGTGCTTTTTGGATTGGAGAAGTATAGGGTGTACTTAGAACATGTGCATTTCTTTTTAGAGTGCGATAACCAGGCTTTAACGTGGGCGTTAGCTGTCCCAAGGAAGACAGGTCGTCTTGCGCGTTGGGGTGTCCGGATAGGTGCCTTTAAGTTTACACCTTCCTTTATCAGAGGTTCAGAAAATTGTATTGCGGATGCTCTTACCCGGGTATTTTCCGAACCTACTGAGGAGTGTGTTTATTTCGAGACTTTGGATGCTCCTGCGGATACTCAGATTGAGAGTTTCTCATTTTCGGCATTTCCTGAAATGTTTGTCAGTATACCTGAACTTCAAATTACCGATTCTGGGTTGGCTTCAATTATTGAGCAAATTAAATCGGGAGTTTCACTGCAGGATTATAAGATTCATGAGGGTGTTTTGATGGGAAGAGCTAGTTTTGATCGGCGTTATAAAGTCATAGTTCCGAAGGCAGCTATTCCCATGATTCTCAGTTATTTTCACGATTCTCCTTTCGGGGGTCATTTAGGCATTGCCAAAACCAGAAATCGAATTCGTGAACAGTTTATGTGGCGGGGCATGGATTTCGATGTAAGAAAGCATGTTAAGTCTTGCCGCATTTGCGCATTGTCCAAACCCGCGCAGGCTACAAATTGGGGATATTTGGCTTCGGAGGTTCCCTCCGCGCCCATGGAAAAACTATTTGTAGATTTTATCGGACCGCTCCCTCGTTCTATTCAGGGAAATATTTTTGCATTGGTGCTCACTGATGCTTTCTCAAAGTTCGTATGGATTTCACCTCTGAGTGCGGCTACTGCTCGCCTCGCTATTCGGGAACTTGGAACAATATTTGGATCTTTTGGTGCTCCTCAATATCTGGTCTCTGACAACGGTTCGCAATTTAAGTCGCGTCTCTTTCGTTCCTTTTGTTTTGATTGGGGTATTAAGCATTTTACTACTACCCCTTATTACCCTAACCCCTCATTAGCGGAACGGGTCAACCGTAACCTTAAGTCCGCTTTAATTGCTTATCATCACCAGCAGCACAATTGCTGGGATAAATACTTGAAGCAACTTCAGTTTGCTTTCAATTCTGCGAGACATGAGGTTCATAAGACGACGCCATTTTCATTGTTATTTGCCTACCAACCTTCGTCTCCTTTGGCTAATTTGTGGGCGTTAAATGATTTATTACCGGCTGACAATTCTCCGCATACCATTCGTACTAATTGGAAGGCTGCCTTGAATAATCTGCGTAGAGGCCACTCTATGAGAAAGCAGCGATACGATGCGTCCCGTCGTCCCTCCCCATTCAAAGTGGGAGATGTTGTTATGTGCCGTAACTATCCTCAGTCCTCGAAAGCAGATGCGTTTGCCGCGAAGTTAGCTCCTCGCTATCTTGGCCCGTTTAAGATTCTCAGAATTTATAAGGGGGTGTCTGTTCTTTTGCAAGAATTGTCTTCTTCCTGCAGGCGCCGCGCTCACCTGTCTCAGCTTAAATTGTATAACTCGGGGTAGCAAGTGAGTCACTTGGCTTTGTCCTGATGATGGGTGACTCACTTTCAGGAATTAGCGATCCTGCCCCATGCGAGCTCTTGATTTGTCCCATTCCCTTAACCGGGATAAATCCTGTCCCATTCCTCTCCCAATCATCCTTTCTTATCCCTTCCATATTCATGAAAGCTCCCAATTATACTTTCCTTTCCTCCTACAGTAATGGTATCTTTTCGGATGTTAGCATATAGAACTCCAGTGATTTGTCTTCAGATCTTTGACACATGAGAATATCACTATTGCATACTTACCAACTTTTACAGTTTGCCCGTAAAATGTATGGTTATGCCCGTGTGCTAGGGCTATTCAAGAGTCAGTCACTTGCGAGTTCCTGAATATTTTGGAGGAATTTATGATTTCCTTTTCAAGTCAGTGTGCAAGGTAAATATGGTAACATGCCTCATTTCCATTCGCCCTTGCTGGGATATTTAGCTGTTGCGCAGAGCCTACCTTTGCTGTTGATCCTGTTATTTTGAGTGACCTTTTGTGTTCCTATAAATTTGGCTCGAATTTAATATCCTTTGTTCTTTTTTTAATTTTTGGGGGTAATATTTTAAATTATAATTATATATATTTATAAGGTCACTTAATTTCAGTGGGTGTCAGCTTAATTAAATTGTTCTTATTGGGAAAATTTTCATGCTTCCACACCGGTGATGCCCTGCCGGTATGCCCTGTTCACCTGCCTCTCCCCAGTTATAGTTTGTGTGGGGTCGGGGCAAGTGAATTATTATTTTGTTGTACATAGTTGTTATATAGTGCATTATGTCTCATAGCTGTTTCATTGCATACCATGTTTAATTCTTGTTCTATAATTGTAATGCTATACTTGTCTAATTTAAAAATGCACATGGTTTATTGTGAAATTCAGTATTTATATGTCTATAAAATTATAATTGATTGACGATGATTTAGTTTGTATAAGTAAGTTTATATTTTGCTTTGTGAGCCCCCTCTGCTGCTTTGTTTTATTATGTTTCAAATTCTTATCCTTCTCGGCTACCATCCCTTTTTCCTTCCTCGTGTTACTCTATGGGGACACGTTCTGGACCTTCTGAGTTGCGATGTGCTGACCGCTGTGCAAGTTTCTTCTGCTCTGGTGGTGTGTGCAACCGGGTGGTCCTACGTGGGAATTTCACCGTCGGACGCTATTTGTGGGTTTAATATTCTGAAGCCTGTGCCTCCTCTTCCGGATCCTGTAAACTTTATACATGTTTTGGCCCGCTTCAGTTTCTGCCTTAGCGTCATCCGTCTGCAGTGTCGACGTTATTAGTAAAGAAAAATCTATACTCCTGGTTAGCGGCTTGTCCGCTTAATGTTGCTGCCAAAATCATGATGCAACTTTTCACCTATGACTGTTCCTGGGAGTTATATCCTTAAGTTTATCATCACCTTGGATGGCTGCCCGGTTGCTACGTCGTGGGATATATACTGTTGGGGTTTGCTTGCCTCAATTATGGTCTTCTCCTTGTGTGTTCAGTGTCAGCTACTGAAGTTTGCGGACTTTATGTGTGGAGTTACCTTCTTCGTCTACTTACAGTGTAGCATGTTCCTTCTGTTTTCCTAGTTGTTTCCCCTTTTGGCTACTTATTGTTCCCTTTCCTCGAGTTCCTATAAATGGTTATTTTTTTTTCTTCTCGCAAGCTCGCAGATTGGGGGGGGGCTATTGTGCTGTTATGTGTTCTTTTTATGTTTTGTATCTGTATTATACATCCAGCCAGTCACTTTACGTTGCTTGTCCCCTTTGCTTAACGCTCTCTTTGGTGCTCTCTTTTTTTTCCTCTGTGGGTTGCTGACGTGGCATGTGCTTTGGCCGTACGCGCTGAGTGGTGGATTTCTGTCCGCATTGCAGGGATAGCTCTCTGCCCGGTAACTACTGATGCGGATTGTGGAAGTTTTTGTAATGAATTTTTAAGGAACGTCTTTGTGATTTTCGGTGGATCGACCTTATGTAAAGGTAGGCTTTATTATCAGTTTTATGTCCTGGTAATGGTGAGTGAATTTTGGGGCGGAAAACGTTATGTGTGTTTGAAAATAAGAGTTCGTAAAGTGACTGGCTCTTGGAGTTGTTCATAGGTTTAGTGTGTTTTGTTTCTTTTCCAGTTGAGTTATATTTTCAGTACGTGATTTTCAGTGTATAGTTAGTTTAAAATTTGTGATAAGAGCTTTACACAATTGTGCAATTTGAAAATGCATATTTTGATTCATGAAGGTAAAAAGCATCAGTAGTGTGAAATTTGTGAGAAAAGCTTTTGGCATTTGTCGTCTGAAATTGCATAGTTTGATAAAAGGAGGGCAAGAAGCAATATAAGTAGAAATTTGTGAGTAGAGCTTTACATATTTTGGGCACTTTGAAAATGCATAGTTAATTCAAAATTACAGATATTCTGTTGTGTAAATTATGAGAGCAGTAATTGCAGTTAAAAGCCAGTTATGCTGAACCCATTTATGCTGAACTTTGTAACTGAAAACGGTTGGGTTGTAAAGCTATCTACATCTAGCTTAGCTGGACTTTGAAGCTCTCGGTTTCCTGAATTTCATTAAAGTCTGTTTCGGTCTTGTTCAACATTCTTAGCTAGTCTTTGACTAGCTAAACATAATTAAATTTTTTGGTCTGATGTTTATAGTGGCCTTGTTTTATAAACTTTCTAAATTGATTTGGTTTGTTGAATTTTTGGATTTACTTAATTTTGCTGTATTTAAAACTTGCCTTTACTGCTCTGCTCAATTGGTTTTGGTTGCTTTTCTCTTTAAGCCATTTTTGTTTTACAGTTATTCTTTTATGGTTGCTTTACGGTTCTGGTTATTAATGTTTGTTTATTATTATCATTAAAGTACCCAAAAACAAACTTATCAATAGTAGTATATTTTTGAGAGTTCTGGTTTCCTTTTGTTTTCCCCTACGGCACTCGTTAGGGCTTCCCTTTTCGTTTGGCCGGGGTTCCCTAACTCAGTCAAACAGCGGAACCATTGCAACGCATACATGCGATCCGGGTCGCACTATGCTCTGATTGAGCAGAAAATGCAAGCTGATTGCATATATTTCAGAAGACACGTGTATTTTTTCGTGTTTTGCCGTTACTGTATTGCTACCACCATCTATACCCTACAGTCAAGAACACAAAATAAAGGGCGAATCTTTTATTGGGAAAATCCAAATTGAAAAACATTTTGGAGGTAAAAACCAAAATAATGCTGTTTTGAAGAAAGCATATGGTACATCAAATGCAGATCATTATAAGTCCTAAAATCGCCGTTTCTTAGTAGGTGATTTTACTATCAATGCAAAGAAAGAGAGAGAGAGAGAGAATGGCTGGCAGACAGAGAGAGAGATACGAAATTATTTGAATTTTAAACAATGTTCAAACTGTTTATGAAACATTAAAAATAAAATGTATTAAACGATGACGTTCTATTCTTTGAGATGGGCTTAGTTGCGCAATCACCTTCCTGTGCTATTTTCTTATTACTACTGAACTAATTAGAAGTTGTGCTAGTGTGATCTTGTGATTGCTGTTCTATTGCATGAAATACAATAGACCAATAATCCTACCAAATTTAAATTTGAGGACTGCACACAAGAGGCGGATTATAAACATTGAAGTACATCTCTCTCATATGAATTTAGGTCTTTATTAATTAATAATACTGAAATGATGCTTATTAGTCCTTAAACACCATAAATTTGTTTACTTCTATTATGAAAATAACTTAAAGTGGTTAAACCAACATACAAAACAAATGCTTGTTCTTTTTAATGTTGTGTACATTATCAGGCCTTACTTTAATGTTCATATGAAAAGAATATGAAAAGCATTTGATAAGCAGTAAATCTTAACATTAAGGTAAGTTATTGTGAATATGTTTACCTCTTAATTACCTATGAATATTATAATCACCGAAATGTGTCTTTGTATTATTAATAGACCTTACTACAAGCAGTAGCTTTAAGTAAAAGCTTTATATTTGAGGCGATAGCATTATCTTGTCAAAATACATATCGCAAAGATTATAATCTTAAATAGTCATCTGCTGTCATATTATATGCCACAGAGTTACAGAGATTACCTTTTATTATCCTTTCGTGTATATACAAGGAGGAGAAGCAACCTACAATTTTACTGCTGTTTTCAGTAAAGGAATATTGAAGAATAAACTGTAGAATTATGAATATATGTTGATGTTTAATTTTTTGTTGATGCACAGTGAAAATAATTAATAATTCAAGTCTCAATTACGGAATATAATTTAAATATATTAAATGTAGCACATTCGCTCTCAAAGGAAATCTGCTCTTGCTAATTACGCAAGCATGATGGTTACAAGAAAATAAGGTTTATGTAAAATAATAAACAGTGATTAATTATTCCTTGAAATATAGGTATATTAATATTCATTACTTACATTTTTATCTGTATATCATCGCCCTGAGATGTAATAAGAGTTTATATTACTCTTATCATATAAACACACACCATACTACAACACGATTACCGCCATGCACATAAGGGTTTTGTATTGCATGCAATATTATAGCTGAATCCTTATATGGTTATTTGTATTTTAGTTTTGGTATAGCACTCAAACTCTGACAAAGGGCGCTTTCTAGCAGAACTAATTCCCTATTGAGTTCGTTATACTTATGGGTATTTTTCGTGGTGTACCTTATGCAAGCGATGATACGGGATGAGTTTAGGCACTTCGAGCTTCAAATTGTAAACCAATGACCAAAGAAATCATTAGAACTGTCAGTTGTTCCGAACTGAAAAATATGGTTTATGGTGGGAGGCAAACATAATCCAAAATTTAGCTCTTTTTAACATAATACAATTTTTTCTGTTCATATACTCCTTTAGAGCAATGATTGAAATTTTCAACAAATATTCACAGGATTGGGCTTGTTAATATTGTCGCACACCTAAGAAAACCGATGGTAGAGCCTAAAGGTCTGGGATACTTTATATGTTCCAACACAAATGTGCGACATTTGGAGCGAAGCCATAGCAAACACATTCCAAAACTATAAAAGATTTTGATTACAGGAACTAAAAGAGAATAGCTTGTACTTTTAAAAGATAAGTATATTTAAAAGCATTAGGGGTTTATTATAATTGAAAGATTATAAAACACATGATTTACCTTTTATTCCGATGAGGACTGCTTCTTCGCCCCCATGCTGACCCACTGACACACTGCGCTATAAAGAGAAAGAATGCGGTATGCATTTCAATTTCTATATGATAACTCCGCCCATAATCCTACGTCACTACCGGTACAAGCTGCCAACATATGAATATTTAATTATTCCAAGTATACCACAATAATCCACAAAAGCATACTAGATGCGACAATATCAGCCTTTAAGGAGAGCTAAACAGTCTAGATGTGTTGCATTTCGTTAATCACCTAACTGAAGTTTCGTAATCCTGTATCTACTACATTTTAAGCTATAACCTACAGAAGTACTATGAGAAAGATAGAATTAATAACTCCTTAAATATTAAAACATTCAAAACAATAATACTTTTTTGGAAGACTATCAGTTCTAAAGAAATTAGAAGTTGTAAATTGTAAAAAGCACAGAAATTTATTACATGGAAACACTTGTCTGATTAATGATTTTTAGAATATAATCTTCTTATACTCAAAATAAAGCCATTCTTTTTCTAAATTCTTGGTTTAAGATGAGGATTTTTCTTTCTACTCTCGTCAGATTAAAGTTAGAAAATATATTTCATCATGGAAAGTATGGTTGTGTAAACTTTTTTAATATTTAATTTTTTTTAAAAAATAATATATAAATATCGCTATATTTTTGTCCAAGAAAAAGCGCTACTGAGAACTACATTTTAATATTTAGGAACGCTTCATTTGTGTTATCTTTCTAATGCTTTTGTGCAAGATCTGTAGATTATAATTGTAAAATTCTGTTTCTGCTTCAATTTTAATATGAAGCCGGTGGTTCAGACTTATTCTCATTAAGGTAGCTTCCTTGCTATGACGTAGCGCATCTGCCTTACAACTTAAGAGGGCTCAAATTCGAATCTCGGTTGAAACAAGTTACCTATTTTTTGTTCAGAGTCTTTTGAGACAGTGGATAGGGAAAAGTAGAAAACCGATTGCTCGTGCACAGGTCGGCTACCTGTGGCGGCTCTGCGTTACAGCTGCCGCACTGGCCTTGCGGCATTTTTTCTCAAAAGACTCTGAAGAAACAACATAAGGTTTTATTTTCATTTTGCCGTATAAAAATGTTGGGTAACACTCAGTTCAAATTAGTATCATTTCACCCCATTCGTTCATTATCTATCAGAGTTGTTAACATAGGTATTAAACTCTTTCCATACATACAAACGCTCTAACAATAATCCGGAGCTACGGCATATTACATTGAGATAAGAATATCGCGTATCCCAAACTGCCACTTCCCGCATAGTGGAGGTGCAGAAGTAGTTGCCGATACATTCAGGCGCATATTTTTCCCATGCTGTAGTAGTTGTTAGTTTTGATCACTGGAAATTGGAATTTACGTAGAATGAACACTTGGGGTAGAATCCTCTCCATGTTTTAGATTACGGTTCAAAAGGGGAAATATAGCTTTTGCAAATACAGCTTCTTTGTTGGCGAGTATTCAATAAAATTACTGAGATTAATAATAATAATAATAATAATAATAATAATAATAATAATAATAATAATAATAATAATACTGTGCGTGTTTGTTTTAACAAGTTAAAATGAAGTTATTTAGTAGTTATGAAACTGGTTAGTTGTGGTCGATGAGGAGCGAAGGTGACTTGAACAGTAGTAGACATTATTAATGAAAATAGTATAACTAACTTTCGCTTTTGAAGGTCACATCTGTTTTGTATTACTTCAGCACTTCTATAGTTGCTCGAATATTTTTTTTCATTCTTATAAATATGTATGCGTTTTAAATACATTGTGCCTGTCCCAGCAGTACATTCCACCTTGCCTCATCTGGAATCGCATACGGAGTGGCCTTTTACCATTACTTCTAACTCATTAAATGCCCCTTTCGGCACTCTGATTAGATGCAACGTAAACTCATATTAAACATTGTGCCCTATTGGCTTACATAAGTTGTTACTTGAAATCCTTTGGAAATATATTCCTTTACTAATAGGCTTTGCATAGTTCACTGCTGCCTGACTTGAAATACGTTCCAAGTCAGGCAAGGGAACATTGTAAGCGATATATACATATACATTTATGTGTTGCTAGAAACTTAAGGTTATGAATGATATGAAATTGTGTGCACGTGTGTGAGAGTGTGTGTGTGTGTGTGTGAGAGTGTGTGTGTGTGTGTTTGTGTGTGTGCGCGCGCACACACATATTTACAGCGTAACTCAAACACAAAAAGTCGGATAAATACAAATTTGGTATCTTCCATAGATTCAACATGAAGATATTCAAGAAAATGTCGCTGCCCAAAGCTAAATTTTATATAGAAAGTATTTAAAAATATTTACTTTTTAAAGATTCTTACAATAGATTTTGATTAAAATAAAATATATTTATTTAAACGAGAAATAAAACGCATATAGAATTTTCTGTAAATATGCCTGTGAAGTCCATTTCATTCGTAAGGAATTTTGTGCCATTTTTGTTACTGATAAAGTTCAGAGATAGACAAAAACGTATCACAGAAAATGTTTAGAGCTATTTAAAACATAAAATTTATTTTTTAATAACTCGCTGGCATCGTCATTTCTAAAATATCAGTAAATATTGGTTTCATCTGTTCAATATTTGTAATTTTTTAAGTTCTGCCGCTATTCACCTGTTTTCACGATGTCATTGAAAGCGTATGCACTTCTTCTATCCTTCCTATACCACAACGAAATGTTTAATGAAAGTATATATGACAATTTTTATCTTAATCTACATGAAAAAGATGTAAAAATAAGCTGGTGTATGAATAATTTGTAGAAGGTATAAAATAAAACAGTAGTGGACAAGGACTTATGAATGTAACAAATCAGATTTTCCTCATATGTAAACCTAGCGTTGTTGAGGCCACAATATTTTTGGTAAATTGTATGAACCATTGAGGCTGATGATTTTTATTTTACACGCCAAACCGTACACAGATGACGTGATTTTAATTCAAGACTGAGGATGAATAAAGTACGGATTATACAGCTTGAAGCAGTTATGTCAGCAATATGGCCTTAAAATATCAACAGAGAAATCCAAGACAGTGGCTTTTGGGGAGAACACACAAGGTCAAAAATCGTTTTAGTAAACAAATCGTAATAACAAGTGTGAGAGTTTAGTTATTTCGGATGTAATTTGAACTATATGAAAGCATCTGAGATAGAAATTAGTAAGAAGCTTGCAATGTTCCAAATGATATGTGGAACTAAACACAGAAGCTGTGAAATAAAACACTAAAGGAAACAAGTCTAAAGTTCTATAAAGCAATGGTGGTTACTACAGTGTTTTATGGAAACTAGACATGCGTTATCACAAGGAAAATGAAAAGCAAGCCGACTACATTGCGCAAATATGCATTTTTTAAAGAAAAACAAAAGGATGCACAACATTAGACCACATACAAAATGAAGATTGATACTGTAATTATTGAACAAGACGACATAAATAATTAAATAAAGAATTTAAAGAAAGATAGAGAAATAATGGCAATAAACAATTTCCGTATATTAAATTAATGTATAATACAATAAGCTTGAGATGAAAAGATTTGTCGGATGAAATTGTCATTACTGAGTCATGTTAAACAAATGCGCTAGAATAAAAGCTTTTGGAATGCTTTTGGATGAATTTAGTACGGTTGAACCGCACGTAGACCAGAATTTGTAAAAGAGAAAGCGAGTGAAATTCTGAGATTTGGGAAGGTACCCCATAGCAAGAAGGCAATAGACGCCCCGCGCCGGAAAGAGACTTGGTGGGGTAGTTCTAAACTATTCATTCATTCATTCATTATCTGTTTATCCTCCTCTGATGTAGGACTTACAACCCCCAGGACTTACAGGCGGGTGCCTGGGGTCAGAGGCCCGTCGAAGAGCAGACACTCATGGATCAGACAAAGCATCCAGGATGGGTGATCAGCCCGATGCCTGGTATGGGATGAAGGAAGTATATGAAACGAAATGTTGGTGAAATGGATGAAAGGAAAGGTGATGATGGAGCAGTTGGGGAATGAATGGCGGGGGAAACCGGAGAACCCGGAGAAAACCCGCCCAGACGCCGCTTCGTCCACCACAAATTCCACATGCAGGTCCCTGGGATTGAACCCGGGCCGCCTCGGTGGGAGGCGAGCGGTCTAACCACTCGGCCACGGCGCCGCCTAGTTCTAAACTAGTGGAGCGTAAATTGATGCAAGTGCACGCAAGCTAAATCAGACACAATCTTTTTATGCATACATTCGTCACTGTGACAACTGGTGTGTTATTTTAAGCGCCCAGTGACGCGCTTGTGTGAGTAAGATTAGCGGCAGCCGCGAGGGATTTTGCCGGTAAGCATTTTAACGACTTACGGCAATTACGCCTCTAGTTTCTTTTATTGCGGAATCAGTTACTTCAATTGATACTGCAGAGTTATCTGGTATAATAATTCAACTGTTATAGTTTTGAGTGCTACAATCCATAATCAGTTTCATTCTTTACTTTCAAACGGTCGGCAACTCACTTTAATAGCTCAAGTATTTGATTGCATTAAAACTTCTGCTCATTCGCTTTAAACTGGAGTTATCCTTTCAAAATATCCCCACGGATACCCTGAGAGAAATATCTCATAGCCAGCCACTGAAGTAGCCGTCAGCAGAATCAACAAGGGATACTGAAGCAAAGGTTATGGCTTAAAAAAGTGACGACCATCGACGGGCTTCAAGCGTATAGTGAATAAATAGCAAATATTGGATAAAGACGATGCAATATGTTCAAAGAATGGAATATTAAAAGTTGTTTATTGCATTTCAGTATCGACAAAAAGGGAAAGATGTCAGCCGACCCAGAAAGAGGTGGAAAGAATAACCGTGAGGCCGTGACGCGAAGTGAAGAAGACCTTACTCATTAATGGGCAAATGGTTTCGCCAATAATAGGGAGTGTAATAACACTGTGGTATTTCATAACTGAAATTTTGTTCGTAATCAGATATTTATAAAGACAAAAACCACAAACAAAAATCAGAACTAAGCATGTTTGGTCCCCAACAGGATTTAAATTTAAAATTATCTCTTTTGTAAATTAAGTATAAGTAGCGAATGTGGTTAGAATGTCGACATGGCAGACTAAAGATTCGTGGTTTGAATCTCAGTTTTTTCCTTTTATTTTATTTTCCCCCGAGACCTGCGATGCCACCGGATTTCTTAGGAAGATAATCCTGGAAGAAACTCAAAGGAAATGAGGTATAAAAAGATACGTCTTGGTTATAGAACGTGCGACATGAAAACAACTATATTGTTACGATTCTGTCCCACTGACCTACTTACCTTAAGATTGGGTCTGACATGTTAGTAACGGACCTTTGTGATTCTGCCAGCTACTCATGGCACTATGGCTCTGGCAATTATTGTTCTGCTTTGTGCATGTCAACGTAAAAATGCGATAGTATTTCATGTGATTAACCAGACGAAGCTGGCGGTAAATGAGATGTAAACAAAGAGCCGCCGTCTGAATAGAAGTGATCATGTACACTCCTTGGACTCTCAGTCATGCTGTGTCTGAGAAAGGTCACGGGGCGCATCAATTACACCGATGCCTTGACAGCTTCCGTCAGCAAATTAATATCGATACTAAAATTAGAGAAAAAAATGAATTGAAAGCTGAAATAGATGAGGACACTTGCAAAAATTCTGATATGTTGTATTCACAAGAATTTCTCTACTTGCTCGTCTATACACCGAGCGAGGCGGAACCGCAGTAACGTGTTTGACTCGCATTCGGTAGGTCCTGGATTCGATCCAAGCGAACGGTCACTCTGGCCCATGGATTTTCCGTTGTTTCCCTGGGTCGGCAAGTGAATGCTGAGGTGTTTCATCTACCACGACTATCCTACCCTTCATTTTTTGTACCCATCATCTTCTTTGATATCTGTTTCAGGGTTGGTAGGATCAGGCGATAGTGTTCGCCAGGTTCCTTCCTGGTTGTCGTTGAGAAACTGAATAATAAGGTCTCGTCTCTGAGTGGGCCGTGCCCCGGTGAGGACCGCAGGGGGTTTAGGTGGCTTGTGGATGGGCCCTAGAGGTGTCGGATGCGTTCGATCTGAAAACATTAGGAACCCCGTCCATAATTGCACCCGTCGTCATCCGGATCTGGTTGCCCTTCAGGTCTATCTCCTCATCCCTCCCTCCCAGAGTAGAAGCAAAAAGGACCGTTGTGGTCTATTTGCAGTGCTCTGTGCCTTCGTTCATCCATAGCATTACGTTCATCCTCGTCTACAAACTATAATTCCAAAGGCAGTTCTTCTATCCTAGCATATCTTGTTAATCGAGATGAAGTTGATTACACATTTACACATTTTCTGTCACTAAGCTAAGGCGTTGGTCAGATTTTTATAAAGTGGATCGCTATATAATGACTTTAAATTTCCAATCTCTTTGCATGACGAGATAAAACAAATTGCGATACTCAAACAACAAAGAATACCTCGGAAATGGTGAATGCTATGAAAGTTTTGTTTTACATCAATTATGTGCCAGTTATAAAAAACGTATAACAAAAAGTACTTAACAAAAAATGTATATCTCTTTAAAACACATAATTTAATACAATTTTTTTGTGACATAAGCCATTTCTAGACATCCCTTAGTAATGGTTGGAATATTTCATTACTTGGCAGTTCTCTGGAAGTCCTGTCAACATTCAGTTGACTATGTTATGGAAACAGTATGGAATTTAAGGCCAGTGCATAATATCCAGTTCTTAAACATTTGGCTATCGCAGTTCTCTTTGTATCTATAACAAGATGTGTAATGTAGCTATTTCTGCAATTTTTTTAAATGTAGTGGATAGAAAAATAAGCTTTAGTTAGCATAGTTTGTATACATATTAATAAAGGATATACGGTAGAGGAAGTCATGTGAATGCATTACATCAGATTCATATTAAGTAATATAATAATAGTAATATAGTAATAATTATTTATATTAAGTACTAAAGTCCCGGAGAAATATATTAAGGAAGTCGTAAAAAATCTTAGGCGTTAATGAGGAAACCCCAAAAAACGTTAGAATTCCTGATTTTTAAATTTTTTCTTTCATTAGCTTAAACCGCACTTACAGCAACTTCAGCTATCATACAAATACATTTTCCCTATTTAATGATTGTAAAATACTTTTTAAATACCACATAGCAAAATCTTGAAACATTGGCAAAAGTTTAAAACAAAAATGTAAAATTAATAAAATTTAAAAAACAGCAGAACATGAACAGTAATATGGCTTGTTCTTTCTGCATATTAATTCTCTCCTCGGTCCCTCGCGTGACAAGTCAGAGCGCGGACCATTACACCATTTCAACTACTGTCCTGAATTCCATTATGTATATTTAGCCTCTACTTATAATAAAGATGAAATAAAAATTCAAGACAGCATATTTATTTGCTCACGCCTTTTGCAGTATTTCCTTTAGCTAGTAAAGTTTCAAAGTATTTAGTTTTGAATCAGAAATATTGTTCTGATATCTCGATTCAAAGACTCCTTAAAGGGTACCCACAAGTGAAAATTCTGAACAATGTAGTTTTTTTACCTAAATGGTTTCAAAGGCTACTCATACGCCGCTCTAACACAACTTTAAGTTTGTTTAAAATTTTATTATGTTAATTAATCAGGTGTTGATAAACGAATCGTAAATTTGAAAAAAATAAAAGTACTACTGTATTATACGAGGCGTGTTTTTAAAGTAAGTACCGATAGTTTTTTTAAAAAAAAATAGCAGAATATTATTTTCCAAATACTTTATTAATATTAATTACCTTATATCTTGAAAATACTTCTTCATACAGTCACTGCTGTTATTCAGGCATTTTAACGGAAAACTTTCTATGCAATCGTCAAAGAATGATGCCGCCTAAGATGAAATCCATGTCAGCACTCCTTGTTTTACAACAGTCCGCATTTGGCACCAAGCTATTTTCATCTGTTTCTTCATCTGAAGAAATTCCTTGTTGGATAACATTTCAACGACGATGATGTCAAAAAAGAAATGCAGACTTTGCTTTCATCACAGGCGGCATCGTTCTTTGACGATGACATACAAAAACTGGTTTCCCATTACAAGTGCCTGAATAAAGGCGGAAGTAGTGTAAGCTGTAGTGATCGGTAATAAAACATTTGCAAAATAATTTATTGGCAATATAAAAAAAAAATATTGCTACTTACTTGAAACACGCTTCGAATAAATGCTAATACACAAAGGTAGTTTATAGGACTTATTTTAACCTTCTGTTTGCTTCAGAAAAAAATGAAACATTTAAATATAATTACTTTCTCTACTACGTATAGTAAGTAGGATATTCGATACCGAGATTTCACCGGAAATACATGTTTTGACACCCCTGAATCCAAAAACAGCATTTTTGGAAACATGTCTGTGTGTGTGTGTGCATGCGTGTCTGTCTGTCTGTGAACAGCATAACTCAGAAACGAACAGTCACATAATCACCAAACTTGGTATTTAGGTTTAGTATCTTCCAGAGATGGGACACGAAGGTTTTCAAGAAAACCCCACCACTCCAGATTACGCTGTATATGAAAGATTTTTCGAAAATTTTAATTTTCTCAAAAATGGCTCTAATGATTTTGATTAAAGTATCATATGTTTAAGATATTTTCATGACAAATAAAATGTATATCTTGAATTTTCTGGGAATGTCTCTAAAAGTACTCTTCATTGCAAACGAGTTTTGCATAACTGGTAAACCATAAGAGATATATAAAATTTTACTACAAAAAAAATGTAGATTGCGTTAAAATACACAATTTATGTCATGTACATTTTTTTTCGAGTTATTGCTTGTTATTTCCTTAAATTTTTCAATACTTATTTTCTCATATGGGAATGCGTTATTCATTCCTTTGTCTTGGATATGCAAAGAGTATTAATCTGTGGCAAAGGGAATGGTGCTGTACCTAGCAACCAGCTATTAAGAGATACGCTGTGCTTAAAGGCTACTGTATTTCTATGTTGCCCTTGTAAATGTATATTCCCCTTACGTCTACAAGAAAATTAGCAACAAGTTAGAATCTGCAAATGTTTATCTCGATTAACATGAAGTAGATGGAGAATAAGCGTTTGTAAAAATAGTTTGTACAAGAGTAGAGAAGGTCATTTGAGTGTAACACATCAGATTTTTTGTAACAATTTATCAATGCTCAATATGTCATTATGCAATTTAAAGGTGTATTAGAAATAAAATGCCAGATGTTTAGGTTAATTTTCTCTGAGTTTTATGCTGAAAATTGGAAAGTGATTGGTTACAAACTATACCTATGGAAGTTTAGTAATGCGTAAAAGTGTAAGAAAACTCGAAGTCTAGTAAAAGGCATCGGAAGTAAATACAGATCATTTGGCGGTGTGCTGTTGGACATTTAAACTGCCACGTGTTGAAACTTTAAAGGGCTCTGAAAGCAAAAGTCATATTATAATGGATGCTAATGCTTCAAAATATTTTTAGACAAAAAAGGCTAGATTTTTTAATTTCTTGAAAGCATTGGCCAAATTTCACTATGGGTAGGCTTTAGTTTTATGTCGATCTTAACCAAATTTGAAATTCGTCGATAAATTTCGTTCAAACTCATATGCACAAAATTTCAACTTCGTACTTCCAATGGTTCGTGCATACGAAAGAACAGACGAACACACTGACGTATTAATAGCTACCCTGCAGTAGCGTACGCATCTAAAAATAGCAGAGAATTGTGGAAACATTAAAGCTAATTTATCGCTAGCAATTTATTACTTGAAGAAATGTTTCTGTTTATTACGAGCAAAAAATTATATGACATAACAGTGCTTTTGAAAAAATGGGTAATTCCCATGTGAAAACTGCTGACATGTTTACGACATCTGGCTTTTTATTAGCTAAACTGTCAGGTCTTTGATAATGACGCTATTGGGGGAAAGTGCGCGACAGAATGAAGCCATTTGCCTAATGCCGTTTACATGTCAAATTGTGCATCTCGTGCACTTTATTGAAAGGAGCACACAGTACAAACACATGTCTGATTATCTGCAACCCATTTCCCCTGTGACAATTACCGAAAGCATGAATAATTGCACCAGGTCATCAATTTTCCAACTATACATCAGCACAGTTGGCTAACATTGCATGGGGTCATTTTTAGTGTCGCCTCATTAAATTTTAGTTGCCTGCTCCCATTCTTTACTATGCCATTGTTGATCTCACGTAGAACTCCATGTTCAGGGGATGCCAAAGGAGGCCGGGTTGTGCAGTGAATGCTACGTCCACAAGCGTGTTGAGGTTAGGCAAAACAACTTGGGAACTGCTGTTACTGATAAAAGGTCTTCAGAGACTATGTATTTGGAAACCTTGTTTAACTTTGTAACTATAAACAGCTCTTTGTCGCAATTTTTAACTATTAAACCGATACTGTATTGGCACCATTAGAGTCGAGACTCCGCTAATAATTAATATTTAATAATAACGTAAATATGTAAGCGATTAATAAGAAGTTGCAGGCAGAATAATAATGGCAATAACAGTAAAGGGAATATTTAGTGTTAAAAACAAGACATGATATATTGCAGAAATTTCAAGATATTGTGACGCAGCGGTTATGAATTAAAATTATCAGGAGGTCTGCAGACAGTCGGATATAAACAAGGATAAGTCGCGCACTCGCCCGGTGTAAACACAAAGCGCTATCAGAGATAACCAGAACCTTCTGGAATTTTATTTTTAGCGCCTCTGAACACGTGTCCAGAATGTTCTGTGGAAGATTCCATTGGCTATGTAAGCGAGAGTTCTAGCGAGAGAAGTCAGCAAGTGAATTAGTAAACAAGTTGGTGAGCGCGTTTCTGCTGCGACATCAAGTGAAGTTCTCTGAGCGAGTTGTAACAACTGCTATGACGTGTAGCGAGTGCCTTTACGGAGCGAAAGATTGTAGAAGTCTTGTGTTCGACTTTCAAGCGAGTGAATCGTCCGGAAGAAGAGGCTACGTGAAGTTCACATTGTTGAAATGACAGTGTGAACCAAGTGAAGTGTTAGAGAATGTTGAACCAGGCAAAACAGTGACAGTTGAAAAACTTATTAAAGTTACAATGCGTACCTTAATAATTCCTATTGAAAACTTAATGTAATATTTTGCGTAAGTTTTGGAACTGGAAAAGATGGAAAGATTAACATTTTGGTAGATGGAAAATAAATACTGGCTGAGACCCTGGACTTAGCGAAGTATTAGATAGTTATAACGCTTATTAGATAGTTTCCATGGTTGTGTAAGCGTCTAATAAATAATATGTTGAGGTGAAATAGTTTGTGTTTTTTTTCAGGACAACTGTTGATCCTTTTCTGAATACTTTTCGGTTCTACTCAAGGAACACATCCCGAGTACATGTTTAGCTATGTTCTTTTGGAGGTTCTTGCAGCAATGCTACAGGGTTTATTGCATGGCACCGGGGTTGCACCCGACCTGCAGCGTAAGTACTCTATAAATTTGGTGGAAACCGTGTTCCAGGAGTGTGACGTTGCAATATTGAACTAACATTTCATTTTACATACGACACTTATTCAACCATCAAATAGGTCTTGTTTTTGGTACAACAAATAGAGGAGTCCAGTAGAGTTAAGTGAAGCGGTTGGTTGACTTGGAGTGGCATCAGTTTTAGGGAATGTTTCACTGAAAATGGTTTATTCAACACATTTGAACAAATGTTTTTGAAATTTACGTATTGCTGTATTTGTGTATATATGAGATTAATTCAGTATATGCTAAACTTTTAGATAATAATTTTAACAAGTGTTCTTCACAACGGAGGTTTTGAACAATTTAGGTTTTAAATATGTGCAACGACATTTAAAATTACTTTCTTCAAAACCAAGCATAATGCTTTTATTTTTTTTTATTCTTCCATAAATTGTTAAACTCCACTTTTACATACTAAATATACATACATTTTTAAAAATAGCAATGATACCGAAAATATTTTACTACTACAAAAATTATTCTTAGGATTTCTGTATTGACATTTCAAGAAATTATTCTGAAAAGTTCAAAAATGAATGTAAACTCCATTCTGTGGAACATTTATAACTATGAAACATGCTAAAAATATTGCAGAATTTAAGTTTAAACCTTTTTTATTACTTTACTATTTTATTAATTAGTTACGATATTTAAATGTGGAGATGATAGAAAATACTAAGAGATTATAATCATGCAGAATTAGAGATTTTTCTTAGCCGCAAATTTAAAACATTTTAAAAAGGTTTTGTCAAAGCTTAGTGTATCATTCTCCGAACTTAAATTTTTGGAATCGTTCGCGAGTTTAAGGATATTATTTTACGTTAATAATCCTTTTAGAAAATACTGGAAAATCATTTAAAGAGCTATTTTAGTTTGATTATTTAGCAATAGAAAACAAGGAAAATTGTATCCCTAAAATGCAGTTTTTCCTCTCTGGATGTGACTAACTTTATAAATAACAGCTTTCTTCCTGGAGAGATCACAGTAAATTATATAATGCAGCTATGCAGATATATACCTCAAATTTAATCAGGAAAAGTTTAGTTTATTACGCATTTTAATTAATGCTTGTGGTGGCGTTTTCCCTTAAGCAAATTATTAAGGAACCTAATTACGTTCTTTTATAGCATTAACGAATCGAATTTAAAACAGTATGACCTTCGTATCGTTATTGGATGTTTTACGAGTCTCAAAGAATATATTGGCTCCTTATATTTTGTTACTTAAACAAAGTTTTAGATTCATATTCATGGAAACGAGATGGATAATTCTAGATTAGCAGATCCATTTCAGAAATAAAAAGCTAAATTCTTTGGAACAGGATCAACTGGTGAATTATCAATGTGATGTTTTTATAAAAACTTGATTTTAAGATAAGTTATAACTTTGTTTTTGTGCGAGGAATATGGGAAAGACAATATAGTGATGGCAGTTAGACCCAGAAAATTAGGGTTTTGTGCATTTATAAACTTAACTTCTGCAGGTTATTTTAGCAACTACACTGTCTGTGATTTGAATGTCCTAATTAAGAGGTCAGGGTTTGCAAATTCCTAAATGCCACTCGTCTTGCAATACAACATAATGAATGTTCCCCTTCTATGAGAGTAAACCTTAATTAAATTATTAACAACAGTATAACAATACAACAAAATAATTTTAAGGTGTACGTAATTTCTTCGTAACGTTTAGATTCTTGGTCTCCCTGTCACAGCGCATTGAAGGAAATAAAAGCATGCACAACCTTTCTTGTCAATTCTTAACAGCACTGAAGTTATTTACAGGAATGCAAATGAAATGGAAAAATAAGTCAGACACCGATGATGCTTTTAGGAAAATGGAGCACTTGCGAGACAAATCTCAACGCTTACAAGACGTTGGGAGAAACAGAACATTAATAGCTGTCTGCCTCGATCTAATTTTGTTCTTCAAACACTAAAAGTGCGTTGCAGCGAATGTTAAATCTCAAAACCTAAGTGTGTGAATTTTTACATGGAGATCTCCTTAGGAGTTCGACGCAGCCAGTTTTAGACAGTAAATATTTTAATAATTTGTATAACAATGGATTTTAAAGATCTTTGAAGTGAATCATTTAACTTTTATGATTTTAATAGGTATAAATGGGAAAAATCTACAAAATGGAAAATGATACCAAATGATACACAATATTACACTGCTCTTTGCCATAAGAAAGCTTCCATTTTATGGCTGAAATTATGCTGTTGGTGGAGTGGCTAGATACGTTGGGTGCTCTATCCCGGCTGGATGGGGTGCACTCAGGTTAAATAGTCGGTAGTATGGCATATCTGGAAACACCCAGTGTGAGACTGTTCTATATTATTTTCGAAGTATAATACTATTTCTTTAACTATTACTGCAATCTAACCGTGAATTTTGAGTTCAGTCGTAATATTTAAAGTAATATACAATTTTTGTGCAGAAAACAACATAAGACTATAAACACACACAAACAAAAGCACAGCTAATGGATGATGGAAAAAAGGGGCGTGGCACAATTGCACCGCTAAGAAATTTAAACTTTTAAATTTGGTTAAGGAGGTGGAAAGAAAACAGAATATTCTTGGAAAAATTTCTCAAATGTGTAATATACTTCATAAAAATTTAATTTTTGTATAAGTCTCCTTGAGTAGTTGTATAACAATAGCTTTTTAAGATCACTTGAAGTGAATGCGCAGCGTGCTATAATTTTAATTTATATACCACGAAAAAGTGTTTGGAACAGAAGGTGATACAAAATGATGCATAACATTAAGATAAATGTTTAATATGCACAGAAAAAGAAAAACGGAGAAAGAAAGAGAAATTGAGGTGAACGCGTTGGAAACCAAGTACGATTAATGGAAACGGGAAGGTTTTCCTTTCTGTTGAGCAAAATTATTTATAAATAAATGTCTGTCACAAAAGGGCATGAACACCGACAGTGTTAAGACAAAACAAGCAAAATAAAATTAGTCAATTAGGCGCTAAATATTAAGTTTACGGTAGCAGAAAATATTTCAATTGTAACTCTATGAGATGAACTCTGCCTTAGCAGGTATTTTATCTGTAACGTCACTACTATTTTTGGAATGATACGTATTTTTACTTACACTACGTACATAGTGGGTAGAGAAGAACTGCATTCCACACCAAAATTCTATACCGAGATTTCATTACAAATACATGTATTGAGGTCCTCCGAATAAAAGAAGAGATTTTTCAGAAAATGTACGTGTGCGTATGTGCGTCTGAATAGCATAACTCAAAAATGAAATGTCGGATAAATGCCCATCTTGTATTTAAGTTCAGTACCTTCCAAAGATGCGACACAAAGATTTATAAGAAAATATCCATACACCAAACAACTTTCTACATGGAACTTTTTTCGAAATTTTTGTTTGTTTAAAAAATGTACAAGATTTTTCTTAAAGTACTATATATTAAAGACATTTACATGAGAAATGAAATGTATATCTTGAATTTTCTGGGAGCAGCTTGTCAATAGCTGGGAATAGCATCTTCATTCAGAAGGAAATTTATATAATCGTTAACCGATAGACGTAAACGTACTACTAAAAAATTTAGCTCTCTTTAAAACATAGATTTATTTCAAACAGCTGTTCTGTAGCACCAGCATTTCCGAAATATCCGTTTTTAATGGTCGAATTGTTTAATAGTTAGTGATTCTTTTAAACCTCTCGATTTTCAATTATTTCCCGCGATTGCGTGGAAAGTTTATGAAATTTTAAGGCCAGCTATAGCGCACAGTTTTAAACATTTCACTGTAGCTATTTGCTTTATATCTATAAAAATGTACAATGCAACTATTTACGGAAAGGTTTATCTCAAATAAATGAAGTAGATAGAAAAATGAACTTTCGTAAGAATAAATGTATACCCACTATTAAGCGATTAGGGTAGAGAAAGTCGCGTGAATGTAATACATCGGATTTTTAAAAGAGGAGGTTAATTGCGTTACTACATGATTTATGTCCACGGTGAGGGCAATTTAAGTTCAAGAGGTTCATAGACGAATCCAGGAAGGGGTTAAGAGATTTTTTAGCCTCTAGTGAAGCTTAGTCAGTACGGTTAGCACTTAGCAGGTAAAAGTAAAAATTATTTATTTAATAACAGTGCTGTGAGCGTTATGTGGCTATGTTCAAAAACTTACCTAAATACCTACATATTCCAGAATGCTCAAGTTACAAATATACCTGTAGTATCGTTTACCGCAGTATATACCTCCCAATCTGTTAAGCAACAGATATGCCTTAGGTCCGTATTCATCGCACGCTTTACAATTAATCTTCGTTTTGGGGGATTTAAATTGCCATAAGCTCTACATTTAAAGAAGAAGAGGTTAAAGGGATATGATGTATTTGTATGAGTTCCTTCTAGCAAAGATATTAGTTTTCTAGTCGAGTTTATAAAGCTTCACTATACGCTGTACTTCGTTAAATATCTTTGAATACTCAAGAATTAAACGCTTTTAGAGGATACATATAAAGTAGAATGTAGTTACACTCACATAACTTTCTCTACTCTTGTACAAACTATTCTTATAAACACTTATTCTTCTTATGCTTCATGTTAATGAGATATCGAGATGTTAATCTTATTGCTATTCTTGTAGATGCAAGGGGAATTGGTAGGCTTTAAGCGATAGTCAACATTTTTAAGAGCTGGTTGCTATGTGGAGTATTCCATTCTCTTTGCATTACCAGGACAAAAAAAGTGAATAACGAATTCCCATTTTAGAAAAAGTATAAATATTGGGAAATTTAAAAGAATAACAAGCAATATCTCGAAAATGGTTCTCTCAACAAAAAAATGTATATGACATAAATTGTGTATTTTAACGCGTTATAATTTTTTGTGTAGTAAAATTTTTTCTATCTCTTATGGTTTACCAGTTATGCAAAAGTCGTTCACAATGAAGAATACTTTTGGAATCATTCCCAGAAAATTCGAGATATACATTTCATTTGTCATGACAATATCTTAAACATATGATATTTTAATCAAAATCGTAAGAGCCATTTTTCAGAAAATTAAAATTTTCGAAAAATGCTCCCTTCGTGTCGCATCTCTGGAAAATACTGAACCTAAATACCAAGCTTGGTGTTTATCCGACTGTTCTTTCCGAGTTATGCTGTTCACAGACACACACACGGACATGTTTCCAAAAATGCTTGTTTTGGATTCAGCGGGTCTCAAAACATATATTTCCGATGAAAACTCGGTATCGAATTTTTGTGTGGAGTACAATGCTTCCCCTACTTACTATACGTAGTAGAGAAAGTAAAAATACAGTTATCATGAATGAAATGCAAAGTTGTAAAAGCAGATGTTGTGAACCATGTGGTATTTCTCTAGGACAATGGACATTGATTAAAAAAAGCAATAAATATGAATACATTTTCCAGATCAATAAAAATTACCTGGTGGATGCATGTAAATACACAAATACTGGCCACAAGGAATTAAGAGATGCCTATAGCCAAGATGAATGCTGCACATCCATGTCACAGAGAAGAAATCAAGGGAAGAATAAATGACCAAAAATTGTTAAAATGGCAATTTTGTTTGTTTGTATATCTTGCTTAATTAGAATATATATCCTATAATGTAAGCACAACACTCATATTTTAAATCTCCTT
Organism: Deroplatys truncata; assembly: GCA_030765065.1. Lineage (NCBI taxonomy): Eukaryota > Metazoa > Arthropoda > Insecta > Mantodea > Mantidae > Deroplatys > Deroplatys truncata. The sequence goes on from CM060979.1 coordinate 65,656,266, forward strand.
TAAAAAATCTAATGTGGTGCATTCTCATTGCTTTTTGTACCCTCTATCGTTTATTAGTTAGTATACAAAGTATGAGTATTCTGTTTAAAGCTATCGCCAGATACAACTGAGTGTTGACAGGAGTTGAAAAGAATAACCTATTAATGAACAGTTTGAACTTTTAATAACGGATATTTCAGAACGGTTTAAGCCACAGAAAAACCTTATTTTAAGTAAAAGTACTTAGGTACGTCTATCGCTTAACGTTTACCAGTTATATAAGATTATACAAAATTCCTCCCGAAAGAACAGGAGTATAAGGCAATTCCCAGAAAATTAAAGATACACATTTTATTTTTCCGGTAAATATCTTTAATATATGACATTTCAAACAAAATCGTTCGACATTTTTTAAAAAATTAAAATTTTAGAAAAATGTTCCATGTAATGGGTAGTTGGGGTGGGGAGATTTTCTTGAAAATATTCGTGTCGCGTCTTTGGAATGTACTGAATCTAAATACCAAGTTTGGTATTTATCCAACTTTTCGTTTTGATTTATGCTGTTTACAGACACACGCACGCAGACCTTTTTCTAAAAATGTTTTTTTGGGCGGTTCAGGAGGCCTCAAAACACATATTCGGTGAAATCTCGACATCCAATTTTTGTGTGGAATACAATACTTCCCCTACTTACTATATGCAGCAGAGAAATTAAAAAAATCTGTCTATCGCTTTACCTACTGACTCATACAATATGTGTAAATGTGAATTGTGTTTATCTCGATTAACAAGAAGTAACTAGAATAATAAGTCTTCATAAGTGTATTTTACACAACAGTCAATACAGATTAATATGTAACACAGCACATCAGACTTTCTAATGATCTTCATTAACCATGATAACGATTTACCATGAGCAAGCAACGATTCATTTGAAGTAGTATATTTACTAAAATGTTCTACTGTTTTATTGGCTTCGCCAGAAAAATGCAGTATGAAGATCGTAACTGTAAGTAGAATGGCAAAAATTGCAGTGCCATTGTTAAAAGTTTATTTTGAGAAATAATGACAAAAATGTTTAACTCCAAGTAGGCTGTCCTTAATTTTGCAAATATTTCAAACGTTTTAACAGTAAATATTCTTTTTAGACATCATGTCTAAAAATAGAACTTCTAACACAGAGCATATGAGCTAAACGTTTTAGATTATCGCACTAGTGCGATGATCTTTAGTGTGACCAACTTTGATTTCAAGACCAGTCACATGGCAATTGACCTTCGTATTTGTACATGTTTAATAACTTGATTTGGTTTGATTAAGTTTTACTTTTCATTATGGTCGCATTATTGTTCACAATACAAATCATCATATTGTGGCGTATTATTAATTTTATTGTCATTACCAGACGCACTGTTGTGCTGTATTTTTGCTACCAGACGTACCATTATTGTGTCTCCTTAGTTATATTTCGGCTTAACGGGCTTTCCTCGGCGCGGATCTTCCAAAGGGAAGGAGCTGTTAGAAATTGTCTGGTATGACGTCAGCCCTGTCTGGCTTTGGCTAGACACGGTTGGTGGAGGTAAGATAGCGTCACTCTAGTGGAAGTGGTCTATGGGGACAGTCGTGTATGTGCCCGGTCTACCGTGTTGTGACATCTCCCTCCATCCAGTTTCCTTTGTTCATTATCTAGAGTCGCCAAACGTTTGTGAATAAATCCCAGGTATGTAAAGGTAATGTGTGTTATTTAATATTTTAGTGTAATATATAACACATGCCTTTATTTAAAATCTGTACACCAAGATTCCGGACATTTTGCTGCCAGCGAGTTGCACCCCCTTCCCCATGTGGGGTGACCTAAATTGATCACCTTCTGGTAATCTTTTTGGCCTTCACTCCAACATGTAACAATATTTAAATTTATCGCAATTCGTTGTAGAGTTAGCTTATATGTTATTTTTGCGGTTTTATTTGTTCTAAAACACTGCCCTTTTATCTAAACTACATAAAGATAAAATGGCGGAAACTGTGAATTCAGAAGAAACTGAAATGGAGGTGAATTTACAGAGGCAGCAGGAGGAATAACACTATAAGTACTTATCCCAAAATTCCAGAAATCAATATCATATGGCTTTTAAATGCTTTATTACCTGGTGTAAGGCAAAACATGGTGAAAATCATTTCACTGTAAATTACCTAGCGAATCAACAAAACATTTAACATCTTTTGTAACGTAATTTCTCCTGTTTTAAGAACCACGTTCCACGTCTGTTTGTTTCAAGACTCAATATTATATTATCAGTATTATACTTTATATATCGTGTTTTACAAATTCGAGTGCTGTCTAAAATTACTAAAGCACGTGTTAAAAGTGTTTTTATTATACTCTAGGATGGCGAAAGAAGGCCGTAGGCGGAGTTTTGTGAACGTTCCTACTCGCAAAATAAAACTACCTTTATCCGATGTATCATAATGAACAATTAAACGCTCGTGTATAAAATTGTAATTCCGTGGACCGCAATTTTTATAGATTTCAGTGGAGTTTTAAATGTTAAGGCAGATTTTATAACTTCGTATATGCAGTGGTTTACAGTTTGTTTATGAATACAGATAGAAGAAAACCATAACAACGAACTCTTCGAAAAAGCACTGGAGATAGTGGTTATTTTGAAAGTAAATCCTTGTAATTAGCATGTTTTTTCTTTGCTTGTACTTTCGTCCGTTAACCAAGCAGATCTGTTTGATTGGCGAGGCACGCTTCAACAACCAAGGAAAAGTCAAGATTCATGTTTTTCACTGAAGTTTGAGGCATCTCACAAACTAGCTCTATAAAGAATATTTTTAACGTTAAATTACGTGGAAACTCTTGCTATCGAGAAGACGTGTTTTCTTCGGCAAGTTTTTCAATTTTGAGTCCCTACTGCGGGAAGGCGGGGACATTAAGATAAGGATGAAAACGACTTCTGGGGACACATTTCACAATTATGTGGTGGTTCTCGTGGGAAAAGGGTTTTTGTTACACGCCCTTCTAGAAAGGTGTGCTCCAGGAAGGAAGTCACGTTCAGCATTACAACTCTTTTTTGTACCTTGTTGGCAACTGCACCGGAGGCCAAGGGAACGCCGCAATTTTAAATGTGCTATCTTGGCTGCTTTAGGGAAGTGACATTAAGAGCCACATTATTTCAAGCAGGTGTAACTACTGTTCTCTTGCACGTTTAATAATACGATCTCTAAAGCAAGAGTATTATGAACACTGTTACTAAATGTTAAACAATTGAGTTCCAAGACAAGCAAAATGAAGATGGAAGTTGTAATGAAGTGTAAAACTTTAAATGAGGTTTTATTTAGAAACCGTGAAGCAGCAGACTATGGCATGACAGAATAAATTCTTAAATAATGTGCTAGTGTTTTATCTGGTGCGAATTTTAAGTTACAAGGCTGATTTTTTCGACCTGACCCTGCAGGAGGAGAAGGTTGTTGGAGGGACTGTCAGTACTCCCCTTGTGTGGAACGATATGAATGCGCTAGGTTTGCAACCGAAGCGCAAATGTAAACATGTACAGCACTGTCAAAAGTTGGACTGCTTCAACTGCTTTATAAAGTAACTGTCCTTGATCTAGATTCTTCTTAAAGTAGTTATACTCGTACATCACTTATCTGAGAATGTCTTACTTCCATCAAATTTACTTTTAATTACCGACATAGTAACACAATAATTATGCACGCGATTGCACTGCTATCACTCGGAACGCGTGGTGAATGTCACTTTATCTCAGGTTGTGTACGCGGCTGCTACTCTGTTACTACTGACCTAACAGTCCTCCCAGAAATAATGGACTTGTCCAGCTACTGCGCATACAGATAAGCGGGTTCAGGACGAAAAAATCAACATATACGGATATAGGACAGGTGCCCCACTCAGATCGAGATGAAACTGAGGGGAGCGTTAGACAGTGATCTAGGTCACGAAAGCCACATTCCCTGTATCGGTTCGATGATCGTCGCCCACCCTCTGATGTGCGTGAGTAAGCGTGGGGCCGTCTGTCGTGTTGGTCGTCCAGGCCAAATTCGGACTGTTCTGCCACGGAATTATGACTATTATTATTATTATTATTATTATTATTTACATTATTATTACCATTGCTCCTTTTACCTTACGGAGAAGAACGTGACTTATCTTGTTATCAGATCAGTTCGAATTAGAATATTTATGCTCCAGAACAGGACTAGGTAGAGAGCTTTTATAATATTTACTGAGCAATAGAAAAATTGCATATAATATAAAGAAATGCATTCAACGAATAGTATTAAATAAAGATTTCACGTAACTTAATGAAACAAACGAAAAATTATATGTCAAAATATTGCATCCATACGTAATATCGCTTACGATGACTAAGTTATCAAAGGTAGATATGCATGTGCATGTAATATATTAAATGTGTACTTGGCGATAAAGGAAGTTTACCGTGAAAAACTCACCTTTTAGGCCGCCGACGCAAAAATATAAATGTTTTTGTGTGGTGGATCATACAAAGGGAGAGAAAGAAGTGGGGTATGAAATGTGTGTATGGGAATAAACTGGTTCATCCATAAATGGCATCTTCGTTTAACACCGGAAAACCGTGACCCTGATCCTTAAAACATTAATTCATCCACGCTCCTCTTTATCTTTCCCTCGCGAGTACCGATCCTGCCACACAAGACGTGTATCTAACTGTTTTGTCAACATTGCTGCACCGTTGAGAATACAGTTTTAGAACTAAAATACTGGTCAGTTGATGTAAGATATAGAACCATTCCCTCTAAGCATTTCGGTTTAATATACTATTGCGCATTTAAGCGGTAAATGTAGAGCATTAACAACCGTCATCGTTATTTAACACATGTACGTTATTTAACACAACTACTTTACAGGATAAACTCCCGATGCGAAATTAATGATCCGTTCCATTCACATCAGACAGATACTTGATGTTAAACCTCTCCACCTGTCGCATTAAGACGAGGTCGACTATTAGCGTTCCACTATTATCGATTTGGGAAAAGACTCAGACCGAGAGTGGTGTAATTAAAACAAAAGACAGTTATAGGCACTGCGATAATTATCCTCAGCCCCTTTCACACCCCTGATGCCCGGCACCATTTCGCCGAAGCACAATAAAACCCTAAAAACCATTTTCATTCAAAAGGTTGTAAAATGGGGCTGTAGGGAGGCACGGAATATGCTTCGTGCTCATAAATTTGCACGGTAAAAAAGGAAGTAAATCCATAAACTATTTTCTAGAATATTTTTATAGTACTCCTACCTTTTTTAAAGCGAAGCCGCTTTCAGTGTGAAAGCCATAATCACTTTTCTGCGGCTTTGCCGTTACAACGTCACGGTGATAAATTTCGGAAGCGTGTTCCAAAATGAACAGTTCCGCATAAGTAGCTGCGACGTAAATGCGAAGATGAAACAGTTGTGATCTGCCATCTGTTATCTGCACGACAAGATAAAGTGCTACACTACACAGGCCGAGTTATTTCATTTCAGCCAGCGACGCTATTCTGCCTTACCGGTAGAAAAAATCCCTTACTTTATAACTGCATTCTGTGCTGTTGTATTAGAATTACATAAAGCATCAAACTAGTGTAAATATTCTTTTAAAGGGCAGATATGATATTTTAAATTTCAGAAAAATGATTTTTTTTTTCTATAACTTAGGCACATATGTTACGGTAACAGGCTTATCTCACGGGTATTAATACCAGTATCCTTCCATATTTTGCAGTGTTCTTTGGTCGTTTTAACTAAATCAGAATTTAACAACTGCTTTTAGTCTAATATATGTTAGTTGTTATCAGAAGAGTGTCAATCAAATGATAAATATTTCTCGTGTTGGCGAAGCGTATGATATATTGTCGTAGCCTCTTCTTATTAATACTCAAAAATGATGGGCAGCTACTCGCTTGCAGAGGTGTACCGGAAAATTAATCAACTTCTTACATGGCGAGGCTACGACGAGGGACGCAGCTAAAGAAAGTACAGAAAATATTACTAATCAGAGACGTTACATGGCTTAAAAGAAGGAAAGGACTCTACACTAACATAATTAAAACTTCAAGAGAATGGATGGTTCACAATTTAATAGATAAAGATAGATATCGTAGTGCTTACACTCTTAGCCCACATGTCCGCCGGGCGAGGCCGCCGAAGGCAGTTGCACGTCCTTGCAGCTAGAAGGTCACCCACTGACTCTATGTCTCAAACGACACTTTCTGAAGCGTCGGGGACGCTATCCGCACCTAAGGTTCCTAATTCCCCCTACCCCAAGCTCCAACTGCCAACTCAAATCCCGGTGACCAGAGAGACGTATGTTCTATACTCTCTGCATACGTCACAATATTAATGATAGAAAACAAATAATTGGATAGGGAAGCAAGGCTCAAAGATTTCAGACTTGGCATTTATGACTTAGACATTAAACAAATACATACAAATCATGAAATGCCTCCTAAAAAGACAAAAATACATCCTACGGAGGGGCCCCGAAAACACGGAAGAGCTCCGCACGTCGGAGCCAATGGATCCTTTGAGATTCTACATGACCCCTTTGGAGAGAGGGATGAAGGGAGAGGCCTGAAGGGCGGCCAGATCTAGGTGACGACGTGTGCGAGCATGAACGGGGTCCCTAGCGTTTCCAGTTCGAGTATTCGAGGTCAACCAAGCCAAACCACAAGCCCCTGACCCCAGGTTCCCTGAAGGGGAGCCCGCCCGAGAACACCCGGAGGCGGGACATGATGATTGGGATAGGGAAGTTGTGGTAGAAGAGATGCCACCAAAACATTCGTCTGCCGAACCAGGGAAACCACGAAAAACCCACAGAGTGAGCCGTCGGCGGGAATCGTAACCAGGGCCTCCCGAATGAGCCTCGTAAATCTATTAACAGAGACAAAAAGTGTAAAATTCAGATTTCGTTTTCGTCATGTGTTTAATTCGATATCATTCGGTTATTACAGTGCTAATACTTTTTAAATCTTCGTTTGCTATTATGAATTTAGGTTTGCCATTCTGACACACAGTTCAGTCCTATGCAACATAAAATGCCCGTTGTATCGCTATAATTACAAAACCAAACGATCTGATTCTGTGTGCTTGTCTGAACTTTAAATGTGTAACAACTATGGCTTTCAACCAGTTAAAAATCCTGTATTTACAGCACTAAAGCATTTTAAATTAAAACACACATAGTCATTGTTATGAAAGAAGTTCCCAATTAGTTTTGTATAACATAAATTAATTGTATTTCTTTATTTGTTTATTTTATAAGTATTATTTTAGCAAAATATTCTGTGTTTCCTTTTAAATTAGTATTAGTTACTAAAGAACTTCCGAACAAAATTTGATTTTTCTTAATACATAACAAACACTACTTCAGTTCAATATTACCGTATAAGATTACTTTTTCTATAGATTTCTATGCTCTATATGTCTATTTGTGAGGATAATTCACCAGAAAACGCGATTTTTCTCAATCATAAGTCAATTACCCATCATTTATGTTTTATAGCAGGTGGCCCAACCACGCCGTATTTCAAGTGTGTAGATATCCCTTCGTGCGTTAAAAGAGTTGCAGAAAACTTAATGGGGCAATTTCAAGTAAACACAGCTCAGTGGTAAACTGGCAAATTAGCGTGAACGAACTTCGTTTCTTTCTTTCTTTCCTTTTTTATTTTTGATGTTGCATTTATACCATACATTTAACTACCAAGGTCTCATCGGTAGCCTTTCCTTTGAAACATACTATTGCCTATAGGCAATGGTGTTAACTGTATTCGATTGTCTTTGGGCTTCTAATAAACTTAATCTTTAATCAAAGTTCACACACACATTCATTCTCTTATTCATATTTCCAGACTCTGGGGAGGATAGGGAATAATCCTGCCTAGAGAAAAATTCCCGCCCTCCACCCGAGAATCAAGCCCGAGATCCCACGCATAACAGCTAGGTGTTCTAGTGACTGAGCTACGCTAGCCGAGCTTTGTTCTACTCATCTTGCTTATCAACAAAGACGACAGCGGATTGCGTTCATTGAAAGGCACCTCCCGAGTTTGCAATAGAATGTACAGTCCGTGATTATAGACAGAAATAGAACATTTTCCACCTTAGTTACACGAGTTTTATTTCCGAGAGAATAAACTCACTTTTTAGACTGACAAATACCTAAAATTGCTTTATTTTCCCTACCCGCATCCGCCCATAGCAATCTTTTAATAGCGTTTATGCTGCTCTTGTCTAACATTACGGACTATAAGCTACAAACACGAGAGCACGCAGTGTTTCAATACCACTGCTATTGCTTGCTATTATACATGCTATTATTACTAATATTGCCATCTAACGGTACTGTAATGCTGACTTCACTATAGAATAGGTGTTCGAAACTTTGCCCCTGATGCTCCAACCGTCTCTCTGTATCCATATAACAACCGCCGTCGTCGTTGTCGTAGAAGTAGTAGATTTTAGGACGCTAATGCACCAGTTCTGCAACTCTTAACGCACGAAGTGTTATCTGCAAACGTCAAATACGGCGCGGTTGAGCCAACTGGTATAGTACTTCAGTAGGAATTCTTCTTCTTCTTTTTCTGCTTAACCTCCTCTTATGTAGGACTTAGACCCCCAAGACTTACAGGCGAGTGCCTGGGGACAGAGGCCCGTCGAGGAGACACTCATGGATCAGACAGAACATCCAGGATGGGAGATAACCCCGATGCCTGGTATGGGAGGAAGGAAGTAGATGAAACCGGAGAACCCCGAGGAAAACCGCCCATACCACGATTTGTGCCTCACAAATCCCACATGCGGGTCACTGGGATTGAACCCGGGCCACCTCGGTGAGAGGCAAGGGCCACGGCGCCGCCACTTTAGTAGGAATTAAACTAAAAATTGCGAACATAAGTACGAGATTTTTAGTATTAAATGCAAAACGGTATTTTATGTTTTTGTCTGAAATTACTTGTCTAATTCTTCCCTATATAAAAACATTATCATCACTTAGAAAACTCCTGCTCTAGGGCCAAAATAGCAAATCCTAAAAGCTCTAAATCTTAATTTTCACCCGAACAAGATATCCTTGCAAAGTCTCCTTCGATGACATTATTACAGCGGTTAAGTACGCTCCGCTCCGCTCCCCACCCCGCCCCGCCGTGAATATCTCCTGTTGTCATAGTTCAGGCATGGTGAGAATTCCTTCCTTTCTCAAGTTCAGGAGTACGTAACCTGCACCACGTAAAATTTAAATAGGAATAACAGCGACTGCCGTTGGAAGGCGAAGTGGCACAGAGTTCAAATACAATAGCCACTCACGATTTCAACACCCCTTCTATATTCTGTCAACAACGGTCTAGGACACAACTTCAAATTCCTATTCACTTCTTGTGCGGTCATTAATACTGCAATCGAAAAATTATAACTGGCATTCCCTCCGTTCTACCTTTAAGCATTCGTTTATTCGTTACTAATTGTCTCGTGGATCACTAACGTTGTATAAACAAACAATTTTGTAACTTGTACGTTCCTCACCTATACATTTTTACTCTATTTCTATATTAAGCCTTTAATTTTAGTTTACTTCATTCTCATCAAGTCAACTTTTAAATTTAGTAAAATATAATCATAATGAAAATAGGAATGAAATTAATAATAGTAATACTTAGATTATTGCATTTCACCAGTTTTGGGACCCTCTGTATCCGAGAAAAACATTTTTATAAACAGTTACGTGTGTGTGTGTTTATGTGAACAGCATAACTCAAAAACGAAACACCGGATGAACACCAACTTGGTATTTAGGTTCAGTATCTTCTAAAGATGCGAATGAAGATTTTCAAAAAAATCCCAATCCAAATTACGTTTTACATGGAACACTTTTCGAAACTTATTTTCTAAAAAATGGCTATAACGATTTTTATTAAAATAGTGTAAGATATTTTCATGCTAAATGAAATGTATATCTTGAATTTTCTGGGATTGTCATCAAAAGTCCTCTTCATTCTGAATGACTTTATATACACAAAATTTTACTAAACAAAAAATGTAGATCTCATACAACACACAACTTACGTCATATACATTTTTTTTTGTCAAGTGAACCATTTTCCAGACTTCCTTCTTACTTGTTTGAAGTTACTTATACTTTTTCTCAAATGGGAATTCATTGTTCTTTTTTATGTCCTGGACATGCAAAGAGAATGGAATGCTCCACATAGGGACCAGTTCTTAAAAGATTTGACTGCTGCTTAGACCTACCGCATTTCAATATTCCCTTTGCAACAACAAGAAAATTAGCAGTAAGAGAATTTCTGCAAATGTTTATCTCGATTAACATGAAGTAACTTGGAGATTAACTAATAGAATAAGCATTTGTAAAAATATTTTGTACAAGGGTTGCAGCACATCAGAGTTTTTGGGTTAAGCCTGATTGTCCTCATACAGAGTCTAGCGGCGATTACAGACATCCTTCTAAGCATCTCTTTAGTAGCCTTCCAACATTTCTACTTCCTGCTGGTCGTTGGTCTCGGGCTATTTTAAACAAACCTGTTTCCTATTTGTCTGCCAAATGTTCATTCCATTGTTTTCTTCTTTCTTTTACAAATTGTACTATATTCCTCATAACACATTCTTTTCGTATATTTTCATTCCTTTTTCTGTCTGTATTTCTTTTCCTATTATTGTCATTAATGTATTCATTTCTGTTGCTCTGAGTAACCTATTTAGCTTTTATGTTTTTGCTCTTGTTTCTGTTACAAATACCTACTAATTCAGGGATTATTACGGTTCTATAAATTTTATTTTTACCTTTAGTGTTCAACTGTTTATAAAATAATAAATATCCTGATATTTTGTTGCTCTGCGAACTTTGTCTAAATTCTTCAATTATATTTCGACAACTTGAACGGTTACTCCCAAAGATTTAAACTGCATTACTTGCCAATGAATTTGTCTTTAATTTCTAATTTACACCTTACAGGTTCCTTGAATATATACTTCGGAAAGGAAGTAAAGCTGGCGGTCCCGTGTCGTAGATTTACGGCACGTAAAAGAACCTTAAGCCTGATAAAGCGGCATGTGAGCAAAATTTTCGGTCTTTCGCGCCTAATATAGGATGGGACGCTAAGAACCATAGCAGTTAAAGAGCGTCCAAGATCATTCTATCATATGCCTGTTAAGACTTTTCAAATTGTGCACTATCCCATTCACAATTAAACTAAATAGAAGTTAATAGAATGAAATAAAATTCACAAGTTATTCATACAAAACTTGTCTACCAAAGAAAAGGGAAGAAGAATAAGAATGGTTTTGCACATTGAGATAACTTTATAATGACGAGAATCGATATTTACCTTTCAGAAGACGGGAATAATACTGTAAATGAGTGAATAAAGTTTTCTGTTTCCTGTTAACCAAGGTGAATATAAAACTTGTTAGATTTAGGTTCAGTATGTTACAGGTACAGAGGAGGCTGAGGCAATAGCTCTATTTAGAAATCTGGTGAATATATAAGCCATTATGTAACAGGTCTTTTTAGTACTTTAGAGAGAACAAAGAAACGACTACTTAACAATTATCTTAAGCTGCAACCTACCTCTGCACGACTCTGTCGGCCGGCCTATAGTCTCCTGCAATTCCTTCACTTCATCCATTGGATGTGCAAAAGGTAAGCAAAGTAAGTATTTTGGAAATATTTGGTTGCACACAGAGTTCATATTACTACAGTTGTACATTTTAACGACGTTTGCATCTCCCCTTTAGTAAATATTCGTTTCTAATGGTTTCTCAGTTATATATCATGCAGTGTGGATGAAGAGGACTTTTCAGATTGGTTAAAAAATCTGAAATGCTACTTCACATTATATTCTCTACGCACTATCGTTAAAAAAACTCCATAAAGCTTATTTTTCAATCCACATCATGTAGATCAAGATAAACATTTGTAGAAGTAGTTTCATTACACGCTTTGTTTAGGTACATAAGTATTACATACATGGAACAGTAACCAAATATTAAAGATATGATCGTCATATGCAGGTTATAAAATTTCACACCCTTTGCATGATATCGCTAGAAAAAGTAAACGATGACATACACTTCAAGAAATGTATGATAAAGTATTAAAAACTTCAAAATAATAGTAACAAATATCACGAAAGGATAAGATCAACAAAAAATTGACATATATTGTTCTTAAAATAATATCTAGGATGCTTTGTGAATTAGTTGTTTTTATGTCTTAAGGTTTACCAGTAATAAATAATTCATTCACGAGTTATTCGTAGAAAATTCAGGAATCACTTTTGTTATTGATGACATATAGCATTTTAATTAAAATCATTAAGAGCCAGTTTCGAGAAAATAAAAAATGACGAAATTTTCTCCATTTAAGGGGTGGTGGATTTCATGAAAAACCTTTATGTTGTATCTTTAGAAGATCTTGAACTCAAATTGAAGTTTGATATTTGTGAGATTTTTCGTTCTTGAGTTTTGATGTTCTCCCTCTCCCACTTCCTCTCTCTCATAGTAATAGTTCTTCTTCTTCTTCTTTCTCTGTTTAACCTCCTCTTATGTAGGACTTCACCCCCAGGACTTACAGGCGGGTGCCTGTGGTCAGAGGCCCGTCGAGGAGCAGACACTCATGGATCAGACAGAATATCCAGGATGGGTGATCAGCCCGATGCCTGGTATGGGAGGAACGAAGTAGATGGAACGAAATGATGGTGAAATGGATGAAAGGAAAGGTGGTGATGGAGCAGTTGGTGGAATAAATTGCGGGAGAAACCGGAGAACCCGAAAAAAAACCCGCCCAGACGCCGCTTTGTCCACCACAAATCCCAAATGCGTGTCCCGTGCCGCCTCGGTGAGAGGCCACGGCGCCGCCTGATAGTAATAGTTGAAACCCATATATAGAAGCATTTTTAATTCAAGGAGACTGAAAATTTGTATTTCAGTGAAATCGGCATACATTTAGATGAATATAGTATTTCCGTTCCCTTAAGTAAATGATAGGGAAAGTAAAATGGTTTTAGATATGGGCACCTTTAAGTAAAGATTATGGACAAACGGCATGTATGGATGAACAATTGGAACACTGAGCATTAATACGTGCTAAACATTTGAGTTCATTAGAATATTAAACCTAAAGAGTAGATCGAGTATATACTTGGCTGATTAAAGTAAAAATATCTTCAATTGGTTTTCTCAGGAATAGGAAGCAGTTGTTTTCGAGACATCCCTGTATCTTGAAAGTTGGGCACTGTGTCGATGTTTCCTAACGTGGTTCATCTTTGCTCTTCTCACCACACTGTTGAAAAGGAAACAGCCTGGGCAATGACAAACCCCTGCATTGCCTGCCTTAATCATCGCGACCACGAAGGGTGATTTTGCTTCCCACGCTCCGAGCACTTGAATGGATGGAGCGATTTCAAAAAGTGTCCCTGCATGCTCTCAATTTTATGGATGTTGCTCTGGCCAACTCCTTAAACTTGCGAGTTTCCAATTTCCAATAAACGTGCCACATACTGACAGCACTCCGAGGCTACTCAATTTCACGGCTCGAGGGCTGCCTACTTTCCATCCACGCAGAGTGGATTCTAAGACTATACCCTAGAGCAAAGAACCAAAATTCGCAGAGTACGTTACATATAGTTATAGCTCTTACAGGGTGTGTGGTTTTATTCCGTTACAGGTTTTTCTGTGATTTGCACTGAAGATAAACTACACACAAAGCATGAAAACGAAAAAGTAGATAGTTAATATTACAGTGCGACTGTTGCAGCAATAAAAATTCGCTCTAGTTCTGTATATCCTCGTATAAAATTATTTATCCAACTCTCCAAAATAAAATATTTTTGACTTATGTTATCTGCAGGTAAATTGGATAGCCTTTTTTTCAGATCTGGGAACAGAAAGAAGTAACTGTAAACCAAATCTGGTGTATATTGTGCATTCGGCAGCAATTCAAAGCGCAAGACATGCAACCCTACTACTCGATTGAGATTTTTCTTCTTTAATAAACCGCGATGTTTGGCCTTCTTAGCAATCTTCAGCTGCTCCAACGATGCTGCACATTGTGACCGCGCGCGAGAAGTGATCTATGAACCGGCGGTACGAGCACCTACCTGTTCGACTACCTGTCTACGGGTGAGGCTAATGGCCCGTCCCATTCAAAACAATAGCCATGTAGAACACTATCCCATTGTTTATCGCTTCGGCGCTTCAGAGGATTCCTTTGGACTGTTTCGAGTAGGTTACTCTTCTAGAAATTCCACTTTATATGCAAAGCCTATATAATGGAGTGTTCTGTGCGTGGAATTCAGTTAGTAAAAAAGCTACTAAGTGAAAATGGGCAGCGAAATTGGACAGTTTTAATATAGTTCAGTTGTGAATTGTGATTGACGAATCAGTTGTGTTGTGTTTTCTGGCTTTATGCCAAAAGCGACTCAAGAGTAATGGCTGTGCTACGCTGAGCACCTAAGTGATAAAGTGTATTTTGAGGTAACTGGTGTTCTTATTTGTTACAAATATATTTTCCCTTAATGGTTTTGTCCTTTTCCAGTTAGTACATCACTACCCCATACCTGCACCCCACCATCCAAGAAAACAGTAACCTTCTTTCCTGCTGAAGGAACATATTTCTTGGGAGGACTTTAGCCCTATTGAAAGCATTTGATATAAATATAAAGTCGGAAATGGTAGATCGAGCTGCGTCTGAAAATGTCCAACATCTCCTTCGAGATTATTTGAATGCGCTTTTGATCGGGTTGTTAACCAATGCAGCCCATCGCGCTACGAGCTTTCTAATGCGCAAATATCCATGCAAATACTTTCAGACACATCTAATGATACATTGGTAATGTCAGCACACATATATCTTTATTCGTCTGACATTTAATACGGCCTGGATGTCCGTCATAAAAATGATAGAATGGCTGTGTTTGATCTCCTTTCACCGTAGAAAATGACAGCGAAACATCTTTAAAGTAGAATCTAATTAATTGTTGTGGTTCGGTTGGCATTAAATCTTCTAATACAAAGTATTTAGTCACTACACGACATTTGATTTCAACAATTTTTTAATAAACCTGAATCTGTTTATTTTTAAGAGCATGTATGATATTTTGTTGTGAAATCTAAAGCATGGTACTTAGGAACTATTCTTGTTATTTAATTGGCTAGGCAGTAACGTGTGAGACTCGTATTGGGAAGCCCTCTATTCCCATCCACCACCCACTCTGGTCGATAGGTGAATTATACCACGATTTCTTTCTTATATTTCAGGTGCGTTTCTAAGTTTTGCAAAGTGGAGTGGTGCCAGGTGGTTGTTCCAAGGAAAGAGTACTTCCTATAAACACCAGAGGGCTGCCAGGTTGCAAGTGTCGTTCACCGCCTCTCTGAGCAGTTGTAGTGGGTCGGGTCTTCTGCGCACATCTGTGGCCCGTACCTGCAACTTGTGACCACAGCAGATCTCTATAGATTGCGTGCGCGAGGTGTCACCTTCCGTTGTATATCCTATACCTATTCCTGCTGTTTGAGAATGCCAGCACCTACTCTGTGTCAGACCAACAACTTGCCAAACAACCCGTATACTGTTTAAAGTATCCCAAATTTAAGATACAACTGAGAATATTTAAAAATAACTAATATTACAAGAGCTCATTACAAAGTGCGCATTTAAACCAATTGAATTGCGATGCAAAAAACAACATGCGACAAAAGAAACTTTTACAGGACATAAAATCTTTCTAAATTCTGTAAGTATGTTCTGTATTGATATATAAATTAAGTTATGATGCAATATAACCTTTATACAAATTATTATTTTCCTGAGAGTCGGTTGCACATCTTTCATGTGATAAGTAGTAATTCAATATATTTTTTTTCAATTCATAGTGCAGATATACATTTTTATCATTACACGTGTCCTATATTTTTGCATCTTTCCAAAGGATTCTGATTTCTTTTCATTCACATCCTGAGCGACGACATATCATGACAGTATTGTGCGTCTACCTCTGAAGAACTGATATTTAGTTTAAATTGGAAATGGCAAATAACCGAAATTCACCTTTTTACATCTTCGAATCCTATTATACAATCCTCCTAATGAAATACTGCCAGAAAGTCAGTGAAACTCTTTCTCAGAGGCGGCATCCGCATCGCTCCTTCATTTAACATCGTTCATTGGTTCGATTTTTGTCCCTGAATTGCTTTTCAGCCCAGTCACATAGAGAACTGATACCGAATGGGTGGAGTCTAAGGTTGAGTACCTGAAGGTGGAAACCTTATGGAGGGAAAACATTATTGTGGTCTTGGGGACATTGCCACAGTCTTTGTACGTCAGTGTAAAGAATGATTTCTAAGGTTATAATATCACATAACAAAATAATATGATGCCTGATTTCCCTTAGTACTAAGAAATAGATTATATTAATTGCAAATAAGCGTTGCTGATGAAACTATTTTTGTCACTAGACGTTATTCTGACGTCAACAATAATTAATGGACGGGTTATTTTAACTACGCCGATAAAACGTCGTTACATTTCAAGTAATGACAATTCTTATTTGTTGCTATTCTCAAGAGCGATTATCATAAGATAGGCAAAAATAAACAGACAAGGTAGCTTCTGTAAATATCGTAATTGCGTCTATGAATTTTTACTTACTTTACTGAAGGGTTGACTTGTGTAACTAAACATTTCATATAAATTATTTTAGTTTCTTAGTAAAACTAACATCTACTTGCGTTTTATACTGTGCTGACTATTTCACTCATGCCGCAAATGGGAGATAATGACCACTTAAAGGAATGTTGATCCTGAACTAATCACGGCTATGATTCTATTCAATGTTTATCGAAATATCCTTTATCACCTTCTTTGAGCTGAAGAGGTTGGAGTATCATTTTGTAGTGACTCAGCTACCAACAATCAATGCTGCTAGGTTTAAACATAAAAATGGCAGAAACGAGATTTGGTAAGGCTTCAAACGAAGATATAGGAGAGATTATTAATTAGGCATGCCAATTCTAGCGCAGTGGTAAGGAAGAACTTTATTTGTAGTGCTTCAGAGGTATTCTCATCACATAAATTGATAATTTTTAACATTCTTTGAACTTTTCCGATAAGTTTTTCTGTTAAGTTTTGGAGCAGTTTTCTTCACGCGTTCCTTACATCTCTCGCTTATTGAAACTCCTGGTATTCAAATGCTTTGACCTTTGTATGATATTCCTTAAAACACATTTCTTTTAGCATTTTACCTGTCACATTTCATACTGTTTTTATTGTATCAATATGAGGAAATGAAACGGAGAAGGGTACAAGGAACGCACAATAATATTAACGACAATAATGTGTTTTTAAATAGTACATAATAAGGCAGCATTTTTAACCGTAAATGATTTCAGTCAAATTACATAATATAAAATATAATAACAGTCCGCCTTAAAGCAATATGTGTATGTAACAATATATAAAATATGTATATTACAGTCATTGTATATGTTTATATTATTGTATACATATGTAATAATGTTATGTGAATGTATTACGTAATTTAATGTAGGAGCTGTGAGAATAATAGGTTAAAATTTGCTAACAATGAGGCAATAATGAGAGAAAGTTTAATCATGCTACTAGTCATTATTGGAGCAACAATAATGTATATTTTGAGACAGTTTATAAAATAGCCAATCAACAACCAGAAAGAAAGCTTATGTTAAATGAAGGCATTCTATTGGACTAGGATTAGTTAACCAGAAACTGAAATATAGCAAAATTTACAAATTTAAGCGATAAAAATCAAGTCAGTTGCTTGTGGACAGCACTCATAATTGGACGCGTTAGTTGTAGACAGTGTTACTAACCGGACGCAAGGTGCGTCCTCGAGAAATTTAATACGTATTCAGTGTGAGACAAAAAAATAGTTTACGTGTTAAGAAGTGCAAGTAATTAATAAAAAATCTCACAGCTCTCTCTCTCTATATTTGTGAAGTGTTATTTGAATCGTGTCAAGAATTAATAAAAGGAGTGAAGTAAAATAATAATCTGCGTAAATCTACTCGTGCATTCTTCAGTCGCACCACCCCCTGTTAAGACATTCGTGTCTCCAAAAATAAATACTGGCGCAGCCGAGGCAAACATAAATATATAATATTTAAAGAAACAGTCAAAATTACAAAGTTAATATTTTTTTAAACATTTGGTGCAAAGGCTACCGGAAAGTACATTTAGGGCGAAGGCTACCGGAAACTTTTTACCATACGTGTGGTTGCAACTACTTCAAGTTTGACTCCCCAACAATATAATATACGTACTTCAAATTGGCACTCAAAACGTGGGGCAAATAACGAAACAATACAACTTCAATAATCAGCCAATGAATTTAAGCAAGTTAGAAATTATTAGCCGTTTCTGTAAAGTAATTCATAATCTATAGTGTTTGATAATACGGATATTTGTTGCATATTTTCTCTACTAGGAGCATTATTTCAATCATAGATAAAAGAATACCGACTTGATATGGTTGCACTGATCAAACAAAGAAAACGTGACCATACGACTCTAACTTGTTTTCTAAAACAACGGCACTTATATTGTAAATAAATCATAAATAGTTTATGATTTATGTATAATAATGATTTTTGGGGGTAAATCACTTCAGGCTTAGAGAAGCTAATAGGTTCAGCAAATTCCACTCATGATGCCCAAATCCTATAGATAAATTTTCTCGTCCCTTTGTGACTCGAAAATGTATAAATGATTTGGTAACCACCCAAGGCATTACTACAGATAACTTGTTAGTAATATTAACACCGGTTTCATCGGTAGTCGAATACTAACTGAAATTTATATTTATTATTATGACTTGTGTGTGTTGATGAGGTCTTGCTTCCTTGGAAATTGCGTTGCAAATTAATAACCCTTCCTGCGTTATTAAAATATTCACAATGTTATATTCACGGTTTCTAATGGATCCCTATGCATCCCTACTGGCTTACTTAAGGGTAAACCAAATGTAAAGTTGTCAATCAAATTACGATTTTAATTTTTGTATAGTCTAATTTAATTGGATATATGTATTTAATCACAAAACTTATAAATATATTCGATATATGTTTTTAAAAGGCAGTAGTTTTGAGAAGAGCGAGTAGAGAATTTAATTAAATGTAATCAGTTTTTTTATAATATTAGTGTAGTAGAGGTGTTTTACGAAGACCATAACATTTTATTAATTTTGTAATTTCCCTAAATGTAGCCTTCTGTTGTCTTAATCCATAATGTAATATGTGTTTAGAGTCTTACTAAGAGACCATTTTATTCAAAGCGTGAGATAAGTACTTTGTCATTAAGGCTGCTAAATTTAGAATATTGTGACACAGCAAAAGGTTATTGGGAGGTCATCGCCGAGGATGTTTCTCCTCGTTGAAGGTTCTACAACTCTGTGGAAATTTCTATCGGTTATACAAGCGAGCGCTCTCGCAAGTGAATCAGTCAATTTGTGAGCGAGTCAGCGGGTCTTTCTGGTGCGAGAAAAGTACCGCTCTCCAAAGTGAGTTTGTGATGATTGCTGTGTCGTACAGTGAGATTCCCAGTCGGTGAAACGTTCGAGAGAAGAGGATACGTCGTGCTTATTTCATTACGCTGCTACGTTATGAAGAAACTGAAGTGATAGTGAAAAGTTGAATGAGATCATATTAACATTAGAACATTAGTGAAGTGATGGAGATCTGGAAAAAGTCACAATATTTTTATTCTTCCTTCAAATTCTGTACGGGGCATGTTTTTAAATTAAGTACGTTTTAATGTTTTGCTGCTGCAGCTGCGATTTTGAGCATGCCTAATCACTTCCTCCATTCAGTAGGAAGTCAGACGCTCTTGTGAGCAATCGTCATTTTGTGTTTTCCTATTGTTAGATCGTTTAGAAATGTTCAAATCAATCTAATAACCCGCCGACTGTGAAGTCAGATTCGTGTTTTGAATGCGAGAAATGTTACGCTCGCCAATCGTACGAGGTTTATGTGGAGACAACAATGAACATCAATGCCTGGTCACACACAGCCAAATAAACTCAAGATCTGATTGCTTCATTTGGTTGGGAACAATACGACCATCCTCCTTACAGTCCGGATTTGTCACCAAGCGAATTTCATCTGTTTCTTCGTCTGCAGAAATTCCTTAGTGGAAAGCATTTCAACGACGATGATGTTGTGAAACAAGTAGTGCAGACTTGGCTTTCATCACAAACATCATCTTTCTGGTGTGAGGTAATGAATGACAATAAAGTATTTGGAAAATAATGTTCAGTTACTTTTGAAAAAATTATCTCTACCTACTTTAAAAACATTCCTCTTATTATTAGAGCTTTGAACTTCATGAGTGCTACAGATAATTGCGATAAAAGCTAACTACAATTACAGAAGCCTTAATTCGTTGTCTACATTCAGGACGTAAATCTATGCTCAGTGAGACAAAAAAGACATTTGCATTCCGTTATGCGTTGTACTGTCAATGCGGAATGCAGCACAAGCGGTAGAGCTATTTTAAGATATTTGAGCCGAGAAAAACAACCGGGGTGCCTAATTAGGGACAGTGCGAGGTGTCCAGATTTCAGCCAATTGGCACCATTTTCTTTTTAAGTTGCTGCGTAAGTTGAGTAGCCCCTTTCTGTCCCCTGTCCAGAATGGTAGATGGATTTCCTGCGTTATTCATTTATCAAACGAAAGTAAAGTGGCAGGCTGCTCCTTTAAGTTCGTGCCCACTTTCCTACTCTGGGATACAGTGAAAGGAGTACGGCCTTCGCTTTTCCTCGTGTCTATCGAATTCAAACGGAGCTTAACCTAGTAAAGGGTTTACACTTCTTAATACAACTATCTCCAGTTTTCAACTGTAAATTCACTCAGTTGACCATGTATCCTTTGCAGCGCTCTTAACGCCGTCTCTAATATCTGTTGATGGATCTGCTGCCGGCTGCTGCAGTGGTGTGCTACGAGATCCTTCTCTCAAGATATGTGTGGGTGGGGTGAGAATAGACAATACCAGTTAAATTGACTGAAAAATTTAGTGTAGGCTAATATCTGAGATATTGGAGATGAACCTGATTCTGAATCTGAGCACAAGAAACAGTAACATTTGAACTATTATAACTCATAACTTCTGCGAATCAGGTTTAGGATTTAAAATAAATATTTTCCTAACAAAAACTAGTAGCTAGTTTCTGTGAATCACTTAAATGCTTATCGAAAAAACTCTTTGTGTCTACCGCTACCTCGCGCGGTCTTTAGGAGCTAAAGACTGTCGATCACCGCAAAAGACTAAGCCCCTAAGGCTGTAACGAAAGAAAGACAAAATATGCTAATATCAAATATACCTACTCTTTAATTAATTAACGGCCTACTTTACAATTATCCACCAAATTTTCTACATTATACGTTGCCAAATATTAAGTTAAATTGAATGTGAAACACAACTTTCACACTTTGAGTAGCTAAATTCTACGAGTTCTTTCTCTTCCTAATTTTTAGAACTGGTCTACGTGCGCTTCCACAAACTCTCCCATTACTTAAGTTCTTAAGTTATAGTACCTGAATTTTGAGCTAATGGAGTTCTTGTTGACCGAGTTCGCCGGAACACTAATTACCTTAGCTACTCTGACTTATACCTAAATGCTTTTCCTGAACATATAATTTGCCTGGTACTGACTTCCTTATTCATTTACAAAATTGTAACCCTTTCTTCTTCCATTACGCATTGATTCATATATGGAACGTCTGGTTACGTCTTTATAAAATAATTAGTCATACGATTAATAATTCCAGTATCACAGTACCCACTGTGACTGTTTTAATCCAGTTCAGTTTTCACTTGGACTTCACTTAGTTCACACTGTCATTTCACTAATGTAAATTAGTTCAATTTCCCCTGCCACTTCACTTTCGAGACGCAGCGACATAATGAAATACACACGACGTAACTTCTTCCGGACGATTCACCCAGTGGGGAGTCTGAACACAAGACTTCCTAATCTCTAATAACAGCACTCACTACACGTCACAGCAATCATCAGAACTCGCTCGGATTACAGCACTTTTAGTCGCAAGGCATTCGCTCATCTACTCGCGCAGCAGAATCAACATGTTTCCTACAAACGAAATTTGAGGTTTATTGAATCCAACAAACGTATACACACATTATTTTCAAACGCTTTCGTTGTTGGCCATCAAAATGGCCTGAAAATCTTTCTATAAACTTCAGAAAAGCATTTCGTAATTAATTTTTAAATTCCTTCGCTAAATTACCTTAAGAGACTCCAGATAGAGCGACATGTCGCTAGGGTTGACACCACTGAGAGTGTTTTGGCTTTTGGCTCCGTCCATCACAAGCCAGGTGAGGTTTGATGCTTTATCCCATGGAGAAGAGTATCATACTATATTGGAATCTAAATCTTAACGGGAATGGTAGCGGAAAAATCGTCAAAATGCTTTTTAGATTAGATATGGATTCTTCGAATCTTTCTTCTCCGTCTAATCATAGAATTCTAAAGCAACAAACTCTAAACAAAAATACTAAGTAGACATTATTCCCAATATGCATGAAGAAAGCTGGAGAAACTGCAAGAAAAAATCTGATGCGTTACATTAACCTGACTTTCCCTATCCTCTATAATAAGTGATTAGTAGCTATACAAACTAGTCTTACTAAAGCTTATGTTTCTATTTCATTTTAATCCAAATAAACCTTTGCAGAAATAGCTACATTACACATTTCGTTATAGTTACAAAGGGAACAACGATAGTCAAATGTTTAGAAACTGGACGCTATATGCTGGCATTAAATTTGAAGGAGGTTTATTTTAGGTATTGTATTGTACTTCCGTTGTTGGGGAGCCGAACTTGAATTAGTTGCAACCACGTATGGTATAAAGTTTCCGGTAGCCTTCGCCCAAGTTTAAAAATATTAACTTTGTAATTTGACTGTTTCTTTAAATATTTTATATATTTAGGTTTGCCACGGCTGCGTCTGTATTAATTTGTAGACACATGTATGTCTGAACAAGGTGTGGTGCGGCTGAAGCATGTAGGCTTACAAAAATTATAATTTTTACTTCACTCCTATCACTAATCCTTGACACGATTAAATAACACTTCACTGACATATAGAGAGTTGTGAGATTCTTTTATTAATTACTTGCACTTTTTAACACGTAAACTTTATAATATTCGCCGTAATGAATTTTCGTCTCACACTGAATACGTATTTAACTTCTCGAGGACGCGTCTTGCGTCCAGTTAGGAACACTCTCTACAAGCAACTGACTTCCGAATTATTTTGTACAATTTTGCTCCATTTCAGTTTCTGATTGGCTAATCCTACTCCAATAGAATACTGTTATTTAACTTAAGCTTTTTCTGCTTGTCGATTTATAAACTGTCTCAAAGACTACATTATTGTTGCCCCAAGAATTACTAGTAGCATTGTTAAACTTTCTAATTCATTATTGCCTCAAGGTTACCTTTGTTATCTCATTGTTAGTAACTTTTAACCTATTATTCTCACAGCTCCTACATTATTAAATTACGCAATACATTCACATAATATTATTACACATGTATACAATAATATACTGTTTCTGTGCAATTACGAGAAACAAGTGAATGTTGAAAGGACTTTAAAGGATGACCAAGTCATGAACAATTCCAAACATTAACAACGGATATCTCGGAAATAGCTGATGCCAAAAAAACGTTATTTGAAGTAAATTGTGGTTTTAAAGAGATCTACATTGTTTGTGTAATAGCTTTCTTTATTGCTTAACGTTTATTAGTTATATAAGATTATACAAAAATTCCCCCGGAATGAAGGGTACTCCAAAGCCTATTTTACCAGAAAATTCAAGATATACATTTCATTTGTCATGTAATTATCTTTAATATATTACGATCTAATCAAAATAGTTTGAGCCATTTTTTACAGAATCAAAAATTTCTAAAAATGTTCCATGTAAAGGATAGTTTGAGATCGGGGGATATGCTTGAAAATCTTTGTGTCGTATCCTTGGAAGATACTGAACCTAAATACCAAGTTTGGTATTTATCCAATTTTGAGTTATGCTGTTTACAGACACACACACACATGGACCTTTTTCTAAATATTTTTTTAGGGGGGAGATTCATTCAAACTATGTATTTCCGGTGAAATCTCGGTATAGAATTTTTGAGTGAAATGCAATACATTCTCTACGTAGTATGTACGCGGTACAGAAAGAATAAAAAAAATACAAGGTGTACTTAAATGACGAGTGACTAATCTTATGTTGCGTTATTTTTAAAATATATTTTATTTCATTGTGGCTTACTTAATGTTACCTTGATATCTCAGTTAGCGTTTAAATATCCAAAAGCGTAAGTCGAAAATTCTTAATATTTATAGAGTTGTTCAGAAAAAATTTGGCTTTCATCGCTCTCCAATGTCCTGAATAGCTTTTAGCAGTGATGTGATACATGGAATTGTAGAGCAATATTAATTTTGTTTCATGCTACTGTTGAAGCGTTGTAAACAATGCATTGTAATCGTTTAAAAGGGAGATACTATTTAGTTCTCGTGGGTGCAATTTGTTCTCGGTTTTCTTTGTTGACTTGCAGGTTAAATGGATTATGTGTGAGATCGCTAAGAATAACAAATTGTATGCAACCGGGATTTGAATAACAATGGATGTTTATTTTGTAACTTATAGTGAGCACTTCTGATCTAAATATTATGGCACTTTTACATTACTCCCGTCCATTAGGTAACAATTATAACTTTATGATGTGGTAAATTCAAACCGCACTGTTAGCGTCTATTTTGTGTACACAGAGTAATGTGATAATGCAGTGCACGATTGAAGCCAATAATTGAAAATCACTTACGGAGATTTGGCGAAAGAGAGACAAAAAACTTTCATGTATTACATTCACATGACTTTTTGTAACCACTATGCTTTATTTCTATTCAGATACTATAAGCTACTCCTAAGAAAGCTTATTTTTCTATCTACTTTATGTTAACCGAGAAAAGCATTTCCAGACTCAGTTTCATTAAACATTTTATTGTAGGACAGAAGACGATACAGGAAACTGAATCTATAGTAGATGCCACTATACTATGCTGCCCTGAAATTTCACTCTCTTTCCATAACATAGTAAGAAACAATTGAATAGCGATGGCACTTTGAAGAAATGACAAAGTCTGGAAAAGTTCAAACCAATAATAACGGATACTTCTGAAATCGCTGATGCCATGGTAAAAGTTACTAAAAATAAATTGCATATTTTAAGGAAATCCACATTTCTGTGTATTATACTTTCGTCTGTACAGGGTGGGCCATTTAAGTTGAGACTGTACAATATCTCTAAAGCTAAGCGTTGTAAAAATAAATTTCATTGATAAAAGTTGCTTGATATTATGGGGGAAAGCAAATGCCATTAAATGTGTTTTATTTGGAGGAGGTTATGATGGTCATTTTAGGGACAATTTGCATTGAAACTAACTGTAGGTTGATATTTAAAAATATCAAATTGATCCACAAATGCAATGACCCTCTGCTTACTACGTACACTGGTGTGCATAAAAATGGCCCATAGTGCAACGGAGATGTTTATGTTGGTACTGACAAAATCTAGTCCCATTCCCTACCAGCGTAATAACATCTATTTTTTGAGAATAATTCTAGCCGCTGGATTGGCAGAGTACTGCCGAAGGGTAAAATTACGAGGGTTGTGCAATAAGTACATTTCCCTATTTTATAAAAAGCATTACACACAATTGATCATGCTAAATTAATTTTATTTATATTGTACAATCCTTCTGTTACTTTTCTACACAGTCAACATGTTTTTCTAAGCAATTTTGGGGACGTGATAAGTTTTTCCAAGGCCAGTGTTGTACCAAGTGCTCGCAACCAGCTGTTGACTGATTTGACTTCATCAAAGGTGTTAAAAGTGTTTACCTTTGAGTTGGAGGAACATGTGAAAATCACTTGGGGCAAGCTCCGCAGGCGGAGCTCAGAAGATTCAACTGGGAAGTTTTCTCGCATCCTCCATATAGACCAGATCTTTTCCGAAGTGATTTTCACATGTTCCCTTGACTCAAAGGTCATCTTGGAAGTAATCACTTTAACACCGTGACGAAGTACAATCAGAGGTGAACCAGAAGTCGGATCGTGTGCTCTTAACCAGCGGTCTTGTCTGTTCTATGCTGTCTTATTCTAAACCGCAAGATGTACACAGAATCTTATTAGACATAAAAAGTAGATCTCGTTAAAGCTCACAATTTAAGTCAGTTTTCTGTTGCGTTAACAATTTGGGAGACATTCCTTGTTGGTTTGAATTTGCAATGGTACTCCTGGTCTGAAGTTATCCTCTGCAGTACAAGACATAATCTTGTATTGTTTATATGTTGTTTGATAATGATCATATTCCTACCTATTGTTGTGTGTTAATATTACTCATTAATTTCATTTATATTCTGGTTCGTTCTTGCCTCGGCTGCTTCGTTGGTTCAGTAGATCATGTCTGACTTATCAGGGGTGGAAATAGGTAAGGAACTTTGTATTCAGTGACAACACATAAAACACGCGCAGTTACTGAATGAAATAATCACTTTAATGCACACGTTGTTTACTTTGTTGGGCAGTTTGCACTGTAGTAAGCTGATTAGTATGCTGTTGAAGCTGTTTCCGGATAGTTTGTTGTTTAGTGTTGTTTTCAACCAACAAAGTTTCTAAATTGTTATGTAGCAATTTATACATTCGTCATATTTACCTAGTTTTTATCTCTGTACACTTGTACGAATAGGAACTTTCTAGAAATGGTATGTTTAATGTACATACTGTATTAGTTTAGTTGATTAACACTTCCGCCTTCGGACTGGTGTCACTTTTGATTGTACATCACAGCTATCACCCACCAATTAATTTAAGCTTGAGAACGTTATCTCCGACTTTCCTCAATTTCAATATTTAAAAATGTTTCTCTTCAAATTTTATTCACTGGTTATGTTCTGCTATAAAACCTTTACATCTACCTCGCAAGCTATTATTCGCTGTCACTAATCACGTGATTTTCCTTCAAAAATTGTGCCTTAAAACGCATCTCTGATAGCTAACGGTTTCCTGGAAATTTCTGCCATTTCTGCCAATTTCTACGAGGGCCATCTAGAAAGCAAAGAACGATTTTGCATAGCTACATAATAACGAAGGATATCAACACAAAACTTTATTTACAATTATAACAGTACCTTACTCTATTTCTCAATGTAATCGCCATTACTTTAAAGGCATTTGTTGTAATGCGGTACCAGTTTTTCAATGCCAATGTTACACTCTTCTACCGCAAAGAGTCACTGCCTCTTTGAGATCTTTATCGGTTGGAAACTGTTTTCCACCCAAAAAGTCCTTTAGTTTCGGAAGTAAGTGAATATCCTGAATTCTTTCATCAACATTTGCTTTCAACTCATCCGTAATGAATGATGGCCTCCCACACCGATCTTCGTCGTGCACAGTGGTCCTCCTTGGTTAAACATTATGCACTATTTCCTCACTGGAGACTCGTTCATTGCATTATTTGCCTATAAATTTCTGTTGGCCGAACATTTTGTGCATTCCAAAAACGATTCACACTACCCACTTCACATTTGGCGGGATTCTAAATTGGTGCTGCCAATTGGATATGTTGTAGAACAGACAGGTGTTACCATTCCTCGAGGACTCAAACACCAAGTTTGGTATTTATCCGAATTTTGGTTTTTGATTTATACTGTGTACAGACAGACGCACACTTGGATGTGTTTCCAAAAATCTTTATTTGGATTCACGGGGTTTCGAAACATGTATTTCCGGTGAAATCTCGGTATCGAATGGAATGCAATACTTCCCTATCTATTATATGTAGTAGATAAAGTAAAAAAACAGCAAATACGATACCGCTGCGTTACCCTTAACGCAACTGACCGCAGAAAAAGCCACACAAAAACATTTAAAGACGAAGTAAGTGTTAATGGAATGTCAAGGGATTTCAGGTTGTCTGGTTTCATAAAAGACCCACAACTCCGCTTAAGTTCTCCCAGAAGGGGCGGAACAGTTTGCGACGTGACAAAATGGGATACTGCGCGATAGCTGTTTGCAATGCATCGCATCTGTGGAATCACGCAGATAAGATTACCGTAGAAAGCGGTATGACCGCAGACGGGTTATCGCATCGGTATTGCGGTTTACTACCCGGGAAATACATACCGCATTATCGCCCTCGTCCTTCACCTAACATCCTCAGAATATCAGTCATGAGTTTATTATCAGATGAGGATTTCCTTGCTTTAGCCGAAAATGACAACAGATCATAACAAAATGTTTTTCAGAACTCAATGATTGATTTCTATATATCTTATCTATTAACCATTTCCAACCCGATTTACGACTAGCAAGGACTCGCTTCAATGCTGCCATTCTGCGATAAAGAAAGGGATGGGCACACGTAAAATAAACGGCGAATAAAATGCTTAGATGTTTATGAGACTCTGTCAGCACTGTAGCTAAATAAATGTTATTTATTTTTATTAAAATATATTAACCTTTTTAAACCTTTTTTATCGTTTTAAGCTATAAAAATAAAATAAATTTAAAGAAAACACGAAATATATATTAATAAAGATTGAACCTTCCAAGTAAAAACTTTTTAAGAACAAATTGTTTACATAATAATGCCTAAAACTTCAGTGGCTGGAAAGTATTAAGATTAAACACATGCGTAGAGCTATAACACTTCTAGAACGAGCAAAATGTTGAACAATATGAGCTACCTTTTATTATTTTATTGGGTCTTACTTCTATTCACAGCATTACGATTGGAAATTTCAAACGTCTGGAGGGATTTGTACTAAAATTACGAAATAGAAACTAAAGGAAATCGACCTCATTGCCTCATAACCTATGTAAAACTCGCAATGAGATTGCATTGTAAGTTTCAGAAAATGTACATTGTCCTTTTTTCTTGAATGGCATTTCACTAAACCAATATGCTACTCAAAATGTATTCCATCTAGCTATCTGCTGAGTGTGTTGATCATATCATATGCATCGACTGTTGTAAGAGGTGTGGTCCGTACTGCTTTTGCGAAAAATGATTGCTCCGGTACCGCGTCTATCCGTGGTAAGGAACCTTTGCAAAGCAACCCACAACTGCTTAAAGGTTAAGAATTTTAATAATTTTAATTTTCCGTGCTACAATATTTGGCCACCATAAAATGGGCGTTTATATATTTTCAGATTCTTTCATGAAGTTCTTTCCAAGCAGGCTCACCCTTCTCGAATTAACTTATACAGTTTACCTGAAAAGAAACCCAGCCTCCAGAATGAGAATGAGCACTGAATAATGAAACCAAATTTCTTAATTACTCAGGAATATTCTACACTTGAGAAGTTAACCAACTAGAACCTTAGGAGCGTCTATAAAAAACAAAACACTACTGATTCCGAGCGCCGACAAGAAAGTGCTTGTTACGAAACAAAAACCCAAGTACTTATCTCCAAGGAGGATCTGACTAAGTTATTAAAGTTGATATATCCCTCTAATAAGATAACAGTCAATAACTTCTCTCAGTTCAGCTCTGTGGTTCCGTGTCAATGTATCTGCATTCCAAATAAGAGGGCTAGGCTTCAAATATCTATATCCTCAGTAGATAAACATACGTAAACCTTAGCTCTATGGACCCCAGGGCCATTTGACAACTAATTTCCCTCACTTTATTCCGAGTTTCTGGAGCCCGAGTTTAAGTGACGTTAAAATCTTATTATTTAAAAAATAGGGCAAGATAAATCTTACTCCTTAAAAAGTGAAACTCTTCTCGGCTAATACTTCAAACCTGTTTGTTATAGATTATTATTTATTTAAAATAAATAATCTGAAGAGTTTTGCATTTTTATGAACTTATAAAGCTTGATACTTTCCCAAACAAATCCCTCCCTCCTCTTTTCTAATTTCTTTATCCCTTAAGAACACCATAAACAAAAACGAAAACTGGGACAAGTACCAAATGTTATACTTGTATTCCACAGAGTTTAATAGTGCCAGGCTCACTCCATACCATCCTACACACACAAGTTTTTGTAATGCTTTTATTCCTTAAAAATGCTACCGAAAACTGAACATTACTTTCTTTTTTGAGATATTAGTATGTTAAATTAAATGCATGACTTTCCGTGGATAGTTCCCAACGTCCTCTTTACTGTTATTACATCGTGTATAATTTTAAACAAGTAATAAGCCAAAGCAATATACAGAAAACTTGCCTCAGGAGGGAATGTATATTTCATTAAAATTTACAGGCTTGATGTCGGTGTCTGCTATTTTGTGTAGCATTAGCCATTCTCGGAGATATCCACTGTTATTCGTTTGAATATGCCAGTATTTTAAGTGTTACTTTTTTGTTTCTCACTAATTCGTACAAGGAGTATACAATATCAAATCAAGCATACACAAATAATCGACTTTAGTATCAACATCCTAAATCTCTTGTACACCTGCTACAAAAATTGTATTGCAGGGGTTCCAAACTTTTTGAATCACGAAACACTTTCTAGGAAAGTTTTCTATGGTGGAGCTACTGGGTAGCATTAACTTGTAAGGCATTGAATAGTCCTTAACCTATATCCTACTTACATGTTTATGCTACGGAGAAGGAAGCAGAGGATGGGATAGATTGCAACGGAACGTAAAGTTACGTGTAAAAATTAATGAAACAGTTGCACAATACCCACGCAATGCAATTATTTTAAAAGCTTTGAAATGCAACATAACTCAATTCACTATCAATTACTACCAATACTGTTAATATTTGCAAAAGTTGTAAGTACTTACAAAGTTCAATAAACAATGTAGCATTTGCATATTCAATGAGACGCTTGTGGTTGTATTATAGCTGTATAGACAGAGGATTCACTTCACAGAGATATAGGTTATCAATACTAAGTTTGCCTTCTCTAACAAGATTTTGAATCCCTTTGGTAAATGTAGCCAAAACTACGGTAGCATTTAGTTTTGAGGACATCGCATCTCGCAGAGTTTAAGTTGGGTAGCATTTTGTTCACGCTGAACACATCCTGTTCAATTTGAAATAATCAAGCACCTTCTCTTGAGCTATCAGGAAGTAATCTATAAACGAGTCTTTCAGTGCTTCTTGATGCGTTGCATATTTTTCCGTTTTGTCTTGAAGCTTGACGTTGTTTTCATTCAAGAAGTTTTTTGCAAGAAGATCAATATCTTCCTTTTCCACACATTTCAACCAATACATTAGATTTCTTCTGATAAAAGACACCTTGGCGTTTCAATAAACACTGCGGCAGTTTAGCTTGCAGCGATAGATCCATGCCGTTTATGTAGCCAAAAATATCGGACAAATACATCAGTTTGCACACCCAAACCTCATTAATTAAAACCGTCCTCAAAAGACGTTATGCGTCATCAAAATACTGCTAACTCTGAGCATCAAGGTACAAAGGTGTTTCCCTCTGAACAGACATCTTACTTAAGTGTACTGTATGAGGCAGAATTTTTAACACTTAAATGATTTCAGTCAAATTAGATAATATAAATTCAATAACAGCCCGCCTTAAAAAAATATGTGTATGTAACAATATATAAAAAGTGTATATTACAGTCATGATATATGTTTATATTATTGTATACTATTGTATACATGTTCGATAATGTTACGTGAATGTATTACGTAATTTAATAATGTAGGAGCTGTGAGAATAATAGGTTAAACGTTGCTAACATTGAGGTAACCTTGAGGCAATAATGAATTTGAAAGTTTAACAATACTACTTCTGATTCTTGGAAGCAATAATGTAATTTTAGTGACAGTTTATAAATAGCCAATCAACAACCAGAAAAAGCTTTAGTTAAATGAAGGTATTCTATTGGAGTAGGATTAGCCAATCAGAAACCGGAGAGGATAAAATTTTACAATTTAGAGTTCAGTTGCCTGCGGACAGCGTTACTAACCAGACGCAAAAAGTGTCCTCAAGAAATATATGTATTCGTGTGAGACGAAAAATAAGTTTACGTGTTAAAAAGTGTAATTAATTAATAAAAAGAATCTCACAGCTCTCTATATCAGTGAAGTGTTATTTAAATCGTATCAAGCCTTAATAAAAGGAGTGAAGTAAAATTATAATCTGTGTAGGCCTACATTCTTGTCACATCACAACCCTACTTAGAGAAACGTGTCTCTAACAATAATACTGACGCAGCCGAGACAAACATAAATATATATTTAAAGATAGTCAAATTACAAAGTTAATATTTTTTTAAACTTGGGACAAAGGCCACCTGAAGGTACATTTGGGGCGAAGGCTACCGGAAACTGTTTACTATACGTGCGGTTGCAACTACTTCTTCGGCTCCCTAACAGTTGAAATATAATACAACTCTTTCAATACAAACTACCTCAAATTGACGCACAAAGCGTGGTAAAAAATAACGTAACAAACCACCTTCGTCAAATTGGCTTCCATACGTGGGGCAAATAATAAATACAACAAAACAACTTTTTCAAATTGGTTTTCCATACGTGAGGCTACGTACTTCGTGTAGAAAGCACTGATGATGACTTCCAATACCTTCACAAACTACTTTCAAGAGTCTGCTTTTAAGAGGTCGAAAATTTTTATAGTTTATTATTTTTATGGCATCATTCTACACTGTCATAAGTCTAAGAGTAATTTTTGTCGAGGCTAGCGAGTGCCTGTGGAGAACTCAATTTGTGCTGTTAGAGATTTTTGCCTTATCTTTAAGTTTGACAATCCATCCAGCATTGTGACCCGTCATTCCCGTTGCATCATCAGTGCCTATATCAGCACCGGTTTACTCTGGTATTGCATTTGATTGAAGAATTCATCAAAATTATTAAATCGAGTGATGTTCTTTCATACTGCGGCCGCCGTATGGTGGCTCGCGCACCGGACCCTACAGCTCGAACTCCCGCCGAAACAGTTATAACATCCGCTCATATTCACACTTATAATTACAATGATAATAAGTGCGTACATTATTACAAGACATGTTTGAAATATTGTTCTCTATCCATACATGTGTGGCAAATTTTCGGTAAATTTTTATCACACTCTGTAGTTCAATATACGAAATTCCGTGAATTTTTCGCCTGATGATGTCTTATAGTTCTTCCTTGGTATGGGGTTTGTTGTATTTCTCATTCGATTATAATGATAATTATCAGAGCAAGTAAATTCCTGTAATTGGATTTTGCGGAAAGTGAATAATAGAGAAGATGACAAACGCTTAATGTTCTTCTCTGATGAAGCATGATTCCATTTACAGGTTATGTTCCTCGTAAAGTAACAGATACTGAAGCACAGATAGAACCGATTTTACACACGCATTCCCTTGAATGACGCGAAAATTGGTGCGTGCTCTGAGAAAATACATAGACAATAATATTACTATCTTTAATGGTAAAACAATAAATGCAAGGAGATACATGAATAACTTACACGGGTTCTTTTAACTGGAAACCGACGTTGAATGTCAGTCTGGGTATTTTCAACAAGACTTTTGCTACCGCGCATACAGTGATGAATCATTAAGTTTAATTCAGGAAGCTCTTGAAGATACATTAGTAAAGGATTTACCTCTCAAGATCCCCTGATCTAACTGTATGCTATTTTCATTTGTGAGGGAAGTTAAGTGTATTTAACTAGCCCCCATACATTAGAGGAGCCAAAAGAAATCATCAGGCGAGGAATTCGTTTAACGTTAAGTACTGAACTGTCGAGTGCAAATGAAAATTTCCTGAGAAGATGCCAGATATGTGTCAACAGAGAAGAATACTATTTTCAGTATCTCTTATTATATGTTATGTGTTGATTGTTAATTGTAAATGTGAGATCCTGATTTTGTGGGGACAAGGAAAAGAAAGCAGGAAGGAAAAGAAAGACAACAGGAAGTCACAAGGATATGGGTAGTTCCGCAAATTGCACCTCCGTTAGTATCGGTAAGTCCTTCCTGCTGCCCGAAAGGCAGCAAGGCAGTAAGGGTTAGGCTATTGTCATGACCCAAGGCCCTGGATAGCGAAGTAGCGGCGGTTCGGAAGGAAAGGGAAGAGAAAACAGAGGAGACAGGGAGAAAAGGTTATAGTCTTAAGCATAACGTAATCATAATTTTAACCTGGTATTGTAGTTTCTGCGTTGTGGTGTGGAGTGATGAACGTGCTGCTCCATGAATTTTGTGTGATGGCGTAATGGCTGGCCAAGATGTGTATTCCGGTGGATAGATTGCTGTGCATTTCCCGTTGGGCTTGTGATGAAACAGAGGCGTCAATGGCGAGTAGTGTAGATTGGTGATGCTGGAGATGGTGGTAGCTGCCGTAATAATGTCGCTGGCTGTATTGTTGCTGGTGGCTGATGTGGTACTTGTTGAAGCCAATGGGAGTAAAGTGTCAGAATTTGTGGTGCTGGTTTGGGCCTCCACGTCTTCTATGTATTTTTCTATCCGATACAGCTTGCGCTAGATGGCCGCGAGAAATTCGGGTCATCGTGCGATGTCTTGGACGGTGGTGAGAGGCTTGTTGAATGCGGTGGTGGCTGCGGCGAATTGTCTGGTTGTTGAACATTGTTTGTCTTTCATGGCTGCGAGGCGCTTGACGGCTGAGATCCTCGACCCTGTTGCTGAGTGTAGTTATTTCTGCTTTTGAGGCGGCGACTGGGGTTTTAAATTCATCGACGATTGCTTTTCTCTTGGTCACCAGAGGAGTAACGGAGTCCGAGTTTGGCTCTGGTGCACTCTTCAGGAGTTTTTGTGGTTTGATGTTCGGTAGCGGTGAAGGCAGCTATGTATTGGTCCTCTGCGCTGGTGTAAGGAGGTACATCGGACAGGAGATCTGGCCGGTGTAGTGCTCCTCCAGCAACTGTGGCGCAGAAGCCCTTCTGCCGGAGAGGTTGTGTTGTGTGCAGGCGGACTTCAGCTAGGGGGCGTCGCAGTAGTGGCAGCGCAACGGAGCTGAGCAATTTGCCCCAGAGTGACGATAAAGGCAGCTTCGGCTGCAAGGAGGACTCCATGATGTGTGGCTCGGTGTTAGTCTAACGGCATGGTCGTAGAAATTCATGTGGCGAGGGAGCGGTGTAGTGCGTCCTATCTCTGAAGGCAAAGCGCATAAGAAGCGAAGGTCAATTGTGTCCGTGGAGAGGGCTAGCGGCATTGAACGTTCTCCATGAAAATTTGCGTAGGCAGGTTTTGGTGAATGCCGACTGAAGTGTCCATAGCGGCCGGTGGCGTCGATTTTCGTAGGAACTGTAGCGGTGCAGCTGCCGACAGTGGCCAAGGGGCCAGCAATGGCTGTGGAGTAGACTGCGAAGGAGCAGTGAAGTGTCCGCTGCGGCAAAAGGTGCGGCTGAAGCGTCCTTAGAGCTGCCGGCAATGGCCAGGGGCCGACCGCTGGCTGCAACATCTGCAATGAGAATTGTTTGCCGAGTTTGCTTACCCTTGTCCTCTTAACACTTTTGAATCGATTCATTAATCCATATGGTTTGGGCCTATGAGAATGAGTTGTGTTGTGTTGGAACGCATGACCCATAATTTCATTTTTCTTCTATGAACCAAAAAAGTATATAATTCATTAACTAATTTGACTACTAAAGTTAGTCATTTTTGCACGCTGCGCAAATTCTACTCTTATTCAGAGTATCATACAACATAATTTTCATTTATTTAGCTAGTTGATTGTTATTGTGCTGATCAATATGTTACTAATATTCATATCGTGTGAACTGACGCTACAGCGTAAGCATCAAAATCAATTGTTCACCTAGATAAGCTAGAATAGCCGTTGCGGATATATTCTGCACTTTCTTCTCTTGCCCCCTCTTTACAAATTCATTATATTGTTTTCGTATTGAGCTCTGAAATTTTCAGGCAGAAGCTCTAACATCAAATTACGTATCTGATGACTCATGTATGTCATGTAGAATATCACTTTCATCCTTTCCGAGTTCATGATTTTTAAAATTGAATTTAAGAAACTGAAGCAGGTATTAATAAAATGATTCGAAATAATTAATAAACCAGCTAATCAATGACAAAACTGAAATCCGATGGAGTGGATAAGAATTTCGTATATGATATACTTTTGAAAGCACCAAAAATATTGAGTGGGCAATAAAATAAATCCTGTCAATTCACAAAATATGTAACCAAACGAGACAATTTAAGTAGAAATTGGTTTTATATGTAATATAATAATTATAACTGTGTTGTTTTTTATTAATAATCGATTTATTTAATGCAATAATTGTTAAATTAAATGTATTGGTTTATGATTTTTAGCAACCAGGCGAAACCATGAGTAAACAGTTTTCAACATTTTGAATTGTTGGAGAAAATTTTACCAAGGAGACGTTTACTAAAGAAACAAAAGACCTCTATCAATTTGCTATGCGAATTGATAAGTATTATAAAGCAGAAGTAAAATGGAATTAACTTGTGTACTACAAAGAAAGTATTCCGGTCAAATATTTAAGTATATAAAAACTTAAAAAAGTACATTCAAAGTGAAATAGAGCACACATTCTAATAAAAAGCATTTAAAGCATTTGTTATTTAAATAATATCTTACCTTGCAAACACGAAAAGAACCTGAGATAAGAATCAACAATGTTACGAATTGAGCTAGCAGTATTTAAAAAATCTTAGAATACAACGGACGACAAGAAACATTAACAACTTAGCTAGGCGTAACCCACACTACATATCAAAAACTACGAATAAGTAATATCAGCCCAAAAAAATCACTTCTGCCTCGCCGGGAATAGAATTGTATTACCAACTGATTGATTGGCGCGATAAATTATAATCGAGAGTTCACAGCATCGTAATCTACAAAATCTTCCATAGCTTTGAGAGGAGCCATCGACCTACACCTCAGCACCCACACTTCATCATCACAGTACAATCCTAATTCCAGTTCAACCCGGATGTCACCAACAACCCTTCAAAAACCATTTCAAAACCCTTAGGATGCGATAACTGTAAAATTGCGAGGACACAGAACTTTATTTACGAATATTTTTATGGCAACGAGCTGTATCACGCAGTTTTCACTAATTCGATTATTACTAACTTCAGCGTTAATAAACAATAGACCTCAAGCATACTTTGAGGTAGGTAGCGGAAAAAAATTATGTATCGTCTGGAGGCTTGTTTTGAGAATTTCTCGCGCGTTCAAAAATGCGTCGCTTGTTGTACAAAGCATTCTAGTTCTGTGCTATCATCTTCAGAAAGTCCCTACTTTTCTTTCTCTGTCCTTTGTTACCACATAGAACCCTACGATCCACAATTTTGATTTGTTCTTGTCTATGCAAAGTGTGTATCAGTTGTAAACGTTATTCCGAAGTGTGTATGCTTCCATAAAGAAATTAAACTGGATTGAAACCAATTCGCGGCGCTAGGCATTAAGGCGTCAGGCATAGAAATATTTTCAAATTGGCACAGGGCGCAGGCAAAGTAGAGTATCATTTAACATGTAGAATATTCACACCTTCTCTTCTAAGAACTTAAAAACATGAGGATAACAGAGAGATATTTTCCTTTCTGGTTTATATTTCTGCTGCAGCTGTTAAACATCATTTCAAAACAAATTCAGCTCAACAACGGCACCTGAAGTTGGCACACCATTGCATATTTTCATGCAAAGGATTAATGGATCTTCTTCCAAAGCTTATTTGTCTGTTTTACAGTATCTTTCCTTTAAATTTTTACTTGAGTATTTAAGCAGATACATTCTAAGAAATTCTATATCCTTCATTAACTGCTACTTTAGCAGTTTGGTGGTTGTCTCTCGGATATGAGTGCATTAAGTTGTCACCGGCTGTAACACGCCGAAAGCAAAGGCGTCATGGGGTGTAAAGTTACAAAAATTCATTAAAGAGTTGGCAAAGTAGCTTTGGATGTGATGTTAAAGTTCTGATTTAAAGGACAAGAGGTGAGAGTATTAGAGAACACAATGGGATTATTATTTGACAGAATATACTTGGCACCAGTTTGTAAGATTAATTCTACGGTGCTGATATCGACAAATAATGCAAACTGATTACATGTCAAAGAGCAGGATTATATACATATGAGGTGTCATCAGAAACTAACGTTTCGAAGCCGGTATTCCAGGAGTTTCGTCCGTTATAGATAAATTAGTGGTTGTAGGTAAACACAAATGGTGACTCGTTTGGAAAACTCATCTCCAGAAGAAATCCGCTGCATTATTTGATTTCTGTAGGCGATATATGTAACCGCGGCTGAAATTCACCGACAGCTGGTAGAAGTTTACGCAAACACTGTAATGTCTCGTCAGCATGTCACAGGATGACGTGGAAAGTTTGCAGCCGGCAAAGAAAACGTCACCGACGAGGATCGCATGGACGACCCAGCACGGCATCAACACTGCTCGCGTGGAGGAGCTGATTCAGGACAAGAGAAGGATCACGTTACGGCATATGGCAGTAGAATTGAGAATGTCTTTCGGAAGCGTTCGTCACATTGATCACAATATTCTGCAGTACCGGAAAGTTTGTTCCCCATGGGTTCCACGAAATCCTGTCCAACCAACACAAGAAGAAGCGCTTGAGCGTAAATCTGCTACTCTTGCAATGGTTCTCCACGGAAGGCAACCGTTTTCTTCACCCTTTGTTTACGGGTGACGAAACATGGATCCATCGCAGCACAGTTAGTGGTCGCCAGTGAAATGAAAGCACCCCTTCTCCCCAAAGACCAACAAGTTTAAGGTGACGCCATCTGCCGGTAAGGTGATAACAACAGTGTTTAGGACAGCGCGGGTGTCATACTCGTTGAAGTTTTGGAAAGAGGGCACACATTACTGCGAGACCTTATGCGAAGCAATCGGGAGAAAACGGTCAGGAATTCTCACCGAGGACGTCGTCTTCACGAAAACGCGCGACCTCATACTGCCCAGAAGACCACGCTGTTATAGCAGTTTCGCTGGGACATCATTGACCACCCTCCCTACAGCCCGGACCTAGCTCCAAGCGACTTTCACCTTTTTCCTCACTTGAAATAGCACTTAGGAGGCGGAAGATTCGCTTTCGAGACAACGTGGCTGAAAACGGAAGGACAAGATTTGTACTAGGAGGGAATATTCAAACTTATCCCACGACGCGACAAATGCTGAACGGTGATGAAAACTATGTCGGAAAATAATTTAATGAATGTAGTATCAGGCTGTATTTACTGTGTGAAATTAACTGTACACGTTACACCCTAATGTTTGATCCCTTCGTATTATCTGTGGGCTGGAAGATAATGATCTCGTTTATAAAACGTACTAGCAGAATCTACAGCTCTTCTCGCCTTATTGCGTTAAATGCGCAAACGCATATGTAGGATGTGTTAATCGGAAGGGGCACCACGCGTGCTGCGACCACCTTGATCTAATGCGGCTACACTGCCTCCCCCAGAGAGGCAGGGATGAGGTGAAAGAGTCGAAGGAGATCCCAGTTCCGTAGGAATATGATGTAAGAAATGTTTATCGGATGGTGAAAAATCGCGCACTGCGACCATTCTTGATCTATTGTTTGTTACACCCCCTGGGAGGCAGGGATGAGGTGAAGGAGTCATAAGAGGTCCCAGATCTGCAGGCAAACAGGTCCATAGAGACTCGCAGAAGTCCCTAAAATATCCAGTTTAACACCCGCGCACCAGTGGCGAGGAAGAGGGAACGCAGCGACCCTAACATCCGGGACAACTGACGAGAGAAATCTTTTCCAACGCTCATGCATCCACGCATCTGCCCAGCACCGCAGGACATGAAAGCACACCTAAAACGTGAAAATGGAGACAAAATGAGAGGAAATGGAAATATTTCTTCGAGCGAAACCTGTTCTACTTCTTGTAAAACGAAGTCTTAATTTCGAAGGATAGGAGTGTGCATAGCTAGATCTATCAGGGCCAAAGGTAACTGGGATTGGACTTGAACACTCAGCACTACGACCCACAACGTATCTATATACGCATACACCCCAGGAGGAACGAATGAGGCTAGGGAACTGCAGGAGACAATCGGGTTACAGAGCAAAACTGGCGCTAGTTGATAGAGAAGTACAGAGTTCTCTAAAAGTTACAGCCTTGACCGGCCGGCCACCGGAGGGCCACTCGGAGACATCCCTCAAGTAGGACCGGAAGAAAGTTTCCGAAACGCAAGCTTCTGCACCATCTGCCCGACTGAAACCATAGCCTCGGAGTCAACCTGAAATATGGTAGAATACACTACTCCAGCATTCGCCTTTGTCAACCAGGGGAAAACTTGAAAACGTTATGACTGGACGAGGATTGGAAATCGAACTCTGTACCTCCCGAGTGTAAGCCTCACACGTTACCTCGGAGCCATCTTGCTCTTTAAGGTAACTGGGAAGAGCCTTTTCAAAGAACTTTGGCAGGTCGGTAGTGCCGATGAAATATACACTGCTTGTATTCCTCATACCAAAGCTCATCATGCAAAGTAGCTGAGCCCACCAAGTATGCTTTTTATCGATATTTCTGGAGGCGCATAGCGTGGTGCTTCTTAAGGAAATACCTATCACCTTCACCCGGTGTTGCCGAAGGT
The DNA here is from genome assembly GCA_030765065.1 of Deroplatys truncata. Classification (NCBI taxonomy): domain Eukaryota; kingdom Metazoa; phylum Arthropoda; class Insecta; order Mantodea; family Mantidae; genus Deroplatys; species Deroplatys truncata. The sequence goes on from CM060979.1 coordinate 65,696,936, forward strand.
GAAAGTGAAATTTCAGTGTTAAACAGTGGCTAAAAAGCAAGTGATACGCCATGAACATCACCGCCACAAAAGCAAACTGACAGATGCCAACAACTAACAACATTAACCACCCAGTTTTCCCCTCAGGACTGATGACAGGCGCCTAAAAAAGATTAAACACACATGGCTGTGTAACTTCGATATTTTGACTCTGTATAATGAAAAATGCGATGAATAAATAAATGGAATGTTTTTGTTTGCTTAGTATCATTTTTTGCTATACTTTCAACCTTATGGCACACATTAGCGTAGTTGTAAACCAACGTCCTTTTGGATACCTCTAACTAGGTTCAATTACCTGCAGGGTAAAAAAATTAAATTGAGTTTTATTTATAGACGCTCTTTAACTGCTGTGGTACTTAGCGTTCCATTCCATACTGGGCGTAAAAGACCGGTAATTTCAGGCTTGAGGTTCCTTTACGTGCCGTAAATCTACAACACGAGACTATCGCTTTACTCTCCTTTCGAAGAAAGTCAAGCTAAATATTTTTACGCACGAAAAAAGATCCATCACCCTCCGCCGAGTTTGAACCCGCGACTTCGGGAACTAAAGGCTAACATGGTAACCACTACACCACGGAGGACGACTACACCTGCAGAATGGGGAGATTTTCCTTTAAGTAGTATAACATCCCGTCCTCCCCAGAGTCTGCAACTGTTACTTTGGGAACAATTAATAACTTAGTTTCACTGCAAAAATTAATTCATCCAACGATAAATACAACTAAATGAGTTAAAAATAGTATTAACTGTTTCTTAGATATGGCCTAGAAGTAAAATGGTTCTTAAAAGTGAAATAGTGCAAAGTAACTCCAAGTGCAGAATATGTTTGCAAATGTGTACAAAGCAAATTTGCAATAATGGAACATATTGATAGTTTATGAATAAGGTTCTTAGGTCTGCATAATAATATTATATTATAATAATAAAGTACTGTGATGCAGCTGCTATAGCCCAAGATTATCGGGAGGTCTTGCAGGCAGTCGGAGATAAACAAAGATAAATTGCACTCTCTATAGGCTTAAACATCAGAAGCACTATCGACAGATAAAAAGAATCTTTTGGAAGTTTATTTTCCCCGCCTACAAAACGTGCATCCAGATAGTTCTAGGAAGATTCCATTGGCTTTCATTGAATCAGCTGAGTCGGCCAGTGAGTGAGTAAGCGAATTGGTGAGCACGATTGTGCTACGACATCAAGTGCGGTTCTCCGAGTGAGTTGGTGATCAGAGCGAGAGATTGTAGAAGCCTTTTGTTGGACACTTCCCAATGAGTGAACTGACCGGAAAAGGAGGCTACGTCGTGAGTATTTAGTTGAGTGAAGTGAGGAAAAAGTTTAACCATTTAGTGAAGTGACAATGCGAACGCTTAAGAAAGCAACATTGAGACCTTAGAGCAAAGGCAGTTTAAAATCTGTACAAACTTACAGTACGAAAGTTTTTTGTTTGTTTCGCTCAGATATACTTTTTCTATTCAAAACCTGCATTATCGATGAAATTATTATGTGTAAGTTCTGTGTGGAATGTAAACTTGCTCTACCTTAGGTACCTAAGCGGCTGAAAAAGTAAAACTGCAAAATCAAGAGAAATACAGAACTATTCAGGGTCATTTGCTCATCTTAGTGCAGATGGAAGAATAAGTCTTATGCTTCTTCCAAATTCAAAAGCACTGGAGTACGAAGCTACGGTTGCTCTAAAGAGAACTATTCGTGTGGTCTGGAAGACTCGGAAAATGCAGCAAACAGTATGCAAACACTTTACTTCTCTTTTTTCTATCCCTCTTATGTTTTTAGCAAAGTGATATTGAATGCTATTCTAGTGAAACGGCGATTGATGGAAAGTATACAATAAAATATAGAGAGCATTTGTACCAAGGTTCCAGAGACGTACACCTATATATATTATTTACGACTCTACTTTACTGCTAATATTATATCTACACCTCTACACCATTAATTACATGTGAACTAAACCGATGGGTAGTCTGTGAAAATATAATTTGAGTGAGTCAATGAAATAAGTTTAAGTTTATTGCCCATAGACTCAAATACAAGTTTCGAGCATTGTCAAGTACAAAGATAAAAACTTATTACAGTTTACACTTTGTTGAAAGTATCAATATAGTATACAGGCACTTTCAAGCATTGTTATATACAAAGAAAAAATCATTAATGTTATATACAGGATTGTTTAAAATATAGTTTTTTACAGTATGTTTGAATCTAAAGCTGTTGCTTTCACATTTTACTTCAGTTGGTGGTCGGTTGTGTATACACAAACCAAATATAAAAGAAACTTTGTGTATACATTTTAAATTATAACTATTTTGGTGCAAGTCCAATTTACACCTTGTGTCATGACCATGCATTTCACTATTTGTTTTAGTTTTGTGCAGTTCAGTCAGACAGATTATGTATGTACAAAGACACCACAGTAAACAGTTTTTCTCTTTTGAAAACTTCCTTACAGTACTCACGTTTTTCCATTTTGAACATTGTTCTGATACATTTCTTTTGGGGTACTATAACCCTCTAGATGAGGCTATTGCTACAGCCACCCCATATTTCTATGCCATATTGAATGTGCGAGTAAATTAAGCCATAATATATAGTTTTGAGAACCTTTATGTTATATATTTTTGCAAACTCTCAATAATGAGGTAGTAATTTTAACACTTGAATGTTATCAGTCTAATTTTATAACACCTCGCCTTAAAGAAATATGTGTATAATAATATATAAAGTGTATATTACAGTCATTGTATTACGTTTATATTATTAAGTGCATATAGAATAATGTTATACGAGTGTATTACGTAGTTTAACAATGTAGGAGCTGTGAGAATAGAAGCAAGCTGTCTTCCGTAGCAAACAGAATTACAAAGTAGAAACCGAAAGTTGATAACAATGAGCTAACCTTGAGACAACAATAAATTTGAAAGTTTAATAAAGGCTACTAATAATTCTTGGAACAATAATAATATAATATTTAAAACGCTTATAAATATCCAATCAAAAACTAGAAAAAGCTTAAGTTAAATGAAAGTATTCTATTGGAGTAGGATTAGCCAATCAAGACTTGAAATAGAGTAAATGTACAAATTCAGGCGGTAGACCCTACAAGCAGTTCGTTCGGTACAGGTTCAGTGTGCGACATGAAAATTTATTGCGGTGAGAATAATATAAAGTTTACCTGCTAAAAGTGCAAATGACAATAACTCACAGCTCTATATTAGAATATATCGTTAAGTGTTATTTAATCGTGTGAAGGATAAATAAAAAACGTACCCTACAAATTATTAATTTGTGTAAGCCTTGTTCTTTAGCCGTACCAGTCCTGCTAAGAAATACGTGCTCTAAAATACATTACTAATGACGTAGCCGGGATATATATATATATATATATATATATAATAAATAAACATTAACATAAAGGTTGGTTCATAAACGTGGAGCGAAGGCCACCGGAAAAGTAAACATGGGGCGAAGGCCACCGGAAGGTTTGTATCATACGTGGGGCGAACACTCCAAGAAATAATCTCCCCCAAATTGGCATCTATTACGTGCGTGGTCTAAAGCAGCTTCAAATATGTGCTTAAACGTGGTGCAACCCCAACAAAAAATAAACCCCTGCAAGTTTGGCTCCCATATGTGGGGCAGCAACTACTGCAATAATAAACTATTATTAATCCTTAATATTATTTTTTAATTTTTAAACTAATCTTTCAGCTTTGAAACAACACACTCTTCAAACAGTTTCTGAGATCTGAAAATTTCACTAGTTATAAAATGCCTCTACATGCGGAAATAATGTGGTCTGAAAATGTCTGACTGTAACATTGTGACTTGTGGCACCATTCTTATGATACCACGTGCCCTGATTTCTGAGACAATAAGTGACAATTCTATATTGGACCATTCAAATATATAGCTCTGATGTTAAAGTAACAGACGTTCCAATATTGTTCTGAACAAAACAACCACCATAATTTAAGACGACGCTATTGCCAACCAAACTGTGAGTTTGAAACCGTGCATTAGCTCATGAACCATTTTATAGGGGCTAGAGCCGCTAGAATATACCAGTATTCAGACTATAGAGAGATTTAAATGAGGGTCTTCGACAATATCCAAAACCTGATAAAAATTCATTATTTTTCAGATATTTTATCTCACACATTGCTATAGATGCATGGGAAAGATATCAAGACAAATTTAGATAGTTGCTTACCTGGAGGATTCTTCTCTAAAAAAATGAGTTAATTTAAATTTCTATAGCCAGATTTTTATTGCTCAGATTTTAATGGTACGAATCATGCGATTGGTGTTGCAATTCCGTCGAAATAGCCTTGTGTAGCAAGTAAACTACCACCAATTTGTAATAAACCTTACTAGCAAAAGAAGTATAAGAGACAATCCATTGTAGTATATAAATTAAATACCTAAAGCGGCCAGAAAAGCATGGATCTGATATATAGTTGATTCAACTAGCGCAATAATTAAGGGATTAGAGGTTTGCACTTTACGTTAAGAATAGCAATGAACACGGTGATGGTCTGCAACGGTTTCAAAATAAAGAAGACTAAAATAATTCCACAACAATTGAGGCAGTATTTTTAACACTTGAATTATTTAAATTAAATTATATAATGTGTAATTTCAATAACAGCCCACCTTGAGGCAATATATATGTAATAATTTATAAAAATGTATGTAACAGTCATTCCATAGGCTTATATTATTGTAAACATGTTCAATAATGTTATGTAAATGCATTATATAATTTAATAATGTAAGAGCTGTGAGAAAGTTGCTAACAATGAGGTAACAATGAGGTAACCTTGAGGCAATAATGATTAGGGCAGCAGTAATGTAAATTTTGTGACGGTTTAAAAATAGACAATCAACAGTCATATAAAGCTTTAATTAAATGCAGGTATTCTATTGGACTAAGATTAGCCAATCACAGGCTTGAAATACAAAAGTTTACGGGTTTGGACGGTTGAAATCTTTCAGTTGCCTGCAGACCTTGGTAGTGACCGGATGGAAGATGTGTTCTCTAAAGAAATATTACGTATTCGTGTGAAACGAAAATTAAGTATACGCGCTAACAAAGTGCAAGTATTAAATTAAAGAATCTCACAGCTCTTGACATCAGTGTAGTACTATTTAATTTGTGTCAAGGATTAATAAAAAGAAGTGAATTAAAACTTAAAATCTGTGTAAGCCTACATTCTTGTCGCAACACGCCCTGTCTAAGAGATACATGACTCTAAAACAATACTGACGCAGCCGAGGCGAAAACGAACATAAATATTATCTATAGAAGCAGTTTAATAACATAGTTAAGTTAATATTTTTAAAAAAAACTTGGAGCGTAACAACAAAAATACATCTTCAAAAATCTCCTTCTTATATACGTATCAGCATATTACGTAACGAACAATCTTCTTCAAATTAACGCCCAAAGCGTGGTGCAAAAATTCTTTAAACAACGTAAACTCCAAGAACAATAACTCCTTCAACAACAAAACAATATTTCTCAAAATTGGTTCCCAAACGTGGGGATAACAGCAGCAGAAAAAAATCTTCTTCACAATAAATGTTCAATTATTTAGAACAATAAGCTTTGAGAAAATTAAGTTCCCACGACATTAACAATAACGATAAATGTTAAGAAATAGCATTCAGTTAAAATAAGGCGGATCTCTCTTATATCCTTTGAATGAACGCCACCCTTCAACTGTAGAGAGAAGAAACACCGCGAGGCGGCAAACGAAGTGAACTGAAATTGTTGTGACATGTTGTCAATCTGAGAGAAACATGCAGCAGTACTCGCAGTGCTGCCAAGTAATACTTCTTTGTCATGCAAAGTATTGATAGCACATAATGGTGACATTTTGAGAAAACAAGCTGATGTGTTATATCCACCCAGTCCTGCACAAATCAATCTTACAACAGTTTATTCTTCTGCTTACATGTTAATTGACATGAAGTTTGCAGATTACATGTTAATTGACATGAAGTTTGCAGAAATAAGTTTCATTATATATACCATTGGAGATTCAAGGGAAATACAGAAGGCTGAATTGAAGTCTTTTAAGAAATCCGTCGATGCATGCTGACTATGAAGTTTGAGAAAATAGTATTTTTGAAGGAGTAGTATTATATTTCAACTGTTGGGGAGCCGAACTTGTAGTAGTTGCAACCACATGTATAGTACCCGCTTTCCGGTAGCCTTCGCCCCAAATGTACCTTCAGGTGGCCTTTGCCCCAAGTTAAAAAAATATTAACTTTGTAATTTGTTTCTTTAAACATCATATATTTATATTTGCCTCGGCTGCGTCAGTATTTGTTAGAGACACGTTTCTCTTAGCAAGGTTTTAGTGCAACAAGAATGTAGGCTTACACAGGTTATAATTTTACTTCACTCCTTTTATTAATACTTGATAGGATTTAGATAACACTTCACTGATATAGAGAGCTGTGAGATTGTTTTTATTAATTAATTACAATTTTCTTAACAAGTAAAATTATTTTTCGTCTCACACGAATACGTATTAAATCTCTCAAGGATGTGTCTCGCGTCCGGTTAGGAACACTGTTTGCAGGCAACTGAATTGACTTCAACCGTCTAAACCTGTAAATTTCTGTATTTCAAGTATCTGATTGGCTAATCCTACTCCAATAGAATACCTTCGTTTAACTAAAGCTTTTTCTGGTTATTGATTGCCTATTTTTAAACTGTCTCAAAATTTACATATTTCCAAGAATTACAAGTAGTACCTTTAAACTTTCTTACTCATTATTGACTCAAGGTTACCTCATTGTTAGCAACTTTTAACTTATTATTTTCACAGCTCCTACATTATTAAATTACGTAACATATTCACATAACATTATTACACATGAATACAATAATATAAACATTTGCAAGGACTGTTACATACATTTTACAAATTATAACATACACATATTGCTTCGAGGCGGGCTGTTATTGAATTTATATATTGTATAAATAGACTGAAATCATTTTAGTGTTAAAAATACTGCCTCAAGTTCCACTCTTTGCATGGTTACCAGAAACAAAGTACTGACAAAGATGTTAAATCGGTTGAAATTTTAGGCCATCAACAACGAATATCTCGAATATGGTTAATGTTGCAAGACAATTTGACCAAAGCTGTGTATTTTAGCGTGCTATAGGTTTTTATACAGTAAATTTGTAGATATCATTATCAAAATATGCAAAATTCACTAACAGACTTTGCAGCCTATGCGCAGAAAAATTAACTTCTCATACAAATATTTAAAACACGCTTTATTTTAATCAAAATCTTTATAGCCATTTTTGAGAAAATAAAAAATAATGAAAAATTGTCCATGTAAATGGTATTAAAGCGTTGTAGATTTTCCTGAAAATCTGCATCTCTAACCTTGGAAGATGCTGAAAGACCAAGTCTGGTATTGTAGCGGCCCATCGTAAAGTTGGAACCACGGTCAGGGATTGCATCAGCTTTAATGAAGCGTCGAAAGATGTGGTAATGTAGGAAGAACTGGCTTCCAGACTCCGGGTCGCTTGCTCAGCTTGCGGATAACTATACAAGATGAACCATTTAAATTGAGACTGCACAATATCTCCAAAACTAAGCGTTGTAAAAAGAAATGTCTTTTATAAAAGTTGTTTGACATTATGGGGGAAATTAAAAGCCATTAGTCCTGTTTTGCTTGCAGGACGTTATGATGGTCAGTTTAGGGTTAGTTTAATTTTTTTAAATGGGAACGTACAATTAAAGACAATTTAAATTGACCCTAAAATGGCCATCACAACTTCCTCTAACTAAAACATGACTAACAGCATTTACTTTCCCACATAATGTCAAGCAATTTTGATTCAAGACATTTCTTTCTATAACACTTAGTTTTGGTTATATTGTATAGTCTCAACTTAAATGGTCCACCCTGTTCATTAACTACGAACGTAGGTCATCGCTCTCAATTTCCTCCACATTTGATGACGCCGAATCCACGCCATAGAGAACGGTGTCCCACCCTAAATAATTTAATTATTATAACTGTATTGACTTTAAGCCCAGGGGAAGCTCACCAGGTAAGCCATGTGTGGACATGTTGAAACTCTTGTACGTACTCCCCTATATCCAGGGGCCCCCAGTATCCTTGCAAAGTGTTAAAGAAAATGGTCATTAGCGCTTTATACAATCCCCGGGTTCTCATTCAACTCCCTATACACCCTGTATCCTAGCAACCAGCCTACCTTCTGAACCTATTCCCCCGTTGTGAGGCACCTCCGGGACTAACAGTCCCCAAAGGGGCGCTACAGTATTTATCCCACATTTATTTTTTGAGTTATGGTTTTTGCAGAAACATACAAATTAATGAATTTTTTTTAAAAAAAAAAAAGTGTTTTTATTCAGCGTAAAACAATAACTGCAACTATGCTGACATCTTGATAAGGAAGTTTTGTGGTGGAGTAAAATATTTTCCCTTCCTACAAGGGGAATGTCAGTGAAAGTAAAAATCCACCCGAGAAAGTGGATTTATAGCGGATACACAGACGTAGCCTCAAAAGCTCAACTTGTTGGATGATCGTGTTACTAAAATGTGAGTTTAGGCAAATATTTATCGTCATTAATTTAAAGTGGATGAACGAATTATTAGATACAAATTCTTTTATATGGCAGAACTAGGGACATGCGTACTTAGACCGACAAAATTCCCAGGTAAAATCTTGACATCAAAGTGACAACTATCTCCTTGTAAGATTCGTCCAACTCTAGAAACATTTATTCGTTCTAGACAGTCACCAAACAGAGCACTAATAGTAATTTATTATCCTTTCTCACAAGCTGCGTTTTAATGCGCGTGAGTTGAGGATTTAATGTCGTGCCGGCATGTTACCATGGTATATCAGTAGGTTGGAGCAACCGGACAGAAACCGAAAGATCCATGGTTCAAATCCCCGCTATGACAAGGAATTCTTTAGTCTGATTCTACCTAACCAACCTTGTCTTACACTCAGAATGTATAAAAGGAGAACTAATTACCAGAGAACTAATGCTTTATTCCTATGAATATATCGCATCCGTTATTCTCCAGAGCACAGTGAAGACTGCTATAGACACGGACTTCGATAGAAATGAAAGGGAATGGCAGTTCCCCCTCCTCCCGGGTTGGCTCAGTGGCCGAGTCACAGAGACAGACTTTTTTGTTTCTTTCTTCGTATTCTAGGTAAAGGGAGACGGGCGATGTCTATCATAACAGTGTAATTCGAACTCTAAAAGGAGCACAAATTTCATTTATGTAAACGGACACAATGCTCCCATCCATAAGCCTCTTCCTGCGTGTACGCTTGGGTGCAAAAGAAACTGGTCCATTCCCCTAGATTGAAATAGCTTTTATACTGTCTCTACCACGTCCATAGTAGTTAGAAAATGTATTTTATTCCTCCAAAAATCCATATCAAGATTTCACATATTAGAAATACATGTTTTGAGGCTCCCTAAATCCAAATAAAGCATTTTTAGAATAAGATCCACGTGTTTGTGAGTCTGAAAAACGAAGTCTGAGAAATACCAAACTTGGTGTTTAACTTTAGTACCTTCAAGAAGATCCCTCACCACAAACTGCCGTTTACATGGGACTACTTTCTAAATTTATGATTTTCTAAAAAAATGGCTTAACGATTTTAATTAAAATACTATAGATTAATACATTTAAATGTCAAATAAGATGCATATCTCGAATTTTCTGGGACTAACCCCTGGAGTCCTTTTAGGGATTTTGTATAAACTAGTATAACTGGTATACGTTAAGCATCAGACGAAAACGTACTACACAAAAACATAGATTTTTTTAAAACACACAATTTACTTCAATAAACTTTTTGTGGCATCAGCCACTTCCGAGATATCCGTTATTAACGGTTCGATTTGTTCATTCTTTTCAAATTCTTCAATTTGCTATTGTTTCTCGTGCTAGCAGAGAAAGAATATGTAATTTCAAGGAGAGCATATAGAGTCTAGTTATTAAACATGTGACTATGGCTATTTCCTTTGTACTCAAACTGTAATGAAATGTGTAATGTAGCTATTTCTGCAGAGGCGTATCTCGAGTAAAATGAAGTAGATAAAAAAAATTAACCTTTGTAAGAATAATTTCTATACCCACTATTGAACGATAAGAGCTAGAGGAAGTTATGTGAATGCAATATGTACGATTTTGTTTAAAACGATATGTATAATGCACATATTTCCGTAAAGCTTTGCCTCGATTAAAATGAATTACATACGAAAATAAACATTGGTAAAAATAATTTGTATACCCACTAATAAGCGATAGAGGGTAGAGAAAGCCATGTGAGTGTAACACATCAGATTTTCTTCGAAAAGGTTTCCACGTTTAATAAAATAGATTCTAACCAGACCTTATCTCCAAGGCTAACTTGAAACGACGTCCAAGAGGCAAACAAGAACCAACGAGCGATGCTATATTAGGTGTGAAGCTAAGAAGGATTTACAAATATCTTCTCTTAAGGAATCCTACTTAGATGGGTGTAAATAATTAGCCTAGGTAATATGATTAGCTAATCCATGTTTTAAAGGTAGGGTGGACCAGAAATAAACCTATGTATCCTTAGAGTGCAAGAGAGACATAATATGTGTATTCAAAGTCTAAAATGATTGATGACGTTGAACAGGAATGTAGCAAGGCAAGGCTTGTGAAGTGTACGACGTAGTTCGATAATTCTGTTGGTGGAAAGATTATCAAGGAGGAGGCTAGTATTGGACATATTTAGAGGTTTAATTAGCTACTTTGGTTCATAGGAATTAGAAATTTAGGCGAACGCACTAATAATAATAGCAAAGTAAATTGCTTACGATATAGCTGTACATTTTAATACTGCTATGTGTAGTAATATAAAATTATGTATAAAGTACACTGGTGTGCAAAACATAAGGACGAAAGTAATCTTCGCATGCTGCGACACTGCCAAGTAACATAGCTCGATGAAACTTGAACCATACATACAGGGAACTGCTACGGTATGCTACAGTAGTCAACTAAACGAAATATGCAATGAGACGAACAGAAATGCTACTTTTATTCATAGACCATAAGCTACCCTAAAGTCAATACGACATGTGATGGCTCTCTAGATTTACAGAAACGGATACATGGTGCTTAAAAGGGTGTATGATCACCAAGGACAGCAATGCATGTTCTGCATCGTGCTCCCAAGCTGGCCACAAGGTTGGCAAGCAGTTCTTGTGGTAGGGCGTACCATTCCTCCAACAGCGCTGTTGGCAAATGCTGGATGGTCGTTGGGTGCATGTGGATGTGCTGCAATGCGTCTCCCTAAAGCATCCCACACGTGTCGATGGAATTTAAATCAGAGGAAAGGGCGGGCAAATCCATTCGTCGAATATCCTCTCGTTCCAAGAGATCCTCCACCTGCACTGTTCGATGCGGTCGCGCATTGTCATCAATAAAAATGAAGTCAGGGTCAACTGCACCCCTGAAAAGACGCACATGGGGAAGGAGTACAGTATCACAATAACGTTGACCAGTGAGCGTACCGTGTTCAAAGATTTGGAGGTCAGTGCGCCCATGCAACATTATGCCTCCCCAAAACATAACACCCGGATCACCAAAACGATCATGTTCAAGGATGTTTTTTGCTTCATTCCGTGTTTACACCTCTCGCCAGGTGAGAGTACGTCGAGAATCACTACTTAAACTGAATCTGCTCTCATCTGAGAAGAGCACGCTACCCCATTCTTGTTGGTCCAATTTTGATGTTCTTGGGACCATCGAAAACGGTGCCGCCGACATGCGGATGTCAATGGAACACAACGTCGGGCAAAGAGACCACTTCTGTGTTGTCGCCGTGCTACTGTGTATTGTGAGATTGCGTGCCTAGCTGTCCTGTTAATGTGGTTGCAACTGCACTCGCTGTTTGGCGTGGATCCCTTCTTGCCTCTTGCACAATGTAGCTGTCATCTGCTGATGTAGTTGAGCGTGGTCGACCACCACCTCTTCTTGGTACAGCAGTGTCTGTGGTTTGGAGGGTTCCCCATGTACGTGAAACAATTCTGTGAGCAATTACAGGCAACTGAGCAACACTGGTCACACTTCGCCCTTCTTCCAGTTTCCTGATGATTCTTTCCCGTGTGAGGTCATCAAAATGGCGGGTCTTTCGAAAGCGCTCTTACGGTAACAACTAGCGCATTTATGTGATGTGAATTAATATTTTCCAACTCAAACTCAAATATCATACATCACAATAAACAATACTTCTGGTTTATTATAAAAAAGATCGCTAATTGCACGCATCGTCTTGTCCTGTTTCGTCAAATGCCCCGTGTTGCGGCACCAGATCCATTTGGCACTACAGGCTCGCTACACTCACGCCACGTGACGTCCAGTTTTTTGTGGATTCCATTTTCACGTTGACTGGAACAAAATCTCAAAAACAGTTGCCGGCCGTAAAACTAATAGTTACGAATAAAACATGAACATCTGCGCATCTAGTGACAGGCATTGTAAACTCCACAACATTCTGCTTAATTTGGTTCTAAAATTGGGGCACTGAGTAAATTTGTAACAGAATAATTAAAGAAATAAGTTCAGTTCTTCATAAATCACTCTGTATTAATCATTCTATTTACAATTACCAGAGCCTATATTTACTATATAGACAAAAATTAAGTCAAATATGTGTAATGTATATTGTTGCAAAACACGAGTAGTTTACAGCTTACAACATCTCTGCTACGAGTACGTATACAGCATTCTGTCAACTGTTGTGATTTGGACATTCTACTTTCACTTGGCTCTGTTGCTGGTCTTTGAACTTCAATGGAACGCCATTGCTGGTGCCTGCTGGATTCCTGTTCATTCACTCAGTACACAACAACAGTCACGTTCATGTACGAGAGATTATTCGCTAATGTGAGGCAGTATTTTTATCCCTTAACTGCTATCAATTTAATTATATAATATAAAAATAATAGCCCGGCTATAAGTTATCAGTAATTGCTATATAGTGTACATTACAGCCATTGTATTGTGTGTATATTTATTGTATATGTATAAAATATTATGTGATTATATTTCTTAGTTTAGAAACATAGGAGCTGTAAGGGTAAAAGCAAGCTGGTTTTTTGCAGCAAACAGTGCAATAAAGTGGAAAAGCAGAGGGTGGCTAACACTAAGTTGTAACCTTGGCAGAACAATAAGTTAGAAAGCTACAGGAGTCTACCAACAGTCGATGGAAAAATATTGATGTAACATCAGAAAGTTTGTAAATAATCGCGTGGGTGCAAAAAGCCAATGAAAGTCAAACTAAAAGTGTTCTGCTAGAGTAGGCTTAGCCAATCAGATAATAGAAACATTAAATTTAAAATTTTAAGCTGTGGACGCTAAGAGGTAGCGTACCCAAGCCAAGTCAGTTCAGTAGGTGAAGCTCAGATTATACAGATGTGAAATATTCGTGCAGTGCGGAGGAGACAAATTTGACCTTTAAAAATGTAGTTAGGAACAGATAATTAATACAACCGTAAAATATATTTAATTTAATATTCGCAGATATATAAATTTGTGTTATTTATAATTCTTAGCGCGAATAAAGAACTTAAGAAATTCTGTAAACTGAAATCGTCAGCACACATATAGAACTTAATATCTTACAGGTCCATAGGTCAGTAATTCTGTAATTTGTAATTATTTTATATATTATTCAAGAATTAATAAAGAAGTGCAAATTTAAATTATAACTTGTGTAAAGTGTGTGAAACTATTCTACAGCCGTACCACACTTGTTAAGACATACTTGCTGTACCAGATATAACCGATGCAGCCGGGGCATAATTTTAAATTTGAGGCAGTATTCTTAACACTTAAATGATTTCAGTCTAATTATATAAAATGTAAATTCAATGCCAGCCCGCCTTAAAGCAATATGTGGATGTAGCAATATATAAAAAGTGTATATTACAGTCATTATATATGTTTATATTATTGTATCCATGTGTAATAACGTTATGTGAATGTATTACGTAATTTAATAATGTAAGAGCTGTGATAATAATAGTTTAAAAGTTGCTAACAATGAGGTAACAATGAGGTAATTCTGAGGCAATAATGAATTTGAAATTTCCAATATTACTAATCATTATTGGAGCAACAATGATGTAAATTTTGTGACAGTTTATAAAATACCCAATCAACAACCAGAAAAAAACTTTAGTTAAATGAAGGTATTCTATTGGAGTAGGATTAGCCAATCAGAAACTGAAAAGGAGAAACATTTACAAATTCAGAAGTCAGTTACTAGTAGACCGTGTTCCTAATCAGACGTGATGCATCCTCGAGATATTTTATACGTATTTTGTGTGAGACAAAAATAGTTTACGTGTTAAAAAGTGTAATTAATTAATAAAAAGTATCTCACAGCTCTCTATATCAGTGAAGTGTTATTTAAATTGTATCAAGCATTAATAAAAGAAGTGAAGTAAAATTATAATCTGTGTAAGGCTACATTCTTGTCGCACCATAACCCTGCTAAGAGAAACGTGTCTCTAACAATAATACTGACGCAGCCGAGGCAAACATAAATATATAATACGAGGGCTGATCAACAAAGACTGAGACTGGTTTTTTTTTCACAGATGTTGATTACTCCAATTCAATGTTTACACGATCTTTTTCAAAGTAGTCCCCTCCTACATCAATGCACTTTTTATAGCGTCTCTGCCAGTCCTTGAACACGTGTTGCAGACCATTCTTTGTCAGGTCCTTGAGAATCGCCTCACTCTTCTTGAGCACTGCTTCGGAGTGCTCAAATCGAATACCCCTAAGTTTTGCCTTTAGTGATGGGAATAAAAAAGTCACAGGGTGCAAGATCGGGGCTATAAGGTGGATGTGCTACACAGGTAATGTTGAATCGAGCCAGAAACTGCATGACTTGATTTGCGACGTGAGGCCGTACATTGTCATGATGAAGTCGCCACCCAGTCCGAGAAAGCTCTGGTCGTTTCTTTGCAATGTGCTTCCTCAGTGTAGCCAATACTGACGTGTAGTATGCTGCTGTAACAGTAGTGTGAGGGGGAAATGCATGCTGGTAAATCATTCCATTACAGTCAAAAAATGTGATCACCATCACTTTCCCTGCAGATGGAAAAACTTTTGCTTTTTTTGGTGTTGGAGAACCTGACGATTTCCACACTGTGCTGGCTTGTTTTCCGTCAGGATCATAACGATGCAGCCATGACTCATCACCGGTGATAATCGATTTAAAAAATGCATCACCTCCATTGTCTGGTATGCGAAATGCACGTAGGGTCTACAAAATAGAGCATTACTACCAACCTACCAATACGAAAGTGCTGCCGCCTACCAACCTTATACATAAATCCCGCTCTTTTCAAATATTTATGTTACAGATACGAAACTATCAAGGAAGCTACAGGAAAAAATCAGTCTCTGTCTTTGTTGATCAGCCCTTGTATTTAAAGAAACAGTCAAACTACAAAGTTAATATCTTTGTAAACATGGGGCAAAGGCCACCTGAAAGTACATTTGGGGCTAAGACTACAGGAAACTGTTTACTATACGTGCGGTTGCAACTACTACAATTTCGGTTTCCCAACAGTTGAAATATAATACAACTCCTTCAATACAAACTATTTCAAATTGACCCCCAAAGCGTGGTGCTAATAAATAACGTAACAAACCACCTTCTTCAAATTGGCGCCAAAACGTGGGCCTAATAAATAACTTCTTCAAATTGACGCCCAAAGCGTGGTGCAAACTTCTACAAAAAATAACTTCTTCAAAAAACCACAAATTAGTACGTATAAAGTTTATTACACACACATACAAGACCAAACCGCATATGAAAACATTGTAACCATAAAACCCTTACACAACAGCGTATGCGCAATAATCCCAAGCTTTGAGGGCATTTCCATACCATATTTCTGAACAGAGGTAGTACTAAATTGTGTGCAGTTATTATATTAGCTCTCCGAAGTAGCAAACGCACCTAATAAGACTGGTACATCTGGATAGCTCCTCGATACCAGTATGTAAAGGTATTACATACTGGTATCCGGGTATTATAATTACTAAAGGTACGTATTAGGGAACGTGGAATTAAAAAATAGGGCGGTCTGCTTGGGGCACAATGCCAGGCTGACTCGACGGGAAGCTTCGTTCAAGTTGTTTGCCGCGATACAGGTCCCCAACACAAAATAAAAGTTACACGAAATGATTGTAATTAAAAATCGTGCGTCTCTATCTGTGATTAAAGCCGCAAGCAGAACCGGCCGTGTGAGCTTATCTCATCGCCGACAGGATTAATGTTTTACGTAACAGAATGCGCTTGTTTTGCCGTCCAACCTCCCTTAACAAACCACAATGCCCAACTTGCTAGCCTCCCTCCCTGTAGTACAGTAGGGGCGGTTAAAACATATATAAAATCAGCAGATGCTTGCTTTTTTTGAGTCTCTTATCCTCAAAACATAACTAAAAAGGGTGCCCTGGTAAATTCATGTCGTTACTCAATGACCACAAACATGGCATATCGATAATCAATCGAACATATGAAAAATGAAACAAATTAACGATGGCCTAAAGTGTCGCTTGAAGGGCAAAGACTTCCTATAAAATGGAAAAGCTCATTATTACTACTCCACTCTAGGCATTGCACCAGTGACTTACAAGTTTGGCAGTGTGGCAGGTGATGTTTTTGCATTGAGCATGCTTTACACAATAGGTTTTATTCTACAGCTTATTAGAAAATATATGTAACAGTAGAGGACTAAATAAACTAAACTACTATTGCATTACATTTTCCGTTTTCTCAGTTAACTTCATATTTCAGCTCGTATAAGGTTCCATGTATTGGTGAAATTCAGAAATAAAACGTGCCTCTATCAAAGCGAGAGTAAATTAAGCTATATTAATCTTATTATACTATTATTTTTAGTATCAGGAAGCCTTGGCCCACTCATATTATACGGTGCAAAAATGCGTTAATGAAAATCTGTTAAAATTTCAGTGGAGAACCCGCGGTTTTATAACAAATGGATATTCTGTGCTTTCTTTTCACAAAATGAGTGATTTACACATCTTAATCACACATACCTACTTGCACATCGATAAGTCTACGTTTCTTCTAACGCTTAGTTTCTACCTTCCATAATATTTATTCAGACCTCGAGTAAGAACCGAATTTCGTTAGTTCATTTTTGCTCTTGTCCAACTTTATCTCGTGTCTAAAAGAGTATGTGATGATAAGCAATCAACAAAACGCATTAGAAAATGCTCAAGAACATAAAATAATCTGAAGAAAATTATTATGCCTCTGTATGCCTCTCAAAATATAAATAAAATAATTGTTAACTGTAGCTAAATTGCCCTAATTAATATTCTGTAAAATGAAGTTCATTCTGCTCCCCTTTTGTTCAACATAATGGTTGAAATCAGATGGGGAGAGAAGGTTCTTCTCGACAGAATACGTGGCTTAAGCATTAAGTCTGTCTTCATTTATTGCGTCTCGCTTTTTATTCCCTTGAGAGTTGAAAAACACCGTTTCCTCTCCGGTGTGGTCATGGAAATCGTTAAAATGATACGTGCTATTTACGCTGTTCAGTACGATTCCTTAAATAATTAATTTTACTTCAAATGTACATATAGTTAATTTACGGCCTCCACTAACAGCACACACGTTACACCGAATTCGCTGGTTAAGTTAGATATTTTCACGACAGGTGCTTCAAAACTGTAGCGGTACCTAACTAACATGTACGTGTGTGAATCACAGAACGGTGTGAGGACTGCCCGTGCAATGTGATTATGCGAAGCGCAAACAAAACTACCAAAGATTGTAGTATAATGGAGATTATTTGTTTTCTTGTCTGAATCGTTTTAACTATACAATGCTATACTTTAAAATCCACTAAATTTTAAATTTAATTCGCCATCAATTCATACAAGTTTAAATTTTAGACGGAATAGAGTACTTTGTTTTTCGTATGGTGGCGACAGTGAATGAATCCGTACGGAAAAGACCGCGTGGAGAAAGAACCAATAGTGTAGCAACTCGTACTTCGCTAATTGTTAATACCTCTCTGAACCCCTCGCCCACAGTTGAAGCGTTTCCCTCCGCACGTCTTGCCATTATCAGTACCTACAAACCGAGCATTCTCGGAGGACTTGGTGTATCGAAATACACTCTGTACCGAAAATATTTGCATGATCACTGTATAACCATTGAAAAAGCATTTCAAACAAAAGCAAAACCTGTAAACCAAATAGAGTGTATAAATGTATACTGCAATGACATTTGACGTTATTCTTGCTTTCATATTTTATTTAGGGTACGTTTATTTATGGGTTGGCGCCGTCCTAGAGTCCTACATCGCCGGCCGCCACTGCATTACACGTGTTTATTTAGTCACTTTTCTCTGATTATTTGTGTGATGTACTATTTAATCCCTATTTAATAACAACGACACCTATTTACTTTCACTATTTGGTTTCTACACAGATATCTCTCCAGAATTTACAGTTTCTTCTTCCTCTCACTACTCTTTACTATTGCCGACCTGCGTGCTCCATGAAGGGTATTGCCCAACTGCGACTCGGCCTGTCTTGTTGTCACTTGCCTATAAGAGGGTCCTACATGGGGACTTTGTATATCCATCTTTTCTCTTGTGGTCTCGTAATGTGGCCTTCCGATTTCTACTTAATTATGGTGGCCAGTTATGCCATGTCTGTTGTCTGTGATAACTGATTTATTGTTGCAATAGGGATTGTTTTTCAGAAATACACTCAGGATTTTGTGGTGCATTTTACGATGGCATATTTGAATTTGTTCCTTTTGTTTAGAAAGTCTAAATGCATCCCAAAATGCAGCATGGTAGAATACCTTTCAGGACTATCTAGTAGTACAGCAGTAATGGGGAGAGAAGAGCTCTTAAAGCTGATAAAATGGTAGGGAAAATGGGTTTTGGGATAACTTTATTTCTTCTTGTTATTCTTACTCATTTCATTTCCATTCCTTCTGGCTTTGTACATACAATGTACCTGTAGAAATGAGATTTTCTGTCAAGATACAATGAATAACCAAGCAAGATGGCTTAGATGGGTTCAAACTCCTAGGGCCGACCAATCTAATCGAAAGCTTTTTTGCGATTTTCCTCAGTTCCTAGATGAATGCTGGGTTGGATAATTTGATTCCCGAATTTACTTATCATTTCATTTCCTTCTTCTTCACCGCCATACCCAGGCATTGGTCTGATCACCCATCTTGGATATGCCATGATCCAGAGTTTGCTTGCTCCTCGACAGGCCACTGACTCAAAGCATTGGTTTGTGAGTCCTTAGGGTAGGGACTTACAAGTGCATTACTTCCCTAAATCCACAAAGATGAGCATAATCACTTAAAGAAGGGGAAGAATATTCAATGAATAACATACTGTAAAATTAAATATACTTAAGCCAGATATAGAATGTGTGATTAGAGAAAACATTTTGTATCATTTCCCTAAAATGGGAGCGCCATAACAATTCACTGTTTATTATTAGTTTTGTAAAAATATTACATAAACGGTTTTAGAAATGATTATTTAAAGTTTTGTTATTTGTGAAATTGGTATAGGACAAAATGCGTTGCATAAAAAATTCGTTAAGAAATTGTTCTAGGAACCGAAGTGCACAGTTTGCGTTTAATCAAACAAACAAAAAAAAAAAGGAAAAAAAGAAAAAAGAGAACTCAACCTCCAGTTGGATATCGAAATGGGGATTTCTAAACATTTTCTAGAAAATTTATAGATGTTTCGTCCAGATGGTAGGGGAGAAACTGCAAAATTGGAATTCATGTATTGAATCAAAGTTACCGGCATATTTTGGTGACCAAAGCATGTAGGTAATTGCCTTATGTTATGTGAACGTATTCCAGGCTTGGACTCAATAGGTTCTAAAGTAAGAGTACTAATAATTCAAAACTTCCATCTAAAATCATCTTGTACGACTAACATACATTTAAGGATAGTGGAAGTCTTAGGAAGAAATAGGAAAATTTAAGCCTGCGCACTGTCTTATAACGCTGACCTGCATTCTAAACCATGTAATCTTAAGAAGCGAGCATGTGCATGATATTGCTCTTGTTGAACAGAGATACAGAGCGAAAACACACTAACCTACTTTCAAGATAACGTGTTATTCTTTCATTCACCTACATATCTTTTGGATCGTGTACATTATATCTTGCGGAGACTTTCTTAAAATACTTATTTGGATGCTACTTTTACCTTTCTGGATACTAATGATTTTGTTCTTAGACAAAATATTTGTAGCACTGAATGTGTTCAATGTTAATTTGTTGAACATAAATACACTTAATAAAATAGGGTTTAAATATTTGCAGATCACTCATTATTGTTTCCTAAACAGATTTTCATCGCTTTTTAGTTCAAAGAAATTAAATTGGCATTAAACAATTAAGTCGTTTCGATTCCTAAAACATTCAGGAGATGAAGTTAAAGAAGTAAATACATCTCCCGCTCCTCTAGATTCCTATGATAACATTCCTCTAAATTCCCATTGTTTACAGACTTGTGATTCTTTAATAAAATAAATATATAAGAAATAATGTGATTAGTATGTGGTTATAATGATTGTTATGGCCTAATAATTAAATTGTTTCCATCCATATGAAATAAGGGATCAAGAAGACCGCCAATAAACACTATATATAACTGCTAAAACCTGTAAGGTTTAAAATGGATAAGATGGGCGTTTGAGCTTTCCACTACTAGCAGAAGAGTGTTCCTTACACCTTTAGGTTTCCTGCACCAGTGCGTGCATTACTTCTAGTTAATCGGAACCATGCCAGCTACATACATTACATTATATTACATACATAAAAGGTCGGAGCACTGTATATATTTGAAATATAATTGTAATTCATGCTTATTATTCCTTCCCTCTTTTCCTTTTTATTTTACTTTCCTTTTCTTTTTTTCTCTTGTTTCTCCCTTCATTATGTCAGTATGTAGTTACCGAAAGTATATACGAGAGCGGATGGAAAGGTAACGCACAATAATCCTTTTACAAAAAAGTTTAATAGCTAAAACAACAACAAAAATCACAAATGAACTTACAACTTTTACCTACTTTTCGACGTAACCACCAAGTTTCTCAACACATTTATCCCATCGTGATACCAGTTTCAATATACCCTGTTTGTAGAAGTCCGTTTCCTTGGAGTATAGCCATGTGCGGACTGCTGATTTCACTTCTGTAACTGTCGTAAGCGTTGGCCGGCCAGGAATTTCTTCATGGGACCAAACAGATGAACGTCCGAAGGTGGATGCTGGAGCATCTCCCAATCAAATTTGGTGATTATCTGACGAACAGCAGCAGCAACATGGAGGCGAGCATTGTCATGAAGCATTTTGACATCGTCAGCATTCACCAAGGTTTTATGTAGGTTGCGGCATTCACAGTGGTCCCGTGTTCATCAAAGTCCACCAATACAACATGCACATCCCAGAACACCGTCACAAGCACTTTCCTAGCAGATTGAGTCACTTTGAATCTTTTCTTCACTGGGAAACCAGCATGTTTCCACTCCATACTTGCCTACTTGGTTTTGGGCATGCAGTGGTATGCCCACAACTCATCACCAGTGAAGATTCTTTTCAGAAATGCATGCCCTTCTGCGGTGTTCCGCGTTAGGTGATCCAAGCTAATCATTTGCTGGCCCTTATGGTTGCCTGTTAGTTTCTTAGGCACCCCTTTAGAAAATTTCAACGTGTCATGAACAATATCGTACAATGCTCCATAGGAAATGTTGAACTGCTGCGATAAAGTTCTTAGTTGCACACGCCAGTTGTACAAAATTGCCGTCTCAATGTACCTCTGGTATTCTGCGGGGTTGCAGCTGTTACTGGCCTCCCGGAGCGTGGCGAATCACTAAGGTTCACACGGTCCTCTAGGAAGAATGCACACCACCTGGAGACATTGCTACGGTCCATACAATCATCCCCATACACACCTCGCATGTCCCTGTGAATAACATTCGGTTTATGCCCTGTGGCCCCCAAGTATCGAACCACACCTCTCTGCTCTTCACACGTGGACGACAGTAACATGCGCGCCATCCTTGTTGCGTAGTTCACGCTTCTCTCGCTAGAGCTACACATGAAGCAAGAAATACCCTCTGTAGCGAAAACTTCAAACTATATCTGTGTGAAATTGCAACAATCCAGCTGCAATACGAAGGCAGAAAAAAAATATTGTCGTTACTTTTCGATCTCCCCTCGTATTTAGTATTATACACACATTGTTAGATTACAGGCACAGAAAAAACATGTACGGTAATGGGGGCCATGCGATTGTTGTATTTTACAAGAGTAGACTAAAACTGTTCACAACAAAACTCTCTCTCTATCTCTCTCACAAGCCAATCGCACGGTTCCCTAGAGCTGTTATAATGAGTCCTGCTGAAGAAATTGCAGTATCCCTGTTTTTAATTAAATATGCAGCCTTGGCGAATAATGTTAATATTATTTACTGCAAGATTCCTTTAGTTCTTCACTGAAAAGAAATACATAGCTCTAGCTGAAGTGCGACTTCAAAAGAAATGAATTTTGTCATTAAAAAAACTAAATTCAGCTTTATTCATGCACCCTCTTTAAATGTTCTATATTGGGCGTGAAGGACCGGTAATTTTGCTCAGAGGGCGCTTTATCAGGCTTGCGGTTCTTTTACGTGCCGTAAATCTACGACACGGGACTACTGGCTTTACCTCCCTTCCTAAGGAAGCTATGTAAAAATGTTTACGCCCCCAAAACATCCATCGTCCTCCGCCTGGCTAGAACCCGCGTCCTCGGATGTAAATTTTGTCATTGATTCTGTGATGCAAAAGTTGGAAACCTCGGTCGAATACAACGGATTTGGTATGCTTATGCTTATGGTGTGAGCATAACTACCACATATAATTGTGGTATATGACAGCAATTTTACCCACTGCAACCCAATGGTGATTCAGAGGACTATAGGAGATTACCGCTGGCATGGGGCGTCCAATAAGTTAGTTTCCCTATTTTGTAAAAAAACATTACAAACAACTGATCATGTTGAATTAATTTTATTTCTATCGTACAACGCTTCTGTTACTTTTTACATAGTCAACATGTATTTCCAAGCATTTTTGGGGACGTGACAAGTTTTTCCAAGCCAGTGTTGTACCAGGTCGGGTCCTATGTTTGCAACCAGCTATTCACTGATTTGACTTAATCATCGGTGTTAGAAATGCATGCATTTGAGTTGGAAAAACATGTGAAAATCCCTTGGGGCAAGCTCCGGTGAATAAAAAAGATACGAGAAAGCTTCCAAGTTGAATCTTGACCCAGACAGAGCTCAGAAGATTCAACTGGAAAGTTTTCTCGCATCCTCCATATTCACCACATCTTTTCCCCAAGTGATTTTCACATGTTCCCCTGACTCAAGGGTCATTTTGGAGGTAAGCACTTGAACACTGTGACGAAGATGAATCAAAAGTGAACCAGAAGTCGGGTCCTATGCTCGTAACCAGCTCTTCACTTCTGATTTATCTTCGTCACGGTGTTAAAATGCTTACCCCCATGATGACTTTTCAGTCAGGAAAACACGTGAACACCACCTGGGAAAAGATCCCTGAATATGGAGGATGCGAGAAAACTTTTCCGTTGAATCTTCTGAGCTCCGCCTGGATCAAGATTCAACTTGGAAGTTTTCTCGCATCCTCCGTATTCACCAGAGCTTGCCCCAAGTGATTTTCACATGTTCCCCCAATTCAAAGGTAAGCACTTTTAACACCGATGATGAAGCTAAATCAGTGAACAGCTGGTTGCGAGGATAGGACCCGACCTGGTACAACACTGGTTTGGAAAAACTTGTGACACCTCCCCAAAAGTGATTGGAAAAACATGTAGACTATAAAGAAAGGTAACAGAACGATTGTAAAATATAAATAAAATTAATTCAACATGGTCTATTGGGCGTAATTTTTTATAAAATAGGGAAGCTCACTTGCTGTACGCCCCTCGTATATAGTGTTACACAATGCCAACTTCGATTATATATGGCTAAGGTGGAATGCAGATCGTCTACGTTTCTATTAAGTATGTGGCACTGCTGCTAAGACAACACGTGCGCTGTGTCATCAAGCAGACTCATTTGACACTTTCTTACTACGGCATTTCTGATCTCCAACTAACCGTGACATCTTTTATCTGGCCTGCAGACGTTGTGATTGCTTGAACGAACCTCCGAAGGAGATTTGCTATTTAATCCTGCCAAAGAATGTTATCGCTTGCGGTTTTCGAACCATAATATTGTGCCACGTTCCAACGTAAATGTTGTAGCGTTCCAGGGCTGGGAACAAACTCAATGTACTAGCGTGAAGGAACACTCAGGAAACTGTTGAAATTAGAGCCGTAGTGAATCTAGATTAACAGATTGGTGATGCCTCACAGCGTAGGACATTTAAACTGATCGAAATGAGCTAACCGGGGAATACCACCTCGATACATGATACGGAATGTCTTTATGCCGTTTGTAATTTCGGCTGGTCTTTTTATGATTTGTAATAAACAGTTTCACCAATAACCACTTGTGTCATAAGCTGAAGTACTTACAGATTGGGTCGTAGCCATCAAGGAAGGCATGAGTTTTTTTATTACCGCCGGAACCAGCACCTCCTTCTCGGGTGCTCTCCCGCTGAGTTACGTCATCGGCGTAGCACCCGGTATTTCCGGTTCGTTACAATATCCTCTGCGATCTTGGGAAAGACTTCTTCTTCTTCTTCTGTCTTTGAAGGATTAGGCCTATCGACCTGTTCCGCCTCAACTCCACCTTTTATCTGGCCTTGTAATGTCCCTCTTTCTTATAGGTTTATATTTTAAGGCCATCTTTGGAATCCTTCTTTCTTCTATTCTTTCCAAATGTTTTTTCCATTTTTGTTTTTGTTCTTCTAATTTATCCTTTAGTGCAAAAATACTCAGTTCTTGCCAATTACTTCATTAGAGATCTTGCGCAATTTAGTGCAACCTTTAATTCTTCGTAAAAATTTCATTTCTGCAGCCTGAACATGACTGCAATCTTCTCTCTTCATCACGCAATATTCACTGTCATATAATAGAACAGGTAGAGCCATCATCTTATAAAATTTAATTTTTTTTCTCTTTGTGTAATTTTTAATGTTCTGCTTATAGTACCGCAGATACTCTGTCATTTCTATAATTTAATGTCTATGACCTTATCTTGGTTAAAAGTAATATAACTTCCTAAATAGTTGAAATGCTGAAGTTGATCCAAGACACAATTTTCAATTACTATTTACATCTTACTGGGTATTTCCCATGGAATTCCATTGTTTTCGTTTTATTTATTGATATCTTAAAATTATAATCCTTTCTTATTATATTTCAAATATGGGTGGTTTTTGGTAATTCATTTTCAAAATTTGCAATTAATACAATACCGTCAGCATACAATAGTATGTTAATGTACTTATTCTTTGTTATGTATATTCCTTTTAGTGCTCTTTTTCTCCATTTTCGTATAGCGTCATCTATATAAATGTTAAAAAGAGTGAGCGATAAAGTGCACCCATGCCTTACTACTTGCTTTATCACAATGTTTCACCTTTATAATTTGGGACGTCAAGTATTATATAAGTTCCATTATACAGACTCTTAGTCTCAGTTTATTAGGTGATTTGGGTATCCACGTTTTTCACGATTTCCCACAATTTCTCCCATTCCACCCTATTAAATGCTTTTTCCAGGTCTATTAAAGCTAGGTAGGCTGGTAAATTAAATTTTCCTCTTTTCTCTATTATTTGCCGCAGAGTAAATATATTGTTGGTACATGTCCTTCATCTTCTGAAACCACTTTGTTCTTCTGAAAGCATCACCTCTGTAATATTCTTTAGTCTGTTATTTAATATACCTGAATATATTTTGTAGGCACTGTGTAACATACTAATATCTCTATAATTTGCAGTTTGGCTGCGATCCCCGTTAAGGCAATCTTCTGGAATCGTATTGTTTAACCAACAAATATTAACCAGATGTAAAATTCTAAACTTAAGCAATAACCTTCCATATTTTATCAACTCTATATTGATCCCGTCCAATCCTGGACATTTCTTGCTTTTTGTTTGTTTTGTTTTTCCATTACCTCCTCTATTTCTTGTAAAGTAATTAAATCTAAGTTGTTTTTGTTTATGTTTCCATACAGAGTATTTGCGTTAGGATTATTGCAAAGCTATTTGTAATGTTCTAGCCATTGTTCCTGGCTTATTACATTTATTTGTGCTACGTCCTTCTCTACTCTATTTAGATGTCTTACAAATTTAAAAGCGAAATCTTGTCTCCCGTTTCTTGGGAAAGTATTTTTGGGTATTCTAAGTATTCTGGAAAGCCTCAGCTTAGTAGGTACTGCCAACCATGGGTAAACAGCAACGCCATAGCACTGTGATGACAAATCTCTTACAAGATTTTCCGGCAAACATACAGTGTCATTCATACCGGTGGCTAATTCAGAAGTGCTGATGTTCTTTGGAACTGGTTAAGCTCTTCAGGCGCAAGTGAACCTCTCGATGGTTTAGATCTAGTGACACTTTTAACTGGTCACATACTTTGTCCGCCCCACGGCTGCATCGTCTGAATGATAATAGGTATGATACTTGGGATAATTACTATCCCAGACAAAGTCTTAGTTTTCAAAGAGCCCAGTCTTAGGTGGAAATTTTCGATGGCGATGCCTTTAGGAAGCGCGGCTAAGCTCTCCGCTACGGAAGAGATTTTGTGGCTTCAAGGATTTCCACTATAGGATTTGGACTAGTTAAAAAATATTACACGTATAAAATCATAAGCCTGTACGTTTTGATATGTCGTCTAATAATTGTTACTCAGTTTGTAAAATGTACTATAAACATAAGAAGTTGAATTGGGAGTTCAAAAACTGGGCTTGGCAAGATCCGACCTTAATGTTAATGAAATTGTTGATTTGAAGTTTATGTTCACATCTTCCGCTATTAAGCGTTTCTAGTGTACACAGCGGCAACTAGATAATTCATATAAGATACACAGTAACAGTATATGAAAAATAATAGGAATAAATAACTCAAAGCGCGCTTTAAACATCTAAAATAAAGGAATATCATTTGTTCATAAAACAGTATATTGTTGAAAATCTGTATTCGCGGATGAAAGATAAAAGTAAAGCTAAATACGTCGAACACCCACGCCAAAATGAAGCGGAGAGTTTATGACACAAAAACGACTAGAGAACTCTAGTATCGCGTACAGTTTTAACGCATACCTTTATAGGTACTTAATTAAAATTCCACTGTAGAAAGCTGTGCTATGCGAGAAACATAAAACGTTCGTTAAAATGATAATCCATGTGTTGTAATTAATTAGGACATTAAAGTCCCGAGAGAGAGATAACTATGCAGTTATTTAGGAATTTGAAAATCTTCGAGTACCTTTATCTTGCTGTAACTTCAGCATGATTATGCCCTCACTCATAACAAACAAAAATTGTGTGTTGTCGCCGCACTCAAGCATACTATAATGTCTTTTTCCAACTCGGTTATTGTTTCCAGTGTGGGTCATTGACCGTAGCCTTCCCGCAATCAAATTCATCATTAGCCAGTTCCAACGCTTTGGCGATCGCAGATCGTCGTCCGCTTTTTTACTTACGCTACTATGTGTAAGTAGGGGAAGTACGGCATTCCACCCAAAAATTCGATACCCAGGTTGCAGAGGAAATACATGTTTTAAGGCCCTTGAATCCAAATAAAGCATTTTTGGAAAAAATAACGTGTGTGTATGTCTGTCTGTGAACACGATAGCTCAAAACGAAAAGTCTGATAAATACCAACACAAAGATTTTCAACAAAATGCTCCCAACACAAGCTACCCTTTACATGGAACATTTTTTTCAAAATTGATCTCCTAAACAATGGCTCTAATAATTTTGATTAATATACAATGTATTAAAGATATTTACATGAAAAATTAAAAGCGTATATCTTCTATTTACAGAGAATAATCTAGAAGTCCTCTTAATTTAGAAGGAATTTTGTATAATTTTGTATAACTAGCGAACTGTAAGCTAGACGAAAACGTACTACACAGAAAGTGTGGATCTGTTTAAACACACGATTTATTTCAAATGAGTCACTTTTTGCTTCCTCTACTACGTATAGTAAGTAGGGGAAGTATTGTATTCCACCCAAAAATTCGATACCGAGATTTCACCGAAAATACATGTTTTGAGACCCCCTGAACCCAAAAAAAGCATTTTTGGAAACATGTCCGTGTGTGTGTCTGTGAGTCTGTGTATCTGTGTGTGTGTGTGTCTGTCTGTGAACACGATAGCTCAAAACGAAAAGTCTGATAAATACCAACACAAAGATTTTCAACAAAATGCTCCCAACACAAGCTACCCTTTACATGGAACATTTTTTTCAAAATTGATCTCCTAAACAATGGCTCTAATAATTTTGATTAATATACAATGTATTAAAGATATTTACATGAAAAATTAAAAGCGTATATCTTCTATTTACAGAGAATAATCTAGAAGTCCTCTTAATTTAGAAGGAATTTTGTATAATTTTGTATAATTAGCGAACTGTAAGCTAGACGAAAACGTACTACACAGAAAGTGTGGATCTGTTTAAACACACGATTTATTTCAAATGAGTCACTTTTTACTTCCTCTACTACGTATAGTAAGTAGGGGAAGTATTGTATTCCACCCAAAAATTCGATACCGAGATTTCACCGGAAATACATGTTTTGAGACCCCCTGAACCCAAAAAAAGCATTTTTGGAAACATGTCCGTGTGTGTGTCTGTGAGTCTGTGTATCTGTGTGTGTGTGTCTGTCTGTGAACAGCATAACTCAGAAACGAACAGTCGGATAAACAGCAAACTTGGTATAAAGGTTCAGTATCTTCCAAGGATGCGACACGAAGGTTTTCGAGAAAATCCCCCACCCCAGATTACCCTTTACATGGAAGATTTTTCGAAATTTTTAATTTTCTCAAAAATGCTCTAACGATTTTAATTAAAATATCATATGTTTAAGAAATTTTCATGACAAATCAAATGTATATCTTGAATTTCCTGGGAATGTCTCCAAAAGTATTCTTCATTGTGAACGACTTTTGCATAACTGGTAAACCATAAGAGATAAACAAAATTTTACTACACAAAAATTTAGAACGCTTTAAAGTACACAATTTATGTCATATACTTTTTTTGTTGAGTGAACCATTTTTGACATATTACTTGTTATTCCCTTAAATTTCTTAATACTTATTTTCTCAAATGGGAATTCGTTATTCATTTTTTTGTCTTGGATATGCAAAGAGTATTAATCTGTGGGAAGGGGAATGGTGCTGCACCTAGCAACCAGCTATTAAGAGATATGTATATGCTTAAGGCTACTGTATTTCTATATTTCCCTTGTAAATATATATTCCCTTTACATATACAATAAAATTAGCAATAAGCTAGACTCTGCAAAAGTTTATCTCGATTAGCATGAAGTAGATGGAGAATAAGCGTTTGTAAAAATAGTTTGTACAAAAGTAGAGAAAGTCATGTGAGTGTAACACATCACATTTTTTGTGGCACATGTCGTTTGAGATATCCGTTATTAAGGCTCGAATTGTTCATTTTTGTCATTCTCTTTAACGTCCTTTCAAAATTCAATTGTTTCTCGCGATTGCGTAGAAATAGTATGGAATTTTAAGGCCAGAATATAGCGTCCTATTCTTTAACATTTGACTATCGCTGTCCTTTTTGTATCTATAGCCAAATGTGTGATGTAGCTATTTCTGAAAATATTTATTTGGATTAAAATGTAGTAGATAGAAAAATAAGCTTTAGTAAAAATTGCTAGTATACCCACTAATGAGGGTGGGGTAGAGAAAGTAACGTGAACGCATCTTATCAGATTTTTACTTTCTGTACTAATTGCCTGTAGTTTAGTAGAGAAAGTATTTTATTTCACCCAAAAATTCAATACCAAAATTTCAACAAAAATAAACGTTTTGAGATTACTTAAATAAAAACATTTTGATGTGTTACACTCATATGACTTTCTCTACTGTTATACTAAATATTTTTATAAACGCCTATTCTCATTTACTTGATGTTAGTCGAGATGAACCTTTGCAGAAACTATCTTATTGCTAATTTTCTTGTAGGAGCTAGGAGAATATGGTAGGTTTTAAGCGACAATCAAATCTTTGAAGAGCTGGTTGCTATGTGGAGCATCCCATTCTTTTTGCATGTCCAGGATAAAAACAAAACCAAAAACAAAAAACAAATAACGAATTGCCACTTGAGAAAAGGTGTAAGTATTGAAAAATTCAGAAAAATAATAAGAAATGTCTTGCGAATGGATCATTCGACAAAAAACAAATGTATGACATAAATTGTTTACTTTAAGTAGCTCTGCATTTTTTGTGTAGTAAAATTTTGTCTATCCCTCACGGTTTAGCAATTATGGAAAGGTCATTCAAAATAAAGAGGAATTTTGGTGAAATTCCCAAAAACTTCATATATACATTTCATTTTCCATGAAAAAATCTTAAACTTATTGTATTTTAATCAAAATCGTTAGCGATTTTTGAGAAACCATTTTTCAGAAATTTTTTTCTAAAACTGTTCCATGTAAAGGGTAGTCTGCAGTGGGGAGATTCTCTTGAACATCTTCGTGTGGCATCTTTAAACGATACTGAACTTAAATATAAAATTTGGTGTTTATCCGTGTTTTCGTTTTTGAGTAATGTTGTTTACAGACACACACACACCCACACACATACATACACACGCGGAGCTTTTTCTAAAAATCTTTATTCAGGGTATCTCAGAACATGTACTTTCCGTACCTAGTAGATACGTATACGACATTATTTATGTTGAATTTAGTGGGATTAACCGTTTCCAATACTTTTTTTGTTTGAAGTTTCAAATATGTTATACACCGGGGTGAGGCCGAAAGGTTTTGCAGGTAAATTATTAAATTTAGTTACCCCGGCATAAACATTAGGAGACGTAGCTACAGATGCAAACGAGAGATACCAGGAACTTGCTGCACCTAGCTAAAGCAGGCGTGGGATATTTATACTTAATACATAAATTCACATTTAACTCTGGTTTATTATAAAGTTTCCTTGGTGCAGCTACATAATTTCCAAAATGTTACAAACATTGGGGAAAATGCCCCACTCACACACACACGGACCACGCACGCTACATACCACCACACATTCTGAAGTTATACACTAAACTGTCCCTACTGGTGTCGCCACGCTATCAGACAAAGAGGCTCATCCCTCAACTTGCCTTCACCCCCGTTGACTAGAAAGGTGGACGGAAATGCCGCGTCGGACAAGAATTCAACTCACAAACGAAATAATTAGTTCAACAATGTCATTCTACACAGCAAGAATGTGTCCGACACGACAATACGCTACAATACTTATACCCTTTTTGATTCATAAGTAGCTATTCCTTCTTTCTCACGGTGTGTAAATAGCATGGAAATTCAAAGACATCATACAATACGAGCCATAATCGCATATTGACCCGCTTTCTAAAAATCTGACGAGCCCTACGTATCCTTCCTACAACGAAATGTGTAAATATGCAACGAAAGTTTATCTTAATTAAGAAGCAAACAGAGGAATAAGCTTTTGTACTTATAGTTTGTATAAAATTGAGAAAAGCAAGTAATGTGAATGCAAATATTAGATTTTTCTCGATATCTATTAATAACCAAATCCATTGCCTTGCACTGAGAACAGAACGAAACGGGATTTGCAACTATAAAGTTATCTCTTTTGTAAATGTTCTTTGTCAACTCGAAATATTTCCACTCACACAAACTGTTAACTCAATCTTATGACGCATATATTTGCATTGACTATTTACTAACGACGATCATACCCAAATTTTCCGAAATTTGGTTTAATCAAATGCAGAATAGCCCTAATGGACAATTATTTGTCATGGGATCGTGAAATTTGACATTTTATAAAAACTGTTAATCTACAATTTCACACAAATATTCGTCGTCTTAGCATGAAAGATTTAAAATATGTGGCATATTATACATTTTTAAGTCTGTACAGTTTTGAAATAAACTTCAAATATTTGTCTATAAAATTGCTAATTAAGAATCCTGTTACTGCAGCATTTAAAGTTTTCAGTTATTTCTAGATTATCAATTTAAATATAATGCTGTAACCGCGCGCGCAAAGTTACCAATGGACCGGCGCTGCGAGCGTTCTTCCCCCCGGCTCGTCTAACTGACGCGGGTAGGCTGATACCAGATCTCCTTCAGAACAATACGCGTGCGGAACAATATGCCATTGTGTGCCGCTTCCCCGTTCCGAGGATTCCTTAGGGTCATTTTAGTGTGTTCCTCTTCTAGAGTATTTTGCTTTGTATGAGAGGCCTACATAAGGGGCTACTCCGTCCAATGAGTTCAGGTCAGTTATTTAAGAAGTTACGAAGTCAAGTGCAGTCAAATAATCGAAGTATCTGGACAGTGCCGAATGCAGTTAAGTTGTGGATTGTGACTCTACAGGTCAGTTATGATTCAATTCAATGGATTTTTACAAAGCAGCAAAATATCAGGTTATTTTCCAGATATATTTAGAAGAATAAATATCCGAACACTGAAAGTAAAATTACACTTTATAAAACTGTAATAAGAACGGGCGATGCCCTGGCCGAGTGGTTAAACCGATCGCCTCCCACCAAGGCGGCTCTTGGGTTCGATCCCAGGAAACCATAAGTGGGATTTGTGGTGGACGAAGGGGCGTCTTGGGGGTTTTCTCCGGATTCTCCCTTGACATTCATTCCACCAACTGTTCCATCATCGCATTTCCTTTCATTCATTTCACCGTCAATGCATATCATTTCCTCGCTCGCTCTCGTATCAGGCTTCGAGCTGAACACACATTCTAGTTCTTCTATTTAAAAGTATGTATGCTCCCCGACAGGCGTCTGACCGCACGCATTGCCTTGTGAGATCTGGGGTTGTATCTCCTCCAAATGGGAAGGGTAAACCGAGAAAGAAGTAATAGACCTTACTGATGCATTGGACAGAATCAAGAGCAGAAACAGCAAAACTAGTTATTTAGAATAACAGAATGAGTACATTAAAGTAATAATAGAGAAAACAAGAGTGCATAGAGTAAAGAATGAAGATATTAGAAAAGAATGTGATATAACCAATATGACAAAATTTGTAACGAAAGAAAAGAAACATTGGAAGTAAGAGATGACACAGCAGAGGATACACAAGTGTTGGAAGGCCAGTAACATAATGTTTCGAAGGATGATTTTCATCGCCATTAGGCTCGGTAGAAGACAAACAAGCTTGATCTAAATAAAAGAAAACGAATAAGCATATGCGTGTATTTTGTTCACTTCCTATATATTTAAAAATACCAATACTGTTTTAGCTTTTTATATATTGATCTAACACTATGGGATAGTCTTAAATCACACAGAGAATGCCTTCCGCGGACAAAATACGCAGTTAGAAAAGAGGTTTTTCAACTCCAAAAATTTCCACATTGTTTTCTACGGCGTTTAATCTCTAGAACGTTTTTCATCTTTCACTGGTCCATTCGTATTTGTAACGGGCTTGTAGGAAGAAGACGCATTGCAGGATCCATAGTCCATTCAGCGCTATGAATCTTCTCGGTGTGCTGGCGAATTCTGGATTGCGTTCATTACAACGCTGAATAATGCTAATCTGCGATTATATAGTAAAGCCGTAACTCAAACCAGTGGATTTGGAGCGAAAAATACAGCAGCTCAGTCAAGAACAGCTTGTTGATTTGTTACTGTTGCCGCAGCGAACAAAGTAAATGACGCTCGAGTTCTACCACATTGAACTACATGTTTGTGAACAAAAATGTAATTAAATTAACTGAAGCAAGCTACCTTTTTATATATCGAATTAAAAAACAATTTGTTCGTAGCGTTTCTAAACGTGTTACCTTGGAAACAACAATTTCATTAAAGCTTTGAATTATAGAGTAATCACTGCATAATATTTAGAGCCCAAATTTAAGTAAGAACCAGGAATAGATGCATGGATATAAAAAGTTTAAAATATGCACTGAAAATATTTTAATAGTATAATTAACAGAATTTTCTTATATAGCATTAGTTTTACTTAAGTTAATAACTTATATTCTTACGTTAAAAACGTTATAAAACAAACAACACCTTTTCTTAAAATAAAGAGAGTTGGAGTTTGTTACCCTGCATCACTAAAAGGTTCTTAATTTGAACGCGTTTCAAGAGTACATATACCATTAGAGAAAGAGGAATACCAGAAAAAATACCAACACATTATCCACATAGCCACCATGAATGGATACCAGAAAAAATAATACATAAGAAGATAAATAAAGTTTGAAAGGCAGAAATACATCCAACTACTTTACTCAAGACAGCCAAAACCACAAACATATAGAAAGTTTACTTACCACCCTTGGACACGTCATAATTTTTAAAGTATTTTCAAGAAGTACCTCACCCTGACTCCACAGAATAACCACAATATACAGAAACTACTATGCAACAGAACAAAAGATCCTATCCCCAACGATAAATCAGCTGGTATATATCAAATAGTTTGTAGTGACTGTAACCTGGTATACTAGGAAGAACCAAAAGAAATCTTGAAATAACGCTTAAAGAGCATATGCGATGCATTTACAAAAAACAGACGGAAAAATCAGCAGTGACACATCATTTCTGGTCTTTAAACTATGAAATCACTCTAAACATAAAGCTCTTAAAACCGGCCAACAGCAACAATGAATTGGACATCTGGGAAAAAATACATATCGTCAAACACAAGAATCACCTAATGAATTTCGAACTACCGCCCCCCCCCCCCAGTAGCCTTTGGAGGTTCATCAACCCAGCACCAGAGAACACCACTAACCACACACATACCCCAGACAATACCCGGAAAAGTCAGTTGGAAACATGCTGACGATGGAAGCAAACCGTTCTGCTAAAACGCGTTCAAAGAACCTTTTAGTGATGTAGTGTAACAACAGCCAACTCTCTTTATTTTAAATTATGACACATCATTGTTACTAGCTTCTCAATCTTCAACATTTACTAATGGACCACGATATGAGTGCGCATGAAGAGAACTGTTTTGTTCACATGCCTAACGCCATCAAGTTCTAAGGACCAGGGGAAAGTTAAGGGCATGGCGACAGGAAACGTACAGTTGGACAACGAAAACAATACTACATTTGTAGGTCTCAGCCTTACTAGTAAGTGCAACTCGGAACTGTGTCACCCTCCGTGATTTAGGAGTACCATGCTAGCCTCTAGTTCCCGAGGTCCATTGTTTAAACCCAGCGGGAGCACAATGGATTTTTTTTCGGACGTAAAAAATCTTAGCATACCTTCCTTCGAAAGGGAGGTAAAGCCGATGGTCTCGCGTCGTAGATATAGGTCACGAAAAGGAACCTCAGCCTGATAAAGAGACCGCTGAGTAAAATTTCCGGTCTTTCACGCCAGATATAGAATGGTACGGTAAGAACCATAGTATTTAAAAGAGCGCCCATAAACAAAAACTAAAAAAAAAAGAAAAAGAAAAGCATATCGTGCCGATTAGAATTAACAACAGTTTAAACCCATAATTACACAATTCTTAATATGTTATCAACTGCGTACAGCTGTTATCCACAGAGATTGTGGCTAGATGTAAATAATACAAGAAGTCGGAATATCCTTTTATTCGAAGTTTAGGATATATCTTTACTGAACGCAGGAACTATCCCTGTTGTGTATAGCGAGTAAAGGCTACTTGAACGTAAACATAATAACAGCGCTGTTTATAAATATTCCGAATGTTGCAAAAGCTTATTGCTGGATATTATGACTTTATCCAGTTTCAGCTGTCACTTCTCCAAAATCTGAGTGTTACTTCACTGTTTTATCTAGTTCAACTTCACCAGGACTTCACTGTCTCTTCACTAATGTGACTAGTTCAATTTCCTCGCCACTTCACTTTCCTTCTTGAAGTAGCGGCCTATCGCTATGGAAGACTAAACTTCAATCTTTCCTGCAGTAGCATTCATGAAGTTATAGTTGCCGGCACAAACTCACTTGATGTCGCAACTGAAGCGCACTCGATAAGCCGCTTACTGACTTCTCTCATGAAAACGCTCGCTTATATAGGCAATGGAATCTTCCAAAAAACATTCTAGAATTATCTGGACACATGCTCTGAAGGCGGGAGAAAGAAAATTCCAGAAAAATCTGATTATCTGCGGATAAGGCTTCTGGTATTTACGCCGGGTGAGACCACGACTTATGTTTATTTATCTTCGACTGCCTAGCGCCGACCTCCCGATAACCTTGGGGCATAGCCGCTGTGTCACAGTATTAAGGACGGCAGGAAATATTATATATACAGGATGTTAAAAAAAAACGTTCAATATTTTGAGGGGTGGTAGTGTGGACCAAAACAAGGAAAGATGTCCTGTAAACATGGGTTCTAAAATATACCTTAAGAGCTATGAGCACTTGTTGATCTTCGCTACTGTGAAACATCTCTTCTGCTGCAAGCTCTTGGCTATTACGTTCGACCTATAGCAGGCTGTAAACAAATTCGCACACATTACTGTGTTATTGTCCATGATACAGCATGCATTAAACATCTGTTAGTGTTGTTACTGCAAGTCTAGGCAATTGCAATGCGTACTCTTATTTGTTCTAATGGAATTAGCCTGCGTTTTAATAATTTTGTGAAATGCTTTTACATTGAGTTTTATCTTGAAATATTTGGTATAGGCAACCCCATTAATGATATACAAACACTACAGGAAAGCGTTATCAGTGCCTGCCAGAGCATCCGTGACCAACCTGGAGTCTTTCACAGAGAGCGCGATTCCCTAAGTCGTCGGACAGAAACATGTCTTATGAATAGGCATCATGTTGAGCACCTTCTTTAGCGATGGTTCGCAAGTGCAGGTCGTATTGCACCACTGGGCTTTTCCCATACCCATAGGTATTAAATATTATGAAAAGGACTATTGTGTGGAAGCTAGGAATTGAAAAGAATCACCGGCACATATGTTAACAATTTATTATAAAGTGTTGCATTTGTTAATAATTCCACGATCAGATTGCTTTAACATTTTAAAAGTTATGTAATTTACAAATATTAAGCTCGGAAACCTTCTTGCAATTTAAGTTGCCGTAACAATCGAAAATATTTCTGAAACAGCGACTAATACAATGCAAAGATACACGAAGTGAAAAATATAAGTGCTTCTCCCGTAAATATTAACTTAGGAACACCAAAAGTAAAAAGGTTAAAGTTTGAAGATTACCATACAGTTGAAAATAATTTGGAAATGACCGAAAAGGTTATTCTTAGTGGTTTACGCCAAATCTCGCTGTCAGAACCAGAGCAAGTCTGGTTGTTAGTCACTCGGCCCCTGGTCGAAGAGTGCCTCTGCTGCCTCCACTCGGTCCCTCGCCGAAGAGTGCCTCTGCTGACTGCCCAGGAGTTGCTGCTGTTGTCCACGAGCGTGATGACGCTGGCGTCAGTGGCATGAAGCAAACCAGCCAATGGTAACTCTGCACGACGCTTTAATTTGTGGTGTGATGAATTACGTCATGCATGACATCTTTCTCGAAGCTTCGGATGTTAACTGTTTCTCTCGATGACCCACGTCATCATTTCCGAATAATTGTGACGTTCTATGCTGGTTGCATAAGCCATGATCAAGGGGAAGGAGAAAACGGCACAGTATACAATCGCAAGCAGATTACATTAGAAGCTATGCGTTTCGCAGTAAGAAAGCAATGTGCTTTCATTTATTTACTGCATTCTGTAGGCCATACGTAATAGCAAAGAGCTTGCAGTAGAAGAGATGTTTCAGCGAAGATGAACAAGTGCTCATAGCTCTTAAAGTATGCTTTTTAGTGCCCATGTTTACTGAATATTTTTTTCTTGTTTTGGTCCATACTACCACCGCTCAAAATGTGGAATACCTTTTTTTACTAACATCTTATATATATATATATATATATATATATATATATGAAAAATCCGGTTAAAGGCGTCTCGGTTTTACCGTAGACTTGATTGCTAAGTGTGACACTACATAAGACATTAAATTTATGGCCGGTTTTTCAGCGTAAAGAAAGAGATATCGCGAATATTCCTCTTTTTTACGATTTATATTTTCTCAGACATAAACGTGCTCTCAGGCAAAACTGTTTTAATAAACTGCCAATTTTTACTTTCTCTACTTTTTACCTATTAAGTAGAGGCTTTATTGTATTTCGTCCATAAATTTTTAGTGGATATTTCACTTTAAACACGCGTTTACAGTTCCTCAAAAAATAAATGCTTTTAGAAAAAGATGTGTGCGTGTGTGAGTCCGTCCTGTGTCTGTATGGCTGTAAACCGTGTAACCTTAAGACGAAAAGCGGGTTAAACATCAAACTTGGTATTTTCGAGCAGCAACAAAGCGACACATAACATTAACAAGAAAATCCATCCACAAAAACTATACATAAAAATGTTTAGTTACCTTTTATTTTTTCTAAAGTTGTTCTAACAGTTTTGATTAAAATAGCATACGTTTACAGTACTTCCATGGGGGATGTGTATCTGAATTTAATGCAAACAGCCGTAAGGACCTCATTCTAAATGTATTTTGTAAGGTTTGTTATAACTGGTAAGCCACAAGGAATAGACAGAAACGTACTACAAAAAGAATGCAGATTTCGTTAAAACACAAAATTTATGTTTAATATAATTTTTTAGCATTAACCTTATCGGAGTTATACTTATTATTAACTTAAACTTTCAAATACTTAATACATTTCTTGAAGTACTAGTCGCTATTCATTTTTGCTCGTGATCATACCAGGAACATGGAATTTTAAGCCTATTACATAGGTAACCACTTTTAAAAGATTGAGACTATCACTTTGATCTACAGTAACCCTCTAGTATCAACTACTAAATGTGTAATAAAAGCATATCTACGAAATTCTAACATGAAGAGATGGAATGGTAGGCTTTTATAAGAAGAGTGTACAAGACTGGGTAGAGAGTGTCATGTGAATGCAGCAGTAGAGTTCTTATTCAGAAATTTCAGAGTTAAACTTTCTAGAGAGTTCCTGGTATCAAATTTAGAACGATTCTTGGGTATTAACAAAAAAGGTACCTATAGGCATTGAAGCATAAGCATTTGCAATTAGCTGTTCCAGGCACTAAAACGCCATTCTGTTTAGTGTTCTCGGCAGATTGTCCAGTTAGTCATTTTATCGTACATTTCAATCAGAGATGAGTAGAACTTAGTTAACACCATGTGCTTTTTGTGGAGAAAAGCATGTTATTTACAATGAATAATAAACCGGGTATGCATCAAAAGGTAGAAGAAATATTTAAGTCATATTTTTTTTTTTGAAATGTTACATGCTTTGTAATGTGGTGAAATAAACAAATCCATAAACTTAATTCCGTTTCTTAAAATTCTTGTTCCATTTTTAAAAACGGCCTTAAGTATCTCAAAACTCTAAGTTTTGAGTTTGAATTAAGTTCAACCCAATCAAAGACAAACTTCGAATAACCTTGTTATACACAAAATTGGTTAATGTGATTTTCACAATTAAAAAAATCTGATGTGCTGCACTCACATGACTTTCCCTACAAACTATTTTTCAAAACCTTATTCTCCACCTGCTTCATGTTAATCGAGATAAACGTTTGCAGAAACTATCTTATTGCTAATTTTCTTGTAGTTGCAAGAGGAATGTGGTGAGCTTTAAGTGATATTCAAAGCAATAGCTGGTTGCTATGTGGAGCATTTCATTCTCTTTGCATGTACAAGACATGAAAAAACATTCTGATGTGTTACACTCGCATGACTTTCTCTACTCTTGTAGAAACTATTTTTACAAACTCTTATTCTCCATACGTTTCATGTTAATCAAGATTTCGAGATGTTAATCTTATTGCTAAGTTTCTTGTAGATGCAAGGGGAATATGGTAGGCTTTAAGCGATAGTCAAACATTTTAAGAGCTGGTTGGTATGTGGAGTATTCCATTCACTTTGCATTACCAGGACAAAAAAATGAATAACGAATTTGAGAAAAAGTATAAGTATTGGAAAATTTAAGGGAATAAAAGTAATATCTCTAAAATGGTTCACTCAAAAAAAAATGTATATGATATAAACTGTGTATTTTAACACGATCTACTTTTTTGTGTAGTAACATTTTGTCTATCTCTTATGGTTTACCAGTTATGCAAAAGTCGTTCACAATGAAGAATACTTTTGGAGACATTTCCAGAAAATTCAAGATATACATTTTATTTGTTATGAAAATATATTAAACATATGACGTTTTAATCAAAATCGTTAGAGCTATTTTTGAGAAAATTAAAATTTTCGAAAAAAGTTCCATGTAAATGGTAATCTGGGGTGGGGTGAGTTTCTTGAAAACCTTCGTGTCGCATCTCTGGAAGATACTGAACCTAAATACCAAGTTTGGTGTTTATCCGACTTGTCGTTTCTGAGTTATGCTGTTCACGGTCTCACACACGGACATATTTCCAAAAATGCTTTTTTGAATTCAGGGGTCTCAAAACATACATTTCCGGTGAAATCTCGGTATCGAATTTTTGGGTGGAATACAATACTTCCCCTACTTACTATACGTAGTAGAGAATGTAAAAAACAACGAATAGTTCCCATTTGAGAAAAAGTATAAGTATTGGAAAATTCAAACAAATAACAAGGAATATCTTGGAAATGGTTCACTGGACGAAAAAAATGCCTTTGACATAATATGTGTGTTTTATCGAGATCTACCTCTTCTGTGCTGTAATATTTTTACTGCCTCTTACGATTACCAGTTATGAGGAAGTTATTCAGAATGATGAGGACTTTGGTGAAATTTTCAAAAAATTCAAGATATACATCTCATTTGCCATAAAAATATCTTAAACGTAAGATATTTTAATCAAAATCATTAGAGCCACTTTTGAAAAAATAAAAATTTTCGAAAAATCTTCCATGTAAAGGGTAGTCTGGGGGGAATTTTCTTGAAAATCTTTGTGTCGCATCCTTGGAAGATAGTAAACTCAAGTATCAAGTTTGGTATTCATCCGACTTTTCGTTTTTGAGTTATGCTGTTCACAGTTAGACAAACAGACACACACACACGGACATGTTTCCCAAAATACCTTAATTTGAACTCGGCACACCTCAAAACATATATTTCAAGTGAAATCTCGGTATCGAAATGAAAACAATACTTCCCCTACTTATTACACGTAGTAGAGAAAGTGAAAAAGCAAGAATAGATTCGGTATAAATTTTATTGTTTGGTTATTACCTATTGAATATTAAATACCTACCCGCTTTTGATAATCAGAGTTACGTGCTATTCCATGCTGTTTACGTAATTATACATTCGGCAATTGAATTAATGTATTCATTATACTGTACTATTCAACCAATAATTTACAATTCGCTGGAATTTATTAACTAATATTAAAGAAAGCTATTTTAAAACCAATCAATTATTGCTATAATTACTGGAATAGCAACCAAGTTACACCTCAGTAGTATACACGTTTTAAGCTCTAATAGATATCGCATTAATTGACCTAATAGTGGTTGCAACTATAAAGCCCGGGACTTAAGTACTTACATGTTTGTAAGTCGCCATTGGGGTATGACATCTCAATACAATTTGAGATCTCCTTGTGGTTTACCGGGAAAAATGCGAATCAGCTGGAGAATTTAATGTCGTGTCGGCATGTTGCCATGGTAGCTCAGTGGTTAGAGCAACCGGACGGAGACCGGGAGATCCGTGGTTCAAATCCCGGCTATGGCATTGAGTTTTTCAGTCATCTGATTCTACCTTTCTAATAGATATCGTTGATATATTTTGCAAGTTTTACAGAAATCGGTCCAATGGTAAAATATATAATGATTTAATTTGTAGATGAGAGATTACTCCCTAAGGGCAAGTTCTATAGCTTCCCAACTCTAATTTTGTAGTTAACTCATATTTCTAATAACTATTAAAAATGATATACAACTAGATAAACTCAGACGATAAAATTTCCTTGCTTTTGTAAAATGTTCTTTTTTTTGGCGTTTCCTGGTATTCATTTTTGCTGCACGGATTTCGCTCGGTTTTTTGCTTTCAATTATATTAATGATACTCAAGCAATAGAAATGTAATCCGGAAACACTCAGCACTGATGAGAAGGAAGCATTTCTTACCACCAGCAAAAAACAAGAATCCTCTCAGGGAACGCTTTTCGCGGACATTTTGTTGTGTAACTTAATTCTTAAGCCGTCCACAAAAATAGACGGCAGCGTCGGAAGGAAAAGATTTAGCGTGAAAGTAAGTCTAGATGGGAAAAACAAAAACAATTCACTGCGGCGGACGTTGCTTGCGACGTCAGACAGGGCAATAGTAATCACTTAGTGCAACATAACATAAATTGTTTTAAGCC
The DNA here is from genome assembly GCA_030765065.1 of Deroplatys truncata. Lineage (NCBI taxonomy): Eukaryota > Metazoa > Arthropoda > Insecta > Mantodea > Mantidae > Deroplatys > Deroplatys truncata. Next base: position 65,739,634 of record CM060979.1, read on the forward strand.
AGTTACTGTACGTCGCAGAAAACAACGCAATTCATTTCTTGTTATTAAACCAAAGTACAAGAGACGGACAATTTAGGAACGTGAATGGTGTATCTAATATTATTTTATTGGACAACGCATGCTGGTGCTCTGCTGATTGTGTAATATCAGTACCAGGCTTGCCAACTACACATTTAATCGGTCTGAGGTCGATTTATGACAGGGTCATATTACAAATTACTTTTTATTCAGTATTCTGCTAAGAATTACAAGCAGATTCCGAGAGGTTTGTGTATCTGTTGCAGATATGGAAGAAGTTGTATAGCTTTTAAAACTTTTCTTTTTAAAACTATTTATTTGAACTTCAGGTATCCAGCAACGTTAAATTAGATGGTTTGTTACGTTATTTTTTTACCACGCTTTGGGCGTCAATTTTAAGTAGTTTTTATTGAAGGAGTTGTATTATATTTCAACTGTTGGGAGCCGAACTTGAAGTAGCTGCAAACGACGTATGGTAAACTGTTTCCGGTAGCCTTCGCCCCAAATGTATATTTAGGTGGCGATTTAAATAACACTTCACTGATATAGAGAGCTGTGAGATGTTTCTGATTAATTAATTACTTTTTAATATGTAAACTATTTTTCGTCTCACATGAATACTATTATATCACTCGAGGACGCATCACGCATCCGGTTACAATCACTGTCTGCAGGTAACACGTCTGGTTATGATCACTGTTTGGAGGCAACTGAATTGATTTCAACCGTATAAACTTGTAAATTTCTGTATTTCAAATCTCTGATTGGCTAATTCTACTCCGATAGAATACCTGCATTTAACTAAAGCTTTTTCTGGTTGTTGATTGGCTATTTTTAGACTGTCTCAAAATTTACATTATTGTTGCTCCAAGAATCACAAGTAGTACTGTTCAACTTTCTTACTCATTATTGACTCAAGGTTACCTCATTGTTACCTCATTGTAAGCAACTTTTAACTTATTTTTCTCACAGCTCCTACATTATTAAATTACGTAATGCATTCACATAACATTATTGAACATGTTTACAATAATATAAGCATGTGCAATGACTGTTAGATGCATTTTACAAATTATTACATACACATATTGCTTCAAGGCGGGCTGCTATTGAATTTACATATTATATAATTTCACTGAAGTCATTAATGTTAAAAATACTGCCTCAACGTTTACAACAGAACCCTTCATGGCTTCATAAATACATTTAACTAAAATCTTTCTAACGCTAAATAACTAAAGAACTTCAAAAACTTCATATATAACTCCGAAAATCCTGCTTTTATTTTAATTAGTGTATGTTGTTTGTAAACCGAATTTTACATAATACGGGATGTCAAAAAATGCTTTGCATATTTTGAGAGCTGGTGATATGAACCTAAACAAGAAAAAGTCTAAACATGAGCTCTAAAATGCATAACCTAACTCTATGATCACTTGTTCATCTTCAAAACTGTGAAACATCTCTACTACTGCAAGCTCTTTGCTATTATGTGTGACCAACAGAATGCAGTAAACAAACGAGGACACATTACTCCGTTACTGTGAAACAGCATAGCTTCTAATGTAATCTGCTTGCGATTACATAGCCCCTGCACTTGTGAACCATCGCTAAAGGAGGTGCTGAATAAAGTTGCCCATTCGAATTAAGGCATGTTCTGTACGACGTCTTAGGGAATTGCGTACTCTCTGATAGACTCCAGATTGGCCACGGATGCTCTGGCAAGCGTTGATGACGCCTTCGTGTAGTATTTGTAAATCATTAATGCGGGTTGAATATATTTCAAGATAAATTTACAATGTAAAAGCATTTCACAAACTTAACAAAACACAAGCTGATCTCATTAGACCTAATAGAAATATGCGTTGCACTTATACAGAACTGTTTACGGTTTACAGTAACACCACTAATAGATGTTTATTGAATGCTGTATCCATGGACACTAACATAGTAATATGTCCTCAATTGTTTACTGGCTGCTGTGCTCATAGGTGTTAAGGTATGCATTTTAGAGCCCGTGTTTACCGGACATTTTTTTCTTGTTTTCATTCATACTACCACCTCTCAAAATATGGAATAGTTTTTTTTAACACCCGGTATATTATATTATTCGAATAATTCTCTTTTTTATCCCTATGGTGTTATTCAAGAGAAACGATTTGGAACAAAGCAATAGAGGATTAGTTACTTACCACTAGCAGAAAGAAAATTAAATCATAACTTGCAGTGAGCTCATGCGAAAGAAAAGAAAACGAACACAAGTCCTCAAAATATTCCAAAAGATGACTGAATTACTTCAAAATGGAAAAATGCACGGATTAATGGAATATTTTAAAGACTTCTGATGCTATGAAGGCGTCATTGGCACAAATGTACGTATGTTTTATTGGATCTATATAAACGAATCTTTTTATTTTCCAGTTGTACAACATTTTATAGTGTTTATTAAAAAATAAGATAACCTTACGGACTATTAGAAATCAATTCAAGATCTAGATACAATAAAAGCATTTTTCGTTGTAAACATTTGTTTTGGTTCATAGGGAAATTAACAAAACCTTCGCCTTACATCCTGAAGAATATTTCTGGTGAAGTCGTCATATAGAAATTTTGGATGGAATACAACACCGTAGGCAAACATTTGAGAAAGCAAAACCATATATAATGCACCTATGTGTTTCAATTTGTCTTTAAAGGCCCTCGGTTATTAATTATTTATTCGGTGAAGTGCTTAAAAACATTGCAATGGTTTTGTTTCTGAAATTTGATCTTGCCACTAATTCATTAGACTACTACCACAATTCAGGCATATTTTAAAACTAAATTTTATTATCGAAAGTTATCTCTTCACAATTCATTTACATTATATACAATGTAGTATTTAGTAAACATATATTGACTCAATTCTTGATTTCTTCTCTCTATATTCCGATTAAAACTGATCTTCTGTATTTTCGAACCAGTTGTGATTAACAAGTTCTTCCCTCCTGGTTTTACTCCTTTAGTAAAATGCATTTAGATATTAGAATACGGTAATGTTGGAACATAACATGCGTATTATGGTAATCCATCTGCGAAATTTGCAAAATTCACAGTACGCAACATAACTTGCTGAAATTTATGCCAGTTAAAAGCAATGTTTTTTTCACGTTTCAGAATTCTAGATCGCATGGATATTTAAATATTATTTTCATCGTGAAAATGTATTGCTGCAATAAAAATATTTCATGTGAATTCATTTTAAAAAATTTTTACAAAAGCAATCAATTTTTGCTGCAAAAGCTTCGATAAAACATCTATCACTCGTATCAGATTTTCTAGTAGAAAAATAACTTATATTTGCACTCTTCAAAATTCTTGAATTTTTTGGAAAGCAAAATAATTTGTTTCTCGAAATTGGAGCATTATTTTAAAAGCGATATGTACTTTTGAGAATCAGTACAAACGTTTTGAAACAAATTAACAAAAGACTGCATTCTGTGGAGCATTTTGGGTATGAAAATATGCTGAAAAAAAGTTTGCGAGAAAGCAATTTTTAACGTTATATGTGTCTGTTAATAAGCATTCACCTATCCATTAATGCTTCAGTCATATAGTTAGGTTAATTGCGCAAAGCAGAAAAAAATATAGTATGCAAGTTTATAATTCGTATTATTTTATTATGAGAAAACAATTTAGTTTTTAACTTTTAACAATTTGTGGTCAAATTTCAACCAATTCTTTGTTTTTCGTTCTTGCTGATATTACTCCACAAAGAATGTGTATATAACAAAATGCTAGTAACCTATCTCCGAGCCATTTTTATATGATACGCGAAATGAAATTTGGGTGCATCCTAATGTATCGCAGACCGTGAAAGTCTGTAATACATTAGTCATGAATTCTATCTCGCCTACTTACATCATAAGAAATCCAAATAATGATGTTATTAAAGACTTTAGTATGTGCAGGTTAAAAGACAATTCTTGAACACGAATTTGTTTGTAGGATGTAGTTTTAATATTTTTAAGTTTTATGGTTATCCGTGTTTTAAAGAGTTTTGAAATGTTTTCATTCATGGGAAAACTTATTTAGGCTTCCAACATAGCAAAATAGACAATATATTACAGTAGAAGCAGTGTTAAACTTAGGATTTTTGTATATTAAAAGGAAGTAATACGATTATATCTATCAACCGGAATCTTTAAAGCGTTATATCGAAAAATTTAGTTTTATCAAAGTTATGAACATGCGCCTTCTAATGGGGGAAAATCTTTGTATTCAAAAGTAGGACTTTCGGAAGCTGATTAGGTCGTAATGGCTCCGGAATTTTGAAGGACATTGATACAATATGTTGCGGGGTTTATGCTGGTAGCACTGTTTTAAAATTAGTGTTTTGTGCACGGTTTAAACGCAGTATATACATGAAATTACGTTTAAGGAGGACTTACGATTTTGAAAACATAATTATTGCTGATATTCAAATTAATTCACACCAGTGACAGGGAACATATACAGGCATCTGCCCAGCGGCAGACGTGATATAGGCTAACTGGTAATTAAATAAGCTGATCACACATTCAAGAACACACGTATTTGCACGTCAAACTCTGAACATGGTGACAAGATAATTAAAGAGCAATGATTTTCCAATTCATACAGACTTAATAAAGCATTGTAAGAAGAAGTACCAAAAATTATAACAATGAAAATGTTTGTGAAGGAAAACGAGAAAAATAATGAGGGGCTATTGGCATTACAACATTCAGTTTTAAAATTCGTAATTAAGCATCATTAGTTACTAGCATAAGTATATCAAAACTACAATATCGGCATACATTTTCATATATTTGTAGTTAACAGCTTCGTTCTTCTATTTGAAGAAAATACATCACTGTAACAATACGCGGTGCTACCTGCGGTCCGCCGGGTGGGGCATCCCGGCCCGCCACCTGTGTGGGGCCCTCGATCGGTCTTCAGAACAACAGGCGCACACGAACCCATTTTGTACCACTTCCCGACAATTTTTTGCTACTATAGGAAATTCCCATCAGCCGTTCCAGTAGTTTCTTCTAGAATATTCCACTTTGTAACTGGGCAGATATATGGGAATAATTTCACTCCGATGGAGGATTTCGTTAGTTAAGAAGTTACGAAGTTAAGTGCCGTCAAAAAGTCGAAGAGCCGAGTGTAGTTCGGTTGTGTGTTGTTCCTTGTGATTCGATTCGACGGATCAGTTGTGTTCTGTTCCGAGTATCTTACATGTAAGGTTTGTGCTACGCTGAGCACCAAAGTGACAAAGTATGTAAGCAGCAACCGCTTTGTTCGTTTGTTACATTATTTTAAACCTCATCACCTAGTTTCGCTGCATAACGAAACTATTTCATACAAGTGTTCATAAACTTCACTTCATTAACATAGACGATAATTATTTTGTGGCAGTACTCAAAGCAGTATTTGTCTGAATGGGTGAGAAGAAATCTGAAACAGCTACGAGATTTTTTTTATTTCAGGATAGATTAGTAGCTGAAACCTAATGTCAGTCAATTTAATGCTATGCTATTAAGAATGTATTAGCTTTGGAAATTCTGAAAATATAATAATATTGAATTTTTCTATATTCGTACGCAAGAGTGAGTTGTAACAATTTTATTTCATAATGCCTACTCAGAAGCTCAACTTGTAAAAAAACTGTTTTCCTTAAAAGTGTGTTTTGCATATAATTTGCTAAAAATGTTGCCTTATTCATCTTATACTTCAAGGTGTACGCAATTTATCAATATTCTTGCCCGACTTCAAGATTCTTCAGCCATCTCTTTGCGGATTTACACACACATCGTCTCCCTGTGGTAAGAAAAGTTTTCACAGTTCAAAACCTAACAGCAAACTTGTAGAAATACTTACAATGTCGTCAGCGCAAAATATCAGCATTTATTAAAACGTGAAAAATTGTTATAATAACGAATCGGCATAACGGAGGGGTTCAAAAACGTAGCAAAATCTAGCGAAACTACTATGTATATATTTTTGCATATGTAAAACTATGCCTCAAACCTTCTACTAGTTGCAATATCCAGAATACTAAATACAATACATTTGTAACGTTTCAGCAAGTTGTCATAAGTTGGCCTAGAAACCAAAGCGAACATAATTTTGCTTAGTAAATGGACGTATAGTCTAACCCTTGCGTAACTATACAACCATACAGTAATTTCAGTTGTTTCATTTCTAATACCTTACTCTTATATTTTGAAAGTTAAGTTACGCATTATATTTTTTGTTTAAAATTTCTTACAGAAGAATTAAAAAGTCCCCGTTATTATCATTTGATTCTTATGACGTCAAAACGGATTGTTTAAAAAGATTCTAGAAGAGTACACTCATTGGTTTCAGTTTGTGTGTTGTAAATATTGTAACAAATGAGAATACCATTTGCTGCTAAACACTATTTACCACTTACGTGCTCAGTGTAGCTCAAATGTTTCACTTGGGACACTGTTGACGCACACTCAGAACAGAACACAACTGATCCGTCGAATCAAATCACTGCTGAACTGCGAAATCATAACTCACCATTGAACTACACTCGAGAATATCCTTTTTTCACTTCGTAACTTCTTAGTTAACTAAACTTTCCAAGCAAAAGCAGCCTATTATATAGGACGCACATACAAAGCGGAATGTTCTAGAAAGAAAGTCTACTAGAAAATTCCAAAAGGAATGTTCTGGATAAGTAAAAACTATGAAGAAGCGGCACATAATGGATTCGTAGCATGGCCATAGTTCTGAAGGCCGGTTGAGGGCCCCACTCAGACGCCGGTCTGAGATGCGCTTACCGGCGGCTCACAGGTAGCTTCGCGCACGCGGTCCAAACGTTAAGAAATTTACATAACATCATATTTATAGTACTGGAGTTTTGTAAGCACCTTGTATGCGTTTGAAAAATTTTGAGATTCCCTAGCGTTCATCAAGGCATGGAACAAAGCCAAATAAGTATAAGTTTTCAATATATCCTTCGGATGGGCGCGTGAGGTCTTTTGAGACCCATAGATGTTCTTCTAACTGAAAATGGATATATATGCTGGAGCCACCCAGTGTCTAGCGTTTTCTTTTTGAATGTTTCCTACATTTATTAATTTTCCGCCCACTTTATGTTATTGCATATTTTTTGCTTAGATACGAGATAAATGTTACAGTTTCTGATATCCTCCTTGAATTTTAGAATTTTTACGCCCACGCGGATGAATATAACATACAATGATAACACAAAAAAATAAATATTTTTAATGCATTATGATTATGTAATTTACGAAAATATTATGATACAAAAAACAAAATACTCAATTACTTCAAGCATCAACAACCAATGCCCCCGGTATAAGCATCTTCAATATACTCTTAACACATAATTAGTTAATTACGTTAATAGCAGTAGAAATTACGATAATTAAACTAATGGTGTTTTTACCTGTAGTAAAGCCTGATAAATGTTCGTTTACACACAGAGATGATATATAAGGAATGGAAGTAGATGTAGAGGGAATTCCAGCTAACATCCTGCAAATGTTTTTCTGTGGCATGGTATCTTCAAAACACGCTTCAATAACAAACGTACACTTTTATCCACAACGCTTTCAAACCATCATGCTTACTCCTGTACCGGCTATCGGAGTTGCTGAAGTTCGTCGTAAGCAGGACCTATTACTTGTCGGCATTAATAAAACCTAGATATTTATTATTATGTTAGGTATTCTTTACAGCAGGTAATACATTATTAGTAATTGATTAAAGAGCTTACCTAATAGCATTCCTGTGGTCATAACAAGAAATATTTTCTAATCAACTGCAAGCGGTTGATTTCTTTCTCTTTTATTATAGTGAAAACCCGCTTTATATCGGTCTTAGTTTTAGATTAGAGTTCTAAGCGGGTCGGAATTTTTAGGCACGGCCCGAAGCCGAGTACGTTATACTGTACCACGGAACCGGCTGACTGTCCAACTTTGTTTTAAATAAAATTATTTTATAGTTATTGATATTATTATACGAAGCATTGCTCCTGGTAGCAAAGGAACTCTGGTTCAATTTCCGATGCCGGCATGGGAATTTTTCCCCTACTAAAAGCTCTGATAAGGAATGATCTCGGATACATTGGACTAATTGAAGAGCCACTCTAGAGAAATAGTGGCGATTGTGGTCCTAGACACCTCATGTAGCAAGTGACATATTGACCACATGCCGTCCCTATCACTGTATTCTACCCAGGATGTCCTGGGTGTGGGTGAACGGAGGCAGGCGAAGTTTGCAACCGCAGTGCTGCTGTAAATTTTCCGTAATTCGGGGAAGTTTAGTATTTATTATAAAATTTTACTATTAATTTATTTAAATGTTTAAGATAAGTTGATTAATAAGCAAATTAAATTACTAAATTGCTATTGTTAACAGTGTGTTAGGTTAAAATATTATCTTTATTGTACCTTTATACGGAAAAACTTTGTTATTTTTTATTTTCTGAAAAATAGCGCTTTAGATTAGAATACCGTACGTTTCAGATATTTATATGATAGATAAAATTATCTCTTGAATGAGATCACTCATTTTTCAAGTCCGAGCCTAATAAACATTTTTCAAATAAAGCTCGAACCCGGCCCGAGGTAGAGCAGACCTCTGTTTCAGATACATTCACAACAATAATCTGACATCTTCAACACGAGTGAAAAGCATATTTACAAGTTCATACTGTCGGTGTCCATCAGAAATACCAAACTTAAGCTATCAAAGATTTTTCATTCGGAGGTTTACCAGAGCTTTCAATAGCTTTATGGTGGAAATTTCCGACGTTTTCCTAGCTTCGAAAGCTCATACAACTTACCATAATGCCCAATGTTCACATTTCTCTTAACTATTAGCATCGAATACTTGGCCCACAACGATTTAGGAGAAAAGTTTAAGCTAGATCCCCAAGGAAGCCATAAGTGGTGTTTCATTACTGCTTCTATCAAATATCTCTGAAGTATACTCATTATTGTGCAAATGCCTAGATTTTATTGGCAGTACTTCAAATTTAGCTAAAATTTCGGCAGGTATTCCGCCAGATACATTATTCGTTTTGTTCGAAATGATTTTATTTTGTTTATTAAATGCAGCGTTCCCTAGATACCATTTCGTATCAAAATGAAACTCATTAATCGAATTTTTAATTTTCAGTTTTCCTTTGAATTATTGATTTATTTAATAACAAACTAGTGCATTATAAATTACTGTATACATCACAGGAATTATTAGTGATTTGCCCTCGAACAACTTACCGAGGTTGTTAATACACCACCTCAACAATGGAGCTTACGCACAATATTGAAAAGCTGCTGCCCCCAGCACGGCGTTTTACTTAAATTATTAAATTCTAATAGGTTCTATTGCATATGAAACAAATTGATAATAATGAATTATTCGCAACAAATTAGCATAATAATTTTTGTGAAATGGTTATTTACTTTTAACTTAGGTTCATTAACTGTTAAAATTTAAATTCTCAGTGGAGTTAGTGCAAAAAGCCTGAAGCTAAGAGAATGTAATTACCCCTATCTGACAATAGCTTTTATATAATTCCATACTTCAGTTATTTGCTCAACTTATTTCATCCGTGTTGTAATAGTGATTAAACTTAACAATAAACTTGCTATTCCCTTTCACAATGAACAGTCGACAGTTAGTTGAAGAATATGTTGTTTGGAGATTGTAACGAAAATTGACCTGACAAGCGGACCGAACTAGTTCATGAGATTCGAAGAAATAATTCAAATACTCTACATTTTATTAGTGAGGTTCATCAGACCAAATAGCCGATTGCAACATTAAAATATGTCAGTCTACACATATTTAATTTGCGCTACGTCGCATTTATGTCTTTTGTATTACTATAAAATGTTGCCAAATATTCTTTCCAGTTTAGAGCCGTTGGGAAACTCTCTTCAAGGAATTCCAACATGACTTCATTCTCCGAAAATATTGAAAAGCGGCCGATAACCCTACCTGAAAATAGCAAAACAATCAAGCTCTTCATAAATTCGTGTGGAGGTTAATCAACATTATTATTATTAATTATTATTATTATTATTATTATTATTATTATTATTATTATTATTATACAAAATAAGCACAGAATGACCAGCATGTCCCCGTTGCCGATGCTCATGTACTAATCATACCTAATTTCTGTGAAGGTTCAACTAATACCTTTATAAAACATACTCTGGCGTAGCTATAAGCTTATCGCACGAAGTAGTCCTTCAGAGCCAACCGATTGGCCTGTTAAACAGATAAGGAAATGAAGGGTGCTCTCCCCGTGACGTAAATTTAAGAAGTGATATCGAGAGATAATGATATTTATCTGGGTGCTTCTTTCTCCCCGCCTCCCCGAACATCCTCGAACTTTTCGAATTATACCATTTGTTAAAAAAAGTATTACATAATTTGAGGTGTGGTAGTATGCACAAAAACATGAAAAATATGTGCACTAAACATGGGCTCTAAAAGGCATACCTTAAGAGCTACGAGCATTTGTTCATCTTTGCTATTGTGTAACATACACTACGTGATCAAATGTATCCGGACACCTGACTGAAAATGACGTACAAGTTCGTGGCGCCCTCCACCGGTAACGCTGGAAGTTAATATGGTGTTGGTCCACACTTAGCCTTGATGACAGCGTTCACTCTCGCAGGTATACTCTCAATCAAGTGCTGGAAGGTTCCTTGGGGAATGGCAGCCCATTCTTCACGGAGTGCGGAACTGAGGAGAGGTATCGATGTAGGTCGGTGAGGCCTGGCACGAAGTCGGCGTTCCAAAACATCCCAAAGGTGTTCTATAGGATTAACGTCAGGACCCTGTGCAGTCCAGTCCATTACAGGGATGTTATTGTCGTGTAACCACTCCGCCACAGCCCGTGCAGTATGAACAGGTGCTCGATCGTGTAGAAAGATGCAATCGCCATCCCTGGAATTGCTCTTCTGCAGTGGGAAGCAAGAAAATGCTTAAAATATCAATCTAGGTCTGCGCTGTGATCGTGTCACGCAAAACAACAAGGGGTGCAAGCTCCCTCCAGCAAAAATACGACCACACCATAACACCACCACCACCTCCGAATTTCACTGTTGGCACTACACACGCTGGCAGACGACGTTCACCGGGCATTCGCCATACCCACACCGTGCCATCGGATCGCCACATTGTGTACCGTGATTCTTCACTCCACCCAACGCTCTGCCACTGTTCAATCATGTAATGTTAACGCTTCTTAAACCAAGCGAGGCGTCGTTTGGCATTTTCCTACGTGATGTGTGGCTTATGAGCAGCCGCTCGACCATGGAATCCACGGTTTCTCACCTCACGCCTAACTGCCATAGTACTTGGAGTGGATCCTGATGCAGTTTGGAATTCCTGTGTCATGGTCTGGATAGATGTCTGCCTATTACTCTTTACGACCCTCTTCAAATGTCGGCGGTCTCTGTCAGTCAACAGACGAGGTCGGTCTGTACGCTTTTGTGCTGTACAAGTCCCTTCACGTTTCCACTTCACTATCACATCAAAAACAGTGGACCTAGGGATGTTTAGGAGTGTGAAAATCTCGCGTACAGACTTCTGACACAAGTGACACCTAATCACCTGACCACGTTCGAAATCCGTGAGTTCCACGGAGCGTCCCATTCTGCTGTTTCACGATGTCTAATGACTACTGAGGTCGCGGATAATGAGTACCAGGCAGTAGATGGCAGTACAATGCGCCTAAGATGAACAACGTATGTTTGTGGGATGTCCGGATACTTTTGATCATATAGTGTTTCTTCTATTGCAAGCTCTTGCTATTACCTACGTGCGACCTACAGCAGGCAGTAAACAAATGAGGACAATTACTCTGTTATTGGCCATGGATACAGCATGCAATGACCATTTGTTTGCGCTGTTACTGTAAACCGTATTCACAGTTATGGTTAGGTGCAACGCAATTTCTTATTAGTTGTAATGGAATCAGTTTGTGCTTTGATAGTTTTGTGAAATACTTTTATATTGCAGTTTTATCTTTAAATATGTTATGTATGGAACCCCCATTAATGATGAATAAACACTACAGGAAGACGTCATCAATACCTGCCAGAGCATCCGTGATCAACCTGGAATGGTGAGAGTGCGTGGTTCCCTAAGATGTAGGGCAGAAGCATGACTTACTATGAATGGACACTATATTGAGCACCTTTTTAGCGATGGTTCACAAGTATATGTAATTTAAAGCAGATTGAATTATAAGCTAGGTTATTTCACAGTAACAGAGTAATGTGTCCTCATTTGTTTACTGCATTCTGTAGGTCATACGCAATAGCAGACAGCTTGCAGTAGAAGAGATGTTTCACTGTAGCGAAGTTGAACAAGTAATCGTAGCTCTTAAGGTCTGCATTTTAGAGTTCATGTTTACTGGACATTTTTTCTTGTTTTAGTCCATACTACCACCTCTCAAAATATGGAATACTTTTTCTTTAACATCCTGTATATAAGTGAGTGCGCTTCTGATGCAACATAAAATTCTGTTAAGTGAGTTGGCTCTACGAATGAGTTTGTGACGTACAGTGAGTGCTGCTACTGCAAGCGATTAGAGCTGTCTTGTGTTCGACGCTCCAGGGAGTGAAATGGAAGGAAGAGGCTACGTCGCGAGGAAAACTGCACTAAATCTCATTAATGAAGTGAAAATGAAAACAAAACAAAGTTACAATACGTATAGCTACACGTCAATAAGGAAGAGAAGTCTACAAAAGGCATGAAGCGATTAAGTACCGATTGTCTACACCAAGGGTGGCGAAACCGACCTCTTTCCGCGAGTCACCAAATATGCAACACGCACTGCATCACTCAGCAGCATGTGAAAAACAAAGGGACGGTTGCAGAGATGGAACGGCGCCTACGAGTCAAAATGAGTCGCGAGTCACGTTTTCGCCACCTCTGGTCTACACCATTAGGCCTAATTCCTGTGAAGATTTAAAAACTAAGTTAATTTTATGCTGCACGACCAAGTGACCTATGGTATCGTGTATAATATTGCTTAGCACTGGTTTTGTAGCATTGCGGGTTTAGGATATGGTGCATTTATACGTTCCTTAGTGTATTCCTTTTACTGTTTTAGGTAACTACTCAAGTAATACCTATGGCCTGCCTAGTTGACTCTTCATCGAACTGTACTAAAATAATGCAGTAATAACTTGAACAATGGTTACAAAATCAGATTTAATAACTAGTTTAAGATACGGCGGAAGGCGCTATAATAGCTAATTTCATAATGTGTGGCTTAAAATGTTAGGTCTAAATTTCGTCTATTTGGTCTACAGTTCGTCTATTTAAGGAAACTGGCGAGTAGTAGACAATTTCCGTGTTATTTATTCCACATCTTGCATCCCTAAAAGCACTTCCTGTATTATTTCCATAACAAAACATAGCTATTATAAAGAAGAACATTCATCGCTCATTAGAAATGCATTTTGTGTGTAGAAATCAACTAATATTTTTGCCAAAACAACATTTCAGATATCCAAAATACACTTGGAAGAGAGGTTTGGCGCTCCAACATTGACTGTCATCATTTTTGAACAGGTATAGCTGGTTCATAATAATAAGCATATGTGTTGTTTTATTGTTGTTATTTTTCTTTATATATAGTAGCCTTAGCTATTAGGTCATATCGCGACTTATACCCATACATGCGAGTACAATAATAATACATTTATACTTTACTTGATTAAATAATACTATAATTGTAGTACATTGTTTAAACAAATTTTACATTATTAAGTATTTAACTTACCTGTTATACATTTTTATTTGATGTGTTATATTTAAATCTTGTTATACAGTCTGATGCCTTTCAAGAAAAAAAAAATAATGCTTTTGAATTAAATAGGATTGTTTAAAGGTAAAATATTTATCTTGTTTTATTTTGGTAACTAAAGAATGAAAAGTTACAAATACAGGCACGAAATACACGATTGCACTTCATTTTATAATGTACAAAATATAAACATTATGAATTTCAATACAATTCATACAAAATTGCCCGATCAGACATACTTGGACCAAAAATAAAATTACAAGGAAAAACATCGTATGTGATACATTCACATGACTTTATCTACCCTCTAACTTTATTAGTGGATATACATATTCTTACTAAAGCTTATTTTTCTACCTACATCAGTTTAATCCAAATAAACCGTTGCACATTTCGTTATAGATACAAAGGGAACAGCAATAGTCAAATGTTTAGAACTGGACGCTATATACTGGCCTTAAAATTCCATACTGCTTCCATGCAACAGTGAGAAACAACTAAAAATCGATGCGACTTAAAAACAATAAGTTTCGAACAATTCGAACCTTTAATAACGGATATCTCAGAAACGACTTCTGCCAGAAAAAAACTTATTTGAAATAAATTGTGTGTTTTAAAGAGGTATACATATTTTTGGTTGCGTTTTCGTCTATCGCTTAAAGTGTACCGGTTATACAAGATATTACAAAATTTCTTCTCAATGAAGATGACTTTGCAAGCTATTCCCAGAAAATTCAAGATATATCCTTTATTTGTCATGTACATATTTTTAATATACGCTATTTTAATCAAAATCGTTAGGGGCATTTTTAATTAGAAAATCAAAATTTTCAAACAAAATGTTCCATGTAAAGGGTAGATGCGGCGAGGCGATCTTCTTGAAAATCTTCGTATTCACCACTGGAAGATACTGAATTCAAATACTGAGGCAGTATTTTTAACACTTAAATGATTTCAGTCAAATTATATAACATATAAATTCAATAAGTTGCCTTAAAGCAATATGTGTATGTAGCAAAATATAAAAAGTGTATATTACAGTCATTGTATATGTTTATATTATTGTATCCATGTGTAATAATGTTATATGAATATATTACGTAGTTTAATAATGTAGGAACTGTGAGAATAATAGTGTAAAAGTTGCTAACAATGAGGTAACCTTGTAGCAATAATGAATTTGAAAGTTTAGCAATACTACTTGTGATTCTTGGAAGCAATAATGTAATTTTAGTGGCAGTTTATAAAAATAGCCAATCAACATCCAGAAAAAAACTATAGTTAAATGAAGGTATTCTATTGGATTAGGAATAGCCAATCAGAGACTTGAAATTCAGAAATTTACAAGTTTAGGCGGTTGAAATCAATTCAGTTACTTGCAGACAGTGTTTGTAACCGGATGCGAGATGCGTCCTAGAGAGAGTTACTACGTATTTGTGTGAGACGAAAAATAGCTTACGTGTTAAAAAGTGCAAGTAATTCATAAAATAATCTCACAACTCCCTATCAGTGAAGTGTTATTTAAATCGTATCAAGCATTGATAAAAGGAGTGAAGTAAAACTATAATTTGTGTAAGCCTACATTCTTAGTCGCACCACAACCCTGCTAAGAGAAACGCGTCTCTAACAAATTCTGGCGCAGCTGAGGCAAACATAAATATATAATATTTAAAGAAACAGTAAAAAATACATTTGGGGCGAAGGCTACCGGAAACCGGGTACCATACGTGCGGTTGAAACAAACTTCAAGTTCGGCTCCCAAAAGTGGAACTATAATATAACTCCTACAAAAATATAGCATCTTCAATACCAAGTTTGGTACTTATCCAACTTTTCATTTCTGAGTTATGCTTTTTACACACGCGCACGGAGGTTTTCAGGAATGGCTTATTTGGATTTAGGGGGTCTCAAGATATGTATTACTGGTTAAATCTCTGTATCGTATTTTTGGGTGTAATGCAATACCTTCTCTACCTATTATATAGGTACAGGGTAGAGAAAGTAATAGAAATAACGGAGTCCGTGTAAGAATATTAATACTTCCAGGGGTCTTTTCTTCCTTCGCAGTACTTCAGTCAGCCGTTTTGGCATGCTATTCACGAGCTGTTTGTGGTAGAATAGGACGATTTGTTCCACTTCTCTTGCAGTCGTCTCCTCACACCAGCTTTGGAATTTATAGGAAGTTTTCGTATGTTATTTTCCAACGTATCACACAGGTCCTCTATCGGGTTAATGTCCGGACTTTGTGGGGGATGTTTCACAACTTTAGGACAGCTGTACAACAAATTGTACACTATAAACCGTATGTTTGTGGTCATTGTCCTGATAAAATTTCAACTATCTCTTACACCCATCCTTTCTGCACTTTTGTCGAGATTATTTTTAAGGTTCTGAAGATACTGGCGGTGATCCATGTTTCCGTCTATAAAAATGAGCTCACCTACTCCTTGACCCGACATACAGCCCTGTAAAATAACATGTCCGCTACCATGTTTTACTGTCGCCTGCATATTTCTTTCTTCAAACTCTTTATTGGGCCATCTCCAAACTATGATGCGCCCATCTGAGACAGAAGCATTGACTTTAGATTCATCCAGAAAATTACCTTTTCCCACCAGTCCATTTCTTTGCTAATATGCTTCTTAGTAAATCGTTGCCGCTTGATCCTTTTCATTTTATTAATAAAAGGCTCTCTTTCTGCAGTTCGCCGGTGATACCGCATTGTACTTTAACTAAACTTTCCAAACTCGCTCTCAGCCTCAGTAGCAATAATGGTTGCACTAAGTCGTGGATTGTTACTTTCTCTACTACGTATAGTAAGTAGGGGAGGTCTACATTTCACCCAAAAATTCGATACCGAGATTTCAACGGAAATACATGTTTTGAGATCCCCTGAATCCAAAAAGCATTTTTGGAAACATGTCCGTGTGTGTTTCTGTGTGCCTGTCTGTGTGTGTGTCTGTCTGTGAACAGCATCTCAGAAATGAACAGTCGGATAAACACCAAACTTGGTATTTAGGTTCAGTATCTTCCAGAGATGCGACATGAAGGTTTTCAAGAAAATCCCCCACCCCAGAGTACCCTTTACATGGAACATTTTTCGAAATTTTTTGTTTTCTCAAAAATGGCTCTAACGATTTTGATTAAAATATCATATGTTTAAGATATTTTCATGACAAATAAAATGTATATCTTGAATTTTCTGAGAATGTCTCCAAAAGTATTCTTCATTGTGAACGACTTTTGGTAAACTGGTAAACCATAAGAGATAGACAACAGTTAACTACACAAAAGATGTAGATTACGTTAAAATACACAATTTATGTCATATACATTTTTGTTGTTGAGTGAACCATTTCCAAGATATTCGTTTTATTAGTTTGAATTTTCCAATACTTATACTTTTTCTCAAATGGGAATTCGTTATTTGTTTTCTTTCTTTTTTATGCCCTGGATACGCAAAGAGAATGGAATGGTCCACATAGCAGCAGCTCTTAAAATATTTGACATTGCTTGAAGCTTGCCATGTTCCCCTTGCACCTACAAGAAAATCAGCCATAAGATGGTTTCTGTAAATGTTTATCTCGATTAGCATGAAGTAGACAGAGAATAAGTGTTTGTAAGAAGTGTTTATGTACAAAAGTAGAGAAAGTCGTGTGAGTGTAAAACATCATATTTTTTTAATTTTTCTTATTAATGCCCTCTCTTCTCTGCTAGTAAGGACCCTCAGGCGTCCTGTCTATGGCAAGTCGTCGATCCCCTCTTCAAATCTGTATCGACAGATGATGGTTTTAACAGTATTCGTCGACGTGCTTTTTCTTTTTCACGATGGAGTACTACTAACTGTCTGTGCTCAAATGTGCTGTTCCGTCCTGGCCGTCCTATTTCACTCATGAATGCTTGTGTGCCTTGTGCATGAGTAAGGCACTAACCGGCATCTCTCTGCAAAGCGCAGAACTTCGCCTTGAGTTGCTAAAAATCCCCTGTTCAAAAATGTTGAGAAATGTTCTTATCTCACAGCAAGTTAAAGTATTAGTGCTTTACAAAATCATCTACAAATCGCAATTTTATTATTACAGTACCTATGAAATAAGGGAGGGTGGGGCAAGTGAGTCCTCCCTTTCGTTTTTTCTTTCTAATGTACATAGTACTTAAGTTTAAGTTTTAGGAATACGTTAAATTACAGCTAATACATTCAGTATCTTAAATACCTATGTTAAAATATTTTGTTCTTGTTTACAATTTCCTAAAATAGAAAAATAAATGTAGAAATGAGTGGGGCAAGTGAGACACCCCTTGGGCAAGTGAGTCTTTAAACATGTTAAACAATTTTAGCAAAGAAATGCAACGACTTTTATTTCAAACTAATTTTTTTTCTGAAGCTATTACACATGGCAAGTCTAATCCAATAAAATATAACATGTACTGATCACATATAAATAAAATATTCACTGAGGACCATAGTTCAACTGCTATTGTCACATCATAAGCTCAGCAGATATTCACTTGGATTAACTTCACAAGACTGCTGATGTTCTTCGTTGTAAACATTGCATAAAATAACATAAACCACGAAAAGAAAGAAAAATAAAAGAATAATCACTTGTTTTAACGGCAGGTATCACATACAAAACTGTTACTGCCAGTTTCATTATCTGTGCATTCCTCATGCATCCACTGCTTGCACTTAATGCAGCTAATCCACTCTTAGAAACTTGGTATTAAACCAGATCTGATCTCGTTTAATGCCACTTGGGCATCATCTTCTGTTCACCCTTTCCCTCTATCAGTTTTCCTTTTATAGTTCCGGACCATACCTGCAATACGAGTTTCAATATAATTAAACTATGCTTTGGACATAACTTCTTTCTTATTGTGTCAAAACGTGGCAGTAATTACTAAATTTTCTAAATAAATTGAATATAGACTTGTAGTTTTGCACACACGAATGGTGAGGCAAGTGCGTCACTGCCAGTATTCTAGTGGACTCACATGCCCCGCCACTACTACTCGGAACAAATTGGTACCTGTCATAGAGGCTACCTTAGGTATTCTGACACCACTGCACCAGAATATGCTTCAAACAATGCCATTTAAGGAGCATTAAAATCTGCCATGAAATTAACTTGTTAGAATACAATACACCTGTTCTTAGAAATAGCAGTTCTTACATCAAAATCACCAAAAACAATATTTACCTGCCAAAACTGCAGTTTTTCCTGGAGCGTCACTTTCTCTATTGTCACACTTCCGGGCAGCAAAGCTCTTACTGATAGCCTCCTACCAGGTCCCAAAAAATGTGTATTGTGGAAGAAAATGAAGGTGACGCTCTTGCCCCACCTGACTCACTTGCCCCTCCTTCCCCTACATATAATTCAGAGTTTAGCAATTTCTAATTATCACTCGCTGTGTCTTTAATAACAGGGATATTATATGTGCAGACCACGACCTTCATTCTACACTCACACAGATAATGTTGGTTGTATGTAGCAGCGGTTTCAGTGGTGCTACAATACTAATCAGTTACTGTTTGTGATTCTATACACACTAGTCGGCCACGTTATGGATGCGCTTGGAGGAGGGCGCTAGCGTTTTCTTTTATTGAAACTGCTAACGTCTTCACGGCTAGGGATCAGAAATGAGTGAGGGGAAGGCGGTAGGGGAATGTACAGTCACACAATGAAAACAGTACTACAGTTTGCAGACCTCAGTCTCGCTAGTAAATGCAACTCAGAACCGGATGTTTTCTTTACCCGACTGTCCTCCCGATGCCTCGCCCACTTTTCGGTAACTGTTTAGTTCCTCTTTCCATCGCACATATTCATATCGCAGGTATAGTAAGTATTACAGGTGTAAAATTCTGCAGGTGGGAGCGGGAGCGAGATTTGAACTCTTAATGTAATTAGAAACCCGCTATCCCAACCATTCGTAAACAAAGTCAGCTGCTGATATATAAGTCAAACCAGCTACGGAATAGATAATCTTAAGATGTCCGATTTATGACGGACGGGACGTATATTTGCAATAAATAGTTTCTTTAATATTAACTTAATGTATTATGTAATAGGAATGGGTTAAAAGAAGTGCCGGAGGAAAGGTCATTAGCGAGTCATGTTAAAGAAGTACATTGGTATAAAGGTTCCTGGACTGCAGTGAGAGTTATGTTCAGTACGCTTAAAAAGGCACGTAAGCAGAAATTCTGTAAATGAATGAAATTCTGACATTCGAGGAGGTACCGCATAGTAACAGCTTCAGATACGCAAACGTAGATATTTAAGGCTGGTGCGCATACGTAGAAAAGTCAGTAGGGGTAGCGATAGGTAGGCGGAGCTAAAGTTAAGAAAATCAGAGACATTTACATTCGTACATACATTGTGACATTTTCACAACTCTAATGAGACACTCGTGTAACTTACTCTCGTATATAACTTTTAAACTGTGTAAGCGCATATAATCACGCCGACGTCAGAAAGATTTGACGGCTGTTGCGAGGGATCTTTCCGACAACATTCCAGCGACTTACGGCAACTGACACTTCCTTAATTATTGTTATAGAAGAAATTAATTCATAAATTCAACAGTTGGCGGCTCTTCTCAAACTGAACATTTTTGTCAACATTAAAATTTATTAAGAAAACTAAACTGGTGTTATCCTTTCAAAATACACTTACGCATACCCTGAGATAAATAACTCATAGTTATACCACTAGAGTAGCTGGTGCACGAGACAACGCAGAACGAGCTATGAGATGACGTCATAAAGCTCATCAACAAACAGGAAACATAAAATGTTATAAAAAAGTCTAAACAGGAGATGGTATCAATGTTGTCTCACCGAGAATGACATCAATTACTAATTATTATTATCATTTAAGGAAAATTGCATTATATTAACATTATACACATTACAGTACTGTACAAAGTATGGAATTGATAGTACATGAACAATATACCGGTCAGATGTTACCAATGTTACTTCGTGTAAGTGTTAGTACACCAAATGCTCTTATATACACGGTAGCAGTGTGAATAATACCAGAACACTTTCAATAAAATAAACAGTAACATGCAATTCTATATAATACAACGATTAAACAATAAGGATATTTTACCATCCCTGATGCCATTGGCCTATTCCAACAAAGTGGATGCCAATTTGGGTCAATGACTGTCACGTGAGCAGAGGGTTGAGAGCTCGAAGAGCAGAAAACCATCTAGTTATCGACCTGTGACTTGTTTTTGAAAAACGTGTAGCTTTTATTTTACAAACATGTAAACATTCGCTTGTTACTGCAATAAATTAAGTAATCGTTCGGTTTTTCTATCACACTAGGTAAAGGAAACTTAAAATGTTTGCGATGTTAAGAAAAGAGAGGAAAGAAAATCATTAGCAACAGAAATGAACAGAAATACAACTTCGAGGATGGAAAGAATTAGAAATAAAATGATTCGGGAATAAATGAAAGTGCAACTAACTATAATACACGAATTTAAATAAAAACAACTTGTATGTTATGGTCATGTGGGAAGAATGGAAATTACCTAAGATCTTCAGATGAGATATTCCGGGCAAAAAGAAGAGAGGCAGATCAAGAAGATATGGTTTTATGGAGTGCAAGGAGAAAAACATTCCTGAGAACCTAAGGGAGGATAAAGAAGCTTGAAGATTGGAAATACGGAAGATACATACATATGAAATTTGATGGTGATAATGTAAAAATAATTGCGAACCTACGCGGTTTTAACGAACGTAATAAATATTACTTCGGTGAAATGTAATAGTCAGGCAGAGGGATAGTAAGTAAAACAGAGCAATCGTGTTACCTCAAGCAGTGTAGGTGATATCAGGTGTTGTGAGGGGTGCTCTCCTCTTCAACCTAACAGACTGTTTTGTTGCGACTGTTTCATGCATTCGATACATATATGGAGACCTACGGCAATATGTCTAGAGTAAAGAAGAGTTCATACATCAGAAACATCATAACAATAAACACGTTTGTAGCGGAATCTGGCATTAAGGACTTCAACACAAATGGCGAAACCATCAGATTTAACATTGGAGGCCAAAGGGCATTTAAAGAATTATGTTAAAGAATCTGTAATTCAATGAAACAGAAGGTACATGTGATATTAGAAAGGAACAATGGTGAAAGTGGATCAGAATTTTATGAGGACCTGTGTCACAAGCTAATAAAAACCGTTATTGCTTTAAAACATGTATAGTTTTTGATGTAAAACAAAAGACAATGTAACTCGGTTTGGTATATTAATGTCTAAATTAAATAATGAGTTAAATTTATTGCACCGTATCAATAGCTAAACATAGGTTCTTCTTTTCCTTCTAATATTCGTTAATTCTGTGCTATGTGCTATCGAAGCAGGATGAGCTGCCTTCAAATTGTAAATCACATTTATTTACAGAGAATACTACGAGGTCACAAGCGCTTCCACTCCCCTCGCTACCAACTCTCGGTGGATTCCTACTTGATGGTTTACTTACTAAAACCCCTCTAACTGGTAATAATATTATGCTGATTGTCATAAGCACTTATGACGAAGATTAATAGTCTCAGCATTTATGGTTGTACCTGTTTATCTATCCATTGCAGTAACAGGAAGATCGCTATCACAATCATCATATCCGATAGCTCATCCAGAAATGGTATATCTACCACTGCCATTCTGAGCCCTTTTTGCTGTTCAGAACAATTCTGAAATTACGAAAGAAACTCCTCAATATATCTAGTAAACCACGGTTAACGTTTCAGGAAATACCGCTGCCGTCGTTTATTGCTTTTTATTGTGTCTTTAGGCGAAATGAACAATAATAAGCAAACTTATTCCTAATAGATCAATCATTACGATGACATTACATTATTTTAAACAATTACTAATATTGTGCGCAACTATTTTTAAATAGTACACAATTATTCACTTAATATTCATTTTCATCCCGGAGCTTAAGGGATGGTTAAACTAGACACAGGTGGACCAATGTCGCCACCCCTGTTGTAAGATAAATCCAAAATTCTTCTAAACGCGTTTGACTATTTACATAGGGAGCGTTACCTACAGGTGTACACAAATGATATATGGTTTTTAAATACCTTCTATACAGGATGTATCTTCATTGGGTTCATATATTTGGGGGACGTTTTCCTGGCATCAAAACAGTAAAATAAGTTCATATGTACACGAGTCTCAAAATCAACCGTTTCGTTGTTATAGGTCAAAGAAGATGTATTCCACGAGTGAACAGACGGATATCACTACACGTATGGCCGTGCAGACGGCAATGCCGCACGAGCACGTGAAATTTATGCAGAAAGGAACCCTGACAGGCTGTTACCGTGTGCAAGAACATTCGCACGAATTCACCAAAGCTTGAGAGAGAACGGCGCATTTGAGAGGAGTACTAGGGATGTTGGGGGACTAAGAGTGGTACGAGGCAGAGCTTGAAGAACAATTTCTTCCTGCTGTGGATACAGATACATCACAAAGCACAAGACGTATGGCTGTAAGGGAAAGAGTTAGTCATATAACTATCTGGAGAATTCTGCATGAAAATCTTCTGTACCCGTATCACCTCAACGTGTGCAAGGATTAAATGAGGCGGACTTTGAGCCAAGAAGACGTTTCTGTCAACGCATGTTACAGCAGTGCGCCTTGTTTATCAATTCCCTAGCCTGTGTGTCTGTGTGTGTATCTGTGAATAGCATAACTCAGAAACGAACAGTCGGATAAACACCAAACTTGGTATTTAGAATCAGTATCATCCAAAGATACGACCAGAAGGTTTACAAGAAAATCCCCACACCAGATTACTCTTTACATGTAACATTTTTCGAAAATTTTAATTTTCTCAAAAATGGCTAACGATTTTGATTAAAATATCATATGTTTAAGACATTGTCATGAGAAATGAAATGTATATCTCGAATTTTCTGGGACAGACACACATCGGACATGTTTCAAAAAATGCTTTATTTGGATTCAGGGCGTCTTAAAACATGTATTTCCGGTGCAAACTCGCTATGGAATTTTTGGATGGAATGCAAAATTTCTCCTGCTTACTCGGTATTAGAGCAAGTGAACATTTGATCTAATTTAAAATGTAAATGTGTTGTGGGAATAAATGTAAAGTTTTAATGTATGTCCTGGTGTAGTAACAAAGGTGCCGAGATAGTATATTCAGATTTTATTTATTTATTTATTTATTCATTCATTCTTGTGGTCATACAAGGAAAACAGAACTTCGAAGAAGCGACCACATAGCGACTCGCCACTGTGCGCTTTTTATATTTACAATGAAACTTGCAGATGTGTAAAGAAGGTTTGTCTTAAGAAGAAGCAAATTGAATATGTTTTGTTTTGTAGAAGAGTCAATAGAAAAATCTGATGTGTTACACTCACATGGCTTTCTTTACTCTTGTACGAGGGCTGATCAATAAAGACTGAGACTGATTTTTTTTTTCACAAATATTTATTACTCCATTTCATGTTGACATGATCTTTTTCAAAGTAGTCCCCTCCTAACTGAATGCACTTTTTATAGCGTCTCTGCCAGTCCTCGAACACATGGTGCAGGCCATTCTTTGTCAGGTCCTTCAGAATCGCCTCACTTTTCTTTAGCACTGCTTCAGTGCTCTCAGATCGAATGCCCCGGAGCTTTGCCTTTAGTAATGGGAATAAAAAGAAAGGGGCTTTAAGGCGGATGCGGCATACAGGTAATGTTGAATTTAGCCAAAATTTCCTGGACTTGATTTGCGACGTGATGCCGCGCGTTGTCGTGATGAAGTCGCCACCCATTCCCATGATGTTCTGGACGTTTCCTTGTTATGCGCTTCCTCAGTGTAGCCAATACTGACGTGTAGTAGTTGCTGTAACAGTAGCTTGAGGGGGGAACTGCATGATGGTAAATCATTCCATTCCGAAACACCAGGCCGACCTTGCTTAGCACAGAGGACTCGCCCTTCTTTGAAGTCCTTGAACCACCTAAACACCGTTGCACGAGGTAGTGCATCTTCACCGTATGTTGCTTCAGCTTTCCGAAAGTTTCAAGGCTGTATGATTTAAACGAAAATAAAATTTTATTGCGCTGTATTGCTCATCTTGTGTCACCTTCATTTTGTGATATACGAAATTCAAGTAGGGTCAACAATATACAGCATTACTACCAACCTACCGTTACGAGAGTGCTGTCACTTATGGACATTATACAAGAAACCCTGCTCTTTTCAAGTATTCGTGGTAGAGACATAGCTATCAAGAAATCTACAGAAAAAAATCAGTCTCAGTCTTTATTGATCAGCCTTCGTACAAACTATTTTTAGAAACGCTTACTCTCCATATGCATCATGCTAATCGAGATATCGAGATGTTAATCTTATTGCTAATTTTCTTGTAGATGCAAGAGGAATTGATAGGCTTTAAGCAACAGTCAAATATTTTAAGAGCTGGTTGCTATGTATAGAATTCCATTCTCTTTGCATTACCAGGACAAAAAAATGAATAACGAATTTCCATTTGAGAAAAAGTATAATTATTGGAAAATGTAAGGAAATAACAAGCAAAATCTCGAAAACGGTTCACTCGACAAAAAACAATGTATATGACATAAATTGTGTTTTAACGCGTTCTACATTTTTTGTGTAGTAAAATTTTGTCTATCTCCTATGGTTTACCAGTTATGCAAAATTCGTTCACAATGAAAAATACTTTTGGAGACATTCCCAGAAAATTCGAGATATACATTTCATTTATCATAAAAATATGTTAAACATATGATATTTTAATCAAAATCGTTAGAGCCATTTTTGAGAAAATTAAAATTTTCTAAAACGTTTCCATGTAAAGGGTAATCTGGGGTGGGGGGATTTTCTTGAAAACCTTCGTGTCGCATCTCTGGAAGATACTGAACATAAATACCAAGTTTGGTGTTTATCCGACTGTTGGTTTCTGAGTTATGCTGTTTACAGACACACGGACATGTTTTCAAAAATCTTTTTTTTGGATTCAGGGGGTCTCAAAACATGTATTTCCGGTGAAATCTCGGTATCGAATTTTTGGGTGGAATACAATACTTCTCCTACTTACTATACGTAGTAGAGAAAGTAAAAAAAAAATTCAACTGGGTGGCAACTTACCTGCTCCCATCTAAAATACTGATTTAACAAAATGAAAGGGAAAATGTTTTATTCATTATACTGCGGCAACTAATATTGGTTAGAACAACACTTACAAGCTAATGTTGAAGAAATTGAGCCATTTGATGTCTTGAATATTTCATTTTATTGTAAAACAATCGCTCTTTTTCTGACTAAAACGTATTAGCCTGGTTAATAACATACCCATCATTTTGTACCTTATAAACACATTACCATTTTTCAAATTCTATAAAATGCGATGTCTTCATAAGCCTACAAAGGTTCCATACTACTACGTGTTAAAAAATCAATAAGGAATTTCACTTGGAACTTAAAAGCAGTAGAGTTCGAAGGCACTTAAAAGGTCGGTTGGCATAAACAGTTCTGAGATAAGATGTTTTTACGAAAGTAAGATAAACAGGAGAAAAACTATTTCGAAAGCTTTACTTTTGGTTTCCATCGGCCTTAAAGCACGTATTATACACGTGGAGATTGCTTCCTTAAGTTATAAAAGCCACAATTTTCGTTCAGTCCCGTGACAGCATATAATTTGTAATCCTGGGAATCATGACTAATAAACACGTTAATACAGTGTGTAAAGGCGAGAAGCCGCATTTTACAAATCTATTGTACTTAGTTTGTTACAATATAACAGATATAAGTTAATTTTACATAATCAATGAAAATATGATAAAAATCCTGATGTGTTACACTCACATGACTTTCTCTACTCATGTACAAACTATTTTTACAAACGCTTATTCTCCATATGCTTCATGTTAATTGATATGTTAATCTTATTGCTAATTTTCTTGTCGACACAAGGGGAATATGGTAGTATTTAAGCGATAGTCAAATATTTTAAGAGCTGGTTGCTGTGTGGCACATTCCATTTTCTTTGTATGTCCAGGACATAAAAAATGAATAATTAATTCCCATTTGAGAAAAGTATTGGACAATTTAAGGCAATAACACAAGCAATATCTCCAAAATGGTTCATTCAACAAAAAAAATGTATATGATATAAACTGATTATTTTACCGCGATCTAAATTTTTTGTGCAGTAAAACTTTGTCTATCTCTTATGGTTTACCAGTTATATAAAAGTCGTTCACAATGAAGAATGGTTTTGGAGACATTCCCAGAAAATTCGAGATATACATTTCATTTGTCATGAAAATATCTTAAACATATTTTGTTTTAATCCAAATCGTTAGAGCTATTTTTGAGAAAATTTAATTTTCGAGAAATGTTCCATGTAAAGGGTAATCTGGATTGGGGGATTTTCTTGAAAACCTTCGTGTCGCATCTCTGGAAGATGCTGAACCTAAATACCAAGTTTGGTTTTTATCCGACTGTTTGTTTCCGAGTTATGCTGTTCACAGACACACACACACACACGGACATGTTACCAAAACATGTATTTCCGGTGAAATCTCGGTATCGAATTTTTGATTGCAATACAATACTTCCCCTACTTACTACACGTAGTAGAGAAAGTAAAACTCGAGAAGAGTGGTGTTTCAATTTAATTCCCAAATTCTTACAGCACCCCACAATAAGTATTGACAATATTTCATGCACTGTGCTATATTTTGAAAATAATAATATACTTGGCTTATTAGTAACACTACAGTGATAATAAAAGATTCCTTCCCGATGTACATCGGCGTTTCAAGAGATTCAAATAAGCGTGTCATTCGAAAAAGATCAACCATAAGCATAAACTGTGCATTTACCTCTTTTAAGCTCAAACTCCAGTATTTACAACATCTAGTATTTATCAGAACTTGGATGTTAATAATATAAACATTCACTAAGAGAATTGATAAATTTTTCTATTGTTATCGGTAGAACTAATGTTATTGTTTGAGATTCTAGACCTAAAACGCGTATGTAGTATAGTATTATTAAATACTGCAAAATATATCGAGTTCTTTTTCGATTTTAAATTAATTTTACAACATTTTCCTAACTTTTATGCCAAATATGTCAAACCTATAACTCTCTTCTCAATAAATCCAAAACACTCATTAAAATGCTTAGATATCTAACTAATGTTCTGAATCAAAATTTACAGAATTATTATTATTATTGCAGCTTCAGAAAATAATTTTAGTGTTCTTTGAAATATATCCACTTTATACCTTTTTGGAAAATTTTATCATATAAAGATATGCCAAGAGGTGAATATTGAAAGTCTTATGGTAGCGGGGATAAAATTATAGGGCGATAAATTTAAAGAATTTATGTTTTAGTCGCGTCGCATCGGTTTATAATAGATCCGCAAACTTTGGAGGGGGGCCTCTTGTTGAGTCCGACTTACGTTGGCAAAGTCACATTGGTTGTATAGCTACTGATATTATTAAAGGGATATTTAGTCTGAAAATTCTTAAAGAGTTGAAACATTGAATCCATTTTCACAGTGAATTATGCTCAAATTCATAGCCATCTTAGTTAGGAAGCAATTCTGACGTAAACTACTTCAGTATTTAAATTGTTTTTATTACAAAAGTGAGCACAGAGTTTTATTTGCTATAGGTCTCATACTCGACCACCTTTTATTAAAGTTGGTGTATTAATTCATCCGTCAATATTAGTCATGAGTTGTCTACTTCATAAACATTGATATCCAATTAGTACTACAATCATTCTACTGGAAATATTTGAATTATAAGAATATAAAATAAACATAATATTATACGTATAGTTTTGAATACTTATCAATGAAATATTCAGTTGTATTTCACACTGTCTTATAATTCTTCCACTGAATACATTTAGATCTACAATCAGGCAACTATTTAAAGAGTATATGATTATAATTTAAATTTGTAAATTATTTTTCCTTTTTCTCTATGTAGCTATACATCCCAGCAATAAATGATATACATATCTATTCTTCTAAGGATGCGGTTCGTAAGCTCTTTTAATCATAGTAAAATAATTTAGAAGCAACACAAGCGAACCCTAGGCTTTCTAACTGAACAACGTGGATAACCATGAAGTGGAAAAAAGACACTTTAAAGACGTTTTATTATCTAAAGAATTGAAAATCTTTCAGGATACCGCAAGAATGAAGTCAACTTCCTAAAAAAATAAACTCCTTTTTCACAAATTTAACAAGATTTTCCACCTTCGCATTTAACTGCTCTCTAACTAAACGTATACACAGTGTTTAAGTGCATCGGAATTAATCTAATGAAACCGTTACGCCCTTTTGATGTTATTTGAAGTAAAGTTTTGTTTCATTAAAATATCCTGCATGCCTGAAGTGCTTTAAAATGTTATAAAATGTTAATAACGTAAGAATGGGTTATATATGCTGACTCTTACGTTGATTTTATAAGAAAATCTGAAGATTGTCCAATGGAGAAAGCTGGGTTAAACTTATATATTCCGTATGAATAATTAATAGTCACTCCTCCGGAATCAAATATAAAGTTTAAAAAAAGAAGATTCTGTTGCGTAATCCCTTACACAATTATAGCTGTAGGCGTAAAACCACTACTATTGCACTTGGTCTTCTCTCATCCCATTAAGCCCTTTATTATAAAAAGGATTCTGCGAAATGTTCCTTTATTTCTTGCGGCAATCTTCTTTTTAATGTTCCAAGTCTTTCTATTTCAGAACATAATGTCGACTGGTTATTTGTATGGGCACGTGCGTCCACATAAGAAGATGTAGAGTGGACAATTTTTTTCCGAAAAAAGGAGTGATATTATTCCGGCAAATGTTTACGGCATTTATTAATTTCCTTTAAAAAAATTTACAAGACACTTGGCGTTTATCTTTTGTTATTTATGTTCAGTGAAATGCATGTTTTCGTTAAATGTTTTCCGGTTAGAATTCTATTACGAAAATTACAAAGCTCACATAGCGTTTAGTGTATTTTAAGCGTAACTAGCAAAAATATGTGAAATAAATACAGAGTCAGTAGATTGTTTATACGAATGTCACTTTCACCCCCAAGTGTGGTCCATTTACAACAAAATGAAGCGTTGTTTGCAAATCTACGTCTAAATTTCTGAAGAAAGACTTACCATATACAGTACTCAGCCCCTAGACAATTAACGGGAACCTAAAACAAGCGTATTCCGCAGGGAATTTAGAACAACTTCACGCACACCTATGCAACTGTCATTAGATCGACACTAGGACTGCCCGGCGTTCATAACCTCACTTGAGCACTGCAGGGACTGATCACCTTCAGTACCGACCTTGCACTCTCTCAAACAAGCAATGCGTGTAACAGCGGCATTTCTATGCAGGTCCTCGACTCCAACTGACGGGCCAAACAAAACGGGACGGGCAACAAGAGAACTCAGACTCTCTCAAAGACGACGGGCATTAAAACCCGGACTCTCACTTGAAAAAAAATGTACAGGTGAAATTGCGATGATGAAAGGCGAGAATTGTAGACTTTCTCGAGTGGTTTTCAGTTGTTCGCCTTTCGTCATGTTTTTATGTTGTAAAGAATAATAAGGAGAAGAAGAAGAAGAAGGTTGCGCAGCTAAAATAGTCTTCTCACCGCCGGGTATAAATAGAGCGGCTTGTATGCTTTCTGACGTAGAACCGCCCTTTATTCTTTCACATGAGCGTCATCATTACTGGCGCATGCGTGCTCTATGCCAGACGGGATTCCCCCACTCCTCTCCTCCTTTAACGTCTCACCTCTCTTCCTCATGCCTTCCGTTATCACCATCTTGATTATCATATGTCTTAATTATGTCGTAACATGCTAACGCGAAGCACAATAGAAATACAGCTCCTAACTCAAGTGGCGTTACTAACGCTAATAAAGAAGTATGGTTTTGTGTAATGAGGTATATGGTTTCGTAATTATTTAAACGAGGAGAAATTGGAGGCAATTTTCTAAGATACATGCAAGAAGGTTCTATGGGTAAATTAATCAAAAGACAAGCTTTAATTGTTTTGTAACTAAACTGTATAGGGCTAACTCAGAGGAGTACAAATGTTTCTATAGGTTTTGGAATGTCTCAGAGAACTATCTTAGAAGCCTACTTATTTCTTACTATTAAAACGACTTGCCATGTTATTAGACGTGTTAAGATGATTCTCTAATCTGTTGATTCCACTTTTATGCTACCACATAATGAAATTACTGTTTCTAATGATACGTGTCATACAGAGTGTTGGTAAGTTGGTAAGTAACGCATTTAAAAGAGTTTTAAAAATGTTATATGGTTTGATCCGCGCCTTTCTATGATAGGGGCAGATGGCAACGAGCGCTGAGGACGCGGACAGGAAAAACACCACACAGGCGGTTTCGGAGTCTTTTGGCTCACTCTGTACTATAATTTTTGCTCGACTACACTAAAATATGCTGATTACTTGTGGTAAACGAATTACTACGCCATCCATATTACTTCAGGAACTCGGTAGGATCTTACTCTACGGCGCGCGCAGCTGCCCTATCGCCCATACCTTTTAATACCTTCAAAGCAGCAATGCACTGGGATCCATTCCCCGGATAAACAATGAATATGTGTGTTTTAAACGAAATAAGTTTTGTTCATTGCAATTTTAATACTCTAATAAACTGAGTGTATTTCATTAGCTTCAATATATTTTTTTTCACATTACCTGCAAAAAGTCAATAAATACACGTGAACTCAACAGTGTTGCCATATGTTGCACTACTCGCAAAAACGCTCAAATTGCTGCCATCCGATCAGCATTTGATTACACACAACTAACAAGGTAAGATGTTTTTGTAAAAGGTTTTGAAATTAGTGCCGTCAACCAAAAACCGTTGTATGCAACTTGATTATGAAGGTAATTAAGACGCTCGAATGAAAATTATGAAACGAGTAGTAGCTCGTTTATGGTCTTAAAAGTTAGGTGATACTGGGAATTTTATAATTGCAACATGTTTAATCAGTGTGTGAAGGGGCATCTAAAGATGTATATAAAACTACACAGAATTATTTACAAAAAGTACGACGAGCAATCCAAGAAAGATATACTTTGCATTGTTAAAAAGTGTTTTCAGCTATGGACTACTGCTATATAGGAATTGTAGGAAACTTAGCGAGATTTTACATCAAATAAAAGGTCATAAAAAATTTGTATCATACTTTCTACAACGTCCCATACAAGCCTCTTTTTAAGCAGAAAATCTTGCCAGTGTAGTATTCTTATATATTAGAATTATTTTTGTATACCTACATAAATGTGAATTGTTTACCCTGAAAAGATATGCACATACCTTGAATACCAGAAATATTGTCAAATTGCACGTGCCAGTTACTAGATTGAAGAAATTACATATACTTTTAATTTGGTAACTAGCACTACAGCTTACAATAAACTACCTGTCCATATGAGAGAATTAATGTGCCACAGTTAAAGACTAAATGAAAAAAGTGGTCTATTAATAATGCTTTTTAAAACGTGGGCGAATTGTTTAACAATAATATCATGATTAAATTTTATACTAACCTTTATATCTATGAATTATTTTAACTATGATATTGTATCAGTGTACTTAATACCTGAATTAATGAGCAAATTAAAACTAATCAAGAATAGAACTAAAATAATTAATAAATTGATTAACTTGTATAACTAATACAATCAGAAGTAACTTATTACTTATTATTCTTGTGGTATTTACAAGAAAGCTACGAAGATATTAAGGTAAATTTCAAAGTGTTTCAATTATCCGACTAAAATATTTTGTATGGTAATGCCACTAAAACCATCAGTCTTAAAAAATTAAAGCAATGGAAGTATTTCGCAACTTGACCTGTTATTCTTGGGAATATATGCAAAAATGTTTCCAAATTCTTGTAATTATTTTACTAGATTACTTCGCTAATTTTTATTTTGAAAAACATCCACATTGAACTGAGTGAAAACGTGCAGTGAGCAATGAACTCAAATAGACCCACCCCAAATGGGAATCAAACCACGGTCCGCCATAGTGGTTGATACCAATTCAGAACTGCAGTACATAATATGAATTTCTGACAAAGCTTAGTTTCAGATAAATATTATTACCTTTTTGATAAACTTACGATAGTTGTAATAATGAAACACTTACGCGTAACAGTCGCAAGTTCTCAGGTACTACTCAACATGCTTACTCGCATTGCATGACTCCAATAACGATTTAACTAATTTCGTTTAACATCCCTTCCCCGTAGTCTTTATGGAATTATTGCACAATGATCTAGAAGGTTTTAGGCCCATCTTCTCCTTTATACTTTAGAATTGTAATTTTTTTAAATCCAAATATATTTGTAAAATTGAATAAACAAATCTCTGGTATTGATGAAACAGAAGTAAAATACTCGCTTAAAATTCCCGCGGCTATTTTCAAATTCTGAAAATGTTGTTCTTCAGATGTAATATATTGCGATCCTTTCTTTGGAGTGGTCCATATTGTTAATTTTCTTAGCTTATTCCAATTTGTTAAAAAATGTTATTAAATTTGATTACGATAATGGCCACTAAGATGAGGTGAACAAACTATCCACCATCATGAGACCATTCGTCTATAGAGAGGCTAACAAGACGCCTTAATGAGATGGAACACCATCGTGTTGATAAATGTCAGGAAAATCTCCATGTTCAAAGAGCTCTTGTTACACTATCTCGAAGTTGTTCCTTGTATCATTCAGTAGTTAAATTACCTTCGATGTAGTTCCCTATATGCTACATCAAGCTTTAAACTTTCCGAACGCTTCATACTTCAAGGATCTGCCCGTGTTCGTCCAGTATTGCAGGAAAAGAAAGGAAAAATGTACTAACCTATCTATGATCCTTTGTATAAAACATTTTACACAATAGTGCATTTCGCTTACTTATAGTCTAAGGAGGCAAAAAATTAGAAATTCATGTTGAAAATTCCATTTAAGGCGATTAAAAATAACATGTCAATTCTGTAAATACATAATTCTTACTTTCTGTACTACGTACTTAGAAGATATTGCATTCCACTAAAAAATTCAATACAAATACTTCACCGAAAATACATGTTTTGTGGCCCCCTGAATCCAAATAAGCATTTTTGGAAACATGTCCGCGCGCGTGTATGTGTATGTCTGTAAACAGCATAACTCAAGAATGAAAGGTCCGATAATAACCATCTTGCTGTTTAAGTTCAGTATCTTCCAAGGATACGAATCAAAGGTTTAAAAATTTTATTCTCTAAACAATATCTAGTGATTATGATTAAAATACCATATAATAAACCTATTGCGGCGATCTTAACGTTTGTTAGCCCCACTTTTGGGAGCCAAGTTTGCGGCGATCACCTCCTCATCCGTTGCTGTAGCTTACCTTGATGCTTCTCCCGTTGCTTCCAGAAGTTCTCAGCGTGTTGGTTCTTCAATTTATCCTCGGCTAGCTGCAGTAATTTTCCTTAAATTATATGGGAGCATGGACTTATCCTCGGTAAAGGAAAACGTAGATCTCGGGTGGTGATGTAGGAAGACATAGACTTGCTTTGTTTATGAAAAGATGACACTGCCGTTTCTTTTTATTTAATTTAACACTCGTAGTATACAAAACTGGTATTGCCGCTGTAAAATACTGTCCACCGCTGTTAGACTATGGCGTGGATATGTCACGAAATATAACTATTCTTATTGTCGCTTTCAGAGTAGCGGATCTTAGGTGTGTTGCTAAAACTATTTTGATTCCCTGTTTTGGCGCGATATCTCACACATCCTGCAGCATCTCTCCCTGACCACACATTACGAAAACTCTCGAATAAAATGCAATACTAAGCTGACATGACAAATTTGACTTGATTCCCTTTTTGGCGCGATATCTCACACATCCTGCAGCATCTCTCCCTGACCACACATGACATAAACTGCCGCGAATTTTCCCCAAACAGATCCATTTATAGTCTCAGGCTCCTGAGGCTGCTTCCTTTCCTATTGGTCCATTTTTAGCGCGACTCGACGCGTCTAACTATTTCGAATAAACTTTCAGGGATTTCATTGGTCCAATTTTAATATAAATCGCGGCTTTTCCTACATTTACCGTTAAGGTTGTCTTTCTCACTCACTTGGTCACGGCGAATTATCAAATAATGGGACAAAGGCTCTACACCCTCGCTGTAGGAATAATAGCACAGCGACCGGAGAGAGGTAATAAAACTAGGTTTTCTGCCTTCGAAAGCACTATTCCTGTAGCTAAAACATTCCCTCGTGGACAGTATTTTAACATAGCGCTTAAATTATTTACCTTAAACCATTTATAACTCTACTAATATTAATAACCTAGATAGATACATAATGTTAAATCACCCTTCTTAAAATATACAAACAGTATGAGGAAAAATATGTTTACATAATACGATTTAACATCACTAAAAGTTAATTAATAAGTTATCTGTAATTATAGTTCTTGGGCTCGGCCTAGAGTTGCCGTTTCAAATTGCCCTGTTCTGGAAAAGAATAAATTTTTCAACACTTGATACAATTTTCTTTTACAGAATAATTCCTCTGATTATGGCCTTTGTTCGTTTGTTTTGTTGACAGAGACCCTTCGCTATACCTGCTCCTTCACAAGGGCTCTGACAAACCGGTGATGTTTATATTTGGGTCATTCACTCTACACTCTCCCTTTAAAAACAGGTTTCCGAGAGACATTCTTATTCACAATACATTTCCCGCACACGAATAACTTGTGACGCATACAAATACTCTAATACCCAATTTAAGTTCTAAAATTAAATCTATTTACATACATATTGGTACATAATTATTATGCCTTTATTTATTTCTTTACATCCTTATTTATCGGGTGTATTACCTTTACTATTTGTTCACAGGGGTGTTACCTCATTTCGAGTAAAACTAACCTGATTCTTTTCATTATATTCTTCACCCTTCTCATTCTCTAAACATTTGTACGGTTTGAGCAACTGTTTATGGTATCTCCCTACGATCTTGGAATTCTTTATTTCTTGTAACTCAAATGTAAATCACCCTGTATGGACCTTTAAATAAATTTTCCCTTCTATGATACCTCTTTTTTTTTATA
Source organism: Deroplatys truncata (assembly GCA_030765065.1). Lineage (NCBI taxonomy): Eukaryota > Metazoa > Arthropoda > Insecta > Mantodea > Mantidae > Deroplatys > Deroplatys truncata. The sequence continues at coordinate 65,775,670 of CM060979.1, forward strand.
ATTAATAAAACTAATTTATATGTTTAAAGAAAACTGTCAGCATATTGCTAGCATACCAACCAATTAATAATTTACAAATATTGCTAAATATAAAAAAATAACAAATATTCTGACAATAAAAGCTGTTTCAACCTTAAGACAAACTTATTCAAACAGAAAGAAACTGAAACATATTAATGGCAAAGGTGTTTCTTGTTCTTCTTCACTATCACTAATGAGCATTTAATACTCAAGTCTCTTTAGTAATGAAAAAAATGTTTCTGCACAACTGCTTAAGATAATTCATTCACTCACATGTGAAAGCTCTCCTTTCCAGGCACTGTAGAGTCAGGATCAATGATATTATGTCCTTTTTTGTTTTTTTTTTATACCAATACTAATTCTCTAAGTTCGATCAACCATTTCTTTCGCTTCTTTGTTTTAAATTCCTGCTTTCTTTTCTGCGCCCTCTTTGACATTCTTTCAAAAGCTTTCTCTAACGTCTCTTCTCCCGTCAGTGTTTTCGGATCTTTAGTTTCTAGTATCTGTAGTAATTTCCCTTCAAGTGTTTCTATTAACTTCCCCTTCATCAGCTCAACTAATTTCCCCTCTACCTTCTTATCTTGTTCACTTAAGTTTCTTTCTAAGTCCTTATTCTGCTTACTTAATTTCCCTTCGAAATCCTTTTTCTGTTCACTCAATTTTCTTTCTAAGTCCTTACTCTGCTCATTTACGATTCTTTCTAAGTTCCTACTCTGCTCATTTGATTTCCCTTCTACATTCTTATCTTGTTCCCTTACGATTCTTTCAAAGCCCTTACTCTGCTTATTTACGAGTCTTTCTAAGTCTTTATTATGCTCATTTGATTCACCTTTTACATTCTTATCTTGTTCCCTTACGATTCTTTCTACGTCCTTACTCTGCTTACTTACGATTCTTTCTACGTCCTTATTATGCCCATTTGATTCCCCTTCTAGATTCTTATCTTGTTCACCTACGATTCTTTCTAAGTTCTTACTATGTTCATTGAATATGCTTTCTAAGTTCTTACTATGTTCACTTAAGATCTTACCCCGTTCCTTTATGTCCTTACCCATCTCGTCTATCTTTGTGCTCAAATGTTGAAGCAATATTAGCAGCTGGTTTTGACCTGCGTCAATGACCTGCTTAATCGGTGGTCTCCTTTCCAGCCTAGCTTCTCTTTGCTTTACCCATATTTTCTCCTTCTGGTGTTTCGCTGACAATAGCCTCCCTATTCAGTTCTTTCAAATCTTCCCTTGACCTACTCATGGTTCCGTTAGCAAGTTCTACCTCCCTAGTAATGACTTTACCCCCTCTCAATAGCATGTGTTCAACAAAACTGAGTCACTACTCTGCATGCCTTTTTGTTTGTTTTTGAATAAATGTTCTAACCTGTATTTTTTTTTATGTTAACTGATGCGTTCCGGGTTCGAATCCTGGTGAAGTTCTAGAAGCGATGCTCTCAGCTGTTTTGTTGTCCCACGTAGGTAGACTAGAAGTTCGCGTTGTAATTTTGTTCTGCTGTGCCCCTTTCCTCTGAAGATTCTTCGTCTATTCGTTGTTTTCTAGTCCTCCGTTTATGTTGGTCTTCCCTTCGAGCTGGTCTTCCCTTCGAGCTGGTCCTCCCTTCGAGCTCCACGTTATGGCGCCAGTTTGCGGCGATCTTAACGTTTGTTAGCCCCACTTTTGGGAGCCAAGTTTGCGGCGATCACCTCCTCATCCGTTGCTGTAGCTTACCTTGATGCTTCTCCCGTTGCTTCCAGAAGTTCTCAGCGTGTTGGTTCTTCAATTTATCCTCGGCTAGCTGCAGTAATTTTCCTTAAATTATATGGGAGCATGGACTTATCCTCGGTAAAGGAAAACGTAGATCTCGGGTGGTGATGTAGGAAGACATAGACTTGCTTTGTTTATGAAAAGATGACACTGCCGTTTCTTTTTATTTAATTTAACACTCGTAGTATACAAAACTGGTATTGCCGCTGTAAAATACTGTCCACCGCTGTTAGACTATGGCGTGGATATGTCACGAAATATAACTATTCTTATTGTCGCTTTCAGAGTAGCGGATCTTAGGTGTGTTGCTAAAACTATTTTGATTCCCTGTTTTGGCGCGATATCTCACACATCCTGCAGCATCTCTCCCTGACCACACATTACGAAAACTCTCGAATAAAATGCAATACTAAGCTGACATGACAAATTTGACTTGATTCCCTTTTTGGCGCGATATCTCACACATCCTGCAGCATCTCTCCCTGACCACACATGACATAAACTGCCGCGAATTTTCCCCAAACAGATCCATTTATAGTCTCAGGCTCCTGAGGCTGCTTCCTTTCCTATTGGTCCATTTTTAGCGCGACTCGACGCGTCTAACTATTTCGAATAAACTTTCAGGGATTTCATTGGTCCAATTTTAATATAAATCGCGGCTTTTCCTACATTTACCGTTAAGGTTGTCTTTCTCACTCACTTGGTCACGGCGAATTATCAAATAATGGGACAAAGGCTCTACACCCTCGCTGTAGGAATAATAGCACAGCGACCGGAGAGAGGTAATAAAACTAGGTTTTCTGCCTTCGAAAGCACTATTCCTGTAGCTAAAACATTCCCTCGTGGACAGTATTTTAACATAGCGCTTAAATTATTTACCTTAAACCATTTATAACTCTACTAATATTAATAACCTAGATAGATACATAATGTTAAATCACCCTTCTTAAAATATACAAACAGTATGAGGAAAAATATGTTTACATAATACGATTTAACATCACTAAAAGTTAATTAATAAGTTATCTGTAATTATAGTTCTTGGGCTCGGCCTAGAGTTGCCGTTTCACTATTTACTTCACAAATAAATTGTGTAGCTTGAATTTTCTGGGAATAGCCTGTAAAGTCCTTTTCATTTGGAAGGAATTTTGTATAATCTTGATAACTGATAAACGTTATGCGATAGACTAAAACATACTATACAAAAAATGTAAATCTCTTTAAAATCTCTTATTTCAAATAAGTTTTTTTGTGTTATAAGCCGTTCCTAAAATATCCCTTATTAAAGGTTCGAATTGTTCATTACTTGGCCATTCTCTTAAAGTCCTTTCAACATTCAGTTGTTTCTCGCGATTGCATGGAAAAAGTATGGAATTTTAAAGCCAGTATACAGCTCCAGTTCTTAAACACTTGACTGTCGATGTTCCCTTTATATCTATAACACATGTATAGTGTAGATGCAAAGGTTTATTTGGATTGAAGTGTAGTAGACAGAAAAATAAGCTTTGGTAAGAATAATTTTATACCCACTAATAAACAACAGAGGGTAGAGAAAGTCATGTGGATGTCTCACATTAGATTATTACTTTCTCTACTACGTATAGTAAGTAGGGGAAGTATTGTATTCCACCTAAAAATTCGATATCGAGATTTCGCCGGAAATGTTTTGAGACCCCCTGCATACAAAAAAAGAATTTTTGGAAACATGTCCGTGTGTGTGTGTGTATGAACAGCATAACTCAGAAACAAACAGTCTGATAAACACCAAACTTGGTATTTAGGTTCAGTATCTACCAGAGATGCGACACGAAGATTTTCAAGAAACTCCCTGCACCCCTGATTACCACTTACATGGAACATTTTTTGAAAGTTTTAATTCTCTCAAAAATGGCTCTAACGATTTTGATTAAAATATCATATGTTTAAGATATTTTCATAACAAATGAAATGTATATCTCGAATATTCTGGGAATGTCTCCAAAAGTATTCTTCATTGTAAACGACTTTTACATAACTGGTATACCATAAGAGATAGAAAAAAAATTACTGCACAAAGACTGTAGATCGTGTTAAAATGCTCAGTTTATGTCATATACATTTTTATTGTTGAGTGAACCATTTTCGAGATATTGCTTGTTATTTCCTTAAATATTCCAATACATACTTTTTCTCAAATTCGTTATTCATTTTTTTTTGTCCTGGTAAGAGAATGGAATACTCCACATAGCAACCAGCTCTTAAAATATTTGACTATAGCTTAAAGCCTACCAATTACCCTTGCATCTAGAAGAAAATTACCAATAAGATTAACATCTCGATATCTCGATTAACATGAAGCATATGGAGTATAAGCGTTTGTAAAAATAGTTTGTACAAGAGTAGAGAAAGTCATGTGAGTGTAACACATCAGATTTCTTTAATAAAGTTGTAGTTAAATATTTGACTTGCACGTATAATCATTTTTTCGGTCTTCGGAATGAGCTCAAATTGCTTGGATGCATTGGCAACGGAGTCTACGTTACTCCACTGTTTGCATAAAGGCATGTTAGTTTTAGCTTTTAAAACTTATTTTCAATATATGTGACTACCAAAAAAGCATTATAAACTGATCTAAAAAATAAATTTCTTGCCTTGATTTCAGGTATTACTACTGAGATGCATTTCTCCGAATTTACATGGATATTCTACCTCATAAGCTCTCCCACTCACTCCACATTTAAACACATTTGTCGTTATATTAACCCAATTACTTAGTGGGCATATTATTATAAACTAGCAAAATACGAGGGTAATTAATACAACAGTTTTCTTTAATCTTTTCTAGGAGACGGTTAAAGAAAAATAAACAATTTTCTACTTTATTACACTATTATTTTATTATTTATAATTACGAAACTGCATTGAGGCATTTCTCATATCGTGTGATCATGCTTACCATACATCATGATATAAATTGCCGTCCTGACTAATGAATTATTTCATATATATTGTAATAAAAGAGAACACCAATTGCTGTTAAGCACATTTATTTATCACTTAGGTTCTCAGCGTAGCACAAACGTCACACTTTAGACACCTTTCATACACACTCAGAGCAGAACAAAACTGATCCGACGAATCGAATCACTACTGAACTGCTGAGTCACAACTAACAACTGAACTGCACTGACGCTGTCCACCTTTAAGTATCCAAACTCTTCGATTTCTTGACTGCTCCTAACTTCTTAATTAACTGAACTCAACTGTCCGCTTACATAGCCCTTGCATACAAAGGGGAATGTTCTGGAAAGGATGGCTACTAGAACATGCAGAAAGAACAGTTGTGAAACAGAAACGACACATAAGGGACTATCGTTTGAGACAGTATTTTTAACACTTAAATTGCTTTAAAGCAATATGTGTATAATATAATATATAAAATGTATGTAACAGTCATTGTATTAATGTATATATTATTGTATACATGTATAATAAAGTTATGTGAATATATTACGTGATTTAATAATGTAGGAGCTGTGAGAATAATAGGTTAAAAGTTGCTAACAATGAGGTAACCTTGAGGCAATAATGAATTTGAAAATTTAAATGCTACTAGTCATTATTGGAGCAACAATAATGTAAACTTTGAGACAGTCTAAAAATAGCCAATCAACAACCAGAAGAAGCTTTATTAAATGAAGTAATTCTATTGGATTAGGAATAGCCAATCAGAGACTTGAAGTATAGAAATTTACAAGTTTAAGCGGTTGAAATCAGTTCAGTTGGTTGCAGACAGCGTTACTAACCAGACGCAAAAAGTGTCAAGAATTTTAATACGTATTCGTGTGAGACAAAAATAGTTTACGTGTTTAAAAAGTGCAAAATATTTAATAAAACAATCTCACAGCTCTCTCACTATATCAGTGAAGTGTTATTTAAATCGTATCAAGCATTAATAAAAGGAGTGAAGTAAAATTATAATCTGTGTAAGCCTTCATTCTTGTCGCATCACAACCCTGCTAAGAGAAACGTGTCTCTAACAATAATACTGACGCAGCCGACGCAAACATAGATATATAATATTTAAAGAAACAGTCAAATTACAAAGTTAATTTTTTTTTAAACTTGGGGCAAAGGTCATCTGAAAGTATGTTTGGAGCGAAGGCTACCGGAAACCGGGTACCATACGTGCGGTTGCAACTACTACAAGTTCGGCTCCCCAACATTTGAAATATAATACAGCTCCTACTTCAAACTGACTTTCCATATGTAGCAGTAACAATAAAACAGATATTCTTCATCAGCTGCATGACTGACATTCAACGTCTGTACTGTAAGCCATTCCTGTTCCAAAAACATAAGCCCTATTATTTTGTATGCATTTACTGCGCCCGAATTTTTGTCCTAAGAGGGAATCTCGTGTGTAAAATCGGGATTCTCTGTACTCCATATCTGTTATTTTGCGACGAAACATAATTATATATGATAACTATGCGTTAGAGAAGAATATTAAGCTTAGGTCAACTCTATATTTTGCAAAAATCGATATTTTTACCCCACTCTGATAAAATTATGAAAAATATGCGCATGCAACAAACAACATACATTGGAAGAACTAAAAGAAAACCTTAAGCCAAAAAGTCACTTAATTTCGGACGCTGAGTTCTGCAGTGTGGATGGAAATGTCCTGAAAAGATTCCAGAAATATAAGGATTGAGAAGGACAGCATTTCTAACATCTCTCGTATCATAATACATGTGCTTATTACTATCATCATTGTAATTTGAACTATGAGAACGTGAGGCCATTGTGGGAGTATTATTATTGTTTCGGGGGAGTCCGAGGCGCTGCGGGCGGCACGCAAGAAGCCGTGTGCTAGCCTCATTGCGAAGGAGGAGCCTTATACGAGGGCGGTACTCAAAATATTTAGAAAATCAAACAAGCATTAGTTTTTAGAAATGTAAATAATTTAATTTTTTTTCAAAAAAATTACTTTCAGAAAGTCGTGTCCGCGTTAGGTGATCCAAGCTCGTCATCATTCGCTGGCCCTTGTGGTTGTCTATGAGATTCTTAAGCACCCAGCGAGCGCATTAACTTTACGAAATGCCAACGTGCCATGAACAATATCATACACTGCACCAAAAGAAATGTACTGTTGCGATAAAGTTCGCAGTTGCACACGCCGGGCCTCCAAAATTGCCACCTTAATGCCTCTGACATTCTGCAGGGTTGCAGTTGTTGCCGGCCTCCCAGAGTGTGGCGAATCACTAAGGTTCACACGGCCCTCTAGGAAGAATGCACACCACCCGGAGACATTGCTACACGCCACGCATGTTCCTGTGAATATCACTCGGTTTATGTCCTTTGGCCCAGAAATATCCAACTACACCTCTCTGCTCTTCACACGAGGACGACAGTAACATGCGCGCCATTTTGCTGCGTAGTTCACGCTTCTCTCGCTAGAGATGCAATGAAACAAAAAATACCCTCTGTGTTGAAAACTTCAAACTATATCTGTGTGAAATTGCAACATTCCAGCTGCAATAGCAAGGCAGAAAACAACTATAGTGCGTTACTTTTCGATTCGCCCTCGTATAATATCCCACTGCTACATCCGATGATGAAAAAGTGATTCTACACATTACATATTTAATTTTTGGAAACAAAAAGAAATCATAAGATGCTAGGTCAGGACTGCATCGTGGAGTGTTCATGGTGCTGACCTTTCGTTCTTCCAGATATTCAATTGCTAGTTTTGCTGTTTGCGACGAAGCGTTGTCATAGTGCAACATTATTTGTCTTTTTGGGCGTTTTCCAGGAACTTTTTTAAAACTTTCGGTAAGCAGACATTTATGTACCAAGCGGTAGTAATGGTATGTCTTATCTTCTAGTGCTATAGTAAAATATGACCCGTTTTAGAAAAAAAAACTAACAATCATCTTCTTACAAACACTGCAAGTTCATCGGACTTTTCTAGGCTTAGGTTCTGTTCGAAAGACCCATAGGCGATTGGCTCTTATTTTCGGGATCAAAACAATAAATCCAAGATACATAACCAGTAGCGATATTCCAAACCAAATTTCCTTGGAATTTTTCCAGAGATTTTCTGCACGAATCAATGCGTTGTTGTTTTTGATCGGGAGTCAGTTTGTGTGGAATTCATCGACAACAAAGTTTTCTCACGTCTAACTGTAGATGTGAAATATTTTGGATCTGACTCACACCAATCCGCAATGTCGCCTGAATAAATTCCTAAGATTTCTGTCGATCTTCAAGCAGTTCTTGGGCGTCCTTCACGAAATTCATCACTAAGAAAAAGTCGACCTCTTTTGACTTCGCTGTACCAAATATAAATTGTTAGTTTAGATGGGGCTGCGCCAAATGCATTTTTAAACGGATCTTCACATTGTGTAGTCGTTAATGCGGATTTAAGATCGTAAAAATCCATAGCTCAGAAATGTTCTGTAGTAAAATTCATTTTTGGGTGAACACAAAATCTTTTAATCATAATTAACAAACTATTAGAGCAAATTCAACAAACTATACGGCAATGAACTCGCAAAAATTCAGAAAGCAGCTGTCAAGTATACGACATTTAATTTTTACTTTCGCTACTACGAATAGAAAGTAAGGGAAGTATTGTATTCCACCCAAAAATTCGATACCGAAATTTCACCGAAAATACATGTTTTGAGATCCCTGAATCAAAAAAAAACATTTTTGGAAACATGTCCGTGTGTGTGTGTCTGTCTGTGAACAGCATAACTCAGAAACGAACAGTCAGATAAACACCAAATTTGGTATTTAGGTTCAGTATCTTTCAGAGATGCGACACGAAGGTTTTCAAGAAAATTCCCCCACCCTAGACTACTCTTTACATGGAACATTTTTCGAAAATTTTATTTTTCTCAAAAATGGCTGTAACAATTTTGATTAAACTATCATATGTTTAAGATATTTTCATGACAAATAAAATGTATATCTTGAATTTTCTGGGAATGTCTCCAAAAGTATTCTTCATTGTGAACGACTTTTGCATAACTGGTAAACCATAAGAGATAGACAAAATTTTACTACACAAAAAATGTAGATCGCGTTAAAATACACAATTTATATCCTATACATTTTTGTTGTTGAGTGAACCGTTTTCGAGATATTGCTTGTTATTCCCTTACATTTTTCAATACTTATTTTCTCAGATGGGAATTCGTTATTCATTTTTTGCCTTGGATATGCAAAGAGTATTAATTTGTGGCAAAGGGAATAGTGCTGTACCTAGCAACCAGCTATTAAGAGATATGTATGTGCTTAAAGGCTACTGTATTTCTATTTGCTCTTGTAAATATATATTCCCCTTACATCTACAAGGAAATTAGCACTAAGATAGAGTCAGCAAATGTTTATCTCGATTAACATGAAGTAGATGGAGAATAAGCATTTGTAAAAATAGTTTGTACAAGAGTAGAGAAAGTCATGTGAGTGTAACACATCAGAATTTTTTAGAGATATGGCATTCAAAAAGTTTTCAGTATCACTTTAGTTAAAAGGTGGTATATATGGTATGATGAATAGCTGCATTCATAGTTGCATCATGAGCCATGAAAGCAATCAAAATTCTTCTTGAAGCCCACAAAAGAAGGATTTCGAGTAAAAGAGACATCACCTGTAATTTATCGGTGGAAATACAGACTAGACGTTACGTAAATTGCAGCTGCTCCGGTCATTGTTTTTCGATTAATAAAACAAATTTATTTCCTGGCTTACGCATTACACATTAATTATTCAGAAAGATAAATAGCAGAAGGTAACAAAAAACGGATAGTGTACAGATTTCCATGCATGTTGTCGGGTTTCTCGCAGTTCTTATTACTTTTCAGAACTGTTGTTTTATGTTGTGTCATCAAACGTTATATAAACGTTTTACTTTATATAAAAACACAAATGTAATTTAATTAATAAAACAATCCAATTAGAGGCATCGTGTGATTACGCAATTATCACAACGAATACATTTAACATTTAAGTTTGTTTAGTGCTTGTGCATTCGTGATCTAATGTAGTTGTGCATATCTTATGCTACATTTTCTCTTTGGCCCAGGGGTGTTCCTTTGTGCAGCATAATATTAACATGAAGTAGTTTAAATTTATGGTGGTGCTACGTATGGAAAGCCAGTTTGAAGATGTATTATATTTCGACTGTTAGGGAGCCGAACTTGTAGTTGCAACCGCACGCATGGTAAAAAGTTTCCGGTAGCCTTCGCCCCAAGTTTAAAAATATTAACTTTGTAATTTGACTGTTTCTTTAAATATTATATATTTATGTTTGCCTCGGCTCCATCAGTATTTATATTTTTTAGAGTCATGAATGTCAGGGAGTGGTGGGACTGAAGAATATAGGCTAGCACATACTATAATTACACTTCACACCTTTTATTAATGCTTGATACGATTTAAATAACACTTCACTAATATATATATATATATATATAGAGAGAGAGAGAGAGAGAGCTGTGAGATTTTTATTACTTATTTGCACTTTTTAACACGTAAACTATTTTTGTCTCCCACAAAATACGCATTAAATTTCTCGAGGATAAATCTAGCGTCCGTTTAGGAACACTGTCTACAAGCAACTGACTTCTAAATTTGTACAATTTGCCATGTTTCTGATTGGCTAATCCTACTACAAAAAATACTTTTATTTAACTTAGGCTTTTTTCTGGTTTTTGATTGGCTATTTAATAAACTGTCTCAAAAATTACATAATTGTTGCTCCAAGAATTACCAATAGCATTATTAAACTTTCGAATTCGTTATTTCCTCAAGATTACCTCATTATTACCTCATTGTTAGCAACTTTTAACCTATTATTCTCACAGCTCATACGTTATTAAATTACGTAATACATTCACATAACATTATTACACATGTATGCAATAATATAAACATATATAATGAGTGTAATATACACTTTTTATATCTTGTTACATACACATATTGCTTTATGGCGGGCTGTTATTGAAATCATATATTATATAATTAAACTAAAATCATTTAAATTTTAAAAATACTGCCTCAAACAGAGTGCTTTATCGAATTATAATGAAAGCTTTTCTCAATATATGGTCTTTAAAATCACTTCAAAGCGTTAAAAAGTATATAATATTTTGTTTTTAAAGACGCTGTCCAGTGGAATTTAGTTTCTATTGCAGGTTGATGCGTGTGGAATCAGTTGTAACCATAGCAGATAATTTCTTGTATAACTCCATGCACGTCAATTTTCAGAAAAAGTCCTTAAATTCTCCCTATTTCTTTTTGGAGAAAACATTCGGTGCTGTGATATAGGCCTTTCTGGATGTTTACCTTTGTATAACATTGTTAAAACAATACTTGATGCATTATAATCACATTACTTTCTCTACCCTCTATCACTTATATATAGTATACAAATTATTCATGCGAAAGTTTATATTCCTATCTGCTTCCTTTTAATTCAGATAAACGTTTCCGGAAATAGCTACATTACACATTTCGTTATAGATACAATGCGAATAGCGATAGTTAAATGTTTTAGTACTAGAATCTACATCCGGTCCTTAAAATTCCATGCTCTCTCCATGCAATCGCGAGAAGCAACTCTGAAAATCGACGGAACTAAAAACTATTGACAAAGTATTGAAAAAATCAAAACATTAATAACCGATATCTCGGTAATTGATAATGTTAAAAACAATTCTTTGTTTTAAAGAGATCTGCATTTTTTGTGTAGTAAGCTATCGTCAATTACTTAAAGTTTACCAATTATACAAGATTATAGAAAATTCGTTCTGAATGAAGAAGACTTCATTTGCCATGTAAACATCTGTAATATAGGTTATTTTAATCAAAATTGTTAGAGCCACTTTTTATAAAATAAAAAATTTCGAAAAATGTTCCTTGTAAAGGATAGTTTGGTATGGGGCACTTTCTTGAAAATTTTTGTGTCGCATCTCTGGAAGGTGCTGAACCGAAATATCAAGTTTGGTATTGTGACGCACAGGTTATGGCTTAAGGTTATCGGAGTTCGGCGACAAGCGGTCGGTGTAAACGATAACCACGCTGGCCAGTATAAACACCGGGCGCGCTATCGGGAAATAACTAGAAATTTTTGGAAGCTTCTTTCCCCCAGAAAGTGTGTCGAAATAGTTTTAGAACGTTCGAGAACCTTGTGGAAAGTTTCACTGACTATACAAGCAAGCGCTCTTGCGCAGTCCAGTCAGTTACGAGTAGGGATGGGCAAAAAATAACGTGGTGGTTATATTGTAAAGGTTAACAGAGTAATGAATACAAAGTAACTTGTTAACCAATAACGCTTACAAGGTAACCAGTTACCCAATAACGATTACTAAAGTAACGAATACAAAGGAACTGGTTACTCAATAACATTACCAAAGTAACGAAGACACCTAGTTATCGCGTTAACGGTTACTAAAGAAACGGGAGGGTTACCGTGCCCGAGTGACATCATTCACTGCATGTGCGTGGCATTGGTATCGCTAATCGGGAACTTGCACGGAGTAGCAAGTATACATTTGTTTATTACAGCGCTTTGCTTATCTCTTCGATTATAGGTCACAGGTCACAGATGAAGGTCAGTCCACAAAAAGTATTGCATTAAGATGATTACTCAAATACGATTATAGGTGCACGAGTTTTGATAAATCTGATGCAGGTAGATGGGTATGAATAAACAATTCATGTTGTTTAGTGTCAAAATATCAGGGTTGCTCTTCTGGATTTCTTATTATTGATCATTTACCCTTTAACCTTGCATGACAAAGAACAATGAAAGAGCGACAGATGTACTCCAGGGTTAATGCAGTATTTCTCGAAGTAAACTTCGAAGTTGAAATTGTCGGTTATTACCATTCACACAATAATTGTAAGTTGAACATTATTTATTTATGTGGTACACTGCATGCTTCCGTCCTCGATTTGCATAAATGTAATGATTTTTTCGTTTACTCACGGCAGTTGCCATCTGCAAGTGCCGAGAGAGGCGCACTTACGGCGCGAAAAGCCTAGCCAATAGGATAAAGGCCATCTGGAGGAATGCTTCTTGGTGTGCGTGTGTGTGTATGCAGTAAAATAGAAGTACTATATTAGTACTTGAACTAATACTTATTGTGCCATACTTCAATTACTTTCTCTGCTACGTATAGTAAGTAGGGGAAGTATTGTATTCCACCCTAAAATACGATACCGAGATTTCACCGGAAATATATGTTTTAAGACCCCCCTGAATCCAAAAAAAGCATTCTTGGAAACATATCAGTGTGTATGACTGAGGACTGTGTGTGTGTGTGTGTGTGTGTGTGTGTGAACAGCATAACTCAGAAATGAACAGTCGGATAAACACCAAACTTGGAACTTATATTCAGTATCTTGCAGAAATGCGACACAAAAGTTTTCAAGAAAATCGCGTTACCCCAGATTACACTTTAATTGGAACACTTTTCGAAAATTTTAATTTTCTCAAAAATGGCTCTAACGATTTTGATTAAAATATCACGTGTTTAAGATATTTTCATGACAAATGAAATGTGTGTCTCGAATTTTCTGGGAATGTCCCCAAAAGTATTCTTCATTGTGAACGACTTTTGCATAACTGGTAAACCATAAGAGATAGACAAAATTTTACTACACAAAAAATGTAGATCGCGTTAAAATACACAATTTATATCATATACATTTTTTTTGTTGAGTGAACCGTTTTCGAGATATTGCTTGTTATTCCCTTACATTTTTCAATACTTATTTTCTCAGATGGGAATTCGTTATTCACTTTTTGCCTTGGATATGCAAAGTGTATTAATCTGTGGCAAAGGGAATGGTGCTGTACCTAGCAACCAGCTATTAGGAGATATGTATGTGCTTAAAGGCTACTGTATTTCTATTTGCCCTTGTAAATATATATTCCCCTTACATCTACAAGGAAATTAGCACTAAGATAGAGTCAGCAAATGTTTATCTCGATTAACATGAAGTAGATGGAGAATAACCATTTGTAAAAATAGTTTGTACAAGAGCAGAGAAAGTCATGTGAGTGTAACACATCAGAATTTTTTAGAAATTGGCATTCAAAAAGTTTTCAGTATCACCTTAGTTAAAAGGTGGAAAATATTGTATGATGGATAGCTGCATTCATAGTTGCATCATGATCCATGAAAGCAATCAAAATTCTTCTTGAAGCCCACAAAAGAAGGATTTCGAGTAAAAGAGACATCACCTGTAATTTATCGGTGGAAATACAGACTAGACGTTACGTAAATTGCAGCTGCTCCGGTCATTGTTTTTCGATTAATAAAACAAATTTATTTCCTGGCTTACACATTACACATTATTTATTCAGAAAGATAAACAGCAGAAGGTAACAAAAAACGGATAGTGTACAGATTTCCATGCATGTTGTCGGGTTTCTCGCAGTTCTTATTACTTTTCGGAACTGTTGTTGTATGTTGTGTCATCAAACGTTATATAAACGTTTTACTTTATATAAAAACACAAATGTAATTTAATTAATAAAACAATCCAATTAGAGGCATCGTGTGATTACACAATTATCACAACGAATGCATTTAACATTTAATTTTGTTTAGTGCTTGTGCATTCGTGATCTAATGTAGTTGTGCATATCTTATGCTACATTTTCTCTTTGGCCCAGGGGTGTTCCTTTGTGCAGCATAATATTAACATGAAGTAGTTTAAATTTATGGTGGTGCTACGTATGGAAAGCTAGTTTGAAGATGTATTATATTTCGACTATTAGGGAGCCGAACACTTGAAGTAGTTGCAACCGCACGCATGGTAAAAAGTTTCCGGTAGCCTTCGCCACAAGTTTAAAAATATTAACTTTGTAATTTGAGTGTTTCTTTAAATATTATATATTTGTGTTTGCCTCGGCTCCGTCTGTATTTATATTTTTTAGAGACATGAACGTCAGGGAGTGGTGGGACTGAAGAATATAGGCTTGCACAGATTATAATTACACTTCACACCTTTTATTAATGCTTGATACGATTTAAATAACACTTCACTAATATATATATATATATATATATATATAGAGAGAGAGAGAGAGAGAGAGAGAGAGCTGTGAGATTTTTTATTACTTTTTTGCACTTTTTAACACGTAAACTATTTTTGTCTCCCACAAAATACGTATTAAATTTCTCGACGATAAATCTAGCGTCCGCTTAGGTACACTGTCTACAAGCAACTGACTTCTAAATTTGTACAATTTGCCATGTTTCTGATTGGCTAATCCTACTACAAAAATACTTTTATTTAACTTAAGCTTTTTTCTGGTTGTTGATTGGCTATTTAATAAACTGTTTCAAAAATTACATTATTGTTGCTCCAAGAATTACCAATAGCATTATTAAACTTTTGAATTCGTTATTTCTTCAAGGTTACCTCATTGTTACCTCATTGTTAGCAACTTTTAAGCTATTATTCTCACAGCTCATACGTTATTAAATTACGTAATACATTCACATAACATTATTACACATGTATGCAATAATATAAACATATATAATGAGTGTAATATACACTTTTTATATCTTGTTACATACACATATTGCGTTATGGCGGGCTGTTATTGAAATCATATATTATATAATTAAACTAAAATCATTTAAATTTTAAAAATACTGCCTCAAACAGAGTGCTTTATCGAATTATAATGAAAGCTTTTCTCAATATATGGTCTTTAAAATCACTTCAAAGCGTTAAAAAGTATATAATATTTTGTTTTTAAAGACGCTGTCCAGTGGAATTTAGTTTCTATTGCAGGTTGATGCGTGTGGAATCAGTTGTAACCATAGCAGATAATTTCTTGTATAACTCCATGCACGTCAATTTTCAGAAAAAGTCCTTAAATTCTCCCTATTTCTTTTTGGAGAAAACATTCGGTGCTGTGATATAGGCCTTTCTGGATGTTTACCTTTGTATAACATTGTTAAAACAATACTTGATGCATTATAATCACATTACTTTCTCTACCCTCTATCACTTATATATAGTATACAAATTATTCATGCGAAAGTTTATTTTCCTATCTGCTTCCTTTTAATTCAGATAAACGTTTCCGGAAATAGCTACATTACACATTTCGTTATAGATACAATGCGAATAGCGATAGTTAAATGTTTTAGTACTAGAATCTACATTCGGTCCTTAAAATTCCATGCTCTCTCCATGCAATCGCGAGAAGCAACTCTGAAAATCGACGGAACTAAAAAATATTGACAAAGTATTGAAAAAATCAAAACATTAATAACCGATATCTCGGTAATTAATAATGTTAAAAACAATTCTTTGTTTTAAAGAGATCTGCTTTTTTAGTGTATAAGCTATCGTCTATTACTTAAAGTTTGCCAATTATACAAGATTATAGAAAACTCGTTCTGAATGAAGAAGACTTCACAGGTTAGTACTAGAAAATTTTAGATGTAAATATTATTTGCCATGTAAACATCTGTAATATAGGTTATTTTAATCAAAATTGTTAGAGCCACTTTTTATAAAATAAAATATTTCGAAAAATGTTCCGTGTAGAGGGTAGTTTGGTATGGGGCATTTACTTGAAAATCTTTGTCACATCTCTGGAAGGTGCTGAACCGAAATATCAAGTTTGGTATTGTGACGCACAGGTTATGGCTTAAGGTTATCGGAGATCGGCGCCAAGCGGTCGGTGTAAACGATAACCACGCTGGCCAGTATGAACACCGGCCGCGCTATCGGGAAATAACTAGAAATTTTTGGAAGGTTCTTTCCCCCAGAAAGTGTGTCGAAATAGTTTTAGAACGTTCGAGAACCTTGTGGAAAGTTACACTGATTATACAAGCAAGCGTTCTCGCGCAGACCAGTCAGTTGCGAGTAAGGATGGGCAAAAAATAACGCACTGGTTATATTATAATGGTTATCAGAGTAATGAATACAAAGTAACTTGTACCCAATAACGCTTACAAGGTAACCAGTTACCCAATAACGGTTACTAAAGTAACGAATACAAAGGAACTGGTTACTCAATAACATTGCCAAAGTAACGAAGACGCCTAGTTATCGCGTTAACGGTTACTAAAGAAACGAGAGGGTTACCGTGCCCGAGTGACATCATTCACTGCATGTGCGCGGCATTGGTATCGCTAATCGGGAACTTGCACGGAGTAAGCAAGTATACATTTGTTTATTGCAACGCTTTGATTATCACTTCGTATATAGGTCACAGGTCACAGATGAAGGTCAGACAGCAAAGCTTCATGTATTGCATTAAGATGGTTTTTCAAATACGATTATAGTGCGCGAGTTTTGATAAATCTGATGCATGTAGATGAGTATGAATAAACAATTCTTATTGTTTACTGGCAAAATATCACGGGTTGCTGAGCTCAAACAGCAGTACATAAGTTTTAACAGTGGTGAATCAAGATTTAGAGTTGCACAATTTCAACAGATCTATCCTCTAAGATCGCTTAAAGAAACGCGAAATTTCTCCAACTTTCAAATTCGAAAAGCACGTGTGAAGTGTTCCCGCTCTTTTGAATTTGTTATTATTGAGTATTTAAACTTTAACCTTGCATGACAAAGAACAATGAAAGAGCGACAGATATACTCGAGGGTTAAATCAGTATTTCTCGAAGTAAACTTCGAAATTGAAAGCGTCGGTTTGAAGCCGAAATTATAGAGTCAATAATTATCATAATAATCTGTGAAGGACAGCGAAATAAAATAAATAATAAAATATTTAAAATCAGTGCATGTATTAAAAGGAGAAGCATTGGGAAAATTGTTGACTGTTAAAAGCGACAGAAAGACCGGACAGGCACAGCTTAGCTAATTAGGGACCAGCCCAGGTATAAAGGGTAAAACCGCTGAAGCCAGTTTCTCCTGGAAATAATGGGTACAGTTGCACTGACCAGGAAGTGAAAGTCACTAGAAACTTCATGACACCCAGTTTGGTGCGAAATTCTTAAGGGGAAGTTAGTTCTTCCTTGTATCGCGAGTTGATGAGGATACTCTCACTGGGGCACTCTTGGAGTGCGGAACAACTGTCTCGTCGAGTTCCGAAGACTGGGTGCAAACTTCCAAGAGGGTCGAACGATAAGATGTAACTGATAATCTTCGGACTTCGAAAAAACACACTAACATCGTGAGAATTTAAAAGTGATCGGCAAATCTTAAGTCTTATTTTAATGGTGAATAACAAGTGTTAAAATAAAGCGTTCGTGTTTCTACGTACACACACTCACGCAAACTCAGTTGTTAAAGTCTCATGCGCAAGCAGCCGTGACAAAGCAAAACAACTAGGAGGAGAAAAGCAGCAATCGTGAGGCAAAGGTACTGCTTCATTGTTGAGGACGTAGCGTGTCTGCGTCAGATTATTACCATACACACAGTAATTTTAAGTTGAACATTATTTATTTATATTGTATACTGCATGCTTCTGACCTCGATTTGCATCAATGTAATGATTTTTTCGTTTACTCACGGCAGTTGCCATCTGCAAATGCTGAGAGGCGCACTTACAGCGCGAAAAGCCTAGACAATAGGAAAAAGGCAACCTGGAGGAATGCTTCTTGGTGTGCGTGTGTGTGTATGCAGTAATACAGAAGTACTGTATTAGTACTTGAACTAATACTTATTGTGCCATACTTCAATTACTTTCTCTACTACGTATAATAAGTAGGGGAAGCACTGTATTCCACCCTAAAATTCGATACCGAGATTTCACCGGAAATATATGCTTTGAGACCTCTGAATCCAAAAACAAGCATTTTTGGAAACATGTCCGTGTGTGTCTGTCTGACTGTATGTCTGTGAACAGCATAACTCAAAAAGAACAGTCGGATTAACACCAAACTTGGTATTTAAGTACAGTATCCTCCAGAGATGCGACACGAAGGTTTTCAAGAAAATCCCCCACCCCAGATTACCCTTTACATGGATCATTTTCCGAAAATTTTAATTTTCTCAAAAATGGCTCAGTAGTAAAATAAATAGCGACTTGGAGCCACAAAGGATATGCCGCCATCTGATAAGCTTCTTTGTTCTATGCCGACAAGCCCCGCCCCCTCCCTTTGTGGCCTCACATGCCGCCCTGGTCGCGTGCCGCTAGCCCCGCCCCCTCCCTTTGTGGCCTCACCTAATGCCAACAGTGTCTGTGTGTCAGGTCCTGCCCCCTCCCCCATGTGGTCTGGTCGCGTGCCGGTGGCTCCGCCCCCCTCCCTCCCCCATACGCTGGATGCTTACCCTCCCTCCCCTTTGTGGTTTGATTGGTTCCCTGTGGGTAGGTGGGAGAGTGTGTATTGTTCCTATACGGTGGATACATTCCCGCCCCCTCATTGTGACTTGTCTAAATCCCTGCCTGTGTATAGGTGGGAGAGTGTGTATTGTTCCTATACGCCGGTCGCGTACCTTCCCTAGGTCTAAATCCCGCCCGGGTGATTGGTTGGGGTAGGGGATGTGCCCCTCGGGTGATGGGGTTTATGGGAATGGGGTTCTCGGTGCGTGACGCTGGCCTGGAAATCCACCCCGGCGATGGGGGAATGCGATTCTCGATGCCTGCCGCACATCGGCAAATCGTTTGAGTACATAATTTTGTCAATCAATTAGATAATGTTCGCCCATGCATAAAACATTATTGAAAAAAAAGAATCCCCATCATATTGCTACTAATGCAATTAAACGATGCTCGTCAATCAATTAAGTATTTTTGATTGATTAATTGTATATGAATTGACTTGCGCACCTGCTTCTAAACCGCCATTTTTACATTTACTAATGTCAACAAATTACACTACGAATGAAACGCGGCTAGTCGGTCGATGAAAACAATTAAGTATTCTTGATTGATTAATGTAATTGACTCGCGTGCGCAACTGTTCGTTATCGTATATGTGTGGTAGCATGTGTATAATTATTACGAGTAATAACATTTATTTAATTCTACTTTTGAGGGAAAATATATTTTGGATTTATAAGAATATTACAACACTTAGATGAATCCATAGCTGAAAGGACAGAGTTGCCGTGACAGTCGTTATCCTGTAATAATTTCGCTGAAAACCCGTGC
Source organism: Deroplatys truncata (assembly GCA_030765065.1). Classification (NCBI taxonomy): domain Eukaryota; kingdom Metazoa; phylum Arthropoda; class Insecta; order Mantodea; family Mantidae; genus Deroplatys; species Deroplatys truncata. Next base: position 65,795,540 of record CM060979.1, read on the forward strand.
GCAACCATTCCTCAACGAAGCACATCACTCGAGTGAGCGGTCGTTTCAAGAACAGTGGCGAGCTAGCATTCACTTCCACCTCCCTCGTTGTACAGAGCGCCTCTTGCAGACCGCGTGCCCTCTAGGTGAGAGAGCGGTAAGCTGCCTCTTCCGGTGGATGACGAAGATGCCGGAAGTAGACACTTTTAAAAAGTTTAACGAATGCACTGTGGCGGCCATGTTCACACCAAGGAAAGCTAGCATAAATCATTTGTTTATATTACAAAATCAGACTGTGATATAATATTCAAAAACATTCCAATCATTGAAGATTACCTACGCCAAGAAAAAAAGTTTGCGTGTGATGTGATAATTGTGCCAATCAATTAGGTAATGCGATATTGAAAAAAAGAAAGAAAAAAAAAAAAAAGAAACAATGTTTATATACTGCTAATGTCAGGCCATCATGCCTCTAAAGGAGTGAAGTTATTAAAACGCTGATCGATGAATACAATTAAATATTTTTTATTAATTAATGTAATTGACTTGCGCACCTAGAGCTATCTCACCCATTATTCACCTACCATGGATATCTCACTTCTAATGAAACGACGCACTCTATCGATGAAAAAACAATTAAGTTTGTTTATTAATTAATTGTATATGAATTGACTTGCGCACCTGGTTGTTCTCGTATATGCGTGATTATTACGCGTGTATAACTATTACGGCTAATAACGTTTGTTTAATTCTTCTTTTGAATGGAGGGTTTATAAAAAATATTACATTGCTTAGATGAATTAAAAAGCAACTGAAAACGATATTGCAAATAGCTAGTATGAGACGTTAACACGAGAACCCTTTACGAAAAAACAAGACGCATGCGACCGCTGTGCATCGTCTAATACAATGAATCTTAAGAAGCGGTTAAACCAGGACGCCTGGGTTTTCCCCCCGGTACCTGCTCTTAATGGCTAGGGGTATCCATCACATCGGGGTACGCTCCAACTGATGTTAAAAATATAAGACCGCTATGCCTCTTCTCGCTCGAGAGAGGTAATAATTACCCTTCAAAACAGCCATACCTTTCTTAGTAGATATAAAAGTAACACGCACGAAGACCCCAAATATAAATTTTATATTCGTTTTTAAATGTTCTTTCTAAAGACGTAGCGAACTTTGAGAAATTCAACGAATTATTCACTTGCGTGCCCTGCTTGAAAGAAGTATGGTGTACACCCCTGAAGAACGCATATGGCTTTCTCGGAAGAAATGCCTATGTAGACACATTAGCGGACAATGGCAGACGCTTCCACGTCATTAAACATCTTAAGAGAGTTTGAAGAATGCAAAACAGGGTCCTGTATAGAGCCATTAGTGGACAATGGCAGACGTTTCCCCTTCATTAAACATCCTAAGTGCTCTGAAAAACCACAGACCCTCTGGGTAAATAACTATTAGCGATACAATAGAATTTCTTAATGGTTTCCTCTGTGCAGAAATTCCATCACAAACCGTGGAAAACCAAGTCATTTAAAGTGTGTATGAGGGTTTTTATATATTAATTTTCCCCCCTGATAATGTCATTGTATATATTCATTTAAGGTATGTGAGGGTTTTTATATATTAATTTTCCCTCTGATAATGTGTTTGTATATATCCATTTAAATTGTGTATGAGGGTTTTTATATATTAATTTTCCCTCAAAAAAGAGAAAATATGAAGGATTTTTAAAATAAAAAATACTCATGATTTTACAATCATAACAACTGGTCTTTATTAAGTCTTCATACATTACACCAAATCCTTTATATCAATCCATTGAGTATCTGCAAAACCATACCACTTTACAAGAACTTTGTTTCCACGTTTACGTATAACCTTTTCTACTAAATATGTGTTAGGATAGTTAGTCTTTTTTAGTTCATGTCCATAAAAGCCACCTTTTATGATTTCACCATTCCTATCCTTTAGTATGTATGTTGTAGGCTTGGTACGATTCACACGAAATACTTTGAAGATTTCAACGCTCCAGTTAGATTCATAACCCTTTTCAAAATGTCCTTTATGTTTAGATATCCTGACATAATCACCAACACTAAACTTCCTTGAAGGCTTCTTCTCTCTTCGGTCTTGGTTATAATTATACACAGTCAGAAGAAGATCGTTGTTTTTCACTTCATTAGGCTTCATGCGGATAGTTGAATGAAAAGTATCATTGTACTTTACAAGGATTCTAGGTAAAAGATCTAGCCACTTGTATGAGCCTTGGACTAAAAAGTCTCGGTACATCATATTCTTCAAGGTTCGAATTAAACGTTCAACAGCCGCAGCCTTCACATTGGTATAGGTGCTGTAATGGTTAATATTATACTTAAACATTAATCGTTTAAATAACTTGTTATAAAATTCTTTCCCGTTGTCACTTTGAATATTCCGGGGAGGGACGTCCATTTCTTGTAATATATCCTCCATAGCCTTTGCAACATTAACTCCACCCTTATCCTTTAAGGGTTTTGCATATGCCATTTTAGAGTAAAAGTTGATTGCGATCAGGATGTATTTGAAATTTTTGTTCACTTTTGCATTGGGTATCATTTCAATCAAATCAATTTGTAATAAATCATTCATACCTTTGCTGATAATTTTGCGTCGTAAATAGTTCCTCCTCGCCGATCCGTGAAGCTCTCTAGCGATATTCTGTTTGGCGGTCATGCTATAATTTTAGATGCTTTCAACTCCCGGATAATTTCCTCAATCTCTCGAGTGTGACTATTGTTACCAGTGTCCCTCGAAGCAATAAGTAACCTCAGTCTATTCACTAATGTGTTAGGATTTCTCCAGAAAACGTAGTCAACCTCCTTATCAGGCTTATGCTCCTTCCATGCCAGTCCTAGAGCTGAATGTGTATTGAGCAAGGGTCGTATTATATTCTTGTATTTATACGATTTACCAGATTTCAAGCGACCGTGTCTGCTGTAACCACTTCTATGAAGAAAAGTACTTTTCATAATCTTAGCGTACGTCTCCAAGTCTTTACTAGTGTATGCAGAAATCTGAGGCGTTCGCTTAAAGATGAGGTCCGTCAAACCGGCGGTAGACTCATACGTTTCATCACCTATCAATATTTGATTATGTATAAAATGAATATCTTTATTTCCAAGCATATAACTTCCATCCTGATATCTCACACCGTACAATGTATCAATACGATCCTTGTCTTTTGAGCGAACGTGTTGAAGGTAAGTAGAAATACTTGTAGAATCACCAGCTTCATTCTTGACGGTCTTCACAGTCAACCCTCGTTGACTGTCCAAAATATCCTTGAGGGGGGCGGTTACAGGCTTCAAAGCTTCGGCCATGACATGCTGAGTCTCAAACCTGAGACCTTTTAGAGCTCTCAGTTTTTCTTTTACAGCCCTGGTATGCTCGGCTACAGACTCTTTAAGTCTTATGCTTTCACTATCCATCTTACAAATGATGTGAAAATAGACGATTACCTTCAATTTATAGCCTGCGTCCAGCTTGAGTTCTCAACGTGTCGATAGCCTTAGCTAACATCTCTATCGAAGTTCTCAGTTGCTCGGTTTCTTTCTTATGCTCCTGTGTATGTGTCTTGAACGCTTCAGCAAAGATTGCCGTATTAGCGTACTGGCTTCTGGCTGATTCTTCTAGAGTCGTCATTTGCTGCATATTAGTTTTGTAGGCGTCCATCATCATATTTACATTATCCTCCACTTTCTTAAGTTTATCATTGCGGCAATCAGTTTTGAGAGTATTCAAAACCTCTATCTTTAACTGTCTGACTGTAGCCTCTAAATCTGAAATTCGATTTCCTAATAATCATAGCTCTAGCATATCTTTTATTTACAGCATCCGTATCTCCGAGAGGATCTGCTATATCAATGATTCTCTTATTGTCGAATATAATGTTACCATTACCATCTCTCGACTGCGTGAGTGAATTGACATATCCAACGATGAACGTTTTATTCACAACATCATTATCGTGAACAGGATCTAGCAATACCTTTAATCTAACTTTATCGATGACTATGTTATTTTCCTTATCTCTCTTGAGGATATATCTTGAAATAAATTCATCGATCAGGGTCTTAGCCATAACCTCAACATTGCTAGCAGCTTGCTGAGAGAAATCTTGCATCCTAATTTCGAGAGCATCCACATAATTCTTATTGGAGGCGTCATGATTATCTTCAGGATCGTGAACATTGCACAATCTCTTATTCTTGAATTGATAGTTTCCTTTGACATCTCTATTTATGATAAAACGATCAAACACTCTTCTAACTGGTCCAGTTCTCTGAGAACCGAACCTATCGATGCTCATGGTTAACTACGAATGATCATTTTCTTTTTTGTCGAGCTTAATATATACATCAAAACCATTCCTATATCGTCCCTCATTCATGTGAAATTCAGGAACTATCACAACAAAGGGTCTTCCGTCTGATACACTCACCCAAACGTTCTTACATAGATATTTAAATTCATTGTAGGTCATGTCGGTATTTACATAATCTTCGTAAATGTGCTTTAAGTTTAAATTGTCTTGTCTGAAGACTATTATCATGTTTGTACTATCGCGAATTAAATGTTTTGGAACTTTAGAATAGGACTGTGCTAGATATACAGAGTCGACATTTCGATGTCTACCCATACTGTAAAAGGATGCTATCTTTTCCTGCTTTTCAGTGATGACGTCATCAAATATAAAGATTGAATTTTCTTTGACTTCAGAAGGATGCAAAACATCATCCCCGTTGTCGAAGGTGTTCACTTCTATACCTTCGATGTTTCCGAGCACTTTAATTAGGTATTGGTACTTTGGTTGATAGAGAGACTTTGAATAAATATACAAATTTTCAAAACGTAGTCCATTTTCATGGAGTAGCATATTGAGTAATACGTTTGTTTTCCCTGCACTGGAGCTCCCTAAAATAAGAGCTCTGACATTAGATGGAAATAACTTGCCATGACGATCACTTCTAAAGTCACTTTCAAAGTCTAATACCTGAATAGGTAGAGAGCAGTGCTGCTTAACAAGCTCCATGTTAACAACTAACCTATAAAATGTATGTGCGATGTTTATATATTACCGGATGTAAAGTAGTTAATGATTCAATGCAATGATATAAAAGGACTAATGCATGCAATCACTCGCTTAGTATATCATGAGAGCTAAGAGAGGAAGGTCGTTGCAGTATAAGCGCGGCTCTGGAATTATTAATTCCATAATTAATTCGCTCCCCTTTGAAGCTCACTTACCTGGATATAGATATTGTGGGCCTGGCACTAAATTGGAAAAACGTCTAAAAAGAGGAGACCCCGGAATTAACCAATTAGACGAAGCTTGCAAACAGCACGACCTCGCGTACGCTGAGAATAAGGACACCGCTTCAAGGCAAATAGCGGATAAGATTCTTGCAGAGAAGGCTTGGAAACGTGTGCAGTCATCAGATTCAACTTTTGGTGAAAGGTTAGCTGCAAGGCTAGTAACTGCAATCATGAAGGGAAAGGTTGCAGTGGGAGCCGGAAAGAGGAAGAAGAAGAGAGGAGGGTTTTTACCATTGATACCCATCATTGCTGCTTTAGGCGCTGCAGCAGGCGGCGCTGCTCAGATAGCCTCTGCAGTTAATAAAAAAAAGCCTGCTGATAGACACTTAGCAGAAGTTGCGAGGCATAACAAGGCGATGGGGACACGAGAAAAGGGGCTCCGAAAGAGAAGGTGTAAGAAGAGGAACAAAGGAGGATTCTTACCTGCAATGCCGCTGATGTCGTCTTTAGCCGCTGCATCTAAAATAGCAAGGTCCTTGAAAAAAAGAGGATCTAAAGGCAGGGGTTTAAAGAAGAAGGCAAAAAACGGTGGAAGAGGATTGTACATATACCGGAGGAAGCCCTAAGTAACGTGGCCATCGAATATTATGCTAAACGTTTAAAAATTCCTTATTTTAGAGGAGTTTATATGATTGACAAACTTCCTTTAAAACCACACTTCAAAGAGAGACTTATTACCAATCTCGATACCTCCGATAATGAAGGAACACACTGGGTTGCTATAAGGAAAGAAGGTGATGTCGCATACTACTTTGATAGTTTCGGCAATTTGAAACCGCCTCCTGAGATTGAGAAATATCTACAAGGTGTTAAAATCTACTATAATACACGGAGATACCAGAATTTCGAATCAGTCACCTGCGGGCACTTGTGCTTGCAATTTCGTTTATCCTAGAAGCTGCTACATCGTCAAGATGAGTTATACAGTTACATAGAGTGGGCCATACACTGTTATTTCAACGTATTTAAACCCGCCTCTACAGCTAGATTCTCCAGGTCATTATGAGGTTGCTCTCTTGAATTTTGAAACATTCTATTCAATACCAAATGTCGATGAAAGTAATAATAGATTTCATTATATTCACAATGGTAAACCTGAAACCATTGTCATCCCGCATGGAACCTACGAGATTGCCGATATCAACGCATTTCTAAAGGATAAACTAGGATTGAATGATGAAGTCTTCTTCATAAGGCCTAACAATAATACAATGAAGGCTGAGATTAAATGTCCTTATACAATAGACTTTTCCAAGGCTAGATCTATTGGTTCGCTTCTAGGATTCACAGACACTAAAATAATTCCTGCTGGAGAAGCGTTTGAATCTCTCGATCTTGTGAATATATTTAAAGTGAGTATCATACGTGTGGAGTGCAGTATTGCAACAGGCTCTTTCATTGACGGTAAAAGCGGACATTCGCTCTACGAGTTTTTCCCTTCTGTTCCACCAGGCTATCATATGTCTCAAGAACCTTCGAACCCGATATATTTACCGGTCATAGATACAAACTATATAGACCAGATCACTATTCGAGTGGTAGATCAACACGGAAAGGCGATCAACTTCAGGAACGAAGTTATCACTACAAGACTGCACATAAGACGCAATGGCAATACATTTTAAAAGACATCGCAAATACTATAATAGACGACGTACACCACGTTCGGAGCATACTACCTCTCCAGCTTCCGAGGAGTTAGCACGTGCTAACCGCAAGTTCCTCGAGGGGTTAGGTTACAGAACGTTATAATGGACATCTTAAACGTGACAGAAGTTCCAGCCTTTGACGACAAGATCACCAAGGAGGAGGAGCATATTTTTCTTCCATACAACACCTCCGCTCTGGATGTAAACGATGAAATTAGAATACCATGCCAAGCTGAAGATTTGTATACGCTACCTAACAAGAGTTATCTCTACATCGAAGGTGCTCTCACCAAGGTAGATGGATCGCCTACTATAGCGAAGCTCTCTAATAATGCTATAGCCTTCATGTTTGATGAGATACGTCTAGATATGAATGCTACAACTATAGACAGAACAAGGAATCCTGGAATTACTACAACTATACGAAATTATGTGACTCTCAACCCTATGGAGTCGAATCGGCTGCTGAATGCTGGATGGGCCTATTCTGGTGAAGAAGTTGATATAGTACACGCGACGAATGGAGCTTTCAATGCTGTAGTCCCTCTCTCGATGCTCCTAGGATTTGCTGATGATCACAAGGAGCTTATACTCAACAGAAAGTTTGAATTGATTCTCATAAGATCCAAAGATTCTAGAAACTGTGTCCTGAGTTCGAATGGAGAGGAAGCTAATGTAAAGTTAACTAGAATCGAATGGAGGATGCCTGTAATTCGTCTTTCCGATGCTGAAAGAGTTCACATTCTAAAAATTGTCAAGTCTGATAAACCTCTACACCTTGCCTTTCGATCTATGGATCTTCATACGCCGCCTGCTGTACCCCAGACAAGATCTTTCACTTGGAATGTAGCAACAACATCTAAGCTCGAGAAACCTCGCTTCATCATAGTGTGTGCGCAGACTGCAAGATTGGGTGATTATAGCAAGAATAGTTCCGAGTTTGATCACTGCAACATTGCTAATTTGAGACTATTCCTCAACAGTGAATGCTACCCCTACCATGATTTGAACTTGGACTTTAAAAATTCAAAGTTTGTTCACTATATGAAATGTACTGTAAATTTCAATGTTCCTATTATGAAAGAGATAATTATCCCCTCTTGAAGAGAAAGGATTTTCTTCACCGTGCACCATTATTCGTAATAGACTGTTCTTACCAACCCGAGGAGGTTTTAAATGGAGCTGTGAACATCAGAATCGAGATTCAAGCATCTGCAAATATACCAGCCCAGACGTCACTGTACTGCCTGGTTCTACATGACAAAGTATTTACCTACAAACCTCTTTCTCACGTGATGCAAGCACCTATATAATTATGTATATGTTTGGGTGAATGGTTTTGTAAAGGAATGTACTAGGATAAGTTTATGAATAATAAATTGAATTCATATACTAAAACACTCTTTTATTGAATTTAGCATACATTTCAAGCATTTTCCTTCTTCCCCTCCTACTCCCTGAAAAACTAGTTGCTCCTGACTTGCAGAAATCATTTAAAATATTCAAATGTCTTTCAATATAAGGCAATAGCCGTTTTAGGTTCTTTACACCCTCAATGTCTAAAGATATTACATTATTATTTAAACAAGTATTTATGAAATGAATTGAATGGTCAAAAAATACAATAATATTGTATGCATAAATTACATTGTCACAATATTCATCACACGCAAACTTTTTTTCTTGGCGTAGGTAATCTTCAATCATTGGAATGTTTTTGGATATTATATCCCAGTCTGATTTTGTGATATAAACAAATGATTTATCACTTTCGCAATTTATGTAGAGGGAGGGGGTGTCATAGTATAGTCCAATGTTCACGGAATGGGAGGGGGAGATGCTGACGTCATCAAGCGCCTGTGATCGATTCTCCATGCTCCTCCGGGGTATCTTCAATGAATAAGAAGACCAAAGGACCATCGTTGAGGATTCTCCTCTTACACCGTCTCTTCTGCTTTTTCTCCCCGGCCTCGTTCCGTCTCTTCCTCCGCTCCCTCCTCACACCCCTGCAACATATATTCAAAACAATGTTAGAAATAGGTTTAGTTAATGATTTCATACGTCTGAAAGAGAAAATACATATATTAGAAAAATCCTCTCTCCTTGTCACACAAAAAAGTACTATCAAAGAGTGTCATACTCACTTCACGGGCTTGCACGATTCTGTGTGTATCTCGGGCGAGCAATCTGGAGTCGTCTGATTTATCCACTCCTGTACCCTCGTTGCTTTATCATCAGGGGTAGTAGTAATGGCGGGTAGTGGAGCGGCATCCTCGTCCATAGGCTGTGTATGGCGCTCTGCGATTGGATATTCCACTATATCGACATCTCGTCTCTCAGGATCCAGCTCCTCTATTGGCACGGGTACCTTAGGCGCAGTCATTCGCATTCTGTAATAATTTAATTTTTTAGGTTAGACACAGAGTAGCATTAGAAGCAGTAAATAAATATGTAATTTAACATTTCTTCTACTTACTCGAGTTTTCTCTTCCTGCGCTGGTAGACCTCGCAGTTGTCGTTACATAGGAAGAAGGATGTCATGCGTTCATGCTGGGCCGGGTTAGTACAAAGTACAGAATGCATGTATCCGGTGCACGACTCTGTATCACATTCAGCTAGATGTTTCGAGACGAAGACATCGTCAACTTCATCGACATCGCTAAGATCCTCCACATCAACACCCCTGTGATTTTCACTGAAAGAATAAAACAATTTCAAGTTAGATTTCATTTAACATGCGTACAATATATTACCGAGTTATAGAAATATGTATATTACTTACATGTTCGCTCCTCGATAAACAGGACAGCTCTCTGTACACACTTCCAGTGTAGTCATCTGATCATGATGCGATGGTTGAGTACACAACACTGAATGCATGTTTCGGTATGGAAGTATACGTAGTGAAAATAATCTTCCCCGCGCTCGCTCCAGTAATCATTCACATCAGATGCACGATGATCACCAGCCATTTCGATTATCACTGAACGAACACTGAAAAAACAATAAATGATCGCTCCGGCTGCCGACGTTCCTTATATACTGTAGACGGTGACGTCACGCGGCGTTGGAGGGAGTGGAATGCATGTTGAGACCTGTTATTCACCCTCCAGGCAGAAGCCAGCTGTCTGTTTTTGAATACCAAGGAAAGTCCTTGGCGAGCGTGTTTTAACATGATTTACCGACGTCGACGAGTGGAGCCGGGCTAGTCTACACGTCGAGGCTCGTTAGTGACGTCAGGCACGCAGTCGCGGAGTGGGGATGAAACTGGTTATTACCAGGCCGAAGTCGGCTGGCGGGTTTTCCATTACATGTTGGACTGTTGCCGGAGAGAGGTTAAGACCGTGAGCGTGATAGTTATACATATTCTACCACACATATACGATGGCGGTCAGGTTCGTGCGATTCATTTAATCAATCAAAAATACTTAATTGCTCGAAGAACAGCGTTTAATTGCAATAGCAGTATATAAACATTGATTCTTTTTTCAATAACACATTACCTAATTGATTGACACAATTATGTGCTCAAACGATTTGCCGATGTGCGGCAGGCATCGAGAATCGCATTCCCCCATCGCCAGGGTGGATTTCCAGGCCAGCGTCACGCACCGAGAACCCCATTCCCATATACCCCATCACCCGAACGGCACATCCCCTACCCCAACCAATCACCCGGGCGGGATTTAGACCTAGGGAAGGTACGCGACCGGCGTATAGGAACAATACACACTCTCCCACCTATACACAGGGGAACCAATCACACGGCAGGGATTTAGACAAGTCACAATGATGGGGCGGGAATGTATCCACCGTATAGGAACAATACACACTCTCCCACCTACCCACAGGGAACCAATCAAACCACAAAGGGGAGGGAGGGTAAGCATCCAGCGTATGGGGGAGGGAGGGGGGTGGAGCCACCGGCACGCGACCAGACCACATGGGGGAGGGGGCAGGACCTGACACACAGACACTGTTGGCATTAGGTGAGGCCACAAAGGGAGGGGGCGGGGCTAGCGGCACGCGACCAGGGCGGCATGTGAGGCCACAAAGGGAGGGGGCGGGGCTTGTCGGCATAGAACAAAGAAGCTTTTCAGATGGCGGCATATCCTTTGTGGCTCCAAGTCGCTATTTATTTTACTACTTGGCTCTAACGATTTTGATTACAATATCATATGTTTAAGATATATTTATAACAAATGAAATGTGTATCTCGAATTTTCTGGGAATATCTCCAAAAGTATTTTTCATAGTGAACAACTTTAGTATAACTGGTAAATCATAAGAGATAGAGAAAATTTTTGTACACAAAAAATGTAGATCGCGTTAAAATACACAATTTGTCATATACCTACATTGTTTTGTTGAGTGATCCATTTTCGAGATATTGCTTGTTATTCCATTAAGTTTTCCAATATTTATACTTTTTCTCAAATTCGTTATTCATTTTTTTATGTCCTGGAATGCGCCGCATAGCAACAAGCGCTTAAAAGATTTGTCTATCGCTTAAAACCTACCATATTCCCCTTGCATCTACAAGAAAATTAGCAATAAGATTAACACCTCGATTAACATGAAGCATATGGAGAATAGGCGTTAGTAAAAATAGTTTGTACAGGAGTAGGGAAAGTTTTGTGAGTGTAACACATCAGATTTTTTTTTATTATAAGCACCGTAGAAATCAAAGTGTTGACAGGTCTAGGGTAACTTTTTTTTTTAGATTGCATCAAATAAACTAAGCCTGTATCAACATCGTACATAATGAAATGTACGAGTTATAGGTAATCGTTAATGGAACCATTATATAACATAACTGCGAACATGATAACCATGATAGCAAATAACTTAATTCTTACTAGTTACCTTTACAAGTAAGAGTTAACGCATCGTAACCACCACTTGAAAAAACTTTTTGTCACACACCTAGTTGCGAGTCGATTGCGAGAAAGTTGTTGAATCATTGTGCGAGCGAGTTAGCCACTGCGTTCCTGCTACGACATCAAGAGTGATTCTTTGAGCTACTCTGTATTCACTCTTAGATTGATCCGCGGCAAAACAAACCCACGTGGTCAGTGCACCGTGGTGCAACACGGTAGCAGTGCGCGCAGGAAAGTAATCCCATGCTAATACTCTGAATTTTAGAATGAATTTATCCTTAAATAATAAAATATTCTATACAAATACGTAAGGTTTTATTTAACGCTGATTTATACCGTAAAACAGAGCTACAAGTGCCATGATGCAATTCGTATGAGTCACCTGCCATCCGGGTAGGCGCAGAATATTGTTTACAGCCAGAAACCAGCAGTTGTGTTTAGTATCATGGAGGACGGTGAATTTGCTGTTGTGATTTCGTCGAATTACGAAAGCATTAGCCGCGCAAACAATTTACTAGTGGTGAAAAAACAAGTGTTGAATCTTAATTATAAGTTAGGTGAAAAATATTCAAACTTTTCGCGAAGGAAATTGTAAAATTAACCTCTAAGTTCAGAGTACAAGTATAAACAGTGCTTTGCAGAAAAATCTGAAACGGCAAAAGTGGTTACACCCGGAAAAAAAGCATATGAAATACGCGATGCAAGAATGTAGTGATTTTGAGAAGAATGCAATTCGCATAACAGTGCACAATTTATTTTTTAAAATGAGCCGCCAACAGTTAATAAAGTGCTACTTCCAGAGAGCGAATAAATTAAGTCATCCATATCTGTTAATTTATTTTACGCTTGTTTATTTTAGAATTAACTATTATTATATGTGCAAACGTTTATTTTGTGGCAACTATAAATCTTATCATCTTCAACCCTTAACAGAATATGCTAGTCACCGTTTCAGTTGTCGAAATAAAGACTCTGTTCCTTTTTTGCACTACGTGCCGCTTGTACTGGCTACATGGTCTGAAACTGTAACAGTATTTCTAGTGCGAATGGCGGAAGGATACATATAGCGGTGAACTGGTCACCTGGGTTTGTTTTGACGCGGATCAATCTAAGAGTGAATACAGAGTAGTTGGTGACGACCGTTGTGACGAGTGCTATTGTGGAGCGACTGATTGTGGAGGTTTTGTGTTCGACTCCCGAGTGAAGTGAACCGACCGACGTGAAGACTCTGCTTCACGAGGAAGTGAAGTGTCAGAGAATTGAAGTAGTTCACCTTAGTGAAGCGAACTACTAATGAAGCTGAACTACATAAAAACTAAACAGTGAAGTGGAAACTAAGAAAAGTGACAGTTGAAAAACGACAGCATCGCAGTATTTATCCGACTTTTCTCGAATTTTCTGGGAATGTTTCCAAAAGTATTCTTCATTGCGAACGACTTTAGCATAACTGGTAAACCATAAGAGATATACAAAATTTTACTACACAAAAAATGTAGATCGCGCTAAAATAGACAATTTATGTCATATACATTTTTTGTTGAGTGAACTATTTTCGAGAGATTGCTTGTTATTCCATGAAATTTTCCAATACTTATACTTTTTCTCAAATTCGTTATTCAATTTTTTTTGTCCTGGTAATGCAAAGAAAATGGAATACTCCACATAGCAACCAGCTCTTAAAATATTTGACTATCGCTTAAAGCCTAGCAGTTCCCCTTGCATCTACAAGAAAATTAGCAATAAGATTGACATCTTGACATCTCGATTAACATGAAGCATATGGAGAATAAGCGTTTGTAAGAATAGTTTGTACAAGAGTAGAGAAAGTCATGTGAGTGTAACATATCAGATGTTTTTTAAATGGAAACCTACAATTATGGTCACATTAATTTGAACCTAAAATCACCATTACGATTACTCCAAATAAAACATGGCTAATGAAATTTACTTTCCCCAATAATATCAGGCAAATTTTATTCAAGACATTTATTTCTACAGCGCTTAGTTTTGGAGATACCGTACAGTCTCAACTCAAATCGTCCACCCTGTATATATGCCATACTTCAAGAATCGTGTGCAGCAGATAAACACATTGAAGTTCATCCTGTCCCCTGTGCTTCCCAGCAAACTTCTTTTTATATTACGTGATTCAAATTTCGCAAAAAAATCTGGTGGTTATATGCTGTAGTTATGATTCCATTCGCAGTAAACGTAATGTAAAAAACTTAGATTATATTTATGTCTGTATCGGTAGTGTATATATCACTATTAATGCCCTATATATATATATATATATATATATATGTTGCTTCTACTGTAACCACTTCGGATATCGTTTATATATGGATTGCTTTATGGTACTATAGTTTTGGCAGAAGTGGTATTTTTTTACGAGTGGAAATATTTTAATCACTCGTTATGCTTGAGGCAATATTTCTGGCCTTAAGCATTTATCATGAATTATTTAATGTAATAAAATAATATCCCGCCTGCCAATGATAAACAGTCTATGTAATTATTTATGTTAAAGATAGCATATACAGTATATTATTGGCAATAAGGATAAAATATTTTTGTGCAATGTATTTACTTGTATAAAAATTGGAGCTGTAAGATGCTAGAATGGCAACAAGTTATATGAAGTACATAACTCTTGGGGAAGTAGGTTAACCTTGATGTGGGAGTACAATAGAGAGATGCGTCGAGAAAGTTCTTTAACAGTCAACAGCAGAGATCGTGGCTAACTTAAGAATTTTGAATATAGTCACGTGTAAGTTAAAACCCAATAAGATAAAGCAAAACAGTGTTTTGTTAGTAGCTAAGAAGCCAACGAGAGTGAGATGGTAGGATATTTAAAAATTTAAATATAGTACGCCCGGAAGAGTGTGCCCAAGCCAAGTTAGTTGTGTTGGAGGTTTCTTAAGGTGCAGACGTGTAATGTCTTGATAGTTAAAGTATTGAGTTGAGAATAATTAAGTTCCACCAAGAATGTATTTTGGTTGATATAAACACTACAGTGTGAAAATACATAACTAGATCATTGATATGTATATGTAGTAAAAGTGTCCTAAATTATTCATGTTAGATTGCAAACTAAAAAATTCAACGGTTTGCTGTACATGTTTAAAATAAAGGCACCTTCATAATTCGAGATTACTTTACAGCTTTAACCACCTGCATTAATAAAAGTTCAAGCTGATTGTGTTAAATTGAACCGTCGATCTTATCATTTGTCTGTTACTAGAACTAAGCTTTCCTTACCCGTACCACGCTCTTATACAATTATTGTACATGCAACTAGAACTTACGCAGCCGAGGCTTAACTACTCAAAATAATGAAGAATCAACGAATCCAAAGGAAACATACATAAATATCAAACAATTTACAGTATAATACAAACTAATCATCTCCGACAGTAAATTAGAGTAAGCAACCTGCATGCTATGATAAATATTCCACAAGTATTATAAACAAATTCCAGTTTCCACAAGTTCCATACATGATATTATTTACGAAACATAACAAACATTTACAATGAACCGTTTTGCGATACCAAATTGATTTGTTGTGGAAATTAGCCCGTATTGTGAAAATTATACCCGTACTGAGCATAAACAATTGAGTACCAAGCACAGAGTGCCTTAAAAAGAAGTTCTTGTTTAAGACACTAAATTAAAAAACATGTGTTATATTCACATGACTCTATCATTCTCTGCCCTCTATCATTTATTTGTGGGTAAAAACACTATTATTACGAAAGTTATTTAATCGAGAAGAACGTTTGCGGAAATAGATACATTGTACGTCTCGTATATGCAAAGGAAATAGCAATAGTCCAATGTTTTAGAATTGGATGCTATATGCTGGCCTTACAATTCTACACTCTTCCCGTGCAAACTTGAGAAACAACAAATGTTGACAGGACTTTAAGAGAGTGACAAACTAAGGAACAATTCGAACCGTTAATAACGGATATATCAGAAATGGACTGTCACAAAAAGTTATTTCAAATAAACTGTTCATTTTAAAGATACCTACATTTTTGTGCGGTACGCTTTCGTATATAGGTTAATGTTTAAGTTATATAAAATTATAAATAATTTCTTTCGAATTAAGAGGGCTTCAGAGGCTATTCCCAGAAAATTCAAGGTACACATTCTATTTTTCATGTAAATTCATTTGATATATGGTATTTTAATCAAAATCGTTAGAGCCATTTTTAGGAAATCAAAATTTTCGAAAAATGTTCCATGCAAACGGTAGTTGGGATTGGGAGATTTTTTGAATATCTTTATGTGGCTCTTTGGAAGGTACTGAGCTTAAATACCAAATTTCTTTGGTATTTATCCTACTTTTCGTTCTTGAGTGTGTTCACACGTGTGTTCTCTTTCTAAAAATACTCTTTTTTATTCAGGGTGCCTCAAAACATGTATTTCCGGTGAAATATCGATATCAATTTTTTGGATGGAATGTAATACCTTTTCTGTCTATTAGGTACGTGGTAGAGAAAGCAAAAATAAAACGATTGCAACTTACATTTGCAAAAACTACATAAGTATTTGAAATTTCTAACTAATACATTTGCTTACGTCCACTTTCTCACTGTGCTTTTATGAAAGCTTTCAGAAACTCTGAGAATTGATTATTTAAATCCTCTTGGTTTACTGACACTCTCGCCTTTGGAAATCTGTGCAGGTAATGCAGGCAGCATTAGTGGGAAATACTTCGCTGTTTAATTTTAAATATAACTGAAAAGACAGGAGCGCACTAGTAAAAATCTGGTGTGTTACATTCACGTCACCTTCTCTGTCCATTCTTCAACAAACAATTCTTATGAAGGTTTCTTCTCCTGTCTGTTAATGGAGATAAACATTTGCAGATATAATTTTATTACTTATTTCATTGAAGATACAAGAGAAAGCAATACAGTAGGCTTAAGCGAGTCAAATCTCTTAAGAACTGGTTGTTATGTAATCGCTTTGAAATTCCTTCTTTTTGTATGAACAGGAGAAAAACGAATAGCGATTTTGCAATTGTAAAATTTGAAGAAGTTTATTTGTATTGTAACTTGTTTGCAACACGCTTTGTGCGTCAATTTGAAGTAGGTCGTATTGAACGACTATAGAGAGCACTAGTGGCTGTTTCATATCACGGCTGCCTAGAATAACCTCTAGAGTGAAGAGTCTAATATGCACAATATGGATCTAATATGCCGTGCCCGGGAACGAGAACGAATAAGCTAAAAGTTGGGCAACGCTTGTTTCCCGTTCCCGGGGCCCGGGAAGGCTCCCCGTTGATTGTGAACACTACCATTTGAATACATGTATTTCAAAATTCTTGTTCTCGTTCTGGTTACCGTTCTCGTTGTTTGTGAACCACCTTTGGTATGATGCATTTTTATAGCAATTTAAATTATTTAGTTTTTTCATTGACTTATAAAAATGAGTTGTAATTAAAGTTAAAATTAAAATTCCTAATAATATTAATTTTTCATTAAATTAGTATGAGAATTTAATAAATCTTAATATTGCAATTGGTGCTAACACCCTCACATGTCCAGAAATGGAAGCCCTTAATTATTCTGCGCATGTCAAGACATGCCACTACTACCCAGACACGAAGCTATAGAATAGTAAATATGAATAGCAACTTCGTTAGCTTCTGCAAATAACTACCGGCATGGGTGTTTTGCCTTCCTCACTGGAAAATAGAGGGTTATTCAAAAAGAAAGGACAGACTTTAAATATTTATTTCTAATGAACGACAATAGATAGCGAACATACAAAACTTCATTGAATAGAGGAAAGTTCAAACCTTTAAGTTCCAGCTATTAGTTCCATTCAGTGCCTGCAGCGACGCCGTGTTTGTTTACGAGAAAATGGCAACACCACAGGAAAATTCGTTTTGTGTGCTGCATTATGCAAAGAGTGAATCATTGCAGCGTGCAGTTCGTTTTAAGTTCAACAACGAGCCGCCTCGTCATAAAAAATTAGATAGAATAAATTCGTAGAAGATGGTTACGTTATGCAAACGGAAAAGCACTTGTCGTCCTCGCATAACAAATGGTGCTCACTTCGAACACACAAAATAAAATTTTGAACTTTTCTCTATTCAGTGATGTATTGCATGTGCCGCCATCTATTGTCGTTCATTAGAAATAAATATTTAAAGTCTGTTCCTTTTTTATAATAATCCTATATTGTTGTGTTCATGAAATTAAAATAAAATTATTACAATACACCATTCTACCTTGTTATATTTACCTAATGCCGTATCACAGGGCACTACCCACGCAGTTGCCCCTGATTTTACCAAATATAACCTAAAATGACATTTCACTCCAAAGAGTATTTTAAATGGAATATGTAATGTAAAATTTCAAATACAGTTTCATAATATGGTGAGAATATTTATTTTGGATATACATTTTCAGCAATAGTTTCAAAAAACTTGAATGAATTCAAAGTTTTAAAATCCACTCATCAGTCTTTTAAATAGTTGTGAAGGTTCATTCATTAATTTACACTGCTAAAAATAGATTTTCCCTCCCTTCATTGAATAATATGAAATCTTACCTCTACGGACGAATTGCAATCAACGAGAAAATGTTGCTGATATAGGAACCTTCTCCCTTTATCTAATTTGGTAACGCTCCTATTTTTATTTTCAAGGATGGCATAGTTCAACTGTAACCCATGTAAAGGGAACACCCGTCTATAATGTGTTTCATCCACATTACGTTCTCTACCATTTGTCAGATATTCGTGGGTATACAAGCTATTCTTACGAAGGTTTATTTTTCTATCTGCTTCATTCTAATAGAGATAAACCTTTACACAAATTGCTACATTACACATTTCGTTATACATACAAAGGTAATAGCGATACCCAAAAGTTTTAAGAACGGGCGCTGTATACTGAACTTAAAATTCCATACTCTTTCCGAGAAGCAATTCATCGCGAGAAACAACTGACAATCGACAGAATTTCAAAAGAATTGCTAAATATTGAACAAATGGAACCATTAATAACGAATATTTCGAAAACGGCTAATGACACAAAAACTTTACATGGAATAAAGTGTTTTAAAGACATCTACATATATTTGTGAGCTGCGTTTTCGTCTATCGCTTAATATTTGCCAGAACTGAAAGGATTGCAAAAAATTCCTTCCAAATGAAGAGGACTTCACATTCCCAGAGCATTCAAGATATACATTTTATTTGTCATGTTAATATTTTTATAACTAAATGGTATTTTAATCAAACTTCTTAGAGTTAGATTTAGAAAATTAAAATTTTTGAATAACGTTTCATGTAAAGGGTAGTTAGGGTGGTTTTGGTTTAATCTTCGTGTCACATCCTTGGAAAATACTGAACTTTAATACAACTTTGGTACTTATCCGACCTTTCGTTTTTGAGTTATGCTGTTCACAGACACACCCACCGAGCTTTTATAAATATCTGATGTGATGCATTCACATGACCTTCTCTATCCTCTATTTTTATTAATTGGTATGCAAACGATTCTTGTTAAGGCCTATTTTTCTATCCACTATATTTTAATCCAAATAAACCTTTGCAGAAATAGCTACATTACACATTTCGTTAAGGATACAAAGAGAACAGAAATAGCCAAATGTTTAAGAACTGGAAGCTAGATGTATGTTGTCCTTAAAATTCTATACTGTTTCTATACAATCGGGAGAAAAAAATGAATGTTGACAGGACTTTAAAAATAATGACCAAATAATGAAAAATTGTGTGTTTTAGAAAGATCTATTATTTTGTATAGCACGTTTCCGTTTATCCCTTAACGTTTACCAGTTATACAAGATTATAAAAATTCCTTCCGAGTAAAGTGTACTTCACAGGCTATTCCCAGAAAATTCAAGATGTACATTTTATTTTTATGTAAGTATCTTTCATTTAATGGTATTTTAATCAAAATCGTTAGAACCGCTTTTTAAGGTAGTTGGAGTGGGCGATTTTCTTGAAAAATCTTCGTGAAGCATTCGTGGAAAATACTGAATATAAATACCAAGTTTGATACTTATCCAATCTTTCGTATCATGTATTTTCGTTGAAATCTCGGTATCCAATTTTGCTTGAATGCAATACTTCCTCTACTTACTATAGGTAAGCAGTGGGGAACGTAAAAATGGACACACGCCTTTAAGAACCACTAAAATGCTATTCAAAGTAATCAGCCGATCGATGTCTACTATGGGAAGGTATGTATGCTGTCAGCATTATTAACTGCTGCAATTTCGTGCTTCAGTGCACTGGAAATGTCATATCTGCAGGGAAGTGTTTCCAATTTCAATTTGGTTATGAGACGCAATCACAAGGTGAGCATAATTATAGTCAGATTATAATTTATAGTGTGTTTCAAACGAATGCCATTCATTTACACTGAAGACCAAACACATTCTCTGTCATTTTCTTCATGAGCAGTTGCCACATGTGTTGCATGTCTGCTGAGATGTGTTTTAAAATTCGTGTTGAGGGTTTGCTTAAAAAACTTAAGACTTAACATATTATAAATACAATCATTAGCATCATGAAATGTTTATACATACTAAAATATGCTTCTCAGCGGAATATAGAGAATTCAGCAAAACTGGTTTACCCAGACAACGCAATCCATCAGTAAAATTTGCTAAAAATGTGGAAGAAATATTTGTAGAACTTCTAACACAGAGCACATGAGCTAAACCATTAGATTATCGCACCCTTTGTACGAGGGCTGATCGAAAAGTAACGCACAATATATTTTTTCTGCCTTGGTATAGTTTAAAGTTTTCACTACTGAGGTTATTTTTTGTTCTATGTGCGCTCTAGCGAGAGACGCTAGAACTACGCAAAAAAGATGGCGCGCATGTTACTGTCGTCCACGTGTGAAGAGCAGAGAAGTGTGGTTCGATATATTTGGGCTAAAGGGCATAGTCCGAGTGATATTCACAGGGACATGCGTGGCGAGTATGGGCAGGATTGTATGGACCGTAGCAATGTCTCCATTCTTCCTAGAGGGCTGTGTGAACCTTAGTGATTTGCCACGTCTCCGAGAGGCCGGTAACAACTGCAACCCCGCAGAATGCCAGAGGCGTTAGGTGGCAATTTTGTACGACCGGTGTGTGCAACTACGACTTATCGCGACAGCTCAACATTTCCTATGGTGCAGTGCACGATATTGTTCATGATACGTTGAAATTTCGTAAAGTTAGTGCTCGCTGGGTGCCTAAGAAGCTGAGAAACAACCATAAGAGCCAGCGAATGATAACGAGCTTGGATCACCTAACGCGGTACACCGCAGAAGGGCATGGCGTTCTGAAAGGAATCGTGACTGGTGATGAGTCGTGGGCATACCACTACACGTCCGAAACCAAGTAGACAAGTATGGAGTGGAAACATGCTGGTTCCCCAGTGAAGAAAAAATTCAGAGTGACTCAATCTGCTAGAAAAGTGCTTGTGACGGGATATGCATGGGGATATGCATATGTATTCTGGGATATGCATGGTGTTGTATTGGCGGACATTGCCGAACTCGTTACCACTGTGAATGCTGCAGTGTACATGAAAACTTTGGTGAAGTTGCGTCGGGCCCTTCGTGACAAACGCCACAACCTGAATACTGACGATGTCAAAATTCTACATGACAATGCTCACCCCCATATTGCTGCTGTTGTTCGTCAGAAAAGCCCCAAATTTGGATGGGAGTTGCTTCTTCATCCAACATACAGCCCGGACCTTCACCGTCGGACTTTCATTTGTTTGGTCCCATGAAGAAATTTCTGGCCGGCCCAACTCTTTGCAACAGATGCGGAAGTGAAATCAGCAGTCCGCTGATGGCTATAAACTCCAAGGAAACGGCTTTCTTCAACAGGGCATATTGAACTGGTATCACGATAGGAGAAATGTGTTGAGGAACTTTGTGATTATGTCGAAAAGTAGGTAAAACTTATAAGTTCATTTGTGATATTTTTTGTTGCTTTAACTATTAAAATTTTTTGTAAAAAGAATTCTTGTGCCTTACGTTTCGATCCGCCCTCGTATTTGCACATGTTTAATAGCTCCACTTGATTTATTTTTCATTATATCTTTTTACAGGATTAATTTCTCATGCCCTTGGCATTATGTGTTCGCAATACAAATCGTCATACTTCAATTTATCATAAATTGTTGTAAGAGTTAACCTATACCTTATATTGGCAGCTTTCTTTGATCTAAAACGTTATTTATTTATCTATCCTACATAAAGATTAAATAGCCGAAATTATAAATTCAGAAGAAACAGAAATGGAAGTGAAATTTCAGAAGCAGCAGAAAGAATAACACTAGAAGTACTTACCCGACAATCCAGAAAGCAATATGATATAGCAATTTAATCGCTTCACTGCCTGGTGTGAGGCAAAACATGATGAAAATAATTTCACCGAAAATTACTGCTAGTGAATCAACAATACATCAACATCTCGCTTTTTAACGTCATTTCTCTTCCTTCACAAACACGTTCTAAACGTGATCTCTGTTAGCTTCAGGAATCAATATAGTGTTATGGATATTTTACAATTCCAGCGCTACAAAAGAAATCCGATGTGTTACACTCACATGACTTTCCCTACTCTTGTACAAACTATTTTTACAAACGCTTATTCTCAATATGCTTCATGTTAATCGAGATGTAAATCTTATTGCTAATTTTCTTGTACGTGCAAGGGGAATATGGTAGTATTTAAGCGATAGTTAAATCTTTTTAGAGCTGGTTAAAATGAATAACGAATTCCCACTTGAGAAAAAGTATTGGAAAATTTAAGGGAATAACAAGCAATGTCTTGAAAATGGTTCAATCAACAAAAAAAATGTATATGACATAAATTGTGTATTTTAACGCGATCTACATTTTTTGTGTAGTACAATTTTGTCTAACCAGTTATGCAAAAGTCGTTTACAATGAAGAATACTTTTGGCGATATTCGCAGAAAATTCAAGATATGCATTTCATTTGTCATGAAAATATCTTAAACATATGATATTTTAATCAAAATCGTTAGAGCCATTTTTGAGAAAATTACAATTTTCGAAAAATGTTCCATGTAAAGGGTAATCTGGAGTGGGGAGATTTTCTTGAAACCATAGAGGATCTCTGGAAGATACTGAACCTAAATACCAAGTTTGGTGTTTATCCACTGTTCGTTTCTGAGTTGTGCTGTTCACAAGCACACAGACACACACACACGGACATGTTTCCGAAAATGCTTTTATTGGATCCAGGGGGTCTCAAAACATATCTCGGTGAATTCTCGGTATGGAATTTTTGGGTGTTAAAAGTGGTTTTATTTTACGCATATGATTGCGAAATAAAACCCTACTTTTACCCCACGTATCATAATCTAGTATTTTTTCTTTTTGCATTTGTACTATTCTTATAACTTGTACTTTTGTGCTACACAATTGGATATTCTAATGTTAGCAATTTTAAAGCCACAAATGGTTATTAATTAATAAGGACCTTTGCCACTTAGGTAAAGCACCACATTAAACTTTAAAATCATTTTTGTCAATTCCTTCTTTTCAGCATTTATCACATTTCAAAATGCCACTCTTTATAACTTATTATTCCGAAAATTTCCGGTTAACTTCAGGAATTACGGACTTAAAAATTGTTGTGCACTAATTACGGAATACCAATAAGTTCATTTAAATGATTTATTTTTCATAACTCATTGAAAAAACTGAAAATTCAACAACATTCACACAGCAATTTTGTCTCTCTTAAACAAACTAAAACTAAGAAATGTCTGGACAACAATGCGCGGTGGCCACCTGTTAAGCGAAAACACTGTGGGGTAGTCTGGTGTAGACGAAATTTCGTAAAAATCTTCGTGTTAAACCCTTGCAAAATACTGATATAAAATCAGAAGTTTCGTCTTCATTACACTTTTCACTTTCGAGTTACATTGTTTAAAACAATCGGTTTATAACTCTCTCTCTCTCTCACATACACACACTGGCACGCGTAATGCTTTTTGGATTTTCCTGCAATCTTAAAAATGTGTTTTAACTTTATCTATTACGTATAGTAAGCAGGAGGAGTATTGCATTCCACCCAAAAGTTCGATATTGAGATTTCAGCAGAAATGCGTGTTTTGAGGTCCTTGGATCCAAATAAAGCATTTTTGGAAACATTTCGTGTGTGTGTATGACTAAGTGGGGGAAAGCATAACTGAAAGACGAAACTTCGGTTAAACAGCAAACTTGGTACTTGAGTTCACTATCTTCCAAAGATGTGACACGCAGATTTTCAAGAAAATCCCCCCATCCAAGACTACCTATTACATAGAATATTTTTCGAAACTTTTGATTTTCTCAAAAACACTTAACGATTTTGATTAAAATATAAAATGTTTAATATATTTTCATGGCAAATGAAATGTGTATCTTGCATTTTCTGGGAATATCCCCAAAAGTCCTCTTCATTCTGAATGTCTTTCACATAACTTGTAAACCATAATAATTAAACTAAAGTTTACTACACAAAAATGTAGATCTGGTTAAACACACAATTTATTTCGTATAAAGTTTGTTTGTGGAATGAACCATTTCCAAGATATTCTTTATTATTTTTTGAATTTTCCAATTCTTATACTTTCAAAATTTTTGTTTTTGTCCTGGACATGCAAAAAGAATGAAATGCATCACATAGCAACCAGTTCTTAAAAGATTTGGCTATCGTTTAAAGCCTATCACTTTCCCCTTGCACTTACAAAAAATTAGTAATAAGATTAACATTTCTAGTTAACAAAAAGTAGATGGAGGGTAAGCGTTTGTAAAAATAGTTTGTACAAGAGTATAGAAAGTCATGTGAATGCAAAACATTAGATTTTTTCGTAGAAATATCGTATCGAAAACTTCCAATTACTGTAAGTGTGGAGTAGAAAACGTTAAAGCAATCTAAGCCTAACAGTGTATGTCGAAATAAAGTGAAAGGTTGCTTTCATGAAGTGAAATATAGTTGAAGTTAAATATATTCAGCAATTTCTCTGCCACTCTTCCATTAATTCCCATCCAAGCTATGCGAATGAACGCCGTCTCGCCCATACTGTATTTCCTGTAAACTCTGCTTCGCCTGAATGCGAGCGGCTCCGCAGCCCTGCAGTACAGGATATCTGCAGTAAGTTATGATATTATCCGAGGAATGTTTATCGATAACACGTTACTTCTAACGTAGTCCCAAATCTGAAGCATGTGCTGTGCTACGCAGAGAAAAATTTTCGTTTCAGGCATTCACGAGAGAAACAGGCGTGCCCCTTCCAGTTTTCCAAAATAATTGAAAATTAGTTTCTAGATAGGATACAATAAATACCTCATTGGAGCTCAGAGAAGATTTCAGATTAAGCTTTTAATCCTCTCGGCTTATACAGTGTTTAACAGCCAGATCATTTTGTTATAATGACCGACTACAATAAAAACTGAAAGGTAATTGTTCACTTTCACTTTGCACTCTCATTTATCATATAAACAAATCTTATGTATTGCTTTACTACGACTTTCTCTAACCACTGTTGCTTATTTTTGTATACTTCTACAAAATATTCTTATAAAACCTTGTTTTTTCCCTATGTGTACTAACGTAAAATTGCACCATTCCACGCTTTTCCCTCTGTAAGGTTTCCATCTTCATGTAACCAACCTTTGACTCTACCCAGCTGGCATCAGTTCTTTATGCGACTAGCCTGAAAAACAATTCAGATACAGTGCAAGATATATATTAACAGTCAATGTGAAATGAAGGAGTGGTTCGGATGTCCTCTCTATGAAAGAGTTTCACTACGACTGGTACACAGCGAAATCCTAAACTAATACAACATAATTCGGAATTGTAGAAGGTGAAGAATTATTTGTATGTGTCATTAAACTGAACATAGCTATAATCTATCTCAACCAAGAACGATCCTCTTGTAAGCATGTGGGAGAGAAGAAAGTGAAAGATACAGTAAAATGGAACGCTATTAGGGCCGCTGATTGGTGGAGGTTCATGAGTGCCCTATAATTAGTTTGATAATCACTGCTCAGCAACAATTAGTTTCGGGGGGGGAAGTGTGTAAATGTTTAGATTAATTTCTCTGTATCCAGCACATACACGACAAATGCTTTCTATAGTATAACAACTTAGTAAGATCCCTCGGTCTAGGGAGTGCGCGAGTATTCAGGAGAGATAAATCGCCGCCACTCTAATTACCTTTTTCCTTTATCTATTGCGTTATCCAATGAGGTGTCTTAAAGAAAAAGTGAGCTGATATATGGGAAACAAGTGTAACGTCACTGTTGTGAACAAAGCACTTATAGTGTAGAAAAATTTAATAGGATCTTGTTTACGTCGTGATTACTCAAAAACTAAAATCATTATTCCAGTTCTGTAAGAGATATGTTAAATAGCACAGTTTCGAGATGACGGGTGATTGGTCTCCCTGTAAGAAAGTTAAAGCCGCTAGTTTTCTTTGTAAAGCTTCAATTGAAATAATTTGAATTATGAAAGTCTATCAGCGAGGAACGTTTTTGCTTGAAGAGATAGATGGGGGTGTGAAGGCTGTGAAATGCCTATAAAGTGTGAATTTACTCTTGAAAGAGATTCTATGATAATATCATGTATGTGTAATGTTATCGCTAATTATATGCAAACATTTGTTTTGACACCCGCTGCACCTTGCTCTTTGCGTGGCCCCTCACAGCAATCCAGAAACACACCATATTTGTTGCAATGCTCTTGTGTCTTTATTCCTGCGTCTACAGTTGGATGGAACAACATTGGTGTGATACACGATTTTGTGATAGTAAAATAAAGTAAAACGGGGGCTTGGTGAAATTATGGCGTGTGGTGCTTAAGCCGCAACTCAGACAGTACAGGAGAGGCATATCGCCCAAGGTAGTTATAGAGGGGGATTACATTACCGGGTAAGTTACCCCTCCAAAGGGTTTTCTATAAGTTGCTGAACTATAGGCTCGTGAATTCTGAAAGGAATTGAGGCAGTATTTTAGCACTTGAATAATTTTAATTAAATTATATAATATGTAAATTCAATTACAGCCTGCCTTGAAGCAATATGTATGTAATAATTTGTAAAAATGTATGTAACAGTCATTGCAAACGTTGCTAATAATGACGTAACAATGGGTTAACCTTGAGACAATCATGAGTTTGAGAGCTTAAATGTTACTACTCATGATTAAAGCAATGATAATGTAAATTTTGTGACAGTTTAAAAATAGCCAATCAACAGCTAGAAAAAGCTTTAATTAAATGCAGGTATTCTATTGGACTAGGATTAGCCAACCAGAGACATGGAATACAGAAGTTTACGGTTTTGGACGGTTAAAATATGTTCAGTTGCCTGCAGACCTTGGTATTAACAGGATGGAAGATGTGTTCTCTAAAGAAATATTACGTATTCGTGTGAATCGTAAATTAAGTATAAGCGTTAACTAAGTGCAAGTATTAAATAAAAGAATCTCACAGCTCTTAATATCAGTGTAGTGCTCTACAATTTGTGTCAAGGATTAATAAAAAGAAGTGAATTTAAACTTAAAATCTGTGTAAGCCTACATTCTTGTCGCACCATGCCCTGATTAAGAGAAACTTGTCTCTAAAGTAATACTGAAGCAGCCGAGGCAAAAGCACACATAAATAAATCTTTAGAGGCAGTTTAATAACAAAGTTAAATATTATTTTTTAGAACTTGTATCGTAACAACGAAAACACATCTTAAAATCATCTTTGCATACGCAGCAGCATATTACGTAACAAACAATCTTTCTTCAAAATTGACTTCCATACGTGGAACTTCAAAAAATAAACAACTCCAACGTAAAGACAATAACTACTTCAAGTTGGTTTCCCAAGCGTGAGTCTAAAAACTTAACGTAACAACAAATTGCGTAAACAAAACACCTTCTCAAGTTGGTTCCCATACGTGGGGCATATCTACTTCAGAATGCTTGCAACAGACACATAATATATAAGCATAGAGATATAGATTAAACCGAAGACAGATGCAGTTATTCACTATTAACCTATTATTGTTAAATAATATGCAGTCTAACTTTGCATTACTCATGAAGCACTTGTACAAAAAATTGTATTCCTAATACTAAACGGCCCTCTTGAAACAAAGTAGTCAAGAGGTGAATGCTGATTGAGATGCTATTGTTCATTATGCAGAGTGGCTTCTGATATTTAACACTGTATTTCCAACACCTATAGAATACTTCACAAGTGCAGAACACTTGTACGTAATTTAAAAGCAGTCAGCCAGCTTATCATTATGGAGCAGACCTGTCAATCTGCTGAAATAAAACAGCCGAGACAAACCTTAAGAAGTGGCGAGAGGCAAATTATCACGCTTCATTTCGCGATGCTTAATAAAGAAACCCCGAAGGGTGATCATTGTGCTACTACAAGATAATATTAACTCTATAACACACAGATTTAATAAGTTACTTAATTTATTGTCCAGAAATTAGCGCTTCTACAGCTAGTACTGCAAAACTTATTTGCACACATGTACGTCAAACTCGTGGCGGGTTGAGTCCGCACCGCCTTGTTCTTTACAACAGCCATCGTTCTTGTCTGAGACAGAGCGTACAGTATTTATGAGAGCTTTCATCAGCAATATGGAAGGTTAAAAGCTAAGGTGGCCATTTAACGGCAATAAGAAAACTGATATTAGTAAAACGTTAGTGTAAATGAAAATAAAAGTGTAAGTGTATTAAAATAACAAAAAATAAAAAGTTCCTAACTTTCGCCATTATTTCTAGGTTTTCACGTCCAAAATTTAACGAAGAATTGCACTAACGGCACTCCACTAATGAGAAGATGGACAACTAGCTTGTAATATTACCCTTCTACAATTCGGCTATATTTTGGGGAGGCGGCTAGAATTAAGCTCAGTGATGCCCAACCTTAAGCGAAACAGGGCGAACGGATTTACTCCCAGCATGCGGATCTACGACGCATTCATATGGCCATGGGTTGTCCAAACTCCAATGCTTGTTACTTTGTAACATGCCGTTGCGACCAGCTGTCATGAGTGAGTGAACGGGAAATGCTTCATAACACAAAACGAAGGAGATAGGGTAAGATGACAATTTGAACCATTAATAACGGATATCTCGCATGTGGTTGATGCTACCAAAAAGTTTCCTGAAACAAATTGTGTTTTTAAAAGGGTATACACTTCTGTGTAGTACGTTTTCATCTATCGCTTAACATTTACCAGTACAAGATTTTGGAACATTTCTTTCGAGTGAAATGAACTTCACAGGCTATTACCAGAAAATTTATACAATTTATTTGTAATGTGAATATTGCTATATACCGGGGTGAGGCCAAAAGATTTTGCAGCTAGATATTAAATTTAGTTACCCCGGCATAAACATTGGGGGACGTAGAGTCCGAGGCAGCGAGAGGACCAGAAACCTAGCTGCACAAATCTAAAGGAGGCGTGGGATACTCACAACAAAATACACTTAAATTCACATTTAACACATTACCCGTGGATTATTAAAATTGGCATGGTGCCACTACATAGTTCACAACAGATTACAGGCAAAAATTGGAGGGAGATGTTCCACACTCACACTTGAAAACATGCACACAAGCACTCGGCCTGAATACACACACTCGACTCACGCTACTGACTCGACTGAGGAGGGCGGAGAGAGAGAAATGCCGCACCGGACGAAATTCAAACTCCAATCAAAATAATTAGTTCAACAATGTAATGCTTCAAAGCAATAATGTGTTCAACGCGATAATGAACATACACGCTACAATATCTTTATCATATGATATTTTAATCAAACTTTGTAAAGAAATTTTTTAAAAAAGAAAGAATTTCGAAAAATTTTCCATGTATAAGTTTGTTTGGGATGGCGGTATTTTCTTGAAAACCTTCGTATCGCATCTAAGGAAGCTGTTAAACCCAAATACCAAGTTTGGTATTTATCCTGCTTTTCGTTTCTGAATTATGCTGTTCATCGACAAACACACGCACGCACGCGCGCGCGCACAAACACACACACAGAGACATTTTTATAAAAATGCTTTATTTTCATTCAGGGACCCCAAAACATGTATTTCCCGTAAGATCTTATCAAGATTTTGGGTGGAATGCAATAGTTTTTCTACCTACTAGGTACGTGGTAAAGAAAGTAAAAAAGCTGATGTGTTACTTTCACATACCTTTCTCTACACTGTCTTTATTAATGGGTATACAAACTATTCTTACTAAAACTCATTTTTCTTTCTTCTACGCTTTTATCCAAATCAACCTTTGCAAAAAGAGCTACATTACACATTTCGTTATAGATACAAAAGAACTGGACGCTATATGCTAAACTTAAAATTCTATACTGTTTCCATGCAATCACGAGAAACTTCAGAACTTAAGAGAATGACCAAGAAGTTAATAATTCGAAACTTTAATAACGGATATCTCAGAAATTGCGTATACCACAAAAAAGCTTATTTGAAAGAAATTGTGAGTTTAAAAGATATCTATGTGTTTTTGTATCACTTAACGTTTACCAGTTAAACAGAATTATAAAAAAAAGCTTCCAAATGAAGAGGATGTTACAGGCTATTCCCAGAGAATTCAAGATACACATTTTATTTGTCATCTAGATATCTTTAACGTGTGGTATTTTAATCAAAATCGTTAGCCATTTTTACATAATCAAACATATTGAAAAATGTTCTATGTAAAAGGTTAGCTTGGGGTAGGGATTCTCTTTAAAATATTTGTGTGGCATCTTTGGAAGGTACTGAAACTATATACCTAGTTTGGTATGTATGCGACCTTTCGCTTTTAAGTTATGCTGTTCACGGACAAACAAACAGAGAGAACGTTTTCTAAAAATGCTTTTTGAGGCGGTTCAGAGCACATCAAAACATACGTTTCCAATGCAATTATGACATAGAATTTTTAGGGGAATACAATAATTCATCTACTTACCACAGTTTGAGAAAATGAGTCATTTATACCAGAAAATGTCATTCACAGAAAAATCTGTTCAAAGCAAAACTGGAGAAAACAACCCTGTACACATTTAAAAAGAACCGCATGGCTTAAGCAGACAGTAGCTGTCATATTTAACAACCTCTCTACTCCAAATTGTAAAAATGTTTTTTTGTGAAGTGGGTTGAATTCACGGTAAAAATTACAGTACCATTTTTACTTTCTCTACCACTCTATAGCCGGTAGAGAAGCTTTCCGTTCGACCCAAAAATTTGATACCGAGATTTCACCGAAAATGTATATTTTGAGAAGCCTGAATAATAAAAGGCCTGCGAGTGTGTGTCTGTGTAAACATAGCTCAAAAACGAAAAGTTGCATAGAGTTGCACTTGGTATTTAAGTTCAGTTTTGAAGAAAATTTAATTTTTAGGAAGAGTTGTATTATTATTTTTACGTTGTTATTTGCCCCACGCTTTGGAAGCCAATTTGAAGAAGTTTGTTGTATTGAAGGAGATGTATTACATTTCGACTGTTGGGGAGCCGAACTTGAAGTAGTTGCAACCGCACGTATGGTAAAAAGCTTCCGGTAGCCTTTGCCCTAAGTTTAAAAGTATTAACTTTTTATTTTTTTTACTGTTTCTTTAAATATTATATATTTATGTTTGCCTCGACTGCGTCAGTATTTGTTTTTAGAGACATGAATGTCTTAGCAGGGAGTGGTGCGACTGAAGAATGTAGGCTTACACAGACTATAATTTTACTTCACTCCATTTTATTAATGCTTGACACGTTTTAATTAACCCTTCACTGATAAGAGAGGTGTGGGATTCGTTTGTTAATTGCACATTTTAACACGTAAACTATTTTCGTCTCACACTGAATACGTATTAAATTTCTATAGGACGCATCTCGCGTCCATTTAGAAACGCTGTCTACAAGAAACTTAATTCTGAATTTGTAAATTTTGCTCCATTTTAGTTTCCGATTAGCTAATCCTAGTCCAATAGAATACCTTCATTTAACTAAAGCTTTCTATGGTTGTTGATTGACTATTTTATAAACTGTCACAAAAATTACATTATTGTTGCTGCAAGAATCACAAGTAGTAATATTAAACTTTTAAATTCATTATTGCCTCAAGGTTACCTCATTGTTACCTCACTGTTAGCAACTTTTAACCTATTATTCTCGCAGCTCCTACATTATTAAATTACGTAATACATCCACATAGCATTGTTACACATGTATACAATGATATAAACATATACAATGACTGTAATATACACTTTTTATATATTGTTACATACACATATTCCTTTTTGGCAGGCTGTTATCGAATTATTTATATATTATATAATTAGACTGAAATTATTTAAGTGTTAAAAATACTGCCTCAGTTGTCGTATCCTCCAAAGATGCAACACGAAGATTTTTAAGCAAATATCCCACACCCAACTAGCCTTTATATGGTACATTTTTCAAAATCTTTTATTTTCGCAAAAATGGCTCTAATGATGTTCATTAAAATACCACATATTAAAGATATATGCATGACAAACAAAACGTGACTTTATCGTTAATTTTCTTGAAATATCCTGTGGAGACCTAATTTTGAAAGAGTTTTGTATACTCTTGTACAAGTGGTTAAATTTAAGCGTTAGACGAAAACGTACAGCACAAAAAAATGTAGATCTCTGTAAAACACACAATATATTCATATAAGTTTATTGTGGCATAAGCCATTTCGAAGATATCGCTTTTCAATGGTTCGAATTGTTCAATACATTGAAGGCCAGCATTTAGCGTTCACTTCTTAAACGTTTGACTGTCGTTGTTCCCTTTGTATGTGTAACAAAATGTGTAATAGCCTCTAGTTTCCGAGGTTACGGGTTCAAATCCGGATGAGGGCGAGGCATTTTTTCGGGGGTAAAAAATCTTAGAATAGCTTCCTTCGGAAGGGAAGTAAAGCCGGTGGTCCCGTGTGTATTTGCGGCACGTAAAATAACCTCAAGCCCTATAAAGAGGCCTATAAGCAAAATTTCCGGTCTTTCACGACCAATATAGAATGGGACACTAAGAACCATAGTAGTTAAAGAGCGTCCATAAATATAGCTCAATTTTCCAAATATGTATGTAGCTATTTTAGCAACGGTTTTTCTCAATTAAAATGAAGTAGATAGAAAAGCAAACCTCATGCGTTACATTTACATAACTTTCTCATTGCTTATAAGTAGGTACATAAACTATTCTTACAAAGCTTATTTTCCTATCTACTTAATTTTAATCGAGAAAAATCTTTTCGGAAATAGCTGCATTAGGCATATCGTTATACACAAAAAGGGAATAGCGATAGTCAAATGTTTTACTAATGGACTCTCTACGCTTGCACTAAAATTCCATACCCATCCTATGACATCACGAGAAATTGAAGTACTTTAAAAGAATGGTTAAGTTTTGAACAATCCGATATATTAATAACGGATATCTCAGAAAATACTGATGCCACAGAAAAAGCTATTTAAAATAAATTTTGTGGTTTTAAGGGATCTACATGTTCTGTGAAGTACGTTGGTTTAATGTTTACCAGTTACACAAAATTATATCAAATTCCTTCCGAATGAAGAAGATTTCAAAGGCAATTTCCATTCAAGACATGCAGTTAATATGGTACTTTAATCAAAATTGTTAGCCATTTTTTCGAAAATAAAAGATTTCGTGAAATTTTCCGTATAAAGGATAGTTTTGGGTGGGGGGGATTTTCTCGGAAATGTTCGTGTCGCATCTAAAATAAACTTAAATACCAGGTTTTGCATTTACCGACTTCATTTTTTGTTTAAGCTGTTCACACACACACACACACACATACGCGGACCTATTTCTAAAAATGTTCTTTTTGGATTTAGGGGTATCAAAACGTGTAGTTCCGGTGAAATCTCGGTATTGAATTTTTTAGTGGACTACAATACTATATCTAGCTACTATGTACGTGGTAAAGAAAGCAATAAGCTTTCGTAAGAATGGTTTGTATACCCACTAATAAACAATAGAGGGCAGAGAAAGTCAAGTAAATGTAATATCACATTTTTAAACATATTAAATACAACATTCTAAATAATACCGCAAAAAAGCTGAAAATAAAATTCTTTGGCAATCTTGGTCGTTTTAGTCCACTGTTGATCAAGTAAACCATTTCCTATTATTCCTAGGAAAACTTCGTGTATCGTTGCTGAAAATAACTTGATGTTTAATTGCTAAACTTACTGTATTGCACCACCAATCTGTTTCTTTCCGAAGAAGAGTACTCAAGTGACAAAGAAAGGACTCGAATCCCATCCCTAAGGGTTGGAAGGGGTCAGGTCACCCAGGCGGTCGATAATAATTAACGCCAGATGAAAGAGATCTAAACAGAATCGAGAGGAAAATTCGAGACAATTACTCAGAAAAAGCTGGAGTTGAGGAGGGGATTGGAAGCTGGGAGGAGGCAGACTTGGAGTGTTTTTGTTTGGAAGTGGCTGAATCCCTTGGAAAGAGCAAAACAAACTTGGAGAAGGAACGGTTTTTTACTTAATGTGTATGCTTTGTGCTATATCCTGCACTCTCGGGCGCGTTCGTATGCCGATTCATGCATGCATTCAAGAATACCTTGCCACAACGTTTTTGGTAAGTTGTTGATTTCTCTGTTTGGCTAGGAAAAACCAGATACTTATTATATGACAAGCTTTTTTACTTTCTCTACTACATATACTAAGTAGGGGAAGTATTGATTCCAATCAAAAATTCTGTACCGAGATTTCACGGGAAATATATGTTTTGAGGCCCCCTAAATCCAAAAAAAAGCATTTTTGGAAACATGTCCGTGTGTGTGTCTGTGAACAGAATAACTCAGAAATGAACAGTCCGATAAACACCAAACTTGGTATTTAGGCTCAGTATCTTTTAGAGATGACACACGAAGGTTTTCAAGAAAATCCTCCCTCCCCAGATTACCCTTTACATGGAAAATGTAAAATGGCTCTAAAGATTTTGATTAAAATATCATATGTTTAAGATATTTTCATGACAGATGTAATGTATATCTCAAATTTTATGGAATGTCTCAAAAAGTATTCTTCATTGTGAACGACTTTTGCATAACTGGTAAACCGTAAGAGATAGACAAACTTTTACTACACAAATAATGTAGATTGCGTTAAAATACACAATTTATGCCATATACATTTTTTTTCTTTAGTGAACCATTTTCGAGATATTGCTTGATATTCCCTTAAATTTGCCAATACTTTTTTTTTCTCAAATGGAAATTCGTTATTCATTTTTTTTTTGCCCTGGTAGAGAAGAAACCACACCAGCATTTGCCTGCCAATCTGGCAGGGTCAGAGTGGATCAGAATGAGCGGTCGTAGCGAGTTGCGCATTTTACGCGGCACCAACTCGCTCGGTTCCATCTAGTGTAACCTTTGAGTATTGGGAAGGTTTTATATCCTTTACATTATTTTGCTTTCTTTCTAGTCTCTAGAATCTGAATATGCCTAGCACTTATTCCGACAACACTGAACTTTTTAAAACCAACCATCTAAAATTAAATACTTATATATAAGAAAACTTATGTTAGCTATGAAATTATCTAAGCACGTTGTGCAGGAAGCGCAAGAAACCCCGGTGGACTACAATTAGCAAATTGCTTTCAGGAAAGAGAAAAATTATGACTGAAATTAAGGAACCAAAAACCAAGTAGGAAAAGGTAAACATTAAATGAGAGCACGTTCCGTTACATGAAAACGCTAAGTATGTGGTAATATTAAGGTGAATAACAGATGTGGTAGGTAAGTGCAACTAATTATGAAGTACATTAAAGAAGTTTGAAAAAACACGGATTTTACTGTGTTGCATTTTTAGCGAGTTAAGCTAACACACAGTGGACCATGCCAGCAATATTAGTACACAGGTATTGCAATGAAACATTTGTAAGACGCGTTTGTTACTTCCTCTGCCATCTACCTTTAGGAGTGAGATGTCAGTATTTCACCGGAAATGCATGGTTTGAGGGCCACAAATAAAATAATATTTTACTTTATCCACACGTAGCAGGATTTCACCAGAAATACACATTTTGAGGATCCTGAATAAAAAAAAAGCGTTTTTAGAAACAGGTCCGTGTGTGTCAGTGAACAGCATAACTCAAAAACTAAAAGTCAGATAAACCCCAAATTTGGTATTTAAGTTCAATACCTTCCAAAGATGCAACACAAAGATTTTAGGCAAACGCCTACCCCAAACTACCCTTTACGTAGAATGTTTTTTAATTTTTTATTTTATAAAAAATAACTTTAAGGATACTGGAATAGCCTGTGAAATTTCCTTCATTTAGAAGAAATTTTGTATAATATTGTATAACTGGAAAACGTTAAGGGCAGAGATCAAACCAAAAATGAAAAAGAAAAAAATATAAATTTTGGTATTTTATGAAAATATGTTAATTTTGCCTAATTTGGCGTTTGTTTCATTAAAATATTCAAACATTTACTGTTATAAATTAACTTCTAAATATATTATGACTGAGATTTATAGACTTTTTACTTTAAATGCAAATTACTCAAAAATAATTTTTCAATATAAATGACCCGTTTTCTCTGAAACTAAAATTTTACCCCTTAATACATATAATCACATGATAATTGGAATTGCTTCAGTGTAGTTTCTCAAACACTTGATTTTTAAAAAATAAAATGTCAAATGTTATTGAAAATTTTAGAGGGTTATAAATCATAATTTTTGTTCCAGTTATTATTTTAACATTAAAAAGCATCAGTTACTCAGAATGAATAAATAAACATCATGTGAAAATATCACATTTCTATGTCAAGTGCGTTCTGAGAAATCGGGTCATTAACATAACTAATTTAGCATTAGTGTGATAGGGCTTAACGACTCCCGCAATAGACAACGTACTACACAATAAAC
This sequence comes from Deroplatys truncata, assembly GCA_030765065.1. Lineage (NCBI taxonomy): Eukaryota > Metazoa > Arthropoda > Insecta > Mantodea > Mantidae > Deroplatys > Deroplatys truncata. The sequence goes on from CM060979.1 coordinate 65,832,381, forward strand.
TTAGATCTCTTTAAAACACACAATTTTTTGTAAATAAATTTTTTGTAGCGTCAGCCACTTCCGAGATATCTGTTATTAATCGTTCCAATTGTTCAATAATTAGCCATTATTTTGAAGTTCATGTCGGATTTTCAGATGTTCCTTGCGATGTCGTGGAAACAGTATGAAATTTTAAGGAGCGTGGAGCGTCCAGTTCTAAAACATTTGACTATCGCTATTCCCTTTGTATGCATAATCAAATTGTAATGTAGCTATTTCCGGAAAGGTTTATCACGATTAAAATAAAGTAGACAGGAAAATAAGCGTTCGTAAGAATAAATTGATGACCCTAATAAACGATAGAGGTTAGAGAAAGTCCTGTGCATGTAACACATCAGATGTTTTTAGAAAAATGTCCAGGTATGCCTATGAACAGCATATCTCAAAAATGACAAGTCGAATAAACACCAAACTTGGTATTCAAGCCCGGTGTCTTCCAAAACTACGATATCAAGATTTTAAACAAAATCCACCAAACAAAATTACCATTTACATCGAAATTTTCTAAATTTTTTATTTACTCAAAAATTACTTAAGTGATTCGATTAGAACACCATATATGTTCAAATATTAACAAATGAAATGCATATTTTGAATTGTCTTATATTAGGCTATTACATTTTCTTCGTTCTAAATGACTTTTGTATAATTGATAAAGCATAAGGGATGGACAGAATATTGTCGCATGTGATGTTAGACGGACTTGTTTATTTTACATTACTTTGGATTTTAACATTAATATGGCTCATTCTTCTAAATTCTAATAGAATCATATTTTACATTTTCTGCCTTAAGAAACTTTCTTAAGACGTGTACGTGACAGGATGTATGTGGGCTACCTCATTTGCGTCATTTCCCATGGAAATTCTTAGAATAATGTTGCCTTTTGCAACATAGAACCGATCACGTGTTTCCGCTCAATCCTACACAATTCCGCTCAATCATACTTATGTATGGCGTCGGCTTACCACAAACAGGATATAGACGTCATTAGGATTGAGTCGATTCTTGCCTATTTAAGCAAGCGCCTGAGCGCTGCTCGGGGGAGACCGACACATGCTAGACAGGGTCGAATCGCTGCCCGTCAGCATCTTAATCTGCTATCTACAACGATGGGTTCACAGGTCCGTCCACATTACACACGACAAGCACTTCAAGGTAAGATCTTATATGTACTATAGCTTTGTTCCCCCTTCAATGTAAACTCAACATTGCAAGTATCTGAACTTAATAAACCAAGCAAGTAAAATTAAGCCAAGCTTGAGATGTTCCACCCTGTTATCGCTATTCCCCCTATGTCCATCCAGCCATGGATGTGACAATATGGTGGAGCGCCGGCTTCTGAAAATTATTTTTGAGAAGTATGGTTCGACCCCGTACCTCTGTTTCTTATTCCTTATAACATGTTTATGGTACAGGCACCGGCCTCTCTAATTAGTGAGTTGACAATATGGCGAAAGCTTTTCGAAATTATTTTAATTGAAAAGTGAGGTCCTATCTTCGGACTCTCAATTTTAAAAGTTTACAGGTTTTTTTTTTCACGGCTCCTAATGCCGTAAACCTAATTTTAAATTTTTCTAGTTATTAAGTTATTCTTTTTAAATATTCAGCTTACTATCTAAGTATTATTTGAGTGTTATATGTGTTCTTTTCTCCTTTGCATGGAATTATTACCAAAGTATCTTAGCGATAGCCCTATTAGTGCCGAAATCAGAAAGTTAATCCGTGAATATCAGAATATTTTGGATAATAACACTCACACTCAGAATCAAGAGCATATATCCCATAGTCATGTTAGATCTAGTAGACGACTCCGAGGTTTGACTCCCATTCAGTATTTTGCACCAAAGGAACGTAGTTTAAGCGTGGGTGACCTGAACAACACAGTTTTGTCACAAGATTATTTTGAAACGTTACCATCTTCAGGTTCAAGTTCGACGGAAGACATTATGGCAATGAATACGGCCTCTACGTCGGCCGCACCCTCGGTTCCCGAAGGGACCCAGTGCAAAACAGTCATTACCGCAAATGTGCCTTTCGCACGACCTTTCATTGACCCTGGAAACTTCGAAGGCAAAACCGGTCAGGACGTTGGAAACTACCTCTATAACTTTGAAACCATAGCTACAGCGAATGGTTGGCAAGATAAGCACAAACTACAATATTTACCATGCTATTTACGAGACGCAGCAGCAAATTGGTTCAAAATATATTCCCTCCGTCACCCGCATCTTGAATGGACCGACCTAAAACATGCCCTTCAGACAGCATTCGTACCAGCGGCGCATGATGATATTTTAGAATGCCGCTTACGTCACAGAGTGCAGGACCTGTCTGAATCAACAGAGACTTACATATATGATGTATTAGCTCTCTGTGACCAGGTAAATCCAGGCATGGCCGAACCTGAAATAATTCGCCACATTGTGCGCGGATTGAAACCCTCGTTAATAGAAAGTGTCCTCCCCTCGAACCCACAATCTATTAGAGAGCTTATACAGGTTGTTCGACGCGTAGAAACGGCCAGATACCTGGCTGGTAAAAGGGTTGATGCCCAACTACTTCCCGCATCCAAACCAGTATCACTGGTCAGCCAACCAAGTCCACGATCAGACGTAAAGCAACTGCAGCGCCAAATTCGTGGCTTGCAGAAACAAATGCAAAATTTGCAATTTAAATACCAGAGGCCCATTGTTGACACGCCTCGCAATGCTCCGCAGCAATATGATGCAACTAGACAAAGCCGTGGGCGTAGTAGCTATAGTCAACGCGGCGGTATTAACGTTGCCTCGAGAGGAACATGGCGTGGCCCTAATGCCTCCCGTCGCATGCCAAAAGATAGTTTCACATGCTTTAAATGCAGACGGACAGGACATACTGCCCCGAACTGCAGACAACAATACCATCACCCAAACGGGCAAGGAACGTCACGGGAATAAGTTCCGTGACGTCCATCACCGAGAGTACACCAAAACAAACGACGGCACTTATTCAGCCGGTAAATGTCATTACTATACAAGGTACGGTTGACGATCAACCAGTGAGTATACTGTTTGATACAGGCAGCGCAGTCAGTATAGTACAACAAAATTTTGTGACCACACCCACCCATCCCATTCCGAAAGATTTGATACTACGGACAGCAGATAATACATTACTAGATGTATGTTATTCCACCACTCTTTGCTTCGACATTAATGGCATATCCTTTGAGGAGGATGTTCTTGTTGTTAAAGAGTTCGGACATGATCTCCTATTAGGCATGGATTTCATGAACCGATATAAGGCCCTAATTGACTTGGAAACATACACAATTACTCTTAAACTTCCGGACTCATCCCAATTAGAATTACATTGTGGCGAAAAATTAGGATGTCCATTGGCACAGATTACCGTGGAATCGAACGAGGAAACCGCGGTGCCACACAAAGCGTGTTGTATACAAGATATTCGCATTCCCCCTTTCACATCAGTAAATGTTAAAGTGAAATTGCCTCCTAATGTAATGGGTAGAATTCTCTTAGAACCAAAAGGAGCTATCATGCAGAAGAAAAATTTGCAAATATCCCCTATCTTTTGCGAAGCTCGTAAAGAATGTGTCATCCCAGTACACAATAATACAATGGAGCCTAAATCAATTTTCGCGGGAACCACTCTTGCTTATGCGCATGAAGTAGCGCTAATACAAGCTGCAAATTGGTCTCCCGAAGATACACACTCAGTCGACATTAAAAATGCAAAATTTAACTTTAACTCACAACTTACACAGGACCAACAAATACAATTGGGTGCTTTATTGCAGAAATACCGACACGTATTTGCTACACAATTAAAGGAGCTAGGAAAAACTAACATAGGTGAATTTAAAATTCAAGTCACTGATGAGAAACCTATAAAACAAAGACCCTATCGTGTATCTCAGGCACAAAGAGAAATAATACAATCCCAGGTGCGTGAGATGCTCGACGCAGGTATTATTAAGGAAGAGCACAGCCCTTGGGCTGCGCCTGTAGTCTTAGTCAAGAAAAAGAATGGTGAAAAGCGATTTTGTGTCGACTATCGAAAGTTAAATGCAGTAACAACGACTTCATCCTACCCCTTACCCCTTATTGACGATCTCCTTAGTTATTTGGGAAATTCTCAATGGTATTGCACTTTGGACTTGCTCAGTGCATATTTTCAAGTCCCGATTGAGGAAAATAGCCAACAATACACAGGGTTCTGCACAGATCAAGGCCACTTTTGCTTCCAGAGATTAGCTTTTGGTTTACGCAACGCCCCAAGTTTCTTTTCGGAAATATCCAGTAAGCTGCTAGGTGATCTAAAATTCAAAAAGGCGTTGGTCTATCTCGATGACATTGTCGTATTCGCATCCACATTCCCCGAATTGCTTAACAATTTGGAGGAAGTATTTCGCAAACTGCAAACACACAACTTTAAATTAAAGCCTGAAAAATGCTTCTTCGGAATGTCTCGAATTAAACTTCTTGGATTCGAAGTCTCGGCTAACGGAATTGAACCGGATTCTGATAAACTCCGAGCCATCACACAATTGCCGACTCCTAAAAACGTACGTGACGTACGCAAAGTGTTGGGCTTATTTAGCTTCTACAGAAGGTTTATACAAAATTTTGCGTCCATTGCGAGCCCCCTTCACGAGCTCACACGAAAGAACAAAGACTTTGAATGGACTCAAAGCCATCAAGATGCTTTTGATAAATTAAAGCTTCTGATGACTCAGGCCCCCGTTCTCGGTCATTTTCAGCCGGGAGCGTATACAGAAATGCGCGTCGATGCCAGCACTATCGGGATAGGGGTGGCTCTATTACAGAAATTAAATGGACAACTTCACCCCATAGCTTTCTGCTCTAGGTCTTTGAACAAGCATGAGAAGAACTATAGCATTTCCGAATTGGAATTACTTGCCATTGTTTACGGCTTGACACACTTTAGACCCTATGTTTATGGTTTTCCCGTCCATGTTGTAACTGACCATCATGCGTTATGCTACCTACGAAATCTTAAAGACCTAACAGGACGTTTGGCTAGATGGGCACTTAAACTTCAAGAATATAACCTCACTATCCAGTATAAGTCGGGTAAACGTCATCTCGACGCTGATGCGCTATCCCGTTTTCCAGTTGATGAACCTAAACCCCATATAGTTGAACAAACGGACGAACTTATCACTTGTTTGCTAACGCCAGTGCAAGTTGCACAAGAACAACAACGTGACCCTCAACTTCAATCATTAATTAATACATTAGAAAACCCGAACACGGGCTCACCAAAACTACAGCGGCAGGCAGCCTCTTACACCTTAAAATCAGGTGTGCTATACCGCAAAAATGCAGGAGCCTCCGGACCGTTGCACCTGTTGGTGATACCCGAACAGTTAAAGCATGAAATTTTATTTTCATGTCATGATGACCCCCTGTCAGGTCATCTAGGCTTTACCAAAACCTTCACCAAAATCAGTTCGCGTTACTACTGGATAGGAATGCGAAAAGAGATTGAGAAATACGTCAAGGGTTGTCCAAGTTGTCAATCGCGTAAGGGACCCCGAAATGTTAAACCAGCCGGACTTTTACAACCTATACCTGTGTCTCATGTAGGCGCCAGATGGGGTATAGATTTGATTGGCCCATTTAGAAGGTCAAAAAGAGGTAATACAATGGGTTTAATTGCTACCGACTATCTCTCCAAGTGGACGGAGGCAAAGGCTATCCCAAAGGGTTCTATAGAGCACGTTGCAAAATTCATACTTGAAAACATTATATGTCGTCACGGTGCACCAGTTGAATTACTATCCGACAGAGGAGCAGTGTTTCTTAGTGATGTAACGAAACAACTATTAAAACTAATGGGTGTTCAATCTACCTTCACTACGGCATATCATCCAGCCTGTAATGGATTGGTAGAGAGAGCAAACCAGACAGTCATTAACATGATATCACATTACACCTCCACGAAACAGGACGATTGGGACGCGGCGCTACCGCACGTACTCTTTGCATACAATACCAGTAGACAAGAGTCTACAGGGATGTCCCCGTTTTTCCTACTCTACGGACGACATCCCACATTACCGGAAGAGGTTCAATTGAAAGCGACGACCGACAATCTGTTTGTCAAACAAATACAAACTCGAATCAAAGAAGCTAGAGAAGTTGCTAAAGCTAACATAACACGCAAGCAGAATAAGTATAAACAAATCTTTGACAGGAAGAGACGAACACTTAAGTTCCAACCAGGACAGCTAGTGAAATTGTTTACCCCGACACGTAAGAAAGGCAAATCAACTAAGTTATTACACAGGTACTATGGCCCTTATGAAATTGTGCAACAGACATCGCCAGTTAATTATAAGATAAGAAATACAACAGGACCCAGAAGAAACGAAAGCATCGTTCATGTCTCCAGGTTATACCCATACTATAAACCGTTCAGGAGAAATTAATTTCAGAAAAACTAAAGATCATAAGATAATAGGTGTATGTATAACATAATTAACGGTAAATTCGTATTAATTGTGGTAAAAGTACAGTTTTATCTACTGCATTTCTTTTATTTTACATTATATTAAAAAGCCACAATAGGTCCCCTACCTATTATACTAGTAGCAGTACATAAATGGTAGAGAATGAAAAATCACAATACAGCTAGGTAACCAAAGATAGGTACTAACGGCAAGCAACTGAGCGTAAATGAAAAAATAAAGAAAAAAAGTGAACCTTACATAAATTAAAAACAGATTTAACAGACTCCGTCATTATCTCCAGCATTAATCAGACATAAATAAGTAGTTAAATAAATAATACATACTAATATTTGTAAGAAACATACAAAAAATAATAATTCACGTTTCCAGACTATATCCGTACTATAAACCACTTAACAGACATTAATATCAAATAAATAAATAAATAATAACATAACGATGTTAGTAAAGCCTTAAGTGCAAACAATGATTGATGACTCTTAAATAAATACATTTAAAAGATAAACAAAGTATTGGTAGAGTGAATAGACCAATATGATTCACTTCCTCATTCACATATCAGTCATCGTATCGATCACTCATTCGGATATCTCACTAACATAAGCCCCTGTTCTTTAACAAGCCTCGAACCCCAGACCCTAATGTGTAGAGCACCAAGCAATTTAGCTATTACCTATATAAACGTTAAACAGAGATAAGAAGAAGCAGAAGAAGAAACAATAGCAGGAGAATTAATAAGAAACGTTAAAATCTTTAGGCTATTCCTGATTCAAAATCTGAAAGAGAAACCACACCTAACACCGTAGGATCACCTAAGGATGTATATTTATAAGAATAATCAGCATATACATACAGAATGTAAATTAACATTAGGTTACTAGTAATGTTGGTAAATGTACAATTTGACCCACTACACCTTCCCCGCTTTACCTTAGTTTAAAATTTTAGACTCAGTTCTTTTACCTATTAATACTTGTAGTAGTACTTAACTCTTAATTGTACAAAATTACTGTTGCATTACCAAGGATAAGCGTTAAAGGCATGTACTTAAATACGCATAGGATAATGATGTTCAACAAATACCTAAAGAATGATATTAGTATCAACAATTGTAATAATACAATTTTCCTTCTTACTTTAAAAAGCTCAAATAATAATCATTGACTAAGTTCCTATAATTTTTTTCATATCAGAGTACATCAATAATCGATAAAACTAATATTATATGTAGCGGATATTCATAAAATTGATCTAACTTTATTCAGAAAACCAAAGAATAAAGAATCAACATCCTACGATCAACGCGTATAATAATAATAATAATAATAATAATAATAATAATAATAATAATAATAATACCAATAACAACTTAATCAAGGATAGCAACTGCAATAATAATATTACCCACTTCAATTATATCAACATTGTTGTTGATCACACCACAGTAGTATCACAAATAATACTAATAATAATCACAATTATAGCACTACTAATTATAACGTAATGATAACCTCAATCCTAACATTGGTAGTACTTACCATAATTATAAATGACTCGATAACCATAATCTTTGTTAATTTTTTTCTCATGGCTGCACGCCCCTGAAATTACCTTCAGTATATAGCGAAGATTACTGAAACGGAAATTGCTGATAGCACAAATTGACTGCGAAAATGATTTTCCTTAATTTTTTATTATGTTAAAGTTTGTTGTATTCATTAAGTCCAAATTACTTTTAATTACGACTGATTGCTCTTAGTATTCATTAATGCAATCGATGATTTATTCCCATACCATACGCATATGCATATATAGTCACCAAATATCTAGTCCATGATTGTAAGTCCTTGATTCAATAACCAATAGCACAAAAATTTAACGATTACTCATGTTAATTTTTATAGAATATCGATTACATCGACGGATGAGACGTCTAGAAAGTTCTATATACTTGCACTTCACTCTTCTACCCCATAAACCTAACGAGACAAAGACCGCATTATCAATTACGCATTAAATATAAGTAAAACACACATCTGTTTGGCCAACATTGCACGCCACTGAACCAATTAGGATACAAGATCACTCGGCATTTCCTATTCGGCGGAATGTATATCCACCGGAAGTTATTAATGATAGATAACAACCACTAGGTACAGATATACTTGCCCCCTCTCATAAACTAAATAGTCCTTAAATTTTTGTTACGAGACTACGGATGTCACTCGTAGATTTAATTTGTAGTTTACTTTATGTTCATAATTATTTCGGTTCCGAAATTCAGCAAGTGGTATTCCACTGCCTCTTTTGTTGCTTCCTTGCACATCAGCGACAATAATTTGTTTTGCTTACTTCCTGCCACTAACTCACAATATTATGCATATGAACACTAATTAGCTTTACGCTATACCTCAGATCCATAAGCTCTGTCCTTATTAATAATCTGTGATTATCATTAGGTATGGTTACTTGCACTTCACTAATATAGTAAGAAACAGCTTGAGGTTACAATTCTTACATTCTCTGCTTAGGTACGCAGCACTTAAAGTGAACTATTGCATTCCATCAAAATTTCGATTCCGAGATTTCACTGGAAATGCACGGTGTGAAGTCACCTTGGACCGACATAATCATTTCTCTAAAGGTTTTTTTTTTTTGCAAACGGTGCTTATGTCAAGGAATACCGTTAACTCTAAAACGGACTTATTCTTTTGAAATGTTACCCCCAGTAATGTAATGTCTATTTTTCAGAGTTGCGATACATAGGTTTACATATTTTCAAATTCTTTTTACTTTTTTGCTCTTCTTCGAAACTGGCTCTTACAAATTCTATTTTACTTACGTGATGAACACACAGTTTTACATGATTTTGATGCGACGCTCTGGTTCTTGAGGAATGCCACAAGGTGTCAACTGCATCATCATAATCAGCCAACACACGTTGCACACCACTCATGTTGCTTTCTTTAATGTCTGCGTGAAAAACTTCGCGCATACGGACACCTTGAGTTAGATTTCCGGCCGGTATGACGTGCTAAAACTATTCTGCGGTGCTGCTGGAGTTTCTCCTTGGTTACAACCACATCCGTGGATTTTTCCTACTTAAGTCTCATAAATAACAACTAAGAAATGTGGAATTTTTCTGCTCAGCTCATGTCAAGTTTACGATAATTTGGGTCCTAACAAAAGTAAGGACGATAGAATACCAATTACGACGAATTCTCCAACCATACCTAACTTTCTTTATGTTTAATATACCACCTAAACGATGTAATGCTAGTATGTTTTTCCATTTAATTTTAAGTATGTTGGTGTTATGGAGAAAGAAGGGTTCTTTAACTCCTATAAAATACATAAATACACATTTCTTCTCGTATTTTGAGAATTCGATGTAAATTTTTTGCATACGTCCTAGTTACCTTAAATACTTCACTACATGTATTTAATTAATACGTAAATATTGCCTGAATTATGTTCCGCGTTGCGAGAACTTCATTCGGTTAGTTCTTAACTTCAACCTCAGCTTAGGAGGATATATCATTCTAATCTGTAAATACATAATTGCTATACCAGGCTGGTATACGCACGTAATTATATGCAGGACACAGTGCTTGGAAAGCATGCTGTTAATTGCGATATTTAGGAAATATAAGTTTCTTACGCAACATCGCTTATATTCATTGACATATATTTTATTTATGGAATATGTTTTAATATTTTTGTCAAGTTATGTTTACAGAAATGTTTTATGTGCCAACTGCTATGCCAGTACGGTTGAATTATACACAAGCTCTTCGAACACTGTTATTGGACACTCTTCCATATATCGTCAGTTCCGACGACAGTTTTGGAAGCGCACTTTGGACTTATTTCACAATTAAAGGTACGCATAATTCTGTTTTATTTCTGTTCATATAGAGAAGCATCTCTCCCAGAGAGTGCCTCTTGGGAAATTTATACGGAAGCGACTTCCGCTTAACTTATCTTGGTCATGGTTTGAGAAATGTATATGAGAGTTCTATTATTAACCTTAAAGATACCTAGAGATTATCAGTGATTTTATTACACGCTTTACAGCCGAATTTTAAATTTCAACATTCACTAAGGGTGAATCATAAGATCCCCCTAGTTTAATGGTACGAACATATGATGAGAGTATAGGGATGATTTTACCGACTCGTTACGCTCTCGGGTTTACCGCCAGGTTCCGTTAGCATTTTTATTTTTGGAGCTCTTATGTACTTATTAATGATTTCATGTGTAGATTTTGATATCTATGTTTTTTCCCGTGCGCACGGATATGATTACAAATATTCAGCAATTACGATTTTTCTGATTGATATCAGTCTTTCTTGCGAATCTGATATTACAGTGAATTTCATTTATGTGTGTAGAGACACACATGATTAGTATCAGGATATTGGTACTGAGTTATTTTATTTATGCTGAAGTAAATGATTGAGATATAGAGTGTTTGGCTATGAATTACATATGCATAGCAATAATTTTTCTTTTACGTGGCATAGGTTCCACGAAGGGCTGATTTTCTAAATACCTCATACTGATAACCTCTAGGATATGACAGTATTGCTTATTTCTCTCTCAGGGTGCCAGATATTAAAATAACAGTTGTGTAATGTATGATGTAATCTATTTAATATTGTTTTAATATGCAATATTGTATAAATTGCAATTAGCTCTCCTGAGCACTTTATCTGTTCTCTGCATGGCTTCTCCCAGGAAGCCATTGCATATTTTTGTTGAGTTATTGTATGATCTCCTAGTAAAAGCTAGGCTGTTTCCTTATACTATTTACCTCCAATTGAACACAGGTTGTAAGCTTGAGAAATGCCAGGTGTATTTTATTGTGTATGCTAATAATTTTTTTAATCATTGTTATTCCCTACGGATTTGGCAGGCCTGCCTCCTTTTTACTACAGAACTTCTACCCACCGTTTCCCATTGAATACCCGAGTACACATTAGACATTCACTTTGAGGCACACCCCCTCACAATGTAACTCTGTGCACATTTTTGAGTTATTATTGTGGTTGGGCGCTACCTTGAGTCAATTGTTCTACACATTATTTCCGTCCATTTATGGTCGGCGTGGGATGGTAGAGATTAATTTTTTTCTTTTCTCTCTCTTCCTCCCCTTTATACGCATTTTTGAATGAAAATGTCTTTTTTTTTTCTCCCTCGTTCTCCTCGGCAACTTTAAGCTTTACAACAATGTGTTCACCTGGTTCTTGATATTAGAAAATTAAGCAACCTTATAGTTTCACAACCAATCAATTGTTTTGATAATTTATTATTATACACAGGAAACTGGAATTTTCCGTTTATGTTAAACTTTTGTTATGTTATGTTCATTGAAACGAAGTTACACTTTATGTATTCTGTGTGAGGTGAAACATACGTGTACCTACCTGTCTCTGTCTTGTGACAGTAGCTTTTAACGAAATTTTTGGCCTATGTTGCCTTAGAAATACTTTGTACACTTTTGTCTACCCTTCTTCAGACATTTATGTTGTCTGGCTTGGCTATATGGATGTTTCACCCTGCTCCTGCCTCTCACATGTTTAGCTGTGAATTCGATTAATATTTTTGTTTGATAATTTAAGTGGCACATTGTATATTTCCTTTCTTTCATTCCCCCCTCCGTTGTTTCCCACCGCTTGTTTTTCCCTAATGTTATTTAACGTACCCTTGTGATTAGCATATGTTCCATCCCTAACCCTTATTTCTTTCTTTGGTTTTATGGCTACGGCATGGTCGCCACTTCGACGCGAGGACTACAACAAGGAAATTCACGGCTTCAGTTTCATCATGGGACGCACTGGACACTTAATGGCGTATGGGATGCACGATGACATTCTTCAACTATGAGAAAACAATAGAATGCATATGAACAGTTCTCATCGCTGATAAAATGACTCTTCAGGTGCATTCTTCAGTATTTAACTGATTACGAGCGCGCACTATCTACGTGGTTTCCGCCGGATTTCCCTGCCGCTGCTGACTTTCTGTGAGGACACATGCACTCGTGTTCCTCTTCTCCTGGCAGTGCGGAAATTCTATAAACATTCCTTGCAGGCGCGTTCGACAAGCATAAACTTGCACTTTTTGGTCCGCCGTTGGACATAGTGCTACAGTGTGTCCTAGACTTACCAGACAATGCAGTGATGTTGTGCCGTGATGGGACTCGTCCTCGCTCGAGCTGGATCTGCGACTCACCTTGTAACCCTCCTTCCTTTTCCATTTCCCCCTATATAATCCTAACGTTCCTTTCTCTGCAGCCACGTAATGTATAGTGTTTATTACCTCCATGCAGGCAGGGCTATACTACATTTTTATAATTTTTATCTGAATTAGCACCTAGCATGTGTGCTGGGCTGCCTAAGTGCCCTGATGTAACTTTGTGTTTCTTTATATCTAATTGTACTTCGCTTTTGTATTCGTTTGTTTTGCAATGTTGGGTACCCCTTTGAACTTCATTTCTCCTCTATTTGTTTTTATAGTTTTTAACGCCACCAGGTGGTGTCATTTTAGAGCAGGGGAGTATTGTCGCATGTGATGTTAGACGGACTTGTTTATTTTACATTACTTTGGATTTTAACATTAATATGGCTCATTCTTCTAAATTCTAATAGAATCATATTTTACATTTTCTGCCTTAAGAAACTTTAAGACGTGTACGTGACAGGATGTATGTGGGCTACCTCATTTGCGTCATTTCCCATGGAAATTCTTAGAATAATGTTGCCTTTTGCAACATAGAACCGATCACGTGTTTCCGCTCAATCCTACACAATTCCGCTCAATCATACTTATGTATGGCGTCGGCTTACCACAGACAGGATATAGACGTCATTAGGATTGAGTCGATTCTTGCCTATTTAAGCAAGCGCCTGAGCGCTGCTCGGAGGAGACCGACACATGCTAGACAGGGTCGAATCGCTGCCCGTCAGCATCTTAATCTGCTATCTACAACGATGGGTTCACAGGTCCGTCCACATTACACACGACAAGCACTTCAAGGTAAGATCTTATATGTACTATAGCTTTGTTCCCCCTTCAATGTAAACTCAACATTGCAAGTATCTGAACTTAATAAACCAAGCAAGTAAAATTAAGCCAAGCTTGAGATGTTCCACCCTGTTATCGCTATTCCCCCTATGTCCATCCAGCCATGGATGTGACAATATGACTACATAAACATCATATGAGGCAGTATTTTTAACACTTAAATATTTTTCAATCAAATTATATAATATGTAAATTCAATAACAGCCAGCCTTGAAACAATATGTGTATGTAATAATTTGTAAAATGTATGTAACAGTCCAGTCGTTGCATATGCTTATATCATTGTATACATGTTCAATAATGTTATATGAATATATTACGTAATTTAATAACGTAGGAGCCGTGAGAATAATAAGTTAAAAGGCAATAGTGAGTTTGAGAGTTTAAATGTTACTTGTGATTCTTGTAAGCAATAATGTGATTTTAGTGACAGTTTATAAAATAGACAATCAACAACCGGAGGGTTTTTAGTTAAATGAAGGTATTCTATTGGAGTAAGATTAGCCAATCACATACTTGAAATCAGAAATTTACAAGTTTAGACGATTGAAATCTATTCAGTTGCCTGCAGACCGGATAGTAACCGGATATTAACCGGATACATGATGCGTTGTCGAGAAATTAAACACGTATTCGTGTGAGACGAAAATAATATATATATTAAAAAGTGGAAGTATTAAATAATAATCATACTACATCTACAAAATGTCAGTATCAAGCGGCTGCTTTAGAGCCTCAGTGATGATTAGATGTGAAATGCTTATAAGTTATTCGAAGTAAGCATTTAATTAAAATGAATCTCACAGCTCTCGATATCAGTGAAGTGCTGTTTAATTTGTGTCAAGGATTAATATAAAGGTGTGAATTAAAACTTAAAATCTGTGTAAGCCCACATTCGGTCGCATCACGCCCTGCCAAGACTTCCATGTCTCTAACAATAATACTGACGCATCCGAGGCATATATATATATATATTATATTTAAAGAAACAGTAAAAATGCATTTGGGGCGAAGGCTACCGGAAACTGTTTACTATACGTGCGGTTGCAACTACTACAAGTTCGGTTCCCCAACAGTTGAAATATAATGCAACTCCTTCAATACAAACTACTTCAAATCGGCTTTTCATACGTAGGTGCAAATTACTGAAGCAAACATATTTTCTTCACATATACCATTAAAGCCTACAACTTATGTCAAATGAAACCTTTTGTGGCATTAACCATTTACACAGGTTTGAATTTTCAAAAAAATGTTCAACAGAAAAATCGCTATTCTTTTCTCTTTTTTTCTCGTGATCATGCAAGGAGAACGGAATTTCAAAGCCACCACATAGCGGCCCCTTTTAAAATGTTTGATTATTGCTTCCGCCTCCTGTTTATTCCCCTATTCCCCTTGTACCTATAGTTAAATATGTAATAGAGTTATTTCTGCAAATGTTTGGCTCGGTTAGCATGAAGTAAGAACAGTTTGTTGAAGGGTGAGTGGAGAAAGTCAAGTGAGTGTAATACATCAGATAGATTTTCTATAACACAGTAGGCTCCATAGTATCTCTACACTCAGTGAAAACAACAGGGCGGTGTGTTACACCAGGTGCGGTCAAGGCGCTAACGAATACATGCACAGCGTGACGGGGATCATAACCCTCCTCTTGCCTCTCTGCAGTCTACGTTATTATCCCATTCAACCGCATCCGGTTATCATCCGCTTCCTCTGTTTAAATACTGTATTTTATTGCGGTACACTGTAACGAGTACGGCAATTAACGGACAGAATTACTTCTAACTGGCAGGTGCTTAAATACCCGAGTGGTCCGTTACATGACAAGTTACATCCATAAGGAGATACGCTAGTTAAAGCTCTTCAACTTGATCTCTTAAAATGCTTTAAGCTTATTAATTTCTTACAGCTATAGAAGGGCCCGCCTGGAAGAGCTGAATTCGTGCATCACTACAAGCTCCTTGCCCTTAACGTCATATGTTACAAGATAGAAAACTTTGATACTGGAATTATAACTTCGTATGATTAATAATTATACGAAGACATAATAGGGAGATAGGTAAATAACTGCATTAAATAAGTTCCATGTTTTAAAGCAATTCATATTGGAAGAAGAAATGGTTACAATTTTGTAAGCTAATAAGGAAGACAAACGTATTAGGAAGAAGGAATTGGGTAGAAGTCAATGTAGCCAAGATAATTAAGTGTTCCGGCGAACCCAGTCAACAAGAAATCCATTAACTCGAGGTACAGTACGATTTGTTCGGCAAGGCCCTGCAGAAACGCAAATGAGGAGAAGATTGGGGGGAAGAAAAGACCGACAGTATTCCCCTAGCACCGTGCAACAGGAATGCCTAAGGTATGCGGCCGTTCTCCTAAAACTAACCCAAAACCCCTCCCGGGAGAGAATGCGCTCGTCCAGTTACTGCACACCCAGCTAAATAGGGCAGTAGGAATAAATCGTGCTATAACTAAATCTCAAATTGTTAAGAAATAATACATTTGTGTGAAAATGCACGTAAAGCAGTTCTGAAAATTAGAAAGAGAGAGAACCTATGGAATTTAGCTGGTCAAAGAGTAAAAGTTGTGTTTCAGATGCAAATTAGCTGTAAGATTTGGAAGGAACGTTGGTAGAGCAATTGTCAAGTAGGCGGGAATTAAGTTAATAACAGAGCATGCATTTCTGAAATTAGCGAGTTTTGCCTTTCTTTCGCGTTCAGCCTAGGGGCTTACAGTCTTTAACAGTGATCGGCAATTCGTAGCGACTAAAGACCACATACTTCGAGGTAGGCGAAGGGGCAATCGCCGTAGCATTAGCTTGGATATTAGGCTACATTAAATTCACAGTTAATTTAACTGGTGTTGTCTATCCTCACCCCACCCACGCATATCCTGAGAGAAAGATCTCATAGCCGACCACGGTAGCAGCCGGTAACAATTCATTGGAAACGACGTCAAAAGTGCCGCAGAAGGGTACGTCGTCATCTACGACCAGTTAAAAAAATCTTAGAAATAATTCTACAGACAGTCATGTAGATTCTGCACTCAATACAGCCCAAAAAAGGATCCTGGTAAACAAACCCAATTACTTTCGCGACAGTAAAACTTTTAAGCGAATAGAAATAGTTCCCTGCTGCACTAGATATATTACCAATCTTTTTGTGCTTCAAATAATAAAGATGGTGAATAAGCATAGTATTTTGAATCGTTTCATTTAAATCTGAGCTAAATAATTAGCTTCATTTATTATCAGCCATGCAGCCATCCGTATTCTCGCGTTGATACTGGGGCGAAGTAACGGCCATGCTAATCAGTATAATTGCTTATGTTGTGATCATGGTTGAGTGCGTAGCAGATTAGAGCATGTAATTAAACATAGAGGTGACAAAATCCTTAAAAAGAGCTTTCAACTTTTTGTTTAAGCATTACTGTTAAGGATGTTATTAAATTAACTTCGGAAGCAACTGGTATGTGTGCGAATTCTGTTTTCAAGGTGAGGAAGGAAGTAAAGGAGGCGAGAACCGTGAAAACACCGAAAAAGAGTTGACGTGCAGTGTTTAGGCGAAATGGATGAGTGAGTAAAAAGTGTCATACACTTCTAGGTGGATATGTTTTCTTAAACAATGAGCCCCCTACCACAGGTAAGGTGCTTTCTGAAGTAAACAGCAATAAAATATATTTCATATTATACAAGGTGGGCCATTTAAGTTGAGATCGTGCAATATCTCCAAATTCTTGAATGTGGTGTTCCAAATTTCCTTTACAATTTTGAAATAATCAGCTGAATCAGTTCACTTTCGAGCACCTCTATTCATGTAAGTAAGAAAAACACTATGCATTGTTCAAAACTTTCTAAAGGTTTAATTACTTTTACTAAAAATATTGACGTGATGGGTGAAATAGAGGGTGGTCGTTGCAAGACAAGTTAAAGAGGTGAACACAGTGAACCAATAATAAAGAAAATGGTTAAGCCATAAATTTTCCTTGGCATAAATTGTGTAGGCTTGCTTCATAGCTCAGTCGGTAGAGCACCTGCTTGCTGTGCGAGATCTTGGCTGGGGAGATTTTCTCTAGCCAAGATTACTCCCGATTCTTCTCAGAGTCTGGAAGTATGAAAAAGAGTGTGTATGTATGTGTGATCTAATGAAGAAGAAAAAGAAAACAAAGTTTGCCAGAAATCCAAGGAAAGCGAATACGAGTTAACACCGTTGCCTATTGGTAATAATATGATATAAAGGAAAGGCCGCTGATAACACCATGTGTTACAGTTGGGGATAAATGGAACTACAAAACGTAGGATTTAAAGAGATCTACACTTTCTGTGCAGAAACATTTAGTCTACGTTTCACGGTTTACAGGTTATAAAAGATTCAATCAGAATCAGAAGAAAATCATAAGCTATTCCCCGAAATTTCAAAGGTATGAATTTCATTTTTCAAGCGAATACCTTAAACATACAGAATTTAAACGTTGCTCACACTAGAGATATCCTATTGTTCATTTCTTGTATGTTGGCTACATGTTAAATAAATACTCAGAAGTTGCATAAGATGGCGAAACATGTGAGTTATTTATATCATCTACAACACTAATCATTTTTGAGAAAATGGAAAATAACGAAATCTTGTTCATGTAAACGATAGTTTCAGTTATAGGAATTTTCTTGGAAACCTTCATGTCACATCCTTGGAAAATGCTGAACTTGATCAGTATTTAACTAACTTTTGGAAGCGCGCGCGCGCACACACACACGCACGCACGCACACACACACGCACACACACACACACACCAACGCTAACATAGCACTTTTTAAAAAAATCTGATGTGTTACACTCACATGACTTTCTCTACTGTTGTACAAACTATTTTTATAAACGCTTATTCTTCATCTGCTTCATGTTAATTGAAATATCGAGATGTTAATCTTATTGCTAATTTTCTTGTAGATGCAAGGGGAATTGGTAGGCTTTAAGCGACAGTCAAATATTTTAAGAGCTGGTTGCTATGTGCAGTATTCCATTCTCTTTGCACTACCAGGACAAAACAAATGAATAACAAATTTGAGAGAAAGTATAAGTATTGGAAAATTTAAGGGAATAACAAGTAATATCTCGAAAATGGTTCACCCAACAAAAACAAAATGTATATGACATAAATTGTGTATTTTAACGCGATCGGTGTAGTAAAATTTTGTCTATCTCTTGTGGTTTACCAGTTATGCAAAGTCGTACACAATGAAGAATACTTTTGGAGACATTCCCAGAAAATTCGAGATATACGTTTCATTTGTCATGAAAATATCTTAAACATATAATATTTTAATCAAAATCTTTAGAGCCATTTTTGAGAAAATTAAAATTTTTGAAAAATTTTCCATGTAAAGGGTAATCTGGGGTGGGGGATTTTCTTGAAAACCTTCGTGTCGCATCCCTGGAAGATACTAAACCTAAATTCCAAGTTTGGTGGTTATCCGACTGTTCTTTTCTAAGTTATGCTGTTTACAGACACGCGCACACACATACAGACACAGACACACACACATGTTACTAAAAATGCTTTTTTTGGATTCAGTGGGTCTCAAAATATGCATTTCTGATGAAATCTCGGTATCGAAATTTTCGGTGGAATACAATACTTCCCCTACTTACTATAGTAGTAGAGAGTCGACATGGTGATTTCATGATTTTTTTTCCCCATATTCAGGTTTTAGTTGCATACGAATATTTTCAAGCTCCCGCTGATTTTAGTAAACTATCCTAGAGGAACGGAATTTGTTAATAGTTTAAAATATAATTTAAAATAATGCTGCGTATATTTTTTAGGCTTTCTCACCTTGTTTATGTGCAAATTCCGTAGTACCAATAACTTTCTGTATAAATGTCCCATTATCTCCGAAACTAATTGGTACAAAGTGTTGAAATTTTCACCACATATTTGCAGATAATAGGCTTTATTTTAATGAAAATTCTTTTATATATAAAATAATGCTATTTTTTAAATTAAAATAATTGTTTTCAATAATATTTTAGGCACTGTAGTATACAACCAATAGCTTTGCCTGTAATAAAGTTAATGTGACGATTTTTATCAATCAACTGTAACAGTATTGTTGAACACTCCTTGAAAAATTCAGCTAAATACCTTAAGCAGTTTCCGGATCACCAATTAACATTGGCACGATAGGGTATTTCGACTGCGCTTAAAACTTCGTATAAGTATGAAAACAATAATGTTCCTGAATATTTTGTCGCTAACATATCACGCCCAGTTAATCCCTTATTAAACGAAGCCTTCAGTGTAATACAGAAAATCTAGAACTCTTGAAGAAGAATTCAGTTTTATTTAGGTTTTAATCATTTGTATAAGTTTTATTTATTTAGAACTCTCAGTAAACACACCAACGCCTCGACAAAGAGCTGGAGTATTCGGAAAATGATCATGCAATGGTCGAACGGTCAGAATAGGACAGGTTACCGTTAAGTGTTTAAATTAGACAAGGTATTAAAATCAAACTACATCATTACACTTACCCGGATAAAAACCCGCGCGCTACTCTCGACCTGACACAACTGCCAATGGACTCAGATCGCTCTCAACGAATGTCTAGAAGCGAATCCATACACAGAGATTTAAAAAAAAAGCTCTAGCCTGGGGCCCGACGGTAGCGCACATACAAGGAATTAATACACAGACCCCAGCGCCCGACGGGGTAAATAAGAGTGCGCTGCGAGCTGAAACTGTCAGTGTTACTTGTGTGGAACAACATAATGGCACAAATGTGAGTAAATACTGTCTGGTGTCCCGACACAATGCCTTTGATAATTATGTGAACTTATTCCAGGCGCCTATAGCAGTAATGTCACAGTAGGATTGACATACACTTACTAATTTACTGCTCGAACAGTAACTGTCCTGAAGTAGGCTGCTTGTTTGCTAAACGATCCTACTGATGCGTTGTCAGTATCTGGTATTAGTATTAGGCTTGTGTTATGATTATCCCTTAAAATGTATATGTCTAAAATGTTTGTATCATTTCCTTTCATTTAACAAACAAAAAACCGCTAAATGTCAAATAGCTAAGCGCTACTACTGTAATGGAGAACATTTTGCACCATTCTACACGGTGATATTACTTCTTTCCTTAGTACAAGCTATCCTAGAAGAATCATATTTCTTAAGATGACATGACAACATAAAGCCACGAGCCAAGACATAAGAGCGAAAAATGTCGTCACCCTGGGCAAGCAGTCTCCCAAAGCATCACTCTAAGGTCGGTTTCCAGCTGTGTTTGTATATGATGATGACCCTTACAGCTTCTAGTCTCCAATCTCCTCAGCAATTTGTGATGCCGACCAGCTTCCTGCTGGCTGGTCAGAGCCTGGTCCCCCGAGATCGATATCCACTGCTGCCAACTCCTCAAGCACATTACACAGTCGCTGTCAGGTTTATGCTAACAGGTAGCTAGAGTTCTTGGAGCCACGTGACCAAACTTTTCTGGAGCCACTAAAGGCGACAAGAAGCTGTGAAAACTTCCTTCAGTTCCATTACTTCTGAAGAGTGCCACAGAAAGTCAGGAAATTTCTTCCTCTTAAAGTTTCCACGCTAATTACATTTATCATCTCATTAGTACGGTTTTGTATGTCGTACCTGAACGTTTATACGAAATATAGATGTAATTTTAAGAGAACCAGGCATCTGTGCGGTTTTTTAAAAACTTTTCAGTTGCTTACTTTGAATATATATATATATATATATATATATATATATATATATATATTGAGAAATAATGTTTCTATAAACTGATATTTCTGTTATTGGTTTGAATTTTTAAAGTATTTAAATTCGACATTTGTTTGTTTCTAGTGGTTATACAAAGAAGGCAGTTTAATAGCCGATGCATAGCGACTCAGATTATGAAGATTTTACTACCACTTCGGCCTCCTACAACCTCCTTGAATCTACAAAAAAATGTGTTAAGAACTTTTCTGAAAATATTTATGCCGATTAAACCCTTTAACTACACTTTATTTTTACAAACTGATGTTCCTTTCTTCACCCATTTTTATTGTCAAGTTGAAATATTAATATGGATACAATAATGAAAGACCCAACGAAACTCATTTTAAGAGCTCAAAAATGGACAAAGAGCTGTTTAATATCCCAAGCATACTTGTCATATGCTTAAACTTTGCTTCTTTTCTGAACTTACATACAAAAAATCTGATGTGACACGTTCATATAACTTTCTCTACCTAATAGTTTATTAGTGGGTATACAAAATATTCCTACTAAGATTATTTTTCTATCTGCTAGCTTTTAATACAAAGAAACCTTTTGATACAGTTCAACACGGCTCGGTATTTTATTTATTGAATATAGATTAAACAAACAAACTAATACTGTAATGACATAAATAACGGAAAATAATGAAGTGATAGAAATTGCATGATCATGTTCTTAAACATGTAAAATGTTGTATTTAATACTGTAAACTCGTGTAGAAAAAAATCTTTATACATCATATTGCAACTTGCTTAGAGAAAGGAAAGGTTCGGGTGGCTTGTCCGTCCCTTTCTTGGGACTGGAAGGTCTGGCGGCATGTAGACAAATACAGAGAACCAATAAAAGTTCTGTGGACAATAGGACTGGAAATGTTGCTATTTCTTTTCAAAGCTGAAGAAGCATGATATTTATGCCGAGCAAGGGATACAGCCTAGATTCAACTAATTGTAACTACTGCCATGGGAAAGAGGAAGTTAACGGGAGCCGAAATCTTAGCCAATAAGTTGAAAGTAAAGAATACAAAATGGCGAATACAAAAACAGGAAATAGTCACATGATTAAAAACTGAACAAAATAATCAAGTGACATATGGAGGTAGGGACCATATCGGACATGGCGAAATTTACAAAATACAAGTAACTTTACGCTTATCTGAACACTCCGCCGTGTAAGTCAGGCCGTGGCTATGAACTCTACGAAAGATCGCGCTACGAAAGTATGAGGCAGTATTTTTAATACTTAAATTATTTCAGTCAAATTATATAAAATGTTAATTCAATAACAGCCCGCCTTGAAGCAATGTGTATGTAATAATTTGTCAAATGTATGTAACAATCATTTCATATGCTTATATTATTGTAAACATGTTCAATAATGTTATGCGAATGCATTACGTAATTTAATAATGTAGGAGCTGTGAGAATAATAAGTTAAAATTTGCTAACAATGAGGTAACAATGAGGTAACCTTGAGGCAATAATGAGTATAAATGTTTAATAATGCTATTAGTCATTATTGGAACCAACAATAATGTAATTTTAGTGACAGTTTATAAAAATAGACAATCAACAACCAGAAAAAGCTTCAGTTAAATGAAGGTATTCCATTGGACGGAATAGCTAATTAGAGACTTGAAATACAGAAATTTACAAGTTTAGGAGGTTGAAATCAGAGAGAGAGATTTAAATTGTATTCGTGTGAGACGAAAAAATAGGTTTACGTGTTAAAAAGTGTAATTAATTAATAAAATGAATCTCACAGCTCTCTATATCAGTGAAGCGTTATTTAAATCGTGTCCAGCATTAATAAAAGGAGTGAGGTAAAATTATAATCTGTGTAAGCCTACATTCTTATCACATCACAACCCTCCTAAGAGAAACGTGTCTCTAACAATAATACTGACGCAGCCGAAGCAAACATAAATATATAAGATTTAAAGAAACAGTCAAATTACAAAGTTGATATTTTTTAAACTTGGGGCAAAGGCCACCTAAAGTACATTTGGGGTGAAGGCTACTGGAAACTGTTTACTATACTGCGGTTGCCACTACTACACGTTCGGCTCCCCAACAGTTGAACTATAATACAACTCCTACTTCAAATCTGCTTTCCATACGTGTGGCAGAAACTATTCTGCTTCAGGTATTACAGTACTTATTAATCTTTCCTTCTAACAAATCATCGCTATGTTAGTCGCGGGTATTACGAATTGTGACGATCGAGATGTTTGCCTCGAATAATTGACGGATTGGTGGCTCGTGTTCGAGAATGTGTAGCAATATCTGAATAATAAAGCTAACATTTATTACAGCTGATGTTTTTTATCGCCATAGATGCATAATTTACCAGCCCCTGTAGACAGTACAGAGTCAACACTGCTCCACGCTAGCCGAATAAAGAATAAGTTATACACCAGGGGAGCAGATCAAATCCGGGCTATGATGCCTGACTTGAAGGCTACGCATCTAGGACGCGGCCAGCTTCACTTTGCAGAAATAGCAACCTTAAAAATTTCGTTATAGATACGAAGAGAACCGAGGTAGTCAAATGTTTAAGAACTGGACGCTATACGCCATAATAAAATTCCATACTGTTTCCATGCAATCGCGAGATAAAAATGAATGTTCACAGGACTTCAAGAGAATGACCAAGAGAGGAACAATTAATAGTGGTTATCTCAGAAATGGCATATGCCACAAAAAACTTCTTTGAAATAGATTGTGTGCTTCAAAGAGATCTACATCTTCGTAGCACATGTTCGTCTATCGCTTAACGTTTATCCGTTATACAAGATTATATAAAATTTCTTCGGAATGAAGACGACACAACATGCTATTGCCAGAAATTCAAGATGTACATTTTATTTGTCATATAAATATCTTTAATATATAGTATTTTAATCAAAATTATTAAAGCCATTTTTAAAACATAAAAGTTTTCGAAAAATGCTCAATGTAAGGAGTATTTTGGGAGGGAGGATTTTCTTGAAAACTTTTGTGTCAAATATTTGGAAGATACTGAACTTAAATAAGAACTTTGGGGGTTAATTTGAGTATTCGTAAACACATATTTCCTGTTAAATCTCGGTATCAATTTTTAGGTGGATTGCAATATCTTCTCTACCTACTATGTACACGGTAGAGCAAGTAAAAAGCGAACATTGGACATCGAAACACCAAGAAATGAACTATGAGAAGATGGTTTGTTACGTTGTTTGCTCCACGTGTGGGCGCCAATTTGTGAAATGCTATTGCTTCATGTATGGAAAAGCCGATTTGAAGTAGGAGTTGTATTGTATTTCAACTGTTGGGGAGCCGAAATTGTAATAGTTGCAACCGCACGTACAGTAAACAGTTGCCAGTGGCCTTCGCCTCAAAAATGTACTGTCAGGTGGCCTTTGCCCCAACTTTTTAAAAAAAATATTAACTTTGTAACTTGACGGTTTCTTTAAATATTATATATGTTTATGTTTGCCTCGGCTGCGTCAGTATTACTGCTAGAGAGACGTTTCTCTTAGCAGGATTGTGATGCAACAAGAATGTTGGCTTACACAGATTATAATTTTACTTCACTCCTTTTATTAATACTTGATACGATTTAAATAACACCTCATTGATATAGAGAGCTGTGAGATTGTTTTTATTAATTAATTACACTTTTTTAACACGTAAACTTATTTTTCGTCTCACACGAATACATGTTATATTTCTTGAGGACACTTTTTGCGTCTGGCTAGTAACGCTGTCTGCAGGCAACAAGTCCAGTTATGAGCGCTGTCTAAAAGCAACTGAACTCTAAATTTGTAAATTTTGCTATATTTCAGTTTCAGATTGGCTAATCATACTTCAATAGAATACCTTAATTTAACTAAAGCTTTTTCTGGTTGTTGATTGGCTATTTTATAAGCTGTCACTAAAATTACATTTTTGCTTCCAGGAATCACAAGTAGTATTTAAACTCTCAAACTCATTATTGCCTCAAGGTTACCTTATTGTTACCTCATTGTTAGCAACTTTTGACTATTTCTCACAGCTCCTACATTATTAAATTACGTAATCTATTCACATAGCATTATTACATACGGATACAATAATATAAGCATATGCAATGACAGTAATATATACATGTTATATATTATTACATATAAATATTGTTTCAAGGCGGGCTGTTATTGAATTTACATGTTATATAATTAGACTGAAGTTATTTAAGTGTTAAAAATACTGCCGAAAGTACAACAATAAATACTCAGCAGAGCGCTAATTACCTCAACAAGTCTGCAGCTTAAGCTCCAGTACTACTACTTCTAACACTAACCGGTGGAGGGCGATGAAATTTTTCGGACGTAAAACCCTTAGCATTAGTAAAGCTGGCGATCCCGTGACATAGATTTACGGCACGTAAAGGAACCTCAAGCCACAGTGGCCTCTAAGCCATTTTCGGTATTTCACGTCCAATACAGAATGGGACACTAAGAACCATAGTAGTTAAAGAGCATCCATAAATAAAACACTAAATACTAAATTCAATACTCATCCCTTCGCCACTTTCATGAAGCACAAGGAAGTAACACGTGAAAAACTGCCTCAACTGGTTGAAACAGAGACCTGTAGTGTCAGTGAAACATACGGAAAGAAACTTTTACTGCACTGGCTAATTCACAGACACCTTTTGGCGGATATAGTTATGTCAAAAATGAGATTACAGCGAAATATAGTGGAAGTATCAAGTAACTGACAACAAACTAAATAAAACAGAGAAATTCAGTTTTACATTATACGAGGGGCAATATTTATATTTTGAGCCTAATAATTAAAACAAAGTAATTTCTGATTGAAAACTGCTTTATTGTTTTTTAAAACATTCTCCTCCATGATCAATGATCAATTTGAACCATTTGTCAAAACATTTATTCCAGTCCTGTTGAGACACCTCCAAAGCATGGTTTTTGAAGGCATCAACGGCTTCTTCGGCCAAAGAAAATTGTTGTCCACGCAATTTATTCTTGATGTTCGGGAACAAAAAGAACTCATTTGGTGCCAAACCAGGACTGTATGACGGATGACCCATCAATTCTATTTTTTGAGCCTTCAAATATTCTGTTGTTAGACGAGATACGTGTACGCTCCCATTGTCTTGATGCAGAACGATCCTACGGTTCTTGTTGGTTTTCCTTACTTTACCGAAGACTTCCGGCAAACAAATGGTTATGTACCATGCGGTACTGACCGTTTTACGTTCCTCTAAACGCACTTTTACCACATGGCCAGTTTTGCTGTAAAAGCAGGCAACCATTTGCTTTGAAGTGCTTCGAGTGCAAAAAACTTTTGTTGGATTTACTTCATCTTGAAACACCCATATAGTCGACTGCTGTTTACGTTCCAGCTCATACGCATAGATCCATGATTCGTCACCTGTTATAATCTTATATAAATCTTTTGAGGCACCGCCATTGTATTTCTTGAGCATTTTTGTACATCAATCAACAGGAGCATCTTTTTGAGATTGCGTCAAATTATGGGGATCCAAGGAGAGCAAACCTTTTTCACGGCTAAATAATCCTGCAATATTTTATATATTCTGGTGGAACTAATGCCTAGGGTTGCCTCAATCTCACAAAATGTCGCATGATGATATTGCATTATTAGTTTTTGCTTAGCATCAATGTTTTCTGGCACAACAACTGATTTTGGACGACCTTCACGAACTTCGTCATTGAACGAACGGTGGCCACGATTAAATTCGTTATTCAAGCGTTTCACAGTGGCAAAGCGTGGAGCTTTGTCGTCAAATGTGGAAATTAGTTGATCGATGCACTCGTCTTGATAATCCACGTCGAAAGTCGTAATAAAGCATTGCACGAACATTTTCCCGAGTTAATTCTATGTTTTTGTTGACACACAATCTTCAAGTTAGTTTAAACAAACCAAATGACGCTCTATTGACAAAATGTTTGAAGTGGATTATGGTAAAAAATGTCAAGCTTTCCATTGGAAACGTCGGATGGCACCTACAACATTCAGGGTTGCCAAGGCTCAAAATATAAGTAGTGCCTCTCGTATGTCGCTCAAAAATTAACCTCCCGAGTATACCTATGCGGGTTTGTTACGTTGCCAAAATTAAATATTCGGGCTTTTATGCAACAGACAAACGAATAGGCTTTTCGTAAGAATGGCTTATATAAGAGAGGGCAGAGAATGTCGTGTAAATGTAACACATCATACTTTTCTGAATGATGCGTATGTAAGTTAGTCTTATCACTAGGCTTCGGACATGACTTTAGGTTAAGTTGACTTCTATTATACTGCCGAACAAAGAGGAGAGGGGCAGTAGTCACGTGCGCTACTGAGTTTGTGCTGTGTGCTGTATATGCTATAGATATAGGTGGACATAGAATTAAGTATACAGTTCTGTAGTAACATAAGATTTTAATACAAAGTATAAATAACATGAACAAAATAATAAATCTAATCTGTAGCAGATGAAATAATCAGTTTCAGGTGTGATTTACATGCGAAGACAACTATCGCAATGGATTACAATATATTTTCTGAATGTATCGAATGCAAAACGTCTTCTATTATAACTCAAGCAAAGTTTGTATCTTGAAAAACTCCGTTCCACATTACATTACGTGACTGGTGCAAAACGAAACGGACGAGCGTTGGTATCTGAGAAACATTTATTTTCGTTAATGAGAACGGCGTCCCTAATACGGCATATAATTGCATATCCTGGGTTTTTATCTAAAACTTCTCAGTGTCTGCTTTGCTCTTTCAGTAGCAGAACATTCGCCTACTTCTGTAAAGTGTTGTGCCATATTTTCGACAAGTTTTAAGGACTCCTGCGTTATCATCTGTGACGATTCAAGTTGTTTTATTGTTAAAGGAATATCCTTAAATACATTATTGAATAACTGCAAATGTACACACAGCTGTGGAGGTGTCAACGATTTTGCAATATTAACAGCTGAACTTGATTCATTGTCAAATTTGCTAATTGCGTGAACAATTTGGTTGTTATGTTCATAGTAGTACAGAGCGGTCATCAACCAAGAAACCCGCCATAGCACAATAGGTTGAGATGGCAAAGGAATTCCTGGTACTAGTTCTCTCAATTTTAGTGTCCTAGAAGTCAATTTTAAAACATTTTTATATATATTTGAAATGAAATCATCTACATCAGAAAAATGTTTCCAAACGGTGAAGACCATGAGCTCAAAACTCAGATGTTTAATTCTTGGATAGCTTTCCTTGATTCTGGAAGCAGCTCTGACCATATAAGGGACTGCATCAAATAGTAACATGTCAGTTTTATATCTTCTGGCCATAGAGGAGACATTGCAGTGTCAACCAGCTTGTCAATAGAAGAGTGGTTAACTTCGTTAAAGACCTCAGATATTAACAATAATTTTTTATCTGGAGGTTCAGGAGATAATATTCCTATGACCATATTACTCATAGATTTCCTAGTAACATCTGTGGTTTCGTCTATCGAAATCCAAATATTATAATCTCCCACAGAACGCCTAATGTTATTGAGAGTATCACCATAACAAGGAGATAAATAATATTTGCGTAATGTGGACTCACGAGGAACTTTCAAAGCTGTATATTTCTCCAGAAACGTTTTAAAAGCAGCATTTTGCAGTTTATTAAATGGGATGTTTGCGCTTACCATCATGTCACACAAATCTCTGTAAAATTTGGTTTGGCTACTGTAATATATCCTCACCCTCTCATTTCTAGTAAGCAACGTCACATATTGGGAGTGTTTTTTCTTAGATTTACAGTGTCTTGCAATAAAAAAAACCCTTCAATCTCCTTTGATTTCTATGTGGCATACTTTACAAGCTATATTTTCTCCTCTTACATAAAAATACCCATGTCCATATTCATTTACAAGCAAGATACTCTTCTTACTGGTTGGTTTCGGCATGTTTTGTCAGATATCAACGGCCGACTTCGTAACTATATGTACTAATCGCTTACTTAGAGTGAATGGCATGCTTGAGGAGAGAGAAGTTTTAGTGAACCCTGTGCGAACGTAACTGTTTTCCAGTCAAAGCGCAACGAAACAGCAACTGTGTCCGAAACGTACTTATCACACAATAAAACTCATTGTAGATTACCAGACTTTTACAATTTCTAGCAGAGAAGCTAGTATACCTAAGGAATAAATCAAGCACACAGGGTATGTTTAAAACAAAAATCGAGATCAACCAGACAGAAGATTGCTTCGAGTAAACTCATATGCTTTTTGGAGATACAGTGAATATGTTCGCAGTCAAGGTCATTGTTCTCAACTTCTAGTGTAATATGGGTAAGCCAAGTATGTATTCTTACTTAGATTTTTGTACGAATTTAATTTACACTGCCAACTGGTTATACATAATTTGGATTGTCGCCCAGTACGAGGTCGTTGCTCTCACGCTGGATTCTCAGTAATTTATTCCTGAGTAACATACTCGTATTATCTCACATTCCACACTTTTAGTGTCACTCATGCAAACAAAGACTTTTTAAATGTTACTGGCTGTCGTTTTGAGTTCGCTGGTAATGTCTGTTCTAGGTAACAATTAAATAGAATCAGCGTTTTTCTTACTAATAATAGAAAACCGCGAAAAAAAACGCTATACAAGCAACTTACGTCAGAGATTTGAACTAGGGCTCACCGATTACTAAGAAGTTAAGTTACACATTAGGTACGTAAAGTAAATTAATCCCATGGTCCTGGTGGTTTAACTACTATCAGTACCTGATTAAAAGTTACAAAAACTGGCCTTCATCACTGACGTTGCGATTTCCTCCAAGCGCTAAAGCTTGTAGCGTACACAGAAGCTAAACGCTACACACTCGTATATCGTGTTCACCTCCGTAATTAAAATAAAAGTAAAAAAAAAATTAGAACAAATAACAGTCTAGGTAGCGCTGTGCGTTTCCGTAAGAATTCAAAAAGGAACTTGATGCAGTACTTTCTCTCGGTTTTGTTACCGCATTAGCATTAGCCTGATATCTGTTTTTGCTACTGGGAGATACGTGCCACACGTATTCACCAATATTATTAACCTTTATTCTGAGCTATGAGCATTGTTATTTAGTTAATACACACATTCATTCATAAATACAACTAAAACATAATTCATTATATTTATTGCAGCCATTATATAATTCACAACTTATAATTTAAAACTCCTCTGCTGTTGGTAATCATAGGGTGGTAAACTTTTCCCGGCCAAAACTGCTAAAAATTAAATTTATTAGGGATCATACCACCCCTTAAGGATTAATCTACCTCCATTGTTTCGAGTGTTTTTCATCTCTGCTCCTCAGGGTTCTTGCTCCTTATTGGTGCACGTAGAAGTCCATTATCTGATGACGAATATGATTGAGGAGAGAGGAGAAGAGGAGGCTGAGGAGAGAGTGAGCAACACATTGACTGAAAAAGTTTATCCCTTCCACCGTCCTCTCCTCAATGTCTTTCGCCAAGAAAAATTATTTCGACATATAGCAGCAAGGTGCCAGATGCCTGAGAAGGAGGGATGGATCTTTTTTGGAACGTCGGATTTTATTTAATTTCATTAATTCTTTGGACGCAAAATATTTCAATTGTGTTGTCTGTTTCAAACATGGAAACTTTTTAACATAATGTTTACTTCTTGTTATTATGAGTGCATTGCTATTGGCTGTTACATTATCCTTAGTAACGTAAAATGTGCAAAATATAAAATATAGAATCTTTGCTTCTTTTTTTGAAAACCTGCTCATTTTTAAGACCTGCAAAAATAAAATACACAAAAAAATTTGGCAGACAAGCTAATAATCTATATATTATATCAAAGTCTGTTCTCGTTTTTCTACTGGAACGAATAAAATGTTTTATTTGCATTGAAAAAAAAAATTCTTTGTATTAAGAATTCGCTCTAAACCGCCCAGTACTAAACGCAAGCCACACGACGTGAATATGCTAAATTTGGAAATTTCTTACAAATGAAACGATTAAAATTTTGTACAATGCCGAAACGCGGGTGGATGTAGTCGCTTCCCAGTCACCCGAGCGAACGTTGGCTTCTCCGGCAATGACAAATCCTCGGCACGAGGCACGGCAGGCAGAGAGCAGGTATCTACTGTTTACAGAATGGACTCCCCGTATACTGGCTCTCCCCTATGGGCTTACATATCCTGGTGTAGCTGCGACCCGGAGAAACCTCGTAGTCCGGGGAAAGAAGGTTTACCCGGAGCACCTTTTCCCCTGCCATATATACGCCGAGATCTTTCGCTGACACTTGCAGCCCTGAAAGAAACCAAGAAAGGTGAAGTGAAATGAGAATTGAGATGAAATGGAGGGACAGCAAATTCAAGGGATGTAATGATACTTTCTAACATTGGCCTGGCGACCAGGGAAAATCCCCCTAAAGACCCATGGGTCAGGAAGGTCGGCCACGTGAATCGGACCCTCGTCCTTCCGAATGTGGGCCACAAACTGTACCACCTGAGCCATCCCGCTCGGTTAATTCATTCTACAGTAACTTTTTAAGTGAATAAGCAGTCGTCAAATTCACCTTAAAAATAAGAATATGAAGGTTTTCAGGCATTGTGATCCCTACTTAAGGAAAACAGCATGACAGAAGGTTAATTATTTCATTTTGCCCAGAAGAAATGCTTTATTTGGCACCATCACTTAGAGAATCACATAATATGTTCTTGCTCACAGATCCAGAACTTCTCAGCAGTGTGAAAGAGAAACTCTGAGCTCACTCGCAGTCTTTTGTCTTCGCCTCTTGCCGAGATTCAGCAATTTCTATATCTTTCGCACCGCAAATATTCTCCACACCATCCTGGCTTTTCTCTCTCCACTTCACCTTCAAAATCCGAACCCGGTATTAATTTAAATTCTAAGAGTGCCTGGAAGCAGAGCAATTCGGCGGCGATACGTGTATGCGAGAAAAATCGATTCTGCCTCGCAGTTGGCTTTTGATTCCGGTGCGGACCTCATAGGCAACACGTGTTCTTACTTACACCACCGATTCCTTTTTGTTTGGCTTTTTACGGATATGACGATTTGCGAAAGGCAAACACTCTATCTCACTCGCACGCCACTTCAAAGTTAATCTGTTACCTGCATTCAGGAAACGTCGATACCGACGCATTGTGAGGCTTTTCGTATGGGGACAACATTATCGCCAACTGGTTAAAAGCTACGGTAAAACTCCGATCACGAGTGAAATGCGAAATGAAGAGAAAGTTACAACGCTAATCGACGAGCGGATTTCTGCGTTGTCGAGTTTCATCCGAGATAAACCATTCATCAGAAAAAAAATCTGGCACACGTAAATAAACGTAAACTTAATGCCCCCAACAATAAAATTCTGTAATTTAATCCATCACTATAGGTGTAGATTGCCTCTGTAATCTGGTGCTTAGCAATGATTCCCAGGTTTAATTCCCGGTTGGGGTATGGTAATTTTCATAGCCAGGATTATTCCCCGTTCTCCCTAGAGTCTGGAAGTATGGGTAAGAATGTAAACGAGAGTGCGAATTTAATGTTTACAAAGAAAAACTCAATCAAAACCATAAAAAATACACAATAATAAACAAGGAACATCAATACCAATGGGCATTTGTTTCAAAGACAAGCCTCAGACGTTAAAGACAGCATATAAATGGGGGAAAAAAACCATCGAGTGTAACATCTGGAGCAATAAACGTACATAAAAACTGTTGTATATAATCTCAAAGTCTCGAAGGTGAAAATTATTACAGTTGCGGTTTGTTCTTTGGATCCATTGGATCAAGTCTGATGTATTACATGCACATGATTATCTTTAAAAATTCACATATATTCGTATATATTATATAGTGCGTTTGTTTTATGCCAAGGCCGCGGATTGCACGAATGCGTGGTCCGCACAAAATATATTACACTGGGGCGTTTTCCGTTCCGTAACTCCCGCGTTACCTACGAGTGTTAGTAACATATATGTAA
Source organism: Deroplatys truncata (assembly GCA_030765065.1). Taxonomy (NCBI): domain Eukaryota; kingdom Metazoa; phylum Arthropoda; class Insecta; order Mantodea; family Mantidae; genus Deroplatys; species Deroplatys truncata. Next base: position 65,865,779 of record CM060979.1, read on the forward strand.
TGAGTACTAACCTGGTTATAAATGTTGTTGAAAATGATGTCCATCTGCGCGAACACATTCTTGACATCGTGGATGAAATTACCATTCACACGCATGAGTTCTTCTTGCGTAATGTTCATAATTTTTGCTTTTATATTATCCTTAAGTTCGCCTATGGTGTAGGGATTATTCGTATAAGCTTTATTCTTTTAGCGTTTAGGGAACTCATTTCTCTAAATTTATTAACTAAACATCCCATGTTGTCTCTTAAGGCAGTATTTTTAACACTTAAATGATTTCAGTCTAATTATATAATATATAAATTCAATAACAGCCCGCCTTAAAGCAATATATGTATGTAACAAGATATAAAAGGTGCATATTACAGTCATTGTATATGCTTATATTATTGTATACATGTGTAATAATGTTATGTGAATGTATTACGTAATTTAATAGTGTAGGAACTGTGAGAATAATGGGTTAAAAGTTGCTAACAAGGAGGTAACCTTGAGGCAATAATGAATTTGAAAGTTTAATAATGCTACTTGTGATTCTTGGAAGCAATAATGTAATTTTAAGACAGTTTATAAAATAGCCAATAAACAACCAGAAAAAGCTTTAGTTAAATGAAGGTATTTTATTGGACATGGATTAGGCAATCAGAAACTAAAATGGAGCAAAATTTACAAATTCAGAAGTCAGTTGCTTGTAGACAGCGCTCCTAAGCGAACGCGTTGCTTGTAGACAGCGTTTCTAACCGGACGAGATGTGTCCTCGAGAAGTTTAATGCATATTTTGTGTGAGACAAAGATAGTTTACGTGTTAAAAAGTGCAAGTAATTTATAAAACAATCTCACAGCTCGTTCTCTCTCTCTCTCTCTATCAGTGAAGTGTTATTTAAATCGTGTCAAGCATTAATAAAAGAAGTGAAGTAGAATTATGATCCGTATAAGCCTACATTCTTCAATCGCACCACTCCCTGCTAAGACATTCATGTCTCTAAAAATATAATTACTAACGCAGCCGAGGCAAACATAAATATATAATATTTAAAGAAACAGTCAAAATTACAAAGTTAATATTTTTTAAACATTTGGGGCAAAGGCCACCGGAAAGTACCTTTTTGGGCGAAGGCTACCGAAAACTTTTTACCATACGTGCGGTTGCAACTACTTCAAGTTCGGCTCTCCAACAGTCGAAATATAATACAGCTGCTTCAAACTGGCTTTCCATACGTAGCAGCAACAAAGCTTCTTCACTCTACCCGGAACTGAATAACCAGGAAATTGCTGCTGAAATTGCCTACGAACCTGTTTACACGATTCACTTTTCGTACCTATGTATCGTACATAAAAGTACGCTGTTCACGCGTAACTTTGTTGGCAATCATTTCTGTGGAGCAATACGAGAATAACATTCCGAAGGAAATCACACGCAAATACGTATTGTCGAAATACTTCACAACACGAAGACAATGCAACGACTGAGACAACTATAAACGTACCCTTGATACGTTCTACGCCGCTTTTGCACAGTGGCATGATACCGACTACCGTCTCGGCCAATATGCATATAAGACGGTTATGGCCTTAGCGTAAAAAAGGCACTGTACCATTCGTAGATAAAGTGATTCTTCTATCCAATTTCTATTACTGACGACGTATTACTGCCCCAGGAACGGTTTCAAATTAAGTAAGAGTGCACAGATATGAGGCACTAACGAGAAACATCACTGAAAACTTTAAAAGTGGCGAAAATGTGTTTCGATGGTAAAAAACATAAAAGGAATCGCAATAACGTGATGATGCTAGGGAAACATATAAACTAATAACATGAAATAATTCGAAAGCGGTTAACACTGCTAAACTGTGTGTTTCACACAAAATGAGTACTCGAATGAGTTAAATTTTTCCTTCTGTAAGCTTTTAAGGTTTCCTAGTTATAACAATTAATTAAATTAAATTCAATTAAATAAAACGTAACTTTACAGGCCAGTCATAGAAAATTTCAGATATATGAGGGGCATTCAAATGAAACCTGGTCAGTGCGTGTAACTTTGCACTACACGTAAGGTGGCACCACGTAACTGTGTGTATTGCTAGAGCGACTACAGCGTGTGCAACGTTTAACGTTGCATAGCAACAGTGTGGTTTCACGCCGAAGAGAAGGTGGTCACACAAGTTATCGTCCACTACTGAACATGAAGGCGAGTAAGCAGGAACAGCGAGGAGTGAGTCAGAGCAAGCAGTGAAAACATGCGACTTCACCACCTCCAAAGAAATCAAAGGCCGTGCACACCAGTTCTGGTAAGGTCATGATGTCGTCCTTTTTTGACCACAAGGGCCCGCTGCTTGTCGAGTTCCTGGAACGGGGAACCACCATCAATGCCCAGCGTTATCAAGCCATTTACAGAACCTTAGACGAGCCATCAAGTCGAAACGTCCAGGCATGTTGTCCAATGGCGTTATTCTCCTGCATGATAATGCCCGCCCACACACTGCCAATGCGGTGAAGACGACATTGCAGCAGTTTCGATGAGAAACGCTGGAACATCCACCGTACAGTCCAGACCTTTCACCGTGTGACTTTCATGTTTATGGAATCCTAAAATAAGCTATTTGCGGACATCGATTCACAACGGACGACGAAGTGTGTGAGTTGGTCTAGGCCTGGATCCGACAGCAGCCTTCAAAGATGGAATCGACCAGCTAGTGTCGCAATGGAATAAATGTGCCAACAGTTTTGGCGAATATTTTTGAGTTAATAAAATCGTTACCGATACTTTACACAAGTGAACGGGTTTCATTTGAATGACCCTTATACATTTTATCCCACATCTAAATGCCTCATCGATACGATATTTTAATTAAAATCAGTCATTATTAGAAAAATAACTTTCTGTGTACATGTTGCGAATGCGAATTATAGTTTTCTAGTCATGTTGTTTACACTCACGCGTGCGGAACTTTTTCTAAACCCTGTTTCTTTTAACCTTATCCCGTTGACTGTATTATTTCGCGATCCCTCATTTTCCCCTGATTTGCAAATTTGCACCTTCGAATGGCGATGAACAAACTCCATGCAATGCAATGCAATGCAATGCAATGCAATGCCAGGAGATAAAAGCGATAAATACACATGCTTTCGTTACACTGAGGAGTAGGTTTAAACTGAAGAATCCTCTTACCTATTGGTTATTAAGAATTTACATGCATTCCAAATGCATTTACTCTGCAGCGTAATATACGTGATCCGGTTACGAAAATATAAATTTAACAATTGTCTTCGAATATATTAAGATAAATGATCTTGTTAAATGAGCAACTAATTTCTATTGCACAACCAAATATTCAACGTCGACAGCCAATGAAACATGACTGGTGCACGTAACAGTGAGGAGATGCAGGACAAAGTTATATGAACGGATGGAGCGAGGTGGCGCAGGCGGTAGCGCGTGAGACTCGCGTTCGTGAGGTTTCATTCTCGCGATGGACCTTCCTGACCCATGGGTTTTTTAAGGGTTTCCCCGGGTCGCTAGGTGAATTTTGGGAAGGTTAATTACATCCCCCGTATTTCCTGTCCCTCCATTTCACCTTCTTTCTCATTTTACTTATCTTTAATCATATTGGTTGTTTCAGGGTTGCCAGTGCCGGCGGGAGTCTTGGCGTTGTATGACAGGAAAAAAGGATGCGCTCTTTACAACTTCGTCCCCAGGAATGGGGACAGTCTCAGAGTCCCGGGATCCTAGTGGAATGTGCAAGTCTGCAGGGGGAGGGGAGATAGTTGTACAAGCTGCCACCGGGAAGTTTCAACCTGGAAAATGTAGGGATCTTACCCTCTGCTCTGCCGTGCCTCCTGATTCGGTCACCCTGTGTCTTCTCTCACCTCACCCCTTCCTCCCGGGGCGCCCCGTTAGGGTCTAGGCACAAAATGTATCCTTAGGCCGAGATGTTATGTTCCACTCTGATCCTGGTTATACTTCATATATAAACGGGATTTAAGAATATCTTTTTTAGTTTCGATGGATATAAAAGCGTGTACTTCTGGTGAAATTTCAATATCGAACTTTTGAGCGGAATTCATTAGTTTATGAACTATATGAAGGCGGTGGAGAAAGTTGAAATACGAAATTCATTGGTGTCAATCGTCGAATTGGCTGATTTGTATGGAAAAACAAAACAAAGAGATTGTAATATAATAGTCTTTTCTGCGAGGGCTGATCAGTAAAGACAGACTGATTTTTTATCATAGATATTTATTACAATGATTTCAATGTTGATATGACCTTTTTCAAAGTAGTCCCCTCATAATTGAATTCACTTTTTATAGCGTCTCTGCCATACCTGGAACGCATGGTGCAGGCCATCCCTTGTCAGGTCTTTGAGAATCGCCTCACTTTTCTTCAGCACTACTTCAGTGCTCTCAAATTGAATGACCCAGAGCTTTGCCTTTAGTGATGGGAATAAAAAAAATCATAGGGGGCAATATCGGGGCTATAAGGCAGATCCGGTACACAGGTAATGTTGAATTTAGATAAAAATTCTTGGATTGATTTGCGACGTGAGGCCGCGTGTTGTCATAAAGTCGCCACCCATTCCGACAAAGTTCTGGACGTTTCCTCGCAATGTGCTTCCTCAGTATAGCCAATACTGACGTGTAATACGCTGCTGTAACAGTAGTGTCAGTGGGAAGTGCAGGCTGGTAAATCATTCCATTGCACCATTCCATTCCGAAACACCAGGCCCACATTGCCTAGCACAGAGGACTCGCTCTTCTTTGAAGTCCTTGAATCACCTAAACACTGTTGCATGAGGTAGTGCATATTCACCGTATGCTTGCTTCAGCTTTTCAAAAGTTTCAGAGATTGTATGATTTAAATGAAAACAAAATTTTATTGCGCTCTATTGGTCTGCTCGTGCCACCTCCATTTTGTGGTATGCGAAATTCAAGTAGGGGCAAAATATAAAGCATTAGTAGCAACCTACCGATATGAGGGTGCTTCCACCTATGGACATTATACATGAAACCCCGCTCTTTTTAAATATTCATGGTAGAGATAGAAAACTATCAAGGAAGCTACAGGAAAAAAATCAGTCTTAGTCTTTATTGAACCGCCCTCGTACTTAAAATTCAGAAATTTGTTGTGTGTTCTGAAAGTATGAGAGCTTTGCTCATATTTGAGGCAGTATTTTTAACACTTAAATAAATTAAATCTAATTATATAATGTGTAAATTCAAAAACAGCGCGCCTTAAAGCAATACGTGTATGTAACAAGATATAAAAAGTGTATATTACAGTCATTGTATATGTTTATATTTTTGTATGCATGTTCAATAATGTTATGTGAATGTATTACACAATTTAATAATGTAGGACCTGTGAGAAATAGGTCAAAAGTTGCTAACAATCAGGTAACAATGAGGTAACCATGAGGCAATAATGAATTTGAAAGTTTAATGCTACTTGTGATTCTTGGAAGCAATAATGTAATTCTTGTGACAGTTTATAAAATAGCCAATCAAAAACCAGAAAAAGCTTAAGTTAAATAAAAGAATTCTATTGGATTATTAATAGCCAATCAGAGACTTGAAATACAGAAATTTACAAATTTAGGCGGTAGAAATCACGTCAGTTGCTTGTAGACAGCTCTCATAACTGGACGCGTTACTTGTAGACAGTGTTCCTAACCGGACACGAGATGTGTCCTCTAGAAATTTAATACGCGTTCGTTTGAGACGAAAATAGTTTACGTGTTCAAAAGTGCAAGTAATCAATAAAAGAATCTCAGAGCTATCTACATCAGTGAAGTGTTATTTAAGTTGTGTCAAGGATTAATAAATGTAGTGAAGTAAAATTATAATCTGTGTAAGCCTACATTCTTAGCCGCACTACTCCCTGCAAAGAAATCCAAGTCTCTAACAATAATACTGACGCAGCCGAGGCAAACATAAATATATAGTATTTAAAGAAACAGTCAAAATTACAAAGTTAATATTTTTAAACACATTTTTGGGGCAGGCGGCGCCGTGGCCGAGTGGTTAGACCGCTCGCCACCCACCGAGGCGGCCCGGGTTCAATCCCAGGGACCTGCACGTGGGATTTGTGGTGGACGAAGCGGCGTCTGGGCGGGTTTTCTCCGGGTTCTCCGGTTTCTCCCGCCATTCATTCCACCAACTGCTCCATCATCACCTTTCCTTTCATCCACTTCACCAACGTTTCGTTTCATCTACTTCCTTCATCCCATACCAGGCTTCGGGCTGATCACCCATCCTGGATGCTCTGTCTGATCCATGAGTGTCTGCTCCTCGACGGGCCTCTGACCCCAGGCACCCGCTTGTAAGTCCTGGGGTGTGTAAGTCCTACATAAGAGGAGGGTAAACAGATAATGAATGAATGAATTTTTGGGGCAAAGGCCACCAGAAAGTAAATTTGGGATGAAGGCTACCGGGTACCATACGTGCGGTTGCAACTACTTCAAGTCGGCTCCCCAACAGTTGAACTACAATACAACTCCTACTTCAAATTGGCTTTCTATACGTAGCAGCAACAAACCATCTACTTCATATTAGAGCACTAAATGGTTACCGTTATGTGTACGCCATAATTCTTATGGGGCTAAATGTATGATTTAGCATCTCATCGTCCTTAGGCTTTGAAAATATTTTCCGCGACGTTAGGAATTTTAATTTTTCTGTGAAGACACTAAACCCTAGACATAAACTCGGGTCACATGACTTATAGATAATTGAAGATTACATAATTGTTCCATTGCAAGGCACCAGTTATTGTCGAATGTACCATTCATATAATAATGGACATTTTCTGCACTGTGAGGTGATGCACCTCCAAAATGGAACAGAATATACGTGTTACATTCAATTTGCAGTTGTAGTGCGAAAATTAAGCTAACGCAATACACATTCATGATTAAGATTAGTTATCCGGAGGAAGCCTGTAGCTCTGTACCGCACTTAGGCTATTGTAGGTCTTTGTTTCTAATGTGATCACTTGAAGGAAAGGATGAAGGGGAGAGCCGAATGGCGACTAGTTCCAGCCGACGATGCGCTGGCAAGGACGGACTTCCTGAAGATTCTAGAATGACACCAAGAATGAAGCCGCGAAAGCCGCCTGCATAATTTTCAACCGGAGTTCACGGGAAGGGGTACTAGCCGTATATACAAGTACCATATGGCCAACTCGAGCTTCCCACTGCAACGCACCAATTGTCGTCGCCTGCTCCTACAACCCTGGCGCATATAAAGATGAAACACATGAAGGGAAATGATGGGGACAGGAAATGGACAGAAATTTAAAGTAGAAGAGGAAACCCAACGACCTGGTAAACCTACGAAAAACAACCAAGATCAGAGTGGCAGATCCGACGGGACTCGAACCTGGAACCTCCCGAATGCGAGCCTCACACATTACCATGGAGGCACCTCACTCGGAGCAACACATTTGCCCTGAGTTTTAAATCCCATTTTGCTTATTTTTAGTTTTTTGCTAAGTAATTTTTGCTTCTCATACAGTATTAGTGACGATAAAAAAACTTTCATCCCTTTAGAGTGTTTTTAGAAGTTATAGAAAACTAAATAGGACTAGTTCTCCTGGTACTGATTTTAAGTTAAGTCTTCAAAAATCTTACAAAATTGTTACGAGTGTAAAATGAAACGGAAATGTAAAATTGAAACAATCGCTTTCATATTTCTTAGAAGCTATTTATAGTCTTCAGATGTCGCAATTTCTTTGTGTGTACTTAAAACAAGAATAATAAAGATCCTCCAGGAATAATAGTTCTATTCATAATAGGGAATGGATTTCTAATTAGGGGGATTATGGTTACGTTGTGATCTGTGCAACAAAATGATTTTTACATTTATTCATTATTAATCAATCTTGTAATTTTGGAACAATGCAATGCTTCATTCTGTTACGAAACGATCAAATGCTGAGAAGTGCCAAGATATTAAAAGCATACAGTTAATTTCAAAATTGTTTTAAGCTTATGTGATGTTTACTATTTAAAATTACTCGCATATTAACAAGCCATAGCGAATAGTTCCACAAGGTTACTATTTACCGTTAGTTATTAGACAAAGGAGTTTAAACCTATTGAAAAGTAGTTACAAAAGTGTAGGTAAGGTGTAAGTTGTCCATTAAACAAAGAAAAGATTCATTTTATCTACTAAAATATTAAACTAAAGGCTCGGAATTTCCGAATAAGATACACAGACTTCAAGTCAATATTTATTTTTCTCCCAGTGCTCCATATCCCATGGGTTCAACCTGGAAACTACTGTTCTCTTTAAGAATTCTGTTGGTATCTGTGTAACACATATACGAATTAACAAAAACAATATTATACATACAGAACGATAATAATAAGGAACGATGTAATGCGAGTCTTTTTGTTCACAATGTAAGAATTATACGGCTCGGATGCATCGAAGAAAAAAGGCATTTATCTACATTGAGGACCGGTTGTACGAACTTGGAATGAACTCCTGCTTGATGTTATTTCGTAGTTGAGGCAGTATTTTTAACTCTTAAATGATCTCAGTCAAACTATATAATATAAAATTCAATAACAACCCGCATTAAAGGAATATGTGTATAAAATAACATAAAATATATGTAACAGTCATTCTATTAATGTTTATATTATTATACTCGTATACATGTTCAATAATGTTATGTGAATGTATTACGCAAATTAATAATGTAGGAGCTGTGAGAATAATAGGTTAAAAGTTGCTAACAATGAGGTAGCCTTGAGGCAATAATGAATTAGAAAGTAATAATACTACTAGTAATTCTTGGAGCAAAAATAATGTAATTTTTGTGACTGTTTATAAAATAGCCAATCAACAACCAGAAAAAAACTTACGCTAAATGAAAGTATTCTTTTGGAGTAGGATTAGCCAATCAGAAACTGAAATGGAGCAAACTGTACAAATTCAGAAGTTAGTTGCTTGTAGACAGCGTTTCTAACCGGACGCGAGAAGCGTCTTCGAAAAATGTAATACGTTTTTTTGTGTGAGACAAAAATGGTTTACGTGTTAAAAAGTGCAAGTAATTAATAAAAAATCCACAGCTCTCTATATCAGTGAAGTGTTATTTAAATCGTGTCATGCATTAATAAAAGGAGTGAAGTAAAATTATAATCTGTGTAAGCCTACATTCTTCAGTTGCACCACTCCCTGCAAGACATTCATGTCTCTAAAAATACTGATGCAGCCGAGGCAAACATAAATATATAATATTTAAAGAAACAGTAAAAAATTACAAAGTTAATATTTTTTAAATAATTTTTGGGCAAAGGCCACCGGTAAGTACATTTGGGGAGAAGGCTATCGAAAACTTTTTATCATACGTGCGGTTTCAACTGCTTCAAGTTCGGCTCCCCAACTGTCGAAATACAATACAACTCCTCCTAAAAAATTAACCTTCTTCATAGTTAGTCACTAAACTAAACTCTATCAGGGATTTAGCTACTCCATGCTTTCAGGCGGAGACTAACGTTATTTCAAGTATAAAAGAAAGAGGCTCTTAATGGCCAACGTTGTTTCAAATCTGCTAACAGTTGAGACGAGCACACAGGGAATAAGATTATATATTAAATTTATAATAGGAAGACTTACTTTCGAGCCGAACTTGGCAACAGTCTGCCGGAAACAAAAACACGTGTGTCACAAATGATACAAAAGAATGACAAAGGATATTTTTCTTAATCACCCTCATAGCCGAGATGGACAGGGATTCAGAAAGTCAAATGACCATCCGGTCTTTAGAGGCCAGCGTCAGTATTAGGGAAAATTCCAGTGGTTGTAAAAACACCATAGCGAATTATACATGTGTAGTCGACGTGTAAACCCCAATTTGGGCGCGGAAACTTCAAGATTTTGGAGGTAAGTGGAGCCTTATGTCGACAGCGTCTGAGTACGGTGCCAAATACAGTAACCGGTTTAGGATTGAAACAACGATGTCTCTGAGGGAATCATTCATTATATAAGGGCGAAATAGTGATAGCTTGCGAATTGTGAAGAAATTTGCTAAATTTAGGAATTATCTTCCTACTCTTCCTTGTTAAATTTAATTAATACACCCGAGGAGGTAGACGTAAAGGAAAGAAATCGTCGAGGCCGACAGAACAACTAACTAAAGACCGGTGAAATTTCCTCAGCCTTCTCACGTAGCAACCGAGTTACGACCGTACAGCGGAATTGCTATCTAAGGAATAGAAGTGTATCGTACAGCGCATTGCCTTATTTACACTGTGGTCAGGGATTTCCAAGTTTAATAACTATCTCTATATATATTCGGAATTCGTACAACAGCTCTTCAAATATGAATACGTCCACCTAAGCGCATCGATGCAGGGAACATGAGCGAGCAAACCTCAGAAAAGCAGACTTTCTGATGTTGCTGAACATCTTTAAATTCTGATAAATGGATAATGCTACTTGCGTTCTTATTCCGTTTGAGCTAATGGGAAGAAAAGATGTATTACAGTGCAAACAAGACTTCTTGGCTGAAAAACTTACGTTGCGTGCGCTTATCTTAAACGCACTGTGGGCACAGCAAGAAAAGTGCAAAGTATACTCGCACACGAAGGCGAATGAGTGCAGGTTGCGCAGTACTATTGCTCTGACTCACGTAACCCGCCAGCGCATAGCGGACGAGAAATAAACAGCGTGCTATCTGCCTCTCTCCCTTCGTCTTTCTGCGCAGTGGCCTCCCATGTGTATTCCTTACTATATGAGAGAGGAAGCAATATGAATAAAGAGTGTGAGAGTTTGGGCAGTGCGTAATTTTTTTCCTGAACAAAGGCTAGATGTAGTGATAGAGTGAGCTTTATCTGTAGTGTATGGATATGCCGTTTAGTTTCAAATAGAGATTTGGTTACGTGAAAAGTATCTAAGAATTACTTTAACATCTACTTAAACCTTGCCATGACCAGGCTGAGGTCTGTAAAAGTATAATTAATTTCAGTGAGTTATATACATAATAATTAAACAGAAAAAAACATTATGAAACCCATAAGCACACAGTATCAAAGTACTTGTAATTGCAGATCGCCATTGAGGTTGTCATCTCTAGTGAGATGCCTTAGTGGTCTATCTGGGAAACAACTTGAGTCAAATAGCGAATTCAATGTTGTCACTGACATGTTGTCACAATAGTCCAATGACAAGAGTAACCGCACGGAGAGCGGAAGAACCGTGTTGATATCCCGGCTGCAGCATTGAATTTTTCAACCGACCATACTTAAAAAAAATGTTTAAAAATATCTAAGAAGTTAGTGCTTATTAGCACACAATCACGTTGTTAGATAATTTGTTTTCCTTCTATTTCTTTCTTCAGAGAATAATCATGATTTGATGTGCTGTTATTTATAGAAACATTTATGTTTATTCTCGGTTTTGTGCTATATCAGCTCGAAAATAAACGTCGTACCTAATTGAGTAGTTTGCATTGCAAAGAAGTTGAGCAGAAAGCATTATTAGATTCTATTTGAGTTAGTAATACAAGAGATTTTTATTTGCTCTTGTTTATGCATTTTAACTTATAAGATCCAGTTCTTTGGGTTTTTTATGCATATAATTCCGGAAAGTAGCTCACCTATGCGGGAAATATGGCCTTAGAATTGCCTTGTATATTATATGCATTTATACGAGGGGAATTTCTAAACTAAGGATAGCTTTGATGTATATTTTGAGGCAGTATTTTTAACACTTAAATAATTTCAATCTAATTATATAATATATATAATTCAATAACAGCCCGCCTTAAAGCAATATGTGTATGTTACAATATATAAAAATGTACGTAACAGTCATTGTATATGTTTGTATTATTGTATCCAGGTGTAATAATGCTATGTAAATATATTACGTAATTTAATATAGTAGGAGCTGGGAGAATAATAGGTTAAAAGTAGCTAACAATGAGGTAACAATGAGGTAACCTTAAGGCAATAATGAATTTGAAAGTTTAAATGGTACTAGTCATTATTGGAGCAACAATAATGTAAATTTGAGACAGTTTAAAAATAGCCAATCAACAACCAGAAAAAGCTCAAGTTAAATGAAGGTATTCTATTGGAGTAGGATTAGCCAATCAGAAAATGAAAAGGAGAAAATTCTACAAATTTAGAAGTCAGTTGCCTGCAAACAGCGTTACTAACCAGACACAAAAAGTTTCCTCAAGAAATATAATTTGTATTCGTGTGAGACGAAAAAATAAGTTCACGTGTTAAAAAGTGTAATTAATTAATAAAAAGAATCTCACAGCTCTCTATATCAGTGAAGTGTTATTTAAATCGTATCAAGCATTAATAAAAGGAGTGAAGTAAAATTATGATCTGTGTAATCCTACATTCTTAATCGCACCACAACCCTGCTAAGAGAAAGGGGTCTCTAAAAATAATAATGACGAAGCCGAGGTAAACAAATATTCAATACTTAAATAAACAGTCAAATTTCAAAGTTAATGTTTTTAAAAATTGGGACTACCGGGCACCATACGTGCGGTTGCAACTACTTCAAGTGTTCGGCTCCCCAGCATTTGAAATATAATACAACAAAATACCTTCTTCAATTTGTGGTAATACTTTACCTAATTATTCAAACTTTAGGCTACTTTTCTAACATTTATCAATGTTTTTTAAAACTTTGTCTTAGCATACCATAAATATTTTAGAATCTCGTCATAGACTTCCACTGCGAATGTGTTTAGAGAAATTTTGCTGTTAAATTTTATGAATTTTGAAAATGAACCGTTATAATATCGTTTGAACATTTACGACACGTGAACAAAAGCTTCTTGAAGTACAAATAAAAGTGGTGAACATAAGATTAACAATTGTTTTATTTGTGCTTCTCTATGATAAAGATCGGATTTCCGGACCACCAGTTTCAATCTCCTCTGAAACCATACGATAGCAATAACTTTCTCCTGCACGACATCTTAGATGCGGAAATGCACATCAGAAAAGTAAGCGATGGTTATATGGACCGACAGCGAACTTCTATATGGAGCCACTAAACCTTTTTTCTACACAACAGTGAATATTTAAATGATTGTAAAAATTGTGCACAGAGATTATCTTAAGGTGTACAGAATGGAATACAACATTTACTACCCAAAAAAGTATACACAAAAGTTTCAATTTTATTGCATAACGAAATCTAATTTTAAAATATCCCTCGTATTAAACATATTTGTAAGTTTCTTTAATGACGCCAACACTTGCCAAGATATCATCTTCGCCTGTATACGAAAATGTTGTCCTGCTAGAGTTCCTTAATCTGTCAGTAAATCTGACATGGGGTTATCACATATCAGCGCACTTATATACCATAGCTCTAGGAAGGAATGGGGCGAAGACGCGAATGTGCCTCTGTGTGCGTACGTGTGTGGGTGTATTCCTGTCGATAGTGATTAAACTTAAAAGTTTCCCTCTTTAGTTTGGGGCGGTATTATCCGCTGGTTATACATCTGTAGGAAAGAGAAAATGACAGTAAATCCTAGTCAAGATCTCTAGTTTGTTGATCCGTAAAGAATTTTGTAAAAATATTGCGAAAGTATGATAAATAAGATTAGTGTGCTTTAGAATTACACAAATCTGATTGAGAGTAAAGGTAATATGGACAAACTTAGGGGCCCTGCACCAAATGTAGGTCACAAAGGCCCGTTTTGCTCCTACTATGACCCCTGGGAGGGAAAGATGAGGGGAGAGATCCGAAAGGCAATCATGTCTGTATGCCATGGCAGGCATGAACGGTTTCTCTAATGCTTTCTGATCGAACGCAACAACGCGACCTGGATACAACCACAAGCCTCTAGACCCCAGAGTTCCCTCCCGGTGGGGCCCATTTGGGAGCGAGTCCTAATTGAGCAGTCCCGCAGACACTCCAGGGAAGAAATCTCTACACAGCACAAATCCACCACCCAGCCGCAGGCCGTCAAGCATCATCGCCTGGTCCTACAGCCCTGAAACAAGTAACAATGAAGGAGATGTTGGGTACCGGAAATGAGGGGAAGGAAGGTCCTGGTAGAAGATGAACCACCCCAGCATTCGTCTTCCGACCCGGGGAAAGCACGAAAAATCCATGGGTCAGAGTGGACGGGCCAGACATAGAACCAAGGACTTCCCGAGTACCGGTTGCACGCGTTACTACGGCGCCACCTCGCTCGGTCTGGTTGAGGGTTACAGAATATTTTTGGTTTGTTTTGAATGACCATAGAGAAGAAGAGGGTGAAGAGGTTACAGTTCTTATCTTTTAAACAAACCTCTCAGATTACAAAAAATGGCGATGCTACAGCTGGTACTCCAGAAGTATACATAAAATTATTCGCAAGTCCTCACCACAAGTTTATCCTTCCCTCGTAACAAGCCTGATGTCTAGTCTGGTGTTGGTACTTCTTGTGTTCAAACTTTCCTTAATCTGCATCTTAAAGTAGGCTCTTAATATATACTGCCCATATTCTGCTTCGGAGGGTCTCATAAACAACAACAGAAATATTGCAGCCCCAACGGACCCATGATTTATTTCCTTCATGTTGAAAAGGACCTAGAAGTAGGCTCTACATTTCTCATGGTGACCATCTTGGGCACGCTATTGCCAAAATATGTCCCATTGTAGTCGTAAAGGCTATTTTTTAGTGTGTTTTACCGGATGCGGCGCTGTAATTCTAAGAGACACGCACACATAAAAACAAAAATCTACGGTGTGCCCCCTTCCATGGAACACACTTTTTGGAAAATGGGACCTCCGGGTGAAAATAATGAACAGCGGTGCCTCTCGCCCGGGGCCTATAAATTCTGGAGGGGAAGGGACTCGCGACCCTCTGCGGGCCACATTTCAGAAGCGCTCTGCAAAACAAACAGGCTGTAGTTACCACCCCTTTTGTTTCAAATTATAAAAAAGCAGAACAAGAGGGGTGGAACAATGAAGACAAGCTTTTATAGCGGCGATTACCTCAGGAGCTTGTTAATGCATGGGGACCGTTCAACATTACATAGGAAATTTTATTGTTTGAAATGTTTGCCAACCTGGTTGCGACTCCCGACAAAATGGCAGAGAGGGATAAAAGCTGTCTCTCGAGAAAGCCAATACACCAGGTGAGGAAGGCGATAAAACCGGAGTATCGTCACGCCTGAAGTATCCCCGTGGCGCTTTTAACAACATAATACATTGGAATTTGGGAGTTAGATGCTTTCTGAAGGCCTGTGTTTATCGGAAACGTTGATAGCTACAAAAGAGCATCAGTTATGCTGGATTTTATAGCAGTGGATGTAAAATCCTGCAGTTCAGCAAAATTGTTAGCCAGCTTTCTTTCATACACAAAAGGGAGTAGAGAGACGAGAGAGAAACAGAGAGAGAGAGAGAGAGAGACAGAGAGAATGGAACCTGATTTACTAAAAGCTATTCCAATAACAAGGCGGCGCCGTGGCCGAGTGGTTAGACCGCTCGCCTCCCACCGAGGCGACCAGGGATTGCATGTGGGATTTGTGGTGGACGAAGCGGCGTCTGGGCGGGTTTTCTCCGGGTTCTCCGGTTTCCCCCGCCATTGATTCCACCAACTACTCCATCATCACCTTTCCTTTCATCCATTTCACCAACATTTCGTTTCATCTACTTCCTTCATCCCATACCAGGCATCGGGCTGATCACCCATCCTGGATGCTCTGTCTGATCCACGAGTGTCTGCTCTGACCCCAGGCTCCCGCTTGTAAGTCTTGGGGGATGTAAGTCCTACATAAGAGGAGGGTAAACAGATACTGAATGAATGAATATTCCAATAACAACCCATAAGTGTAGGTTATTACAACGGAAGGGGACACCTAGCGCATTGCTGTCTGCATAGATCTTTTGTAGCTAACAGCAAGGGTTGAAGTGAAGGAGCCACAGACTACAAGTCCACAGAGACGCGCAGAAGTCCCTAACAGTTCCAGGCTAGAGGATTCGACCTAGAGAGCTGGAGTTTCTGTCGACTAAGCAGCCCCCCAGTATCCATGGCGAGCCCACTTTCCTTTGAGCAGCTTTCGCACCATCTTTCGGCACCACCTTACGCCACGAAACCTAGAACAACACCTAAAAGATGAGAGGAAACGGAAATCGTGGTAATAAAATCATGCTAGATGAGAAAGCACCCCATTGTTCGACTACCGACCAGGGAAAATCACAAAAACCTACGTCAGATTGGGCAGTCGTCGGGAATCGAGCCGCATACGTTATTGCAAACCACTCGATAGTAAAACCCATACTAATTACCTTCTTTCTGTTTTTTATGTAGAATTGACCCATTTATAGATAAGAGAAACATTGTTATTATTACATTCTAATTACTGGAAACATGTTTTGAGGCCCTCTATATTTGTGTGTCTTATTTACTTATTCATTTGATAATATGAATAACACAACTTAAAATATAAAATTAAGGCCAGCAACAAATTTGATGCCAAGCCCTGCATTCTTTAAGAATGTAAAGCACAGATTTTATTGGTTTCCCCAATCTATGGAACAATGTATATAGAAAATTTTTAATTTCAATTTTTCTAATAGCAGCTCACCATTTTTATTTAAATATAAGGAGCATGTGAAATATTGGCATGTGAAAGATATCTAGGTATACTTGAATGTTCTGTAAAGAGCCTCTGACGTTATATTTATCCTACATAATGCACTTTAGAAATCATAACAGTGAGAAAAAATATTAAGAAACGTTGTAGCACTGGTTCAAACACAAGTTTTCATTTTAGTAGCATTTTACATGTTCTAGTATCCTATGCTGCAGATACTTTTGGCTCCAACCATGAGGGATATGTTTGAAAATGGAATATTTCGTTTTCTGCAAATCAATTGGACACAAAAACCAATATCTCGCACAACGACTGAAAACTGACTCTGCATATTAACAGTTTACTGTAGGTTCTTTACAGTTAGAATTTAAAAATTTCTGACAATAAACCCACATTTACTTCCACATAAATACTTCCAGAATCTGCAGAGGATAGGAAAAATAAACAAGTGCCACACATCATTTCTAGGTATATACTTATTTATTGTAATTACCAGAAAAGTATAAGAGGTTTTTCGGATGTTTGTGTGTCTGTGATCTGGTGTTGTAAATCGAAAGGCACATGCCTGTTGTGCACACAGGTTTTAAGTGTATTTCGAAGTCTACGTTCTCTGCTTGGAATTCTCACACGAAAATCTAATTTGGTTTGAGATAGACTATTTACCCTACCTTAAGTGTAGACACGACCTTAGAATTATTATTATTATTATTATTATTATTATTATTATTATTATTATTATTATTATTATTATTATTATTATTATTATTGGAGTTTAGTGGAAGAATTTATAAGCAACTACCTCTGCGTGGCTTTTGGTGTCCGCAAATCTTGAAGATACCTGAAAGCTTTTTAAAAATGTTATGGCCAGCGAAGTTTATTACCGTTGTAAATTCCGAAACGGTTTGCTGCATTAGGTTACCTTCGTCTAGAATGTATCTTTCTAGTTCCCTATAGTTATTTGAAGTCTTCCAGTTATGAAATAAATAGGTGTCCAAATGTGGTAAACTGAAATTAAACTTTTAAAAATTCAACTTTGAAAAACATAATATGTGAGAATCCCCATATTTCTAAACAAATTCGATGCTTAAAATTGCACAATACCAAATCGTGGTAAAACCCACTGGCTATTCAAGCAATATCTTCTAAAAGGATTTATCGTTTTCTGTTCCCCGCCTGTTGACTAAGATCTTGTAAGCTGTATATTCAGAGCGGGTAAAACCCTCCAAGGAATACTCTTATTGCATACACCATTCGAAAATAAACACGGTTTGCATTGCATTTCTGGGATTATTTATAACAGAAAGGAAATGGAAGCTTTTGCAGAGAAAGTAAAGCTCAAATCTATGAGATTGGAGCATCTTTTCCGCGCAAAAGCATGCTTTGGATTTATTTTGACTAGGAGAAGGATACATTTATAGTCAAATAATTTGTCCTCAGCTAAAATAATGACATCAAATGTGATTATAATTACTAATTGGTGTAACTATTACGAAAAGAGAATATGTTATTCACCTTTTTTGATAAAATCGCCCTCGATTAGTGTAATAGTTAAGTTCTGCCTTATAAACATTTAAATTCTCAGTAAAACCACTTATCTTTCATTTGTTGCTATGTTTAAATGTGATTTAGTTATCAAGAATCAACAAGAATTTGTTAATCGAAATTAACATTACATTTCTGCCAAAATGATTGCAAGGAAAGAAATATTCACCACAAAACAAGCAAAATACAGTTAGATCTGTCGCCAGCAATATATAAAAGAGTATAATGAAATTTGACAAAATAGTTTGAAAGATTTAAAAAGTAACTTCTTTGTAATAAAATGATATGAATGCCGAACTTTAACACACAGTTTTTTCTCACTTGGCGCATTTAAAGCAGCAATTAATTAAGCTATAAATGGGCAGACACGTCCAACTTTTAACCTTGATTTCTCGCAAACCTTCTTTCAGCAGTTTTCCACAGTCGAAATGCTCCACACAAAGAAATCTTTTACTGACATGCTTCAAAATGTTTGTACTGCCTCTCAAATGTACATTAAAGAAAATTAATACGTATGTTTTTAAATAATGCTCCAATATTGAGAAAAAATTATTAAAGTTTGAAAAATCAAGTATTTTATAGAGTACAAGAAATAATAAATTGTTAAACTAATTAGGGTCATTATAAACAATCTTATACATCTTACTTCAAACTTATTTCCTGTAACCTGAATCATTGGCTAATAGTTTTGAAAATGCTTCATGTGGAGTGGTTTTATTGGAAAAATGAATTTTACACAATACAAATTAATGTTTAAACAGCGGTGCAAGTTGAAATTTTGTAGCATGACAGAATATTACGGTTATTATGTGTGATAATTAACAAATTACAATAAGGTATTTTACGTACTGTGAATTTCTCAAATTTCACATATGCATTACCTTAATCATAAAGAGTATCTACTTATGAATTTCTGTAATTCAAAGCTAAGTTGAAATTTGTTTCCTTTCACCACTACTTACCTGTAATAATAATAAGAAGAAGAATTTTTAGAAAAACGCATAATATTTTAAAGAAAATTCTCTGCCGAAACTACTTCTTACATGGAAAAATTTTGTTCGTTTATTTTCTAAAAACTCCTAACGACTTTTATTAAAATATCTACCATATCATTAAGAATATGTTGAGTTTTCTGCGAATGCCATTGAAGTCTTCTTGATTTTGAATTAATTTTCTTATACTAGTGAACATTACGAAAAAGGCAAAAACTTCCTACACAAAAAATATAAATGTTGTTAAAACACAAGGTTTATATCAAAATTGTTCTTGTAGTAACCATTTCAGAGATATTCTTATTATTTCCTTGAATTGTCAATTACTTTAATTTTTTCATGCGATTAGTCCGGTGAAATTCAACTACGTCCCATTGTCTACTTTCTAACTCAACTCCGTCCTATCTTCCAAAATATAAACAACCTAACTCGATCCTGTAGGAAATTAAACTGAATATATTTTAATATTAAAAGCCCTATGATTTTCAGCACACCTACAGCGACTGAAAAACGATATTGCAGTTTTATGTTTCACTAAAACCGATTTTAACCGCAAAATCAGATGTTATATAAAAATATCGTATGTATTACACTGACATGACTTTCTTTACTCCTGTACAAACTATTATTACAAACGCTTATCCTCCATATGCTTCATGTTAATCGAGATGTTAATCTTATTGCTAATTTTCTTGTAGATGCAAGGGGAATTGGTAGACTTTAAGCTATAGTCAAATATTTTAAGAGGTGGTTGCTATGTGGAGTATTCCATTCTCTTTGCATTACCAAGACAAAAAAATGAATAACGAATTCCCATTTCAGAAGAAGTATAAGTATTGGAAAATTTAAGGGAATAACAAGAAAAATTTCGAAAATGGTTCACTCAACAACAAAAAATGTGTATGACAAATTGTGTATTTTAACGTGATCTACATTTTTGTGGAGTAAAATTTTCTCTATCTCTTATGGTTTACCAGTTATGCAAAAGTCTTCACAATGAAGAATACTTTTGGAGACATTCCCAGAAAATTCGAGATATACATTTTATTGTCTTGAAAATATCTCAAACATATGATATTTTAATCAAAATCGTTAGCCATTTTCGAGAAAATTAAATTTTTCGAAAAATGTTCCGTAACCTGTGGTGCGGAGATTTTCTTGAAAATCTTCGTGTGTATCTCTGGAAGATATTGAACCTAAGTACCAAGTTTGGTGTTTATCCGACTGTTCGTTTCTGAGTTATGCTACACACACACGGACATGTTTCCAAAAAATGCTTTTTTTGGATTCAGGGGGTCTCAAAACATGTATTTACGGTGAAATCTAGGTATCGAAAGTTTGGGTGGAATACAACACTTCCCCTACTTACTATAGGTACTAGAGAAAGTAAAAACTTGCTCTACTAAGTGCATGTAACAGTTTTGTAAATTCCACTCATAAAATCGTTGAAAATCGATGTATTATTAAAACATTATAATTTTATTTAAATGAAAAATCTTTAAAAACGACAAAATAGGTAATCTGTAATAACGGTTGTTCCTTAGTGAATAGCTACTTGTGCTCAGTGCCACTATGAATTTTTCATAACAGGGATGTGATACCACTTTACACTTCACTACGCTCACAGTATTATTACTGTTTCGAATTATATGCTACAGGACCAAGTTGGCTTGCTGACTGAGTAGGGTTGTTGACAGTATATGCTACAAGACTGACTTGAGTTGTTGACATTTTACTTACAAATATAATGGGACCTACTTGGGATGCGTTTGGTAAGTCGCTATTTAAATTTTTTCCCATCATGGTCATGCAAGGAGATCGGAATCTCAAAGCCATCATACAGCGACCGGTCTTTAAAAGATTTGAGTCTACTATACCTGCAACGAAACGTGTAAAAACTACGACAATCTGCTCCTAGTCCTCTTCCTTAATGATGAAAATGATGTGTTATATGTCCAACAGATTTCACTCTATGTCATACGCTAGCTCTAACGCAATGCTGGCAACATATAAATAACTAATACCGCCAAAGCCGGTAAGATACTCAGCCTCAAGGCGTAGCCGAGGCATGTTTTTTAGAAGGAGAGGAGCGTAGCAGTTGCGTTCCTGAGCTTAGGTTTCTGATTCACGAGAGTTTAGGTTATGTTTAGTTTCTTTTTTATATAAGCTTAGGTTTCTGATTTACTTATATGTATACATATATAAAACTGTATTTATTTGTTATAAGTGGTTACATCAAAGCACCTAAGCTTAGGTTTGTGATTCACGGGAGGTTAGGTTAGGTTTAGTTTATATATATATATATATATATATATATATATATATATATATATATATAAGCTTACATTTCTGAATTCACGGAAAGTTAGCCTTAGTTTGGTTTTTTTTATGTAAGCTTGCCGTGACTATCTACTACTGTTACAGAAAAGGAACTGGTTTATTTAATGGAAATAACATTAATATAACAGACTTTTACAAAAAGAATACAAAAATTACAATTTTGGTGGATAGTCTTTCTTATTATGAATGCGTTGCGTTTTTGCCAGCAGCAACACTAACGAAGAAGAAGAAATTCTAGTAACATCAACATATTGCATATTTAACGGATTTCACCTTTAGGTTGGCAGTTCCCACTTTGCATGTGACTTAGGGAAAAAATGGTTACATTTGTTAACTTCATAACGTGAATTGTCTATAAAAATAATACACCTAAAAGGGACGGGCAGGTGGGTACCAGCTATTGAAGAGATCACATCCACTTCTAACCTCACTCTTAAGGTAATTTATTCACTTTCCTATTGCTTCTATAACCATTTTCAACAAAGAGCTCTAAGAGCAGATTTGCCAAAGTATTTCTGAAAATATTTAACTGCATTAACATGTTGCAGATCAAAGAATAGTTTTTGTAAGAATAATTTTAGAAGAGTGGGTAGGGGTTCATGTGAATGCAATATATCGTAACTTATACGACGTTTTTACTGGTCGATAAAAGGTGACTTTTAAAGAGCAACACATAGTGGATATTTTATTTCTTTTTTCCCCAAAAAGTAACAGTTTTATGAAAGCGCTAAACAAATCATTCCTTCCATACGTCTAGGTAGTAGACAAGCATGACCTCTTATTCAGAGCTGACAAGCGGTTCCAATAAGGCATAGGAGGAGATGGTATTGATTCTATAAAGAATGAGATGACAGCTTAATTTATGGTACGCAAAGGAAGAGCCGACTTCTCATCGTCCAAGAAAATTTATGAACACTATTAATCCTTCACTATCCTGATCGGCAAAATAAGGAATACGTATAAGTTTACTTTATCTTTATTTTGTCAAAGTCAGCCTCGGTAATATAAAACTCTGTTGTCTTTAAGCTGGATATTCAAAGGCATGTGTACCCAATATGGCCTCGAGCATACTGCACTCGTCATACTTCTTCAAAATTCACACAAATTAAGAGCAGCAGTCAGTGAATCATTTCAAAACCAAGAACAGCATCCGGCAATATGAATTATTCAAATCCAACCCATAGGGTATCTCAAACTATAATGAGAGACCTATGCTTAACCTAACTCTTGTCACATGGTGCCCTATTTTACTATACTGCTTCATCTTATTCTATCCATTGCTTACGTGAATATGCTGCAGAATGAAGCGAAACAGCAGGAGTTCGAAAAAAACACCTCATCCTTTCCTCTGCAGCATATTCGCAAGTTGTGCGTTTCAGCTATCATATTTCGAGAATATTCGAATAGGGGCCTGAAATTCACGTTCAGTACTGCTCACCATCTTCACACAAGAAAACCCATATCCGATCTATACCACTTGCCAGAAACTGGCAGAAACCTCGCAGCTAAATACAAATGAAAAGCTAGTCGTCATGACGATAAAGCCACATTCAAGAACTAATATACGAAATACATTAAAAATCCATACATAGAACATTGCCAAACAGTTAGGAACTAAATTATGTTTGAAAAAGTTGCCGAAAATGATATTTTAATGACTTCTGGTTCAGTAACTCGTGGCTGATAGGAGCTTTATGGTAAGGTTTCAAAGAATTGCAGTTACTTTGCGTCTCTAGGTATGAAGAATTGTATACTTTAGATAAATCCAGGAATTGACTCATCGCTGATTCTTAACATGACTACAGATTACTCTACCCTTTTGTCATTAACTCATAAACAACTTACATTTTTAATGTAGCTCAAATATCGTACAATTCCAGCACCCGTTCTATGAAACCGTTCCTTGAATCCAGTCGTAAAATTCTCTGACTTCTTAATGACACCTGCCTAATACCGGAACATGAATATCGTAATGGTCTAAAGTTATTCAACGGTTTATTTCAAAATATCAGTGTTGCTACCATAATTAGCAAACAGTAAAAGTGCGTGAGGCTAGGTACCCAAACCTCTGAGCGCCACCTATCAGTTTTACTCTGAACTACGTGTTCAGCAAGGTATAGTGTTGCCATCGCTTTAGACAGTGGTGACCTCCATCAAAACGGGAACCAGCGTGACTGTATGAAGCATTAGCATTTTATTCTAAAGTAACAGAACTGTCATGCTCCTTTTTCTTCTACCAATAAGAATTTGGTTTATAAAAACCTGTTTCTCCTGAGCTGAGAGCGTCTGCATGGTTTACTGACAAATACCGTTCCATGGTCAAGATTACCCCAGCTGTCTTATACTCATTTGCATTACCAGGAGACTTTACATATCACCACGTACAATATTTTATCCTGAGTAATGCTAATTTATTTAAATATATTGAGATGTGTAGTACATACTTAAGAGACCTCACGCAAAGAGTTAGCATCATGCCTGAAATAATCCATACCATTCAATAAATAGTCTATAGATGAAACCAGCTTATCATCATACACAGCTACTCCATGGCAAACATATCTGATTAGAGACACAAGGGTAAAAGTGATAGTATTGCTGGGATATACAGGGTGGATCATTTAAATAGAGACTGCACAATATCTCCAAAGTTAAGCGTTGTAGAAAGAAATTCCTTTAATAAAAGTTACTTGATATTAGGGATAGAAGTAAATGCCGTTAGCTGTGTTTTGTTTGGAGGATGTTATGAAACATGTTATGAGGGGGGGAGAGAAACAGGGGCAGAGCACCGCACGCTGATAATCCGGCCCCTTGTGCTTCTACCATGATCCGTGGGGGGCCAGATGAGGGGAGTGACCTGAAGGGCGAGACCATATCCGGATGACGACGGGCGCGAGCACAGACGGGGTCCCTAATGTTTCCAGATTGAATGTCCATAAATATTACTTTTGAAATCTGTCTGGAAATTGGTGTAATCCAAATTGATATGTAAAGAGCAATACCCCCAAACAACTGTGTTCTGAAACTTTAAATAGCTCTTTCTTCATATAGCAATTTTTGTTCTTTGAGGTATACTTTTTGCACTAAATATTGATGAATCAGGCTGAAATGTTCAGTACATATAGAGTATAACTTGTTAAACAAGTATGATTCCTTACTTTAAATAGTCTTTTCTCCATTAAGCAATTTTTGTTCTTTGAGGTATACCCTTTTGCACTAAACATTGATGATCAGGCTTAAATTTTCAGGACATGCAGAATTACTCTCACACATAAGGTATATGATTTTTTTCTTTATAATCCATGTTTTTAATTTTTCTAAATACAAAAAAATTACAATGCATATATTGGAAAACAAATGCATAAGATTACTGAATAGAAATATAACAATTAGCATACTAAATTTCAGATCTCTATTTAAATTGCAAATATTTTGCTTTTTATTACTATCCAATTATTTGCAAAAAAATATAACAATTAATAACTTTAATTTACAAAACTATTCAATCTGGCTCAGGTGGCAACGTTGTGACTCGCATTCGGCAGGTCCTGGATTCGATTTCCGGTGGCCGTCCGCTGTAATCATGGTATTCATCGTGGTTTTCCTCTGGTTGCCTAAGTGAATCCTGGGGTGGTGTATTCTACCACGATTTCTTCTTTCCCTCATTTCATCCCTCTCCCTTTCATCTTTCAGTAAGTGTCTTTGGGCTCCGTAGTGTAGCTAGTGTCGGACAGATGGCATGGCGGCTGCGCTTTTTAAAATATTTCTCGCGAAGGTACGTTAGCCCGCTTGATAGGGTCTCTTCGTTACCCTCTCGTGGGATTCTTCGACTCTGCTGGTGCGAGCGGGTGTTTCAACTAGAAAATATTAGGGACTTCATGTATCTCTGTGGACTTGTTTGCCTGAAGTCTTGTGACCTCCTACGGCTCCTTTATCTCATCCCTGCCTCCCTCCGGTGAATACCTCATACCCCATGCAATCTAAAGCAATGAATCGTTTAGGACAATATATCATGGCAGTTGCAATTTAATTCAAAATTTCATTAAAATTGTTTGATTAGGGAAGAAAGTCCATTGGTACCAGAGTGCACCTTTAAGTAGAGAAAAATAGTTTTTATAAGGCGTCCTAGTAAAATTCAGATGTCTAGGTACGGTATTTGAATCTAGTTCTCAACACAAGCTTATAAATATTCTCTAAGTTTATTTCGAATCAAACATTCCTGAAGATCTCCTAAAACTTAAATGAATACAAATGAAAGTGGAAATGAGTAAACGCATATTAAAGGCGAAATGACGATAGAAGACCTAAAACATTAAATTGAAGCCCTCAAGGTGTCAGAAAAAAAGAAAGACAAAGAGTAACTTGAAAGAGATCAGTCGAAAAGAAGGCAAACAGCATGGGAGAAAGCTAGAACGAAATTAAAGCACTCGCAAACAATGGAGTGAAAGAGAGAAACTTTGCGGTAGTCCTGTGCTCCAATGGGGGATGAAAAGGAATTAAGTTAAACTTTTTATGTACCATGGCCGAGTAATTAGACCTCCGCCCTTCCAGTGAATGGAACCTCGTTCGAGCCCAGTGAACTTTGGTGAAGGCGACGCTTTGACTGGCCTTTCCCGAGCACTTTCGCTCATTGATCGATTTATTACCAATGCGTCGCTGGACTTATCTTTAACGTTACAATCCAATTAAATGAGTTTTAATTTGAACAGAATCATCATCGCTACTACAAACATCACCATAGATTGAATCTGCGCTCTTTCAGGAATCGTCCCTCCATCTTTCGTTTGGATGACCGACATGTCTCTTCTAATGGATCTGTACTGTAGAGTTTGTTGTTTTTTTATGTTGAAAGTTTATAGTCACTTTAACATATTAGTCATATCGCGACTTTACAACTTCTAAAATAGATATTTAACAAATAAACAATGAGGTTATTTAACATTTACTGGCAGTTTTGAACCATCACAAAGAACTAGTATAAAATTGTGATACTATAATTAATCAAACTGATTGAACATTATATACTTTACACTGGAGGGCACACAAAATGACTGACGATTCTGGCTGGAGAATCTGCCCATTCTGTGATTTGGATGAGGACTGGGTACATATTTTGGCGGAATGTGTCAAGTGAGAGAACCAGCGAACAATTAAACTCAAAGAAAGATTCTTAAGTCCGTCAGGAAAGAGATTGGCATGTTGGGAACTACTGGATGACCAGAGGAACTCGCAAAACATGGGCAATTTCTTGGCTTAAGTGCGCGAAGCTAGTCAAATTTGTTCAGTTATATAGATAAGATAGATATATAAGGTATCTTTATTGGTTTCAAATGATTGAAGTTATTGCACAAGTATTTAGTGCATTGGTCATTGACCGTACATGCATATTTAAGATACAATTAGGGTGACAAAATAAACAACAGAAAAAGAAAACAAAACAAAAAGGAACAAGAAAAAGGAAAATAGAAATAAATTACATTTGTGTAACTGAACAAATGTGACCTAGCTTAGCCCACTTTAGCCAAAAATTGCCCATGTTTTGCCAATTCCTCTGGTTAAGCACTAGCTACCAACATGCCAATCTCTTTCTTGAGGGACTTAAGAATTTTCATTGAGTTAAATCGTTCGCTGGTTCTCCCACTGTGCACATTCCACCAAAATAGTCAAAGGTAATTTATCACTATTTTCCTTTTCTTGTTCTTTTTTGTTTTCTTTTCTTTTTCTGTTATTTATTTTGTCACCATCCCCTGTGTCTTAAATATCCCCTGTGCACTAAATACTTGTGTAATAACTTCAATAATTTGAAACCAATAAATATATTTATGTATCTTTATAAATTTATGGTTTTTTAAAAATTCAACTAACTTAGGGTACATTGAATAGATGAGTGCTGTTGTAAATCATTGGGTATCTGGTAGTATTGTCTCTATTGATCGTATTGTGGACATTCTACGATTATGTGTTTCGTCGTTAACAGTATGTTACACTGGTGGCAAATGGTTCGTTGGTCCTTTGAAAGAAGATAACAGGCGTGATCTTGGTATGGCCCATTCTAAGTAGGGATATTAAAACCTAATCTTGTCTGGAAAGAGAGTTACTGGGAAGATATGTCGAAAACCTTAATGTTATACCACGGTGTTTGCTTTTCGTGGAGTCAAGCCATTCATGTCTTCCACTGTTGGTAAAGCTTCTTTTAAATGGCTGAGATAACATCATGGTCTAGTGTAGTATAGCTGGGTCACTTAGTGGATGTTTAGTGGCCTCTTTTGATGCCTGATCGGCCAATTCGTTGCCTTGTATTCCAATGTGAGTTGGAATCCATACCAAAGACACTTGCTTTAATTGCTTATTGGCTCTATGAAGTAGTGGTTGAATTTATTGTGTAAGAACATGGGTTGATGACAGATTGTTTATTGCAAGTAGTGTACTTTTAGAATCTGAGTATATAATAAATATACAAAATATTCAAAACGTAACGTAAATCACAGCTTTTTTAATTGCAAACAGTTAACTTGAGAAAATGGTACAAAAATCAGGAAGTCTAAATAACATAGTGTAGTCTGAATAAACAACAGCACACACATTTCTATCATTACACTTTGTTTTTGTTATTCTTGTTCTATCTGTTGGTGTAACATGCTACTTTCAACTGCATATTTAGAATCTAATTTTATATTATGCAAAAACACTGTAATGATGGTAATTAAGACGCGAGTAACTTTAAGAAACGAGCGGTAGCCAGTTTTATGATTTTGATACGAGTGTCTTAATTACCATTATAATCTAGCTGCATACACTGTTTTTGGTCAATCAAACCTTTAGTTTTAATAAAAAGATATTATCTGGTTATTGTGTTTAATTAAATTCTGAGCGAATGGCAGCACCTCCAGGATGTTTGCGAGTTCTGCAACAAATGGCAGCACTATTGAGTCCAAGCCGTATTTATTGAGTTTCTGCAGGTAACGTGATGCAAATGTATATTGAAGCAAACAAAACGAACGGAATTTATTAGGATTTTATAAAATTTAAAACATTTTATTTTAAAGAACATATTTCATTGTTTACCTGTGGAATGGATCCCAATGGACTGCTATTTTGAAGGTATTAAAAGATGTTGACATTAGGGAAGCTGCGCGAACCGCCGAGTGAGAT
Source organism: Deroplatys truncata (assembly GCA_030765065.1). NCBI lineage: Eukaryota > Metazoa > Arthropoda > Insecta > Mantodea > Mantidae > Deroplatys > Deroplatys truncata. The sequence goes on from CM060979.1 coordinate 65,894,376, forward strand.
CCTAAAGAGTCGTTTAAGTATTACGGGTACCATAACAGTTCATTACGTCACATGTAAACAGGTATTATATTATGGTGGACTAAAACATTTTACCTTTCGAATTAAGAAGCATATTATTTATTGCTCATAGATAAACGTGAGAACTTTGATTCCAAAATATAAATTCATCTTAAGAGAATAAGGGGAAAGAAGTGATAAAAGGCATTTTCGTTTAACTTCAGCAGCTTTAAGGGTACATATTACACACTTTATGGAAAAATTATTGAGAATTTAATTTTGTGGTTTATAAGTTCTGAAATAAACGTTGTTAACGGTTTTATATAGTTTATTTAAAAATTAAATAACATACGGTTATAAAATCAACAGAAATAATAATATGCTTCTCACACTCATGCGTTTAATGTTTACGGTTGTTCCCATATTGGAAAATGTTTTCTTGTGTTAGTATTCTATGTAAGAAAAATGTCTACTGAGAAAATAAATCTGAGAAAAACTGTTCTAGGCACGTTTAAGGTACCTACCCAGCATTTGTTTGTTGTGAGGACTGAGAAAACCCTGAAGAAAGCCTGTCAAGGGGTTCGCTTTTCATGGGATTTGAACCGAGGTCTTTCCGTTCACGACCCCGTACCTTATCGACCTCGGCCAGACGTGTCGGTACCTGAATAGGTTGCGACTATTTTCTGACAATCTATATAATTGACGAATTAACTTAGCAACGTCTAAGGCTGATAGAAGTTAAATAAGAACTGGGATCTAATTATGTCGAGATACTCTTGGGGCTGAAGCAAGGCAAGATAAATACAATACGTCACCATACTTGCCAGCAGCAAAGTCTAAAATACGAGAAGATGTTGAATGTAATCAATACCGTCGCTTGTAAACAGTGCTCTGTTTGTATTTAATCTCTCAAGGAAGGGAACAAAATAGAAAATTCATCCATTACAGCCCTGATTCTAACGAGAATTTAAACCGTACACTGGTGTACCATTTGCTTGTAGTTTAATTGCGGCAATAAGACGAAAATCATATAGAAAGCAAACGTATTCTTTATTGTACACCCAGAACTCCAGAGTTTATCTTGATAGGGTCTGTTTCTGGAGTTGTATTTATTTTCAGTATTTCTTCAATAAAATGAATAAAATAAATAACATTCATAAAAATATTAATGTGTGCAAGCAACCCTAAAAGCCACTTTCGCTTTTCAACAGATAGCTGCCTTTACTTGCCAAAACAATAAAAATCTGATGTGTTAGACTCACACGACTTTCGCTACTCCTGTACAAACTATTTTTACAAACGCTTATCCTTCATGTTAATCGAGATGTTAATCTTATTGCTAGTTTTCTTGTAGATGCAAGGGGAATATGGTAGTATTTAAGCGATAGTTAAATCTTTCAAGAGCTGGTTGCTATGTGGCGATTTACATTCTCTTTGTATGCCCAGGACATAAAAAATTATTAACGTATTCCCATTTGAGAAAAAGTATTGGCAAATTTAAGGGCAAAAAAATGTATATGACATAAATTGTGTATTTTAACGCAATCTACATTTTTTTGTGTACTAAAATTTTGTCTATCTCTTATGGTTTACGAGTTATGCAAAAGTCGTTCACAATGAGAATTCTTTTGGAGACATTTCCAGAAAATTCGAGATATACATTTCGTTTTTCATGAAAATATCTTAAACATGTGATATTTTAATCAACATCGTTAGAGCCATTTTTGAGAAAATTAAAATTTTCGAAAACTGTTCCATGAAGAGGGTAATCTGGGGGTGGAGGGATTTTCTTGAAAACCTTCGTGTCGCATCTCTGGAAGATACTGAACCTAAATACCAAGTTTGGTGTTTATCCGACTGTTCGTTTCTGAGTTATGCTGTTCACAGACACACACACACGGACATGTTTGCAAAAATGCTTTTTTTTATTCAGGGGATCTCAAAACATATATTTCCGGTGAAATCTCCGTATCGAATTTCTGGGTGGAATACAATACTTCTCCTACTTACTATACTGTACGTAAAAAAGCGTATAATATTTACGTCAAAACAATAAACTAGAATGACATATATTCTATATAAAACTTTAAAACATTCTGTCATAAAATACACTGAAACTGTAAAAAGTGTTAAATGGCATTGAAAATTTTACTAATCTTAAAAAGTATAAACCAAAAATCCTTTAAATTATTTAGAAAATATTGAACACGTTTATGGGCACAGTTTCAAAAGTATTTTTAATATTCAAAAATTTATTTTACACACATATATGTTTGAGGAGTTTCGACTGAAGTGGCTATGAACACTTTTATATAAAGAATAATTATTAATATTTCTCTTTAAGCAGATTAAACAGTCCAAAATAAACTTGATGTCAAAGTCGAAATATTCAATTTTACAAAAAAAATGGTTTACATTGTTTTCTCTATGGAACTCCATACATGATTCTAATAGACCCCTTCCGCAAGCAATAATTTATTTGCAGATGAATGGTTGCCCAGCAATAGAGAGCTATATGGAAAACGACCATGTACCGTGAACAGAAAGCAGTTAACAAGTATTCCAACGGAATATACTGCTTTAAAATGCTTAAAGCAAATAATCCTTTATTAATTTTATGTAAAATACAACAAATATGAAGTTCGCCTTCTAAGTTACTTTGAAAATGAATACCCAGAAGCTTAACCTGTTTATCAAGACTATTGTGGCTTAGATCAAAAGTTAAATCGATTGTTTTATCTATATTAATATACAATCTATTTTCTTCACACCATTTTATAATTTTATTTAATAAATTACTAAGATTTACATCTAAATTGCCACTAACAGTGCAGCAGTATTTACGATTATATAGAAAGATCATCAGCAAATAAATATATTTCAAGACGTTGATCTTAAAGGCAGCCCGGAGGATCGTTAATATAAATTCGCTTGTATTCTTTATAAAAAGATGGTTGTTTTTATCCACATGGGGTAATTCAACATAAATATTTAACTAGGAATGTTTATCGAAATATACTAATCAAATTATTTATATGTAACAAGTGGAAAAAGCATTAGGTCAGTTATTATAACATTTGTGTATTAGTTACGAAACAAGTGAGCGGGATGCTGAAAGGACAGTCCAGTAAAGAAAACATCCACATCGAGAATAGCATTTATTATTGAGGCTTGAGGCGTGCAAATGTAGTACTGTTTTCATTGTATGACTGTACATTCTCACTACCGCCTTACCCCTCACTCCCCTCTGATCCCTGCCTGGATGACGTTACGCATTGTCAACAAAGCAGTGGTGCCCTTTTCCAAGTGCAGTCATATCGTGGCTGACTAGTAAAAATGTTATCGTACTAATACGATAATAACAACTTTTATTTCGTGTGTTTTATGTTGAAACTTCTAATTTCCATTCGAACTACCTAAGCAATAGCAATGAAGAGTTAGCTAATAAAGCTTGAGAGTACAAATAAAAGGAATGAAGAGTCAGTTAAATAAGAGTTTAATATGTAATTAAATAGCAACAACTAAAATGAAAAAGTATAAAATATTAAGTAACTAAATGTAAAGTAAAAGATTAAACAAATTTATAAAATACACACTTAGGTTAAGATTGGTGCTGGCTACTAGTTTCTAATTCTGTTGGTTTACCAGTAGTTATAGATTTAAATACTGTTAAAATAAAAGATTAGTATATGTCAATGGTAACCAGTTGGAAGAGCTGCTAGCTCTATTGTGGGGAATTTGCTAATTTACATACTTGTTTTATTTTATTTCTTTATTATTATATTCTGGCCAATTTGATTAAGAACACATCTGTACAAGCAACCCAAACAAGCCGTTCTTTGCAGTTTTATATTTCGCGCATACCTATGTGCAAAACAAGTTACCGCATCACTGCTGTTCAAAGGGGCAGTGCAGGTGAAAAGCGAAAGGTCACTGAGGTAGTTCTGCTGTCTGCAGGTGTTTACGTGGTAGTTTCGTATTGATACGCGCCGCGTGGTCACCTGCATGCAGTTCGAACCAGGTCATTTAAACTTACACCAATAACGAACACACAGATATGTATGCGTTCTGTGGGGAGTCGCACCAAAATGCAGCTGAGGCTCGAAGATTGTGTTTTGAACATTTTCAGGCGCGGCATCTGTCTTCTGAGCAAGGTTTCTTTGGGGAGGCGTACAGATAAAACGTGGGCCTGAGAGGCACTTACATCAATTCGTCCAGCAAGGCGGGTATGGTTTTGCACATGGTTATTATGAATAATGCACTAATAGAAAATAACTTATTTCTATCGCACCTTTAAGGGCACAGAAATATAATAAAACTAGAATTTTTCTTAATCTTGTTAACTTAGCGGTACCAGTTGGTGTCATATAGTTGTACTGAATGTGTATTAACTGTCATGGAACTAAATTACTTTACAGGTGAGCTCAGGTTTGCGACAAGCGGCAATCCCGAATTCTTGTTAATGAGCGGATTGCTTGTTAATTAACCAATAACATCCCTCCACATACATAGGAGCTCTCACATTCAAACACCGGACTCTGGGCATACCGTGAAATGTCTTTGTTTAAAGACAGCTTTCTGGAGCCCATCCGGGAACTGAATCCGTGACACCTCATATAGCAATCGGTTTCTCTACCGCATGTATATGCAAAGGAGACGACTCCTTTGCAGTTCTGCTTAGGCAAACCATTTGGCATCCGCGCTATCCGGTATAAACTAACTTCAACTAAGGACGGCTTATGTGGGCCATCTGGTATTATTGTATATGGAAACACATGTTGTAATACGTATAGCTAATAAACAATAAATTTTAAATACACGTCCTGCTTTAGGCAACCATATGCCAGGATGATATATAATACATATTTACTTAATTTTTATTTTTTCTAATAGTATTTTACTATCATCTATTTATGCATTTACGCACTAGTGAGCTTGTAGAGACATTGTTGACTATCCTCTCAGGTGGGGTTGGCGTCGAATCTCCTGCTACTTTCAGCTTAATTAAACTTCAATCAAAGCACAGCTCACTTTAATCAGATCTGAGGTAGCTACAGGCTCTCTGCAGGGTATAGAGCAAAAGCGTGGGCAAGCAATAATTGTGCCGCACTTTCTATCAGCTTTATGCTGTTTATTTACGCACTGGTTATGTTTGTTTTATGCTATGTAGGCGTTACCAAAAGAAGAGGAACGTCATTTCCGAGTTCCCTGCTATAACCCATTAGTATAAATTCAAGGAGAGTATTAAAACTGCCTCTAGCCTGCTCGATCTCATTTCCTCCACTCGTCACGGACAGGAAGTGTTTTTGTGAGCTTCTTCCCGTGATGTTTTCTTTCTTAGTTTGTGTTTGTCTGCGTGGGCGGGGTTGAGGACTTCCCGATAATCGCTGAACTGTGTAAAGTGCTCTTATTCCCGAATATCGCCCACTTTGAGGTGCCGTTCTATAAAAAAGGTGGTACCGGTCATAGCTTTAATGCCGCCGCAGCCATCTAAATGTATGCCCAGACGTAAACTGCGCAAAGTTAACTGAAGAGAGTACTTAAAAATCCTACACCGTTAATTAAATTTTATTTTAATCATATAAAAGGTCATACAGTAAGTAGGAGAAGTAAGTATTGTATTCCACCCAAAACTTCCATGTGGGATTTCATGAGAAATGCATGTTTTAAGGCCCCTGAACTCAAAAAAACTATTTTAAGAGAAAATTCGGTGTATTTTAATTATTATTTATCACATAGAAAAGTGTATTGAAAAAATTCAACAATGGTAGTATTTAGGGGTGAGAGGTTAACAGTGTCACATAATCTGAAAAAAGATAAACTATTTGTAAAAGGTAAAAATTATAAAATAGTTATTTAGGTATGCGGAAGGTTAATTACTATATCTTCAAAACTTTCACGAATTAAATTTAACGACTCATCAACGGAGTGCGCAATAGCAAAGTTGTGTTGGAAAAATGCGGAATGACATTGAACTGCGGTCAGCTGTTCAGAAAATGGTGTTCAAAAATGTATCTGCATTTATTGTTTGTTCAAAAATGTAGGTCCGATTATTCTGCATGCATTTACTGAAAATCAAATTTCGCGTAATGTAAAGAAATCTCGTGTGCAAAATCGGGGTTCTCTGTACTCCAATATGAGTTAATTTGCGACGAAATATAGTCATACAAATGGAACCATGCTTAGTCAGAAAACAATATTAAGCATGGGTCAATTACTCTATTACACAAATGTACCCGACTCTGATGGTCACATGTAAACTACGGTGTTTGCAACAAAACACATATATTGGAAGAACTAGAAGAAAGCACACTCAATTTCGGATAAACTCTCGAGTTTGGTTGAAAATTTCCTGAGAAGAGGCCAGAAATGTGTGGATAGAGAAGGATAATATTTCCAACATCTTTTAGGATAACTTAAGTGCTTATTATCTTTGTAATTGTAACTATGAGAATGTGAGGCGGTTGCGGGGTTATTATAACCGTTTCTCCGGTAGTCCAAGCTGCGGTGGCCGGTACGCAAACTGCCGTGCGGTGGCCACAACGTGAAGGAAAAGTGTAGCATATGAAGATATTTAAAATATGTTCAAAATTCTCTTACAAACAGTCGCATTTGGGTTGAGATGTATATTTCTGGTATTCATTACAATTATTTTAGAACTATTAAAAGTGAATACCGGTGAGTATATAACCTCTGATATTATATTTTTTATAACACTGGAAGGGTTATCGCAGTTACGATATTATGGCGGTATGAAGATCAAGAAAGCTTGAGGTGTAGCTTCTATTATCACCGGGGATCGAATTCGGAGCAGGTGTTTCCCCATCATTTATCAACAGCTATTCATTATTCATAATCACCAACATATCGTATCGTTTTGAAGATCCAATAATCAGTGTAACATATTAATAGGTAATAAATAAACATCATTCCATTTACTCATCTGAAATGCTATTATCACCACCACCCAGAGTAATTAACGTGTTTGTTGCTTCTCTAAAATAGCCCGTCCCTCTTTTAACCGAACATTATGTCAATAGCTGGATGTCAACATATAACAAACACTTGTTATATATGGTTTATTCGTTTGGATGATTACTTAATTGCACGTTCAACTGTTTATCATTTCATCAGTCTTCTCGCTAGAGGTGGGAAAGATTGTTGTTTTTTACTTTCTGTACTGCGTATTTGTAAGTAGGGGGAATACTGAAATTTCACCGGAAATACATATTTTGAGGCGCGCTGAATATAAACAAAGCTTTTCTGGAAACATATCCGTGCGTATGTCTGTGTGTCTATCTGCTTGAGAACAGCATAACTCCAAAACGGGAAGTCGGATAAACACCAAACTTGGTATTAGATTAGTGTCTTCCAAGCCGGCGGCACGAAGACCTTCAAAAAATTCCTCCCACCTCAGACTACACTTTACATGGAACATTTTTAGAAATTTTTTATTTTCACAAAAATGGCTCGAACGATTTCGATTAAAATATCATATGTTTAAGATATTTTAATGGCAAATGATATGCATATAATGAATTTTCTTGGAATGTCCCAAAAGTCCTCTTCTTTCTGAATGTCTTTTGTATAACTGGTAAACCGTAAGAGATGGACAAAATTTTACTACACAAAAAAATGTGGATCTCGTTAACAAACACAATTTATGTCACATACATTTGGTTTGTCTAGTGAACCATTTCCGAGATATTGCTTGTTATTTGTTTGAATTTTCAAATCCTTATACTTTTTCTCAAGTAGGAATTCGTTATTGGTTTACCTTTTATTATGGACATGCAAAGAGAGCAACCAGACTACCATACTCCCCTTGCACCTACAAGAAAATTAGAATAAGATATACCCTTTACATTGAAACATATTCCTTAGTTTTTTATTTTCTCAATTTTCTCTAATTATGTTGATAAAATACCATATGTTTAAGATATTTTCGTAATATAAATATGAAATTTTTTGCAAATATCCTGCAAAGTATTCCTTAATCTGAATCCTAAGTTTCTCTTGTAAATCGTAGGATAGAAAAAAATTATGGCACAAAAATGAACATTTCGTTAAACACAATTTGTGGCAAATATTTTGTTGCGATGTTAAAAATTTCTAATACATTTTTTGTTAGTTGTTTGAATAGTTAAATATCTGTAAAAATCTAAGCACTATGTGTTTTTTCTCTTTTTTGTTGTGGTCATGCAACGAGAAATGAATTTCGAAGGCATAACATAGCGATCCGCATTTTAAATATTCCAATACCACTTAAGCCTAACGCATTCTTGTAACGAAATGTGCGTAAAACCCTTTCGGCAAACGTTTATCTCGATTAACATGAACCAGATAGAAAAATAAGCCTTTCTAAGAGCAGTTTGTAGGAGAGTAGGTGGAGAGCAAGTCATGTGAACGTAACACATTACCATGTTTACCATGTATGCATAACCATAAAAACTGGATACTCTTATCCACTGGTACTTGACCGTTTTCGGTGCTTTCGTATCAAGTCGTGATTCTTCGTTTAATGATTATTTCCAAGATTGCGGATGATGCTCCCCCAAAGAAAATTATGTTCAAGATATTGAGATGTGATACAGCCTATTTTTCAAGTGAGACCTGAAGATTATTGTACGCAAAGTTTCATAAAAAATCACTTTGGTCATTCTTGAATTATAAGGTTACATACACACATACATATAAAGCATTTAAACATGGAACTTCCAGATCCAAGGTAGTCCATTAGAAACTGTGGAGCAGTACATTTTGAGTAGCTAAATATAAAATTATAACCATAGGTAAAATAAATATTACTAACAGTAGGAATAGTATTATTAAATAAGACTGGGTAGCGAATATTACATCTACAGGTAAATATGCGTTGAAAAGGCAGTGCCGCAGGCCGGATATAGAGAGTTTTTTCCCGAGTGAGAAGGGAATACGCTTTGTTAGTGTTAGTGTACCGTTAGGTCGGCTGAAAATCACATGTGTAGAAAAAAGATCACTGCTCTTATCATCCCCAGGCATCCAATGAGAAACAAGGTATCTTGTGATGAAATAGGTATATGCGAATTTTGAAATAAAGAAACAGAGGAGAGTTTAGAAGAGCACTTCTTCTTCGTGGTAGTTCCTTGGAGCCTGTTTGGAAAACAAATGTATCGGCGGATAGGGCGATAGTATGAAGCACAGCAGTAAAGAAATACACGCGCGCGCGTGTGTTTGTTATAATGTGTGTGTGACGAGGTAATATTAGGAGTCAAGTTTAAAACGGTGACGGGAAATAAATGGGCAGGAAAATTAATCAGTCGTATTAACCACTAACCCAGATCCAAGATCCATGCAAATCCCTGAGCTAGTATTGAACCCGGGACCATTCCTGCAAATCCTATGCAGCAAAATTGGTGCTCAACACCCAGTACCGCCGTAACTGATACTATACTAGCTATTTTTATAGATAATGGAAACTTCTTAGTATTTAGTTACATCTTAGTTATTGTATAGATCCCAAAGTGATGAACCGTGTTCAGTCTGTCCAAACGTTTCTGTAGATTTTGTTAAAAAATCTGAGGTGATACATTCACATGACTTTCTCCACACTCTATCTTTCATTAGTATACAAACTATTCTTATTAAAGCTTATTTTTCTAATTACTTCGTTTTAATCCAAACAAACCTTTGCATTACACATTATAGATACCAAAAAGGACAGCGATAGTCCAATGTTTCAAAATTGAAGCTATACACTTAAAATTCCGTACTGTTTGCATGCAGTCACGAAAAATAATTGGATTATTTGAGTGCTAGAAAAGAATTACTAAGAAATAAGAATTCGAAAAATTAATAACCGATATCTCAGAAATGTCTAATGATACAAAAAAGGTTATTTGGAATAAATTCTGGAGTTTAAAGAGATCTACATTTTTTTGTGTAGTACCTTTTCGTCTATCTCTTTACGTTTACCAGTTATACAGATTATGCAATATTTCTCCCGAATGAAGAGGACTTAATAGTCTATTTCCAGAAAGTTCAAGATTACATTATATTTTTCATGCATATGTTTTTAATATATCATATTTTAATCGAAAACGTTAGAACTTTTTAGAAAATAAAATATTTCTGAAAATGTTCACGTAAAGGGTAGTTTTAGGTGGGGGATTTCCTTGAAAATCTTCATGTTCACATCTTTGGAAGATATTAAGCTTAGGTACCAAGTTTGCTAGTTATCGACTTTTCGTTTTTGAGTTACGCTGTTCACAGAAAACACATACATACATACACATAGTCACATGGACCTTTGTCTAAAAATGATTGTTTTAGGTTAAGGGGACCTCAATATATATAATATATATATTTCCGGTGAAATCTCGACATCGAATATTTGGGTGGAATACAGTATTTCCCCTACTTAGTATACGTAGTAGAGTAAAGATATATGAATTCGTTTTTGTTCTGATTATTCCCATATTTTGTTTTCTGATATGCTACATTCACTTAAAATGTCAGTGAATCTTATTATATGACATTCTGTAAATAAGGCAAAAAGGGTTGCTCAAATCACTGTTGTTTTTACTATCTCTGCCACCTGCTGTAGTAGGCAAGGAAATATTGTTTCCTACACAAAAATTAACCGGAAACAAAAGTTTTGAGGCACCCTGAATTAAAAATGTTCCTTGTGTATATTTATGTGTGAGTGTGTCGGTCTATGTGTGTGTCGATGTATGTATGTGTCTACGTGTCCGTGAAAAACATAACTCTAAAACGAAATGTTCACTAAATATCATAATTTGGTATTTAAGTTGGTATTTTCGAAAGATGTGATACAAAGATTTTAAGAAAATAACCCCTTTACATTGTAAATTTCTCAAAAACAGAAATATTCTGGTTAAAATATGCTTAAGACATCTCTATGACAAATAAAATGTATACCTACCTTAAACTTTCTGGACGCTCTGTTCATTTGGGAGGAATTTTATATAATTTTGTATAACAGTTAAACTTAATAGATAGGCAAAAACTACTAAACAAGAAATGAGGTTCACTTTAAAATACATCGTTTATTTGAAATATTTCTTTGTAGCATTAACCATGAGATATCCTTATTATTAGTCGGAATGTTTCAATAATTTGTTATGTTTGAAGCACTGTCGCTATTCGGTTGTTTCTCGTGACGTAGTGAAAAGAATATGGAATTTCTAGGTTAGCATACAGCCAACATCTAATCATATTGGTTTCCTCCGTCACTGTTGTACCTTCAACGAAATGTGTGAAGAAGCTATTTCTGTAAAAGTTTGTCTCAATTATAACAAGTGGAGAGAAAAATTAACTTTCCTAGGAATAATTTGTACAAATTGTAGCAAAAGAAACGAAAGTGGGTAGAGAAAGTAATGTAAATGTAAAACTTCTTATTCTTTGTTTCCTTACGTAATTAATTTATATTTAACATTGCCCTCTATATTAGCCAATCGATACAAGCAATGCTGCAAATGGGGCACAACCTCATGGCCTTATAGCAATATAGGCTTACAACGTTCTGCTCGAATCTCTCTCTGCAAGGAGCCACATTCTCGAGGGGGAACCCTTGAGGATATGTCACTAACCATTGTCCCGCAACATCAATGGCAGCTGGCAATACTGCAGGTGGCCTATGATCAGCTCTCCTACTGAGTGCTGTATCGCGGTTGTCAAGATAGGAATCCTCATAAGCTACAACATGATCTAAAATCTAAGCTATTTCTTGACCATCACCAGAAACCCTAAACAAAACAGCGGAGAGAAAACTTCTGCTACGTATAAGTGAGTCAAGATTGCTACCACTCAAATGATAGCGCTCATCGAACGTGATAAATAATCTATATTCAGCTGTTAACGTGTTTGCCATCATGCTCAGCACTTAGGAACAGCGTTTGACAGTACATTTTAAAGCCGTACACACATTTCACGGGGAGTGGATGATATCACCGAACTTAATGGACTAGCGGCAGCCAACTACAACACAGAAATTCTAAAGCTCGTGGACAGCCATGGCAAATATTAAATAAACGAGGTGGTTATTTGGAGAAATAAAGTAAGCTTCAATTTTGTAATTGAGATGGTGTGTCACTTTCTCTACTACGTATAGTAAGAAGGGAAGTATTCTGTTCCACCCAAAAATTCGATACCGATATTTCACCGGAAATACATGTTTTGAGACCCCCTGAATAAAAAAAAGCATTTATGGAAACTTGTCCGTGTGTGTGTCTGTATGTCTGTCTGTGTGTCTGTGAACAGCATAACTTAGAAACGAATAGTCGGATAAATACCAAACTTGGTATTTAGGTTCAGTATCTTCCAGAGATGCAACACGAAGGTTTTCAAGAAAATCCCCCACCCCAGATTATCCTTTACATGGAAGATTTTTAGAAAATTTTAATTTTCTCAAAAAGGCTCTAACGATTTTGATTAAAATATCATATGTGTAAGATATTTTCATGACAAATAAATGTATATTTCGAATTTTCTGGGATGTCTCCAAAAGTATTCTTCATTGTGAACGACTTTTCCATAACTGGTAAACCATAAAGGATAGACAAAATTTTACTACACAAAAAATGTATATCGCATTAAAATACACAATTTATGTCGTATGAATGTTTTTTTTTACCGAACCATTTTCGAGACATTGCTTGTTATTCCCTTAAATTTTCCAATAGTTAGACTTTTTCTCAAATGGGAATTCGTTATTCATTTTTTTGTCCTGGTAATGCAAAGAGAATGGAATACTCCACATAGCAACCAGCTCTTAAAATATTTGAATATCGCTTAAAGCCTAGCATTTCCCCTTGCATCTACAAGAAAATTAGCAATAAGTTTAACATCTGGATTAACATGAAGCTTATGGAGAATAAGTTGTAAAAATAGTTTGTACAAGAGTAGAGAAGGTCATGTGAGTGTAACAGATCAGATTTTTTTATAAACAATTTTTAACAATTGATTATAACCCGTGTTTTGCCATGAGATATTACGGGGAATTTACAGTGATGTGTACAGCAACAGTAATAATTATTCTTGCATTGTGCAGAAGATGTTTCTGAGGAAGACAGCAATCTCAGCGGTGTTGAAGTTCTTGAGAACCACTGGCAGAGGAGCTGTCCAAGGACTCTTGGTCGACAACTTGAGAATTGTGTACATTCTCTTAACAGGAGGGCCGTTTGTGGAGGTTTTTCGTGGCAGTTACAGAGTGGTGAAGGACATTTGTTTATTTTATACAGGTATGATTTGAAAAAGAGCCGTGGTTGGTTAGGAATTGACTGGTTATTTAGTTTGAGCCTAGGGATAAAGAAAAGCCTATGGTGTGTATTCGATATGAAGGTATTGCTGTAGATTTCTTGCTCGGAATTAATGCAGGTTGAGTTCCAAATTCCTATGTAGTGGCCTGCCAGTGGCTGCTTGATCCGGGTCAAGGGAATTCCCTTGTAGTCGGTAGTGGTTCTATGGCTGGCGGCAAGCTTTGCAAGATAGCCCGCTCTTTCATTCCCTTGGAGACCTGTATGACCTTTAACCCAGTGGAGGTTGATGAGTGTGGACTTCTTCAGGTTGACTATTTCTTTGTAGTATAGACGGCCAGTAGATGGGTTGTCCTTTTATTTGCGATTGCGAGAAGGGCTGCTGTAGAATCCACGTGTTTTACGTGTGATGTATTGTCTGTCCGCTGCTGACTTATACAGGACTGGCAGACTGGTCCCGATAAGCTCAGCTTGGAGGACGGAGCAATCAAGGCCATGTCTTCTTATAGCAGAGTAAATTTCTTCTTTTCAACACTACCATTCCAGCACTAATATGTTTTTTTTTCTGTTTTGGATCCATCAATGAATAACTGGAAGTCAAACTTTCCTAATACTCTTGGTATATGATTGGTTGTGGTTGTGTTTCGGGTGAGTAATTTTGGGTCTATTTTGGGTTTCTGCGAACTTTAGAATGGATGACTGCGTTTGTAGGTTTATCTCATGAGATGTCTCTGAAGCCACTGTTTAAGAGTATAGCATTATGCCTGCTATTACTTGTAGGGAGGTGCTGGAAACAATTTTAAATGCATTTGTGTTGAATGTAAGACAGGATCTTTATATCTGTAGCACTTTATGACTGGCTCTACGGGAAGTTAATTTGAACCAGGCTTCTGCGGCATATGTAATAGCCAGAAGGATGGCGTAGCTATAAATCGTCATTTGTATATTAAAGTACTTTCTGGATGCCCCTCAAATTTCTCCTCGTAACGGAAGGATGGTTAAGGAATACTATCTACCTAGATGAATTTCTGGGTTTGTTTTGTTTACTGTATTTATGCGTATTAATACAGGAGTACCACTATTTAGCCTATGCCATCCAAAATCTATAATTATCATACATATCCTGGCAATTATATATAATATACAAAGCCTGTAAAGCGGATTATTCCATAGATTCTGAGGCTACACCAAACTTCAGAGAAACGAACTCTTTTCATAGCATCTGCTGGATATTTGTTATTAAATATTTACTTCTCCTTGGTTACGTGAGCGAATGCAGGGGGGCTCCTTCCCTGACCTACATCTCAGACAAGAAGACGTAGTCTTTATACAGAATATGTTTCTTTAAAATATGGACAGCGACAGGCTTCATCGTAGGTTAAATGTGCGTATATTCATTTTGCTCTAGCCGCGTCATTTATCTGCGTTTATAATAGGTTGTTCTGCACTCGGCTTATTTAAAATTCCGTTTTTTTCACACTAAACAAACCCTGTAAGTGAAGTCAATATTTTAGTATAGGCTTCACGCAAGATTATATCCTCTAATGGAGATATCTGAGGTGTTTCAAAATTTACTTCATACTTTAAACTCTTATATGTGTCACAGTATTAGATAAAATCAAAATAATCGCTTTGTTAGTTAAAAGATTGTATTTAGTTTACGCATAACTTTAAGAATACGCCAAAACTAAGGGAGTTTGCTTAAGGGGACATTAAAAATGAAATTAAGCATTAACATAGCGATGGCAGCCAATCTCAAGAGAGCGTGAAACAACTTAGCTCTGCGACTACCGACAGGACACACGAGAAAAGAGGTTATACACATGTATAAAAACAATAAACAAGAAATAGCTACCTGGTTAAAGGAGGTTACACCCAGAAAAAGAAAAGACAGAAAGAAAAAACAACACCATATACCATCACAGTTTATTTTCCTACGATTTTTATAGATATTGGTTCAATTTCTGGCCCATGATTTTAAACAAAAGGCAGTTAGTCAATACACGGAAAATCTAATATGAGGTGACAGAATAATCACGTGATCAGAATCACTCTATTTCTTATCTTTGACTAGATATAAAGCCTGTCCTTGAAAGCTTCTAAATTTACTTATAATTGAATAATTATTTTGATGTTTATGCGATTCACTGTGAACAGTTCTATGACAACACATATTTATTACTATACTTCAAGTTTACGTTATACTTACGTTTAAATTTTGCTGTAAATGGAGCCAAAGAGACCAAGTGTCCTTTCAAGCACAACTTTACATTAATCTCTCAAGGTTTTGAATCATAAACAGAGAAAATTTCACAAACAAACCTTTAAAAAATCGGACGTGTTACATTCACCTCTATCGCTCTTTGGATATACAAATTATTTTTACAAAAGGCTATTTTCCTAACTACTTCATTTTAATCCATATCTACCTTTACACACTTAGTCATAGTTACAAAAGGGAATAGCGACAGTCAAAGGTTTTAAACGCTATACGCTGGCCTTAAAATCCATTCTCTTTTCATGCGGGAAACACCTCAATGTCAACAGAATTTCTAAAGAATTGCTAAGTATTGCACACTTCAAAACATTAATAACGGATATATGGGAAATGGCTGGTGCCACAAAAGGCGTTATTTGAAATAAATTATGTTTTAAAGATGTCCACATTTTTACTTTCTCTACTACGTATAGTAAGTAGGGGGAGTATTACATGCCACCCAAAAATTCTATACCGAGATTTCACCGGAAATACATGTTTTGAGGCCTCTTGAATCCCAAAACTGTATTTTTAAAATCATGTCCGTGTGTGTCTGTGAACAGCATAACTCAGAAACGAACAGTCGGATAAACACCAGAGATATGACACGCAGATTTTCAAGAAAACTCCCCCACTCCAGATTAGCCTTTACATGGAACATTTTTCGAAAATTTTAATTTTCTCAAAAATGGCTCTAACGATTTTTATTAAAATATCATATATTTAAAATACTTCCATGACAAATAAAATGTATATCTTGAATTTTCTGTGAATGTCTACAGAAGTGTTCTTCATTGTGAACTACGTTTGCATAACTGGTAAGCCATAAAAGATACACAAAATTTTACTATACAAAAAATTTAGATCGCGTTGAAATACACAATTTACGTCATATACATTTTTTTTGTTGAGTGAACCATTTACAAGATATTGCTTGTTTTTTCCTTAAATTTTCCAATACCTATACATTTTCTCAAATGGAAATTCGTTATTCATTTTTTTGTCCTGGTAATGTAAAGAGAATGGAATACGCCACACAGCAACCAGCTCTTAAAAGATTTGACTGTCGCTTAAAACCTACCAATTCCCCTTACATCTACAAGAAAATTAGCAATAAGATTAACATCTCGATTAACATGAAGCATATGGAGAATAGGCGTTTGTAAAAATAGTTTTAGAAGAGTAGAGAAAACCATGTGAGTGTAACACATCAGATTTTATTGTGATGGACTTTTGGTATACTGCTTAACGATTCACAGGCTATTTCCAGAAAATTCAAAACATACATTTTATTTTCTATGTAAATACTTTCAATATATACTATTTTAATAAAAATAATTTTCAGGAAATAAAAAATATTCGAAAAATGTTTCATGTAAAGGGTGGGAGAATTTTCTTGAACATCTTCATGTCGCATCTTTGTAAGATACTGAAATTAAACACCAAATTTGGCATTTATCAGACATTTCGTTTTTGAATTATGCGTAACGCACACACAGGCCTTTTTATAAACATGTTTTTTTTCTTTATTTTTGGATTCAGGAGACAAAAACATGCATTTCCGGTGAAATATTGGTATAGAATTTTTGAGTGAAAAGCAACACCTACTCTACCTACTATGTACGTGGCACAGAAAGTAAAAATTATGAAGCTTTGTTACATATTGAAGTTTTATTTTCTCGTACTCATCAGACGATGGAATACTTATCCCTTACATTTACAATGGCATACATTATTACTGAACGGAAAATATTACATGCAGGTGATAATCAAAGTCCTCATCTTAACCAACTGTCTCTTTCCTAAGAGATTCCTATAATATGGAAAATCTCTGAAGTATGTACAGGTTCTATCAGAAAACGAAATGGATGTTAGTGAGGGCAGTTTGCACTAACCTGCTTCCGTTGAAAGTATCTATGAATTCTTCCGTGAATTCAAGCCTACACATTTTAGGACATTGAAACTGTATTTAGTCTGTCCAGATTCTAATAATAATATTATTATTATTATTATTTTAATGATTAATTTATATATATGCACCCATTTATTTATCTCACAAAATAATCCTAATAAGACACATAACCTCAGAAAGATATTAACAACAAAGAACTAATGATGGACAAAACAATGTCGTGTTTAAACCAAATAGCTTTATGTCGAGATTTCATCGGAAATACATATTTGTCGCGGTAACTTTCGTGTTATCTTATTTGCTGAGCGCCTGTTATTGTTTTATTATTTTGAATTTTGGGTACTTTGTCCTCCGGCTAGCTATTATTACTCAGTCGAGCAAATCTCTTGAACAGGGTGTGTAAACGGAAAGGAGTTGTTACTAAAAGATAACACTGATAAAAGAATTTGTTTTTACATTTTTACTGCCGTCACACTTTATTCATTTCACATAATTACTTTTGATACACACCAGACTGAAACTGTTATATTTTAGAATGTAACTATAATCACTTATTTGCCGCACATTATTAATTCGCGTATTTCACATCTTTTAACTAACTTTACGACGCGAGAGATTCTGTAGAACTGCGCGACGTGTAACCCGTGGATGATTCTGTTGAACTGTGCGTTACTTTTTTTTGGGGGGGGGGGAAACAGGAATAAAGGTTTAAGGAAAAACAGATATATATAAAGGTTGTAGAAAGGAAAGTGGAAGAGGAAAAGAAGGATCTTGTACTGTGGTGGCGCTATTTATTGGGGACATAATTGGTATCATTGTGGCTGGTACCGCCGAAGCAAACCTGCGGTTCGTGGGTAATTACTAAAATACGGAGAGGCCCAAAGTGGACACACTCCTCAGTGGTGAGTAGGTAAAGGTCATGGCCGAGGCACTGACAGTAACCTAGAAAACAGTGGTGGCTTAACAGTTGATGTTGGTACCGAGCCCGGGCCTGTTACCTCCGGGCATCGGAGTGTCGGTGGTTGCGCACCCGGGCTTTTACCTCCGGGCACGCAGATGAGGCGTTGCGGCGTGCGGTGATGCAGCGTGTGGAGAGGGGTTGTCGATATGGTGGTGAAGGTTCCCCTCCATGCGTTTGTTGATGTCTTGAAGTTTCTCAAATGCTTCAGTCATTTGGTGGCGGCTTTCCTCAATGCGTTCCAGAGCCACTTTGTGCTGCTGGGTGGCTTGTTCGGCTAATCTCTGGCAGCTTTCCATGATGGTCCTGTTGGCTGCGTGGAAGTACATATGTCTGTTGAGTGTGCTGTCAATGGATTGCGTTGTGTCGTCGTGCGATTCGGTGATTGTGCTGGCAACTTCCGAGAACTGTGCGCTGAGATGCTCTTCCAGGGCTGTGAGCCTGCTGGCAAGATTTAACACCTCAGCGTGAAGGTCTTGGATGGCGTCGATGATGGGCTGGTTTGTAGTTGCTAAGTGTTCCTGGATCTGCGATGAGGTGACGTTCTGCGGTGCAGTTGTGATGGTCTGTGGTGTGTCTGCGATGCGCGGCGTAGCTCTACGTGGGTAGAGTGGGCAGACGGCCTGGCCAGTGAAGTGCCCCTTGCCCCCACAGGAGGCGCAGAAGCGGCGGCGGTGTGTCAGGTCGTGTGCCCTGCAGTCTGCGGTGAAGTTCCCGCTACCGCAATAGTAGCAGCGGGGAGCGGCGTCGCATGACGCGTCTGTGTGCCCGTAAAGGCAGCAGCGGCGCCATGGAGTTGGTCGCACACTGCGGCTGGCCTCAATCACCAGGGTTTGCCCTAATAAGGGCATTCCTGCGTGTAGGGCCGCCGAGTAGTCGTCTTCCTCCATAAAGGTTAGTCGGACCAGCGGTGTGGGACCTCTGTCGTTCCGAATCCTAGTCGCTTTGGCTGCAGACGGCCAAAAGCGCTGGGCGGCGGTGAGCAGTAAAGCGTCCGGGAGTTGACGGTGCACTCCCCGGACAACAGCGGAGTAGCGTGCAGGCACGCTGGTCAGCGGTGTGTTGCTGGCTGTGCTGGGTGGAGAGATGGCGCTGGGCGCTTCGATTGGCTGTGGCGGCGGCGGAGAGGCTGGAAGCTTATCTTCGTCGGCGGCGGAGCTAGTAGTGGCTTCCTCTCGAGGAGGAAGCTTGGAGGCTGCGGCGGTCTTCTTCCTACCCATCTTGACTCGACGAGAGCTCGAAGCGAAGTCCCCTGTCTCTGGAACGGAATTTATACTCCCTCAGCCCAATATGCCTAAACATTATAACAGAGCTGCTATTGGTTAATAAAGCGCACCAACATTAGCGTCTATTTTTATATCCAATCAAAATTACGAACACATATGCTCTAGGGAAAATATTCCCTCCATTTCTAAAGAAATGCGCGCTACTCTGACGTCATTTGCTTGTCTCATCTAATTAATAAACAACTCATCCCCTCGCTACATTGTTATCCGCTCCTATTGTCAGTTTCAATGAGGCCGTGTGAACTTATTTCCTAAGAATGCTTATAAATAACAAGCATCTCAAGTCATTGTCATACAATAATGTTAATTTACACTACAATCACTCTGACATTTGCAATGTTGTGATATAAAATACTGCCTCGTATTTTCAGAACCCTGAACCCAAAGAAACAGCTTTAGATAAAGATCCGTGAGTTTGTTTTGTGTGTGTCTGTCTGTTATGAATAGTATAACGAAAAAACGAAATGTAAAATAAATTCCATGCTTGGCATTTAGACTCAACGTCTTTCATATATATGACAGAAGATTTTAAAGAAAATCTCCATACCCTATACTATCCTTTACATGGGACAGTTTTCCAAATTTTTGTTTTTCTCAAAATAGCTATAACGTCTGTCGCAACTAAAGACACTCCTAACAAAAAAAATCTAGCAATGCCATATTACTTAGTTTTATGCAACCCGTAGATTATTATTATTAACCTAAAATATTGATCCAAGTTTCCTTCTATGCTTCTTAGAATCCTAAGTCGCTTAATGGTACGAGGTTAAATTGTCCAAAGCCGTTTAAAAAGGCTATTTCTTCATATAGATATAAAAATTATGTATGAGCCCTGATATTTTCATTTTAGACATTTCTTATCCATCCATGATGCATGTAAGTCACATTACGTCGTTTTTAATGGATCCTTAATTCTAGATCAGCTTTTATTGCGCTTATTCTTTTTTACTTTCTCTACTACGTATAGTAATTAAGGGAAGTATTGTATTCCACCCAAAAATTCGGTACCGAGATTTCACCGGAAATATATGTTTTGAACCTCTTAAATCCAAAAAAAGCATTTTTGTAAACATGTCCGTGTGTGTGTCTCTCTGTGTGTCTGTGTGTGTGTCTGTGAACGACATAACTCAGAAACGAACAGCCGGATAAACACCAAACTTGGTATTTAGGTTCAGTATCTTCCAGAGATGCGACACGAAGGTTTTCAAGAAAATCCCCCACCCCAGATTACCCTTTACATGGAACATTTTTCGAAAATTATAATCTTCTCAAAAATGACTCTGACGATTAGATTAAAATATCATATGTTTAAGATATTTTTATGACAAATAAAATGTATAACTTAAATTTTCTGGGAATGTCACCAAAAGTATTCTTCATTGTGAACGACTTTTGCATAACTGGTAAACCATAAGAGATAGACAAAATTGTACTACACAAAAATGTGAATTGCGTTAAGGTACACAATTTATGCCATATACATTTTTTTGTTGTTGAGTGAACCATTTTCGAGATATTGCTTGTTATTCCCTTAAATTTTTAAATACTTAGTTGCTCAAATGGGAATTAGTTATTCATTTTTTGTCATGGATATGCAAAGAGTATTAATCTGTGGCAAAGAGATTGGTGCTGCACCTAGCAACCAGCTATTAAGATATGTATGTCGATGCTTAAAGACTACTGTATTTCTATATTGTGGTTGCAAATACAAAACAAAGGGATCATAGTATGCCTTAAGCGATACTCCAATATTTTTAGAACTGGTTGCTATGGGTATCACGATTAATATGAAATAGATAGAGAATAAGAGTTTGTAAAAATAGTTTGTACAAGAGTAGAGAAAGTCATGTGAGTGTAACACATCAGATTTTTTCTACCTTTCGAGCTTAAAAAAATATGTTGTACACAGTGAAATGTCGGCAAATTTTCTTCAGATTTTAAGAGAATTACCAAAAGGTATAAAGAAAGTATATTGTTCAAGACTTCGACCTAGAGATAGCACCGAAAACATATGTTTCGATGTCCTCTGAACACAAGCAAAACTCATTAAAAAGCTCTGTATGCACATGTGTGTACATGTGTAAACACAATAACTCTAAAACAAAATATCAATAAATATAAAACTTGGTATCCAAGTTCAGCATCTTCCAAGGATGTGACACCTAGATGTTCAAGAAAATCTCCGAACTCAAACTACACTTTACATAGAAATTTTTGCATTATACTTTATTTTATAAAAATGTCCCTAATGATTTTGATTCGAATTATGTTTAAAACATTTGCATGTTTAATAAGATGTATGTCTTTAGTTTTTTTCGAATATCTTGTGAATTCTTCTTTAATCAAAATAAATTTTGTAAACTACAAGAGATTAATAAAGGTTAACTACACGAAAAATACCAAATCGGTTTCAGTTCAATAATACCTGTATTACACAATGTTTGAAGTGCCATCACCATTCTTTTGTTTGTCGGTATCTTATGCAAAAAATGTAATTTCAAAGCCAAAATATAGCGATATATTTTTTAAAGATTTCGTTAATCGTTTTTGCGTCCTGTATCCCCCTTATTCCTACAACAAATGTGAAAATAAAACACTATATGCTAAATTTTATCTCGATTAGTATGAAACATAGAAATACAAGCTTTCATTGGTGTAACATACAGCACATGTGTAGACGTAAATAAAAATGAGCAGAGAAAACGTATGAAACGTAACTTATCAGAAAATCTGATAAAAAACTAAAGGATAAAAAAGAAAACTTGTTTTCAACATTGTTTTTGTAATGTTGAAACTTTTCATAAAAAAGATATGTATATTAATACATAATATTTGTAATGAGTGAGGCGTTTTTGGAAATTTATTAAAATAATTACTGTAGTAATAGCAACTTTGAAACTACTCGAGAAACTGCAATGAGAATCCATATATGTATATTATGCCTTTCATCGTAATATAAGCTTCATAAAGCATGTTCATAAATTTATGGTTTGTAAATCTCACTTATAGGTAGACACGATTTATGTTAGCTAATGGATAACATCGTGTAATATTTAGGTACTGAAGGTTCAGAATCACCCAGTAGAAAATAATTTTAATATTCGTTTTTAAGCTTATACAGAAAACCTGTTCAAGACAGAAGCCACATGATTTTAATTGTTTTCCGTTTTGTAGAGATTCCTGTGCTATTCATATAGTCCAGATGTTTTCTGTACATAGCAAACACCTGATCGCAAATACCTTTCCAATAGTTTAACTATGATGCATTGTATTAAAAAGCACTCGCTTTTGTTGCCTGCAAACTATTCACACATTATGCGTTCTTTACGTTATGAACTTTCGTAGATTTTCGATTTGTCATATTTTAACTGTAGGATTAGTTTTTTAATACCGTGTTTTTCTTTAAATAGTAATTTCTATTCTATTCTTTGGCAAAAGTGCTTGTTTTAACGCCACATTCGTTATCAGAACAGATTTTTTTTGACAATATACCGCTCCAAGCAACACAGAAAAAAAGACAATTTTGCAAGTGTAACCTCCAGTGCCCTTGACGCGTTTTCCTCTAATGCATAAGTTCACATGGAAATATCATTTAGCTTAGTTACCTACAGTAGCAGTTTCCTCGGAAGTACAGTTTTTCCTAAACTAAAATACATAGAACATATGCAGTTTCCCTGAAAGCACAGCATTTCCCAGAACAAATGCATTTTAATATCGCATATTTCTGTTTTAAGCAGCTGTAGACGGTTTCCATTTCCACGTTGATTAGTGTCCATAACATACAGGAAAAAATACACATAAAGTATCTGTATGATTTCCACGGGACCAAAACGTTTTCCAAAACAGACATAATTTCGGCTTATACAGTGTCTAATTGCGGTTGGTTTCATTATAGTAAGATTTTTTTCACTTCGGATATGTTCACAAATAAACAGGAATGAACTATAATTAATACAGGAGCGGTAACTCTACCTCTTTTCGAAACGTGAGCCATCCTCTAATTTCTAGTGAAAACACACTTAACTTTAGTTAAACGTAGAACTTCTGAAAAATCAGATGTTTTACTCATAGTTGTACAAACTATTTTTACAAACGCTTATTCTCCATATGCTTCATCTTAATCGAGATGTTAATCTTATTGCTAATTTCCTTGTAAATGCAAGGGGAATATGGTAGGTTTTAAGCAACAGTCAAATCTTTTAAGCGTTGGTTGTTATGTGCGCATTCCATTCTCTTTGCCTGTCCAGGAAATAAAAAAAATGAATAACGAATTCGAGAAAAAGTATAAGTATTGAAAATTTAAGGGAATAACAGGCAATATTTCGAAAAAATATATATGACATAAATTGTGTATTTTAAGGCGATCTACATTTTTTGTGTAGTAAAATTTTGTCTATCTCTTATGGTTTACCAGTTATGCAAAAGTCGTTCACAATGAAGAATACTTTTGGAGACATTCCCAGAAAATTCGAGATATATATTTCAGTTGTCATGAGAATATCTTAAACATATGATATTTTTAATCAAAATCGTTAGAGCCACATTTTAGAAGATTAATATTTTCGAAAAATGTTCCATGTAAAGGGTAATCTGGGGTGGGGGGATTTTCTTGAAAACCTTCGTGTCGCATCTCTGGAAGATACTGAACCTAAATATCAAGTTTGGTGTTTAACCGACTGTTCGATTTTGAGTTAAGCTGTTCACAGACACACACACGGACATGTTTCCAAAAATGCTTTTTTGGATTCATGGGGTCTCAAAACATGTATTTCCGGTGAAATCTCGGTATCGAACTTTTGGGTGGAATACAATACTTCCCCAACTTACTATACGTAGTAGAGAAAGTAAAAAAGAACATTAAGTGAACGGAACTGTTCTATATTAGCCTATAAAAACTAGAATATTTTGTTTGTCACTAACCATTCCAGCATCGGGAGACAGAGAAGGACACACCAAATTGAAACGGTCACGGTTACGGGATTCGCCAACTCTGGTTTCAGCTTCCATAGTCACCGCTGCGCTAATGGTTATTAATCTCTTCTGGTGTGTTGGACATCTCGTGTTTATTCAAACTTTGCAACTTCCAACCAAATGCCCTGCCGGACCCTATAGTTGTTCTTCTCGAAACCTAACTTATCTTCAGCGAAGCGAGCAAATTCTAGCGTGTTTAGTATCGAGTGGTAAGATGTGATGAAGGGCGAACTTAAGGATGAGTAACATGGGCTAAAATAACACTTTAAAGCATAGTTTATGGAAGCTGTAAATACTAAATGGATGTTTTGGTTCTGTTTGGTTTTGTTGCACGGAGTTTATTTCAAAGCGACAAAACAAAAAGTTATTTGATCTATAAGTATTAGTTTCGGCTTTAGAAGAATAATCCATGGTAATGCGTATAATCCCTTATTATATTCACGTCTTTATTTTTAAACATCATACACTTTTACACACGTTGTTAAAATTATAATGAAGTGAAATACTCTGAATTAAACCAGAAAATATTTTAAATAAGAGCATTACAATAAATTTTCAAGACCTATGGCTTTTGAATTGTTTTTCATTTACCAATTTCCCAACATTATGTGTCATTTTTGTATTCACAGAACAAGTGTATTAGCAAGATTTGCATCTGCAAAATCTGAACATAATTTACTCTTAAATACATTCATGGCAGAAAAACTTTTCTCAGAACATTTAAAGTAGTATTACATTAGTAATTCAAGTATCTGAAACATGTGGTAATGAATTAAAATCATTGAAATCGATTTTGAGTAGATAAAAAAATTACGAAGAAGATCTGCATGTAAGGGATATTTAAGATTGTAGAGGGATATTTTCTTGAGTATCTTTATGTACATCTTTGGAAGATACTAAACTTAAATGTCATTTATCCGAAAGTTTGTTTTTGAGTTACACCGTTTATATATAGAGATATTTTTCTAAAAATATATATTTATATTGGGTTCAGAAGTGTGCAAAGCATATATTTCCTATAAAATCTCCACACATAAGACATTTTTGGGTAGAATACAATACCTAGCTCTTCTTACCATTAATGTATAATGGATAAAGTAAAAATAAACAGATATCTGATTTTAGGACATAAAGGTCGCTAAGGACAGTGGTGGCTACTGGTTACAGCATGAACCCCCTAATTTTTGAACCTGCGGATATATTAGTTATTTTTTCTTTAAAATCTATTAAAAATAACACATATACGGCATTTAAAATCTACGGCATTTGAATCAACCGCGCTAATTTTCTAAACTCGATTAGTCATGATAATACAGTCACTAGCACATTTTTACTTGTGCACATTTTAAGGAGCTTCTGCGCATGCAGAGGCATGATTACTTTATAGGGCTAAATACATACGGGTCGTGCGCAGGTGAAGAAGTGTGCTAGAGCGCGAAGCTTTTCCTGCGCTCTGCTTCCATACTGTCACTATAATTTTTAATGCCACTAGGTGGTAGCGCACTACAAAGACGTTAGAGTTAGCTAACCGTAGCAGGAGTAGGTAAAGAATACAAGTGCGGAAACTTCTCCCAATTTCTCGATTGAGGCAGTATTTTTTAACACTTGAATAATTTCAATTAAATATTATAATATGTAAATTTAATAACAGCTCGCCTTGAAGCAACATGTATGTAATAATTTGTAAAATGTATGTAATAGTCATTGCATATGCTTATATTTTTGTAAACATGTTTAATAATGTTACGTGAATGCATTATATAGTTTAATAGTGTAAGAGCTGTAAGAATAATACGTTTAATGTTACTAACAATGAGGTAACAATGAGGTAACCTTGAGGCAATAATGACTACTAGTCATGATTAGGGCAACGATAGTTTAAATTTTGTGACAGTTTAAAAATTAGCCAATCAACAGACAGAAAGAGCTTTAGTTTAATGCAGGTATTCTATTGGACTAGGATTAGCCAATCAGAGACTTGAAATACAGAAGTTTACGGGTTTGAACGGTTTAAATATGTTTAATTGCCTGCAGACCTTGGTAGTGACCGGATGGAGGATGTGCCTCTAAAAAAAAATTCGTATTTGTGTGAAACGTAAATTAAGTATACGCGTTAACAAAGTACAAGTATTAAATTAAAGAATCTCACAGCTCTTGATATCAGTGTATTGCTACTTAATTTGTGTCAAGGATTAATAAAAAGAATTGAATTTAAACTTAAAATCTATGTAAGCCTACATTCTTGTCGCATCACACCCTGATTAAGAGAAACGTGTCTCCAAAATAATACTGACACAGCCGAGGCAAACATAAGCATAAATACTATTTATAGAAGCTGTTTAATAACAAAGTTAATATATTATTTTTTTAAACTTGGAGTGTAACAACAAAAATACATCTTCAAATCAGCTTTTCATACATAGCAGAATATTACGTAAACAAACAATCTTCTTAAAATTAATGCCCAAAGCGTGGTACAAAATACTGTTACAAATTCCTTAAACAACGTAAACTCCAAGAACAATATCTACTTCAAAATTGGCTTCCCAAGCGTGAGGTTAATAACTAAACAACAGTAAAACCTTCAACAACAATAAACTACAAAAGTTGAAGAACAATACTTCACGATGCCATCCATAATCTAAACAAGAATTTAATTTACACATTATTTCGTTCTGTCCCTAATACGGTGTACTTAATTATGCACACAACAATTATTTTGGCAGAGAAGTTATGCATTATTATTTTATTATCACCATCCCAATCGTCACAGTTTGTTCATAATCATAACTATTATGCAGCAGATGGTACTTTACATTTTCAGGTCTGTCTGACTAAAATTTTGTGAACACTCAAAACGTACACTACCTAAGAATACGGTACATGTTCGCATACATACTATAAGTGACTTGTTATCCCTCAAAGCTGTTCAGTGACGCCGTGTTACACCCTGTATATCTGGCCGTTTGAAGGAAAGTAATACCTGATGCGTATACTAGCCTTGATTATTTCTTTGACCGCTAAAGTGTAATTGTAAGCAACCCCCTTTGAGATGACCTGTATACCAAAATGTTTGATTTAGGAAACCTGTTATAGATCAACCAACGTGCCGCGGAAAATATTTACCATGCCCGACCCTTGATATGACCGTACAACCTACCACAGGAGGTAAACTTTACCGAGTAAACAAGCGCGGCCCTTACTCAAGATTCTGTGGAATGGTCCATGTCGGAGAGCAAGAACCTTGCTGAGAGCTGGCCTATGTTTGGAACATCTAACACACCACAAAGAGTTAGCGGTTAATTTTACCTACCTCCTTGCCCCGGCCATGTCTAAAAGTGAACCCGTCCGGTTCAATACACTTGTTGAGAGAAGGAGAACCAAACCAAGGCCTCTTCCTGGGGGCGATGCTGCGGCTGTCGTCCTCAGGGATCTGTTGTCAAGCCGGGATAGAATGGAAGAGGTAAGTACGAGTGTCTCTATCGACTCGTTTGCTTTACCGCACAATCGTATTAGTCTCTTTGCGTTTATCTTAACCTCTCAGGCAGCATCATGCCCAGCAGTAAACTGTGCTCTATTAAGATGAAGTTAGAGAGAAATAGTTTCCGTATGGCTGCAGAGATTCAGCGTAACTGCAGGACTTCTGAGTGACAAGGAGAATACGCTACGCAGAAATGCTGTTTTTAGCATAATTTGAGCGAAATCTCCACCACAGCTATTTGATATACACAGGGTTATATGAATAAACACAACCATGTTTTCTAGTAAATATCTTTTTGGTAAGTAAGTACAAAATACTTCAACAAGTGCAGATGCGAGCAGAAAAAGTGACCTAATTCTTCGCCTTCTTCCACTTCAAGGAAAGACTTTAAAGTCTTTTCCATCGCATTTTGGTCTTCCTTGATCTTCTACGAGGGAGGCACTGAATTTTTTTAGAAAATCAAACAAGAATTAGCTTTACAAACTCTAAATGATTTTATTGTTTTTCGAAATGTTCCTCTTTAACATTAATACACTTTTGCATTCAATGAAATCAGTCCTTAAAGCAATGATGAATCTCTTCCTGAGGCATTTCGGAAACCAGTTTTTTACTTTCTCTACTACGTATAGTAAGTAGGGAAAGTATTGCATTCCACCCAAAAATTCGATACCAAGATTTCACCGGAAATACAAAAAAGCATTTTTGGAAACATGTCCGTGTGTGTGTGTGTGTCTGTGAACAGCATAACTCAGAAACGAACAGTCGGATAAACACCATACTTGATATTTAGGTTCAGTATCTTCCAGAGATGTGACAGGAAAGTTTTCAAGAAAATCTTCCCACCCCATGGAACATTTTTCGAAAATTTTAATTTTCTCAAAAATGGCTCTAACGATTTTGATTAAAATATCATATGTTTAAGATATTTTTATGACAAATAAAATGTATATCTTGAATTTTCTGGGAATATCTCCAAAAGTATTCTTCATTGTGAACGACTTTTGCATAACAGGTAAACCATAAGAAATAGACAAACTTTTACTACACAAAAAATGTAGATCGCGTTAAAATACACGATTTATGTCATATACATCTTTTTGTTGAGTGAACCATTTTCGAGATATTTTTGTTATTCCCTTAAATTTTCCAATACTTATACTTTTTCTCAAATTCGTTATTCGATTTTTTGTCCTGGTAATGCAAAGAAAATGGAATACTCCATTCTTTATAATGTTCCACTGTTTCATCTGTTGACAAAAACATTATTTCAGGCACTTATATTCATTTTTTGAAACAAAAAAGAAACCACAAGTTACTAGGCCAGGCTGGGTCCATGATGCCGACCTTTAGGGAAGCCTAATACCCAGTTATTAATTTTGCTGTTTGCGAAGATGTGTTGTCGTGATGTAACATTATTTTTCTTTACTCACGAACTTCTTTTAAAAAATTTGCGGTAAACAGACATTTGTATACCATTCCGTAGTAACGGTACTTCTATCTTCTAATGCTATAGTAGCAATATGACGCATTTTAGAAACAAAATACTAGGAATCATCTTCTTACCAGTACTGCGAATTCCTTGGACTGTTGTAGGCTTAGGTTATGCTCTAAATACCCGTTGAGCCGATTCAGTTTTCTTCTTAGCATCACAACAAAAAATCCAATATACTCCAAACCATATTTAAAGTATCGCCTTGGAATTTTTCCAGAGTTTTTCTGCACCAATCAATGCGTTGTTGATTTTTAATCGGGAGACAGTTTATGTGGAATCCATCTATAACAAAGGTTTTTCATATGTAAGTGTGATGTAAATTTTTTTTAATTTGATTCATACCAATTCTAATGTTGTCCAAATAAATTCATAAGATGCCCAGCGATCTTCTTCAAGCATTGTTCAAACAGCGGTAATATTTTAATCAGTAACGGCAGTTCTTGGACGTTCTTCACGAAACTCATCACTAAGAAAGAAACACACATTCGCTGTACCAACTATAAATACTTGTTGTTAGATGGGGATTCTTCACCAAATGCATTTTAAGTCTATCTTCCCATTGTTTAGGCGCTAATGACGATTTAAAATGGTAAAAATCAATGCCGTAAATCTTCTCTACTCAAATTCGTTTTTGGGTGAATACAAAATGTTTAAATGATGATAATGAACAAACTATTAGAGCAAATTGAAAACCTACCCGGAATCAACTCTCAAAAAATTAGAAAATAGCTGTGAAATTTAAAAAAATTTCATTGGTTTTGCAAATATGGCATTCTAAAAATATTCAGTAACGGTATATACCTCGTGGACTGTAAAGAAACACTTGTTTTGTTATCCTGTTGAGATTCATTCTTTCAATATGTCTGTATCACTGTTGTTTCAGAAGCTCAATTTCTACTTTCTCTACTTCGTATTAGTAGGGGAAGTATTGTATTCCACCCATAAATTCGATACCGAGATTTCACCGGGAATACATGTTTTGAGACCCCCTGAATCCAAAAAAAGCATTTTTGGAATTATGTCCGTGTGTGTCTGTCTGTGTGTCTGTGAACAGCATATCTCAGAAACGAACAGTCGGATAAACACCAAACTTGGTATTTAGGTTCAGTATCTTCCAAGGATGCGGCACGAAGGTTTTCAAGGAAATCCCCCCACCCCAGATTACCCTTTTTTCAAAAATGGCTCTAACGATTTTGATTAAAATATGATATGTTTAAGATATTTGTATGACAAATAAAATGTATATCTTTAATTTTCTAGGAATGTCTCCAAAAGTATTCTTCATTGTGAACGACTTTTGCATAACTGATAAACCATAAGAGATAGACAAAATTTTACTATTCAAAAAATGTAGATCGCATTAAAGTACACAATTTATGTCATATACATTTTTTTTGTTGAGTGGTCCATTTTCGAGATAATGCTTGTTATTCCCTTAAATTTTTCAATACTTATTTTCTCAAATGGGAATTCGTCATTCATTTTTTTTACGTACCGGACATACAAAGGGAATGGAATGCGTCACAGAGCAACCAGCGGTTAAAAGATTTGACTATCGCTTAAAGCCTAGGAATTCCCCTTGCATCTACAAGAAATTTAGCAGTAAGATTAACATCTCGATTAACATGAAGCATATGAAGAATAAGCGTTTGTAAAAATAGTTTGTAGAAGAGTAGAGAAAGTAATGTGTATGTATCACATCAGATTTTTTTTGAAACGTACGCTACGGAAGCAGAGCAAAATCCAGCCTCCATTTTTCCCAAAGTACGTACTCATAGTGCTAAGAATAGTGGTTAGTATACTATCACATGTAAAAGTTCATTCTCTGAAACAGTTGACATATTTAAAACCAAAATTAATTACGAGGAATGTATGATGATTTGTGTTCATTGTATTATTGAAGCTAAGACAGAGAAATGGGAAACATTATGTGCTGATAGTGCTCATGGAAAAATACCTGCAAATTCAAGAATTATGAAATACTTTGCTATTTTTGTGAAAACATAATAAAACAACCTGCATCAACTCGTTGATTAATGCTTAGTTTCTATAATGATGGATACACTTAGAAAGAGTTAAGAAAATATACATTAACTGCTTCGTAGTAAAAAATACCGATAACATTTTGGATCTCTGAGTACAATTGTAAAAGAATTCATCCGGTGTCTGGTGAATTACAACTCCCAAATATCTTAGTAGCGTATTTCACTATCGTAGTAATTATATAATTTATTTGCGCCCATACTTACTCCGCAGATGATTTCAGTTTTAGGCTGTTTTGAAGGACGCAACACTCATCCTTGTTGGCAAGATAATCGGGTTTTGTTAAACACGCTGTATGTTTCATGATCACTATAGCCACATTTCGTTGTTAGTCGCGTTGTTAGCCTCTAGTTCCCGAAGTCACGGGCTCAAACCCGACGAAGGACGATTTTTTGAGGTCGTAAAAACCCTTGCATGGTTTCCTTCGGAAGGGAAGTAAAGCCAGTGGTCCGGTGTTGTAGATTTACTGCGCCTAAAAGAACCTTAAGCCTGATAACGAGGCCTCTGAGCAAAATGTTTGGTCTTTCACGGCCAATATAGAATGGGGCGCTAAGAACTTTAGTACTTAAGAGTCCATCCACAATTTAAATTTAATTTACTTTTTTTTGGGGGGGGATAGAACAGATCATCTATAAAAATGCAAGAATATAAGTTAAGCAATATGTCGGAATCAAGATACGACACGAATAATGTAAAGAAAATTCAATCAACACCAAATTACCCTTTACATGGAAAATGTTTAGTCACTTATTATTTTCTCAAAAATTAAATAAGAGGTTTTGATTAAAACGTGCAACGTTCATGTGAGGCAGTAGTTTGAACACTTAAATGATATCACTCCAATTATGTAATATAAAATATAATAACAGCCCGCCTTAAAGCAATATGTGTATAATAATATATAAAATGTATCTAACAGCCATTGTATTATGTTTATTTTTATTATGCACATGTATAATAATGTTATGTGAATGTGATACGTAATTTAACAATGTAGCAGCTGTGATAATAGAAGCAAAATTCTTTCCGTAACAAACAGAATTATAAAGTAGAAGACGAATGTTGCTAACAATGAGGTAATCTTGAGACAACAATAAATTAGAAAGCTTAGTAATGATACTAACAATTGTTGGAACAATAATGTAATATTCAAAAGTTAATGAATAGCCAATCAACAACTAGTAAAGCTAAAAGTCGAATAAAAGTATTCTGTTGGATTAGGCTTAGCCAATCAGAGACTTGAAATAGAGGAAATTTACAAATTCAGGCAGCAGACGCTGCAAGATAGCGTTCCCAACTAGTCTAGTTTAGATTGCGTACCCGATTGGTACGATACAGGTTCAATGTGAGACATGAAACGTTATTACAGTGAGAATAATATAAAGTTTACGTGTTAAAAGGTATAATTAACCAAAATCTCACAGCTCTACAGTAGGATATATCAGTGAAGTGTTATTTAATCGTGTGAAGGATTAATAAAAAAAAAGTACAATGCAATTATAATTTACGTAAGCCGTCATTCATTAGCCACATCACCCCTGCTAAGAGATACGTGTTCTAAAAAAAATACTGGCGCAGCCGAGGCAATGTGTATAGTATTAAAAAAACACTGGGAAAGAGATAAATATTTTGACAACACAAATAAAGAAGAAAGAGGAGGTATAGCATGGTTAAGGGCAGGAATATGGAGGCTAAAAGGGAAACAAAACGGCTATGCACAGGTGAATGTCCATTATGCGGAGGAATGGAAGATATACAACATATATTTGAATGCAAAGAAACAGAGATTAGGAGAAAAGAAAGTTTACGGTATGGGATGAATAGGAATAAAGATATGCATGCAATTCTAGATTAAAACTGTAAAAATATGGGTAAATACTTAATGAAAGTAATAAATAAATGGATATGGACGGTTAAAAGAGGAAAAATAATGTAAATAAAAATAAACACAAGAACTACTAAATGTATCAACATGTAACTAATTCACAATGACTGCTCATCTTAGTGGCCAGAGCCAAATAGAGAATGCAGTCTAAATATGTAATAACTTAGCGCTCAAAATAAATTATTATATATATAATATTTAAATAAACATGAAAATACAAAGTTGATTTTTAAACGTGGGGGCGAAGGCCACTGGAAAAGTGAATGTGGGGGCGAAGGCCATCAGAAAGTTTGTATTGTACGTGGGGCGAACACTCCAAGAAACATATCTCCCAACAATTAGACTGCAACTACTGCAAGTTAAGGCTCACATACGTGGGGCAACACAACAACTTTACATGGGAGGTCGATTTAAGAGTAGTCGATGCACAGAATGTCACAAAAACCTAAAAAAAAGAAATTTAACTAGAAAATTAAAATGCCGGCCCATTAGAGCATGCATTGGGAATAAAGCTTTCCCTCGAATTAATAATTGTTTGCACTATCACAGGTTAAAGGAAATGAACAAGGATATAAAGTAGCTTTAAATAAAAGTAATAATTCATACAGGCCCAAAAGTACTGAATATATTAACACTAAAATGTGGAAACAGAGATATGTTACAATTGAAGGACAATGTATTTAAATTTGTCCTTCTCACACAACATTTTCCATTTCGAAATAAAGTTTAACACGCGATAATATGATACAAACTCGCTTCCATGAGATTTTAAATGCTGCTTCACACACTACAAGAATTGGGAATTCTACTTACGCCAAAGGTATATGTTATAGATAATTTAGACAAGGCCGAAAAGTAAGGAGACGGTCGCTCCCAGACAAGAAGCGCGATAAAAGTCCTTCTTCGCTGGTCGTCGAGAGCTGTCATAAGTCTTCTTTCTCGGAACGCATCGCTCGGGGTACACCGGGAAGGTCACGTGATGATGATGTGGAGACAGCATAAGAGCTACATATACTGCCGGAGAGGACACAACCTGGCGAGCGCTGTAGAAAGCTGATGCAGTCGACTTCTGATGTTAACCAGGCTGTCCGGCGTAATGACAAGCAGGGGCCGGAAATTGAAAATTGTAGGTCATGATCGCAGGTGCATAAAAGAACTACGGCCATCTCTACAAAAACAGTCACTCGGTGAAACAAGAGCCACAAGTGGCTCAAACGCCAAATGTTTAAGATATTTACATGACAGTTAAAATGTATACTTGACTTTTCTGGGAATACACTTTTCATTCCTTTTCAGGCCCTTTTCATTATGAATTAATTTTGTATGATTTTGTATAATGCCAAAACCTTAAGAAATAAAGAATAACTTATTGTATAGAAAATACAATATCAGATACTTTTTTTTAATTTCCGAGATATTCCTTGTTACTAGTTTCACTTTTTCAATATTAATTGTGACCTTTTGAAAAGCAATCATCATCAGTTATTTCTCGTGATGTCATTAAAATAGTATAGAATTCCAAAGCCAGCATATGGAGACCTACTTTTGAAAGTGGCTGTCGCTCCATCTTCCATATCGCTTATGTACCAACAACATTTCTGCGTATGTTCATCTCGCTTATCATGAAGCAAGTAATAGAATAAGCGTTTGTAAGAATGATTTGTACAGGACGGGTCACATGAATATATGACATTAGAGTTGATCATTGTATAACATGCTTTAACTTTTATAGCATTTCCAGGGTTTGGATTTGACAAACAGCTGGGTGTGCTATCACTCGTTGAACTGTAGGATTTATTGACTTTTTTACACGAAACTAATGCACGGAGGCAACCATTTCACGGAGACACTCCATTCGATTTCGAAGCAGGTATAAATTAAGAACTTCTTTGATACATGTACAACTAGCATAATATTCATAAATAAATGCCCAGTACTTAAAAACACCTTCTTACTTAAAGAGAAGAAATGTAAATAATACATTTTTCATTAAATAAGGAGCCAAAACTCAAAGTTCTAGCAAATGTTCATAAGGTTTATAAATCTAAATATTCTTGATATCAGAAGACAGCTGCTGTTTTATGAACATTTTAATTGTCCTTTCCCCCCTCTCTAATTGATAGTCTTAAGCTCGGTTAGGCGAGGTATACGTATTTAAATTTGAAAACTATTTTCTCTGCAAGCATCATACTTAAATTTTGTCATTACAGTGCCTTTCTTTCTGCCAAGATTTTCATTTTTCATTCAAGGATAGGTTGATTTAAGAACAGCGGTATGAACAGTATGGGCAATATTGTAGGAATTTATAAGATTTTTAGGCCCTACAGATGAATACTAGCCATCAAATCGGAAAAATAATTAATTAAGAAAACAAATAAGACCTAATTAATTTTCCAACGTTTGAAGAACCTCAGCAAAGGATTAAACAAAAGAGTGAATTTATAAGTTATGCATAACAGTAGGGTAGAGGTGATTCAACGAGGGGAACAACTCGCGCGCTGCGACCTGCACAGATCTATTGCGGCTACCACCCTCCAGGAAGAAGGGATGAGGTGAAGGAACCAGAGGAGGCTACAGGCAGACAGGCGACTGAGACGCGTGGAAGTCCCTAACATTTTGAAGTTCACAGATCCGAGAGAGAGCGTAGAACGGCCCACCATTCAAGAGACCCTCTGGTGTCCAACGCGGTCCAACATCTGTACGGCACCGCCATACGCCACGAAACCTAGAAGCACATCTGAACGATGAGAAGGAAGCGGAAAGAAAGGAAAATAATGGAAAGGAAGTTCTGGTAGAGAAGAAACCACCCCAGCATACGCCTGGCGATCCCTAAGGAAACCACGAAAACCCCATGGGTCAGAGTGCGCGGTCACCAGGGATTGAACCCGGGTCCTCTCGTATGTGAGTTGTACACATTACCGTGGCGCCACTTCGCTCAGTATTGTAGCAGTACTCTAATTACAGCGTCTGTTATATCAACACCATATCTTACTTCCCAGACCATCATAGGTTTTGTAGCCTCTTCACAGTTGCACGAGCCAACTCATTAACACATGGGTGCGGCATAATCGTGTCCCTTCCTCTCTCTCTCCCTCACCCTCTCTCTGTCTTTCGAAACGAACTGAACACAGCACCAAGCGCTAGCTCTTTATTTGATAATCGAGTCTTGTATAACGCCCGAGAACATGTCTTTTGGACGCTTTCCATACAAGGTTGCTCCATTACATGCAAAAGGAATGCCGACCAAACCTTCGTCACCAGTTCTTCATGGCCAAGTTTAGACATAACATTAGTAAGAGCAGCTTTGGTTATTCATTACGAAATTTCTGTGTCCAAATAAGTATTTATTTAATTTAGAAGCAATGCGCGGTAATTTTTTTCTGCCAGATGTTTGCGGCGATCACCTCCTCATCCGTTGCTGTTGTCTTACCTTGATGCTTCTCCCGTTGTTTCCAGAAGTTCGCCGTGTGTTGGTTCTCTTCACTTTTATCCTCGGCTAGCTGCAGTAGTTTTCTTTAAACTATATAGGAGCATGGACTTATCCTCGGTAAAGGAAAACGTAGATCTCGGGTGGTGATATAGGAAGACATGGACGTGCTTTGTTTATGAAAAGATGACACTGCCGTTTCTCTTTATTTAATTAACACTCGTAGTATACAACACTGGTATTGTCGCCGTAAAATACTGTCCACCGCTGTTAAACTACGGCGCGGATATGACACGAAGTTTAAATATGCTTATTATCTCTTTACGAGTAGCGGATCTTAGGTGAGTTTCTAAAACTATCTTGATTCCCTGTTTTGGCGCGATATCTCACACATCCTGCAGCATCTCTCCCTGACCACACATGACAAAAACTGTCTGATAAAAACCGTCTGATAAACTGCCCTGCTAAAACTCCATGATAAAACTGTCTTTATTCCCTTTTTGGCGCGATACCTCACACATCCTGCAGCATCTCTCCCTGACCACACATTACGAAAAACTGTCCCCAATTTGCCCAAACAGATCCATTTATAGTCTCAGGCTTCTGAGGCTGCTTCCTTTCCTATTGGTCCATTTTTAGCGCGACTCGACGCGTCTAACTATTTCGAATAAACTTCCAAGGATCTCATTGGTCCAAGTTTAATATAAATCGCGGCTTTTCCTACATTTACCGTTATGCTATCTGTCTCGCTCACTTGGTCACGGCGAATTATCAAATAAAGGGACAAAGGCGCTACACCCTCGCTGTAGGAATAATGGCACTGCGACCGAAGAGAGGTAATAAACCTAGGTTTTCTGCCTTCGAAAGCACTATTCCTGTAGCTGAAACGTTTCATCGTGGACAGTATTTTAACATAGCGCTTAAATTATTTACATTAAACCATTTATAACTCTACTAATATTAGTAACCTAGATAGATACACAACGTTAAATCACCCTTCTTAAAATATACAATCAGTATGAGAAAAAGATATTTACATAGTACGATTTAACATCAATAAAAGTTAATTAATAAATTATCTGTAATTACAGTTCTTGGGCTCGGCCTAGAGTTGCCGTTTCAATGCGGCATTTAGAAATTCAACATACCATAAATACAAGTAAATTTTTTTCACGAATCTTCCGTATAAGGAATAATCACAGAACCCAAAACAGATCTGATAGTCATACTGCTAAGAAGAAACGTTTAAAGAATAAGGGAGGGTAGACAGTCTCAGAAATAACTTGGAAAGCAGTGGGTTAGGGAAAATGTGGAGAAGAAGAGAAATAATGTGAATAATTTCTGGTAGTTGGCAAGAAAGGATTTGGGGACATAAAATACAAAAAATATTCAGTGAGATAACTGACATAAGATATTTAGTCTTCTATATACCAATGAAAGACACATGGGGAAGGGAAAAGTATATAGAAGTGACAAATAAAGAGAAGGGGGAGGGTATTGCATGGCTGAAAGCAGGTGTATGGAGATTAAAAGGCTTAAGGAAAGCTATTTCACAAAACCAATGTCCTATATGTGGCGGAAAGGAGGATGTGGAACACATTTTATTTGAATGTAGGGGGACTGAATTGTGGAGAAAAGAGTATATCAATAAGAAATGGTTTAAAATAGATAGAAATGTAGCGGTAGTTGACATGTTTAAAAAAGACAGTAAGAAGATGGGACAATTTTTATACAAAGTGAGAAATAAATGGATATGAACAGTAAATAAACAAATGGAGTAATAAACTAGAATTAATAACTATTGCAAAATATGAGTATGACCGGTAAAGAGCCAGAACTGAAAACCGGACATGTGCATCTGTATATAGCTTAGCAAAAATAAATAAATAATGCTAAGAAAAGTTATTTTAATCTTCAGACTACTATGCGGTGTGTAGCTGGACACCAGTGTTAACCATTTTTTGGTTTTTATGAGTGAAATGTCCAATTTACAGTTTTGAAGATTTTGTAATTTGTAACAAATTTAATCAGCTTTATTACCATAAATAGTTCCGTAAAACGTTCAATAAATACAGTTGTAAAAAAATAAAATACAACTTGGGGTCGATTTGGTCATCATGTTTCATAAAATGGCTACCTTGTAATTTTTCAGTTATTCTAGCACGCATTGTTGGTTTTAAATTGTTCAGTACCCTCCTAGTGTGCTGTGCAAGGTGTAATCATGTTGAAACGGAAAGGTGAAACTTTTAAAAAGGTCGATGCCAGTTATGTCCAAGAAAAATTAGAAAAACTAGATCAAAGTGTGAGAGTTGCGATACCCACTGTAAGAAAATGCAGAGTATTGTGTCTTGGATGTTACACTTAGTGCACATGAATTGTAAAACTGCATATAAAAACTTAAATGGTTCAGGTAGCGCATTATAAAAATGTGAGAATGTAGTTGTGAAGTCAGTGAAAAATAAAACATAGATAAAGTGAAAAACAAAAAACAAAACAAATTATTTTATCTAATGCGATAATGTTGAATGAAAAAAAATCTGATGTGTTACGCTCAGATGACTTTCTCTACCCTTGTAAAACTATTATTACAAACGCTTATTCTCCATATGCTCATGTTAATCGAGATGTTAATCTAATTGCTAATTTTCTTGTAGATGCAACGGGAATTGGTAGGCTTTAAGCGATAGTCAAATATTTTAAGAGCTGGTTGCAATATGGAGTATTCCATTCTCTTTGCATTACCAGGAGAAAAAAAATGAATAACGAATTTGAGAAAAAGTATAAGCATTGGAAAATCTAAGGGAATAACTAGCAATAGCTCGAAAATGGTTCATGTAACAAAAAAATGTATATGATAAGTTGTGTATTTTAACGCGATCTACATTTTTTGTGTAGTAAAATTTTGTCTATCTCTTATGGTTTACCAGTTATGCAAAAGTCGTTCACAATGAAGAATACTTTTAGAGACATTCCCAGAAAATTCGATATACATTTCATTTGTCATGAAAATATCTTAAACATATGATATTTTAATAAAAATCGTTAGAGCCATTTTTGAGAAAATAAAAATTTTCGAAAAATGTTCCATGAAAAGGGTAATCTGGGGTGGGGGGATTTTCTTGAAAACCTTCGTGTCGCATCTCTGGAAGATACTGAACCTAAATACCAAGTTTGGTGTTTATACGTCTGTTCGTTTTTGAGTTATGCTGTTCACAGACACACACACGGACATGTTTCCAAAAATGCTTTTCTTGGATTCAGGGGGTCTCAAAACATATATTTCCGGTGAAATCTTGGTATCGAATTTTTGGTTGGAATACAATACTTCCCCTACTTACTATACGTAGCAGAGAAATAATAGAAATGAAAATAATATTGTAATTTATAATTCGGTTGTTTGTTTCACAATGCTAATTTTGAGGTACATGGTTGGCACAAAAATGTTGAGACACAAGAATTGTTTTAAACCGGTTTTATTTGTTCTAAGAGCATAAGATAAATACATTGTGTTAATTGGAGCTTTCCACCTGCGTTCCACTTGGACACATCTCAGTGATTTAAAGAGGTACAAAAGCACAGCAGTTTGAAGGTAAGTAAGTAAAATAAATTGAATTTTTTTGTTACACATGTAACAGAGAAATACCATAATAAGAAAGCATTTGGGGTATTTACAAAATGTTCTGAAGCTGTGCTGACAATTTTATTAATCATACGCTGTTATTACTACTTTGGGCCTTCTACTATAGTTCTATAGTACTGGGACTTAATTGTAAAATTTCTGCATTATTTTACATACACATACATACGATGGTGCATGTTAATCATGTGGCAATCTTTCTTATAAAAGGAAATTCACATACAGTTGTAGAACCAATTAAAACAATCCCATTTGCATACTAAAACAAGAGTTTCTCCTCTTTTCTATTCAAATGGATTTATTGATGTATGTTTATGGTGAATTTTAGTAGCAGATGTCATTAGATTTTATTTTATTTGTTATTTGAACTTCTTTAAAATAAAATAATTAAGCACTATGCCCTAAATGCTCTGAAATTACCATTTAAATTAATTGCATAACACACTTCGAATCATAATTTGTGATTCAGTAAAACCAGAGTTCATTGCACTTGGTTTTCTCAACCTAGTCCCAGCCAGCTCTTCTTGAAAGTATAAATGACACTCACATTCTACATTTATTACTTCCTCTACTACTTACCTATAAAAGGTAGAGGAAGTGTTACATTCCACTTCTATATTTGATACCGAAATGTCACCGGAAATGCATTATGATTTAATTAAGAAACAGTTTTTAAAAAAGCTCCCTGTGTGTGTCTGTCTCTGAACAGCATACCTCGTTTGAACACCAAACTTGGTATTTACGTTCATTTTTTCCAAGGATAAAACATGAAGATTTTCAAGAATATTCGCCCATCTCGAACTACTCTCTACGTAGAACATTTTTCGTAATTCTCGATTTCACCAAAAATGCCTTTAACTATTTTGATTAAAATACCACAGGTTTAAGAAATTTTCGTGACAAATAAAATGTGCATCTTGAGTTTTCTCCGAATAAATCTGTGAAAACTTGTTTATCCTGAACGACTGTTTTATAGCTGCTAAAAAAAAGTCTTACTACACAAAAATGTAGATCTCTAAAGCACACAATTCGTGTAAAACTATTTTGTGATACTAAACATTTCAGGGATATTCTGTAATATTGAATTTTTAAACACTTATACTTTTTTCTAGTAGTAAACCGCTATTCGCTTATACTTGTGATCATGCAAGGTCCGTAAAATTTCAAAGTCATTATAAGAGATCCCCATTATAAAAATCTGCCTATTGCTTTAGCCAATACCTATACATATACCAAATGTGAAAATGTGCCGTGAAGGTTTATCTGTATTATCAGGTCTGATGTGATACATTCACATGACCTTCTCTACCCTCTGTCGTTTAATAGTGAATATATAAACTGGGATTACTAAAGCTTATTTATATATCTACTTCATTTTAATCCAACTGAACCTTTGCAGAAATAGCTACATTACAGCTTTCGTTATAGATACAAGAGGAAAGTATAAGAACTGGACACTATATGCTGCCTTAAAATTCCATACTGTTTGAATGGAATCGCGAGAAATAGCTGAATGTTGGCAGGATTTTAAAAGAATAGCTACGTATTGAGCAATTGAAACATTAATAACAAATGTCTCGGAAATGGCTGATGACAAAAGAAAGTTATTTTAAACGAATTGTGTGTTTTAAAGAGAT
Organism: Deroplatys truncata; assembly: GCA_030765065.1. Classification (NCBI taxonomy): domain Eukaryota; kingdom Metazoa; phylum Arthropoda; class Insecta; order Mantodea; family Mantidae; genus Deroplatys; species Deroplatys truncata. The sequence continues at coordinate 65,936,615 of CM060979.1, forward strand.
CTACATTTCCTGTGTAGTCTATTTTTGTCTATCGCTTAACGTTTACCAGTTACAGGTCGAAATTTTGACCTGACACGGCAGAAACGCAGAGGAGAAGAAGGTAGTCTACGGTGGAGGAGAACGGCTGGTAGTATTCACCTTGCGTGGAACACCACTCACTCGGAACAAGTGGTGATGTCACCTTATCTCAAGTCTTGTACACGTCTGCTGCTCTGTTACTACTGATCCAGCAGACAAATAGAACTGTCCAGCTACTGCGCATAAAGATTAGCACGACAGGACAAAAAATCATTCTGTACGCAAGATTATACAAATTTCCATCCTAATGAAGAGGACTTCAGAGACTATTTTCGAAAAATTCAAGATATACATTTGATTCTTCATTTAAATATATTTAATTCATTAGAGCCATATTTTAGAGTCTAAAAATTTCGAAACATGTTTCATTTAAAGTGTAGTTTGGGTTAATTGGATTTTCTTGAAAATCTTCTTGTCGCGTCTTTGAAAGGTACTGAGCTCGTATACCAAGTTTGGTGTTGATCCGACTGTTGCTTTTTGAGTTGCGCTACCTACAGACACACACACACACACACACCACACGGATACACACACGCGGATCTTTTTCTAAAACTGCTTTTTTATTCAGGGGGCACCAAACATGTATTTATGGGTAAATCTCGGTTTCTAATTTTTTGGTGGAATGCAATACCTTCTCAACCCACTAGGTACGTAGTAGAGAAAGTAAAAATAATCTTTTGCAAGAGTAGTTGGTAGCAGAGTGAGTAGAAAAATCATGTAAATTCAACCTACTGACCAGGGAAAACCACAAAAAAAGGTCATAAGGCCTGACGGAAATCGAACTCGGTACCTCCTGAATGTGAATCTCATACGTTACTATGGAGCCCTCTCTTTCGGTTAAGAACATAAGTAGAAACTGCTTTTATTGTGTATATTTTATAACAAATTCAACATTAGAAGAAACGAATTTATTCGTGTAATAACAATAATAATAATAATAATAATAATAATATATCATATTAGGATTATCTAGATAAATTTGCGTGCAATGTATACAGCAAAAACTGGCAAGTTCACACAGAGTTTACAGATGATGCTAAATGGTTTAAGAGTTGACATTTATATGCTTGACTTGGGTAGACTCAGAATAAAACTTTTTCGTGTTTTCTTGATATGCGAATGTTTTTCTCGAAATTGTTAGGAACCAGCAAGGCATCCTGCGTTTAAGCTGTCTCTGCGGTAAAGTACCCCTGCGCGTTAGACCACCATTTGTTCTTGAGTGCCTTGCAGCGTGCTCTCCTCTATCGGCGCTGTTCAAAGCTATTCGTTGCAAAGTACCTAAATATTAACCAGAGATTTTTCTTTTAGCAATATAAATATCCTCTCACACATTCAGCTTTTGGGTAAGAGCAGAAAAACCAATACAATAGTCATAACACGAAAAGAATGAGCCTTCGATCCGATCTACAAGCGTAAATGGCATGCTGTCGTTCACTAATAAAATTGTTCTTCAGTGAAATGGTATAGAGCGTATGTCTTATTCTTCCAACATACGGTTTAGGCCAGACTGTCCTTTCCGAGGCTAATTTTAAAATTTACCCCTCCATTTTCTTCGGGGCTATTCTTAATACATGTTCTTTCCATTTTTTCGGGTATTTTCCTATTTCTTCGAATACATGTTCTAGCAGCTGTTCTGTATTATCCACATTTCTTAATCTCTCTCTTTTGTCATTCCTAGTACAGATCTTAAGAATTTCGTCTGTGTCACTTTTAACCTTGATGTTTCTCTCTTTTTATTAGCCATATTTTACCTTGAATAATAAAAATTATCTAAAGATAAAAAGCCTCCGTAGTTTTGGTTGGCAGTCATTTAAGAGGAGGTACTACGAAGTCAAACCCGGCTCTCTAGAATGGAGGCTGTGCTTCGAGCTGGATACCTGCTCATGTAAAAAAAAACTCTATTCATAAGGCTAATACAAGAAATACCTGGAAAGATTAAATGTTTGACACAAAAGCTTTTAAACCAGAAAAATGAAATTTGATAATATGAAATTGCCACGTGGGTATTGAAAGGTTGGAAAGTAGAGCTTATGTAAAGAACAAAACCTAAACTAAAAATCACACTGTACTATAATACACCTACGAGATGGAGTAAGCTTCTACATTTCTTTTTCAAACAGATAATTCAGTATTTATGGTGCGGATGTCGTTAGTAAAACTTTAAAGTTTCCACTGCTTTCCAAGACGTCTCGGACGTGAATGCAATCATCTATTCGTCTTGTGCAGTTCCCTACAAACGTTGTAATCTCTTTTAATGTTACATAGTTGCTTTCTTCCTCGTGACTGTAGTAAGCTGGTCTAGGCTGCTCGGACGAGGTTCTTTGAACACTGCATCGTACAGCCTGATCCTTAAGTGCTGTAAAGGGTATTTTCTGACCAGTTTTAAACATATAGAATGTCGTCTTCAGAGGAGTGACTGATGGGCTTGTGTATTTTACTTTTTGTACTCAACACCTTTAGAAAACGATAATGATTAACCGTCAGTGTTCAGAAATGAACAATATTATTCCGACAGCATTATTAAGATGACTTTAAGAATTATAGACGTATAAGCCTTTGAATACAACGCCGCCTTCAAGGGACTTCACGACCACTTCAACCGACTTCAAGAAAGTTACATCCTCATCCGCAACTTCCTGGAAACCCACGTGATGCCACACTCCTCTCAATCCTCCTTTACTTCGCTGCGGGGGCAGACTGGGCGTTGGTCAAGTCTGTCTCCCGGCAACAATTCCTTACTCCCCTGGTGACCCCACTGCGGCCCAGTTTCAACCATCAACTTGGAATGCGCGGGTGCTTTAGGCGGTACCGCAGCAAACCTTATCCTTTCGATCCGGTGGAGGAGTTTTTAGTGGGTATGCCGACGCTCGGAGAGCCCCACACTCTCAGTCCCGACTCCCATCGGAGCTGAGGTCAGTGATTAAATCATTTTCTCTTCCGCTCGAAAAAAAAAACAATACTGTGTATAACGTGTATGTAAAATTATTAACACCCGTCTAAAGAATATAGCAGAGCCACTAATAGATGAAGAACAAACAGGGCTTAGAAAATGTCGTTCGCGCAGTGATATATGTTTAGTTTGAAAAGAATTTTAGAAAAACGACGATAAGTCAATATTGAAACGCATATAGCATTTATTGACTTCGAGAAAACTTTCGATTATATAGATAGAAATGAGCTATGGAATATAACGAGTAATTGAGGATAACCCATACATTTAATTGAAGTAATTAGAAGTCTGTATACAGGAACGAATACAATTATAAATCCTCGCACATCAAAAACACATAAAATTGTCACAAATAAGGCTGTAACATAAGGATGTAGTCTATCTCCAAAACTATTCAATATCTATATGACGATCTTGTGAAAATCTGGAAGAGGGAATATATAAATTTAGGCATACAGATAGCTAGAAATTGTTGTTTGAAAATTTTATTGTGCACTGATGAAGTGGTATTAATACAAAAGAGTGAACGCGACTTGCAAATATCCGTTTATAAGCTGAATGTTATAGGAAATAATTATAACATAAAAATATCAAAAAGTATATCAAAAGTGAGAGCACAAAAAGAAAAATATCCTAAAAGACCTAAAATTATAATGGAAGGCAAAATACAAAACAAATCTCCTACTTTGAGTATTTGGACTGTAACATAACTTTTGACAGAGATAAAAACATAGAAAATAAAATAAATAAGATTCACTATATGTGGCACAATAACAAGATCATTACAAAATAAGGCTGGAGAAGCTACAAAAATTAAATTTTATAAAACAATGACTTATGGATTATGAGTGGGAAAGATAAAGTAATTGCAAGCCTCAGAAATGAGATTTCTGAGAAGGGTAAGAGGTTGCACCAGAAGAGATATCTTTCAAAATGAGATATACGGGAAGAACTAGATATACGAAGTAAATGATAAAACTGAAGAGTCCAAGGAGAATTGGAAACAACATTTGATTACGATGAACAATGCAAGATGAGGCAGTATTTTTAACACTTAAATAATTTCAGCCAAATTATATAATATAAAATATAATAGCAGCCCACCTTAAAGCAATATGTGTATGCAATAACATATAAAAAGTCTATATTACAGTCATTTTATATGTTTGTATTATTGTATACAAGTGTAACAATTTTATGTGAATGTATTACGTAATTTAATAATGTAGGAGCTGTGAGAATAATAGCTTAAAAGTTGCTAACAAGGAGGTAACAATGAGGTAACTTTGGGGCAATAATGAATTTTAAAGTTTAATAATACTACTAGTCATTATTGGAGCAACAATATAAATTTTGTGACAGTTTATAAAATAGCCAATCAACAACCATAAAACAGCTTAAGTTAAATAAAAGTATTCTATTGGATTAGGAATAACCAAACAGAGACTTTAAATACAGAAGTTTACAAATTTAGGCGGTTGAAATCTATTCAGTTGCTTGTAGACAGTGGTTATAACTGGACGCGAGATGTGTCCTAGAGAAATTTAATACTTATTCGTGTGAGACGAAATTAGTTTACGTGTTAAAAAGTGCAAGTAATTAACAAAAGAATCTTACAGCTCTCTATATCATTGAAGTGTTATTTAAATCGTGTCAATAATTAAGAAAAAGTAGTGAAGTAGAAATTATAATCTGTGTAAGCCTACATTCTTCAGCCGCATCACGTCCTGTTAAGAAATTCATGTCTTTAAAAAATAACACTGACGCAGCCGAGGCAAATATAAATATATAATATTTAAAGAAACTGTCAAAATTACAAAGTTAATTTTTTTAAACATTTTTTGAGACGAAGCCTACCGGAAACATTTTACCATGAGTGCGGTTGCAACTACTTCAAGTTCGGCTCCCCAACAATCAAAATATAATACATCTTCAAACTGACTTTCCATACGTAGAAGCAACAAACCTTCTTCAAGCTGGCTCTCAAAACGTGGGGCAAACAACAGTACAAAAAATACATCTTTTTCAAAGAATAGCATTGATGTTAAGAGCATAAACCACGAGGTAGAAAAGATGTGGACGCCCAGGACGTGTAGCTGAGCACGGGAAGACAGAATAGGCAATTTCTCTAATCTTTGCAGTGAAGAAGAAAGAACTATTATCAATTTAAGGAACGACAAAATGAAGGCTGAACAAATACATTAAAATTTAGGTGGATACAGCCTAGAGTATGCAACGGAGAGGGACGCCTCGCGCACTGCGACCTACATAGTTTTATTGTGGCTACCATGATGACAGACTATAGAGACGCGCGGATGTCCGTAGCAATTCCTGACTTGAAGTACCGTCCCATTTTTGTAGCTGCCCAGAGAGAGCGATGAACGACCCGTTAATGTTAAGGTTTCCTTTCCTGTGAAGTTTTAAAAACAGAACATATTTTTAGTTTACAAGATCAATGTTGTATTTTAAACTATTAAAACTTAATATTATTTTATATCTTTGTGGTTTATAGATTTGTTCTTCTAAACATGAACATTCATTAATCACTTTATTAAGATTTCCTTCTAGTATCAACAGAGAATACTCCTTTGTTGGAACAAGTATCTGCACCATGTGCCCGACACCGCCTTAATCCCTAAAACCTAGAGGCACGCCTGAGGCATACAAGGCGACGGAATGAAAGGGAAATTATGGAAAGGAATTCATGGTAAATGATAAACCACTCTAGCCTTCGTTTATCTACCAGGAAACCCATGAAAAACCCAAGAACAGTGGCTAGTAGACGGAAATCGAACCCGGCACCTCCGATTGTGAGCCACAGAGTTACCGTAAGGCTCGATGAATTATGTGAATAAGTAAATGGATGCACATATGGTTTTAATCGTATATACAATTTAGGCATAACAATAAAACAGTATTTTCTTCTTCCATTACATAAATATATTGGAAAATAATAAATAAAGACTCTGCAAGATTATTAGTATCTTTTTCATTATTTAAATAGGATTGTTACAATTCTGAAGATTGCCTCTGAGAGAAATCTCTCTATTTGGATAATAACACTTGAAAATACAAGACAAACATTTCTGAAAGAATGCTTATAATGAATCAAAAAGCGTTCCAGGTCATTAAAACAGCCTGTATATCCTTGAACAACAGATGGCTCTACACAGAAGAAAAATATTATTTATTTGTATTCTTGATGTTTATAGTTTACAGGATTATAATTTCTTCCATTCACTATTCTTTGCTTATTTTATTTTCGGATAAAAATGAAACCTAAATAATGAAATCAATAATTATCCAAGATACAAACAAACTTTAAAGTCATATTTTTAGCCCAAAATATCAAACTTATACTTATGACGATACCTTAATTTATAATTTCCGGGTTTTTAAAAGCTATTTAAAAGCAACTAAACGGACTTTAATACTAATACAGCTTCAAATATAATATTTACAATAAGTTCTCTCAAAATTAAAAAACTCACACATCTCAACGTTTCAAAAGGAGCTGCACGTATAAAAAAGTTCTAAAAGTTCCATTTATATGCAAAATAAAAGCTTAGAAGGCAGAGAATATTGTTCATTTAACAGTTTAAGATTGAATACAAAGCAATATAAATGAATAAATTCCATGCAGACAGCTCCAAAATGTAATGAAAATGGATCGAATTTTACTGTTTTTAAAGTTATGCTTTTGACAAAGTTTTAATCTTGTTATACTTTTTCAGAAATGTTATTTTTACGTATTTTATAACATTTGCTTAATTATACCTAACATAACCATTTAAGATTGGTTTGAAAATGTGGATATTCAATCGAGAGTGTGGATACTTTAACCACTATTAAAACAGCGGTGTGCGCGGTTATTAAGCATACTAATATGCGATGCTGTATTTGAAAGTTGAAACATTCCCAGTAGCAAATCACTATGCTAGCATAAGCTTCTCAGGAGAGCAAAAAACATGGCAATACATTTATGCACTTAAAATCCCAAAATACCTTTTTGCTTTCTCTACCACGTACCTAGTAGTTAAAGAAGGCATTGCATTCAACCCAAAAATTGTATACCGAGATTTCTGTGGACGTACATGCTTTGGGGCGCCCTGAATCAAAAAAGAGCATTTTAAAAAAAGGGTACATGTGCGTTTGTCTGTGTATGCCCGTAAACAGCACAAGTCAAAAACGAATAGATGGATAAATACCGCACCTGCTACTTAGGTTCAGTACCTTCTGAAGATGCAACTCGAAGATTTTCAAGAAAATCCCGCCACCCCAATCTACCCTTTACATGGAACATGTTTGGAAAGTTTTGTCTTTTTAAAAATGATTCTAACGATTTTGATTAAAATATCGTATAATAAAGATATTTACGTGACAAATAAAATCTATTTCTTGAATTTTCTGGAAATAGCCTGTGAAGTCTTCTTTATTCGGAAGGGATTTTGTATGACCTTGTATAACTGGTAAACGTTAAGCGATAGACGAAAATGTACTACACAAAAAAATGCAGATCTATTTAAAATACACATTTTACTTAAAACACATTTTTCGTGGCATAAGCGGCGGTGAGATATTCGTTATCAAAGGTTCGAATTGTTCAGTACTTGTCATTATTTTAAAGTTTCAGGGATTTTCAGTTATTTCTTGGGATTGCATGGAAACAGTATGGAAATTTAAGGCCAGCATATAGCGTCAGTTCTTAAATATTTGACTCTCGCTATTAAACTAAATGTTTCTGCAAAGGTTTATTTGGATTAAACTGTAGTGTATAGAAAAATAAGTTCTAGTAAGAATGGTTTGTGAACCCACTATTCAAGATAGAGGATAGTAAAGGTATTTTGACTCTACAATACCAGTTTTTGTATAAAAATTATTTAAAAGCATTATTTTTTATGTTAAGCACGTAATAGATTATTTAAAATTTAGTATGATTTTGTTGTACTTAATATTTGGATTTTTTATTTCCTCAACTACTTAGTTACAGTAAGCAGAGAAAGTATTTCGTTTCAACCAACAATTCGATGATAAGTAATACATGATCAGAAATACATGTTTTGAGGCACTCTGAACCCAAAAATAGGATTTTTGGAAAAGACTCCTCCTGTCTGTCTGTTGTACGTCTGTGTGTGTATGTGTGGGTGTATCTATGAATACCGTAACTTTAAAAAGAAAAGTCGGTTATATATGAGACTTAGTGAGACTTTCGTACATTTTGAAGTAAATACTCCACCACAACATCTTTTAACGTGTAACATTTTACAGTGTCTTTGATTTGTTAAGAATGGCGCTAACGATTTTGATTAAACTACTATATGTTTAACCTATTTTCATGATAAAATCTACAACTTCAATTTCATGGGAGTAGCCTCTGAAGACCCCTTTATTCTGAACCACTTTTTTATAATTGTTAAACCATAAGAAGTAGACAAAATCTTACTAAGCAAGAAAATGTAGTGGGTTGCATACAGATAACTTGCTCTACCCTCTACCATTAATTAGTGAGTATAGGAAAATTTAGTTTACTATCTACTTAGTTTTAATCCAGTAAAACCTTTGCAGAAAAATCTGCATTAGGCATTTAGCTACAGGTGCAAAGGGATTGTCAAATGTTTAAGAACTGGACGCTGTACGCTGGCCTTAAAATTCCATACACTTTCCATGCAATCGGGAGAAAGAAATGGAAATCGACGGGACTGAAAAATAATGACCAAGTATTGAAGAAATCGAAACATTACTGTCTCGAAAACGCTGATACCACATAGAAAGTTATTTGAAATAAATTCTGTGTTTTAAAGAAAGTTATATTTTAGTGTAGTATGTTTTCGTCTATCGGTTAGCGTTTAACAGTTATTCTAGATTGTAAAAATTTCTTTCGAATGCATAGGACTTCACAAGCTATCGCAGAAAATTCAAAATATGCGTTTTATTTCTCATGTAAATATCATTAATATATGGCCTTTTAATCAAAATCATTACAGCCATTTTTGGAAAATAAAGTATTTCGAAAAATGTTCCATGTAAAGAGTAGTTTGAGGTGGGGGATTTTGCTGAAAATCTTTTGTCGTAGGAAACCACAGAACTTTAGTAAGAATAGTTTGTACATCCTCTAATTTGAGGCAGTACTTTTAACACTTAAATTATTTCAGTCTAATTATATAAATATAAATTCAATAACAGCCCGCCTTAAACCAATATGTGTACGTAGCAATATACAAAAAGTGTATATTACAGCCATTGTATATATTAATATTATTGGTTCAATAATGTTATGTGAATGTATTAAGTAATTTAATAATGTAGGATCTGTGAGAAATAGGTCAACAGTTGCTAACAATGAGGTAATAATGAGGCAACCTTGAGGGAACAATGAATGTGAGAGTTTAATAATGCTGCTTGTGATTCTTGGAAGGAATAATGTAATTTTAGTAACAGTTTATAAAATAGCCAATCAACAAACAGAAAAAGCTTTAGTTAAATGTAGATATTCAATTGGAGTAGAATTAGCCAATCATAAACTGAAAAGGAGAAACATTTACAAATTCAGAAGTCAGTTGCTTGTAGACAGTGTTTATAACCGGATGCGAGATGCGTCCTCGAGAAATTTAATACGTATTCGTGTGAGACGAAAATAGTTTTACGTGTTAAAAAGTGCAAGTAATTAATAAAAAAATCTCACAGCTCTCTATATCAGTGAAGTGTTATTTAAATCGTATTAAGCATTAATAAAAGGAGTGAAGTAAATTTATAATCTGTGTAAGACTACATTCTTAAGTCACACCACAACCCTGCCAAGGCATCCATGTCTCTAAAATAAATACTGACGCAGCCGAGGTAAACATAAATATTAAATATTTAAAGAACCAGTTTAATTACAAAGTTAGTATTTTTTAAACATTTTTGGGGCAAAGGCCACCAGAGAGTATATTTAGGGCAAAGGCTACCGGGTACCATACGTGCGGTTGCAACCAACTTCAAGTTCGGCTCCCAACAGTTGAAATATAATACAACTCCTTCAATACAAACTACTTCAAATTGACGCCTAAAACGTGGTGTAAATAACGTAAAGATACTAACAACTTAAAATAAAGATAGAGGGTAGATAATAATCCCCAAATATTTAATGTTATTAAGCCTCCAATAATTAAACCTATATGAAATATAAAGTATAGGCAGCTCTAAAAAATGAAATTAATATAAGAAAAAATATAGATATTCATATCCAACCTACTATTCTATTGAACAATCCAATTTCTTGAATATTTGTTTTGTTTTGTTTCAGTGTCTCGACACTCTGCGCCTTGCACTCTGAAAAGGCGACTGATTTAATTATAAAATCATATATTCCTTTTTTAAGTTATACCATTCATGGATAGACATAATACAAACACAAGACTGCGCGAAAATCATTTTTTAATTTGTTTTACTCATTAATCCAAAATTTATATTTCCAATAAATGCTATCGAATTTTTGGTAAATTACGTCCACTGCCTAGTTAAGGGTAGAGAAAGTAACATGTATACATTAATCTGTCATCGCCTTTAAAACTTTGATTGCTCCTTTTAAAAACCCTCATTTTGTGGGTTAGGTCATTAATCTATTTAAACCTACGGGTGATAGACCTCGTCAAAAGCACGGACTCATGAGCGGAGGTCCGCGGTTTAAATCCAGTCAGAACCGTCCTCCCTGACTGGGATTTTATTCAGGTTTTCCTTAAACTTAGGCTTAAAAGGTTCCCTTCCCAAATTTCCTTTCCCAATAATCCTATCTGTTCATGTATTATCAGAGACAACCGCCTTTGGTGTGCTATGCAGTAGGAACCGTTGTTAAACCCTACAATGAGCTACAAATGAATGGATTTCATTTATTTTCTCGATTTTACTTGCTCTACCACGTACATAATAGGTAGAGAAGGTACTGCATTTCACTAAAAAATTCGATACCAAGGTTTCGCTCTAAATACATGTTTTGGGACCCCCCGAATCATAAACAAGCATTTCTAGGAAAAGGCCCGTGTGTATGTGTGTGTGAATAGTACAACACAAAACGAAGAGTTGGTATTTAAGTTTAGTATCTTCCAAAGATGTGTCACGAATATTTTCCAGAAAATTCCTACCCAAACTCCCTTTGCATGGAACACTTATCGATTTTTTTATTTTCTAGAATATGGTTCTAACATTTTTTATTAAAATGTCATCTATTAAGGATATATATATATAATGAAAAATAAAATTATATCTCGAATTTTCTGGTAATAACCTGTGATGTCCTCTTTATTAGGAAGGGATTTTTTGTATAATCTTGTCTAATTAGTAAAGGTTAAGCGATAAATGAAAACACGCTACACAAAAATGTAGATCTCTTGAAGACGCACAGTTTATTTTAAATAGCTTTTTTGTGGCATTAGCCATCTCCGAGATATTCGTTCTTTGTTCAATTCTTTATCATTCTTTTCAAGTCCTGTCAATTTTCAGTTGTTTCCCACCATGTCATGGAAGGAGTACACAATATTATGGTTAGTTGTTCAATATTTCACTACTACTGATGTGGCATTTGGTTGTGGTAACATTTGTAAGAACACATGTGGTTATGGCAACATTTGTTTGGTCTATGTTAAAGTTGGTATTACAGACCGGAATGATGTAATAGGAGTGGGGGTAAACCGGTTGTTGTAGTATTGTAATGATTAAGCGTCTAGGACGCTACCTCTCTTCTAAATTAATTAGCTAACAGTGCAGATGTTAGGACAGGACGCTCCGTCAAGCAGAAGGTAATATGTATCAGTTTTAACTTGTAGTAAATCCTTACCATCTAAATTTCTGTCATGTGAATCCTTAATGTAGTTAGTTCCTTCCTTCCTACTCATAATGATCTAGGAATATTTTAAGAGTTTTCAGGTGTTTTAGGAACTTATTTTGAGCTCGCTCCGTCGGACTTCGTGTTAGTTTGATATGATTTAAACTCCGATACCGTGCTCTACCTCCTGTGATATGTGAAAATATAAGAGGTTACGACACTATTCCCTTTATACTTTAACGAAATGTGTAACGTAGAGGTTTATCTCAATTAAAATAAAGAAGACAAAAATATGAACTTTCGTAGGAATATTTGGTATACCCACAAACGATTGGGGTAGAGGAAGTTATGTGAATTTAACACATCAGATTTCTTGCTAGAAGAAATTATTGAATTGGGATGCAGAGTCGTTAAGATTCATATTCTCTGCTGAATGTTAACATCGAAATAAAACGCCTGGAAAATGTTCTGTCTCTTCAGTGTCTGCAATATAAGGAACTATCGTTTTGCGCATCGTCGGCGCTGTAATATGCATTAAAAAGCTATTATGTACGTCTAAAGGATGAAATTAAACCCAAAATGCTAGTTCGGTCTCTGTTTCCATGACAATCAAGGAAAGAATCTTGTCTGAGCTCACTCTGAATATTGCGCCATTGATAACCTTCATACAACTTCGAAGTAATGCACAAGAAGAGAATATAATGGAAGAATGCAATAACCAGTGGAGCGGAACGTCGCATCTCGAAGACAACTCCAGAAGCTATATAGTTTCATAAGCTGAAGGAGATATAGCACCTCCTATGTATCAGGCGGGTTACGAAAGAAGAGTATAAAATAAAATTAAGCTAGCCCTGTGCGTGCTGCATAATATGTCCATTTGAGGCGTCTGAGAGGGCAAACAGACTGGCCAGCCCCATAAGCATTTACCGGCTTCCCGTTGTGCTGGCAAATGAGTTTCTCCTCATAGCTAAGTGTTGGGGGAATGCTAACAGTACCTGTATCCACTGCTTATCAGTATCAGCTTATTTACATGGCCACCTTAATTTAGAGTTCATCGAAGTAAGCATGATCCTTTTCCAAATAACAAAACTTCTGCTCCTTTGTTCCCCAAAAATCAGTTCTATATTCCCTTAAAATCACCAGTTTAGTTAAGACAATACCGTCTAGAGGATTGAAAATATGTTTTAATATAATGGTCAATGGTTTATTACTGTGTATACAAAGTATTCTTACGAAACCTTATTTTTATATCTAGTCAATTTTGATCGAAATAAACAGTTACAGAAATAGGTATATGACACATTTAGATTGGATACAAAGGGAAAAGTTATAGTCAAATATTTAAGAAACAGACGTTATATGCTGGCCTTAAAGTTTCATACTGTTTCCATGCAATCGCGAGAAACATCTGGAAATAGACAGGACCTTAACACAAGACAAAATATTGAACAAATCGAACCATTAAACAGAAATGTCAGATAACAGAAAAAAAATATTTAAAATAAATTGTGTAATTTAAAGAGTTCTGTATTATTTGTGTAGTAAGTTTTCGTATATCGCATAGAGTTTATCAGTTATACAAGATTGTACTTCACCGGCTATTCCCAGAAAACTAAAGATATACACCTTATTTTTCATATAAATATGCTTAATATATTGTATTTTAACCAAAATCTTTAGAGATATTTTTGAGAATATAAAAAAATGTCGAGAAATATTTCATATAATGGTTAGTTTGGGGTGGGAAAACTTTCTAACAATCTTCCTGTCGCATCTTTGGAAGGTAAATATCAAATTTTGTATATACAGCCTGGGCCATTAAAGTTGGCACTGTACGTTGTCTCCATAACTAAGCATTGCAGAAAGAAATGTCTAGAATAAAAGTTGCTTGATATTATGGAGGAATGTAAATACCATTAGCCGTATTTTATTTGCAAGACGTTGTGATTGTCATTTTGAGTCAATTTAATTTGATCCTAATTGTAGGTTCCCATTTAAAAATTTAAATTGACCCTAAAATGACTTCATAACTTCCTTAAAACAAAGCATGACTTATGGCATTTACTTTCCCCCATAATATCAAGCAATTGGAGATAGTGTACAGTCTCAACTTAAATAATCCACCCTGTGTATCCAACTTTTCGTTTTCGAGTGATACAGACACACACACACACACACACACACACACACACACACACATATATACACGCACGAGGATCTTATTCTTAAAATTCTTTTTTTTGGGATTCAAGGGGTCTCAAAACATGCATCTCCGTTGAAATTTCGATATCGAATTTTTTTAATGGAATGCAATACCTTCTCTACCTCCTATGTACGTGGTAGAGAAAGTAAAAATCTGCTATTTTACAACTTTCCAACCTTCTTCACTTACTCCATTTCTTGTACAATATTGGGATTAATGAAACCAAAATTTTTCAATAATACAGTAAGGTTTTAGCGTTTACAATGATATATTTAAGAGCAAATTTATATCAAAAAGTGCAAAATTATAAAGCCAATATTAACATACCGTTGTGAGACCTGGGTGTTCAAAGAAACATTCTGAAATTTATGCATGCGCCCATTAAAGGTAAGCAAGAGAAATGAAGTATCCGGAGAAATGAGGAATTATAAAACAAAATAAAAAACGAAAACAATTATGAATTTCATAAAACGTAGAAACTAAGATATTTCGGGTATATACCAGGTGGCCCAAATAAGCCGTCATTTGCAGTATTATATTTCTCGCATACATAGGTGCAAAAGAAGTTGCCGCATCACTGTTGATCAAAGGGACAGTGCATGTACAAGGTGAAAGGTCACGGTAGTGCTGTTTTGTGCATACGAAACTACGTGTTATTTTGTACTTTTAAGCGTCGTGCGGTCGCTTGCATGCTGTTCGGACAAGGTCATTCAGACAAAAAGGCAGTGTTCACCAAAAACGAACATCAAAATGCAGCTGAGGCTCGAAGGCTGTGTTCGGAACATTCTCAGACGCGACATCTTCTGCGCATGTGTTTTTCTCTTCTTTTCTTTTGACATATAGAAATAATATTAGGAAATGCTGGATCATTCCAGGTAGAATGTGGGCCTGAGAGGCCCTTACACCAATTCGTCCACCAAGGTGTGCATGTTTTTGCATATGCGTATTATGGATAATGCACTAATGGAAAAGAATTTAATTTTAACGCACATTTAAGGATAAATAAATATAATAAAAATAGAATTTTGTTTTATCTTGTGAACTTTGCGGCACCAACTGGTGCCATGTAGTTGTACTGATTATAGATTAACTTTCATTGAACTAAATGGCTATAATGTGTTCTCAAGTTTGCGTCAAGCGGCATTCCTAAATTCTTGTTAATGAGCGAATTGCTTTTTAAATGACTGATAACACACCCCCAGACGTACACACATAGGTACTCACATTCAAACACCAGGCTGTGAAATGGTTTTCTTTAAAGACAACTTTTTGGAACCCAGGCGGGAATCAAACCCAGAACACCTCATATAGCATGCAGTTTTTCTACCGAATGAGCTCTGGAACCAGTAATAGCAGTTAAAGTGTTCGTTTACAAACATTGGTCTTTTATTTAGCGGTCTCCTCCCTGTCGGTATGGAGTCCCCTTTGCAGTTCTGCTTAGGCAAACCTTTTGACATCCGCGCTATCCGGTATAAACTAACTTCAACCAAGGATGGCTTGTGTAGGCCACCTGGTATATATAGACATAGATATAAATGGAAACAGCTCGAATAAAAAACAAGCGGCAGACCTAAGAATAGATAAGAAGATGATATAATCAGAGACCTCAGAACCATTCAAGAAACGGAAGTCACTTAATTAGAGAACACATAGGGCGGAGGACTATTGTAGAGAAAGACAAAATTTTCAGCCAATGTAGGTGTGAAGTCTATTAGGAGGAACTAAGTATTAATTACATTTATGTAATTGTTAAATATACAGTTGAACCTCTGTTAGCCGGAATAAAGAGGGAATGTGATTTATGATAATCAAAATTTCAGATAAAATGTGTCATTTATAGTAGTTAAGAAACGGTTTTTAAAGTTTTAAGTGAAAGTAAGTAAAGACAGTGCATGTACATACAATGCTAACAAAGTATTTAATAAACGAAAGCTACTGTATTTACCTAAAGATGTTCCATAATACATGCAGTACATTTAACTACATATGTAGTACTAATTTTGTAGAAAAGGTCTATTTTCTTGTGCACTTTCTGTTCACTTCGTTTTCTAGCCGCTATGTCACGCCACCGTTTCATTAGCAGAACGTCAGATGGCTTTGATTCTTCACGTCTTTCGACAAGCCGTAATGCTATCCGGCAAGGATTTTTAGAAAGAGAAAGGTAGATACAGTTCCTTCTCATTAGTTTAGTTACCTGATGGCTACTGGGAAATCCCTTCTATGAAAAATCTGATGTGTTACACTCACATGACTTTCTCTACTCTTGTACAAACTATTTTTACAAACGCTTATCCTCCATATGCTTCATGTTAATCGAGATATCGAGATGTTAACCGTATTGCTAATTCTCTTGTAGATGCAAGGGGAACTGCTAGGCTTTAAGCTATAGTCAAATATTTTAAGAGGTGGTTGCTATATGGAGTATTCCATTCTCTTTGCATTATCAGGAATAAAAAAATGAATAAGGAATTTGAGAAAAAGTATAAGTATTGGAAAATTTAAGGGAATAACAAGCAATATCTCGAAAATGGTTCACTCAACAAAAACAAATGTATATGACAAATTGTGTATTTTAACGCGATCTACTTTTTTGTGTAGTAAAATTTTGTCTATCTCTTATGGTTTACCAGTTATGCAAAAGTCGTTCACAATGAAGAATACTTTTGGAGACATTCCCAGAAAATTCGAGATATAAATTTCATTTGTCATGAAAATATCTTAAACATATGATATTTTAATCAAAATCGTCAGTGTCATTTTTGAGAAAATTAAAATTTTCGAAAAATGTTCCATGTGAAGGGTAATCTGGGGTGGGGGATTTTCTTGAAAACCTTCGTGTCGCATCTCTGGAAGATACTGAACCTAAATACCAAGTTTGGTGTTTATCCGACTGTTCGTTTCTGATTTATGCTGTTCACAGACGAACACACACACACACACACACACACAGACACATATATATATATATATATATATATATATATATATATATGTTTCCAAAAATGCTTTTTTTGGATTCAGGGTGTCTCAAAACAGATATTTCCGGTGGAATCTTGGTATCGAAATTTTGGGTGGAATACAATACTTCCCCTACTTACTATACGCAGTAGAGAAAGTAAAAAGTGATGAAAGGTCTGTATCTAGCTGTCCATAATACTATGTACCCCACCAAGAATACTTAATCTGTAATAATGTCAGTTCGCCGTTGTGACCGTAAATGACTGACAGCTAAAGGGCCAGCCTATAATTAATGAAGGAACCAAAGCAGTTGTCAGTAGAGATGGGATGGAAACAGTCGAGGTCAAAGTCAACTCATTCCGTTATGCATCCCCTTTGTCATTCCTAGCGTAAGTTAACAAATGACGTTTCCTCAATTCGCTTTAACCAAAAATAGTTATTCTTTCGGCCGTTACGATTAGAAGTGTTTCGGATATCAGAGGTTCTAGTATGAGATTAATGCCAGTTACATGCCGTTTGTGCAACACAGGAGAATATCTCATCTCACGAAACACCCTCACATGTGCCGGAACCTTTTTCTAAAGGTTAGATTGGTATTCAGGGTGGCCCAAAATATATAAATTTCCGGCGAAATCGTTACACCAAATTTTTGGGTCGATTACACACTTCCTTCAGGCAATGAATGCATAAAATAATACACAGGGTTAGCTTAAAGTCGAATCACCTATATGTTCCAAAGTATTAACTTCACTTACGTGACTTGTTATTTGGAGCAAACTTAAAGCCAAGAATGAAATTATGGCAGTCAGTTTTATCTTATTCTTATAAATGGCGTCAATTATCCTACTGTAGACGGTACGACCTATAGTTTCATATATTCGAAAAAGCGTTTTTAAAATATTGTCAAAGATATGGATTCTGCGAACAATCTAGCTTCAAATGTAGTACTTTGTGGCATTGATTTGTTTAAAATTTACATACTGTTGGTATAACAGATGAATAATTCAGGAAAAACTCGCCGTCAATTTCATGCTTTTCTCAATACCGAATTTCGGCATCAAATGCAATATTTCCTACATTGTATTTAAGAGGGAGAGAAAGTAAAAATCTGATGTGATACATTTACATGAATAAAATAAACCTCTGAAGAAATAGCTACATTACACATTTCGTTATAGATACAGTAAAATGTATAAGAACTGGATGCTATATGCTACCCTTAAAATTCCATGCATTCCCGAGAAAATATAAAAATCGACGAGACTTTAAAAAATGACAGGTATTTAACAATTCGTACTTTTAATAACGGATATCTCAGAAACGGCATATACCACAGAAAACTTATTTTAAGTAAATTGTGTGCTTTAAAGAGATCTAATTTTTTTGCATATTACGCTCTCATCTATCGCTTAACGTATACCAGTTATACAAGCTTATGCATAATTTGAAGAGGACCTCACAGCGTTTTCTCAGAAAACTCAAGATATAAATTTTATTAGTCATGTAAATATGTTTAATATACGATAATTTAATTAAAATCTTTAGAGGCCTTTTTTAAATACTCAAAGTTTTCGAAACATATTCCATGTACAGGGTAGTTGAGGTTTGGGGGATATTCTTGAAAATCTTCGTGTCGCATTTTTGAATGGTACTGAACCTAAATACCAAGTGTGGTGCATATCCGACTTTTCGTTTTTGAGTTCAGCTGTTTACAGGCAGCACACAAATACACACACGCACAGAGACACACACACACGGACCTTTTCCTTAAATGATTTGGTTTAATAAAAAACATGCATTTACGGTGAAATATTGGTATTGAATTTTTGGGTGGAATGCAATACCTTCTCTACCTACTATGTACTTGGTAGAGAAAGTAAAAATTCATTGGGTAACCTCTTATGAGCAGATGATGAATTAGCTAAACACAAAATCTCATCTGTAAGGAAAGGGTTGTTTCAGAGATATTTTCAAAAGCCCGTCGGTTTAAGTAATTGCCGAAACGCAACTACTCTACGTGATCAAAAGTATCCGGACACCTGACTGAAAATGACGTACAAGTTCGTGGCGCCCTCCTTCGGTAATGCTGGAAGTCAATATGGTGTTGGCCCACCCTTAGCCTTATTGACAGCGTTCACTCTCGTAGGCACACTTTCAATTAGGTACTAGAAGGTTTCTTGGGGAATGCCAGCCCATCCTTCGCGGAGTGCGGAACTGAGAAGAGGTATCGATGTAGGTCGGTGAGGCCTGGCACGAAGTCGGCGTTCCAAAATTCCCAAAGGTGTATAGGATTCAAGTCAGAACTCTGTGCGGGCCAGTCCATTACAGTGATGTTATTGTCGTGTAACCACTCCGCCACACCCCGCGCAATATGAGCAGGTGCTCGAACGTGTTGAAAGATGCAATCGCCATCCCCGAATTGCTCTTCAACAGTGGGAAGCAAGAAGGTGCTCAAAATATCAATGTAGGTCTGCGCTGTGATCGTGCCACGCAAAACAACAAGGGTTGCAAGCCCCCTCCAGGAAAAACACGACCACACCATAACACCACCACCTCCGAATTTCACTGTCGGCACTACACACGCTGACAGATGACGTTCACCGGGTATTCGCCATACCCACACCCTGCCATCGGATCACCACATTGTATACCGTGATTCGTCACTCCACACAACGTTTTGCCACTGTTCAATCGTGTAATGTTGACGCTTCTTACACCAAGCGAGGCGTCGGCGGTCTCTGTCAGTCAACAGACGATGTCGGCTTGTACGCTTTTGTGCTGTACATGTCCCTTCACGTTTCCGCTTCACTATCACTTCAGAAATAGTGGACCTAGGGATGTCTAGGAGTATGGAAATCTCGCGTACAGGCTTCTGACACAAGTAACACCCAATCACCTGACCACGTTCGAAGCCCGTTAGTTAGACGGAGCGTCCCATTCCGCTGTTTCACGATGTCTAATGACTATGAAGTCGTGGATAATGAGTACCAGGCAGTAGGTGTCAGCACAATGCACCTAAGGTGAAAAACGTTTGTGGGGGTGTCCGGATACTTTTGATCCCATAGTGTAATTGATAGCTAAAGATAGATAGATATATAAGGTATCTTTATTGGTTTCAAATCATGAAGGGGGCCTCCGAAACCGGGCAGAACATCCGCGCAACTCAGTCGAGCCATTGTGTTTCTACAATTACCTCCTGGAGGGAGAGTTAAGGGAGGAGACCCGAAGGGCGACAAGATCTGGATGACGACGGGCGGTAGCACAGACGGGATCCATTATGTTTCCAGATTGAACGTCTCCAACGCCTCCCAAGAGCTCCGAGCCTCCAGGGATCCCCCGAAGGCATGTGGAGGCGGGTTTCAGACGAGCATTCCCTGGACAACGTCACGATGAAACCTTCACAGATCGCACAGCATCCGCCCATACGCAAACCGCCAAACACCTTCACCTGGTCCTACAACCTTGAAACAGATGACAAGGAAGGTAATGGGTACAGGAAGTGGGGGGCCAGGTGAGTCGTTGTAGAAGATGAACCACCACAGTGTTCGCCTACCATCCTGGAGAAACCACGAAAAATTATGGATCAGGGCGGCCGGTCACCAGGGATCAAACCCGTGACCTCCCGAATGCAAGTCCCACACGTTACTACGTCTCCAACTAATTTGCTTGCTTGATACGTACTGCAGCACGAAACTTACACCGGAACGCATTTTTCCAAGCTTTAATTTATATGGTTTTGAAAAGTTCTACGTCACGTAATTAACCATGTATGTTATGAATGTTGCCTGAACATAAAGTACCACATAGCAGGAAAGAATTTGAGTTCCATTAGAATAAAATACATAGAAAGTATTTTATTTTTTACTTCCTCTATTACTACTTACTTATAGAAAGTAGAGGAGGTATTGCATTTCACCCAAGAATTCGATATGGAGATTTCACCAGAAATAGACACAACAGAAAAGTATTTTTGAAAAAAAGGATCATGTGTCTGTCTGTGACAGCATAACTCAAAAACGAAAAAGGTTCAAGTCCTTCCAAGGATACGATACGAAGATCTTCACGAAAATCTCCCCAACTTAAGCTACCCTTTGCATGGAAGATTTTACGAACTGTTTGATTTCTGAAAAAATAGCTTTAAGTAAGAAACAGCTCTACAATCAAATGGTTATTCAGTCCAAGAGGTGAGAAGAGCCTGCCGTCCGGCCAAGCCCCGACCGGTTACTCAGCACCAACCCAAAAGCAAGTCCATTGTCTTTCTGCCATATTTCAGAAATGTCACTGACGGTATTGAACATATACTTCAACGTCATAACGTCAAAACAGTATTCAAACCTACAAGACAATTAAACAGCCTACTGCGCTCTTCCAAAGACCCCCGAGATCCCCTGTCATCGGCCGGTGTTTACCGTATTCCTTGTTCCTGTGGTTCAGTGTACATTGGTACCACACAGCGGAGCGCAAACACCAGACTTAGCGAACACAAAAGAAACTGCCGCCTGGGCCATACAGAAAAATCGGCAGTCGCCGAACATGCCATTGAAGCCGAGGACGAACACATTATTAGATTTCAGGACACCAACATTCTTTCCTCCATAAAGCATTACCATACCCGGCTACAACGCGAAGCAATAGAGATTTATAAACATCCCAATAATTTCAATAGGAAAGAAGAAGCATTGAAACTCAACAGTAACTGGCATCTAGTCATCAAAAACAAGAAAGGTCACACAAAACCGAAAAACACTGCGAGCCAATCAGAAGAGAGCAACAACACAGCCGGCGCCAGCCCCCTCATACCAGCGGGCCAATCAGCAGAGAGCGCCCACACTATAAAGAGAGCGGCACTAACGGCCAACGCATCAGACGCTGCGATACTTTCACCGAGAAGACTTCGTCCGCGCCACTGAAGATGTCCACCACAGTTGTGGACGAAACGTCTGGGAAATCTTTCTTCAGCAGACCACGGCATAACAGCCCGGAAAATCATATTAGTTATAAATAGCTTTAAGGTTTTTAATTGCAATACCAACATTAAAAGATATTTATGTGATAAATAAAACGTATATGTTCAACTTTCTGCGAATAGCCTGTGAAGTCCTCTTCGGGGGAGTTTTATATAATCTCGTAAAACTGGTAAACGTTGAGTGATAAAAGGAAACGTACTAAACAGAGATATGTAAATCTCTTTAAATCACACAATGTATTTCAAACAACTTTTCTGTGATGTCAGCCGTTTCTGATATATCCGTTATTAATAATTTGCATTGTTAATTATCGTCATTCTTTTAACGTTCGGTCGACATTCCTTGTTTCTCGCGCTTACAGGGAAACAATATGGAATTATGAGTGCCTTTGTGATCTGCTGCTTAGTATGCTGACCTCCAAATCCAGAGATTCCAGGTTCAATTCCCAGCTGGAGGATAATTCATTCGCCAGGATTATTTCCGGTCCTCCCTAACAAATAAGCAATGGAAATAACACCATATAAAATATTAGAAAAATGATTAAGAATCAATTAAAATATTGGGAATAATTTAAGATTTATAAAAACACATTTTAACATAGCTGTAATTAGAACAGGCGAGCTAGAAAATGAGAGGTGAAAGTCCATCAACACACGCGCTAATGTGCAGAGAGTTCAGGCTTAAGATCAGAAAATAGAAAGAGACAGAAATACTGGTCTATTTCCGAAACTCGAGGGAGTTGGTAAAATAGACAAGAAAACATATACTTAAAAAGAAGGAGAGACATTGGGTTTTGCCGGATAAGTCAGCAGGACGCGTGGCTTCAGATATTTGGCATGCTTTAATGTCATAGCATGCTATGTGACGCTGTTTAAGAACAAATAAAGCCCTGAATTCTGGCGTCACAGTAAAAATAAATAAAATGTAGGGAAGCCCCGATTTTACACAACTCTCTGATATGCTCTATTGGCATTAGTTTGCGTGCTGCTATCACAGAAACCTATATTAGAATCAACGATGTAATTGAATTGTGCAACCAGATGGAGGATGCGGCGTATGTGGGTTGGAATATGGTGTAACGAATTAGCTAGATCCACAGAATAAAATAAAATGACAGTGGGAAAGCTTAAGTTATAAGATTTAACAAGCACTTTGTATGGTAAAATTGCTGGCTGCCTGAATAGACATAATTTTCTTCAATAAATCAAGGTTATGGGAAAATCAGTTATTATTTTGCATTCACCCACAAAATCCCAGAGTTATTGTCCAACTAGATAGGATAAGAGCCTACGAGTACTCCTGCCACAATGTGTGTGTGAATTTAATATAATAACCAAAAGTAATACCAAACGAAAGATTAACACCGAGGAACATCATTGCTGAAGAGCAATTATTCCAGAGCTAAAAAGTGGCCGATATGTCCTTAGAAGCAATTGTGGCATATAAATGCATATATAACGAAATGCGTAGCTTACTATCTTTGCAAAAATTTATCGCGATTAAAATAAAGTAAATAGGTATATAAATATCTCTTAAGAATTATTTTGTATATCCAATAATAAACCATACAAGGTAGAGAAAGTTATGTGAATGTAACACATGAGATTCTTAAAATTTTATTTTACAGATTGGACCTTGCATTCGTGATACTAACAAAGTGTTCTCCAAATGCCAGCAGTGAAAGTATGCATGTAACTAAAAAAGTTTTTCCAGAAGCGACGAACAAAGTTTGGGTCCTCGTACATCGAGAAGTAGCGTTATTTGCCTTAAGAGATCCTCGCTTTTATTCCCTCGGAAGTGGTTACAGCATCTAATATATAAAGTTTCTCCTGTTCTCTGGAATATACGGACTTCTCCTTATTGGATATGTGAGTTATTAAAAATACCTTTGTACGGGGGATATGTGACACAAAACTCTACAGAAAGAAGCAGCCTGTTGTACCATCTCCCTTCCAACCTGTTGCGTTTCATCCCGGAGTTCGCTATCATTCTTGTGTTCCCTGTCACCGCACTTTGGGGACCGCCGGGTTATGTGTCGTACTCCTCAGAAGATAAGTG
This sequence comes from Deroplatys truncata, assembly GCA_030765065.1. NCBI lineage: Eukaryota > Metazoa > Arthropoda > Insecta > Mantodea > Mantidae > Deroplatys > Deroplatys truncata. The sequence continues at coordinate 65,960,629 of CM060979.1, forward strand.
TTGCTTGTGACATTGTCCAAGAAAATGGAACAAATTAAAGGACTAGAACTAACTGGAGATTGTATATCGACATGAATATCCGCTATTTGACAGCATAATCTTAGGTAAAAGTTTCAGGAGAATGTCTAAAGCGTTTCTGAGATTTAAAGTTTATTTTGTTTTAGAACCGGTAGCACACACGAAGGTAAGTGAGTGTAGGTTGCGCAGTAGCACTGATCAGAGTCACATAACCTGCCAGTGCATAGCAAGCAAGAATGAAAGAAAAAGACAGCGTGCTCTCTACTCCCTCTCCCTCACTCTCCACAATGGCTTCTCCCACCCGACTTCGTGTGTGCTCGCGACTGTAGTGGTCTATAAACAGGGCGATGGTTGGCTAGTTGAAGGAATCCACTTATACTAAGTAGTTATAGATTAGAAAGTAGTGACCAAAAGTAAATATTCACCCACCTTATTCTTTCTCAAAACCCCTGAAGCAAAATTAAGATTTTTAGGATTGCAATTGGGGCAGGTAGTTTTCGCGGAAGGAAGGAGAGGGAGAGATACAGAATGTAAGTGTAATAACGGATCTCTTATCTCAATGTGTTTTCCGATGCCCAATAAAAATACTATTGATGGATAATTAAATTTATTCACACGTACTTAATAATGTTCCCTTCAGCTCCACTCCCGCGGTTCGATCCTGACCACACAAACATTCATACCTTTGCGTCAGAGGCCGAATTCGCGAATTGTTCTGTATAAACTTCCTTTACCACAAGTCACAAAACTTCACGTTTGCCAGCTCTACATAATTGCGTAGTTTCACTTTATAAATTACCTTGCCTAGTTAATAAGTTTTACGTGTCCACCTATCCACCTACATCCAAAATACATCTAAACTGCATGTAATCTTACTCGTTTATTTCAGATCTTGCTATGTAATTTTTGTTTCTCCTACCAAGTCCAGTGACATCTTGTTTTACTCTTATTCGCTGACAGAATTTCTCTAAAATAAGTGTGAGTTTCCTATGGCTGGATAAATATAACATAAAACCCATACACTTAACTTTATTATAGGTGTCGCAGTGCTTACATACTTGTGTTATCTTATTTATTGGGCGCTTGTTTTTTAATCATTTTTAAATTTGGGTTCTTAGTCCTGCGGCTAGCTATTACAACTCAGTCGAGCACGTGTCTCTAAGCAGGGTGTGTAAACGGAAAGAAGTTGTTGCTAAAAGACAACACTGATAAAAAAATCTGAATCTAGACCTTTATTGCCTTCACACTTAATTAATAATTGACATATTTAATCTTTATACACGCCTGACTGAAACTGTGATATTTCCGAATGTAACTACAGTCGTATTAGTTGCCGCGCACCAATTACTTCGCGTACTTTACATTTGTAACTAACTCTGCGACGTGCTCCTCGTGAGAGATTCTTCAGAACTGTGCGACATTTCCTAATGGCTCGAGAACATATACTCGATCACCTCGAATTGTCTAAACATTATAATATAGCTCCTATTGGTTACCAAATTGCGCCAACTTTAGCGTCTGTTTTGGTCAGGCAATCACTATTACTAACATATATGCTCTAGGGAAGATATTCCCCCCATTTCTAAAAACGCACACTACCCTGACGTCAATTTCGGCTTTCTCTTCTTAGTGACAAACAACTCACCCCCTCGGTTTATTGTTACCCTCTTCTATTGTCAGTTTCAGTTAGGCCGTGCAAACTTATTTCCTAACAATCCTTATGGCTAACAAACATCTAAAATCATTGTCATACAATAATATTAATTTACACTATAATCACTCGGGCATTCACAGCATGTTATGATATAAAATATTGCCTCATAGGAAAAGAAATGTATATATTTGAAACATAAACGTTTTAAACGTTCCCATGAGACTGATGTGATCTCAAGATGAAACACATTTTAGTCAAAACATTTACTTTAAAATAAAACCTAGGGTATATTATGCCGGTCATATATCCTGTACCAGCCAAAGACTTCTACACCGATATTCTGGCGCTTAGAGAAAGCTTATCTATTGTATTTCTAAATAGGTCTGTTTTTCCCAATGAAGGTATATTTCCATCTGCCTCCGATATGACATATGCTTGTAAAAATTAATATCAAAGTAATATAAGAATGCATATCTTTACTTTATCTACTACTATAGTAAATAGGGGAAGTATTGCATTACACTCAAAAATTCCATACCGAGATTTCATCGGAAATATATGTTGTGAGGCCTGCTGAATAAAAAAAAAGTATTTTTGGAAACATGTCTGTGTGTCTGTGTGTCTCTGTGTGTGTGCCTGTCTGTGAGCAGCATAACTCAGAAACGAACAGTCGGATAAACATCAAACTTAGTATTTAGGTTCAGTATCTTCCAGAGATGCGACACGAAGGTTTTCAAGAAAATCCCCCACCCCAGATTACCCTTTACATACAAAATTTTTCGAAAATTTTAATTTTCTCAAAAATGGCTCTAACGATTTTGATTAAAATATCGTATATTTAAGATACTTTAATGACAAATCAAATATATATTTTGAATTTTCTGGGAATGTCTCGGAAAGTATTCTTCATTGTGAACGACTTATGCATAACTGGTAAACATAAGAGATAGACAAAATTTTACTACACAAAGATGTAGATCGTGTTAAAATACACAATTTGTGTCTATACATTTGTTTTGTTGAGTTAACCATTTTCGAGACGTTGCTTGTTATTCCCTCACATTTTCCAATACTTATACTTTTTCTCAAATTCGTTATTCATTTTTTTGTCCTGGTAATGCAAAGAAAATGGAATACTCCACATAGCAACCAGCTCTTAAAATATTTGAATATAGCTTAAAGCCTAGAAATTCCCCTTGCATCTCCAAGAAAATTAGCAATAAGTTTAACATCTCGATATCTCGATTAACATGAAGTAGATGGAGAATAAGTGTTGGTAAAAATGGTTTGTACAAGAGTAGAGAAAGTCATGTGAGTGCAAAACATCAGATTTTATACGTCATAATCGTTTGCTTCTGCCCGTAATATGTAGCTTCAAACTGCAATGAAAATATGAGCATACGTTGCACGGAAGAATTCAGATTTTTCATTTCGAAAGAAAGAGAGTAAGCATATTTTGAGAATGTATTCCTAGTAATATGTCAGCATCACAATGTAATCCACAAATTGAAAGAACGACATATACTTTTCAAATATATGGACATAGAAATATGTTGTTGGCTTCAAGAGTTTTTATTGAAGAACGCCCTTATTCGGGGTTCTACTTTCTGAAGGACTGTGAATACACACTTTGTCTGCCACCCGTGGGAAAATAAGTCCAAAATACTTATTTCATTGGTGGCCGGGTCATAAACAATAACGGAACACTGATAAAGCAGAGTAACCTCAAAATCACAGTAAATAAACTTCAGCTGAACTAACACGGTTCATATATAAACCGTCAACTGCCATGAGTGCTGTGTGCGCTATTGCTTTACAAAATATGTTGAAGCTTCTCAACTACTAACCTGAATGGGTGTCTTGGTTTTAAGACTAAATCATGCAGGTGGATTCAAAATGGTCTGTCTGACATATATTTTATACTAATTGTATTATTTATAGAACCTTTTTACTTTCTCTACTACGTATAGTAAGTCGGGGAATTATTGTATTCCACCCAAAAATTCGATACCGAGATTTCACCGGAAATATATGTTTTGAGACCCCCTGAATCCAAAAAAAAAATATTTTTAGAAACATGTCCGTGTGTGTGTGTCTGTGAACAACATAACTCAGAAACTAACAGTCAGATAAACACCATACTTGGTATTTAGATTCAGTATCTTCCAGAGATGCGACACAAAGGTTTTCAAGAAAATACCTCCACCACAGATTACCCTTTACATGGAACATTTTTGGAAAATTTTAATTTTTTCAAAAATGGCTCTAACGATTTTGATTAAAATATCATATGTTTAAGATATTTTCAAGACAAATGAAATGCATATCTCGAATTTCCTGGGAATGTCTCCGAAAGTATTCTTCATTGTAAACGACTTTTGCATAACTGGTAAACCATAAGAGATAGACAAAAGTTTACTACACAAAAAATGTAGATCGCGTTAAAGTACACAATTTATGTCATATACATTTTTTTTGAGTGAACCATTTACGATATGTTGCTTGTTATTTCCTTAAATTTTCGAATACTTATACATTTTCTCAAATTTGTTTTTTTTCCTGGTAATGCAAAGAGAATGGAATACTCCACATAGCAACCAGTTCTTAAAATATTTGACTATAGCTTAAAGCCTACCAATTCCCCTTGCACCTACAAGAAAATTAGCAATAAGATTAACATCTCGATTAACATGAAGCATATGGAGAATAAGCGTTTGTAAAAATAGTGTGTACAAGAGTAGAGAAAGTCATGTGAGTGTAAAACATCAGATTTTTGCAATTTAATTCATGATATTGTTCAATTACACATCACCTAAGTGCTTGAGTGTTAATGGGAGAGAGTTATTGACAATCACAAATCCTTTTGTGACATTGCGTAAGTTATAATTGCATAATTGAATATTAATTGCTTCTTTGCCACTATTTATTTGCTATCCTCTTACATATCCCTTTGGAGATAGTAAACGGGTTGTACTGTAAGGTTTTATTATAAGTGGAACCTAGCATCTATTATAAGTATTAAATAATAAAAGTAACCGGTTGTCTTCTTGTCACTGATCCTTTAGAAAATCTTTAATCCTTCCTCAGTATTCTTTAAAGTAATAATAGGTAATACTGTAAGCGGTAGCAACTTGCAAAACGTATAATTCCTGTCATTTTTTAAATTTAAATTTTCAACATTAACTTTTGTACCGCTTGAGGCAGTATTTTTAACACTTAAATGATTTCAGTAAAATTATATAACATAAACTATAATAACAGTCCACCTTAAAGCAATATGTGTATAATATAAAATATAAAATGCATGTAACAGTCATTGTGTTAATGTTTATATTATTATGTACATGTTCAATAATGTTATGTGAATGTATTACATAATTTAATCATGTAGGTACTGTGAGAATAATAGGTCAAAGGTTGCTAACAATGAGGTAGCCTTGAGGCAATAATGGATTAGAAAGTTTAATAATGGTACTGATAATTCTTGGAAACAGTAATGCACCTTTTGAGACAGTTTATGAACTAGCCAATCAACAACCAGAAAAAAAGCTTAAGTTAAATGAAAGTATTCTATTGGAGGAAGATTAGCCAATTAGAAACTGAAATAGGGCAAATTGTACAAATTCAGAAGTCAGCTGCTAGTAGACAGCGTTCCTAACCAAACGCGAAAGGCGTCCTCGAGAAGTTTAATATGTATTCAGTGCGACACGAAAATAATTTACGTGTCTGAAAAAGTGCAAGCAATTAATAAAGGATCTCACAGCTTTCTATATCATTGAAGTGTTATTTTAATCCTTTAAAGAATTAATAAATGGTGTGAAGTATAAATTATAATCTGTGTAATCCTACATTCTTAGCCGCACTACTCCCTGCAATAAATCCATGTCTCTAACAATAATACTGACGCAGCCGAGGCAAACATAAATATATAATATTTAAACAAACAGTCAAATTGCAAAGTTAATATTTTTAAACTTGGGGCGAAGGCTACCGGAAGCTTTTTACCATTCGTGAGGTTGCAACTACTACAAGTTAGGCTCCCCAACAGTCGAAATACAATTCAACACCACCATAAAATTAACCTTCTTCACGTTTACCGATGGTAGGTAGAGCGTTTGAGCATTTTACACTGGAAAATTTCGTTATTTTTGTTTTCTCGCAAACGGCTGTAACAATTAACTTTCGGCTGGCCCTATAGCCATTCCCGGCTGGAGGGGGAGGGGAATTTTTCTCAAGCCAAGATTATTCCCTATCCTCCCCAGAGTCTGGAAGAATGAATGAGTGTGTGAATGTGTGTATGATCTAATGATTAAAAATCAAATGTACAAGAAACCCAACGACAAGAGTTACACGAGTTAACATCATTGCCTTAGGCAATAAGTTCCAAAGGAAAGGCCGCCGATATGACCACTGCAGTTAAAGGCGGGGTATAAATGGAACTAAAAAAAAATCTGATGTGTTACACTCACATGACTTTCTCTACTCTTGTACAAACTATTTTTACAAACGCTTATTCTCCATATGTTTCATGTTAATCGAAATACCGAGATGTCAGTCCTATTGGTAATTTTCATGTAGATGCAAATGGAATATGGTAGGTTTTAAGCGATAGTCAAATATTTTAACGCTGGTTGCTATGTGGTGCATTCCATTCTCTTTGCATGTCCAGGACAAAAAAAATGAATAACGAATTTGAGAAAAAGTATGTTTTGGAAAATTTAAGGGAATAACAAGCAATATCTCGAAAACGGTTCACTCAACAAAAGAAATGTATATGACATAAATTGTGTATTTTAACGCGATCTATATTGTTTGTGTAGTAAAATTTTGTCTATCCCGTATGGTTTACCAGTTATGCAAAAGTCGTTCACAATGAAGAATACTTTTGGAGACATTCCCAGAAACTTCGAGATATACATTTCATTTCTCATGACAATAACTTAAACATATGGTATTTTAATCAAAATCGTTAGAGCCATTTTTGAGAAAATTAAAATTTTCGAAAAATGTTCCATGTAAAGGGTAGTCTGGGGTGGGGGGGGATTTTCTTGAAAACCTTCGTGTCGCATCTCTGGAAGATACTGAACCTAAATACCAAGTTTGGTGTTTATCCGACTGTTCGTTTCTGAGTTATGTTGTTCACAGACACACACACACACACACACACACACACACACACACAGATAGACAGACACACACACACGGACATGTTTCCAAAAATGCTTTTTTGGATTCAGGGAGTCTCAAAACATGTATTTCCGGTGAAATCTCGGTATCGAATTTTTGGGTGGAATGCAAATACATCCCCTACTATACGTAGTAGAGAAAGTAAAGATTAATTTTGTTGATCCCTATAGCTCAAGTGGGAAAACTTGTGACTTGATTGGTCAAGCGATGTAGTTTCGCATATAAGCGGTTGAAAATAAAGTGAGTTAGTTCTTAAGACTTTAAAATATGTTAATTTTAGTCTGATGTTCAGAGTAAGTCACATGTAAAATTTGGGCTCAATTCGATGATTCGATGGTCACTAATGAGTTTGTAAGTCGCAAGTGACCTTTGCCAAAATATGGGGTTTTGCGAAATTTCAACCCCTGAAACCACATTTTTTGTGAAAAAAACATAACCTTTATGGCTTTTTATGGCGTTGACACTAAAATTAATAAAACTGTCAAACCTTTCAAGTATTAATTTTTGGTATAGTTTGTGGATTTCGGACAAAAGTTATTTTTTGTTATATAGAAAAGTTATATAATTTTTTTGTTTTATATAGAAACTTTTTCCCAATTTATAAAAAAATAATATATTACTTTAATGAGACTGGGATACCAGTATAGACGTTAGAACTTAGAAGAAGATGTATTTAAAGGTAAATTCAAAAAAACTAGAAACCACACGGGCTGAGGTCGTTAAAGCACGTACTCGTGAGCGGAATGTCTGAGGTTCAAATCCCGCCAGGGCCGTCCTCCTTGATTTAGGCTTTTTCCAGGACTTCTTCAGTGTTCATAACTGGAAAATTCTGTGGAGGTACCCTAAACTTAGCCCTGGAACGTTACCTTCCAAAATTTCCTTATTAAATTATTTCTTTTTATATGTCGTATACAGTAAGAACGAGCGTTAAACACTAAGGAAAACAAAGAAAAAAGGAAAAGCTGGGAGGTTAACATTAATTAAAATACGGGACGCGAATTTTCCCAAAAATATTTGGTGAATTAGCTAAAGCTTGTTATTGATGCGAAACGATTCAGAGATGCAAGACTGGCGGATGTGCATTTGATTCCGCCAGAGTGAAATCACGATATTTTCTGCATTTACTCTCCATGCCTCCATAGCATATCTCTCTCTGGAGGTTATTCACCGTCTAACAGAGCAAGCTCAGAGAGAATCCCCTGAGGTCAAAATAAATGGGAAGGCCTGGGAATTCCCATTAGATTAGTGAGTCTCTGTCGAATTTTCTGGCAGCGTGTTGGTAATCAACACCAAGGCTGGTTACTGAGGCAAAGTTCCTTTTAATTGCTTAACTCTAGTATGTAATCATGTACCATTTCACGTCCATAATTTTATAATTATTGCAATATCTTACTCAAAGCTCTAGCGTTGTGCAGAGCAGAAATAGTTAGAATATTGTGCTTTGAGGAAATGCATGCATATTTAAAGTTTTTAATCAATTTGGTTGAAAAATTTAATATTAAATGTGGCTTAGGTGAACAAAGAAAGGGAAGGGTTTAAATTTAGTTTGAATACATATTACGTTGTCTCATACGTAAGGTCGGTTTTTAAGTCTGGTGCGTTATAAGAGACAATTGGTTTCCTTTAGTTTACCAATGCTATCTAAAGGATGCTATGGCAAGTATTGCAAATATTGCGAGAATGTGTCAGTCGTCGGTTGTTAATAAACAATCACAAAATGATATTTACAAAGTTTGAGATTAGAGTCCTTTGAGGCAGTGTTTTTAACACTTAAATGATTTCAGTTAAATTATATAATATGTAAATTCAATAACAGCCCACCTTGTGTATGTAATAATTTGTAAAATGTATGTAACAGTCATTGCACATGCTTATATTATTGTAACCATGTGTAATAATGTTATGTTCATATATTACGTAATTTAATAATGTAGGAGCTGTGAGAATAATAAGTTAAACATTCCTAACAATGAGGTAACAATGAGGTAACCTTGATGCAATAATGAGTTTGAGAGTTTAAATGTTATTGTGATTCTTGGAAGCATTAATGTAATTTTAGTGACATTTCTAAAAAATAGCCAACCAACAACCAGAAAAAGCTTCAGTTAAATGCAGGTATTCCATTGGAGTAAAATTAGCCAATCAGAGACTTGAGATACAGAAATTTACAAGTTTAGACGGTTGAAATCTAGTCAGTTGCCTGCAGACTGCAATAGTAACCAGATGCATGATGCGTCCTCGAGAAACTAAATACGTATATTCGTGTGAGACGAAAATAGTATATGCATTAAAAAGTGCAAGTATTAAATAAAATAATATCACAGCTCTCGATATCAGTGAAGTGCTATTTAATTTGTGTCAAGGATTAATAAAAAGAAGTGAATTAAAACTTAAAATCTGTGTAAGCCTAAAGCCTACATTCTTGTCGCATCACGCCCTGCCAAGACGTCCATGTCTCTAACAATAATACTGACGCAGCCGAGGCAAACATAAATACTTAAAGAAACACTTTAAATTACAAAGCTATTATTTTTAAACTTGGGACGAAGGCTACCGGAAACCGGGTACTATACGTGCGGTTGCAACGAATTTTAAATTCGGCTCCCCAACAGTTGAAATACGATACAACAGCTTCAATACAACCTACTTTAAATCGGCTTTTCATACGTGCAACCAACTCCAACAAAACACATTCTTCAAATTGGCGCACAACGTGGGGCAAATAACGTAACAATAAACTATCATCTTCAAATTGGCTCCCAAACGTGGAGCTAATAAAATATAATCTTCAAATTGGCGCCAGAACGTGGGACAAACTCCTACAACAAATAAATTTCTTCGCCTTCTAAAGCCCTAATAGAAGCAAGATTATAAAGCTGTTGCCGCGGCTCCAAAATATGTGAAGTAGAAGAAGGTGTCGTTAGTGAGCGTTTGGCGCAAAGATGGTTCTGACACTGGAGAAGAAAACACTTAATATTTACCATGTTCGGGAAGACTTAAATTATGAGATATTGAGAATACACGCAATTTTGGAATAAAGTTTGCAAAAAAGTACTCGAAGACTTCAGAAGAACTTTGTCCATTAAATGAATACCATACATCGCCAGGTTAAGAGACTTGGAAAATCAAACAGAAGCTGTAGATCTGCACCTCATGAACTGACATCTCTACAGGCTCAACGTAGAGTGGATATTTCTCGTCAGATTAACGGTAATCTGAGGCAGTGTTTTAACACTTAAATGATTTCAGTCTAATTATATAATATATAATTCAATAACAGCCCGCCTTAAAGTAATATGTGTATGTAACAATATATAAAAAGTGTATATTACAGTCACTGTATATATTAATATTATTGTAAACATGTTTAATAATGTTATGTAAATGCACTACGTAATTTAATAATGTAGGAGCTGTGAGAAATAGATCAAACGTTGCTAACAATGAGGTAACAATGAGGTAAACTTGAGGCAATAATAGTTTGAGAGTTTAACAATACTACTTCTGATTCTTGGAAGCGATAATGTAATTTTAGTGACAGTTTATAAAATAGCCAATCAACAACCAGAAAAAGCTTTAGTTAAATGAAGGTATTCTATTGGAGTAGGATTAGCCAATCAGAAACAGAAAAGGAGAAAATTTTACAAATTTAGAGTTTAGTTGCCTGCAGACAGTGTTACTAACCAGACGCAAAAAGTATCCTCAAGAAATATAATGTGTATTCTTGTGAGACGAAAAGTAAGTTTACGTGTTAAAAAGCGTAATTAATTAATAAAAAGAATCTCACAGCTCTCTATATCAGTGAAGTTTTATTTAAATCGTGTCAAGCATTAATAAATGAAGTGAAGTGAAATTATAATCTGTGTAAGCCTACATTATTTTTGCACCACAACCCTACTAAGACATCCATATCTCTAAAGAATATACTGACGCAGCCGAGGCAAACGTAAATATATGATATTTAAAGAAACAGTCAAATTACAAAGTTAATATTTTTTTAAAAACTTGGGGCAAAGGCCACCTGAAAGTACATTTGGGGCGAAGGTTTCCGGAAACCGGGTATCATACGTGGGGTTGCAACTACTTCATAGTTTTAGCTAAAACAAAATAATTATTAAAAGTATCATTGTAAACGTCTATTATTTGTTCGCTCCTTTTTACTTAACAAATCAATAACTCAAATACACTTCACAACTTAAAAAGGATGTATGTGACAGTTTTAAATGTTTTAGATTTAGTAACCTGAATTAAAAGATGCACAAGAATTGGATACAAGATCAATCGCGTAGCACACTCTGATCGAGCAAACAAGCGGAGAAATTAACTTTCATTGAATCTTATTTTAAATAATAAGCGTAACAATCCATAATATTAAATATGAAAATAAAATTTGAAATTGTAGCTTTTGAGACAATGCTTATGGACTATTCTGTCAAGATTTTCATTAACGTTCAGTAGCGTATTCCCTCAAAACTGTTAAGGGTCACCAAGATGAGCAATAATTCTGAACTTTTACTATTTTTTACGCTAAGAATTACAATAGTATGCTATACATTAATGGAGAGAAACACACAATTTTTCGCGAGGTATATAATTAGAGCGCGAGGGATTTATCCCAAGACTACAAATGTATTGAGAGGACAATCTGTTTCGATCCCGTTGTGTATATATTACTTTTCCCACGACGGGAGTTAAATTGTGAATTGAATTTATTTTTATTAAATTTCACTGGAACTATTTCATTGAAGCGCTTTGGAATTATTGACAGGAGATAAGGGGCTTTAGAAGGATTGACAGGATATGCGTAGTAACATTGCAATTGTTTAAATCGATGCCAATGTTTACATTGTGAATTTAAATGTAAAATGTAGAATTTTGAAAAACAAAATATATAGCGTTCACTGCTGGTTAGTTACTTGAAAAAAAAATCCAAAATTTTATATGAAGGAGCGTATTAAAAAATGACATCAATTATCCATAAATTTGGCAGCAGTGTGAGAAGGTGTACAGTAGAATAATTCGGGCTTGTTGAGCGGTTAAACAATTAAATGGGGTTTTGTGGAGTCGAGACATTCGACAAGAAACAAAGCAGATGATTCTCAAATTGATTCCTGAGAGCATTTTAGGCTGGCAATATAACCTATACATTAGCTCTACAATTGCAATAAATTGAAGTATGACGATTTGTATTGTGAACAGGTAATGCCAGTGCCATTAGAAATTTATCATTTAAAAAATCTGAGTGTTACACTCACATGACTTTCTCTACTCTTGCACAAACTATTTTTACAGACGCTTATTCTCTATCTACTTCATGTTAATCGAGATTTTAATCGTATTGCTAATTTTCTTGTAGATTCAAGGGGAATTGGTAGGCTTTAAGCGATAGTCAAATATTTTAAAAGCTGGTTACTATGTGCAGTATTCCATTCTCTTTGCATTACCAGGACAAAAGAAAAAAATGAATAACGAATTTGAGAAAAAGTATAAGTATTGGAAAATTTAAGGGAATAAAAGTAATATCTCTAAAATGGTTCACTCAAAAAAAATGTATATGACATAAATTGTGTATTTTAACGCGATGTACATTTTTTGTGTAGTAAAATTTTGTCTATCTCTTATGCTTTACCAGTTATGCAAAAGTCGTCCACAATGAAGAACACTTTTGGAGACATTCCCAGAAAATTCGAGATATACATTTCATTTGTCATGAAAATATCCTAAACATATGATAATTTAATCAAAATCATTAGAACCATTTTTGAGAAAATTAAAATTTTCGAAAAATGTTACATGTAAAGGGTAATCTGGGGTGGGGTGATTTTCTTGAAAACCTTGGTGTCGCATCTCTGGAAGATACTTAACCTAAATACCAAGTTTGGTGTTTATCCGACTGTTCGTTCTCAGTTATGCTGTTCACAGACACACAGACACACACAGACAGACAGACAGACACACACACACGGACATGTTTCTCTACTGTACGCAGTAGAGAAAGTAAAAAAACAAAATGAAAAGTAAACGCTAATTGAACCAAATTGAGTTATTAACATGTAAAAATACAAAGGGTAACTGCCATGTGATTTCACTTGAAACCAAAACTGGTCGCAATGGAGGTTATCGTACTAGTGTTTGCTCGTGTGCATTATGTTAGAAGTTCTAGTTTTAGGCCATGTTGTCTAAAAATGTATATTCGGTTAAATCTCGATATCCGATTTCTGGGTTGAACATAATAATGCTATATTTAGTATAGGTAAGTCGTAGAGAAAGTAAATAGGGATGATTCCAAATCTTTAAAAGTTAAAAGGATAAAGGAACAATAAAAGTTGCTGCTCTTAATTTCAGAAGCATTACTTAAAACCGGAAGCGTTGTTATATTTAATCATGACTGTAACAGTCTTTCTTGCGCGCACATCCTCTCGTGCCATTCTTTCATTCCACGAGTAGATGTAGAGTGACTGCAACAAAAAACAGGGGGTTACAGAAAAAAAGCTGCATTAATTTTCAAGTATTTGCATAGCAGAGTTTATTATTTTCATAATGTGGATTGCTGCGGTAGCTGGGCGACCATAAATATCTCTGCGGCATGTAAATAGCGTGCGTAAACAAAAGGCTTAACAGGCTTGAAAAATAAAATCTGGAGCACACAAAGGCGAGCCCTTTCCTCCACAAATCTTGTCACAGGTACTTGCACTTCATAAGCAACTAGGTACTTCTTTTTATGTTCCTTTTCAACATCGCATGAATTGCAAAAATGCTACAGTTTCACGGTGATTTCCATAGAAACGTTTATTGCTTCTGAGAATTTGGAGATATTCTTTGCCGTTAACGGCATTCTCCGTCTGGTTTTATGATGTAATATATATTTCCTTATCTAACTAAAGCTTCACTATGATGAAGTAAATCTCTATAGTATATTTGTATTTAAAGGGAGATTAAAAGTCCTATTTCATCAATATTAAATTTCCTAAATTCATGATTCATTATTTGAGGAAATATTTATTTTATGAAACTGTAAATTTTACAAGATATGAATGTAGGAGATGGTATCCAAAATTCTGTTATATACCAGGCCAAAAGGTTTTGCAGCTAGATATTAAACTTAGATACCCCAGCATAAACATTGGGGGACGTAACTGCAGTGGCAACGAGAGGACCAGGACGCTTAATTATACTTTTTAAAGCAGCCGTGGGATATTCATAGGAAAATACATACATTATTTAGTTCACAACAGATTACAGGCAAACATTGGAGGGAGATGCTCCACACTCACACGAGACACAACCACTCGCCCTGAAGGGACTCACACGAATGACCGACTCTACTAGACTGACGCCACTAGACAAAGAAAGTAACTTCCCTCCCTTTCCTCTCTTCACCCTTGGTCAGGAGGCAGGAAAAGAGAGATGCTGCGTCGGACGGAATTCAAACCCTAATCAAAATAATTGTACACAACAATGACGAAATTAAAATCCCAATAAAAATAATTATACACAGCAATGTCATGCTACAAAGCAATAATGTGTCCGACGAGACAATTCACACACATACGCTACAACATTAGGGACTTACAGCGGTACCAGTAGTGCTCTGGGACGATAGTAATAACACTAACCGATCTGATGTATTTAAAAGAAAGTAAACTTTATTTCGAAAGAATTTGACACCCCTTTTTAGTGAAAGATATGTCTGTGTAAGGCAGAATATGTTTGTTTGATGCCAAAGATGCATCCTGTCCGTAATCAAGTGAAATGGCTCTGCGGTAACTGTGAGGATTGATTCGGGAGGTCCTGGGTTCGATTCCCGGTGACCACCCACCTTGATTGTGTGTTTTTTTGTTTTTCCTGGTTGGCAAATGTGAATGCTAGAGTGGTGCATTCTATCACGGATTTCCACTCTCCCCTATTTGCCTCATTTCATTCACTTTTCATGTTTCAGTTTGAACCTAAATATCAAGTTTGGTGTTTATCCGACTATTCGTTTCTGAGTTATGCTGTTCACAGACACATACACACACGCACACACACAGGCGCACATACGGACATGTTTCCAAAAATGCCTTTTTTGGATACAGGGGGTCTCAAAACATGTATTTCCGGTGAAATCTCGGTATCGAATATTTGGGTGGAATGCAATACTTCCCCTACTTACTATACGTAGTAGAGAAAGTAAAAATACTGATCGATCACTATTAATCGCAAAGTCATCGAAACCTAATGTTGTTCTATGGAAATAAGTTTTATATTTGCAGAAGCATTATTATTTGGGTTGCGTTCAGAAGAATAACTTTCTTAACGTCACCCAGATGAAGTAGTGGAGGTTGCCAAATAAGCATTCTGTTCAAAAATGTATGTTGATTTTGGTTGTTATGGAAAACCGTTGATAAATATACTTGAATAGTGTTAATAAATCAGTTATAAGAAAGGTTATTTCATTGTGTATCAAGTTATAGTACAAGCAATAATAATGTGCGGAGCACTTTGGCAAAGCGTGTTCAATGATGGAGACCATGTCTGATAGCCCATCATTGCATGCTTGAGATCGTATTCCGCTTTCATCCAGTACTAATTACTAGTGGTCATGATTTCTGTGATGTGGATCCCACTCCATATGATCACTTATTCCGTCTCTGGCTCATATCGAAGTAGATTGAATGCTCTGGCAAATATTAGTAGCAGTTGGCTACGATGCTATTCTCTGCAGAGTAGATTTCAGACAAACCTTATGGACAGAGTTTCGATAATCATGCAAAATAAACAGTGGTATCATAACATTCTCAAAGTTTGAGAACCACTAACTTATAAAATAAGAATAAAATTGGAGGCAGTATTTTTACACTTTAATGATTTTAGTCAAATTATATAATATGTAAATTTAATAACAGCCCGCCTTTAAACAATATGTGTATGTAATAATTTCTAAAATGTATGTAACAGTCATTGCATATGCTTATATTATTGTATCCATGTGTAATAATGTTATGTGAATATGTTACGTAATTTAATAATGTAGGAGCTGTGAGAATAATAAGTTAAAAGTTGCTAACAATGAGGTAACAATGAGGTAACCCTGAGTCAATAATGAGTAAGAAAGTTTAACAGTACTACTTGTGATTCTTGGAGTAACAATAATGTAATTTTTAGGGACAGTTTATAAAATAACCAATCAGAAACGAAAAGGAGAAAAATTTAAAATTTAGAGTGCAGTTGCCTGAAAACAGCGTTACTAACCAGACGCAAAAAGTGTCCTCAAGAAATTTAATACGTATTCGTGGGAGACGAAAATAGTTTACGTGTTAAAAGGTACAAGTAATTAATTAAAGAATCTCACAGCTCCCTATATCAGTTAAGTGTTATATAAATCGTATCAAGTGTTAATAAAAGGAGTGAAGCAAAATTATAATTCGTGTAAGCCTACATTCCTGTCGCATAACAACCCTGCCAAGATATCCATGACTCTAAAATAAATACTGACGCAGCCGAGGTAGACATAAATGTTAAATATTTAAAGAAACAGTCAAATTACAAAGTGCATATTTTTTAAACTTGGGGCAAAGCCCACCTGAAAGTACATTTGGAGCGAAGGCTACCGGAAAGCGGGTACTATACGTGCGGTTGAAACTACAAGTTCGGCTCCCCAACAGTGAAATACGATACAACTCCTAAAATACACCTTTCTCAAATTTGGCTCCCAAAGCGTGTTGCAAGTAACAATACGACTTACTTCAAATTACTATTTAAAGGTACATCCATGTTTTTAAAATATAAAGAAGAAATAACACAGCACTTTGTTACAGAACTAGGTAGTTTCGCTGTTTATGATATTTAAATACAACAGCAATATATGAACTGGAACAAAAATGGTATTACATGAGAATAAAGTTGCAAAATATTAGAAGAACATTGTAAACAAGAAGTTTCTTGGTTTTTAGACTATACAACGGAGAGGGACACCTCGTGCACTACGGCCTAGATTCATTTATTGTAACTAAAATCCCGATAAGGAAGGGATGAAGGGAAGAAACCACAATAGGCCCAGGCCGCAAGTAAACAAGCCAATGAGACGCTGAGCTAACAGTTCCAGGCTCGAAGACCGTCACACAACTGGAGCTAAGAGAGGGCGATGAACGACCAAGCAGCCGTCTAGTGTCCTTGGGGAGTAATCATTCCTTTGAGTAAGCATCCTTGCCATCTATCCGGTACCGTCATACGCCACGAAACCTAAAACCACATATAAAAAATGAGAAGGAACGGAATGAAAGGGAAATAATAAAAAAATAATATAAACTCATATTGTCCCTTTGCTGGTATTTTAGCCAGGCGAGTATCCCTGGAATGGGGGTGAGTGTTGCCTATAGTGAAAAGCTGCATTATATAGGCACTGACGGATACCATTACGCTTTAGCATCTCTCTCACGGCATACGAACACCTCTCCTAGCTAAAGCACCAGTGAACGTATAACAGCTTATTTGAAACCTGTAAGAAATTTAATGAAAATCTTAGAAAAGTATTATTGTTTTAAACCAATCTTGTTATAATGCAACGTTAACGTTTACGTACACATTTAGCTTTACAACAATTCCGAAGTACCTGTGTCTAATTTATTTCTGCTAGGTTTAATACTTTTCTAAGATTTTCACCATCCGTTGCAGGTTTCAAATAAACCGCTAACGTTCACTGGTGTTTTTGCCAGGGGGAGGAATTAGTAGTGCCGATCGAGTGATTCTAAGGCGTAACAGTAAGTGTCAGTGCCTATGCAATACAGTTTCGCCGACAAAGAACCTGTTTTTCACTGTAGACAACACTCACCACCCATTCAGCGATACTCGGCTGGCTAAAACACCAGCAAGGAGACAACATGTATTTATGTTACAGTTTTATGGATTATCCAAGAAAGAAGCAGATGATATCTCAAGCACAGCGCTCTCTAAGTACTGAGGAAGAAAAATCAACAATCAGACTATTTATCCACCTGTCTTTATTTATTTACGCACCTACTTTAGCAACTATAGATGCACAAAACATTTATTCTAAATAATTTCTTTTATGACAATAAAATCACCAAGCAGCATTCTCAGTTACATCATAAAATAATAGGCTGAGAAAACACCAACACTATTATGTGCTGGCCACGATATTATGAGCTTTTGAGAATCAAACCAATGACCACGTAAGTAGTGCTTCAAAGATTAATGCTTAAAATGTTGAAACATTGTCGCTGTATTCTGTCGTGTTATCCTTTTTTTTACTTGGCGCCTGTTGTTGTTTTAATATTTTGAATTTTGGGTTCTTTGTCCTCCGGCTAGCTATTATTACTCAGTCGAGCAAATATCTCCTGAAAAGGGCGTGTAAACGGAAAGGAGTTGTTACTAAAAGATAACACTGATAAAAGAATTTGTTTTTACACTTTTATTGCCGTCACACTTTATTGATTTCACATATTTAATCCTGATGCACGCCTGACTGAAACTGTTATATTTTCGAATGTAACTACAATCACTTATTTGCCGCACACTATTAATTCGCGTATTTCACATTTTGTAACTAACTTTACGACGCGAGAGATTCTGTAGAATTGCATAATGTGTACCTCATGAATACTTCCTTATAACTGCCTGACGTGTAACTCGCGAGAGAGATTTCTTAGAACTGCGCGACGTTTACCTTGTGAATGATTCTGTAGAACTGCGCGATACTTGCCTCTGGCTCAAGAATTTATACTCCCTCATCCCGATATGCCTAAACATTATAATAGAGTTGCAACTCTATTACTAGCTGGTTACTAAATCGCGCCAACATTAGCGTCTATTTTATAAGCCAATCAAAATTACAAACACATATGCTCTAGGGAAGATATTCCCTCCGTTTCTAAAGAAAGGCACGCTACCCTGAAGTCACTTGTTTGTCTCTTCTAATCGATAAACAAATCACCCCCTCGCTTCATTGTTACCCGCTCCTATTGTCAGTTTCAGTGAGGCCGTGTAAACTTATTTCCTAACAATGCTTATAGCTAACAAACATCTAAAATCATTGTCATACTATAATATTAATTTACACTGCAATCACTCTGGCATTCACAGTGTTGTGATATAAAATACTGCCTCACCATTCAAACAAACGCAGAAAATATATCGAATGGTCATCGCTTTTATTGCATGTTTTAACGAAAACGACAACTAAAAAGTGCATCAAAGGCTATATACATAGAATTCAAGGTAAGCATTTTACTTATCACTCATATTCTCTCAAAAACACGACATTCTAATCAGTACAGTTACATGTTTTTGATAAAATAAATAAAATTGTTACATATAAAGAATGGCCTGCTTATGGGCAGTATTCCGTGTTCTTAAAAGATGCCTGACATAAGTACGAAATTGGAATTTTTTTCTGATTACTTTGCTCGTGCAGAAAAATCCTTCTAAAAATAGGTATTATTTTCTTTAAGGACCTCAATGCGGGTATTTGAGGTGAAATTGCTGTTTGGAGTTTCAGAAGCAAAGATAACATTTCCTCTTCCTTAGGCCCTAAGCAGCAGAAAAAATGAATACAGGTAAAGGTAAATGTACTGATGGATGGAGGAGTCTCGAAAACCGGAGCAGGGCACTGCACGCAGGGCATCTTGCCCCTGTGCTTCTACCATGACCCCTAAGAGGGAGAGATGAAGAGAGAGACCAGATCCGGATGACGACGGACGTAAGCATGGACGGGGTAGCTAATGTTTCCAGATTGAACGCATCCAACACCCACCCATGGGCCCTCAGCCTCCTGAGGGTTCCCCGAGGGAGCTCAGGAGGCCCTAACCCAGCGTCTCTCGAACAACGTTAGGAAGAAACATCAACAAAGCGCACAGCCACCGCCCAGTCGCAACTCACATAATACCGTCTCCTGGTCCTAAAACCTTGAAATAAATGACAAGGAGGTGATGGGTACATGAAATGAGAGACAGGAGAATTACGGTAGAAGATGAACCAACCCAGCGTTTGCCCGCCGACCCGGAGATACCACGAAAAACCTATGGTTCAGAGTGAACGGTAGCCGGGGATCGAACCCGGAATCTCCCGAATGCGAGTCACACACCTTACCCCGGCGCCATCTAGCTGGCAGAGAAATTAATAACTGAAAGTGATAATTTCGGAGCTATCATGTATAACATTACAATAGGTCAGTGCTTTTCAGAAATCCTCTGACGCTCTAATGGGGATCTGAAGAAATTGCAGGATAAACCAGCTAAGATCACGAAACAGTGAAATGTGCAGAACAAATGGCAAGCTAAAAGCGTGTATCCGAGAGCTCGAAAGCTCTAGCGGCGTATTTGCGAGGCATTTAAAAAATAAAACGTGATGACATTGCGCTATCAGCTTCAGTTTGGAGCAAGAGGCAGAATACACAGACGGGCACCTGCCCCGCTTCCTGTATCAGAACAGGGAAGCTGCTAAGTAAATATCGCATCTGATCGTTCCTCCAGAAACTTCCTTTCAGACACGTTCTGTACACATTCCTTCAACTCTTTTCGTCGCGCAGTTATTCAAATGAGGGCAACAGCGACACAAGTTACGTGTGTGTCCGCAAATCCAGATATCCAAACATTTAGCGAGGGTGGATATGGCAATGGGGAAAAGTATACGAGACTAAATAAACAAATAAAGCTAAATAATGAGATAGCTCTGTGACGAAAAGAAACTAAATGACTAAATAAAAAAAGGGCTTGTACGTTACTTTCACAAGACTTTCTCTACCCACTCTTCTACAAACTATTTTTCCAAAAGCTTATTTTTCTGTATGCTACATGTTAATTGAGATAAACATTTGCAGAAATCGTAATTAATTCTTCTTTTACAAAAGCCGTGTGTAGGAAAGGTTGAAAATGTAGAATCAGACGAAAAATTCAATTCTATAGTAGGAATTTGAACCACAGATCTTCCGGTTTTCGTCGATTGCTCTAAACAACTGCACTACCGTGGCAACATGCCGAACACAACACTAAATTCACCAACTGACTCGCAGTTTTCCCGGTAAACCCCAAAGAGATCTCAAATTCACTTTTAGGTAGCATATCCCCTAATGGCGACTTAAAGTGACGTAAATGCTTTAAATTCATCTTTAACCAATTATTAAGTCAATCAATGGAAATTAATTTTTCTTTCACACAAGCCGAGTGTAGGACAAGGTTGAAAGGCAGAATCGGACTCGGGATTTGAACCACGTATCTTCCGGTTTCCGTCCGGTTGCTCTAAATGAGTTACATAGCACTGAATTTTTCAGTCTGATTCTACCTTTCCATTTCCAAAAATGGTTTTAACACACATTTCGTTTCAGGTACAAGGTGAAAATAGTATTAAAGCGAATGTTAGATTTTTAAAAAGCGTGTAAGTAATGATTTTGAGCCTCTTTGCATGGCCACAAAATTAAATTATCTGATATGTAACATTCACATGATATTTGCTACCCATTCTTCAAGGAAGTATTCCTACAAAAGTTTATTCTTCTATTTATTTCATGTTAACCGAGATAGATATTTGTAAATATGATTTTATTATATATAGGTACCATGGATAAAGGGAAATTAAACAAATCTTTTAAGAGCTGGAAGCTTTGTGATAACTTTGAAATTTCCATGATCAGGAGAAAAGAAAGTGCAATTGACTTTCCATTTGTGAAAAGTATAAGTATTTGAAAATTCCTTAAAAACTACATACAAATGTATTTTATGTAAATTGTGATCTTTAAAGAGATCCATATTTTTTTACATTCTCTACTACGTATAGTAAGTAGGGAAAGTATTGTATTCCACACAAAAATTCGATACCGAGATTTCACCGGAAATATATGTTTTAAGTCCCCCTGAATCCAAAAAAACCATTTTTGGAAACATGTCCGTGTGTGCGTCTGTCTGTGAGTGTGTGAACAGCATAACTCATAAACGAACAGTCGGATAAACACTAAACTTGGCATTTAGGTTCAGTATCATCCAGAGATGCGACAGGAAGGTTTTCAAGAAAATCCCTCACCCAGGTTACCCTTTACATGCAACATTTTTCGAAAATTTTAATTTCCTCAAAAATGGTTCTAACGATTTTGATTAAAATATTGTGGCATGTGCACAGATTATATATTGGTAATGTGCCCTCTGGTTACCCAAGTTGAAGGTTGGCAGTTTATCTGAGGAGGGGTGTTTAAGGGGAAACAGTCTCATTGGAGGGGATATGGCGTTAGTGACGCCAAGTTTAACGAGTTTTCTCAAGTCAGTCTGGGACTAGTCTTCGCGGTGTTCAGGTGAACGGATAACTGCCCTACGATATGGCGTCCTCGCCCGGCGGACACATTGGGGTAAGGTAAGAGATATTATTATAATAAATCCAGCTATCCATTTCTTTGACTTTTTAATTATGGTAGCATAGAATCCTTGCCTCTCCCTTCAGCCAGGAATTATATTAGTGTAAATTATGTTGTGAATTTAACTTTAGCTGCGTCCCTTTGTCGGTGCCTCTTAAATTAAAGTTTCCTTTGAATAACGATCCCTCTCGCAGCGAGTTGCCCACCACTGAAGTTAAATAATTAATTACATAAATGTGAGGTACGCGACAAATTGGCGTGAGTCGCCGGGTAATTGGCGGAGGTGCCGAGCAGTTGGTTTGATTTGTTTTGAGATTTTAAGTGCAAATTTTTTTTTCTTCCCTCCAAATTTAACGGTTTCTGCTCCACGTGGTCGTGAAAAATGTAAAGTTCTTTCTGGCTGAAGGGTAAGGATTTTTATACTTTAATTTGTGATTCTCTTCTTCTAAATTTTGTTTCCATCATTTCTGAAAGTTTGGTGTCGAAATTTCAATTTTGAGTTCATTTTTGCATATTTTCCCATTGTCTGCCGGGTGACGCTAAAACTTCTGACTCCATTTTCCCCTTGTTTTGGCTTCATTTCCTTTGAATTGTATCACTGTGTTCCGTTCTTTGTGCTGGTTAATTTCAAAAAATGTTTCTGTGAAAGTTCAGTGGTGCAACGAACGAGATAGTTGTAGTTTCACAATGTGCTCGTCACGTGTTGGCTATCCGTTTGCAAATCGTGTTTTCTGTGCTTATTAGCAGTGGTTTGGAAATGTATTACTTTATATTCCAGTGATTGTGATTTCTAGCTATTTACTGCACTTTTCTGAGTTATTTTTCGTGTAACTTTTATGTACGCACGTGTGTTGTGTAATTCCCGCGTGGTCGTGCATTTCAGCAACAATTTTTAGCTTGTGAAACCAGTCTTCCTCAGCACGTGTTTTGGCGCGTTTCTTTGCGTGTGCATATCAGATTATATACATTTGATTTAAGGAAAAAACGAGAAGTTTTGTGTGCTAGTTTAAATTACAAGTTTGTATTCTGCTCCTTTTGAGAATCTTCGCGGTGGTCACAGTAAGTGTGACGTAGTTTTTTTAAGTTCCAGTTCGAGGTTTCTCACTGCAGCTATCATTTTGTTTTCTTCCATATGTTCATTCTGCTTAAAAATCTTGGTATTGTGTCCAAGTGGCTTGTGTAGCCGTGTGTTAGTATAATTTTCTGATATTTCGCCGCGGGCGCTTAATTGTGTTCTTTCTGCAACTGTTTTATTTGGCTATGTTCTGATCTTGCTACTTACATTCATGTGATGCTATAAGTGTTTAGTTTGGTGTAATCTGAATTGCTTGGTCCTACTGTTTGTTTATTGGTTGCGTTATCTTTTGTGCTACAATCATGCCTAAACGACGTACTGCACAGAAATCTGATATAGCAATTGTTCCAGTTAGCGAGCATAGCGAGGTAGATTCTATGTCTAGTGTTGGTACGCCTGTTGTTACGGAGTTGTCAGTGATGGCTAATCCGCCTGTCGTGGCCCATGTCCCGCCACCAGCTGCCTGCCGTCCGGTCATTGACCCCTCGTACTTTGAGAATTCTAGTAGGATGTCGGCACATGAATTTCTGCAGAACTTTGAAATGGTCGCTGCTGCTAATGGCTGGTCAGAGGAAATGAAATTGAAATGCTTTCCATGCTATTTACGAGATGCTGCTGCATCATGGTTTCAAACTTTTCGCCATTGGCACCCTCATCATGATTGGATTTTCTTATCTACACAATTTTTAAATGCATTTCAGTTAACAAACCAGAGTGATATTCTGGAAATGAAACTCAGACAGCGGGTACAGTTGGATGATGAACCTGTTATTAGTTACATCTATGACGTACTATCTTTATGTGACCAAGTCAATCCAGCTATGTTGCAGTTGGAACAAATTAAACATTTGCTTAAAGGTCTTAGACCTCTGTATGTACAAGCTTTATTGCCATTAAATCCTCAAACTGTTGATGAGGTGATTCAAATCATTCGACGAGTGGACAAAGCTCAGTTTTACATGCAGAACCGTGAACATCTAGTGTCTGCTCAATCTCAGGCTGCAGTGGTTACGCCACCCTCTGCTCTATTTAATACTGCATCTGTTCCTGCTGTTACTTTACCAGCTTCTCCTCAGCCTTCTCAGGCTTCTTCTCTTGTGGGCGCACCTATCGATCCTATGCATCAGCTGATTGATTGTGTGGAACAGTTATGTAACAGAGTTAACCAGTTTCAGTTACCATCTTCGGAGAGAACTTCCCAGCATTCACAGCTTCCACGGTCAGCTGACTTCAACCGGAGGGACCCACCCGTCACCTGCTATAGATGCAACAGGCAGGGCCACCTGGCTCGCTTTTGCCGGAGCCGCCTCCCGCAGTCAAAAAACGACTGGCGCCGAGCCTCGCGCGACGAGACGTAGCAGCACCACCACCACCCACCAGCATGGCTGCACCTCAACGGGACATAGCTACACCTCAACGGGATGTGTCTGCAGTATCAGGTCAGATATTGCAAGTTCCTGGTCGTATTGCCCAGACTGAGCTCTCCATCTTGCTCGATACAGGAAGCGCAGTGAGTATTGTGAATGCTGCACATGTTCTCGATCATTCTACACTAAAACCTATAGAGATGATGCTCCGCACTGCAGGAAACAAGTTACTTGATGCACCTTACCACACTGTGTTAGATTTCCATATTAATGATGTTCTTTTTCAGGAGGATGTACTAGTTGTGAAAGAGTTGTCCCATGATTTGATCTTAGGTAATGACTTTTTGCAGACCCATGATGTTATAATTGATTATGCACAAAATCTGATAACCTTGAAATCTTCTAAGAATGATGCATTCAGTATACCGATAACTCTCACACAAGGACCTTTTGTTGATATGGCAGTAAACCCTCTCCAAGATAATGTTTGTACAGATTCTGGTGTTAAAATGGCAGTTATGCATGATGTTAAAATTCCACCTCTGTCTACATGCTATATATCAGTTAAGCCTTTGTCAACCATTAGTAATGAGGTTATGTTTGAACCTGCTCTCAACATAATGCAAAAGAAGAATCTTTCTATTCCACCGTTATTGTGTCATTCTACCTCTGAACTTAGTATTCCAGTCCATAATAATACTTCAGTTCCACAAACATTGTTTGCAAATACAGTCTTAGCTAAAGCGTATGATGTTGCACTTGTTCAGAGTAATTCTGTTTTGTCATCCGATGTTACTCCTCTGCCAGCTCCAAATTGTAATTTTAATGTTAATGGTAAACTCTTGGAAACCCAAAAGGCTGACTTACATGCTTTGTTATTGAAATATAGTGATCTTTTTGCCACAACATTACAAGAACTTGGTACTACAGATGTTGCAGAATTTGATATCAAAGTAAATGATCCTAAACCAATTAAGCAAAGACCATATCGAGTTCCCCATAAACAAAAAGAAATTATTGCTGAGCAAGTTAAAGAGATGCAAGACGCTGGCATTATCAAGGAATCACAGTCCTCCTGGGCTTCTCCTGTAGTACTTGTCAAAAAGAAAGATGGCTCAATGAGATTTTGTGTCGACTATAGAAAATTGAATGCTGTTACAGAGACCACCTCTTTCCCGTTACCATTGATAGATGATTTGTTAAGTTATTTGGGGGAGGCTAAATGGTTTGTCTCATTAGATTTACTGTCAGCATACTTTCAGGTACCTATTGCAGAGGATAGCCAGAAGTACACCTCTTTTGTCACTTTAAGGGTCAATATCAATTTACACGCTTGAGTTTTGGGTTGGCAAATGCCCCTAGGTTTTTCAGTTATATCGCAGACAAGTTGTTAGGCGATTTGAATTTTAAAAAGGCTATTGCATATCTAGATGACATTGTTGTTTTTGCTAAAACCTTTGAGGAGTTGTTGCAAAATCTTGAGCTGTTTTTCAACGTCTGGATCACCACAAGTTTAAACTTAAACCAGAAAAATGTTTCTTCGCCATGCAAAAGATCAAACTCTTAGGCTTTGAAGTTTCTAAAAATGGCATTTCACCTGATTCTGACAAAGTTGTTTCCATTCAAAATTTGCCTCGTCCTAAGAATGTTCGAGATGTGAGAAAAGTTTTGGGACTGTTTAATTTTTACAGGAAATTCATCAAGGACTATGCTAATATTGCTCAACCTCTAATTCAGTTGACTAGGAAGAATCAAAGTTTTATTTGGGGATCTGATCAGCAAACTGCATTTCAA
Source organism: Deroplatys truncata (assembly GCA_030765065.1). NCBI lineage: Eukaryota > Metazoa > Arthropoda > Insecta > Mantodea > Mantidae > Deroplatys > Deroplatys truncata. Next base: position 65,987,061 of record CM060979.1, read on the forward strand.
AATTTGAAAGACTTATTAGTTTCGGCCCCTGTCTTAGCTCACTATACTCCTGGTGCTTATACAGAACTACACTCTGATGCCAGTGGATTAGGGGTTGCCTCAGTGTTGTATCAGAAGATTGATAATGTCTTGAAACCAGTGGGCTATGCTTCGAGGACACTATCTAAATGTGAACGTAATTACAGTGTTCCTGAGTTGGAATTGTTGGCCATCTTGTTTGGACTTACCCACTTCCGCAGTTTTGTGTATGGCTACAAGGTTCATATTGTATCTGATCATCACTCTCTTTGTTATCTAAATAATTTGAAAGATTTGACTGGGCGTTTGGCACGATGGAGTTTGAAATTGCAAGAGTTTGATTATACCATTTCTTATAAGTCTGGCAAGAAACATCATGATGCTGATACTCTATCGAGATTTCCTGTGTTACAACCTACAGAAAGTGATCTTGAACAGCTTGATGAACTCCCCACATGTTTGCTGTCATCAGTTGAAGTTGCTGACCATCAGAAGAAAGATACTGGGTTACTGGAGCTTATTACTGCTCTCCATGATCCTCCGTCGGCCCCTGCTAAGCTTCAGAGACAAGTTTCCAACTACACACTCAAATCAGGTGTTCTTTATCGTAAAAATGCTGGCTCCACTGGCCCTCTCCATCTGCTGGTTATTCCAGAAGCTCTAAAGCATGAAATTCTTTCTTCATGTCATGATGATCCTCTTTCAGGCCACATAGGTTTCTCGAAAACATTTGCCAAAATTCACTCCAGGTATTACTGGGTTGGTATGAAGAAAGATATTGAACATTTTGTCCGAACCTGTCCCAGCTGTCAAACAAGAAAGGGACCGAAGAATCAGAAACCAGCAGGCTTATTACAACCAATTCCGGTTACATCTGTAGGCGAGCGGTGGGGTATTGATTTGCTTGGGCCTCTCCCACGCTCCAATTCTGGACACAAGTATGTTGTCGTTGCGACCGAGTATGCTTCTCGCTGGGTCGAGTCTGCGTCGCTTTCTTCAGCAACAATCCCTCAAGTTGCTAAATTTATTTTGCATAACATCATCTGTAAGCATGGAGCCCCTGCTGCCTTGTTATCTGATCGTGGCTCAGTTTTCTTGAGTGAGGTGGCACAAGAGTTGTTGAGATCTTTATCAGTGTCTTCCAATTTCACCAGTGCTTATCATCCAGCTTGCAACGGACTTACTGAAAGATTTAACCAAACCCTCTTAAATATGCTCAGCCATTTTGTGGATAATAATCAGAAGAATTGGGACTCAATTTTGCCCTATGTCATCTTTTCATATAACTCGAGTGTTCAAGAGTCTACTAAATTTTCACCCTTTTTCTTGATATATGGTCGAGAACCTTCTTTACCTAACCAGGTTCAGCTACAAGCTACCTCTAATGACCTTTTTGTGAGACAGACATTGCAAGAGATTCAAAAGGCACGAGAGGTTGCTGTTGCTAACATTACAAAGCAGCAGGTGAAGCAAAAAGAAGCATTTGATGCTAAACATAGAGATGTGGTTTATAATGTGGGTCAATTAGTTAAAGTTTTCACTCCCATTAGGAAGAAAGGTAAATGTACAAAGTTGTTACATAGATATTTTGGTCCTTTTGAAATTATCCGACAGATCACTCCTGTTACCTACCTTATTGGTCGACCTCATGCTCCCCATACCAAACATCAGAGTGTTCATGTGTCACGCCTTTACCCTTACTATGATCCTGTGGGTCCTTATAGGCTGTAAAGTCTGAGTTTTTGATGCTTAATTAAGCTTTGTTTTTCAGGAATATGTGATATGAATGTCTCTGCTAAATTACAAGTATATTGTTATTTTGGGTGTAACTTAAATTTTGAATTGTGTTTTGATAACTGCAAATCATTTGTTTTGTTGTATTATGCTGCAGGAATGTGTTTCAGGTGTACTATATGCTTAATTGAGCTTTCATTTTCAGGAATGTTATGTGACAATATTGTTTTGAGTAATGATGTGATGTTGTTTTGTTGCATTCGATTCGATTTGATATGATTTGATTTTGACTCTATTTGATTTCCATAATGATGCTGTGATCTATATTTGCAGAAATTTGTTGCATGAATAGTGTTTGTATGTATGTGTGTATTTGAGGTTATGTGATATAGGTGAGATTTGCCTCGGTGGGAGTGCCAAAGAGTAACCCCGATGGCGTAGTGTGAGGTTATGTGAGAAATAAGAGTTGAGATTTGCCTCGGTGGAAGTGCCAAAGAGTAACCCCGATGGTGTTGATGTGAGATGAGGAGAGGAGAGATGAGATGAGACGAGATGTCAGCTTCGGTGGAAGTGCCACAGTGTAACCCCGACAGTTGTTGTCTGATTTCAGAGATTTTGCTTATTGGTGTTGCTGTAACGTGCCCAGTATAGCGTGTGTGATGAATTCACACAAGAGATTATATAGATGGAAGTGAATATAATGAAAATAATTTTTTTTCTCTGTTTATGCAACAAGTTTATTACCATCTTAGATAGCAAATGTTAATACCACCTGTTTTCCAGCTTATTTCTTGATTTTGAGGATGTAGATGCAACATTATAATGTCATGTTATTTGTGTAATTCCTGAATTAATGTGATTTCTTGAAGGTTATGCCTATGTCAGATTTTTGAATTTACAGCATGTTAAATGAGACACGTAAGTGCAGATGTTTTGTTTTGGAGAGAAAATTGATAGATGATGATGATTGAAGTAATGATCGAGATTGCACTATTACTATTACTGCTAATGTTGATGATGATTATAATTGAGTTAATGCTCACACTGCGATGAGAAGGATAGTGATGTGGATAAGAAGTTATATTGGTGACAAGAGTAGGACACTAGTAGTTGAAAGCATGTCACGTGGCGTAGCTTAGAAATGTATTGTGGATGTAGTTTGTAGTGATGCATACACTAGTTTGAGTAGATAGTTAAGTTAGTGTTGTGTGTAATTTGGGGCCATGGTCAGTGTGAATGAGTTCATTTCATCGTCACGTGTGATTGTCTTGTAAGTGCACTTACTTTCTTTTGTTAGTGATACCAGCTGGTTATTGAGTTGTAATATTGGGATCCCAAGATAAGGTTATGTTTCATTTCTGTCATGTTTATGTACTTTGAGTCTGTTTTACTGTTATTTGCATTATGAAGCATTGTAAGTTACACTTTGGATGGCAACTCTGTAAAATTTCTGTCTTATGCCAATTTGTTCTAATTTTCTTTTCTCTTTACCCCATGTCATAAAAATTCTTTTAGTGTACACTTTTCATACTTTAAAATCTTTAATTGTAAAGGACATACCCTTCTTTTATGTGTGATTCTTTGTGGGAGCATCCTGTTTATTGTGTGGTGGTTTTGTTTTAGTATTGTGCTGTGGCAGAGAGTGAGAAGATGTATCAGCATCCCCAGGGCACACCAGCAGTCAAGAAACACCACAGGGAAGCTGTCGGGCAGCCACTACACTGCCGTGGCATAAGGAGCCACCATGTCGGGGGGCAGTCCAAGCCAGCGACTGCCCACCCTGTTGTCATCACCAGAGACCTGCGGTGCTAATTCTACACCAGGACAAATCGTCGTTGTGGGCACTGTCTAAACCCACCCACAAACAGTTACGGCAGTTCATCACCCTCTTGCGCAGTGTAGTGTGCCTGTGAACTAAGGCAGCGTGGTGTGTGCGTGTGCGGGATGCTACAGCTAAGTGCATTAACAATACTAAGTCGACAGCACTTACATCGCTCCTCTCTCCCCATATCACCCAGCACCATGGTGTCGTCGGCTGGGTGCAACCACACATATTTATTACTGTTTTATTTTACATCACACATTTGTATGTCATTTTTTTTTGGTATGTCTTTCTTTTGTTTTTTCCTGTATTTTATGTTTATATTCTTTCTGTCGACGAGGACGTCGACTTCGGTGGCCAGGGGGAGATGTGGCATGTGCACAGATTATATATTGGTAATGTGCCCTCTGGTTACCCAAGTTGAAGGTTGGCAGTTTATCTGAGGAGGGGTGTTTAAGGGGAAACAGTCTCATTGGAGGGGATATGGCGTTAGTGACGCCAAGTTTAACGAGTTTTCTCAAGTCAGTCTGGGACTAGTCTTCGCGGTGTTCAGGTGAACGGATAACTGCCCTACGATATGGCGTCCTCGCCCGGCGGACACATTGGGGTAAGGTAAGAGATATTATTATAATAAATCTAGCTATCCATTTCTTTGACTTTTTAATTATGGTAGCATAGAATCCTTGCCTCTCCCTTCAGCCAGGAATTATATTAGTGTAAATTATGTTGTGAATTTAACTTTAGCTGCGTCCCTTTGTCGGTGCCTCTTAAATTAAAGTTTCCTTTGAATAACGATCCCTCTCGCAGCGAGTTGCCCACCACTGAAGTTAAATAATTAATTACATAAATGTGAGGTACGCGACAATATCAGATGTTTAAAATATTTTCATGACAAATGTAATGTATATTTCGAATTTTCTGGGAATGTCTCCAAAAGTATTCTTCATTGTGAACCACTTTTGCATAACTGGTAAACCATAAGAGATAGACAAAGTTTTACTACATAAAAATGTGGATCGCGTTAAAACACACTTATTTATGTCATATCAATATATATTTTTTGAGTGAACCATTTTCGAGATATTGCTTGTTATTACCTTAAATTTGCTAATACTGTTTCCTAAATGGGAATTCGTTATTCATGTTTTTATGTACTAAACATACAAAGAGAATGGAATGCGCCACATAGCAACCAGCTCTTAAAAGATTTGACTGTCGCTTAAAGCCTACCATGTTCCCCTTGCATCTACAAGAAAATTAGCAATAAGATTAACATCTCGATTAATATGAAGCATATGGAGAATAAGAGTTTGTAAAAATAGTTTGTAAAAGAGTAGAGAATGTCATGTGAGTGAAGCACATCAGAATTTTTTTGCGTAATACATAATTGTCTATCTCTTACGTTTACCGGTTATGAAAAAGTCATCCATTTTGAAGAAAACTTCAGAGGGTATTTCCATAAAATTCAAGCTAAACATTTCATTCTTCATAAAAATATATTAAACATACGGTATTTTAATCAAATCATTAGAGAGGTTTTAGATAATATCAATATTTGCGAAACATTCTCCTAGCAAAGGGTATTTTTGAGATAGGCAATTTTCTTTAAAATAATTTTGTTCGTATCCTTGGAAGATGGTGTTTGGTTTAAACGGACTTCTCGTTTGTGAGATATGATAGTAGTGAAAATTTAGCACTACTTATACTGTTCATGAACACATACGTAGAGCTTTTTCTATAAATACCTTTTTTTTTGGTTTCAGAGCGTCTCAAAACATATATTTTCCGAGAAATCTCGACATCGAAGCTTACTATACGTAGCAAAAAAATGCGATATATTGCACTCACATGACCATCTCTACTCATGTATAAACTATTTTTACAAACGCTTACTCTCCATCTACTTCATATTAATTGAGTGAAACTTTTGTAGAAACTATCTTATTGCTAATTTTCTTGTAGATGCAATGGGAATATGGTAGGCTTTAAGCGATAGTCAAATCTTTTAAGAGCTGGTTGCTATGTGGAACATTCCATTCTCTTTGCGTGTCCAGTTTAGGCAGTATTTTTAACACTTGAATAATTTCAGTCTAATTTTATAATATATATATACATATATATATATATATATAATTCAATAACAGCCCACCTTAAAGCAATATGTGTATGTAACAATATATAAAAATGTATGTAACAGTCATTGCATATGCTTATATTATTGTATGCATGTTCAATAATGTTATATGAATGTGTTATGTAATTTAGTAATGTAGGAGCTGTGAGAATAATAGGTCAAAAGTTGCTAACAATGAGGTAACCTTGAGGCAATAATGAGTAAGAAAGTTTAACAATACTGCTTATGATTCTTGGAAGCAATAATGTAATTTTATTGACAGTTTATAAAATAGCCAATCACCAATCAGAAAAAGCTTTAGTAAAATGAAGGTATTCTATTGGAATAGGATTAGCCAATCAGAAACTGAAAAGGAGAAACATTTACAAATTCAGAAGTCAGTTACTACTAGACAGTGTTCCTAATCGGATGCGAGATGCGTCCTCGAGGAATTTTATGCGCATTTTATACGAGACAAAAATAGTTTAGGTGTTAAAAAGTGCAAGTATTTAATAAAAAATGCTCACAGCTCTCTCTCTATATATCAGTGAAGTGTTATTTAAATCGTGTCAAGCATTAATAAAAGGAGTGAAGCAAAATTATAATCTGTGTAAGCCTACATTCTAGTTGCACCACAACCCTGCTAAGAGAAACGTGTCTCTAAAATAAATACTGATGCAGCCGAGGCAAACATAAATATATAATATTTAAAGAAACAGTGAAGATTACAAAGTTAATATTTTTAAACTTAGGGCGAAGGCTACCGGAAACCGGGTACCATACGTGAGGTTGCAACTACTTCAAGTGTTTTGCTCCCCAACAGTTGAACTATAATACAACTAATACAATACAACAAAATACCTACTTCACAGTACATAAAAAAACGAGTAACGAATTCGCATAAGTATTGGAAAATTCAAACAAATAGCAAGGGGTATCTCGGAAATGATTCACTAGACAAAAAAATGCTACATTTGTTCGTGTAGTAAAACTTTGTCTATATCTGACGGTTTACCAGTTATGCGAAAGTCATTCAGAATGAAGAGGACTTTTGGGGATATTCCCAGAAAATTCAAGATATACATTTCATTTGGCATATAAATATCTTAAGCATGTGGCATTTTAATCAACATTGTTATAGCCATTTTTCAGAGAATGAAAATTTTCGAAAAATGTACCATGTAAAGGGTAATCAGAGTTGGGGAAATTTTTTTGAATTTATGTTATGTAGTTAACAACAAGGAATTTCAATATTGTATCATTCTTTCCCTCTACCTGAATAAATGCTATTCATGCGCTTTAGCATAGTAAGGAAAGGAATTATACCTGGAGAAAAAATATAAGTGTTTAATTACTTTCTTCCATAAATATTCAGGAGCTCCCATATATTAATTTATGCCATGCATATAAATATATGAAATTGTTCATCTCCATAACTCCAAAGCTGCATAATGAAATGTAGTTCTATTGTCATTTATTATACTTTGCTGTTCGACAAATAAAATGCAGTGAATTATATAAGAAATCATTTTACAGAACTAAATAATAAGTATGTACGTTTCTTACTATTAAGGATTCTTTCAAAAGAAATCTCTTAAATTTTTTCTATTTTTTGTTTTAAAAATTCATTACTGTTTTTTGTTGTTGTTGTTTAAAGTTCCCTTGTTTTACCCATTTATGATACTGTGTTTTTACTGTTATCGTTAGCGCTTATCACAGCAATTACACAATTCACACACACACACACACACACAAACACCCATGCCCATGGCGGGGCTCGAACCCACCACCCTCAGCTTGGCGGAGCGCCGTAGCTATACACTTCAGCGACCACGGTTACGAGGGCTGCCTATTCATGAAAATGCATGCTAGAATCTTACAGAATCCAAATTACTGTGCGTCAGTGATTTTCAAGAACCGCTTTTCAAATTTATGCACAATAGAATTTGTTACGTTTATAAGTGATAATAGTTAAATGCAATCGAAATAAACTTTATGCCTGCTTAGACATTTGCGTATAACGTAAGAAGTCATTTAAATTAAATCAGTTTTGAGATTGGCTGATATGTGATTGGCCTACGTCAGATGAGTTCCGATAATTAATTATGGCAACTTATCCTAGCTCTGATACTGATATTATTGATGTGCAAGTTAATTCACTTTTAGCACCTGTAAAAAATACGCGTAATTCAACAAGTAAAATTACATCCCACATTACGTGTACAGATAATATAAACCTAACCAAGATTTCTGGTAATTTAGATTAATTTAACATAGCCTGAATAGCTACACTGAAGACAAAAATCGTATTTTTGAAACCGTGTATGTGCATGTTATTTTTTTAATAATGGCTAAGCCGTACTGAGAACCTAGGAAACAGATCATATGAAGGTGTGATTATTTTCTCAAAGGGAGTGTTGTGCTTCAATTAAATATATTAGTAATAGTAGTAGTAGTAGTAGTAGTAGTAGTAGTAGTAGTAGTAGTAGTAGTAGTAGTAGTAGTAGTAGTAGTAGTAGTAGTAGTAGTAGTAGTTGTTGTTGTTGTTGTTGTTGTAAAGGCACGAACGAATGGAGGGCGCCCCAACAACCGGGGCAGAGCACCACAAGTAGGCAGCAACGGCCCTTTGAGAGAGAAGGATTAGGGGAGAGTTCCAAAGGGCGACCAGATCCGTATGACGATGACGGGCGCAGGCATGGACGGGGTCCGTAACCTTTCAGTTAAATACATCTGATTCCGCCCGGGCCCACCCACAAGCCACAGAATCTCCGGCGGTTCCCTCTTTTGGGAACCACTCGGAGCGGTATGTAACTGAGCAGTACCGCAACAACACCAGGGAAGAAACCCCTACAAAGCGCACACAACCTCCCCAACATTCGCCTATCGACTCGGGGAAACCTCGAAAAACCCTTGGAAAGGACGGTCGTAGAGTTTCGAACCCGGGGCCTCGCCAATGCCAGGTGCACATGTTACGCGAGCCAACAAGCTTGGTGTTAGTAGTAGTAGCAGGAGTAGTAGTAGTATTGAATTTGTCATGTTCAAATTTCGCAAGGAATATTTAAGACTTATGCTCATATTTTATTATTGCCTCTAGAAATGATAACATCATTGCATTCATTCCAGGTGAATAAAGGGGACAGCGTTTCTCTGTTTATAAGTATTTTCCTTTAATTTTTCATTCCGTTTTTAAATTTAAAATACATAAATTCGTATTCATTGATATGAAATACGAAATACTTGGTATTGTTTTAGTTTCAGGAAATTTTTTCCGCTATCTGCATAAAATTGCAATATCAAAACATTATCTGTAATTCACGAAATTCTTTTTTGTTTGTTCTTAAAACACTGAACGTTTATTACTCTTAAACCAGTTACATATAGTTTTATTTCTATCAGTAAGGAAGATTTTGGACGCGTTACGTAAGGAATATTAGAAAGAAAGAGAAACGTCACCTGAATATTAAATGGGATAACACGAGTTAAGTCTCAGAAATATTAAGCGTAAGAATATATAAATAGCAACAAGAAACAAAGTATTTAAAATACAGCATTAGAGCATAGCATTAAACATACAAAAAGAATTACAGGATTAGAGAAAAAGTGAAAGAATAACAAAGAGAAAATCGCACTAAAGAATACCACGCGAGTGTCAAAGAAAAGAAAAGAAAAGTAAACAGACTCTCACGGTAAGAAGATTTACGGTATGAATGCATAAATTAGTAAATGTACGTATGGTAGGACAAAAAGGCAGTAAAGCAAAGGAAAGTAATAATGAACACAAAGGCGGAACAAAAGGAAGTGATATAGTAAATGCAAACGCACGGTTGGATGATTCATTATGTAGATGTTTAAATGAGTGAAATACTGCATAAAGGTACCAACGTAACAAGTAATAAATGAAGAAACAACCGCGAAGAAAACTAAAAAAAAAGGAATAAACGCAAGGAAAAAGAAAAGAGCGGAATGAAAAATGATGGAACGGCAAAAAAACAGAAGTGGCACTAACAACCCTACTCCAAAAGAGAAAGAAGAAGAAATAAAGCAAAGAATAGCGTCTTGCGGAAACCAGAGACTATACAAAAGGTATGTACTCGATTCTTTGTCTGACAGCAGTAAAGCTATTTGTGAGTCCGTTGGTGCATCAGTTCCGCTCGTCAAATTTAATTATTTTAAGCTAAAATTAGTGCAGCAGCTGTTCTCTTCAGTTCCAAACCCTCTCCCAGTTTTACATTAAGGGTAATCTTGCATGAATCCCCTCTACTCTTCTATTTGTAAGTATTAGAATAACTTCGTTTCTACCCAGTGCTTACAACCTTACTATGATTTCATTATTCGTGTATTTTACTATCTCTGCTACGTACCTTAATTGGTAAGAGGAAATATTATATTCCATTAAAAATGATGATGAAGCATTGGGTAAGCACACAATTTGGAAAAGAAGAAAATGATTAAAGATTTGGAATGAAGAAATAAGGAAAGCTTTCAGTGATAAGCATATAAATTACATTTACATTTAAAAACGAAGAATCTAGACAGAATTACATAATCGCAAGGAATGTCGCTAAAGATATAACAAGAAGAGCACACAGAGATAGCTAGGATTTATTTATGAGTAAAGTAGAACATGGCAGACAAGACTTTGCTTACAAATTATTTAGAAACTTAAACAAGACCGAAAGAGATAGAGGTAATATCTGAAGAAGAGAAGATCAAACATTATAAAGATCTTTGGTTTAATCCGGAGGACGTAACATCTTATAGACAAGAAGAATCCAATGAAAATATTGATTTATTAAAGTTAGAGGAGCAAGAGACAATTCTGAAGAAGTAAAAAAGCAAATAATTACCAGGATCAGAGGGAGTAAACCTGGAACTGATATAGAATAGGAGACTACTACCTAAATTACGTCTTCTACATCTATTTATCACTTGCTGGATTACAATAAGAATTCCTGATACATGGCGAGAAGCTACAGTAACCTCCATTTTCGAAAAAGGAGAAGATTACAGAGGTATTGTTATATTAAATACAACGCATAAGATTTACGCAGGAATATTAAACAATAGCTTAAAGTCAATTGTGGAGACATCATTATTGGAGGAACAGTGTGGTTTAAAGAAGGAAGATCTTGCCGCGACAATATATTCACAATGGCACAATTAATAGAGGATATGTATATAATTTACCTACATAACTGACATTTATAGACCTAGAAAAGGCATTTGATAAAGTTGATAGGCGGAAATTATGAGAGGTATTAGAGAAACATGTATACCCCATTCATATAATAAATGTATAAAAAGTCTATACCAAGGCACGTGTTTTAAGCTCAATAAATCACATTTTAAGGGAGAATGCACGGTAACTAACCAAGGGGTCACACAAGGGTGTGTATTATCACCTACTCTTTTTAACATTTATATGGACGACATCTTACGTAAATGGAAAGAATTGTGCACCAGCTGGAATGCTAATAGAGGGAAGGAATTTAACTGTTTTAGCCTACGCAGATGATTTGGTAATCATACAAAACAGAAGAGAATCTTCAGAAAGCAACTATATGTTCCACCAGATATGTAAAGAATACAATCTTAAGATCTCTGTTCCTAAGACCAAGACAATGGCATTCCAAGGTAAACATCCAATAAGAACAAAAATTATATTGGAGAACAATATCTTAGAACAAATCCATTATTTCAACTATCTGGGAAATGAACCCTCATTTGATACTGACAGATATATATAACAAAATGAGTAACTATCAGCTAATGTTGCGGTATTATAAAAAGAATCCTAAAAACAACAAGGGTAGACACTCAACTCAAGTTTTATAAAGTAATTGCCGTATTGGTATTATTGTTTGGCAGTGAATGCTGGGTAATACGACAAAAACAATGAAACTTCTAAGATCAGTATTAGGATATACTACACTAGACAAAATTAGAACCCAAGAAATACGGGGAAAATTAAATATACTTGCAATACAAGATAAACTTATAGAAAACAGGAGAAATTGGGAAGAACATCTGTACAGAATAGATAATTCAACGATCCCAAAAAGATACTCAACTATAGACCAATAGGTAAAAGAGACCCAGAAAGACCTAGATTAAGATGAATAGAGGCCGGAACAGGCTGATTGGCCTAATCCCTGTCAGGAAGAGGAAGAAGAAGACTAAAAAAGTTGAGATTTCACTGCAAATACATCATTTGAGACCTCCTGAATCCCAAAACGGCATTTTCAGAAAAAGTCCGTGTGTATGCGTATGCGAAGACCAAACTCAAAAACGAAACGCTGGAACAAAGCGTAGTTTTAAATTGAGGCAAGAGACCGGCTATATATGTAGCACGCTATGCTGCAGTGACCTCGGTACTTTTCCGATACGCAACTGTCGGCGCATGGCGATTCAAGGTTATCCTTATCAGCTGTGCCTCAGTAGATTATTATTATTATTATTATTATTATTATTATTATTATTATTATTATTATTATTACTCAATTTATTTCACGTCGCATTAACTACAAGGTCATATCGCGGCGAATCTGTTAGTGGATAAATCTTAGATCGAAGTGTGGCGAGCAGATAGTCTTCTAGGTCTCATCCCTGTAGCCACTCGTTTCGTCACGTGTCCAAAGAGACCCTAGTGCATAGCAACCGTATCTTCTGTTTCGTGCCAGGCAGATGGCATTAGGTTGCCGTCCAGTCTAACAGTTAGCCTTCTAGGTATTATTCCTTTAACCAGGCCATCGTGGTTAGTCACGTGTCCACATAGCGACCGGATCTTCTGCTTTGTGCCGTGTAGATGGCATTAGGTTGCTGCCCTGCATGCTTTTATTGACTGTAGATAGATGGCACAGCATTCGCTAATACCATTTACTTTTAATTTTTATTATTGTTTTAGTCTTACGGGGCACTTTGAATCGTGGCATTAAATATCCAATCCGGTATTTGCCTTGACGGCTGAGGGAAACCACGAAAAAACGTCAGTCAGACTGGTCGGCCCACGGGATTTGAACCCGTTAACTCCCGAATGCGGTCACAGACGTTACCGCCTGAGCCATCCCTAGTCGCTGTTTGTGTTTATGCTGTAAAGAGAGATGTACATTGTGCATCTCAAAAGCGAAAGTTTATTCAAGACATCTGTGTTGTGTGTGATTTGCTTAAGAGTGTTAATATCTTGTTATTAATCCACTGCAATGCCTGCTGACAAATTCACGCTTGAACAACGGATTTTTATGTGCCATACATTTAAAAACCGAATCATGTAGACAGCTATTTAGATAATTTCAAGAGAAATTTCCTGGTGTTCCAGTTTCAGGCATAGAAACAGTTAGAAATCTGGTTAAGATGTTTTAGCAACGGAATCGCTAAATACTAAACCGCAGAAGCGAAAACGAGATGTTTCTAACGAGGAAAAAAATTGAGGAAATTGGTGAATCTCTTTGTGGGAAACCTAAAAACTAAAGCTTACAGGAACAATCCCCACACATTAGACCAACTTTAGGACAATGCAAAAACAGAAATTATGAACATTGCGCAAGAAGAACTTATGCGTATGAACAGAAATTTTATCCGAAGATATCAGGAATGTCTTTACGCAGATGGACACCACTCCAACACCACTTATAACAAGGGTAATATGAATGTTACTTTCACTCGCAAGTAAGTAATGCGGGAGTTACGGAATAAAAAATCGCAGTGTAGTAGACGCTATGCGGAGCACGCATACGGGTGATCCGTGGCCTAGCCATAAAACAACCGCACTGTACAAAACTGAGTATTTAAGTTCAGTTTCTTCCAAAGATGCGACAAAAAGACTTTTAGACTTTGCCCGGCCCCAAAGTACCCTTTACATCGTAAAATATAAAAACATTTGGATTTTCTCAAAAATTCCAATAAAGATTTTGATTAAAATGCCATATGTTTAAGTCGTTGACTTAATAAATAGAATGTATATCTTGAATTTATGTAAATAGACTCTAAAGCCCTCTTCAATGGGAAAGGGTTTTTTAGAACTACTAAACCGCAAAAGATATGCATAATATACAAACGTATTCTTTTATATACCAAGTAAAATAAGTAGATTCTAAATACTGTTTACACCCCCAGAGCAAACACAGAAATCTATAAAAATTCACCATTAAACAGATTTATACATTTATACAATTCATTTCATTATTTTGATGTAGATTTTTCAATACATCTGAAAATGCTGTAGTCAATAATTACTTGTTAGTAGATTAAGATAATAAATTATCTTAAAACAAAATTGCATAATTAACATCCATTTCACCTTCTCTATTTTTAGTTGTTTTTGTCACTATTTCGTTTATTTTCTGCACAACTTCAATTTTCATTTATATTTTGCTTCTCTTTTCTGTATTAACTATATATTAATTCCTGTAAGTGGCGGCATTTTATAATGAACACTGTAATTGAGTTTGTGAGTTATGTTAAAAGTAATAAATAAATAAAATAAACAGACAATAACTTACTCCACGAAAATGTAGATTTCTTTAAAGCACTACATTTATTTCGAAAACTTTTTCGCTATCCGAAACGCCTGTTATCACCTATTGATTTGAATTATTCAACTCTTTGCCATTAAGTTTTTAAAGTGCTACCGATATTCAGATGTTTCTCGCGACGTCATGGAATAAGTATGGAATTACAAGGCCTGCATATAGCGACATCTCACTATCGATTCTGCTTTCTGTGTTCCGTTGTACCGTCAAGGAAATGTATAATGAAGCTATGTCTACAAAGGTTTACTTCGATTAACATCAAGTAGATAGAAAAATAAGCTTGCATAAGAATAGTGTGTCGAATCTGTTTTAAAATAAACCATCGTGGGTAGAGAAAGTGATGTGAATGCAGCACAACAGATTTTCGTTTTAAAGTTTCTCTCAGGTTTCGTATCCAGTGCGCTGTTATATTGCTTACATCAAAGGTCCAGTGATTCATTTGCATTTTGTTTTTGTTTCTTTGCCGCACAGTGTTTACTTCCGGTTCCATTCGGTGGATCTGAGGTGTTCCTATTAAATATGAGATAATTGGTTTAGAAATAATCTGCCCACTAAACCAGGACGGAGCACCGCACTAGGCCAATGTGGCCCTTTGTACTTCGAAGAGGAAGTAGAGACCCACGGGCGTCCGATCCGGAAGATGACGTGCGCAAGTGTGGAGGGGTCCCTAACGATTTCAATCCAACGCCATTTAAGCCTTCCAAAAGCCGCCAGTTCCTGGGTATCCCTTAAAAGAAGCCGCTCACAAACGGGTTCGTCAGCAGTCCGACCGATGCCAGGGAGAATCCTTTACAAAGTGCAACTCCACCGCCCAGCCGCAACACGCCGAACACCGTAGCCCGGTCCTTCAACCCTGAAACCGATCATAACGAAGGAAAATGGTGGGGATAGGAAATTACGGACAGGTTAGTAATGGTAGAACTGGAACCACTCCAGAATTCACCTAATGCTCCGGGAAAACCACGAAAAATCCTCCTTCAGAGTGGGAATCGAACCTAGGAACTTCGAATTCGGACACACACATTACCGTGGAAACATTTGCTAATAACAGGAAACAAAACTAAAATCGCCCATAAAATGATTGTGTAAATTTAAAAGCGTGCAGCAGATTGAACAAATACTTGCAAGCAACCTGTTGTTGAGCCCCGTCAATTTAGTTCAGGGTTACTTTATTAGAAAAAAAACTTGATGTGAGCAGTCACATAGCTTTCTCTACCCATGATAAATTTACGTATATCCGTACGTATTACGGTATCTTACAATTTGGGGGAGGGATGTTTTACTAGAGTTCAAATCGTGACATTTTCATATCGACGACGACACGTTGGCCTGAGAGCAACCCGAAGGAGTTGCCTGCCCTAAATAGAGCTTAATCATGTATAGACAGGATGCGAGGATTACAGGTGAGGGGTGAAATTTAGGTAGTGTTCCTTTGATACAGAAATTTTGGTAGAACACAATATTTCCTCCACCAGTAACTGTTAGAGGGCTTAAAAGGAATGTTTAGTGACGAAATAAACAGTAACTTACGCTTTTAACGACAGCCACACACTAAAGTCGTTAAATTACATTTGAATGCTTAATAACTTTTATGCTCATTCTCATAACTTAACTTTTTAAAACAAATTGGGTGTGTTACATTCACAAAGCCTTCCCTACTCACTTTTCTATAAATTAGTTGTATAAACCCCTATTCTCCTATCTACTTCTTGTTAATAAAGTTACATCTTTTATTTCACGCTTACACATTTGAATGTAGATATAGGACTACAGTATAATAAAGTGTAAGTGTAAACTGTAAGTGTATTCTTGGAGTAAGAATAAAAATAAAAAAAAATATTTTGGGGCGCGAACCTGCAACTATGTAACATAAACATATCATGCCACAATGCCTTAAAACCCTTCGGCATCTGAACACATGATAGTTGCAGCGTTGTCTGATGCCATTAATGTGTAATATTGTGAGTGAATGTTTTTAAACATAAAAGGGTAAAATGCATATATGTGTATTCAATCGAAATTGAAATTTGAATGCATAATAACATTTATGCTCATTCTCATAACATAACTTTTGAAAACAATTTGGATGTGTTACATTTACAAGATCTTCCCTGCTCACTTTTCTACAAATTAGTTATATAAACCCTTATTCTTCTATCTACTTTTGTTAATAGGGTGAAATATTCATTACACACATTTCAATGTAGATATAGGACTACAGTATAATAAAGTGATACAATTCCATTTATTTTGTACGACCACAAGAAAGAAAAAACAGCGATTTACAATTGAAAAAAGTATAAACTACGGAGCAGGATGGGTCGGGCGGTAACGTCTGTGTTCCGCATTCGGAAAGTCCCAGGTTCAAAACCCGTAGGCCGATCAATCTAACTGGGAATTTTTCGTGGTTTCCCTCAGTCGCTAAGATAAACTGGATTTGTAATACCACGAACCAAATTCCACCTTAAATCTAAAAAATAGTTAAAAATAGTGGGTAATATCGAATGCTCTGCCATCTATCCACAAATAATGAAAGCAGGTAGACTTGACGCATCCAATGCCACCTGCCCGGCGCTTGCAGAAAAACAGATACAGTTGCGTAGCACCAAGGTCTCTGTGGACACGTGTTGAACCTACCATCTGCCCGTTACGTATAGAAACAGACGTACAGTTGTCCAGGCTTCTGTGATCAGTAAGGAAGCAAGATAGTATGGTCGGGATGAGACCTAGAAGACTTATTGTCCTCCACACACCGATCCAAGAGCTATCTACGTAGCTATATGACCACATAAAATAAATAGCAACGTAAAGTAAATAGAGTAAAGAAAAAAGCTATGAAGTATTGAAAATTCAAAACAATAAAAAAGAATATATTGGAAATGGTTAATGTGGCAAAGAAAATATTCCACTTTGCGTGATTTAAGCAAATCTTCATCTTTCGTGCAGTAAGATTTTGTGTACCTCTTACGGTTTACCATTTAAACATAAATCATTCAAAATTAAGAGCGCTTCGTTCGGTTCTTATGGATTACATTAGATTTAAACCCTGGAAAGTATAAAAGACTGAAACAGCAGGTGCTGGGAGCTGGCTTACAAAACAGTGTTGCAACGCCCAGTTCCATGACTAGTGTGGTGCACTGACTGAAACATTGAATTACTTCTCAATGAGGTTTTTCCCCAACAAACAAAAGATTAACGCGTATTTGGATACTCCCAAAAGGCTGCCTGGTGCACATGTGGCACGTAATTCGATGAATGCATTGCGTAATGTTTCCGGACACCAAATAATTATTGGAGGCAGAGGAAGGGGAGCGAGTCTACGCCAACGCGTTTCACTATTTGTATGCCATGGAGAGCTGCTTTCGGTTCATAAATTCAAAATATGCATAAAATTAACCTCCACACAACTGGCGAAAAGAAAGATGCAAGCAGCAATGAAAGCCTTACGATTCTTGAGGTTGTGTCACGGAAGGTAAATAGAAATTAATGGGGACGTGTCTAACACCTGTTGTTAAGCAGCAAGATTTATTAGTTTGTTTATTTCTTCTTTCGTTTTCATGCACTCACAGTAACCTTTGTATTCCACGAATGCATATGGAATAGAATGCTTTTGTTTACGTTTGGCAAATGCTGCAGAAACACGCAGTTCTCCATGAGGCATTTTCTGCACTTATATCTGGTTTTGTTCTGAAGTTGTAACATTTCGTTGTCATCAATACAAATTGTACCATTTTAGCCTTTCTGAATCTTTCTGGTCTCGCATATTTAGTTCATTTTATTTAAGCGGAAAATGAAATAATATCCCACCAATGTTAAATCCTTTTAATTTATGACTCGTTATATCAGAAACTATTTGGGATATCATCCTAAAACTTATACGGCATGTTGGTATATGCCTTCAAAGTTCTCGTACTTTCTTTTATCCAATAAGTTTGTTTATTAAGGAAGATATTATTATTATTTCCTTAATTATACCATCATTTGGTTAACTTTGTCAGCGATTGTGTATGAAAGAATTGGGATGTTACATTCACATGACTTTCTCTACTCTCTACTGTTTATTAGTGGGTATACAAACTATTGTTATGAAAGCTCATTTTTCTATCTACTTCTTTTAACGAGATAAGCCCTCGCAGTGTAGTTTATAGTATCTTTAAATTTATTTGCACCACGTATGGACGTCAATTTGAAGTAGCTAGTTGCTGCTACGTATTGAAAGCCAGTTTGAAGAAGATGTATTATATTTCAACTGTTGGGGAGCCGTTGCAATCGCACGTATAGTGCCCGGTTTCCGGTAGCCTTCGCCCCAAGTTTAAAAATATTAGCTTTGTAATTTGACTATTTCTTTAGATATTATATTTATGGTGTCTCGGCTACGGCAGTATTTGTTAGAGACACGTTTCTCTTGGCAGGATTTTGGTACGACTAAGAATGTAGGCTTACACAGATTTTAAGTTTTAATTCACTCCTTTTTATTAATCCTTGACACAAATTAAACAGCACCTCACTGATATAGAGAGCTGTGAGATTCTTTTATTTCATACTTGCATTTTTTAACACGTAAACTATTTTTGTCTCACATGAATGCGTATTTAATTTCTCGAGGACACATCTTGCGTCTGGATTTGAGCAACTATCTAGAAGCAACACGTCTGGTTATGAGCACTGTTTGGAGGCAACTGAATTAATTTAAACCGTCTAAACTTGTAAATTTCTGTATTTTAAGTCTCTGATTGGCTAATCCTACTCCAATAGAATACCTGCATTTAACTAAAGCTTTTTCTGGTTGTTGATTGCCTATTTTTAAACTGTCTCAAAATTTACATTATTGCTGCTCTAATAATGTCTAGTAGCAGTATTAATCTCTCTTACTCATTATTGCTTCAAGGGTACCTCATTGTTAGCAACGTTTAACTTATTATTCTCACAGCTCCTACATTATTAAATTACGTAATACATTCACATAATATTATTACACACGGATACAATAATATATAAACATATGCAATGACTGTAATATACACTTTTTAGATATTGTTACACACACATATTGTTTTAAGGCGGAATGTTATTCAAATTTATGTTTATATAATTTGATTAAAATCTTTAAGTGTTAAAAATACTGCCTCAGCAGAAATTGGATATTTCGTTAAAGATGCAAAGGGAATAACATAGTCAAATATTTAAGAACTGGAAGCCTTATGCTGTCTACACTCCTTCCATGCAACCGCAAGGAAGAATTGAATACCGACAAGACTTTAAAAGAATGAAATACTGAACAATTCGAACCATTAATATTGAATATCTTGGAAATAGCCTATGCTACAAAAGAGTTATTGGAAATAAAATTGTATACAGATGTATCTTTATTGGTGTCATATATTTGGGGAACGTATTGCTGACATCAAAACAGTAAAAAAAGTTTATATGAACATTGGTCTGAAAATCATTTATTTCAGAGTTACAACACAAAACCGAAGGTTACAAAAATTGCTCGAAGTGGTTTCCACTTGCTTCCATGCAAGCAGTAAGTCTGCGTTCCATGCTCTGGCGTAATCTGTTGAAAATTTCTGGTGTGTTTCGTATTTGGTCAAATCCAGTTCGGATACGTCCTCTCAAAATGTCAATATCAGGTACAGGAGTCGCATAAACCAAGGACTTCAAAGTCCCCAGACGAAGAAATCCATTTGATTAAAATCAGGCGATCGAGCAGGCCATGCAATGGGCACCCATCGACCAATCCATCTTTGCGGAAATCAATCATTCAAAAACTTACGAACTATCATACTGAAATGAGCTGGAGCACCATCGTGTAAAAACCACATTCGTTGTATGAGTCCAGAGGCACATTATCAGTTAAGTGATGCAACTCATTTCTGAGAAACTGGAGATAGGTTTGTCCATTCAGAAGCGGAGCGAAGACATAGGGACCAATAAGGTGATAATGAATGATTCCACCCCAAACGTTGAGAGAGAACCTCTGTTGATGATTGTCCTGTCGTGCTTCATTAGGATTTTCAAATGCCCAGGCACGAGTGTTTGAAAATTGAGCATACCGTTGCGAGTAAAACCAGCCTCATCCGTAAATAAGACACAGGCTAGGAAATTGATGAACACAGGGCACTGATGTAACATGCGTTGACAGAAACGTCTTCTTGGATCAAAGTTCGCTTCATTTAATCCTTGCACAAGTTGAAGGTAATACGGGTACAGAAGATTTTCATGCAGAATTCTCCAGATAGCTGTATGACTCTTTCCCTTACAGCCATTAGCCTTGCGCTTTGCAATGCGTCGGCATCCACAGCAGCAAGAACTCGTTCTGCAAGCTCAATGGCTCGTACCGCTCTTGGTCTCCTAACATCCCTAGTACTCCTCTCAAATGCACCATTCTCTTTCAAGCGTTGATGAATTCGTGTGAATATTCCTGCACATGGTAACGGCCTGTCAGGGTCTTTCTGCATAAAGTTCACGTGCTTGTGCAGATTGCCGTCTGCACGGCCATACGTGTAGTGCATATGCGTCTGTTCACTCATGGAGTACGTTTTCTTTGACCAATAACAAGGAAACGGTTGATTTTCAGACCCATGTACATATGAACTTTTTTTTAATGTTTTGATATCAGGAACACGTCCCACAAATATATGAGACTAATAAAGATACATCCTATAGTTCAAATAGATCTATACTACTGGCGCAGTACGTTTTCGTCAACGGCTTAACGTTTGCCAGTTATACAAGATTATACCCCGCGGGATGGTTCAGACGATAACGTCTATGGCTCGCATTCGGGAGATCGCAGTCGACCTTCCATGGTTTTATGGGGTTTCCCCGGATCGCTAGGAGAATGCCGGGGAATGTTCATTCCATCCCCCGAATTTCCTGTCTCTCCATTTCACCCCATTCTCATTTCACTTCACCTTTCATTTGCTTGGTCCATTTCAGGGTTGAAAGTGTCGCCAGGAGTCTCGACGTTGCATGGCAGGGCAAAAGGATCGTTTATGTAACTCTTTGTCCCCCGAAATGGGAGCGGTCACTATGTCGGGCCCCCAGTGGGATGTGCAAGCCTGCAGGAGGGAGGGAGGGAGCCGGTTGCACCAGCTGCCACCCGGTCGTGCCTCCTGATCCTGCCGCCCTCTGTCTCCTTTCACTTCACCCCTTCCTCTCGAGGGCACCCCGTCAGGGCCTTAGGCACAAAAGATCTTGTAGGTCAAGGTGCTAAGTCCTCCTGTGTAGCTATTCCTACTCCTATACAAGATTATACAAAATTCTTCCCGAATAAAAAGGACTTCATCAACATTTCGCAGAAAATTCAAGATATATGTTTTATTTGTTATGCAAATAATTAAATATATGGTATTTTAATAAAAAGCCTTTGAGAAAATCAAAATTTTTGAGAAAGGTTTCATGAAAACGTTTGTTTAAAAAAATTTTTGTGTCACATCTTCGGAAGCTTCTAAGCTTAAATACCCAGTTTGGTATTTATGCGACAAATAACTCAAAAATTAGTGTGAAATTCCGGTAAAATATCGGTATCGAATTTTTGGGTGGAATACAAAACCTTCTCTACTTACTATATACGTGGTAGAGAAAGTAAAAATGCCCAACCATAAAATTAAGGCCAAAATAGATTCCTAACAGCACTTGCAGATTTTTATCATCCTAAAATTTAATTGTCATTGACGCCAGAAAATGTCATTCCAGAAGAAAATGTCCAAAGTAAAAATGAGGAAAACAAACCCATATATTTGCAAAGAAAGAAACCACATGGTTCTAGCTCATAGAAGCTGCATTTCTTACAGTTCTACCAGTGTATAGAGCAAACTTTCACCTACAAGATGAACGAAAGTATACCTCTCTACCCCAAAGTGTGTAGGCGTTATGACTTTAACTTTCTCTACTACGTATATTAAGTAGGGGAAGTATTGTATTCCACCCAAAAATTCGATACCGAGTTTTCACCGGAAATATATGTTTTGAGGCCCTCTGAATCCAATAAAAGTATTTTTGGAAACATGTCCGTAGTCTGTCTGTGTGTGTGTCTGTGAACAGCATAACTCAGAAATTAACAGTCGAATAAACACCAAACTTGGTATTTAGGTTCAGTATCTTCCAGAGATGCGACACGAAGGTTTTCAAGAAAATCCCCCCACACCAGATTACCCATTACATAGAACATTTTTAGAAAATTTTAATTTTCTCAAAAATGGCTCTAACAATTTTGATTAAAATATAATATATTTAAGATACTTTAATGACAAATAAAATGCAGATCTTAAATTTTCTGGAAATGTCTCCAAAAGTATTCTTCATTGTGAACGACTTTTGCATAACTGGTAAACAATAAGCGATAGACAAACTTTTACTACACAAAAATGTAGAACGCATTAAAATACACAATTTATGTCATATACATTTTTTTCTTCAGTGAACCATTTTCGAGATATTGCTTGTTATTCCCTTAAATTTTTCAATACTTATACTTTTTCTCAAATGGGAATTCGTTATTCATTGTTTTATGTCCTGGACATGCAAAGAGAATGGATTGCGCAATTGTAAAGTGCTTTATACATACGAATGTTGTTTAGTTTTTTATGAGGAGTGAGAAAAAACATAAAAAGTTAGGTTGCCATTTAAACAAATTAAATTGACCCTGACAGGTCAATTATTAATTATGCGCAAAAATTGCATCTGTTTTAATTTTCGGTATTTAGTTTCCCTTTAAGATAAAGCAATAGAAGATAACGTTCTATGTGTATGTGTGTGACCGTCTGTGAAGATCATAACTCAAAAACGAAAAATGGGATAAATATTAAACTTGGTATTAAGGTTCAGTATCTTCCAAAGATGCGACAGTAGATTTTGAAGAAAATTGCCCAAACCCAAACCTTCATATTTTACGTGGAATAATTTTCGAAATGGCTCTTACGATTTTGATTAAAATATCACGTGTTTAATATATTTATATGACAAATGAAATGTATATCTTGAATTTTTGGGAATAGCCTGTGAAGTCTTATTCATTAAAAAAAAGGTTGTAAATTCTTATATTATTTGGTATACGTTAAGGCGAAAGCTTATTACGCAAAAAATTGCGATGTCTTTAAAACAGACAATTTACTTCAAATAACTATTTTGTGGCATTAGATACTTCCGAAATAACTGTTATTGATAATTCGAATTAGCCGTTCCCTTAAAATCCTGTCAACGTTCAGCTGTTTCTCGCGGTTGCAGGAAAAGTGTATGGAACCTTAAGGCTAGTGTATTCCGACCTGTTCCAAAACATTTGACTATCTTCATTTCCTTTGTATCTGTAACGAAATGTGTATTGTAGCTATTTCTACAAAGATTTATCTCCATTAACATGAAGTAGATAAAAAACGTAAACGTTCATAAGAATACAATAATTAATTGTTCTCTCACATAAGCCTTGTGAAGGACAAGTTGGAAAGATAGAATCAGTCTGAAAATGTAATGTCATGGCCGGGATTTAAACCATTGAATTGGTTTAAATCTTCTGATCCCCGCTTGGTTGCTCTAATCAACTGAGGTACTGTGTAAAAATACCGGCACGATAAAAAATTCTCCTATCAGTTTTCCTGGTAAACCACAAGGAGATATCAAATTCATTTTCAGATGACATACCCCAATAGCGACTAACAATGTCGTAAGTATTTTATGTCCCGGGCTTAGGTCAGTCAATGAAATTAATTGTTCTCTCACACAAGCCCTGTGTAGAAGAAGGTTTTGGTTTAGTGGGAAAAATGCGGCTCAGTTGAGAAATTTAATGCCATCCCAAAGTGGGTCAAATCTCGGCTATCGCATTGAATTTTTCAGTCTGATTCTATCTTTCATAAGAATAGTTCGTATATCGACAAATAAAGCTATATAGGGAGAGAAAGTCATGTTGATTGTAGCAGGTCAGATCTTTTGGTTTTGAGCTGCCATTAGAACACCCAACCCTTGAAAAAACTATTTAAATGATCATATATTCCATTTTATAGTTATTATTAATTGTGATCTAGGAGTGTTATTATATCAAGACAATTGCATCGCGCACAGACAAAAGAATTTGTGCTTCAAGATAACCCATAATATTATTTAATATCAAATCTTCATCAAAAACCAAAACATACCAGAAAGATACCTTTGTAATTATATCAGATGTAGGAATTAGCAGTGTTAACTTGTGCATTAATTTGTTATTTCCATCATATAAATAATGAAACCTGGCAGGAAATATCAGGTACTTATCAATATATAACCATTTCATAAATTAACATTATGCTTAAACCTCCATCACTATCGTCTTACCACTGTTTCTTTCTTGAATAAAATTCAACAAAATCTCAACCGTCTTACAAGCCTGGCGCTGTGAAGTTGAGGCAGGTGATGCACGTGTGATACAGTTGTGCCAACTGAGCAAATGTCTCTAAATGGAAGATAAACCCGAGGAGTTGGCTGACCGAGCTCTGAGGTGGTAGTGGTGTTGATGCTAAGCAAACAGTACTTGGTATACAGAAACCTCTCTACAGCAGATTATCTCCAGAATTTACTCACGCAGACATCTGTTGTCATACTGTGAAACGACTTGATGTCTAGGGATATATCGCGACGTGTA
Source organism: Deroplatys truncata (assembly GCA_030765065.1). Classification (NCBI taxonomy): domain Eukaryota; kingdom Metazoa; phylum Arthropoda; class Insecta; order Mantodea; family Mantidae; genus Deroplatys; species Deroplatys truncata. Next base: position 66,011,894 of record CM060979.1, read on the forward strand.
GAATTCTGAGCTGGCCATTTTAGCATAAATTTGAATTTGGGTAGGTGCACTAAGCCTCATCATTAGAAACTGGTGCCAGTTGTAGGTCTTCATTGCAGAGAGCAAATTCATGCACAGAAGTAACGATCAAAACTGACTATTTTAAACAGAATTTATATTCTTCTTTTCCGAAGTGCCTTCATTATGTCTTACGTAAAGTGCTTAGGTATTGCATATCCATCATGTCTAATCATCAGAGATTTTAATAGTCTTCTCTGGTAAGTATTCGAATTCAGGGCTGGGCTATTATTTATTATATATTGCTACATGTTGGGGTGAAGACTAACAGGTTACCAGTAAAATTATTAATTTAGGTCACCCGAAAACGCACATGGAGGGCCGCAACCACTGACAGCAAAAAGTCCGGGACCTTGGTGTGTAGATTTAAGGGGAAGACGTGGGTTTTATATTACACTGAACAATTACATAACACACAATACCTTCACATACCTGGGATGTATTCACAAACATTTGGCGACTCTACACAATTAAAAAAGGAAACAGGATGGAGGGAAATACCACAGACCGTAGACCGGTCACACACACGACTGGCTCCAACGACCACTTCCACTGGAGTGACGCTATCTTACCAGGCAGACGCGGTTGACGCCATACCAGAGAGTTTCAAACAGATATTTCCCTTTGGCGTGATCATCACCGAAAAGAAAGACCGTTAAGCCAAAATATAACTAAGGAAACACAATATTGCTACACAACACAACAGTGATTCTGGTAATGGCAATAAGCTTAATAATACACCACAATATTTCTTTTTCTTATTTATATTAAAACGTATGAGCAGTTGGAGAAAACGTTACGCACAGACGGAGGGACTGTGGCAAAACACCCAAGTAGACGCAACGCCCCTTTTTGCTCCTACCGTGAATCTCCGAAGACAGGGATGAAGAGAGAGACCCGAAGGGCGACCAGATCCGAATGACAATGGGCACAGGCATGGGCGGGGTCCCTAACGTTTCCAGATCGACTGCATCCGCCACGCTCGGGCCCACCCACAAGCCTCCAAACACCCAGCAGCTCATCACTAGCACGGCTCACTCGGCGGCGGATCCTAACTCAGCATTTCCGCAACGACGCCAAGGAAGAAACCTGTAAAAAGCGCACATCCACCGCCCAGCCGCAACCCACCAAACACCGTCGCCTGGTCCTATAACCCTGAAACAGATTACCTACAATGAAGGAGATGGTGGTAGAGGAAATAAGTGCAGGAAAGTCGTGGTAGAAGAGGAACCACATACCAGTATTGGCCTACCGATCCAGGAAAACCACGAAAAACCTATGGATTTGCGTGGGCGATCACCGAGGATCGAACCCGGGACCTCCCAATGTGAGTCGCACTAATTACCGCGGAACCACTTCGTTCAGTAAGGGTTGGGGAAGGTCGAAGCTACTGATTTTGATGGTCTTCGATTAAAACTTATATGGATCCATTTGTTACAGCAGTGACTATTTCACCTTCAGCCCTCAGTCAACAGCCACGAGGAGATTGTCTGCCCTTTCTGACACAAGCGTGGGTAAATGTTCGGCACATTTCTCTTGAATAATAAGTCCGTGTTATGAAAGTTTGAAATGAACTCCTAATTATGTAATGTAAACGCGAACGGTAAACAAAGAGGTAATAAGGAAAGTTCGCAGCGTATACTGGTGTTGAATTGCAGCAAAACACAGAGAAGCCTTAGATTGGGACACATTTGCGAGAACCGGAACAAGAGTTATTGCTTCAATTAATTATCACGTGTAAAACTTCAAGAAAACGCATTTGTTCGTTGCAAATGAAACCGTACAACTGCGAACTCCACAGTAGGGTGAACTAGCATAAAACTGGCCAGTTGTAAATAATCTATACGCTAAGTTTATGGTCAAATGCCTATTATTTCCCAAACTACTCTGGAGTTATTGCAAAGGTGTGTTCATTTGAACGCTTCATTAATGGCAGTTACTTTAATTTAAGGCATTAATCGCAATACATCACTAAGTTAAAATTATACTTAAGTTTTGTGGTTAGTTCATGATTGCAAAAAAAGTGCTGAAATGACTCGTGTGTACAGGATGTTTAAATAATTTAAAGGTGCTAACAAGAAACATTTTTCTAATAAAATATAGGTCCCTTAGGCATATTGAATCCTTATGAGCACTATAGCCATGTACTGTTTTGTTATAGTTTGAGCTGTATTTTTGGTTTGTGTATATCATATCCACAAAGCACCGACCAAACGAATGATGGAGTTTGTAGTCATTTATTTATACAGAAATACATAGACTACAAACATGCCAGGAAAAATCTTAAGCAGGTTAGTGGCAAAGTTCTGGCCAAATATATAGTTTATTTGTTTTACGATAGAGCTCGAACACGAGGTCAACTTTTGGTTTATATTTTGAAAATATGATGTTATCAAAAAGAAACAAACAATGTACAGTTTATTTAAAATGCATTTAAATTCTTTCTTACTTCTAAATACCTATAATGGGACCAAGTGTATTCATAATTTACTAGCGGTCACCTTTCTTTCTTGTTTTTATCTCACATTAAATTATATATCTATATAAAATATTATATCTCTAAATACATTGGTAGCTGATGAGGCAGTATTTTATATCATAAAATGCTGTGAATGCCAGATTGATTGTAGTGTAAATTAATATTATTGTATGTACAGGATTTTAGATGTTTGTTAGCCATAAGCATTGTTAGGAAATAAGTTTACACGGCCTCACTGAAACTGACAATAAAAGTGTGTAACAATAAACAGAGGGGGTGAGGTGTTTATCACTAAGAAGAGACAAACAAATGACGTCAGGGTAGCGTGCCTTTTTTAGAAATAAAGGGAATATCTTCCCTAGAGCTTATATGTTAGTAGTAGTGATTGGCTGACAAAACAGACGCTAATGTTGGCGCGATTTGGTAACCAACAGCAGCTCTATTATAATGTTTAGGCATTTGGAGGTGAAGCAGTATATATTCTCGAGCCATAAGCAAGTTTCGCGCAGTTCTAAGGAATCTCTCGTGAGGTGCACGTCATACAGCTTGGAAGAATCTCCCGTGAGGTACACGTCGTAAAGTTAGTTACAAAATGTGAGGTACGCGGCAAATAATACGACAGTAATTACATTCGGAAATACCATAGTTTCAGTCAGGTGTGTATAAAGATTAAAGATGTGAATTATTAAGTGTGATGGCCATAAAAGTGTAAAAACAATTTCTTTTATCAGTGTTATCTTTTAGTAACAACTCCTTTGCGTTTATACGCCCTGCTTAGAGATATTTGCTCGACTGAGTTATAATAGCTAGCCGGAGGACAATCAATCCAAATTTAAAATAATAAAACAAGAGGTGCTCAACAAATAAGAAACACGAGCCAATTTCTGCGACACTGACCAGTTGCTGTAGCAACGCTGGGGCTACGACAAGAGTCAACAAACCACGTAAAATGGTAGAGATACGCTTCAATTTCAAGCAATTCAAGTTCATTTTGTAGGGCATGAAGAGCAGTCACTGTGGACACCATACCAGTTAATGTTCACCCAAATCAATAGTGCCTGGATGTCTGTAGATTCTGAGCACCTTATGCAGTTACAGAAGTCTTCATAAGTCTTCTTTGATAATTTCGTAATATATCGAGTTTTTAAGTACATATTATTTATCTTGAAACGTACCTAGGTGTCATGTTTTAAGCCACTCTGTATATTTACTTTAGAATTCACATTTGGCTTTTTCCTAGCATTAGTGAGTATTACATACTCTTAGAATATACATTTTTATTTTCTCTACAACTTAAAGGAAGTATTACATTCCATCCAGCAGGTTAAGGCTTCCTGAATTCAAAAAATCAACCTTAGAAAAGGTCTCTGCATTTGTGTGTGTACGCTCGCCTGTGAATACCACAACACAAAAAAGAAACAGAATTCGATTAAATATTAACTTGGTATTAAATTTGAGCCTCATACAAGGATGTGACACAAGATTTTAAAAAAAAATCCTCCCACCACAAATTAGCATTTACATGGAACAATTTTCGTTATTTTTTATTTTCTCAAAAACGCCTCTAACGATTTTTATTAAAATACCGCAATTTAAGATATCTTGCAGAGCAAATAGAATCTCTATCATCAATGTTCTGAGAATGGGCTGTGTAATCCCTTGGTTCTGAATAACTTTTGTATAACTGTTAAACCGTAAGAGATAGACAAACTCTTATTACACAAAACACGAAAACCTTATCAAAGCACAAATTTTTGTCAAATACATTATTGTGTGTTAACCATTTCCGAGGTATACTTTGTTATTAATCTGAATTTTCAGATACTTATACCTTTTTCTTTTGACATGTTGCTATTCGTATTTCTCATGGTCATACAAAGAGGAAATTAAATTAAATTGAGTTTTATTTATGGACGCTCTTTACTACTATGTTCCTTAGCTCACATTCCATATTGGGCGTAAAGACCGGTAATTTTGCTCAGAGGTCTCTTTATCAGGTTTGAGGTTCTTTTACGTGCCGTTAATCTACGACACGGGACCACCGGCTTTGCTTCCCTTCCGAAGGAAGCCATGTTAAGGATTTTTACTCCCGAAAAAAATCCATCATCCCCCTCGGAAACTAAAGGCTAGCATGGTAACCACTACACCACGTAGGACGACATGCAAAGAGGATGGAATTTCCAAGGCATCACATTGCTACATGTTTTTAAAAAGTGTAATTATAAATTCTGTCATATAAATATGCCAAACGTATGGTATTTTAATCGAAATTGTTATATCCATTTTTGAGAAAACCTTAAATTTCTAAAAACCTTCCATATAAAAGGTAGTTTGGGGTGGAGAGGTTTTATTCTTTTGGAACTTTAATAGTTTGTTGCTGACAGTTAGAGAACACTTATTAGTGTAATGGGCATAGACAATAAAGATTGCATGAACAATATAAACAATAAAATTATAGGAGTGTTTAAAAAGCTTTAAAATTTAAAACTATACTACTATTTAAAACTTCATTAATATTGTGACGTAAGCTCGGCGACTAAGACAGACGTCACGTAAAGGATGGGAGAAGTAGCACAGAATGGCCTCGAGAGGGTAACAGTTTACGGTAGCTGGAAGGGTGCTAAAAGGGTGTCATTTTAAGACATGCTATTTCTGTCCCAAATCTTTTAATCTTTAATTTGCTTAATATAACCTAAATTACATTTCAAAAAGAAAGAATGAAATAACTGGTGGATTTACTTGCCTCGGCAAAAGGCTGTCCATCTTCGTCGGGACTAGCGGCTACGTCGAGATTGCAATTAACACTAAATAAATTTAAGAAATGGGCCAGCAAAGATTCCTGCCCTGCACGTGGTTAGTCAGAGAAAGAGATCTGTCAAAAAATCTTAAGTTTAAATACCATACAAAAGGCTGAATCGTGCTTAACTAGTCGCTGAATAGTCAACAGAAATTACGTAACTCACCCACGTGTGGGATATAAAGTGAACTTTTACCCTAAATCGCGTGTCACCTAATCTCCGTTTACTTCAATATCTGGAAAATGACGCGCAAGAAAGCTAAAGTATATTTCCTGGAGTTACTTAAAGCGTTATATCTGAATATCTAAATATCCCTCATATTTGTCAAAAGCTATTAAAATAAAATTATAAGGGATACAATATTCATTCATTCATTCATTATCTGTTTACCCTCCTCTTATGTAGGACTTACACCTCCCAGGACTTACAAGCGGGTGCCTGGGGCAGAGGCCCGTCGAGGAGCAGACACTCATGGATCAGACAGAATATCCAGGATGAGTGATCAGCCCGATGCCTGGTATGGGATGAAGGAAGTAGATGAAACGAAATGTTGGTGAAATGGATGAAAGGAAAGGTGATGATGGAGCAGTTGGTGGAAGGAATGGCGGGGGAAACCGGAGAACCCGGAGAAAACCCGCCCAGACGCCGCTTCGTCCACCACAAATCCCACATGCAGGTCCCTGGGATTGAACCCGGGCTGCTTTGGTGGGAGGCGAGCGGTCTAAGTATTCGGCCACGGCGCCGCCGGATACAATATCATAAAAAGAAATATTGGTCAAATAACAGAGGTAATACTAATAAAAACCCTCTGTTCTATTCATAAAGATAAGGTAGAAATTTATTTTCCATCTTTAATACCAAGATGGGAAAATTATTCATTGTTTTATACAATCTACACTTGGGTACATTGAACAAATTGCTCCTTCTAGTATTATATGAGTAAATATTACTTGTTTGAGTTAAACTTTTAATAGTTTCATTGACATACTTTAAAGCTTGAAAAATACAATGTCCACTTATAAATAACGGTCTACAGTGTGCCTTTATTGGCTGGTTATGACTCTAATAGCCGTTTATGAAGGTTTATTATTTTAAGAACATGAATGTTATTGCCCCATAATACTCCATATAGTAGTATACTGTGGAAGTATGAAAAATATGCTATTTTAATGTACTATTTTGGCATGTAAGTTTTCAAATTCTCCAATAAAAATATTGTTCTTTACAAATTTTGACTGATGTAATCAACATGGTCCTCCCATGTAAGCTTGCTATCTACTATAACACCAATGAGTTTTAATGTATTACTGTCATCATTATCTAAGCTTAGTATTCATTGTATATTTAATTTTTGAGCAATGCTATTCACCTACACATACGCAAGTGCGGATCTTTTACTAAAAGTGCCTTATTTTGATCCCTGGAGCCTCAAAACATGAATTTCCGATGAAATCTCCATATCAAAACTTTCGGTGGAATGCAATATTTTCTCCACCTACAAGGTACTTTGCAGAGAAAGTAAAATTGTGACTGTGTATCCAATTCTCTGTGTACATAAGCTCACACGAGAAGTAGTATACCCAGAACTACATCATAAAAATGCCCTAGAGTGTTTCCTTCGCTGTCGTTGGAAATATATAACATCCGTTCAATGTTTTCCGACAACTGGCTTTATCCTGTCATGTATGATTTTACATGTTTCAGCATTGGAACCACAAGTGATGGTAAGTGGAGCAAAGGATGCTATGCAATATATGTGGTTTGTGGCAAGGTATATTCTATTGTTTTTGATAAAGTTGGACCACAGAGCTTGTCACTATGAATTCTGTTACAGTGCAAGCTCTCTTCTTGCTCGAACAAATCCAGAAACTGGTTCACCGCAGTTTGCTAGAGTATTTACGACTCCTTTGCAACATGATAGAGCCACTGTAGTACAGTTTCCCTGAAGTTTCGCCTAACCAATCGAATTTAAGATAAAACGAGGCTTGTGTAAACTAATACTTTGATGATTAGTTAAATAAACACATCCATACTGTTATTATTATTATTATTATTATTATTATTATTATTATTATTATTATTATGTTCAAAGCCCTGATTTCTATGGCCCTAAAGCTTATTTTTAAATGGCATTTAAAATGATTCTAAGATATTTAAAGAATGACATAATAATAGCAAAAATTCTGATGTGTTACACTCACATGACATTCTCTAAACTAGTACAAACTATTTTTACAAACCTTATTCTCCAAGGGGAATTGGTAGGCTTTAAGCTATAGTCAAATATTTTAAGACCTGGTTGCTATGTGGAGTATTCGATTCTCTTTGCATTACCAGGCCCAAAAAAATCAATAATGAATTTCCATTTGAGGAAAAGTATAAGTATTGGAATATTTAAGGGAATAACAAGCAATATCTCGCAAATGGTTCACTCGGCAACAAAAATATATATGAGATAAATTGTGTATTTAAACCCGATCTACATTTTTTGTGTAGTGAAAGTTTGTCTATCTCTTATGGCTTACAGTTATGCAAAAGTCGTTCACAATGAAGAATACTTTTGGAGACATTCCCAGAAAATTGGAGATATACATTTCATTTATCATGAAAATATCTTAAACATATGATATTTTAATCAAAATCGTTAGAGCCATTTTTGGGAAAATTAAAACTTTCGAAAAATGTTCCATGTAAAGGATAATCTTGGGTGGGGGGACATTCTTGAAAACATTCGGGTCGCATCTCTGGAAGATACTGAACCTAAATACAAAGTTTGGTGTTTATCCGACTGTTCGTTTCTGAGTTATGCTGTTCATAGACAGAGTAACACACATAGACACACACACGGACATGTTTCCAAAAATGTTTTTTTTGTATTCAGGGGTCTCAAAACATATATTTCCGGTGAAATCTCGGTATCGAATTTTTGGGTGGAATACAATACTTCCCCTACTTACTATGCGTAGTAGAGAAAGTAAAAAGTGATTAATAAACTTTATATTCACTGGATTAACCAATCAATATATGTTGATTTCGATTTTTATTTCCTGTAATTGTATATAGATTGCATGGAACGTGTATAAAAAGGTTAACCATTGTTTGGTACATACTTGCCGTTAGAGAGTTTCACTTGATGGGGGATGAAAGCCAGAGCCAGTAATCATAGAGCAAACAGCGAGCACATAAGCCGGTGTTGTGCTCCTGTGGGAAGCTGTGGCCGGGCTGATAGCAGTCTTCATTCTGTATCATACACTCGGACATTATGAACCGTAGCTGGATCCCAGGGAAACTAAACTGTTCGATAACTCCACCCGGCTCAAAGTACTTTAGTTGTTCAACACAGCAACTGAGAACATTGTGCCCACTAGGCAGGTATGATGATGCTCTTGGGACTGCATTGCTGCCAAATCCACAAGATTAGCGCTCTGCAGTTTCGCATGAAAGCGGTCGGAGGTAATTGTAGAGAAGTCAGCCAACAAGTACAGTTTCGATATTAAATATATGGAAGTTGTTGAGCAATGCTGACAGTGGTCGATAATCACGATCCCTGGGAATGCATCTTACTTATTCGAGGGTTTGTAATGGGCAGTAGCAAATTGCACTCGAAAATGGCAAATTGCACGGCAAAAAAGGGATAATTACTTACCATTTAAACTGAACTGAAAAGCGAAAATCCCAGAATTTAAATTGGAATGTGGAAACATGTAGATAATTTTTATGCTCTAGTATTTTGCTTGAAGCTTCGTAACATAAATTGTTTATCTCCATTTCATTTCATTGTCATAAAATACTTTAGAAGTATAATATATATAAATGTCACTACACGTTTTGGGACTTCTGATGAAATAGGTGTTTTGTTGTAGGGGTTTGCACCACGTATGGACGCTAATTTGAGAAGATGGTTTGTTACATTATTATTTGCCCCACGCTTTGGGAGCCAAATTTGAAGAAGAATGTATTGAAAGAGTTGTATTATATTTCAGCAGTTGGAGAACCAAACTTGTTATAGTTGCAACCGCACGTTTAGTAAACATTTTCCGGTAGCCTTCGCCCCAAATTTATTTTCAGTTGGCCTTTGCCCCAAGTTTAAAAAAAAACATTAACTTTGTAATTAAACTGTTTCTTTAAATATTTAATATATATATATATATATATATGTTAGCCTCGGCTGCGTCAGTATTATTTTAGAGACATGGATATCTTGGCAGGGCATGATGTAACAAGAATGTAGGCTTACACAAATTTTTAGTTTTAATTCACTCCTTTTTATTAATCCTAGACACAATTAAATAGCACTTCACAGATATAGAGAGCTGTGAAATTCTTTAATTAATTAATTGCACTTTTTTAAACACGTAAACTTATTTTTCGTCTCACACGAATACATATTAAATCTCTCGAGGACGCACAAGCAACGCATCCAGTTATAAGCATTGCCTGCAATTAATTAATAAAAACAATCTCATAGCTCTCTATATCAGTGAAGAGTTATTTAAATCGTGTCAAGCATTAATAAAAGGAGTGAAGTAAAATTATAATCTCTGTAAGCCTACATTCTTGTCGCATCACAACCCTGCTAAGAATAAAGTGTCTCTAACAATAATACTGACACAGCCGAGGCAAACATAAATATATAATATTTAAAGAAACAGTCAAATTACAAAGTTAATATTTTTTTAAACTTGCGCCAAAGGCCAGCTGAAGGTACATTTGGTGCAAAGGCTACCGGAATCTGTATACTATACGTGCGGTTGCAACTACTACAAGTTCGGCTCCCCAACAGTTGAAATATAATACAGCACTTTCAATACAATATATCTTCTTCAAAAAGGTTTCATTACGTGAGACAACAAAATACATTCTTCAAATTGACGGCCAAAGCGTGGTGCAAATAACGTAACAACTTCTTCAAAATTGGCGCCCATACGTGGGGCTAATAAAATACTTTTTTCAGCGTCTAGATTTCGTGGCTATGGCGGTGCAGGAGAGGGTGGCGTGAATGCTTGCTGAAAGTAAAGAGTAATCCCCGTTGAAAATAGAGGGCTGTTTGATCGACAGGTCGTTCATCGCTCTCTCTGGGCGGCTCCAGCAGAGGAAGGTTTCTTAGAGCCCGGAAATGTTAGGGATTTTCACGAGTCTCTGCGGTCTGTCCGCCTACGGTCTATAGTCTCCGTGGTTCCTTAACTTCTTTCTTTCTTAAGTGTGGTAGCTGCAATAGATGTATGTCTATTGCAGTGGACGAGGTGTCTATCTCCGTTGTATAATGTATATCTACAATCGAGAGCTAATAGTTAGTAATAATTTACTACACCGAAGGTCCAGAAATAGTCATCTTCTTACAATAAATACAAGTTTAAAAGCGAAATTAAGTTACCAAAGGTAAATTAAGTTATTCTAAGAGTAATACTCTCTGGGATAATTACAATGCAAGAAAGCCCCATTTTTGCTTCGTACTTTAATTATACCACCACCATTATTCGAGCAGTGACTTAACCGTATCATGGAGGCCCCGTATAGTCGCGGTCGCTGGAGCGTTTGACTTTGGCACTCTATGGCGCAAAGGCTTCGAATCCCATTAGTATTTGTGTCCCTGAGTTCACATTCTGTATATAAGGTTCAACAAAAAAGAGATCTTATGGTCAAGGTGCAGGGCTTTCTGAATCCCCCAGCGTCCTTCAAACTCCACTACACTACTACTTGTTTATATTTCTTAGCAAAATACACGCAAGTTTTTATACCGGTAGACTTCTAAAAATGTAACTTCTTTAACTGAACATTTGAGGTATACAACAAATGAACCACCAATATAAGAAAATGCAAACGTTAGCAGTAAAAAAAACATATGATGTGTTACACTCACATGACTTTCTCTACTGTTGTACAAACTATTTTTACGAGCTGTTAATCTTATTGCTAATTTTCTTGTAGGTGCAAGGGGAATTGGTAGGCTTTAAGCGATACTCAATCTTTTAAAAACTGGTTGCTATGTGACGCAATCCATTCTCTTTGCATGTACAGGACATAAAAAAGTCTGATGTGTTACACTCACATGACTTTCTCTACTCTTGTACAAGCTATTTTTATAAACGCTTATTCTCCATGTGCTTCATGTTAATCGAAATATCGAGATGTTCATCTTATTACTAATTTTCATGTAGATGCAAGGGGAATTGCTAGCCTTTAAGCGATACTGAAATATTTTAAAGAGGTGGTTGCTATGTGGAGTATTCCATTCTTTTTGCATTACCAGGACAAAAAAAATTAATAACAAATTTGAGAAAAAGTATAAGTATTGAAAAATTTAAGGGAATAACAACCAATATCTTGCAAAAGTTTCACTCAACAATAAAATGTTTGTGATATAAATTGTGTATTTAACGCGATCTACATTTCTTGTGGTAAAATTTTGACTACCTATTATGGTTTACCAGTTATGCAAAAGTCGTTTACAATGAAGAATACTTTTGGAGACAATCCCAGAAAATACGAGATATACATTTCACTTGTCATGAAAATATCTTAAACATATGACATTTTAATCAAAATCGTTAGAACCATGTTTGAAAAATAAAAATTTTCGAAAAATGTTCCATGTAAAGGGTAATCTGGGATGCGGGATTTTCTTGAAAATCCTCCTGTCGCATCTCTGGAAGATACTGAACCAAAATACCAAGTTTTGTGTTTATCGGACTGTTCGTTTCTGAGTTGTGCTGTTCACAGACACACACACAGACACACACAAACGGATGCTTCCTAAAATGCTTTTTTTGGATTCAGGGGGTCTCAAAACATGTATTTTTTGTGAAATCTCGGTATCGAAATTTTGGGTGGAATGCAATACTTCCCCTACTTACTATACGTAGTAGAGAAAGTAAAAAGGAATAACGAAATCCCATTTGAGAAAAAGCATAAGTATTGGAAAATTTAAGGGAAAAACAAGCAATATCTCGAAAATGGTTCACTCAATAAAAAGATGTATAAGATATAAATTGTGTATTTTAACGCGATCTACATTTTTTGTGTAGTAAAATTTCATCTATCTCTTATGGTTTACCAGTTATGCAAAAGTCGTTCACAATGAAGAATACTTTTGGAGACATTCCCAGAAAATTCGAGAAATACATTTCATTTGTCATAAAAATATCATAAATATATGATATTTTAATGAAAATCGTTAGAGCCATTTTTGAGAAAATTAAAATGTTCGAAAAATGTTGCATGTAAAGGACAATCTGGGGTGGGGGATTTTCTTGAAATCCTTCGTGTCGCATCTATGGAAGATACTGAACCTAAATACCTAGTTTGGTGTTTATCCGACTGTTCGTTTCAGAGTTGTGCTGTTCACAGACAGACACACACGGACATGCTTCCAAAAATGCTTTTCTTGGATTCAGGTGTTCACAAATCATATATTTCCGGTGAAAATGTTTGTGAAATCTCGGTATCGAATTTTTGGATGGAATACAATACTTCCCCTACTTACTATACGTAGTAAAGAAAGTAAAAATAATAAAACAAATCACTAACTGGTATTTTAGTAGTATAGTATCAATGTTACTTTAAAATGCTTGATAAATCCTAAAGTGAACAGAGGTTTTGGCCATGGAATTTGAAAACTACAGAATGTGTTTTCTGGGAGTGTTTCAATAATTAAATTAACTAATAAAATGCCCTGCATGAAATATTTCGGTTTTATAATTGATGATAAATTAGCCTCTAAACACTGATCACTGTGACTTCACTGACATAGGTATCCAAGGTCGTTCAGGCACCGACTTATGAACGTGAGATCTGCGGTTCAAATGCCATCAATACCGTCCTCCATGACCAATGTTTTAATTGGGGTTTTCCTCAAGAACTGCAATGCATTATCATAAAATTGTCATAGTATTAGCAATAGATATACAGTTTTTATTAATATGTAAGCACCCAACTGCATATTATTGCTTGTACGCATAATTGTCATGATGAAGTTATTCTATCAAATTCTAGTAACATGGCACGAATGATACCTGTCGTATTTTAGCACACTTCCTACAGAAAAAATATGATGTGTTACACTCACATGACTTTCCCTACTCTTGTACAATCTAATTTTACAAACGCCTATTCTCCATATGCTTCATGTTAATCGAGATATCGAGATGTCAATCTTATTGGTAATTTTCTTGTAGATGCAAGGAAAATATGGTAGCTTTTAAGCTGGTTGCTATGTGACGCATTCCATTCTCTTTGCATGTCCAGGACATAAAAAAAATGAATAACGTATTTGAGAAAAAGTATAAGTATTGGAAAATTTAAGGAAATAACAAGCAATATCTCGAAAACGGTTCACTCAACAAAAGAAATGTATATGACATAAGTTGTGTATTTTAACGCGATCTACATTTTTTGTGTAGTAAAATTTTGTCTATCTCTTATGGTTTACCAGTTATGCAAAAGTCGTTCACAATAAAGAATACTTTTGGAGACATTCCCAGAAAATTCAAGATATACATTTCATTTCTCATGACATTACCCTAAACATATGATATTTTCATCAAAATCTCTAGAGCCATTTTTGAGAAAATTAAAATTTTCGAAAAATCTTCCATGTAAAGGGTAGTCTGGGGTGGGGGGGATTTTCTTGAAAACCTTCGTGTCGCATCTCTGGAAGATATTGAACCTAAATACCAAGTTTGGTGCTTATCCGATTGTTCGTTTTTGAGTTATGCTGTTCACAGACACACACACGGACATGTTTCCAAAAATGCTTTTTTTGGATTCAGGAGGTCTCAAAACGTGTATTTTCGGTGAAATCTCGGTATCGAATTTTTGGGTGAAATGCAATACTTCCCCTACTTACTGTACGTAGTAGAGAAAGTAAAAAGGTAGTTATTAGAACGTGTTCACGTATCAATTCTGGAAAAAACATTTATCCGAAGGGAGCAAAGTAGGATGTATAATACCAAAACAAATGCCAAAATGTTGTATATATCAGTTTTTGACATAACACCGTTCTACAGAAAAATATATCACGTGACTATAAACCTTCATAACTCGCAATGACTGGTAATAGAATTGTTACGTTTTGGCATAACAAGGTAAACCTCACTTTGAATGTATCAACACAAAAAGAATGTCCAAAAATGAATTTCAGCTTATGCCATACCACCATAGAAACGAGAAACGATAATCATTTTAAAAAATGAATATTACACATAAGAGAAACTAAACTTCCCATTTCTTCCAATTGAGAGAGTGAAGTAATTCATTAACAAATTCAGCTTTCCCAATTGGAGGCTGCTATACACAAAGCATACTAAACAACAAAATTGTATGAATGCATAATTGTAAGGAATATGAACATCTGTTAATAAAGTTGTAACTAATAAAATCCACAAATGTAAATATATGGAAATATCCCTTATCTAAACCAAATCTATATATGAAATTAATCATATAATACAAATGATTTTTCAGTATAGCTAGTGACCCTATTGGAAAACTAAGGGCCAATGCTTTAATAAATAAGTTCTTTAATTTATATTTTCTGCAAAACATGCATGGGATAGTACCCCTGGCTCCAATTAGTAATTCAAAAACATCCATTGAAGCAAAACGATGTTTATTGCAGAAGTATGGTACTTTTGGCTCTTAAATGGTATACTTTTCTTTGTGAACTTCAGCAGCAGGTCTTCGCCTGTTTCCCATCTGGCGTAGGATCTATGATGGTTCCCGAACATGAGCCAGGTTGAATAGCTTGATATGAATTCTTTTGTCAGATCCTTCCTCTGCAACATCATGGACTTCCTCGTAAACTTGGTACTTTTGCAGTTTGAAGGCTTCAACAATTATTGAGTGCATTTGATGTCTTACATTTCTGAGCATGCTCCCATGTGGACAGGACCCAAAGACATGTGCAAGTGTTTCTATCTCTCTGCGACAGCGGCGGCAGTGGTTGTCCTGGGACCTGCCTGTTATTGCACTAACTGGACACGTTTGCTGTAATTTTTAGCGCTTCCTTCCATATACGACTACTTAGTCCCTCTGGTCTGTGGATCCAACTGTTTGCAGGGGTCAACTGCTTGTAAAGAACTGCAATTTTTCCTTTTTGAGGGGAGAATACGAAGTCTGAATTCTTTCTCCCTTAGTAGTCTTCTTAAGCTGCGAAAAGTGGAACTTTCATCAACATTACGAGTCTAAGCCTATAAAAGCAACTGTCAATTTTTCTAATGATATTATAGGTTTTTACATGAACATTCCCGGAAACTTACGGGTTCTTACAAGCATTCAACGATGAATGAATGCTTTCCACTAAGTTCAAAATAGTCCGAAAGCTTCATTCGCTTTCTCCGAGTAAATCATGCTATAAGGGAGGTCTACTGGTAGTTGTAATACATCCTTTAGGGTGTTTTAATCATAATATCGGCATATTTAAGAAAATGTTCATGTACTATATTACGGAGTGTAATTTGGAATGAATGAATAAATGAGTTTTGGTCAAATGAAGCTGGATAGGACTGTGAATTTTTGAAAGAGTTATAGAATAGGTGTCACAGCCAAACAATCTAGCTTGCTTCTTAATTTCTCCATGTTTTTACAGCAGTCAAAAAGGCGGAGTTATGAAAGTCTGGACCTAAGTAACAGATATTTTCATCTATGACAACTTAAGGACTTACTTCATCATGATTCTAAATGAGAGTCTGATACCAAATAATTATTTTCTCTTTAATTAGGATGCATTCTGACTTTTTGGTGTTAAGTTTACTCCCATTTTGGTGAATTTTTAAAGGATAAGATCTGTGGCTAGTCTGTATAAGCTCGGAGAATATGATGATCCCAGCATTAATCCTGTTGAAAGACAATGGGCTTTGATTTTTTATGATTAGCTTCTACTTGGGTAGTACCATTTCGCTGTAGTTCGATGATGAGATTCATGATCTTAAGTAGTAGTGAAAGTGACGCAAGTGTTTCTTCAAGATGTCTGTGCCCTACATTGTTAAAGGTTTTTCTAATATCGAGGAACACCAAATTGGCATCAGTGTTGTTAGCTTTAGCAGACGTGAGAATAGATTCTAAAATAGTAATATTGATTTGAGCACCTGGCTAATTCGTAACACGATTTGATTTTCGTTGAAATAAGTAAATATTCTAATACATTTATACAGGTTAGTCAACTAAAACTTGCACCGCAAATATTTCGGAAATGGAAGGTGCTATTGATGTGCAGTTTTAAAAGCATTGATTGGTAGTCAGAGGCTCGTACATTTAGCTTGTAAACAGATTTTAATAATATTGAGAAAGTGTATTTTTTTAGCAAAATACAATTTTTTAATGGAACAATGCCTAGTTACATCAACAGAATAAAGTAAGGTAAATTAGAATGCCAGTGGCGTTTGTTGCAAAATTCTACTGCAAGTGGTTTACGAGAATTCTTATTTTGAAACTTTTACGCACCGACACTTGTACAGCCTGTGGTAGCACAAACTAAAGAAAAAAAGGCAATTACAATACTTCTGTGGATTGTTACAAGTAAAGAGAACATAGTCCTTAAAAGGTTGTGTTCCAACAATTCGATAAAAATCCTCTTTTTAATAACCTTAATTAGAGGTGTATTAATTTCAGTATGTGCTAAACAATTGAATAAATTGAAATCAAAATAAGTGTTGATCATTTATTAATGAAATGATCATCGGTAGCTTCAATACACGCTTCCAGTCTGCTAAGGAAAGACTGCTGCACACGTTCTACCACTTCAGCGGAAATTTCAGAGTAAGGCAGCAGTAATACGTCGTTTCATATCGTCTGTTGTAGTTGGTACATCCTTATAGACAGTGTCTTTCAACCTTCCCCCACAGACAAAAGTCTAAAGGGGCCAGATCTGGTGAACGGGTCGGCCAAGGTACAGGTCCTCTTCGTCCAATCCAATGATTTGGAAACAATCCGTTAAGGCAAGCTGTAGTACTTCGTGCAATATGGGCTGGACAGCCATCATGTCGGTACCACAGGTTCCTCCTAGTCTGCAAAGGAACGTCTTCTAGCATCTGTGGGAGATGGTCTTCAGTAGGCTGCGATACTTGTGCGAGCTCATTGTTCCTTCTATGAACAAAGGGCCTATGAGCTGATAGTTCACTTTCCCACATTACACGTTTAAACTTCATGGACCCTGACGTTCCACCTGAAGAAGACAACGGGGATTGTCAACAGACCAATAGTGCATGTTTCTGCGGTTTACCTGGCCATGATTAGTAAATGTTGCCTCATCACTAAACAAGATACACGATGAATCTGGAGTATCATGTCTTAATGTCCATGTACAAAAGTTTAACATGATTCTCAAAATCATTTCCATGCAGCTGTTGATAGAGATAGATGTGATAGGGATGGAACCTATGTCGATGGAGAATGCGCAGTACACTTGCCTGACTTATATCACTTCCACTTGCGATTGTGCGGGAACTAATTTGCGGATCTAAATATTAATTTCTGCCTCTTTTCCAATCACTTGTTTGTTTCTCTTACGTTTTCTAGGTGTTACAGTACCACTTTCACGTAATTAGTTGAAGAGATTGATAAATAATTGCCGAGATGGTTGACGTCTATTGGGATGCGTTTCCGAATGCACCGTACAGGAACAAACTGCATTCTTCCTACACTCTCCATACACCTATAGCATGTCGGCTTTTTCTGCATCAGTAAACCCCATCTTCCACTCACGACTTACTGCTTGAACTGTCAAAAACTAACTGACCAGAATGTCGCAATGCAAACAAACATAACAACATCGTGCCTAGCAATTAAGCAGGTTGAATGGGACAAACAATTGTCGGGGTGGAAATTCTTCAAAATATGATTTATCGTAAACCACTTGCATTAGAATCCTGCAACAAAGACCATTAACATTCTAATTTACCCTAACTTTATTCTGTTGATGTAACTAGGCGTTGTTCCATTTAAAAAAGTGTATGTTTGCAAAAACATACATTTCCTCAGTACTATTAAAATATCCGTATAGGCTAAATGTACGAGCCCCTAACTACCAATCAATGCTGTGAAAACTGCACATCAATAGCACTTTTCATTTCCGAAATATTTGCGGTGCAAGTTTCAGGAGATTCGCCGTGTATAATACTCCCTCTATTATCCTCCTGATTACCGAGCATGTGGTTATCGGTCGCCAATTTATCACATCCCATAGATCTTTATCTTTGAATATTAAAACATTCTAACTTGTTTTAAGCAGGATGGAAGCACTAATATGTAGGAGACTATAAGAGCTGGTATGTCATAACATACATCATCTTTGAGTGCTCTTATTAGCACATGAGCAGGCCTAGGTGCAGTGTCAACCGCAATGTTATGTATTGTAGCAGATATTCCTTATTTGCCTATTGTGATATTTTATCTGGATTCAACAGACAATTCCTCCTTCTCTGACGGATATTCATGATGTATACAGTCGTTTTGAACGGAAAACTGGTTATAAGAGTCATGGTACATTTTGTTAATATCCACTTTGCACACGCTAACCTTACTATCATTAAAACTTGAGCTTACAACTTTTCTGGTTGATTATAGTACTGAAACTGCGTCTTCTGATATATGAATCTCTAGCGAAAATCCCTTTTGTTTGCTATCTCAGGATTAGTATTGTTCTTACACGTCTTTTGAATATTAAAATTTCTCTTGTTTTCTTGCCTGAAGAAACCGCACAGAAGGATGCTTAGGACCGGGGAGAACATGTACAGCTTTCGTTAAGAAGAATAAACCCCTCACCTTGTTACAAAAAACATCATTATCCTCCGATAAGGTCAAAAAAACAGATCGCCATTTTAACATATCTGATTTGTCTAGATCGTTATTTTATACCTTGCTATTCTTTATTAGCAAATGAGCTGCTGTTAATTTGGCTCTCCAAATTATCTGGAAGGCAGGTTCCTTTTCGCCCCATAGCATTCATGTTGTCTAGAGGCAACTCTTGATCTGCGCTCTTTCACCATAATGTCTTATGTTTGGTCAAGTATCATTTGTTGTTTAGTTTATCCAAATTATTATAAACGGGGCTATCCTCCGTGGTCTAAGGGTACCTCTAGTTTTCGAGGTCGCGGGTTCAAACGCGACGGAGGGCAATTATTCTTTTCGGTCAAAAAAGTCCTTAGTGGCCTCCTTCGGAAGGGAAGTAAATCCGGTGGTTTCGTGTCGTAGATTTACGGCACGTAAAAGAACCTCAAGCCTGATAGAGAGACTTCTATCTCGATCTTTCACGTCCAATACTGAATGGGACGCTAAGAACCACAGCAGTCCATAAATAATAAATGTGGTTAGGCAAATAACCACAGCATATCGTATACTAGTAATTAGTAAATGAAAACGTTACATTTATTTACACAGTCATCTTCGGAGGAAGATGCATGTGTTCTAATGCTTATTGCCGTAATATTGTGTTAAAACATTTAATACTCATATAAAAACTGCAGGGACGCAATAAGTCAATAAATCAATGTCGTAGCCAACTCTACCTCTACACACGATGCATTCTCCGTTATTTCTTCCAAGGCTGCATTGTCACATTTATTTTATGTCAAATGTTTAATCCTATTTTTACTTTCTCTACTACGTATAGTAAGTAGGGGAAGTATTGTATTCCACCCAAACATTCGATACCGAGATTTCACCGGATATACATGTTTTAAGACCCCCTGAATCCAAAAAAAGCATTTTTGGAAACATGTCCGTTTGTGTGTCTGTGTGTGTGTGTGTGTGTGTCTGTGTGTCTGTGAACAGCATAACTCAAAAATGAACAATCGGATAAACACCAAACTTGGTATTTAGGTTTAGTATCTTCCAGAGATGCGACACGAAGGTTTTCAAGAAAATTCCCACCTCAGACTACCCTTTACATGGAACATTTTTCGAAAATTTTAATTTTCTCAAAAATGGCTCTAACGATTTGATTCAAATATCATATGTTTAAGATAATGTCATGAGAAATGAAATGTATATCTCGAATTTTCTGGGAATGTCTCCAAAAGTATTCTTCATTGTGAACGACTTTTGCATAACTGGTAAACCATAAGAGATAGACAAAATTGTACTACACAAAAAATGTAGATCGCGTTAAAATACACAATTTATGTCATATACATTTCTTTTGTTGAGTGAACCGTTTTCGAGATATTGATTGTTATTCCCTTAAATTTTCCAATACTTATACTTTTTCTCAAATTCGTTATTCATTTTTTTTATGTCCTGGACATGCAAAGAGAATGGAATGCGCCACATAGCAACCAGCGTTAAAATATTTGACCATCGCTTAAAAACTACCATATTCCCCTTGCATCTACAAGAAAATTACCAATAATATCGACATCTCGATTAACATGAAGCATATGGAGAATAGACGTTTGTAAAAATAGATTGTACAAGAGTAGAGAAAGTCATGTGAGTGTAACACATCAGATTTTTAATTCAAGCTACGACAATGCTTATTATAAAATAGTTATTCAATTCCTAAAATTTTCAATCTGGATTTTCCAAAATTTTCTGTAAATTACTTCTCTCGCTGGCTACACAAGTATAGATTTCAGCCCTTAAAGATGAAACTTGAAGCGTGTTTCTGGCATGTGATGTTTCTTCCCACCAACATAATCTCAATAATAGGTTCTCAGTAACAAACCCATGGCGTTTATAACCCTCTTTATGTACTATTACTGACTTTCATAATTATAATTGTGCATAATTTTACTCTCATCCCGTTTGTAGCACTTCTTTTGAATTGGATAGGGGTAAAAATGTCGTATAAATTTTGGAAACGTAATGTTTTAAAATTATTGCGAGGAAATATAGTAATATCTAATGATTATTACACAACATTTTAACATCTATTTTTCCATGAACTTGCAAACCTGCATAGCCATTTCAATCCTAAGGTTAATGACCACATCATCGCTCGACATCTATTACCAAATTTTGAAAAACGTAGTGTTTTAAAATAATTGCGAGGAAATATTATTGCAGTACATAATGATTAGGACACAAATTTTTACTTTCCACCCAAAAATTTATACCGAGATTTCACCGGAAATATATGTTTTGAGACCCCCTGAATT
This sequence comes from Deroplatys truncata, assembly GCA_030765065.1. Classification (NCBI taxonomy): domain Eukaryota; kingdom Metazoa; phylum Arthropoda; class Insecta; order Mantodea; family Mantidae; genus Deroplatys; species Deroplatys truncata. The sequence goes on from CM060979.1 coordinate 66,033,319, forward strand.
AAAAAAAATCTGATGTGTTACACTCACATGACTTTCTCTACTCTTGTACAATCTAATTTTACAAACGCCTATTCTCCATATGCTTCATGTTAATCGAGATATCGAGATGTCAATCTTATTGGTAATTTTCTTGTAGATGCAAGGGGAATATGGTAGCTTTTAAGCGATAGTCAAATATTTTAACGCTGGTTGCTATGTGGCGAATTCCATTCTCTTTGCATGTTCAGGACATAAAAAAATCTGATGTGTTACACTCACATGACTTTCTCTACTCTTGTACAAACTATTTTTACAAACGTTTATTCTCCATATGCGTCATGTTAATCGAGATATCGAGATGTGAATCTTATTGCTAATTTTCTTGTAGATGCAAGGGGAATATGGTATATTTAAAGCGATAGTCAAATATTTTAACGCTGGTTGCTATGTGTCGCATTCGATTCTCTTTGCAAGTCCAGGACATTAAAAAATGAATAACGAATTTGAGAAAAAGTATAAGTATTGGAAAATTTAAGGGAATAACAAGCAATATCTCGAAAACGGTTCACTCAACAAAAGAAATGTATATAACATAAATTGTGTATTTTAATGCGATCTACATTTTTTGTGTAGTAAAATTTTGTCTATCTCTTATGGTTTACCAGTTATGCGAAAGTCGTTCACAATAAAGAATACTTTTGGAGACATTCCCAGGAAATTCAAGATATACATTTTATTTGCCATAAAAATACCTTAAACATATGATATTTTAATCAAAATCGTTAGAGCCATTTTTGAGAAAATTAAAATTTTCGAAAAATCTTCCATGTAAAGGGTACTCTGGGGTGGGGGGATTTTCTTGAAAACCTTCGTGTCGCATCCTTGGAAGATACTGAACCTAAATACCAAGTTTGGTGTTTATCCGATTGTTCGTTTTTGAGTTATGCTGTTCACAGACACACACACACACACAGACACACACACACAGACACACACACACACACAGACACACACACGGACATTATTCCAAAAATGCTTTTTTTGGATTCAGGAGGTCTCTAAACATGTATTTCCGGTGAAATCTCGGTATCGAATTTTTGGGTGGAATGCAATACTTCCCCTACTTACTATATGTAGTAGAGAAAGTAAAAATCTGATGTGTTACACTCACATGACTTTCTCTACTCTTGTACAATCTAATTTTACAAACGCCTATTCTCCATATGCTTCATGTTAATCGAGATATCGAGATGTCAATCTTATTGGTAATTTTCTTGTAGATGCAAGGGGAATATGGTAGCTTTTAAGCGATAGTCAAATATTTTAACGCTGGTTGCTATGTGGCGAATTCCATTCTCTTTGCATGTTCAGGACATAAAAAAATCTGATGTGTTACACTCACATGACTTTCTCTACTCTTGTACAAACTATTTTTACAAACGTTTATTCTCCATATGCGTCATGTTAATCGAGATATCGAGATGTGAATCTTATTGCTAATTTTCTTGTAGATGCAAGGGGAATATGGTATATTTAAAGCGATAGTCAAATATTTTAACGCTGGTTGCTATGTGTCGCATTCGATTCTCTTTGCAAGTCCAGGACATAAAAAAATGAATAACGAATTTGAGAAAAAGTATAAGTATTGGAAAATTTAAGGGAATAACAAGCAATATCTCGAAAACGGTTCACTCAACAAAAGAAATGTATATAACATAAGTTGTGTATTTTAACGAGATCTACATTTTTTGTGGAGTAAAATTTTGTCTATCTCTTATGGTTTACCAGTTATGCAAAAGTCGTTCACAATGAAGAATACTTTTGGAGACATTCCCAGAAAATTCGAGATATACATTTCATTTCTCATGACATTATCTTAAACATATGATATTTTAAACAAAATCGTTAGAGCCATTTTTGAGAAAATTAAAATTTTCGAAAAATGTTCCATGTAAAGGGTAGTCTGGGGTGGGGGGATTTTCTTGAAAACCTTCGTGTCGCATCTCTGGAAGATACTGAACCTAAATACCAAGTTTGGTGTTTATCCGACTGTTCGTTTTTGAGTTATGCTGTTCACAGACACACAGACACACAGACACACAGACAGACAGACACACAGACACACAGACACACAGACAGACACACACACGGACATGTTTCCAAAAATGCTTTTTTTGGATTCAGTGATTCTCAAAACATGTATTTCCGGTGAAATCTCGGTATCGAATTTTTGGGTGGAATGCAATACTTCCCCTACTTACTATACGTAGTAGAGAAAGTAAAAAAGCATTTTTGGAAACATGTCCGTGTGTGTGTCTGTGAACAGTATAACTCAGAAACGAACAGTCGGATAAGCACCAAACTTGGTATTTAGTTTCAGTATCTTCCAGAGATGCGGCACGAAGGTTTTCAAGAAAATCCCCCCACCCCACATTAACCTTTACATGGAACATTTTTCGAAAATTTTAATTTTCTCAAAAATGGCTCTAACGATTTTGATTAAAATGTCATATGTTTAAGATATTTTCATGACAAATTAAATTTATATCTTGAATTTTCTGGGAATGTCTCCAAAAGTATTCTTCACTGTGAACGACTTTTGCATAACTGGTAAACCATAAGAGATAGACAGAATGTTACTACACAAAAAATGTAGATCGCGTTAAAATACACAATTTATGTCATATACATTTTTTGTTGTTGAGTGAACCATTTGCGAGATATTGATTGTTATTCCCTTAAATGTTCCAATACTTACACTTTTTCTCAAATTCGTTATTCATTTTTACTTTCTCTACTACGTATAGTAAGTAGGGGAAGTATTGCATTCCACCCAAAAATTCGATACCGAGATTTCACCGGAAATACATGTTTTGAGATCTTCTGAATCCAAAAAAAGCATTTTTGGAAACATGTCCGTGTGTGTGTCTGTGTGTGTGTGTCTGTGTGTGTGTGGGTCTGTGTGTGTGTCTGTGTGTGTGTCTGTGAACAGCATAACTCAAAAACGAACAGTCGGATAAGCACCAAATTTGGTATTTAGGTTCAGTATCTTCCAGAGATGCGACACGAAGGTTTTCAAGAAAATCCCCCCACCCCAGACTACCCTTTACATGGAACATTTTTCGAAAATTTTAATTTTCTCAAAAATGGCTCTAACGATTTTGATGAAAATATCATATGTTTAAGATAATGTCATGAGAAATGAAATGTATATCTCGAATTTTCTGGGAATGTCTCCAAAAGTATTCTTCATTGTGAACGACTTTTGCATAACTGGTAAACCATAAGAGATAGACAAAATTTTACTACACAAAAAATGTAGATCGCGTTAAAATACACAACTTATGTTATATACATTTCTTTTGTTGAGTGAACCGTTTTCGAGATATTGCTTGTTATTTCCTTAAATTTTCCAATACTTATACTTTTTCTCAAATGCGTTATTCATTTTTTTTATGTCCTGGACATGCAAAGAGAATGGAATGCGCCACATAGCAACCAGCGTTAAAATATTTGACTATCGCTTAAAAGCTACCATATTTCCCTTGCATCTACAAGAAAATTAGCAATAAGATTGACATTTCGATATCTCGATTAACATGAATCATATGGAGAATAGGCGTTTGTAAAAATAGATTGCGCAAGAGTAGAGAAAGTCATGTGAGTGTAACACATCAGATTTTTTTTTATCCTGGTAAGGCAAAGAGAATGGAATACTCCATATAGCAACCAGCTCTTAAAATATTTGACTATCGCTTAAAGCGTACCAATTCCCCTTGCATCTAAGAAAATTAGCAATAAGATTAACATCTCGATATCTCGATTAGCATGAAGCATATGGAGAATAAGTGTTTGTAAAAACAGTTTGTACAAGAGTAGAGAAAGTCATGTGAGTGTAATACATCAGATTTTTAACATATATTTTTCCATGAACTTTGAAACCTTGGACCATAATCAGATTTCTAGTCGATGTGCGGCCCCGGAGTTTTCAGTTCATCGTCGAGGTGTTCCCTGGAATATCTGCATTATACCATACTTAAATGCAAACAATATTTCCTTCCCATTTCGCCAACTAAGGACTACCTGTAACGATATGTAGATCACATTGTTATTACTAATTAATGAGTTGTAAAAGGTATATTTGTCTTGTCTTTTAATGTTATAACTTTCATCTGTGGTAAAAGATATGTCCTTAACCTTTACTTAGTTAAAAACTTAAATGTAACTGCTTTCACGAGCTATAACCTAGTGATGGAGTTCTGCTGCAGTACCATTATTTTAATTTTTAAGAAATAGCTTTCTTTGGACAGCTTTGGTAGTAGTGAACGTATACATGTCGGATGTTCCTTTTTAATAATTGTAAATCCTCATTCGAAATGGTATCTATATCACATATTGTTGCAGTACTCAGATGACTTGTGTTATCTTATTTGTTGGGAGTTTATTGTTTAATTTTTTTTTAATTTGGGTTCTTTGTCCTCCGGCTAGCTATTATAACTCAGTCGAGTACGTGTCTCTAAGCAGGGTGTGTAAACGAAAAGGAGTTGCTGCTAAAAGATAACACTGATAAAAAAATCTGAATCTAGACTTTTATTGCCGTCACGCTTAATTAATAATTGACATATTGAATCTTTATACACGCCTGACTGAAACTGTGATATTTCCGAATATAACTACAGTCGTTTTAGTTGCCGCGCACCAATTATTTCGCGTACTTTATATTTTTGAGCTAATTCTGCGACGTGCACCTCGTGAGAGATTCTTCAGAACTGTGTGACATTTCCTTATGGCTCGAGAATATATACTCCTTCACCTCGAATTGCCTAAACATTATAATAGAGCTGCTATTGGTTACCAAATTGCGCCCACTTTAGCGTCTGTTTTGGTCAGCCAATCACTACTACTAACATATATGCTCTAGGGAAGATATTCCCTCCATTTATAAAAAAAGGTACGCTACCCTGACGTCATTTATTTGTCTCTTCTTAGCGACAAACAACTCACCCCCTCGGTTTATTGTTACTCACTTCTATTGTCAGTTTCAGTTAAGCCGTGGAAATTTATTTCCTAACAATCCTTATGGCCAACAAACATCTAAAATCCTGTACATACAATAATATTAATTTACACTATAATCACTCTGGCATTCACAGCATGTTATGATATAAAATATTGCCTCAATATCTGTAATTCTCACTGGACCAATCTACTAGCTTTCTCATGTAGCTTTACGGATGCTTTCCTCTTAAGAGTGTTACTAAGTTTGCCTATTTAGCAACATTTCAAAACCTTTTTCACGATTATGTTCCAGGATACTCTCCACTGTTTGATTTAAGGTATTTAATTTCAATTAGACTTCCGTGCCTTCCATTTTGTAGGTCTCTGTGGTAGTGAAACTTGTAATCTATTTGACAACCAGATCGTTTCCCTTTTAAATTTTAATACATCAAGGAATCTCCATGGTACGCAGTGCACGACGTTCACTTACTAAACAGCCACAAGGGTGTGTGTGTTCTCTGTCTCTGCATCACATGACCACGTGACATGTATGCGGTGGCGAAGTGTCAGTCACATTTGGGTAAGCTCAGGTATCCAGCCCTGGCCGCACTTGGACGCAGTAATAAAATATCAGGGGTTGCTTTTGGACGTGTTTGTTTAATCAAGTTTTCGTCTCGGCCGCATCTCGACAATCCCCGGAGACCTACATCCCCACCTCAATTCTGAAGTGAACGCCCACATCATCGCTCAACCTCTATTACCAAATTTTGGAAAACGTTATGTTTTAAAACGATTTCGAGGAAAATTATTGCAGTAACTAATGATTAGGAGACAAAAATTTAACTTCTGTTGTTCCGTGAACTTGGAAACCTGCATCCCCACCTCAATCCTGAAGTTCGCTGGCTAAGCAATTAAAGCCAATTATCGAGACCCAGGAGAGAAAACAATAATAATAACAATAACAACAATATAGGATCGAAATCAAACATAACGACAAAAACATGCTGAAAAGAGATAAAGGTATAAAGAGAATCAATTTATAAAATAAAAACATGCCCGCTCTGTAAATTCATACAAGGAAGGGGTTTTGTTGAAAGACAGAAAAACAATTTTTGTTTTCCTCGAAAGGAAAGCAGATGTACTGCTATCGGCGACAAGAAGTCTACCGGAAGTTTCGCTTTTGTACTTCGGCTCGGACGTGAAGTTAACAATGGTCTCAAAGTTAGCAGGGTCAGAAAGCATACGTGTCTTATCTCCGATCTAAGAATATTCGTGGAAAGATTTTAAACTCAAATTAAGTTGTAAGAAGCAGACGTGAAAGTTGTCAAAGTGGGGGTAGCCAATAATAAAATCATGAAACAAAAATGATAGCCAATCAAAGATCGCGTATACATTATATGATATGTTGAATTTAAAACGGAACGAAACATAAGAAAGGTGGGCGAAAATTCTAAGTTTGGCAAAAGGAGTGAAAAAAGAAAAGAAACGCCTAGCCACATTCGGGTAAGAACTAATCACGAGGACGTTTGATGAAACAAAATAAGAAGAAAATAATCAGAAAGTTTGAAGTGTGAAATGAAGTTGTGAAATCTAGGCAATTCAAGGGTTAGTTGGAGGAACACATAAGTAGCGACTTCGAAAGTGATGACAATAATAACAGTGGTGGCGGGTCGACCAGATAGGAATCTTCGTAACAAAATAAATAAAATAATAACTCAATCTTCGCCGGGCAGCATTATTAATATTATCAAGGCAGTGTCACCACCCCTGAAAACCAGAACCTCAGCTCTACCAGAACAAATTCCCAAAGCCCTGCCATCCAACAATCGAACCCGGGACTCTGAGTCTCCTGAAGTAACAGCAAGGAACAACACAGATGTGTCAAAAGTAAGCATCACAATCTCCTTTTTACTAAGGACTTAACACTGCCTTCGTGTCAATTTGATGCTCTTTCTATAAGATTAGGATTAATTAGAGGAGGTGCCCTGCAGCCATTGGATCTCAATAAGGCACGAAGGCCATTATAAGACATTTTTACTTACGTAACCCCTGATAGGAAGGAATAAAGTGGAGACCCGATGGGCGGCCATGCATGTATGACGATATGCGCTAGCAAGAATGGTATCACTAACGGTTCCAGAATTGTATAATTCCTAACACGGGTACGAGCCTGTCTGAGACATCTTCAACCCGCGAGTCGCGGCAATAAGCCCCCAGGGAAGGGACACTAGCCAGCCATCCAGCGCCAGGAAGAAATGGTACACACTGCAAACGCCATCATCCCGCCGCAACACACCAGTCCCCATTGCCTGGTCCTTCAGTCAGAAACAGATGAAAGGGAACGCTGGAGACAGCAAATGATGGGCAAACTGTTCGTGTTAACAGTGGAATTTCCCCAGCATTCGCCTATCGACCTGTAAAAACCAAAGAAAAACACAAAATCAGAATGGCCGGTCCAATGGAAACCGAACCCAGCACCTTCGGTTGATCTTTCTATAACCAGTAGTCCTTTAAATTTTGTGCTGGCTACAGCAAAATGTTAACTTGAAACTTTCCAGAAATATACCGTATGGATGCGCTCATAATTCCATTCTTAATTTAGGTGCTTTAATAATTAAATCCACTTACTATAAAATGTCCAAATTGTTTTCTTTTATTAACCATTACCCGCTACCCAGTTTACTATACATTTAGACCTCTGTGCCATGAAAACCTCGGTAACGGCGGTATACACAATGCACATCTTAACTGTTTGTCTGAAAACCTTCTCTACAATAAACTTGTGGCACAGTCTATAAACTAGAAGTGCTTAACATGGTTGTTTGTTTTCGTTAAAACAAACTAGCTTTTAGTATCCACATTCCAAAGACAACCATTCTGTTATTTTCTTGCTTAAAGTCCCTTTATCGCAAAAGTACTCATAAACTACGATTCATGTGATGTAATGCTAGCAACCGCCCCATTCCTAGAGGGCTAGTTCGGTCCTCTAACCCCAAAAGCATTAATGAATGAAAATGTTCAAGTTGTTTATCGCTTAAGTGTAGTTTTAGCTTCTGGTCTTTCCTTACATTGTCATCGAAAACTGAAGTGGTATATTTTTTGGTAGTTGGAAGATGCTTCATGTTTATCTGCACAACGTATGGAAGCCAATTTGTCGCAGTCAGTTCGTGTTATCTATTGCTGAGCGCCTGTTATTGTTTTATTATTTTGCATTTTGGGTTCATTGTCCTCCGGCTAGCTATTATTATTATTATTATTATTATTATTATTATTATTATTATTATTATTATTATTATTATTATTCAGCTGAGCAAATCTCTTAAACAGGGTGTGTAAACGGAAAGGATTTGTTACTCACAGATAACACTGATAAAAGAATTTGTTTTTACACTTTTATTAGTGTCACAATTAATTAAGTTCACATATTGACTCTTGATACACGCCAGACTGAAACTGTTATATTTTCTAATATCATTATAATCACTTATTTACTGCACATTATTAATTCGCGTGTTTCACATTTATAACAAACTTTAAGACGCGAGAGATTCTGTAGAATTGCGTAACGTGTACTTTATGTATGCTTCCGTTGAACTACGCGACGTATAACTCACGAATACTTATGTTGAACTGATCGACGTATTACACGCGAATGCTTCTGTTGGACTGACGAAATCTGCCTCTGACTTTAGCTTTTTATACTCCCACACCCAGATATGCCTAAAGATTATAACCGAGCTGCTATTGGTTAATAAAACGCGCCAACATTAGCGTCTATTTTTATATCCAATCAAAAATTACGAAAACATATGCTCTAGGGAAAATATTCCCGCTATTTCTAAGAAAAGCGCGCCAATCTGACGTCATTTGTTTGTCTCTTCTAATTAATATTCAACTCACCCCCTCGCAAATTGTTATCCGCTCCTATTGTCAGTTTCAGTGAGGTCGTGTAAACTTATTTCCTAACAATGCATATAATTAACAAACATCTCAAATCAATGTCATACAATAATGCTTATTTACACTACAATCACTCTGGCATTTACATTATTGTGATACAAATTATTGCCACAAAACATGGTTGAGAATTAAGAAGGCAACAGTAAAGCTAACCGGCACCTCGGTAATGTGTGAGGTTCGTATTCGGAAGATCCCGATTTCGATCCCCGTCGACTTCCCAATCTAACTTTGGGTTTTTGTAATTTTACCTGGTCGGTAGGCGAATGTCGAGTTGATTTCCCATCTACCATGATTTCTTTTGTATTCATTTCCCTTTCATTTCCATTTTTCTAACGTTACTAGAAGTGCATTGACCAAAAGTCCGAGCCCCACCCTAATGGTGTCGTTTGGATTGGGTTGGACTCGGCGGAGTGTGGTTCTCGATACCCATTGGAGATTGAGTATGTCTGTGTGGTTTTCCATCCAGGCGAGGTTGTGAGACGCCTACAGGTATTCCGATACCGCTCTGGACAGCAGGTAGACACTATGTTAGGTTGCTGTCGTCTCCACCGAGTGGCGCATCCATTTCCAACCAGTAATGGGGAGACGGATTTTATTTTTAGGTGCCGCCTGCTGGAAAAGCTCTCGGGGGAGGGACAGACACTCGGATGCCGCTCTTCTCCCAGGGTTGTATGGGGGCACCGTCTCCCTGGTGAATGATGATGCTCAAAGGAACTGTAAGAAAATTAGAAAAAAATTCATTCAATTTCGGATATGGAACTCTGAGAGTGAACGAAAATTTCCCGAGAAGATACCAGAAATGTACGGATAGGGGACAAAATTTGTAATTTTAATTGTAATTGTCCTACTGAGGCGGTTGCGGGGATGTTATAACTGTTTTGACGGGAGTCTCAGCTGTGGCGGCAGCAGTGTGCAGAAAAAGCACTGTACATGTCAAATATGCGGTCTGGTTATTAAAAAACTTTTTATGGTGAAACTGGTGTAGAGAAAGAATTGAATAAAATGAAACTCCTAGCAAATAGTTCTTAAAAATTCACTGTATTTTTCACTGTATTTTCACTGTAAAATTCACTGTATTTCTCCATTGATCTTACATAATTGCTGAATAGATAACATATTTTGTAAATTGGTATTTGGCTGACGTGGTGATATAGTAACCACAGTCAAAATTCTACCCGAAGTTAAACGTCCCATTAAACTATATACTTTAACTTTCGTAAAGATGAAGTAGTTAGTATATCTTTACGTTATTTGCACCACGCTTTGGGCGTCAATTTGAAGTAGGTTGTATTGAAGGAGTATTATTATATTTCAACTGTTGGTTGCAACCGCACGTATAGTACACAGCTTATAACTTTACTTCACTCCTTTTATTAATGCTTGACACGATTTAAGTAACACTTCACTGATATATATAGAGAGAGAGAGAGCTGTGAGATTTCAATTATTAATTACTTGCACTTTTTAACACGTAAACTATTTTTGTCTCACACAAAATAGGTATTAAATTTCTCGAGGACGCATCTGGTGTCCGGTTAGGAACACTATCTACAAGCAACACGTCCGGTTATGAGCGCTATCTACAAGCAACTGACTTGATTTCTACCGCCTAAATTTGTAAATTTCTGCATTTCAATTACTGATTGGCTATTCCTAATCCAATTGAATACCTTCCTTTAAATAAAGCTTTTTCTGGCTGTTGATAGGCTATTTTATGAACTGTCACAAAAATTACATTATTGCTTCCAAGAATCAAGTAGCATTAAACTTTCAAATTCATTATTGCCTCAAGGTTACTTCATTGTTACCTCATTGTTAGCAACCTTTAACTATAATTCTCACGGCTCCTACATTATTAAATTACGTAATACATTCACATAACATTATTACACATGTATACAATAATATAAACATATGCAATGACTGTAAGATACACTTTTTATATATTGTTACATATACACATTTCTTTAAGGCGGGCTGTTATATTTTTTATTATACAATTTTACTAAAATCATATAAGTGTTAAAAATACTGCCTCAATTTGGCGAACATTCGGTTATTCTTTTAAATGAATTATTATATCATCATTCTTGCAAGGAATAGGCAGTCTTGCCTGTTCCGAATTCTCAGTGCTATAGCTCATCCTCGGATGTCCATCATCTCTTCTATCATGTGGTCGAAAGCTATTCACCAGCTATTCTTTCAGTGCTCATTCGAGATAGGTGGGGTCTCCAATTGTCTTTATATTGAATTATCTCTGACAATTAAAATATTTATTGTACAGTCTACAGTGATTATGATCTAATACAATTATACGTGTCAGCAATAATGAGCAATAATGCATAACCTTACCACTGGGCATTGAGACAGTGTATTATTATACGTAATTTGCATCGTTTGCCTCAAAATATTTTAAAGCACTAAGATATCAGCAAGTTTAAACATACGAATTAATTTCTTTACTTCTGACAGCAAGGAACGTTAAAATTTTAAAAGAGAACGACTGCACGCCTGCTGACTCATTAAGTACAAGCCAGTACCTGAAGTTTCGCGGGATGAAGCCTCGGGCACGCATTTCAAGCTGCCAAGCTAGTGTAGTAAAGACGAGTGGCTGATAATGACCGGCTCTTGGATTCGAGTCCTGCCCGAGGCACAGCCAGAGTTTGTCCTTGTCCGTACCGCTATAGCCCCTAACCATGCGTAGCATGGTACACATTGCTACCATTGTCTGGGTGTTTGTTCATCTGGTAGATTTGTTTTCATTATCTTTGGGCGGAAGCTCTTTGATATGTTTCAGCGAGTGGTGATCACATGCTGCGGCTTTGACTTTCGTCATTAACACTGTCATTTTGTCGCTAGATGCCTACGCTGCCCACTTTCTCTGTTTGCAGCATTGCACCTGTCGAATTTGTTTCCAATACCTTAAAGCGACAAAAATACTTTACGCAAAAGCACAAAATGGGCTAACCCTTACATTCAAATCACTTTCTAAACCCCCTTTTCTACACACCATTCATGTTGAGACCAATGCTTCAGAAATGGTATCGTTGCAAATTTCGTACCAGGGAATACGAGAGGGTCAAGCGATAGTTTCGTCTTTAAAATGTGAGTTGTTAAGTGCTAGCTTTGAAATTGTATTCTTTGCATTCTCGTGTAAATCTTCGGATTTGATCGTTAAAACTCAAATTGAAAGTTTGATATACATCCAACTTTTCGTTTCTGAGCTGTGCTTTTCACAGTTCTTTTGGAATTCAGGGGAGTTTAAAATATGTATTTATGGTTAGTATCCATTAAAATATTTTTGGGTTGAGTGAAATCTTCCTGTACGTGTTATAGAAGCTTAAAATGCATTAACTAATTTTGAATTTGTCAAAGAAACTCTTTTAAATATTCTATTTCTGATGTAGGATTTTTTTTTAAATTTATATGCTTATATAATACTTGTGTTGACTGGAAGAAAAGGAAGAGAATACCTTGAAAAGTCAAGAACAGATAATGTACATTAGGATGTACAGTAACAATGGGAAGTTTTATTTTAAAAGCAAAATAATGTAATAGAAGAAAAATACTGACATTGGAATATCGTGTAGAACTAACACCTCTTTGTAAAGATTCAGCACAGAACACCTCGAGAAGCTGCACACGAATTTCATCACCGACACCCTGGTAGGTATCTCTAAGCCCTCCCATCAACCTGTGTACAGATTATTGCACAAACAATGTACACGGTACGCTATGCCAAACGAAGCGGTCCACAAAAACCAGTCACGAATGAAGAAGGTCAAGCGAAATGTGATAAATAAGTATGAAGGCTTTCACGGCCGGAGTTAATCGATAAAACATTAAAATCTTCCGGGCTGGAAGGCCGTGGTCTAAGGGTAAAACTACTATAACCCGACGTTGCCATCGTCAGTCGTTATCAAGCTGTCCTGGGTGTCACACTCCTGAAGATGGCAACCACAGAGTTGACCGAAACGTCGGGTTATAGTAGTTTTACCCTTAGACCACGGCCTTCCAGCCCGGAAGATTTTAATGTTTTATCGAAATGTGATAAATTTCCAAGTCCTGATAGTTCACTTCGTCACTTGCCCAGGCAGAGTGGCTCAGTAAAGATTCTGTTCAGCTAATATTGAAGTCGGCACAAACTGCGCGATAAAGATCCTATAAGAAGATTTGACTAGTGCAACTGAATGAATTAAGAACATGGGAGTCCATATTTTCTTGTTATTCTTAGGTAGCCATGCCCATATTGAAGTAGTTTTTTATAATGTTTATCCAACGCTTTGGGAGCCAATTTGAAGAAGTTTTGTTGCTGCTACGTATGGAAAGCCAGTTTGAAGAAGATGTATTATATTTCGACCGTTGGGGAGCCGAACTTGAAGTAGTTACAACCGCACGTATGGTAAAACGTTTTCCGGTAGCCTTCGCCCCAAAATGTACTTTCCAGTGGCCATTGCCCCAAGTTTAAAAATAATAACCTTGTAATTTAACTGTTTCTTTAAATATTATATATTTATCTTTGCCTCGGCTGCGTTAGTATTTATATTTTTTTAGAGACATGAATGTCTTAGCAGGGAGTGGTGCGACTGAAGAATGTAGGCTTACACAGATTATAATGTTACTTCACTCTTTTTATTAATGCTTGACACGATTTAAATAACACTTCACTGATATAGAGAGCTGTGCGATTCTTTAGTTAATTACGTGCAATTTTTAACACGTAAACTATTTTCGTCTCACACTGAATACGTATTAAATTTTTCGAGGACACATCTCGCGTCCAGTTACGAACACTGTCTATATGCAACTGAACTCTGAATTTGTAAATTTTGCTATATTTCAGTTTCTGATTGGCTAATCGTACTCCAATAGAATACTTTCATTTAACGTAAGCTTTTTTCTGGTTGTTGATTGGCTATGTATAAACTGTCACAAAAATTACATTATTGTTGCTCCAAGAATTACCAGTAGCATTTAAACTTTCTAATTCATTATTGCTTCAAGGTTACCTGATTGTTACCTCATTGTTAGTAACTTTTAACCAATTTTTCTCACAGCTCATACATTGTTAAATTATGTAATACATTCACATAACATTATGACACATATATACAATAATATAAACATATATAATGACTGTAATATACACTTTTTATATGTTGTTACATACACATATTGCTTTTAAGGCGGGCTGTTATTGAATTTATATACTATATAATTTGACTGAAATCATTTAAGTGTTAAAAATACTGCCTCAATATACAGAATGCAAGACACTGGCACCACAGAACGGCATTGTATGCATCCTTCCAATAATCCAAGTGTTTTCCACCAAGTGCCCGCACTTTATGATGTTCATGTAAACCAACACGCTTTTGATGAATTGCTTGATGGTATTGTAAAGAATTGTTTACATGACCTGCAAAAGATGTGGTTTCAGCTTGACTGAGGAACAGCACATTATATGCTGACGGCTCACCAAAAATTAAACAACATATTTGGTGACGTTGGCTTGGAGAGTCAGCCCTACTATCAGATCTCCACGTTCTCATGTTGTCCTCGGGTCTAGGGTAACATGCTAGCCTCTAGTTTCCGGGGTCGCGGGTTCAAACCCTGTGGAGGGTGATGATTTTTTTCGGGGGTAAAACTCCTTAGTATGGCATTCTTTGGAAGGGAAAACCGGTGGTCCCGTATCGCAGATTTACGGCACATAAATGAACCTCAAGCCCGATAAAGAGATCTCTGAGAACACTGCCGGATATTTCACGCCCAAAATGCAATGGGACACTAAGAACCATAGTAGTTAAACAGTGTCGATAAATAAAGAAACAAAACATTCACATTCTCATGATATTACCACAGGATTTCTTCCTTTTCTTCTCCTCAGAGGCTGCATGATACAGTAATAGTTACAGACACAACCGGTAAATCTATTTTAAAAGAAGTAACTAACAATATCCTACACAATACCTCATCAGCTATACTTTTACGTATGGCACATGGACATTTAATCGTGTAAGGCATTGTTTTCGTGTGAACGGTGCATTTTTTGATCTTTTAAAAATAAGCTTGCGTACCTATGTTAACTTACAGCCAATGTTAATGAACTTATGATTTGACACGCTACCTTTGATACACATGGTATAATAAATAATAAAACGAGTGCATTCAAGCAGTCGAGTAGTCGGATAGCTATGGCAAAAGAAGCTTAGAAGAGAAAATAAATATTTACTACGGAACTTTAAAGACAGAATCACGGAAGAAATTAGTGATATGCTAGTTATGGAGTATATCATTATATAGCGTAAAAAGCCGGACGGTATGGCGAAATAAGAAAAAGTATTTCAAACTGAGAAGAATGAAGCGTACCAAAGGAATGTTGAGAATAAATAGTGCAACTCTTTTAGAAAGAGTAAGCGAAGGAAGAGCTATGCTGAAACAGATAAAAAAAGGACAGAAATAAACTATCTGAAAAAACTGCTTCCTTAGAAATGCGATGTGCTGGTTCAAATAGAAGACACCAGGTAGACAACATTGAATTAATTATTGGTCAGTATACGGAAACCAAGAGCAAAGTGGAATGAAGGGGAACTTGGAGGAAGTTGGTTTCGCAAGAAGTACAGCAAAGTATGACCAACTGACTTACTAATTGATTGTTCTACAAATTACTACATCGGATCAAATTGAAATAAATACATTATTATTATTATTATTAATTATTTTATGACGTATGACGTGGGAAGCGTGGAAAATTGATATTTCCCAAAATTCAATTAAAGAAATTTACTCCAAATTATTATCAAGTGAAAAATAAAATTTATGCAATACATCCGGTATTATAAGAACCAAAATAAAATATGAGGCGAAAAATTCATTCAATTTCAGGTATTAACCCTCAATTGTAAAAGATAATTCCCTGATAAGATGCTAGAAATGTGTAAATAGAGGAGATACCCGACATCTCTTATGGTAAGCCATGTAGTTATTATCATTGTAATTATAGCTGTAGCAATGAGAATGTGAGGCGGTTACGCGGGTATTATAATTGTTTCGGCGGAACTCCGAGATGCAATGGCCAGCGCGTGGGTAACCTTGCGGTAGCCACGGTATGAAAGAAAAGCACGGTAGAATATTCCAAAAACGCCTAAAGCTACGAAAAACATTATTTGATACAATGTGCGTGTTTTAATAAACTTTTCATTTCTTGCTGTGTTAAGCTTCTGTCTGTCTTTTAAAGTGTTCCAGTTACACGAAATAATTCGGAATTCCATGAAATAAATAACAGTTCACAAATTCTTCATATAAGATTCAGACTATGAATTTTCCTCCTCATATGAATATGACATCGTAATCATAATCGTTAGAGCTATTTTTGAGAAAATCTAAGGCAATAAAATATCCCATATTGTGCGATTTCCTTAAAAATCTTCATGGAAGATCCTGAACTAAATATATCCGGTTTGGTACTCTAGATATGATGCCACGATGGTGCAACAATTTTAAGCTGGAATGTAGTTGCTCTCCTATCTCATTGTCTCTATTATCTGCTGTTGACTCTGCTGTCGGCTGCTCCAATGGTATAGCTATGAGTTTTTCCTTGGGGGTATGCATGTGTGCACTGTGAAAGACAACACCAGTTTAGTTTGAGATATTTATTGCGAACTAATCCTTGCATTCTTGAAGTGAGTTGCCGACGGTTTAAAATAAAGAAATATACTGATTTTGAATTATGGTACTCCAAACTAAAAGAATTGAATTATTATACCGGTCAACTTCTGCAATATCAAAGTTACGGTTGGAAATAATTATTTCCGCAATAAAAGAAGCTAGAAGCGTAGCTTGTCGCGAGTCGCTTAAATATTGATCGGCAAGATCCCTCGCGATAACCGCTACTGAAACAAGTGCGTCACTGGGCGCTTAAAATATCACAGAGCAAGTACCGCTGATGGTACCAGAGAAAGAGAGAGTGATTAATGTGTGCACAACCGTGCGCACGAGCGTCGATCCGTACCAATCATGGTACTAGAGCAGTGAGTAACTTCCGGATCTATATGCATGCCCGTTTGTTAATTTTAGATCCGCCTACAATTTATTACCCCACCAGCGTGATTTTTCATCCGCAGCCAAGTTTCATTTCTTATGTGTTCTTACATCTCTGACTTTGTTACTATATGAAGCAGGCTAAATTCTCAGAATGTAAATGGCCTTCTCTTTTCCAGAATTTCTGCCTACGTGACAGCAAGCGTACTGAGCTTATAACCTAACTGTGTTCCCAGAAATCCTTAAGCTAATGCTTTCGCTCCTTCTTGGCTCACTAATTCCTCTGGCTAACCTAATTCCTAATTACCTCCATTTTCCGGACACAAATTTTAACTTAAACTTGTTAAATTATACACTAATTCAACATACGGGAATTATTTATTGCAATTATTTATCTTACTATTACTTGGTTACTTAATTATTTATATATGCCCGGAAATAATTAAGGTATCAGTATTTATTCTAGTTTTCGTTCTAAATTATGCTGTTAGCAGACACACAGAAAAACACAGAAAGAGAGAGAGAGAGATAGAGATAGAGAGAGAGACCTATTCTAAAAAGGCTTTTTAGTGGTTCAGTAGGCCTAAAACCTTACAGTTCCGGGGAAATCTCAATTAGGTGGAATGCATAATGTTTCTACATAATGTAATTAGTTGGTAGAGATAGCAAAAATCAGGTGACAAATTTTTAAAGCTACCCTATGCCTATCTGGTTGAAAGTCGTATTTAGTAAAGGAGAATAGAGCGTAGATAGCGCTCACGTTAACAAATTCGATCCGCTCCGTTAATTTAAACTGAGTAGAGGATACTTCCGCACTAAAGTGCCTGTGAATGCAGGTGTAGGCAACAATGGCCGGTTCTTCCCATTCAGAACTATGCATTGTTGGAGCGCTGCCAGGCCACATATCTTCGCCCTTACATACAGGAATCTTCCCTCAAACGAGTGAATGACCGCGTATATTACACAGCATTTGCGTTTATCTTCGTATCACCTCTATTTATTTCTATGTATATAGATGTAATACTATAATAAATAATTCTCAGAATTGCTAGCTTTATTTCAAAGAGCAATTAGGTTTTGATCCGGTGTGATTGGGTTTTGAAGGCAATTTCTGGACATACATAATGGATCATGGTATATGGTCGGAAATACTTCGGAAAAGAAACTTTTCGATTCCTTCCACCGTCCATTCTAATCTTGGATTTTTCGTGGTTTTCCCTAATCGATAGGGAATGCTGAGGCATTTTTTATCTTCCAAGGTTTCCTTTCCACAATGTCCCTTTCATTCTGTTTTCTTCTTATATTTCAGGTGTTCTTCTAGTTTCGTAGTGTATGGCGGTTCCAGACAAATGGCGCGGATGCCTGCTAAAAAAAATAAGAGCATTTACTGGGACACTAGAGGGCTGCTTGGTCGACGGGTTGTTCATCGCCCTTCTTAGGCAGCTCTAGCAGTGGGACGGGTATTCTAACCTGGAGCTGTTAGAGACTTCCCGCGTCCCTGTGGCCAGTCTCTCTACAGCCTGAAGCCTTCTGTGGTTCCTTCACTTCATTCCTTCCTCCTGGGGATACTAGCGACAATAAATCTTATAGGTCGCCGTGGGCGAAGGTGCCCCTCTCCGTTGTATAAGATAAACATAAAGTAAAGGTTTTTGTACCATTCAGCTGACCTAGACCAGTTAATTGTGATTTAATATGTATGTGAGTAGTTTATTGCACACACTTCAGGTTAGGAATTACAATTTTTGTTAGGTTTACTTTCATGCTTCTACTTTATTATGTACATGCCTAGTACCTTACTTTGTGTTGCCCAACCAGTGTAGCTCCCTGGCTTTCAGCACTGCCGTTCAACATTTACTTCTCTTTGCTAAAGCCTCATTACAATTCACTTCATTTTATCTTACCTCTCTTCCTCTCCCTCCCTTTTCTTCTCTTTGACTTTCCTCATAAATTTCTCTTTCATTTTTATTAAAAATCTTCCACTTTCCTATTTGTTTCTTCCTGCTTGCTTCTTAGCATTTTCACTGCGGATAAATCACCCTCGTATTATTCCATTTCTTGTCCCGCATTTTCACTCCATTTTTTAAATCCTCGCAATCGGTTAGATTGAAGAAGATATGCCTTTAGGTTGTTTATTTATTTAGCTCCACGTATGGACGTCAATTTGAAGAAGTGTTTTCCTTGTTGAAGTTTGCACCATGCTTGGGCGTTAATTTTAAGAAGATTGTTTGTTACTTAATATGCCGTTACGTACGAGAAGCTGATTTGAAGATGTATTTTTGTTGTTACGCTCCAAGTTTAAAAAAAATTAACTTTGCTATTAAACTATTCTATAACTATATATGTTTTTGTTTGCCTCGGCTGCGTCAGTATTACTTTAGAGACATGCTTTTCTTAAGCAGGGCGTGCTGCGACAAGAATGTAGGCTTACACAGATTTTAAGTTTTAATGAACTTCTTTTTATTAATCCTTGACACAAATTAAATAGCACTACACTGATATTAAGAACTGTGAGATTCTTTTATTTAGTACGTGCAATTTGTTATCGCGTATACATAATTTTCGTTTCACCCGAATATGTAATATTTCTTTAGAGAACACATCTTCCATCCGGTCACTATCAAGGTCTGCCAGCAACTGAACATATTTCAACTGTCCAAACCCGTAAACGTTTGTATATCATATCTCTGATTGGCTAATCCTAGTCCAATAGAATACCTGCATTTTACTACAGCTTTTTCTAGCTGTTGATTGGCTATTTTTAAACTGTCACAAAATTTACATTATCGTTGCTCTAATCATCGCTAGTAGTAACATTCAAACTCTCAAACTCATTATTGCCTCAAAGTTACCTCATTTACATAACATTACTGAACATGTTTACAATAATATAAGCATATGCAATGACTGTTACATACATTTTAAAATATGCAATGACTGTTACATTCATTTTTTAAAAATTATTACATACATATTGCTTCAAGGCGGGCTATTATTGAATTTACATATTATATAATTTAATTGAAATGCTGCCTCAAGATAATGTGTGATTTGATAAGTTAAAGTGTTTGGAATAGGGTTGCTAGATGTGCGCTTTTTAAGGGAACAGTGCAGCATTTTTCTTTTCGGATACGCGTAAAGGATAAAGATACTAAGGGGTTCCCACAACAGGTAGAGCACCGCAAGTAGACCACAACAGCCCTTTTTGTCTCTACTGTAACCCCTGGTAGGGAGGTATGAGAGGAGAGACGCGAAAGGCGACTAGCTGCACATAACGACGAGTGCAACATGGAAATTGCCGCTTACGTGGACATTATTCCACGAAGGTAGATTGAAAAAAGTTAATTTCACGCTCCGTAGTATCATATACATAAATTATTAATCATTCCTTATTTGGCCTATTAATAATGGAAATGGTTTTCCATTAAAACTATACACTGACGTTTGCTAAAAATGGTTTTGGAAACAAAGTATTGGCTGTTATTTCGCCCTGAAATTCACATGGCTTCCTTCCTTTTTGTAGAGAGGCAAAAGTAAACAAATTTTACTCGTTTGAAGGTAAAGATAGTGGAGACCTAACCACAAAGCCTGGTGCAAATAGTTAAGAGCGATGGTGGTGTAATGGTGAGCATTGTTGCCTTCCAAGCAGTTGATCCGGGTTCGATTCCCGGCCATCGCAATTGTATTTTTCTTTAATAAATTTAAAATAAACTACTTTACCTTTCTAAGCATAATCTCTAAATATATTTCAAATATATTCTATACGACAAAAAGTTCTGAATAAAATGATCGCTTATCTACGGAGCTGGGTAGGACTGGATACAGTAATGATGGTGGTTGTGTTAATACGAGGGGCACTATTTATATTTTGAGTCTAATAATTAAAACAAAGTAATTTCTGATTGAAAACTGCTTTATTGTTTTTCAAAATATTCTTCTTTATGATCAATACACTTTTGCATCCGTTTGAGCCATTTGTCAAAGCATTTATTACAGTCTTCTTGAGACACCTCCAAAACATGGTTTTTGAAGGCATCAATGGATTCTTCTGCCAACGAAAATCGTTGTCCTCGCAATTTATTCTTGATGTTCAGGAACAAAAAGAAGTCATTGGGTACCAAATCAGGGCTGTATGGCGAATGACCAATCAATTCGATTTTTTGAGCCTTCAAATACTCTGTTAGACGAGATGTGTGTGCATTGTCTTGATGAAGAACGATTCTATGGTTCTTGTTGGTTTTCCTTACTTCACCGAAGAATTCCGGCAAACAAATGGTTGTGTACCATTCAGCATTGACCGTTTTACGTTTCTCTAAAGGCACTGTTGCCACATGGCCAGTTTTGCTGAAAAGCAGGCGACGATTTGCTTCGAAGTGCTTCGAGTGCGAACAACTTCTGTTGGATTTGCTTCATCTTGAAACACCCATACAGTCGACTGCTGTTTACGCTCCGGCTCATACACATAGATCCATGATTCGTCACCTGTTACAATCTCATACGCGTCTTCTGAGGCACCGCCATTGTATTTCTCGAGCATTTTGTACACCAATCGACACGAGCATCTTTTTGAGATTGCGTCAAATTATGTGGGATCCATCGAAAGCAACCCTTTTTCACGGCTAAGTAATCAAGCAATATTTTATATATGTTAGTGAAGCTAATGATGCCTAGGATTGCCTCAATCTCACAATATCTCGCATGGCGATCTTTCATAATTAGTTTTTGTACACCATCAATGTTTTCCGGCACAACAACTGATTTTGGACGACCTTCACGAACTTTATCATTGAGCGAACGGCGGCCACGATTAAATTCGTTATCCAAGCGTTTCACAGTGGCAAAGGATGGAGCTTTGTCGCAAAATGTGGAAGTTAGTTGATCGATGCACTCTTGTCTAGATAATCCACGTCGAAGGTCGTAATACATCATTGCACGAACATTTTTACGAGTTAATTCCATGTTTTTGTTGATACACAATTTTCAAGTTAGTGTAAATAAAACAAATGACGGTCCATTGACAAAATGTTTGAAGTAGATTATGGTAAAAAATGTCAAACTTTCCATTGGAAACGTCAGATGGCACATACAACATTCAGGGTTGCCAAGGCTCAAAATATAAATAGTGCCCCTCGTAATATATTATTTAGTCATGATAGTAACATATAAGCACACATTTACTCTTAAAAAGTGGCACATTAATGGTAGTAATATAGCATAAAAAAGTAACGGAAGAGGACTTCTGATCTGCGGTCAAGTATAGGCCTATAGTGCTTACTTAACCGTCAGGAGCAAGGAACGGGGTGAGGAAGCACAAAGAGGAGCCGGATCTGGTGGCGGCAGGCACAACGTAGCGAGGTCCCTATTTCCTCCATATTCCACATCCAACCATGATCCGCCGACACCATGCCTATTTGCAAGGACCGAAAGAGGCCGGAAGTTTGGTTGCCAAGGTAGGTATAAACATTTTTTCTCCTCCAATTTCACCCACTATACAGGATGCACCATTTAATTTGAGACTGTACAGTATCTTCAAAACTAAACATTGTAGAAGGAAGTGTCTTTAACACAAATTGTTTGATATTATGGAGGAAGGTAAATGCCAGTAATCGTGTTTTATTTCGAGGACGTTTTGATGGTTATTTTAGGGTCAATTCAATCTTTTTAATGGATCCAACCTCTTTTATGTTGTTTTCTCACTCCTCATAAAAAACTAAACAACATTTGTATAAAGTACTTTGCAAATGTTCTAATACCAACGTAAGCAACAATAAACATTCTGAATGGCTGTTTACGAAGAGCGCAATGAATGGTTGGACCATCTATGGATGGTCATTTAAGGGTCAAGTTACGTTTCGTAATTGGGAACCAACAGTTTTTATTTTGTTTCTTTATTCCAGATCACAAAATAAAAAGTTCCTTATAAACCATTTTCTAAAGAGAAAACAACATAAAAAATATAGGTTCTCATTTAAAACAATTAAATTGACCCTAAACTGACCATCATAACGTCTTGAAACACAACACGACTAATGGCATTTACTTTCCCCCAAAATATCAAGCAACTTTTATTCAAAACATTTCTTTTACAACCCTTAGGTTTGGAGATATTGTACAGTCTCAACTTAAATGGTCCACCCTGTATATACTCCATGCTTGAAAGATTGAAAGATGAAAAGGTGAAATGAGAGGAAAAGATTGGCAGAACGATCATGTGGTGCCCCCTTAGATTACACTCACCTGTTATAGCTTTATTTTCAAAAACACGTTTGTAGTATTTACCTAAAAGTGTAATGGCAGAACTTAATGTATAGTTTTCAAGAAGAGAGCTTCTTTCAAAATTACAATTTTTAAATAAATTAACATCTTAGAAAGTGAAACTATGTTGAACTAAAATTTGGCACTTTTATGTGTACATACGTAAGATAAGGATATGACAGAAATCAAACTAAATTAATTGAAAACTTTGGAAATTAAAATTTTCAGTGGTGAATTACCTTAAGCTCTTATTTCGTAGGGTATAATAAGGAAAGATACCAGACAGCCCTAATCATTGAGCAAGAAATGATTTTTTGTTTGAAGATATTGAAGAATCTAGATTCCAGAGTAGAACTGGCGAAAAAATGCTCTTATAAGACTCCCTTCAATAAATTTTCAAACATCTCTTCTCCATATTCTCTTCTGGCTCATATTCAATTTCAGTTTCTGACATCACTGAAGTTATCCTATGTTCGATAGACTGCAAACAAAACAAAATAAAAAACAAAGACACCGTGAAATTTGAGTGAGCTCGAGAAGAACTGAACGGATGTATCCGATTAACTTAAATCGATTGCTAACAAAAAGCAGCAGCTAAGCCAGGTAGTGTTTCCTTGTAGAAACATCACATTTATGCATGCGAAATATAGTACATACTTTTGTTTAAAGTTTTTCTTACAAGGAGATTGTGTAACATTAAGTTTAATGTGGACTACCAATAGTCAATCCAAATGCAGAAGGTACGGATGAACGGACAACAGGTAGAGCACCGCAATTAGGCCGCAAAGGCCCTTTTTGCTTCTACCGTGACATCTGGGAGGCATGCATGAGGGGAGACACCCGAAGGGCGAAGAGATCCGGATAACGACGGGGTCAAGCATGGGCAGGATCCATAGCGTTTCCAGATCGAACGCATTCTACGCCACCTGGTCCCACTCACAAGCTTCTAAACCCGGGCGGTTGGCACTGATGGGGTCCACTCCTAACTGAACAGTCCTGCAACGACGCGAGGGAAGAAACCTCTATTAGTGCACATCCACCGCCCAGCCGCAACGCGCCGAATACCGTGGCTTGGTGCTACAAGCCTGAAACAGATAACAAGGAAAATAATTGTTACGGAAATGAGGTGCAGGAAAGTCGTGGTAGAAAATGAACCACCCCCGTATTCGCCTGCGGACCAGAAGAAACCACGAAAATCCATTGTTCAGAGTTGGCGGTCGCCGGGTTCGAATCCGGGACTCCCAGAATGCGAGTCACACGCG
Source organism: Deroplatys truncata (assembly GCA_030765065.1). Lineage (NCBI taxonomy): Eukaryota > Metazoa > Arthropoda > Insecta > Mantodea > Mantidae > Deroplatys > Deroplatys truncata. The sequence continues at coordinate 66,057,810 of CM060979.1, forward strand.
TTACCATGACTATATCATTCACATGATGATGATGATGACGATGACGATGATGATGATGATACTAAGTGAATCGTCATAGACAGTGTAATATTGAAGTGCACCTTGTATTTATAGATTAAACAAAACATTTGAAGGAGTAGGAAGATATTACTTTATGAGCAATTATGCATCGAAAATGAATACCTCAAATACTATTACGATTCTTAAAATAAATTCATGAAGGAACTAAAATCATTATAATAAAAACAAATGGAAAATAGCTCTAGCTGACAAAATAAGGTTGCTAGACAGAGGTGAAGCAATGTCATTCTAAATTCCAAATCTGTGTATTAACAATGATATAAGAGCATGGAAAAGTCGGCTGATAGATTTTAATATAAGTATAATTTTAAACACCATTCGTGGGAGTATATATGTTCGCAGATGAAGTATTAATCTCTGACAACGAAAGCACTTTATGAACTAAACAACATAGTAAACAGTAAAATATTAAATTGTCTGTGGAGGAAATCAAATTGATTCGGTTTTCTTTTCATATAGTGTACACAAAATAACTAGTTACGTAAAATCGTTGTTAAGGTATTTATTCTTTATAACTTGTCGCAGTTCTTAATGGCTAGTGTTATCGTATTTGTTGAGCGCCTCTTGTTTTATTATTTTAAATTTGGGTTCTTTGTCCTCCGGCTAGCTATTACAACTCAGTCGAGCAAGTGTCTCTATGCAGGGCGTGTAAACGGAAAAGGAGTTGTTGCAAAAAGATAACACTGATAAAATAATCTCCTTCTACACTTTTATTGCCGTCGCGCTTAATTAATAATTCACATATCTAATATTTATACACATCGGACTGAAACTGCGATATTTCCGAATGTAACTACAGTCGTTTTTAGTTGCCGCGTACCAATTACTTCGCGTACTTCACATTCTGTAACTAACTTTGCGACGTGTACCTCGCGAGAGATTCTTCAGGACTACGTGGCATGCACCTCGTGAATGATTCTTCCGAACTGCGTGATACTTGCTTATGGCTCGAGAATATATACTCCTTCACCCCGAATTGCCTAAACATTATAATAGAGCTGCTATTGGTTACCAAATCGCGCCCACTTTAGCGTCTGTTTTGGTCAGCCAATCGCTACTACTAACATATATACTCTAGGGAAGATATTCCCTCCATTTCTAAAAAAAAAAAAGGCACGCTACCCTGACGCCATTTGTTTTTCTCTTCTTAATAATAAACAACTCACCCCCTCGGTTTATTATTACCCACTTCTATTGTCAGTTTCAGGAGGCCGTGTAAACTTATTCCCTAACAATACTTATGGCTAACAAACATCTAAAATCCTGTACAAAAAATAATATTAATTTACACTACAATCACTCTGGCATTCACAGTGTTGTGATATAAAGTATTGTCTCAAAATAATCACCTTTGATAGGCGTAGTAACGGTTTTTGTATCTTCCCAAACGTTTGATTTTAAGTTTGTGTACACCATAAAGAAAATAGTGTGCAGGATTTTTTTAATACTAATTAATTTATGATAAAAATGTATACATGTTAGTAAATGTTTCAAGTTCTCAATGTGAGATTTGGAAAATAATCCATTTGATGTGAACTGTTTAATATTTTAAATAGCAAAAAACGTGAAGTTCTCCTGAAAATTTCAAGCTATTTAGTTATAAACTGTGGTCCATGGAGCATTTTGAATCGTGAAAAATGCTGAAAGAAATCTGATGTGTTACACTCACATGACTTTCTCAACTCTTGTACAAACTATTTTTACAAACTCTTATTCTCCATCTATTTTATATTAATCGAGATAAACATTTGCAGAAACGATCTTTTGACATGCAAAGAAAATTACATTTTACACATAGCGACCAGTTCTAAACATATTTGACATTTCTTAAAGCCTACTATGTTCCCCTTGTTTTCTATTTGCAAGGGCAATATAGAAATACAGTAGCCTTTAAGAATAGCTGGTTGCTATGTGCAGCATCATTCTCTTTGCCACAGATTAATACTCTTTGCATATACAAGACAAAAAATAAATAACGAATTCCCATTTGAGAAAAAGTATAAGTATTGAAAAGTTTAAGGGAATAACAAGCAAGATCTGAAAATGGTTCACTCAATATAAAAATGTATATGACATAAATTGTGTATTTTAACGCGATTTACATTTTCTGTGTAGTAAAATTTTGTCTATCTCTTATGATTTACCAGTTATGCAAAAGTCGTTTACAATGAAAAATACTTTCGGAGACATTCACAGAAAATTCAAGATATACATTTTATTTGTCATAAAAGTATCTTAAACATATGATATTTTAATCAAAATCGTTAGAGCCATTTTTGAGAAAATTAAAATTTCCGAAAACTGTTCCATGTAAAGGGTAATCTGGGGTGGCGGGATTTTCTTGAAAACCTTCGTGTTGCAGCTCTGGAAGATACTGAACCTAAATACCAAGTTTGGTGTTTATCCGTTTCTGAGTTATGCTGTTCATAGACACACACAGACACACACACGGACATGTTTCCAAAAATGCTTTTTTTTTATTCAGGGGGTCTCAAAATATATATTTCCGGTGAAATCTCGGTATTGAATTTTGGGGGGAATGCAATACTTCCCCTAATTACTATACGTAGTAGAGAATGTAAAAAAGGAATTGGGAAACATGGAGTTTAAAGTTCAAGGTGTTGATTTAGCCAATTGGTGCTGGACCAATTGAATAGAGATTTGTGATTTTAAAATTGTTTATATTAAAAGCACAACTATGTAGCACTAAAGCACCAGTTATAAGTATAACAAAACCGGCTAAATAAAAAAAAATAAACATTTTGAATTTTTTTTCAAATTTCACAAATACATTGCTATAACTTAATTGATTAAAAATTGTAGAAATTAGCAATTTCACTAGTGTTTATTTTTAAGTAGATATTTAACGGTTAGAGAAAATAAAAATAACCATTCTATGGATAATTTAAAGACGGTAGTTTTGATGTTGGTACTCAACAGAGATAGGGACAATTTTACTGGTAACAGCAAGTGCACTACACAGCATACCCACATCCGCAGTGACCAACATGTTACTGTCACGACGGGGGTGTTGCAAATGGGTGAATTGCGGGAACCTGTCAGGTAACAGAATGCTGCTGGCAACGTCCATATGGCTCTCCAAGTAATGTGGGTATATATCTCGCAACCTAAATTATTCTCAACTTGACACATAGAGTAATTTAACAGGCAATAGGTCCCAAAGACAGCCATAAAAACCACAATAATGTGAAACTGCTTGTACGAATTGCATTTTGTATGGAATTACGGAAGAAAAACACATTTTTACTCAAACAGATACAATTTTCTACTCATTAGAATTCCATAATATTTACATAGGTTATTCCTAGAAAAGATTATTTTCTCTTCACCATTGAGGATTCCGGGTCAAAAACCCTTCTTGCGCTCTTGAAACTCCACAAACGTTTCGTTATTCCGGGGCGTTTTACAAAAACTTATTAATCTCGTACTGTACACCAGTTTAATTATACACGCTCCAGCAGTTGGTTTTCATGGGTTTAACTGAGTTGAAAATTGAAATAGTATTAATAATATTGAAATATTATCCAGGCAACATAAGTTCCAAATATGATTTTCGTTACTCTCAAATTCTTGGTTTGTTAAAGTTGGTTTTCAAAACGTTTCTTGCATGAGGGTTGTTAGAAGGCATTGGCATTTAGAAGTTTCAGTGCATACACATATAGAATTAGAACAAAGGTTATTCAGAGGTTTTGATTTTGTTTAATTGCACACCTGCATTTGCAATATTTGGTAAATGACAAATAAATGAATATAACCTACCGTTATAAATATTATCGTGAGGCAGTATTTCAACACTTAATCATTTCAGTCAAATTATGTAATACAAAATATAATAACAGCCCGCTTTAAAGCAATATGTGTATGTAACAATATATAAAAGGTTTATATTACAGTGATTGTATATGTTTATATTATTGTATACATGTTATGTAGGAGCTGTGAGAATAATAGGTTAAAAGTTGCTAACAATGAGGTAACCTTGAGGCAATAATGAATAAGAAAGTGTAATAATGCCACTAGTCATTCTTGGAGCAACAATAATGACTTTGTGTGACAGTTTATAAAACACCAATCAACAACCAGATGAAAGCTTAAGTTAAATAAAAGTATTCTATTGGATTAGGAATAACCAATCAGAGACTTGAAATACAGAAATTTACAAATTTAGGCGGTTTAAATCAAGTCAGTTGCTTGTAGACAGCACTCATAACTGGACGTGTTGCTTGTAGACAGCGCTCATAACTGGACGCGTTGGTTGTTGAGTGTTCCTAATCGGACGCGAGACACGTCCTCGAGAAATTTAATACGTATTCGTGTCAGACGAAAATAGTTTTACGTATTAAAAAGTGCAAGTAATTAATTAATAAAAGAATATTCCAGCTCTCTATATCAGTGAGGTGTTATTTTGATTGTATCAAGAATTAATAAAAAGGAGTGAATTAAAATTATAATCTGTGTAAGCCTAAATTCTTCAGGCACCACGCCCTGCTAAGACATCAATGTCTCTAACAAAAATATTGACGCAGCCGAGGCGAACACACATATAAATATTTAAAGAAACAGTCAAAATTACAAAGTTAATATTTTTTAAACATTTTTGGGGCAAAGCGCACCGGAAAGTACATTTGGAGCGAAGGCTACCGGAAAACGGGCACTATACGTGCGGTTGCAACGAACTTCAAGTTCGGCTCCCAATAGTTAAAATATAATACAACTCCTTCAATAAAATCTAATTCAAATTGACGCCCAAAGCGTGGTGCAAAATACATCAACTTCAACCGATTGACGTGTTTAAAGTTCTATTCTCTCTCTGCTTAAGTTTTACATCATGACCATTTATGTATATTTCTTGGAATAAAACATAACCGGCTTTTACTTTTACACGCATTCTATGCGAAGTAACAGCAACTAACCGGTTATGTTTCTATGGTATTTCTATGTAGTAATGACTATTTTCTGATCCATGGCATTCTCTACAAAATCTCTGTAAATACCGTTTAGTCTTTAAGCAATTGATGAATTTAAATTGGGTGTTTTATAGCCCATGTCCGTCATAAAGAATCGGGCTTCAAATGGTGAAAGAAATATGTCAGTTCATGGTTTTGGATATTAACCTACACATAAAGGGTGGATCATTTAAGTTGAGACTGTGTAATATCTCCAAAGGGGGGGGAAGTAAATGCCATTAGTGGTGTTTTATTTGGAGGATGTTGCGATGCTTATTTTAAGGCTAATTTAATTTTTTAAATGGGAACCTACCTTATTATGTTGCTTTCTCACTCCTCATAATAACCTAAACAACATTTATATAAAGCACTTTGCAATTGTTCTTACACAAACGTAAATATCAACGAAAATTCTGAATGCCTGTGTACGAAGAGCGGAATGAATGGTTGGACCATCCATGGATGGTTATTTGTGGGTCAAGTTACGTAATTGGGAACCAACATTTTTTATTTTGTTTCCTTATTCCTCACCACAAAATAAAAAGGTTTTTATAAACCATTTTCTAATGAGAAAACAACTTACAAAATGTAGGTTTCCACTTTAAAAATTAAATTGAGCCTAAAATGACCATCATAAAGTCCTCCAAAAAAACACGACTAATGACATTTACTTTCCCACATAATATCAAATAAGTTTTATCAGACATTTCTTTATACAACGCTTAGTTTTGGAGGTATTATTAAGTCTCAAATGGCCCAACCTGTATATACAAACAAATTTTCCCTGTTTATAATGTTAGCATAGATTATATTTTTGAGCAACTTATAAATCCATCGTCCTCAGGTTATAATAATTAATATAATCCTTGGTATTAAATAAGTATTTACATATTTAAGTATTTTAAAATGTCGATAGGTAACGATAGGGTGTCTTGGGTTCCTATTATTACTCCTCTTACATCAATGGATTTAAGATTGTCTTTAACTTTGAAGAATTCTTCTGCTGTATTATAGATGTTCTTCTCTTTATACACTATCCCTGAGAAAAAGGAGAGTTACAGGGAATAGTGTCATGGTGTTCCTTCAAGACCAGTCCATATGGAGAACTCATACAATCCATATGGATTGACTCCTAGGATGGGTCCAAGTATTTTCATACTGCCTATGGCCAACAAAAGTAATTCTCCTGGTATCTGCCAGCTGGAATATTTGTCGTCATGTTGATGCCTTCTTTCCATTACTGCAGGAATCTAAGGGGGTCACTTGAAATAAGCAATTATCAGAAAATGAAGTTATTGCAATAAATCACATTCCTGAAGCCATAATCCTCCTGTTAGTTTCCTACATTTACTTTACTCGTATGGTATTCCAGTTTTAGGAAAAGCTCTGGGTGTGTCTATGTGTGTGTTGAGGCAGTATTTCTAACACTTAAATAATTTCAGTCTAATTATATAATATGTAAATTCAGTAACAGCCCGCCTTAAAGCAATATGTGTATGTAACAATATATAAAAAGTGTATATTACAGTCATTGTATATGCTTATATTATTGTATAATGTGTAATAATGTTATGTGGATGTATTACGTAATTTAATAATGTTGGAGCTGTGATAATAATAGGTTAAAAGTTGCTAACAATGAGGTCACCTTGAGGCAATAATGAATTTGAAACTTTAACAATACTACTTGTAATTCTTGGAAGCAATAATGTAATTTTTGTGACAGTTTATAAAATAGCCAATCAACAACCAGAATAATCTTTAGTTAAATGAAGGTATTCTATTGGACTAGGATTAGCCAATCAGAGACTTGAAATGCAGAAATTTACAAATTTAGGCAGTAGAAATCAAGTCAGTTGCTTGTAGACAGTGCTCATAACTGGACGAGTAGGTTGTAGACAGTGTTTCTAAGCGGACGCGAGATGTGTACTTTAGAAAATAGTTTACGTGTTAAAAAGTGCAAGTAATTAATAAAAGAATCTCACAGCTCTCTATATCAGTGAAGTGTTATTTAAATCCTGTCAAGGATTAATAAATGTAGTGAAGTAAAAATTATAATCTGTGTAAGCCAACATTCTTAGCCGCACTACTCCCTGCAAAGAAATCCATGTCTCTAACAACAATACTGATGCAGCCGAGCCAAACATAAATATATAATATTTAAAGATACAGTCAAATTACAAAGTTAATATTTTTAAACTTGGGGCGAAGGCTACCGGAAATATTTTACCATACATGCAGTTGCAACTGCTTCAAGTTCGGCTCCCCAACAATTGAACTACAATACAACTCCTACTTCAAATTGGCTTTCCATACGTAGCAGCAACAAACCTTCTTCAGTGTATATGTGTGTCTGTAAACAGTATAGCTCAAAAACTAAAGGACCGATCAAAATCAAATTTGGTATTTAACTTCAGTACTTTCCAAAGATGAGACACGAAGATTTTCAAAAAAATCCCCCACTCCAGACTACCATTTACATGAAAGGTTTCCCAAAATTTTTATTTCCTAAAAAATGCCTCTTACGATTTTGATTAAAATACCACGTATTAAAGATAATTACATGCCAAATAAAATGTCTATCTTGAATTTTCTGGAAATAGCCTGTGAAATCCACTTCATTAGTAAGAAACTTTGTGTAATCTTGTACAACTGATAAACGTTAAGCGACAGACGAAAATGTACTACACAAAAACTGTAGAGCTCTTTAAAACTCACCATTTATTTCACTTAAGTTTTTTGCGGTATACCCGCTTCTGAGATATCCGTCATTAAAGATTCGAATTGTTCATTTCTTGGTCAATCTTGTAACTCGCGATTGCATAGAAACAGTATGTGTGTCTTTGAACAGTATTGCTTCAAAACGAAATGACGGATCAACACCAAATTTGGTATTTAACTTAAGTACTTTCCAAAAAGGAGAGACGAAGATTTTCAAAAACATCCCCCACCCCAGACTTTTTAAGGCCAGCATATAGCGTTCAGTTCTTAAACATTTGACTATCGATGTTTCTTTTGTATCTATAACAAAATGTGTAATGTAGCTATTTATTCTAAGTTTTATTTGAATTAAAATGAAGCAGATAGAAAAATAGGCTTTACTAAAAATACATTGTCTACGCACTAATAAACGGTAGAGGATAGAGAATGTGGGTGTATCACATCAGATTTTAAATCTTAAAGTCCCTTTAATGCAGCATGTAAAACTAATCGTCGCCACTGTACAAAAATCAAGGATTTAAAATGGTTAAATCTCAACAATGATGCTGCTTAAAACCGACTTCGAGGTTCTTTCCGCAACTTTTAACACGTGTATACAAAACTAAAGATTAGATCTGTTACTATAATCATTCCAGTTAACGACCATCGTTGAGTTTAAAGTACAATCTAAATGGCAAGACTCAAATGATTAAATTTGGAAGAGTTAAACACATCTCTTTGATTTCTGCTACTTAACATGATCTCCACCACGTATACAGAAAATAGATTGCAACCATCAGAACGAGATCGCGAGAAGTTATTGCCTCCCGTTTTCTAGTCCCTGATTAGCAGCAGTGCAAACAGCCCGAAATTCAAGCAAAGAAAGAGAGAACTGACGAATCAAGGAAACCTAATTACAAAGTTATATCTGGAGGCAAACTCTAATATTGAAGAAAGGAAAGAAATAATGGAAAGTTTTGATATGATAACTATAAGGCAGAAATACAGGAACAAAATTCTTAAACTACAAACTCAGAATGGAGAAAGGTTTATGTGTTAATAAAAGTATTAATGAACCCAAATGAAAAGCAAAACCTGAAGTTGTTGCTGCAGAAAATATAAGAATCTTCTATAAAAATCCAAGGACAGCGTTAGATTATCGTTCGGTTCCAGAGAAACCTTTCAGTACAACCCGTTGCCACTCTTCAGGATGCAATCAGACTGAAGTCTTTGGACGAGTGTCCTGAGATTTTGTGTGAAGGGCGAACTGTTGCGAAATAAAGACACGTGTAAGATCGGCTGTTCTTCATCAGCAAGGATGGAAGGTCTATCTTCGAGGTTTTCTCCAGCAGGCGCACCCATAGAGTTGCCATTGACGGACAAAACATAAAAGGTGCCCACGGTTCGAATAAAAGCAGATGTCACTCAGTATCTACAGGTAAGTCAGAGGAAGAAACCCAGACATTAATTTGTTGTATCACATTTATCTACACATTACAAGTACCTTTTACTCATTGGTCCGTACCTCAAATTCTATTTGAGACAGAAGATCCATTACAAAATGTTGTGTGTAGCTTCCAGAAAATTTCATATCACTTACTATGAGTTAGACGCTATTCTAAAATAGATTTAGAAAGACTAGGATCCGGGGGAAACCGGAGAACCCGGAGAAAACCCGCCCAGACGCCGCTTCGTCCACCACAAATCCCACATGCAGGTCTCTGGGATTAAACCCGGTCCGCCTCGGTGGGAGGCGAGCGGTCTAACCACTCGGCCACGGCGCCGCCGCATTGCAATAAAGTTCCGAGTGAAAAATAAATATCTACGCGATATATAAAGATTGTTTTAAGAAACTAAAGTATGAATTATTCATAGAACTATAAAGTAAAACAAAGTGAGTATGTGATTCCATTAGGTTTTCGGTGTCCTGGATTAGCACATAGCTGCAGTCGTTGCCTTTACAAGATCACAAGCATTGCCTGTACCAGATTTCTTTCTTTCTCTACCCGTACATAGTAGGTAGAGAAGATACTGCATTCCACCCAAACATTCGATATAGAGAATTCACCGGAAATATATGTTTTGAGTGCCCCTAAATAAATAGGTAAAAAAGAATTTTTAGAAAAAGGTTCTTGTACGTGTGTCTGTGAATAGCATAACTCAAAAACGAAAAGTCAAATAAACACCTTGGTATTTAAGTTTAATATCTTTCCAGGATGCAACAGGAATATTTTCAACAAAATCCCCCCAACCCGAAATATCCATTACATGGAATATTTTTAAAATTGCTCATTTTTTAAAAAATTACTGACGATTTTGATTAAAAAAACCCTATATAAGATATTTACATGGAAAATAATATGTATATGTTGAATTTTTTGGGAAAAGCCTGTGAAGTTCTCTTCCTTCACAAGGAATTTTGTACATAACCTTGTACAACCGGTAAACGTTAAGCTATAGACCAAAACGTAATGCACAAAAATTGTGGATCTATTTAAAACACACAATTTATTTCAAATTACTTTATTATGTTATCAGCCATTTCCGAGATATCCATTATTCATGGTTCGAATTGTTCATTACTTGGTCATTCCTTTAAAATCCTGTTAATATTCAATTGTTTCTCACGATTGCATGGAATTTTAAGGCCAGCGTATGGCGTCCAGCTCTTAAACATTTGACTATTGCTGTTCGTCTTGTAGGTATTTCTAACAACATATGTAACGCAGCTGTTTCTGCAACGATATATTTGGATTAAAATTAAGTAAATAGAAACATATGCTTATTAATAATAGTTTGTATACCCACTAATAAATGATAGAGAGTATAGAAAGTCACGTAAAAAAATCACATCAGAGATGTTTTTCAATTCAGAGGTCGCAAAACGTATAATTTTAGTGCAATGAGTTTTTTAGTGGAAAATAAGTGCACGATAGCGAAAGATTTTTTAAAGAAACTAGAGTATGATTATTTATAGAACAGCTATGAAAATAAGAGAAAGTGAGTATACTCTGGTTCGTACACAACTGAAGTTGTTGTTTTTACAAGTTCACAGGGAATACCTGTCCCAGGTTTTTTTCGGGTATACTTACGTATAGCTGCAGGGAATTTTCCAGATGAGCCGTGAGAATCTTGGTATATGAGGAAACATTTTTTACCGAAAATGTTTTCTATAGTTCCTTCACTACATAAGGTGAAAACCCCATAAAAAGTGACTTTAAGCGCCGATCACGGATCAATAAATCGCTCGAAAGGCATAAGGGAAGGCCTGAATAATAGTCATGCCATTCACAAAATGCCTTTTAAAGGAAGTTTGATTTGGGTATGGAAATCCCAAGTTTACTCCTTAACCGCGGGAGAGGAGGAAGGGCTAGATCATTCTTCAGGCTTTATCTGGAAGGGCGTTAGAAGGAGAGGTGGGGATGTCATTGGTTTACATACTGCCGGGCAAAGGCTTCTACTGCGGGGCACCAGAGAGCAGCACCAGACGGTGGAACTCTCAAATGAGCGTACTTCGTTCTTTGTCTGCAGTTTTTCGGTCCAAAACTTTCATTCTCTTTGTCTTTTTATTAGTAATATAATACAATGTCGTAAAGCAAAAACTACTTTCCCTTAAAACCAACTCTTTTTATAACCTTCTTCAAAGTTCCATTGAATGTTATTAAAATAATAAAGGAACTTTTCTGGCAAAGTTTCCCTTAGCCAAGTGAAGGAAAAAGTCGTTTAGTTTAAATGCAGTATCATCTGATTTATAAAAATCTTATGTGTTACACTCACACAACCTTCTCCATTCTTATACAAGCTATTTCTACAAACGCTTATTCTCCATCCTCTTCATTTTCGATCTATATAAAAATTTGCAGAAGCTATCTTATTGCTAATTTTCTTGTAGGTGCAAGGGGTATAAGGTAGGCCCTAAGCGACATTCAAATATTTTAAGAGCTGTTACTATGTAGAGCTTTTCAGTCGCTTTGCATGCTTAGGACATAAAAAAAACAATAACCAATTCCTATTTGAGAAAAAGTAGAAGTACTGGAAAATTCAAACAAATAACAAGGAATATCTCGGAAGTGATTCACTCCACAAAAAAAGTATATGACGTGAGTTGTGTGATTTAATCAGATCTACATTTCTTGTGCAGTAAACGTTTACGGTTTTCCAGGTATGCAAAAATCATTGAGAATAAAGAGGCATTTTGCGAACATTCACAGAAAATTCTTTGCCATAAAATGTCTTAAATATATATTTTAATCGAAATGGTTAGAGCCATTTTCGAGAAAATCAAAGTTTTCGAAAACTGTACTCTGTAAAGTGTAGGTTGGGATGCGTGGTTTAACAGCTGAAAATCTTTGTGTCGCATCTTTGGTATTTAATCGACTTTTCATTTTTGAGTTATGCTCTTCACAGACACACATACCTTTTTCTATAAAGCTTCTTTGGATTCAGGGGTCCTCAAAACGGTGAAATACGATATCGAATTTTTTTATGGAATGCAAAACTTCCCCTACTTATTATACATAGTAGAAAAAGGAATTTGTTGTACCAATAGTCCTAACTTACAGGAGGCATTTTCTAAAAAAATTCTGATTTGTATTCACACTACTTTCTTTACTCTCTATCGCTTATTAGTGTGTTACAGACTATTCTTACAAACGTTTAGTTTCCTATCCATTACATTTTATTCAAAATAAACATTTCAGGAAATAACTGTAATACACATTTCGTTATAGATACAAAGGGAATAGCTATAGTTAAATATTTAAACCTGGACGCTATACGCTGGCCTAAAAATGCCATACTGTTTCCATAACCTAACGAGAAACAATTAAAAAACGACAGGACTTTAAAATAATGACTAAGTATTGAACAATTCTAACCATTAAAAATTATATCTCGAAAATGGCTAATGCCACAAAAAGGCTATTTTAAATTAAATTTGTGTTTTAAAGGGACGTTTTTTGTGTCGTACTTTTCGTCTATCGTTTACCGTTTACCAGATATACAACACTGCACAAAGTTCCTTCCGAATGAAGAGGAATTCAAAGGCTTTTTCCAAGAAAATTCAAGATATAAATTTTATTTGCCATGCAAATATCCTTAATATATGACATTTTAGTCAAGATTGTAAGTCATTTTTTATAAAATTGAAAATTTCAAAGAATGTTCCATGTAAAAGGTAGCTTGGGGGGGCATTTTTAGAAAAGTTTCGTGTCGCATCTTTTAAGGGTATTGAACATAAATTCCCAGTTAAGTGTCTATCCGAATTTTTCGTTTTTGAATTACGCAGTTCACACACACACACCACACACTTAGCTTTTTCTAAAACTTCTTTATTTGAGTTCAAGGAGCCCCAAAACATATATATCTGGTGAAATCTCGATATGTAATTTTTGGATGAAATACAATAAGTACCTTCTCTATCTGCTATTCACGTGGTGAAGGAAGTATAAATTAAGAGCTAGTAATACTCCATGAGAAACATTTGAAAGTTTTCTGCAAGTTGTTTATTAAGACTGCTATAACCGTAATCATTTTCTACCATATAGTTTCCAATTCCTCCTAAAAATTGAATTTTCAACTTTTCTACCAAGACAGGGAAGTATTGTGTTCCAATCAAAAATTCCATATAGAGGCTGCATCACAAATACAACTTTGAGGTTTACTGGGTCTCAAAAGGATATTTTTAAATCGTTGTCCATGCATATACCTGCCCTTCTATAAGTCCGTGTGTCTATGAACACAAGTGTAAATCTGGATATATACAAAAGTTTATACTCCACATATCACATAAGTTGGCTAGACGAAGATATTTTCTAAAACTCGCTCAAAAGATGTTCATTAAATGATCCTATTTTTGAGATATTAATATTAAAAAATAATACAAATATAGGAATTTTCTGTGAATAAATTGTGAAGTTCTCTTTACTCTCAATGTATTTATGTACTTGCATATTGCAGGGAAACCATTAGATATAGACAAAATCTCACCTACTCCACGATAAATGTAGAGCTTCTTAAAATATACACTCTGTGTCAAATAAGCTATTTTTCCCCTTTTGTTTAATTTTTCTGTACATTAAATAATATTACCAGAAGTACTTTTCTTTTATGGCTGTTGAATATGTTTCATTACTTTAAAGGAGGAGCATAATACAAAAGATTAAAATATTACTTGGTGTATCATAAACTTGTTACAAATTATTTATCTGTCCTACTGGCCTAATGCAACGGGAGCCAGTTTAATGCAATTTAACACTATATTGATAGGTTAGTTCCAAATTTTAAGATCTTTTTCTCGGATACACGTTTTCTTACACATTTTATCAAATATTAAGCTAAAAGCGTCTTATGTTATTCCGGAACGGAGGGGAATGGGCACCGATACAGAGGGCATACTACACCTACACCCCAAGAGGGAGCGTCCCCGAGAGGAAGGATGGGATGAGAAGAGTAACGGGCGGCCGGATCCAGGGGCGACGGTACAGCAATAACAGAGTTCCTAAGTTTCCAGAAGTAGACACCCTGGCAGACAGACAGTTAGATCGGGAACTCCACCCCAAATAAAAGGGGTACAACGCCCCTAAGCCAGCAGAAGACGAGGGACGGAGAGAGCTCATCGAGAGCATTCCTTTCCCTTGCCACGCTGCTCTGTAATACATAACGTACAGGTCGATTTTTCGGCGTAACACGGCTGAAATGTAGAGGAGGAGAAGGTAGTTTAGTGTGATGAGAACGGTTGGCAGTATTCTCTTTGCACAGAACAACACTCACTTGGAACGCCTGGTGATGTCACCTTATCCCAATTGTGTACGAGCCTGCTGCTCTGTTTCTGCTGACCCAACACTCCTCCCAGAAGATAAATGGACTTGTCCAGCTACTGCACATAGAAATAAGCGTGTCACAACGAAAAAGTCTACCTGTACGTTATGTGGAGGAAGGGAAGATGTGGAGGATATGGTTTTGAGTAAAGGGACAGAGCTCTGGAAAAGAGAGTATAGATACAAATGGGAAATGGTTTTAATTTGACAGAAATATAGCTTCAATTAAACTCTTTCGTAAAGAGAACAAATAAGGTAGATGGGTACCTAAATTAAGTACTGAGCGAGTGGCAGCGCGGTAACGTGTGCTACTCGCATTCTGGAGGTCCTGGGTTCGATCCCCGACTACGGCCCACTCTGACCCATGGATGTTTCGTGATTTCCTCGGTCGGCAGATGAATGCTGGGGTGATTCATCGTCTACCATAACTTTCCTACCCCTCATTTCCTGTACCCATCATATTCCTTGCCATCTGTTTCTTAGGACTGCCTCCGAATGCTCTCGGGTGCGGCTTGTTGGTGGGCCCAGTCGAAGTCGGAGTTCGATCTGGAAATGTTAAGAGACCCCGTTCATGCTTGTGCCTATCGATATTCGGTTCTGGTCGCCCTTTGAGCCTCTCCCATCATCCCTCGCCCATAGAGGTCACGGTAGAAGCAAAAGGTGTCGTTATGACCCATTTGCGGTGCTCTGTCCCGATTGCAGGTGCCCCTCCTTTCGTCCATATGTTACGTTTTTATTAAATAATGTAAAAAAGAAATGAAATTGGGCAAGACAAAGATAAGTAAATCAAACATAAACTTAAGGGCGGTCAAAATAAAATGTTTAGGTATTAAGGAAACTCCGTGTATGGGTATGACAAGCCTACAGCCTGGTTGAATGCTTAGACATATTATGATGCATTTTTGCTTAGTAGAAATAAGGAAATAAAAACAAACATAAGGAACACCAGCAAGTTAATGTTTGCGTTGCGTTAATGTGTAGCTAGCTTTGGCCCAGAATCATAATATAGCACCGTTTTCGAGTGTTGGAGTTTTGAGGAGTCAGCCTCGTGCTCGGCGCGTGGAGGGAATCAGGAAATAAGAAAAATAGACGTACAGCGAGTAGGAGTCAAGCGCGCTGGTAAGTATTAGAAAAGTGTTGCATTACAATGTTTTACTCTCAGTCATTAACCAAAGCAGAAAAATGCACTTTGGAATCCTCGCGTTTATGCCGAGATTCAAGTCATTTCCACGGATGGAGATGGAGTACGTTACAGACTTGCTTCTAGCAACGATGTGTGATTGGATTCTTGGCTCTCGAAAATGAAAGCGAGGAGCATCTGCAAACGTGTGGAATATATGGCAGACTGTTGGTCGATTGGCTCAGAGAGTTATCGAGTTCCGTCACCTGCCACGTGCTGGAGGTCCTGTCACACTCGAAACATGTTGAACGTCGCGGATGCTATTATTCGAGCGAATCGGCGCATCACTTCGCATTGCTGAGGCTCTCGATAATCAAACGTATGCTCAGAAACGGTTACACAAATTCTGAGAACCCAGCAATACATCACCAAAATAGATTCGATACTATTACCCAATCCGCATCAGAAGTTCAGATTTGGCGCCCTCGGATGCCAAACTTTGGAATTTAACCGTGAAGTAGGTTTTTGCTTCACGTATGGAAAGCCATTTTGAGAAGGTTGTTTATTTTAGGAGTTGTATTTCGACTGTTGGGGAGCCGAACTTGAAGTAATTGCAACCGCACGTATGGTACCCGGCAGCCTTCGCCCCAAGTTTAAAAATATTAACTTTGCATATTTACTGTTTCTTTAAATATTATATATTTATGTTTGCCTCGGCTGCATCAGTATAAATTTGTAGAGACATGAATATCTTAACAAGGCGTGGTGCGGCTGAAGAATGTAGCTTACGCAGATTACAATTTTTACTACATTACTTCACTACATTTATTAATCCTTGACAGGATTTAAATAACACTTCACTGACATAGAGAGCTGTGAGATTATTTATTAATTACTTTCACTTTATAACCCGTAAACTATTTTTGTCTCACACTGAATACGTATTAAACTTCTCGAGGACGCGTCTCGCGTCCGGTTAGGAACGCTGTCTACAAGCAACTGAATTCTGAATTTGTACAATTTGCCCTATTTCAGTTTCTGATTGGTCATTCCTACTCTAATAGTACACTTTTATTTTACTTAATTTTTTTTTCTGGTTGTTGATTGGCTATTTTATAAACCGTCTCAAAAATTACATTATTGTTGCTCCAAAAATTACAAGTAGCATTGTTAAACTTTCTAATTCATTATCGCCTCAAGGTTACCTCATTGTTAGCAACATTTAACCTATTATTCTCACAGCTCCTACATTATTAAATTACCTAATACATTCACATAACATTATTAAACATGTACACAATAATATAAACGTTAATACAATGACTGTTACATGCATTTTATATATAGTTACATACACATATTGCTTTAAGGCGGGCTGTTATTATATTTTATATTAAACAATTTGACTGAAATCATTTAAGTATTAAAAATACTGCCTCAACCGACGTTTCTTTTTGAGTTATGCTGTTCACAGACACGGATGGCCTTTTTCTAAAAACCTAGCGTGATACATTGACACGATTTTCTCTACCCTCCATCATTTATCAGTGCGAATACAAATTATTCTTACGAAAGTTTATTTTTATATCCACTTTATTTTAATCTCGTAAACTTTTGCTGCATTGTGCATTTTTTCAAAATACAAAGTGATCAGTGATAATCAGTTTTGTAAGAACTGAACGCTATATGCTCCCCTTAAAATTCATACTGTTTCCATGCAATTGCGATAAATAACTGATAATACACGGGACTTGAAAGGAATGACAAAGTATTGAACAAATTGAGCCATTGTGACGGATATCTCGGAAATGACTGGTGCCCACGAAAGGTTATGTGAAATAAATTGTGACTTTTAAAGATATCTACATTTTCTGTAAGGTACAGCTTCATCTATTGCTTAAAGTTTGCCATTTTTACAAGATTAAGTATAAAAAAATCCTTCCAAACAAAGAGAACTTCACAGGCATTCCCAGAAAATTCAAGGTATACATTTTATTTGTAATGTAAATATCTCTAATATATGGTATTTTAATCGAAATCGTCTCAGCCATTTTTTAAAAAATCAATGGTTTCCAAAAAAATATTCCATGTAAAAGGTAATTTGGGTTTTGGGATTTTCTTGAAAATCTTCTTGTCGCATATTTCGAATATACTGAACCTAATTATAAAGTTCGGAAATCATCTGACTTTTTGCTTTTGAGTTATGCTGTTCACAAATACACACACAGATCTTTTTCTGAAAGTGAGTTTTTTTATTCAAGAGGCCTCAAAACGCGTATTTCGGGTAAAATCTCGGTATGGAATTCTTTGGTGGAATGTAATACTTTCTCTACCTAATATTTACGTGGTAGAGAAAGTAAAATTGACTTCTTTGTGTTCAGGAGGACCCAAGATATGTATTTCGTTCAAATCTCGGTATCGAACTTTTGGATGCGGGGTTCCAATTCCTTCAGCTGCCGCGGTGCGGACGCTGCGGCCCCTGAGCACTCGTGGTATTTCTGACGTTGCTAGAAGTACGCTGGGCCAAAATGCCAAGTCCTACCAGTAAAGGCGTCGTTTGGATTGGGTTGGACTAGACGGGACAGTGGTTTCCGATACCATGGGAGATTGGGTACACTGTGCGGTTTTCCGTTAAGGCGGTGTTATGAGACGCCTCAAGGTCATCCGGTACCGCCCTGGAGAGCCGGTAGACAGTCTGCTAGGTTGCTGTCGTCTCCACCGAGGTCTCGGTAGTCTTCCCCTGTTTAGGAGTTGGAGTTGACGTGCATAAGTGGCTTATCCGCTTTAGCCTTGTAATGGGGGGGGGGAGATTAATTTTCAGGTAGTGGCCTACTAGAAAAGTTCTCGGGGAGGGAGAATCACTTGACGGCCTTTACCCAGTAGTCTCATGGGAGACCAATCCCCCTGATAGTTTTGGTCGCGATTGCATGGAAACAGTATGGAATTTTAAGGCCATTATATAGTGTCCAGTTCATAAGTATTTGACTATCTCTGTTCTCTTTATATCTATAACGAAATGTGTAATACAGCTGTTTCTGCAAAGGTTTATTGGATTAAAATGTACTCGTAGTATATAGAAAAAAAATCTGATGTGTTACACTCACATGACTTTCTCTACTCTTGTACAATCTAATTTTACAAACGCCTATTCTCCATATGCTTCATGTTAATCGAGATATCGAGATGTCAATCTTATTGGTAATTATCTTGTAGATGCAAGGGGAATATGGTAGGTTTTAAGCGATAGTCAAATATTTTAACGCTGGTTGCTATGTGGCGCATTCCATTCTCTTTGCATGTCCAGGACATAAAAAAAATGAATAACGAATTTGAGAAAAAGTACAAGTATTGGAAAATTTAAGGAAATAATAAGCAATATCTCGAAAACGGTTCACTCAACAAAAGAAATGTATATGACATAAGTTGTGTATTTTAACGCGATCTACATTTTTTATGTAGTAAACTTTTGTCTATCTCTTATGGTTTACCAGTTATGCAAAAGTCGTCCACAATGAAGAAGACTTTTGGAGACATTCCCAGAAAATTCGAGATATACATTTAATTTCTCATGACATTATCTTAAACATATGATATTTTAATCAAAATCGTTAGAGCCATTTTTGAGAAAATTACAATTTTCGAAAAATCTTCCATGTAAAGGGTAGTTTGGGGTGGGGGGATTTTCTTGAAAACCTTCGTGTCGCATCTCTGGACGATACTGAACCTAAATACCAAGTTTGGTGCTTATCCGACTGTTCGTTTTTGAGTTATGCTGTTCACAGACACACACACACACAGACACACACACACACACACACACACAGACACACACACACAGACACACACACGGACATGTTTCCAAAAATGCTTTTTTTGGATTCAGGAGGTCTCAAAACATGTATTTCCGGTGAAATCTCGGTATCGAATTTTTGGGTGGAATGCAATACTTCCCCTACTTACTATACGTAGTAGAGAAAGTAATAAGCTTTAACGAGAATAATTTGTATACCACTATTAAACAATAGAGGGTCATATGAAAGTCTTATGAATATATCAAATAGATTTTTTAAATAGAAAAAAGCATCACAAAGTATGATATCCATCTATCCGTCCGTCCGTCCATCCATTCATCCACCCATCCCCTGCCTGTCTCTCTGTCTGTCTGTCTGTCTAAGGTTCAATCTTAATCTGAAAGCATGGTAATTTAAATATTAGGACATAAAACACTAGTGATACATACATCTAAATGAGTGCTTCTCCAAGAAAGTTTTTTAAGTTTAACATCCTATAACCGGATTTGGTCATATCGGACGATGAATGAAATGTATGAAATGATGCTCAAATGAGTCCGGGGTCCATGGATCTTTAAGTTACCCGAAATTTGTCTTCTCAGAATAAGGAAAATCCAAGAAAGAAAAACACTATTCGGCTAACACACCCTAACCAGAATCTAACTCCATTTTTATTGTAGTACATATAGCACCATAAAAGCATCACTTACCACAAATTATAAATCGGCCAGGCTTTCAGTGAACACTATTGAAACAATTTGAGTTGTACAGAATGTAGCAAAGTATTTTAGGAAAGTATTGCTTTTGCCTTAAGAAAATTACAGCAGCCAAACTGCCGTGAGAGAATGCTCAAATTTAATACACAGAAAGAACAAACATTATTAACCTTACATGTTCTGAACACTTTCTCAAGATTCATTTTATTCTTTTTTTCAACATTACAGCAATATGTTTTTTTCGTCTTTTCTGTTTACAAATTCTGTTGTATGCATTTAGTAGGGAAACTGCGTGATATGTCATAGCAATGTCACCAACATATGATTTAGAGTGATGGAGAAAAACTGAGGCCATTATCAGCAAGTGCAATAACCCATTTTTAGTGCAATTTGGGGTATTATGTCAAATATTGCTCTTTGAAATTAATATAGCATAATTTTCTAAACACCACATGAAATACTTTAAAAATTAGGAATTTTCAAAAATTATAAAACTATTAAAATTAAATACCTTGAAAAATACTAAGTAACGAAAATTATAATTTATTTGTTCTTTCTGCAAATATCATTTGAACTTTCTCTGTTATAGAATGGAGAAGGATACTGTGGCACTTAGTATGTTTTGGGGGATTTTATTGGTACACTTGGAATAAGTATTCACCTGTTGGTAGCTTGTACCGGTAGTGATGTAAAGTTTATGGGCTGAGTTATTACATAGACATTGCAGTGCATACAGCATTCTTTCTCTTTTGAGGGCAGTGGGTCAACATGGGATGGGGAAGCAGTCCTCATCGTTATAAAAGGTAAATTGGTTCTAATTTTTAAATCATAATAAACTTAGTACTTATGTATTGAAATATGTGTATCTTTTAAAAGTACAGACCGTTCTCTTTCAGTTCCTGTAGGAGATATCCTCTAAATTCTAAATATCGGTTCTTTATATCTGGATAATTCTGAAATTTTTTAGGTTTCACTCCCAATGTCGCTCCGCGAGTACTGAAATGTATAAAGTATGAGGAAGGTATTGTTTCGTTATTTGCACCACGCTTTGGGCGCCAATTTGAGAAATGATTGTTGCTTCACGTATGGAAAGCCAATGTTAAGTAGGTTGTATTAAAGGTTATGTTTGGAGGAGTTGTATTATATTTCGAATGTTGGGGAACCGAACTTGAAGTAGTTGCAACCGCACGTATGGTACAACGTTC
Source organism: Deroplatys truncata (assembly GCA_030765065.1). Lineage (NCBI taxonomy): Eukaryota > Metazoa > Arthropoda > Insecta > Mantodea > Mantidae > Deroplatys > Deroplatys truncata. Next base: position 66,079,208 of record CM060979.1, read on the forward strand.
CGGTAGCCTTCGCCCCAAGTTTAAAAATATTAACTTTGTAATTTGACTGTTTCTTTAAATATTATATATTTATGTTTGCCTCGGCTGCATTAGTATTGTTGTTAGAGACATGGATTTCTTTGCAGAGAGTGGTGCGGCTAAGAATGTAGACTTACACAGCTTATAATTTTTACTTCGCTCCTTTTATTAATTTTTGACACGATTTAAATAACACTTCACTGATATGGAGAGCTGTGAGAATCTTTTATTAATTACTTCCACTTTTTAACACATAAACCGTTTTTGTCTCACACTGAATACGTATTAAACTTCTCGAGGACGCGTCTCGCGTCCAGTTAGGAACAACGTCTACAAGCTACTGACTTCTGAATTTGTAAATTTTGCTCCGTTTCAGTTTATGATTGGCTAATCCTATTCTAATGGAATACTTTTATTTAGCTTAAGCTTTTTTCTGGTTGTTGATTGGCTATTTATTTATAACTGCCTCAAAAATTACATTATTGCTGCTCCAAGAATTACCAATAGCATTATTAAACTTTTTAATTCATTATTGCCTCAAGATTACCTCATTGTTACCTCATTGTTAGCAGCTTTTAAACTATTATTCCCACAGCTCCTACATTATTAAATTACGTAATACATTCACATAGCATTATTGAACATGTACATAATAATATAAACATTAATGCAATGACTGTTACATCCTTTTTTCTATATTTTTAAATACACACATTGTTTTAAGGCGGGCTATTATTATATTTTATATTATATAATTAGGCTGAAATCATTTAAGTGTTAAAATACTGCCTCAACCTTAAGGTTTCCTTGGGGTTGTGACAATACTTTCTTGAATCCTTGTACAAACACCTCTAGCCGGTTTCTAGGACTATTGGTAATGCAAAGCATACGCACGTACTTGTGTAGTTCTGGCAAGGCCTTCATATTCCAGTCAATGAACCATTGTCCTTTGAAAAGAGATTGTTGGAAGCCTTACAACAACTCGTTTTCGTTGTTCACGTGCATGTCAATACTCGTCGCCTGTGTATTTCATATCTGTATTGACTTATTTTGCATTTGGCAACTGGCTTCTCGCTAAGGTTTTATAGGCCTATAGGCACTATAGGTATAACCGTGACATGCACATACAGTCAGGCTATGAGTGGTGGAAAATGTAAATTTTTCTGTGTCAGAAGCACAGCAGGGATTTCAAAGCAATTTATTCCACAACACTCAGAAAAGTCCCATAAAAATAAGATATAAAGGTCGTTTGATTGGAGAAACCTTAGACATATTGAGTCAAAACGGAGTATGTGTTTTATATTAATACAGCAGCTATTTAACTATGGTGAAAATGTATTAAGGCCCGACAAAAACAAGAAAGAGAGAAAGAAATATAATAAAATTTGTCGTAGGAAAAAGCATTATGAGCAACAATATTTCCCTGACATCGCAAAATCATAAAATCTGATGTGTACACTCACATGACTTTCTCTACTCTTGTTCAAACTATTTTTACAAACGCTTATTCTCCATATGCTTCATGTTAATCGAGATATCGAGATGTTAATCTTATTGCTAATTTTCTTGTAGACGCAAGGGGAATTGCTAGGCTTTAAGCGATATTCAAATATTTTAAGAGCTGGTTGCTATGTGAAGTATTCCATTCTCTTTGCATTACCAGGACAGAAAAAAAAAGAATAACGAACTTGAGAAAACGTATAAGTATTGGAAAATTTAAGGGAATAATAAACAATATTTCGAAAATGGTTCACTCAACAACAAAAAATATACATGACATAAATTGTGTATTTTAACGCGATCTACATTTTTTGTGTAGTAAAATTTTGTCTATCTCTTATGGTTTACCAGTTATGCAAAAGTCGTTTAGAATGAGGAATACTTTTGGAGACATTCCTAGAAAATTCGAGATATACATTTCATTTGTCATGAAAATATCTTAAACATATTATATTTTAATCAAAATCGTTGCAGCTATGTGTGAGAAAATTAAAATTTTCTATAAATGTTCCATGTATATGGTGATCTGGGGTCGGGGGATTTTCTTGAAAACCTCCATGTCGCATCTCTGGAAGTAACTGAATCTGAATATCAAGTTTGGTGTTTATCCGACTGTTCGTTTCTGAGTTATGCTGTTCACAGACACACGCACAGACACACACACACAGACACACATACGGACATGTTTCAAAAAATGCTTTCCTTGGATTCAGGAGGCCTCAAAACATATATTTCCGGTGAAAACTCGGAATCGAATTTTTGGGTGGAATACAATACGTCCCGTACTTACTATACGTAGTAAAGAAAGTAATAAAATTATTCTTCTAGTCGTGTTACGCTATTCACGATGAATATTTCCCTATAATTAATTTTAGATGGAATAATGTGGGTTTAATAATATACAACGTACAAAAACAGGACATAACTCTCATTATTATCATCATAAATCAGCTTTTAACAGCTAGACATGACCTATTGTGCAAACAAATGAATGTGTCTCTTGTTTGTGGCTTACTCTGGAGCTAGGCTGAACACAAGCTTGGAAATTGAAACATACCATGTCGACTTTTTGGAAAACTTAATGCCAAATATGTATGTTTACAATTTCCCTAAACTATTTGCCAACATTTTATGACATCCCATTTTAAAAGATTATACAGAATCCAAGCAGAATAAAGAGAACTTCACGTGCTATTCAATATACAGGGTGGACCATTTAAGTTGAGATTGTACAATATCTCCAAACCTAAGCCTTGTAGAAAGAAACGTCTTTAACAAAAGTCGCTTGATATTACGGGGGCAAGTAAATGCATTAGTCGTGTTTTGTTTGGAGGACGTTGGGATGACCATTTTGGGGATAATTTAATATTTACTTTCTCTACTACGTATAGAAAGTAGGGGAAGTATTGTATTCTACCCAAAAATTCGATACCAAGATTTCACCGGAAATACGTGTTTGGAGACCCCTGAAAAAATTTTTGGAAACATTTCCGTGTGTGTGTGTGTCTGTCTGTCTGTCTGTCTGTCTGTGTGTCTGTGAACAGCATAGCTCAGAAACGAACAGTCGGATAAACACCAAACTTGATATTTAGATTCAGTATCTTCCAGAGATGCGACACAAGGTTTTCAAGAAAATCCCCCCACCCCAGATTACCCTTTACATGGAACATTTTCCGAAAATTTTAATTTTCTCAAAAATGGCTCCAAAGATTTTCATTAAAATGCCATACGTTTAAGTTATTTTTATCACAAATAAAATAATTATCTTGAGTTTTCTGGGTGTCTTCAAAAGTATTCTTCATTGTGAACGACTTTTGCATAACTGGTAAACCATAAGAGATTGACAAAATTTTACTACACAAAAAAATGTAGATCGCGTTAAAATACACAATTTATGCCAAATACATTTTTTTTGAGTGAACCATTTTCGAGATATTGCTTGTTATTCCCTTAAATTTTTCAATACTTATTTTCTCAAATGGGAATTTGTTATTCATTTTTTGTCTTGGATATGCAAAGAGTATTAATCTGTGGCAAAGAGAATGGTGCTGCACCTAGCATCCAGCTATTAAGATATATGTCTATACTTAAAGACTACTGCATTTCTATATTGTCCTTGCAATTACAAAACAAGGGGAACACAGTACGCATTAAGCAATAGTCAAATATTTTTAGAACTGGTCGCTATGTGTAATATGTAATTCTCTTTGCATGTCAAAAGATCGTTTCTGTAAAAGTTTAACTCGATTAATATGAAATAGATGTAGAATAAGAGTTTATAAAAATATTTTGTACAAGAGTAGAGAAAGTCATATGAGTGTAACACATCAGATTCTTTAAACGGGAACCTACAACTAGAGTCAAATTAAATTGACCCTAAAATGGCCATCATAACGTCCTCCAAATAAAACACGAGTAATGGCATTTACTAATGGCATAAAATAATTTTATTTATGGACTCTCTTTAGCTGCTGTGGTCCATAGCTCCCATTCCATATTGGGCGTGAAAGACCGTAATTTTGCTCAGAGACCTCTTTATCAGACTTGAGGTTCTTTTACGCGCTGTAAATCTACGACTTCGGACCACCGTCTTTAGCTCTCTTCCGAAGGAAGCCATACTATGGATTTTTACGCCCGAAAAGATCCATCGTCCTCCGCCAGGTTTGAACCCGTGACCTCAGGAATTAGAGGCTGGAATGGTAACCATTAGACCACGGAGGACGACATTTTGGAGATGTACAACAAATTACAGTCGAGCGAGGTGGCGCTGTCCTAACGCGTGCTACTCGCATTCGCGAGGTTGCAGATTCACACCCGGAGAACGCCCACTCTGTTAAATGGCTTCTTCGTGGTTTCTCCGGGTCGTCAGGCGAATTCTGGGATTTTCCTCTTCTACCACTACTTTCCTGTCCCTCATTTCTTGTGCCCATCATCTCCGTCATTGTCATCTATTTCAGGGTTTTAGCATCAGGCGATAGCGTATGTCCGGTTGAGGCTGGTCGATAGATGTACGCTTTGCAGAGATTTCTTCACTGGCATCGGTTGGGACTCACCTCCGATGTGGGCCTCAACAGTGGAACCTACGGGACTTAGGAGCTCGTCAGTGGGATCGGATGCGTTCAATTAGGAAACGTAAAGGACCCCGTCATGCTTGAGCCCGTCGTCATCCGGATCTGTTCGCCCTTTGAATCTCTCCCTTCATCCCTCCCTCCCAGGGGTCACGTTAGAAACATAAAGGGCCACATGGCCTACATACAGTGCTCTGCTCCAGTTGCTGGGGCCACTCCGTAAATATGTACCTTGAGGCAGTATTTTTAACACTTGAATAATTTCAATTAAATTATATAATATGTAAATTCAATAACAGTCCGCCTTGAAGCAATATGTATGTAATAATTTTTAAAAATGTATGTAACAGTCATTGCATATGCTTATATTATTGTAAACATGTTCAATAATTGTATGTGAATGCATTAGGTAATTTAATAATGTGAGAGCTAGGAGAATAATAAGTTTAAAGTTGCTAACAATGAGGTAACAATGAGGTAACCTTGAGGCAATAATGAGTCTGCGAGTTTAAATGCTACTAGTCATGATTAGGGTAGCAATAATGTAAATTTTGTGACAGTTTAAAAATAGTCAATCAACAGCCAGAAAAAGCTCTAGTAAAATTCAGTTATTCTATTGGACTAGGATTAGCCAATCAGAGACTTGAAATACAGAGGTTTACAGGTTTGGACGGTTCAAATATGTCCAGTTGCCTGCAGACCTTGATAGTAACCGGATAAAAAATGCGTTCTCTAAAGAAATATTATGTATTCGTATGAAGCGAAAATTAAGTATACGCGTTAACAAAGCGCAAGTATTAAATTAAAGAATCTCAGAGCTCTTGATATTAGTGTAGTGCTATTTAATTTGTGTCAAGGATTAATAAAAAGAAGTGAATTAAAACTTAAAATTCGAGTAAGCTTACATTCTTGTCGCACCACGCCCTGATTAAGAGAAACGTGTCTCTAAAATAATACTGACGCAGGTGAGGCAAACATAAGCATAAATAATAATTAAAGAAGTAGTTTAATAACAAAGTTAATATTATGTTTCTTTAAAGTTGGAGCGTAACAACAAAAATACATCTTAAAATAGACTTACATACGTAGTAGCATATTACGTAACAAACAATCTTCTTCAAATTAACGCCCAAAGCGTGATGCAAAACTCATTCAACAACAAAAACAACGTAAAGAACAATACGACTTCAAAAAGGGTTTCCAAGCGTGGAGCTGAAAATAAAATACGTAAAGATAACTAGCTATCTCAGCCTTAAAAATTAAACTGGATAAGAAATGTTTTTAAATTTGGCTAGAAAACTCGTAAAAGTCTCTGCATATGGGACAATGTTTTTGAGATGGACTTCAGTATAGTGTTTCTTTAAGTGACTGTAAAGCCTTCTGCTTTCTACATTTGTAGATGACCTGTAAAGCGGACAATGAGGGCGGATCTATCTTAAGACACATCTATCGTTTAGAAGAAACACTTGAGGACAGCTGATTTGCCTTATAATTAAATAAATAAATAATCTCCGATTCCCCAAAACCTAGAAAGTATTCTGTCGATCGCAACAAAGTATTAGGTCATAAATAAATGAGTTTCTGACCACTTTATCGTAAATAATGACGTCTACAGAGATAAATATATTTATACCTGAGAGCATACTAGAAATGCAGGACCTAAAGCACATTAATTAATTAATTCAGCTAATCAGCGTTCGAGCAAAAGCGCAGCTAATATTAGATGCCAGCTGAAATATTTTTCATTTGTTTAATATAGAACAAAGCTTAGCAGCTGCAGGTAGGTTGACGCTTTAATTTATTTTATAGCGTTGTATATCACAGATAATAAAGGAAAACAATCAGCACAAAAATTAATAACGCACAAATTCCCACGAATCCATAATGGGTCATGGTAATGATGAACACGCAAAAAGAGTGATTACTGTAATACGAGAAATGGTATGGGTCACAGAGGTATAAAATCATGAGAAATAACATTGTAAGTCATAGCTTCACAGGGATTATACAGAATCACATTATTTTTAAGCATAGAATTAAAAACAAAGTATCAGTCGGTCAAATGTATCATTGTGCACAGCCATTTATTCCTTTGTTTTTATTTATTTTTGCTTTCTCTACTACGTATTGTAAGTAGGGAAAGTATTGTATTCACTACCGAGATTTCACCGGAAATATATGTTTTGAGATCCCCTGAAATCAAAAAAATAACTTTTGGAAACATTTCCGTGTGTGTGTGTGTGTGTGTCTGTGAACAGCATAACTCAGAAACGAACAGTCGGATAAACACCAAACTTGATATTTAGGTTCAGTATCTTCCAGAGATGCGACACGAAGGTTTTCAAGAAAATCCCCCCACCCCAGATTACCCTTTACATGGAAAATTTTTCGAACATTTTAATTTTCTCAAAAATGGCTATAACGATTTTGATTAAAATATCATATGTTTAAGATATTTTCATGACAAATGAAATGTATATCTCGAATTTTCTGGGAATGTCTCCAAAAGTATTCTTCATTGTGAACGACTTTTGCATAACTGGTAAACCATAAAATATAGACAAAATTGTACTACACAAAAACATGTAGATCGCGTTAAAATACACAATTTATGTGATATACATTTTTTTTGTTTAGTGAACCATTTTCGAGATATTGCTTACATTTTCCAATACTTATACTTTTTCTCAAACTCGATATTCAATTTTTTTTGTTCTGATAATGCAAAGAAAATGGAATACTCCACATAGCAACCAGCTCTTAAAAGATTTGACTATCGCTTAAAGCCTACCAATTCCCCTTGCATCTACAAGAAAATTAGCAATAAGATTAACATCTGGATATCTCGATTAACATGAAGCATATGGAGAATAAGCGTTTGTAAAAGTAATTTGTACAAGAGTAGAGAAAGTCATGTGAGTGTAACACATCAGATTTTTTTTATTTATTTGTTGCTTCGTCATGTGAGGCAACATCAATCCCTTGGTTTCTTTTGGCACTAAAGGTTGTTCCTTGATTATTTATCCAAAGCTTTGATTGCTAAACATTTTCATGAAGTTACTTGCACATAATTTTTCCCCCATTCATTAAACCAAGCCTGTGTAAGGTGTCCCAAGATACTATCTGTAACGTTGTATTGCATGTAACCTATACTAGTCCTTTTTGAAAGCGTCGCTTTCCTAGGACTGTAATAGTTAAGTAAAAGAATCTGGTGTGAAACTCACATGACATTCTCTACCCACTCTTCTACAAACAATTCTTAGCTACTTCTTGTTAATAGCGATAAACATTAAATTTTCAGAAATCGTTTTATTTAACATTTTTTTGTATGCACCAGAGTAACCAGAGCAGGCTTTTAAGCATAGTCGGATATTTTAAAAGCGGATCGCTGTGGTGCATGACCATGAGGAAAAAGAAAGAATACCGAATTAAGTTGAAAAAAGGTATGAAATATTTGTAAATTCAAAACAATAATTCAGAATATATGGGAAATTAAAACTTCGCGGGCTACTCACAGAAAATTCAAAATATACATTTCATTCGTCATGCAAATGTCTTAAAGATAATTATACAATTTTAATCAAAATCCTTAAGACCTTTTGGAAAATATAAAAAAATACCAATTTTTTTAAGGGGTAGTTTGTTTTGGAGGGTATTTTCTTGAAAATCTTCGTTTCGCCTGCTTGGAAGATGGTGAAGTTAAATACCAAGCTTGATATTTAATCACGTTTTCGCTTTTGAGTTGTAATATTCACAGACACATGGACACACACACACGTGAGCGCGGGCGTGAGGGTTCTTTTTCTAAAAATGCTTTACTTTAATCAGGGGACTTCAAAACGTATACTTGCAGTGAAATCGCCATATCGAAATTTTGGGTGGAATACAATAATACCTCTACTTACTATAGGTAATTAGGTAGTAGAGAAAGTAATAAAAACGTCGTGAATAAGTCAGTGTAATCAGTATTAAGAAGCAGCTACCTCGTTAAATGATAGTAACCTGAAGAGGGGATATGAAACTCTCTCGAAGGTTGGATTTTACTTTGGGAATCCTAAGACATCGTATAACCCGTAATAGCTATTTATGTATGTATCACGTCCGCTAAAGCCTTTGTGTGCGTGGTTAATATAATAGCTTTTAGTAAAATCTCACTAAATTATATAAAGTGGAATAAATAAGTGTAATATAAGTACTTCATAAATATAAAAGTCATAGTCAGTCATTTGTTGACAAACTCTTACAGCTGTCTGAATTCTATGCTATGAACCGTCAACGCCTCCTAGGAAGCGTTGGTCGCCCTCCGTGGTCTAGGGATACCATACTAGTCTTTAGTTCCCTAAGTCGCGGGTTCAAACCCGGCGGAGGGCGATAGATTCTTTTCGGGCGTGAAAGTGCTTAGCATAGCTTCCTTGTGAAGGGGAGTAAAGCCGGTGGTCCTGTGTCGAGATTTACGGCATGTTAAAAATCCTCAACACTGATAAAGAGCTCTGAGCAACATTTCCAGTCTTTCACGCCCAATATAGAACAGGAATCTGAGAACCATACTAGTTAACGAGTGTTCATAAATAAAAATCAATTTAATTTAATGTAGGAAGAGCTGACCTAACAATACGAGATGAGAATGTACATGGCAGTGCTTAATCTGAGCGCTCGTTTCTAAACAACAAGCTTGTGACTACGAAATTTTAATCCGAGTCAAAAGTATTGAATCAGAGCTGCTACTAGCAAAATGTTGGCAGCAGTATGGGAAGGAGTATATTGCATTTAAAGACTGGTGCAAGGTAAGCAATGTTTCTCTTGTTAACGAAGACCTTTTGCTGTTTTAACTTACATGAAAAATTAGACACCGTAAGCCTCCTCACTGCCATATGGATTTTGTTTATTACGCCCCTAAAGGTTTATAAGTCGACGCCGCTAAATTAATATTTTTTCGGCTATTAACAGTCCTAGCTGTTTTAGGGAGTATGTAATAAAAAATTATTTTAACTACCTCAACCTGTTTCACTAGAAGACAGGATAAAATATACTTTAAGACTATTGCATTCCGTCCAAAAATTCGACGCTGAGATTTCACCAGAAATACATGTTTTGTCCCATGTATCTAAGAAAAGAATGTTTAGAAAAAGGTCCGTGTTGAAGCAGTATTTTTAACACTTAAATAATTTTAGTCAAATTATATGATATAAATTCAATAACAGCCCGCCTTAAAGCAATATGTGTAAGTAATAATTTGTAAAATGTATGTAACATTCATTGTATGTTTATATAATTGTTTAAATGCTCAATAATGTTATGTGAATATATTACGTAATTTAATAATGTACTAGCTGTGAAATAGGTCAAACGTTGCTAACAATGAGGTAACAATGAGGTAACCTTGAGACAATAATGAATTAGAAAGTAATAATACTATTGGTGATTCTTTGAAGCAATAATGTCATTTTTGTGATAGTTTATAAAATATCCAATCAACAACCAGAAAGAAGCTTAAGTTAAATCAAAGTATTCTATTGGAGTAGGATTAGCAATCAGAAATTGAAATATAGAAAAATTTACAAATTTAAGTGGTGGAAATCAAGTCAGTTGCTTGTAGACGGCGCTCATAACTGCACGCGTTGGTTGTAGAACAGTGTTCCTAACCGGACGCGAGATGTGTCCTCGAGAAATTTAATACGTATTCGTGTGAACGAATATAGTTTACGTGTTAAAAAGTGCAAGTAATTAATAAAAGAATCTCACAGCTCTCTATATCAGTAAAGTGTTATTTAAATTGTATCAAGCATTAACAAAAGGAGTGAAGTAAAATTATAATCTGTGTAAGCCTACATTCTTTAGCCGCACCACGCCTTGCAAAGAAATCTATGTCTCTAACAATAATACTGACGCAGCTGAGGTAAACATAAATATATAATATTTAAAGAAACAGGCAAAATTACAAAGTTAATATTTATTTAAACATTTTTGGGGCTACCGGAAACATTTTACCATACGTGCGGTTGCAACTACTTCAAGTTCGGCTCCCCAACAGTTGAACTACAATACAACTACATCCTCAAATTGGCTCCTAAAGCGGGGGCCAAATAACAATGTAAAGATAACAATACAACTCCTACCCCAAATTGGCTTTCCATACGTGAATCAACAACCAACTTCAATGTGTATGTGAAAGCATAACTCAAAATTCGGATAAACACCAAACTTGATACTTGGTTCAGTACTTTCCAAAGATCCACATTAAGTTTTTCAAGAAAATCCCGCCACCCCAAACTACTGTTTACATGTAACGTTTTTTGAAATGTTTTGTTGTGTAAAAATGGCTCTAACGATTTTGAATAAAGTACCATACAGTAATTATATTTACGTGGCAAATAAAATGTACATCTTCAATTTTCTGGGAATAACCTTTGAAGTGCTCTTCATTCGAAAGGAATTTTGTATAATTTTGTATAATTAGCAAACGCTAAGTAATTGAAGAAAACATATATAAGGAAATGTGGATCTATTTAAAACGCTATTTAATTCAAATAGGTTTTCTTTGGTATCAGCCATTTTCGAGGTATACATTGTTAATGGTTTGAATTGCTCATTACTTGGTCACTCTTTCAAGCCCTTTTAACATTCAGTTGCTTCTCGGGATTGCATGTAATTTTACGGCCAGCATATAGCGTCCAGGTCTTTGACTGTCGTTGTTCTCTTTGTATCTATAACAAAATGTATAATGTAGCTATTTTTGCAAAGGATTATTTGGACTAAAATGAAGTATATAGAAAAATGAGCTTTAGTAAGAATAGGAAAGGTAGAATCAGACGACTGAAAATTTCAATGCCATAGCCGAGATTTGAACCATAGATCTCCCGGTTGCTCTAACCACTGAGCTACAATGGCAACATGCTACAAAAATTGTAAGTCGCCATTGGAGTATGTCATCTCACTACAGTTTGAGATCTCCTTGTGGTTTACCGGTAAAAATACGAATCAATTGGAAAATTTAATAGCGTGCTGACATTTTCCCGCGGTAGCTCAGTGGTTAGAGCACCGAGCGGAGACCGGGATCCGTGGTTCAAATCACGACTATGGCATTGCATTTTTCAGTTGTCTGATTCTACCTTTCCAACCCTGTGCAACACACGGCTTGTGTAGAACAATTAATTCCATTAATTGACCTAATAGTGGTTGAAACTATGAAGCCCGGGACTTAAAGTACTTACAAATATTGTAAGATGCCATTGGGGGTATGTAATCTCAATACAATTTGAGATCTCCTTGTGGTTTACTGGGAAAAATACGAATCAGTTGGAGATATAATGGCGTGTCGGCATGTTGCCATGGTAGCTCAGGGGTTAAGCAACTGGACGGGGACTAGCTATGGCATTGAATTTTTCAATCGTCTGATTCTACCTTTCCAACCCTGTCCAACACACGGCTTGTGTGGAAGAACAATTAATATCCTTTATTAAGAGTAGTTTGTGTACCACTAATAAGTAGTAGTAGTAGTGGTATTTATTAAGTACTTAGTATTACATTAATTGCATAACACAGTCACATGGGTCATAAGACCGTACATGCTCTCTAGAAAAATACCTGGTCTGTATACGTGACTTGCACAATCGACCAGAAACAACTATTTTTATAATCACCACATTATGTACACACACACACACATAACATTTAAAAACACTCTGAATCACACACGCAAACACACACACACACACACACACACACACGCAAACACACACACAAGTGCTCAAGCACCACATATATTTAAAGAAAATTTACATAAACACCTTATCTCTTAGTACACGTACTTCCATTAAGTATGTGCCCAAGCTTGGCCAGTTTTGGCTGTTTATAATCAAGTCCCAGCATGCTGCCCTCCGTCTGTTGGAAGCCAAAATACTTCCGCTAATAGTTTTTTCCTAATACTCTCCGTCTGCACGCATGCTGCCAAAATATGCGTCCAGTCTTCTTGTTCCCCACATAATGGGCAAATCCTCCTGCCATCATCATCAGCAATCTTGCGAGCTTTCCACCCTCCAAAACTAAGCCATGCTATTCCCGTCCTCTGTTTTATACCTACTTTCCTTACCCCACCTAGTTTTATTTCATTTTGTAGCTCCAATGTTGATCTTTGTCTGCATTCAGACTCAATTTTCTGCCTGTATAGAGAGTAGAGGAAGCCATGTGAGTGTAACACATTAGATTTTTTTATTTAAGTTAATTAGTACTCTCCTATAAGGAATAAAATCGTACAAAATATATACATTTAACAAGCATTTGTTACACTGCATGTATGAATGTACATTTTGCATTCATATATGTAGGAGAACAATGGACTCTTGAGAATAAGGAGAGCACAGAAACAGTCATAATTGAGGTTTAACAGTAACACTTGTTTAAATCTTGGCGCCAATAAATAATATTGATGCTTATTAACTACTAGTTATGACAAAAATGATGATGACTGAGGTGTTGGCTTATGCCTAAGATAGTAATTTGGGAAGATTAAGCACGCCCGAGCTGCTCTAGTGGTTTACATTCCACGCCGAGTTGCAGGTACCCCTGTCCACCACCAGCTCATTTATCACCCTGTCATTTGGGGTGGTGTGAATTCTCTCCAAAGGGTGCCCCCACCTCAGCAATGCATTCATCCATGCCAGGTGGACAGAGGCCAACGAGCGAACATGAATACCTCAGAATAATGAGTAACAAAATTTGCCCAGTCCTGCCTTGTCATAATGCATTAGGTTTTGTTAAGACTATGAAAGAGCTGATTTTCTATACAAAATTTATAATTACCAAAATCAAAGATATGTTTTATAAAACTCAACATTATGAAGTCTTCCAGTAGAAGATTATACATTTGAATACAAAGGAATCGAATGCATTAAATGCTTATTTGGACGGTTTAACCATAAACGTTGGCAAATTGTATAATATCCATTGCAAATTTCGTTTTATAAAACTTATGTTACATCCTAGAAAACTTGTGGAAAATCTATTTAGCTGCAATTGTAAGAGAATCGGTTAGGGTTACGACGAAGTAACTGCATTCATGATGTCACTATTTTATAGATACGTGCTTGTCACTATTTTATAGATACCATCATCCTTCAGCTGTGCGACCAGAAGAGAGTAGAAGCAACTAAATGGTATAGATACCAAGATTTCACCGGAAATACGTGGTTTAGAATCCCTGAATCCAAATGAAGCATTTTTGGAAACATGTCGGATAAATACCAATGTTAGTTTTTGAGTTTAGTATCTTCCAAGGATGCAACACGAACATTTTTAAGATAATCCCCCACTCCAGACTACCCTTTACATGGAACATTTTTCTAAAATTTGATTTTCACAAAAAATTAGCTCTAATGGTTTTGAATATCAAGTTAAATTCATGTTTTAATAACATGAATGTCACGTGTTTAAGATATTTTATATTAAATGAAATGTATACCTTGAATTTTCTGGGAATGTCACCAAAAGTTTTACAAAACTAGAAAATGCAGTTTAATAACAAAGCAAAAGAAACTAAAAAATCTGATGACTTGTACTCACATGGTTTTCTCTACCCTTGTACAGACTGTTTTTACAAGTATTATTCTCCATCTGCTTCATGTTAATCGAGTTAAACATTTGCAGAATTATTGCTAATTTTCTTGTAGGTGCAAGGGGAATATGAAAGGCTTTAAGCGATAGTCAAATCTTTTAAGAGATGGTTGCTATGTGAAGCATTCCATTCTCTTTGCATGTCCAGGACATAAAAAATGTCCTGTTCATTCTTAATGACTTTCGCATAACTGGTAAACCGTAAGAGATGGACAAAATTTTACCACAACCAATAACGGATTCCTATTTGATAAAAAGTGTAAGTATTGGGAACTTCAGTCAAATAACAAGGAATATCTCGGAAATGGTTCACGCCACAAAAAAGTATATGATATAAATTGTGTGTTTTAACGAGATCTACATTTTTTGTGTGGTAAAATTTTTTCCATCTCTAACGGTTTACCAGTTATGCGAAAGTATTAAGAACGAACAGGACTTTTGGTGACATTCCCAGAAAATTCAAGATATACATTTCATTTAACATAAAATATTTTAAACACGTGACATTCATCTTATTTAAACCTGAATTTAATATGATACTCAAAACCATTAGAGCCATTTTTTGTGAGAATCAACATTTTAAAACAATGTTCCATGTAAAGGGTAGTCTGGAGTGGGGGATTATCTTGAAAATGTTCGTGTTGCATCCTTGGAAGATACTAAACTCAAAAACCAACATTGGTATTTATCCGACTTCTCGTTTTTGAGTTATGTGCTCACAGACTGACAGACAAACACACACGGACATGTTTCCAAAAATGCTTTATTTGGATTCAGGGTTCTAAAAACATGTATTTCCGGTGAAATCTTGATATCGGTTATTTGGTTGGAATGCAATACTTCTCCTATTTACTGTATGTAGTAGAGAAAATAAAAATATCTAATATGTTACATTCACATGACTTTCTGTACCCTTCTATCGTTATTTATTAATAGGTATACAAGTTATTCTTATAAAAACTTATATTTATATCTACTTAATTTTAATTTAGATAAACCTTTGCAGAAATAGCTAAATTACACGTTATTTATAAATACAAAGAGAACAGCGATAATCAAATGTTTAAGCACTGGACGCTATATACCGCCCTTAAAATGCCAACTCTTTCCATGCAATTGCGAAAAACAACTTATTGTGGTCAGGACTTTAAAAGAACGGAGTATTGAACATGTGAACCACTAATAACGGATATGTCGGGAATGATTTATGCTACAAAAAGTTATTTGAAAAAAAAATTGTGTGTTTTAAACAGAAGTACATTTTTCTGTCAGTACGTGCTCGTCTAACGCTCAACGCTTACCAGTTAAACAAGATTATAAAAAATCCCTTCCGAATGAAGAAGACTGTACTATTCCCAGAAAGTTCAAGACATACGTTATATTTGCCATGAAAATAGCTTTAATACATGGTATTTTAATAAAAAACGTTTTAGCCACCTTTCAGGAAATCAAAAATTTCAAAAAATGTTCAATGTAAAGGACAGTTTGGAATTGAGAGATTTTCTTGAAAATCTTCGTGTCGTATTTTTGGAGGATAGTGAACTTAAATGGCAGTTTGGTATTTATCGCATTTTACTTTTTTTTAGTTATGCTGCTCGCAGACTAACACACACACACACACACATACACAGGCAGGCACACGACACACAGAAACGGACCTTTTCTAAAAGTTCTTCTTTTCAGGGGACTCACAACATGTATTTCCGGTGAAATCTCGATATTGATTTTTTCGAAGGAATGCAATACCTTCTCTACCTACTAGGTACCTACTTGGTAGAGAAAGTGAAAAGGTGTCTGCATTCTTCATGGGTCTAAAAGACGTCATTCAACATGAAAATTGGAATGTTCAGCATTAACAAAGGCACAGTGCCACATATTTTTATAACACTATACTTATTTCACTTTCATTTACCGAAACAGATGGATCTGCGGTAACGTGTGAGGCTCGCGTTCGGAAGGTCCTAGGTTCGATTCCTTAGGCTGTGCAGTGCAGGTCGGTGCCGGATAGATGACGCAGATGCTTGCTCGTTGGAAAGTTTTCTCGGCCTTGCCAGATGGCAGCTTCTCTGAGCCGCCGTCCGATGTGATTGGATCAGCAAGCTTGGAATCGTTCGGGATTAGGTTCTGGTTAGCTTTTTTGTATAAGCTCACTTTATTTAGCTACCAGTAGTTGCAACAAAGCATGCGAGCGAAGCGAGATGCGTTCTTAAGCTTAGGCTTCTGATTCGGGGAACTATTAGTAACAATGCATTGCGCTTATATCAGCGGCAAAAGAAAATGAAGTAAAAGTAAGAACACATTGTTTATTCCGTGGATTTCACTTCTCAGTTAGGTTGGCAGTTCCCATATGCAACAGTGACAAGATGGCCATCTTTGTTGTCTTCACGTTGTAATTTTGCTTATAAAAGTAAAACACCTAAAATGGGCGGACTGGTGTGCACCAGCTATAGAATAGACATCTACTTCTGAAACCTACTCCTAAGGTAATTTATTCACTTTCCTTTAGGTTTTATTAGCGTTTTCAGCGAAGAGCAAAGTAATGCAGAAAAGAAGGGCAGCTCAGAAGCACATAATATGCTAAACATTTTAACTAATATTACCTAACCTTAAAATTTAGCAAACACACAAAAGGCAGCATTCAAAGCAAGGAAGATGCTTCACTGCGTTTACTCTTCCTTTGACGGTTACCTTAATTAAGTTAAAGCCAAAATGTTTGTTATTAGTTAGTTGCAGTATGCAAGGATAAAGCGTATAGAGTAACTAATCAAGAAGCAGGTAACCTGTTTATAGCTTCCAACATCCGTGTTGCTAGCTCACACGCAAGTTCGCGTCCAAGAAACTGCCAGCTAAGTTGCAAATATGTATATCTTCATCAATCACTGTCAGTGATTACTTTCGGAGTAAGTAATCCGAAAAAAAAAATCACATACCTAATCACGTAACTGCTGGCGGCAAAAGCCAGACGTGAAACAGCTGAAGTACAGGACGCTCTAAAGAGAGCGAGTAGGTAATCGATGAGAAGACGGTAATCGATTGCGGTTTAAACCGTTGATAGTTGCATGACTGATGGAGACAGCAACGTTCCATTTCAGGAATTAGCTTCCAGATGCTGTGTTTGTGCGTCTTGGCACAAGTGTCGCCCCTGTTCCAAGGAACCGCATCATATATAACGAATAAGGCCGTTGTCTGCTAAATACGCCTACATTCTTGTATACTAATGACTAGACCTCAGATTTTTAGGCACTTAAAATAGGCTTTAAAATATTAAAGAATAAATACTAATGATACAGTTTAGGCACCAAAAATGTAGTTTCCAGAAGCTATATTTTTTTATTTCATGCATCTAAAAGCATTTCCACTTTCTGAAAGTTTTAAAATGCAATTCATTAATTAAGCTAGATTACTCAGTGAAACAGAAAATTTACTAAATTATTATTTATAAACATTTTGTTGTATCCTAAATTATTATGAACATATGGTTTCTAATACACAATATGAGTTTATAATGAAAAAATCTGATGTGACACATTCACATAACTTTCTCGACCCCTATCTTTATTAGTGGGTATATAAACTATTCTTACGAAAGCTTATTTTTCTATCTACTACATTTGATCCAAATAAACCTTTGGATATATAGCTACATTCTACATTTCGTTATAAATATAAAGAGAACATCGATAATTAAATGTTTAAGAACTGGACGCTATATGTTGGCCTTAAAACTCTATACTGTTCCCATGCAACCGCAAAAAGCAACTGAAAATCAATGGAACTTTAAAAGAATATGTATTGAATAATTCGAAACTTTAATAATGATATCTCAGAAACGGCTTATGCCTCAAAAAAAACTTCTTACAAATAAGTTTTGTGTTTTAAAGAGCTCTATAGCTTTTGTGTAGTACGTTTACGTCTGCCGTTTAAGATTTACAAGTTATATAAAATTACACAAAACTCCTTCCGAATGAAGAGGACTTCCTAGGCTATTCCCGGAAAATTCAAGATATACATTTTATTTTTCATGTAAATATCTTTCATATATGGTACTTTAAAGAAAATCGTTTAAACCGTTTGTTTAGAAAATGAAAATTTTCGAAAAATGTTCCATGCAAAGGGTACCTGGGGTAAGGGGATTTTCTTAAAACTCTTTGTGTCACCTCCTTGGAAGGTAGTGAACTCAAATACCAAGATTGGTATTTATCCGACTTTTCGTATTTTAGTTATGATGTCACAGACAGACACACAGATCCACACGGACATGTTTCCAAAAATGCTTTATTTTGACTCAGAGCACCTCAGAGCATGTATTTACAGTGATATCTCGACATTGAATTTTTTAGTAGAATGCAATGATCCCTCTACTTACTATATGTAGTAGAGAACGTACAAAGACACTGTCAAAAGTTGTTAAATAGTTCCAGTGGAAATGCACCATGCAGAACAGATATATCATTGTGGCCTAAACCCTCTAAGCCTAACATGGAACCACCCTAATCCCCCAAAAATGTTCTTTGCAAAATACAATGTATACTAAGAACAGAAATGTAAAGGAACTGTTTCAAATACATTTGAAAAACAACTAACAATGTGGAGAAATTTTCCGCACATGTGTACCAACAGTTAATGAAGGGGATAAATTATGTGAGCCACGAAACATTAGGAAATCCGTCACTGATTTATCTTGTTCTTTGAAAGGGATTTCTACCGTACTGCAGTCACTGACCAGTACCAAAGGATGACGAAGAGACCTATAGGGGGTAAGCATTCTGTTTCTCTTTCTACAAAAAGAGTGAAACTACCTGCTACAATGCTAAAATACACCAGTCCTTTTTTCAGGAATGTCTCATTCCTACAACCAAAATATTGTTACTTACTCGGTAGATGGCCTAAAAGTTCACATGAAAATTAAATTAATTTGGAGTACCCAGCACGTGCATTGAGGGGACGTATACTTACTTGGCTGCGGAGGACCGAAACGTGGTCTGGAGGTTAAGAGGAAGCCGTAGGTTTTTCACTGTACAAAATCCATAACACAAATCTACTCACACATTTCTAGATTTATTTTCCAACGTTTGGGGTTCCTACGTTATTAAAAATGGAAGCTGGGAGGAGATGTCGACCGATCCAAAGACCGGCTTACACACGCGGTCCGTTTCTCACGGAATCCTAACTGAGACAGGCGCTATACCCCACTACTCGTGGCTAGCAAAGCTACCAGCCAAGAGTGACGTAAACAACAATGTTTCTGGTAATGACAATATAGAACAATAGCGTAACCCCAAAATTATTAATATGCCACACTATTACAAGGATGATGCCACCTGTGATGTAAGCCATCTGCATTTCTTGTTTCGCATCATTCTCGTTGAAATGTTTTCCACCAAGAAATTTCTTCAGATGAAGAAACAGATGCAAATCGCTTAGTGCCAAATCCGGACTGTTGTGAAACTAGAGGTTTCATTCTTTAACAAAAGCATACAAAATCTGGGTTCCCGTTACGACAAGTGCCTGAATAATAGCGTGGCTATGTGGAGTAATAGTTTAAGGTGTAAAGTAATCAAAGATAATAAATTATTTGGAAAATAACCTTCAGATATTTTTTTAAAAAATATCGGTAGTAGCTTTAAAATACGCCTCGTACAAAGTATTAAAATTGAACTAACCTCATGATATCAATACTTTATATGGCCTGTACATTCAAAACGAAATTTTCCTATCCTCAAATGGCAGTGCTAAATACTAGAAATCAAAGGTTCTTTAAAGATATTTTCCAAAAGTATTTACACATAAAACCACAAACGCTACTGCGTTTTCACCAAAATCAACGGAGCTAGTAGGCTATGCTATTAGCATACATTTTCCCCAAACAGCAATAAATGCATTTATTATTATTTGAGGCAGTATTTTTAACACTGAAATGATTTCAGTCACATTATGTAATATAAATATAATAACAGCCCGCCTTAAAGCAATATGTGTATGTAACAATATATAAAAAAGTGTATATTACAGTCACTGTATATGTTTATATTATTGTATACATGTGTAACAATGTTATGTGAATGTATTACGTAATTTAATAATGTAGGAGCTGGGAGAATAATAGGTTAAAGGTTGCTAAAAATGAGGTAACAATGAGGTAACCTTGAAGGAATAATGAATTTGAAAGTTTAATCCTACTTGTGATTCTTGGAAGCAATAATGTAATTTTGTGACAATTTATAAAATAGCCAATCAACAGCCAGAAAAAGCTTTAGTTAAATGACGGTATTCTATTAGACTAGCATTAGCCAGTCAGAGACTTGAAATATAGAAATTTACAAATTTAGGCGGAAGAAATCAAATCAGTTGCTTGTAGACAGCACTCATAACTGGACGCGTTGGTTGTAGACAGTGTTCCTAACCGGACGGAGATGTGTCCTCGAGAAATTTAATACGTATTCGTGTGAGACAAAAATATTTTTACGTGTTAAAATGTGCAAGTAATTAATAAAAGAATCTTACAGCTCTCCATATCAGTGAAGTGTTATTTAAATTGTGTCAAGAATTAATAAATGGAGTGAAGTAAAATTATAATTTGAGTAAGCCTACATTCTTCAGCTGCACCACGTCCTGCTAAGACATCCATGTCTCTAACAAAAATACTGATGCAGCCGAGGAAAACATAAATATATAATATTTAAGGAAACACTAAAAATTACAAAATTAATATTTTTAAATTTTGGACGAAGGCTACCCGGTACCATACGTGCGGTTGAAATTACTTCAAGTTCGGCTCCCCAGCAGTCGAAATATAATACAACTTCAAACTTACTTTCCATACGTAGGAGAAAAAAACCCTCCTGAAATTGGCTCCCAAAACGTATGGGCAAATAACAATACAACAAACCATCTACTTCATATTCAATGGCCTTATTTTCACGTTCAAAAACAGCATAATTATGCATTAGATTGTGATAAATTACAGCTTGCTCCGTTTGTGATGTGCTTCTTTTGTTTTCCACGATAAATTACACAATCCTCTTTGGATGTTTATGATGTTTAGTACTAGGCTCTAACACCAATTCTGTAAATCAGAAGTTGTAAGTACAAGCGGAATAGACTAGGCTTAAAGCCATAATCAAATGTTTCAGAGGCCTCTCACTATGTAATGGCTTTGAGATTCCATTTCCATTTCTGTTAATTTATTTATTTTAGATCACACAACTGCGTGGTTATAATGCGGCCACATTAAATACACAAAGACAATGCAATGCACTATATATTTAAAGGTTATGCATACAACGTTAAAAATCAGATGCGTTCAGTTATATGATAATGATGATAAGTAATAATAATTCAAATCATGTATGAACTAGAGAAGTTAAATTCACAATAGGTCATGCAATGTGATGCTTAGTAGGTAATTCTTAACTGCAAAAATATACTTCTTGTTCTTTGGTCCTACGTATACGTCATTTGATGTTTTGCAATTCATCCTTTCTGGTGTATATTGTGTACATTCTATTTGATATGGTTTACTATTAGAAGGCACTTGCATATTTCACACTCAGGTACTTTCTTTTTTGAAAGTAAGTAGGAATGTTTACTTTGTGTGTCCAATCCTTAGTCTTGTAAATTTAACCTGCTCAGTCGTTTCCAACTTAGTGTCGCGTAGTTTTGTTAAGACTGCGTGAAGTTTGGCTGTGAGACCAGAACTTGAAACAATGATGTTTTACTTTCTTGCTTATTGCTGAAATTAGATATTGGTGAGGATAGTGATGGACGTAGAATTTTCTTGGCTGCGACATAAGATTCTTCATTGTCTCCTAAACCACAGCGAAAAGGTACCCAGGTGACGACTACTTCTTTTTCTTTCCTTTAGAGTGCACCATAAAGAAGAGAATATCCAATATTTGTTTGGCTGTAGCCCAAGGGCAATGAGACCGATGTTATGAAAAAGAAAAAGGTAAAGGTACGTATCACAGAGGGGCCCCCGGAATCGGGGCTGACCACTGCACGCATGCCAGTCGGCCCATTGTGCTTCCAATGGAAGGGAGCGATGAGGGGAGAGATCCGAAGAGCAACCGGATCCGGATTTCGACGGGTGCAAGCATGGTTGGGGTTCCTAACATTTTCAGATAGAACGCAACCGTCGCCTATGGTCCCTGCTCACAAGCCACCAACCTCCAGGGTCCCCCGGAGCGGAGCCCTATGCTGAGGAGAGAACTAATTGAGCGGTACCGCAGCGACGTCACGGAGAAACCTTTACAGAGCGCAAGCCACTGCCCAGCCGCAACCAGTCCAAGACTGTCGCCTGGTCCTGCAACCCTGAAACAAATGGCATGAAAGATGATGGGTACAGGAAAATAAAGGAAGGAGAGTCGTGGTAAAAGATGAACCACCCCAGCATTCGCCTGGCGAAACGGGGAAACCACGAAAAATCCGTGTGCCAGAGTAGGCGGTCGCCGAAGACGATCACAGGGCCTCACAAACGTGGGCTATAGGCATAAATGCCGAAGCCATCCCGCTCGGTTAGCATATAGCATACTGTTCTGCAAACATTACTATTATTCTAACCTCCTGTACTCTACTGTGTAGCTGCAACAAAATGCATATTAAAACTATTTGGGTCACCATTTGTCATGCTCAGGAAATAGACAGAGAGTAACTATTTTTAATAATTTGCAGAATGGCTACAAAAATAGATAATGGTGGCTAGAGAAAGATATGTATGTAAGATACTACATTTTGTACTTCCTAGTTTATTCAAAGTGCGGTTAAATCCAACATAAAATCTTTGCTTAATCGTTTACTACCATCCAGAAAAAAATACTTTTTCGACGATAGTATTTTTGATCGACTTCCCATTACGCTGTCATGGTGAAAAGTTGCATTTCCTGCATTCACTGCCTGTAACATAACCTACCTGTGTGGTTTGCTTATTTTACTGCACGTATGTGCATGAGCCGTATTAAATGCTGTAACTTTTGATATATGTATTACTTATTGCAACAATGGAATATTGTTATATACCGGGATGAGGCCAAAACGTTTGCAGCTAGATATTAAAGTTAGCCCAGCATATACTCACGGAGGCATAGCTGCTGAGGTAGCAAGAGGACCAGAATCTTAATTTACACATTTCAGAGCAGGCGTGGGATAGTTATAACAAAAGTACACAGAATTTCACATTAATCACATTACCTGTGGTATATTAAGAAGCTACATCAAGAAAAAAGGATAAAAACAAAGAAATTGAATTGAGATGCTACACACACACGAGAATATATTCACACGATTTCACATACAACCGTACACGCCCAACACTCGACCAATAGTGACGCTAACACACAACACAAAGAAGTAACGCTCACTTCGCCCACTCTCCAACTCTAGCTACATCACCAGCTAGACGGTGGCGAGTCGCCACGCCAGTCGAAGCTTCAAAACCCAAAGTAGAAAGAATTACCCTAACAATACTGTCGCTTGACGCATAATGTGTCTGGCGTGAAAATACACACACATACATGCCACAATATAATAGTTTATTTGATAGTTCAATGTTATCATTTAAATCTTACCTGCATATTTACTTCATTTGCATTTGTTAATATTTACTTACGAATTAATGCAGCAGCTAAATATGAGCTGCAGGTTTTTGATGTTTTTAAGGTCAAAAACCAGGCTTAGACAATCTGACAACAGTTTCCCACCAAGTTTAAAGTTCATGATCTTGCTGCTGGACACATAATGTGCAACAGCTTTTAGTAAATTACTACATTTATTTTCGTGTAAGTACTGTTTCTATTATCCACCGTTGCGAAAAACTAGTATGCAGTACACATGCAATCTGTGAATTGAGAATCTCGGTAGCAGAAAATAGGAGATAATTCTATCTCCAATGATGGACTTACCGCATTTGTGTAGCAATGTATACTCTACTGAAGGGGGTACCTGCTGCACTGCATAGATCTTTTGCGGCTACTGCATCCATACGAGGATGAAATGAAGGAACCACAGGAGACTACAGGTCGCAGGCAGACAGTCCACAAAACGTGCGGACGTCCCTAACATTTCCAAGACTGAAGGGCCTTCCCAACATAAAGATAAAAGACGACAGGATAACAAAACAAGCATTCAGATACAAACCAGAAGGCTGGCGTTCAGTGAGCGACCCAGAGCCGGATTGGAAGATATCTTTGCGTCAGAACGGTTTTCTTAGCCTAACCTTGAAGAGGACGAAGAACGACCCACAAACCAAGCAGCCCTTTGAATTCCACGGGAAATACTCTTTCCATCGAGCATGTATCTGTGCCATCTGTCCGGCACTGCTACGAAACCTATAAGTACATCTGAAAATGAGGAGGAAACATAATGAAATGGAAATGGTGAAAAGAAAATCGTTATAGAGAAGAAACCATCCCAGCATTTGCCTGTTGACCCAAGGAAACCACGAAAAACTCATTGGATAAAGAGGGCCGTCGCCGGAGATCGAACCCGGAACCTTCTGAATGCGAGTCGCACGCGTTACCACGGTATAACTCGCTGGGTGTACCTCAATGTACTCTGGAATTCGCAATTGAATAGCCGTACAACGGAAAGAAAGAGAAAGATAGAAGGGAATATCTGGACAATAACACGAGTACATCAGTTAATGTTATCAGCTGTAAAGAAAATAATCATGCTGCCTTTGGCACTGAACCTACTTCACACAGAGTGCAGGATCCAACCAAAACAACGCGTAATATTATTTTATAGTGCTACTGACCATTAGATGCACAGATGTTAATTCACCACATTAAATGAGCGTAAAGTGAGAAACTTTTTCTCTGCAATAATACACAGAACAGCATGGTGTCAGTTAAACTGAAATTCTTGTCGTGTTATGCGCTTTAGAGGGATTTTGACCCTAAAACCCTTGCTGCCGTGTTGCTGCTACCCACTGCAGCTGAAATGCAGTCCCGTGTCAAACAACTGGTTAATTATAACAGTGTGACTGCAGATATGCATTGCTGGGCAGACATAAAGCATTACATGTACTTGTGCTTGTGTATTAACATGAAAGTTTATCCAACATAAGGTTGCACATTAGTAATAATTACTAGCTCTTATTTTTTAAAGTTTTTCAATAGGTTTGTAATAATATTTTTGGGTTTCTAATAGCTCACCAATTGTACCACTGCTCACCTACGTGGTGTGAGGGGATGATGATAATGATGATAAAACTGAGTGGCCTCAATAAAGGCCTGCATGTAGCTTTTGGACACTTTTGTGGCTTTTGTCCTGCGCATTAACCAAGTCTGATTGTCAGAATAAAAGGGACCATGTCCTTGTTATCTGCCCTTATATCTTCAGGTTACAAGAAAAGGAACCTAGGGATATACATCTATACATAGCGAATCCTTCGCATTCGTACAACATATGCTGTGAGATTTTTTAATTCTTCGCTCCCACATTTCTTACATAAACGAATGTGAGTTTCATTATGTATAAATGCCAAAGCAGAATGTTCTCACCTGTAAGATAGTCAACAACTCCTCTGAGCTGAGATCTAATTAAATTTAGGAGAGACTCACTATGTTTTGGGCTTGCCTGGCGGTAGTTTGGATACTCCAGCTCTCAAGATGAACCCTGGCCATAGGCTGGTTTATCTCATACTTGATAGTTATGGAAGACACCCTACAGAAGGGCTCGAGATTAATTAAAGCAAACTCTTTGTCGCTCTTACAAAGGTCCGCTATGTCATTTCCTCTAATACCAGCATGCCTGGGAACCCAAAATGGAGTAGCATGTGTGTGAGTAGGTGTGAGAGTTTTGTATCTGTCGTCTAACACACAAAGCCAGCATTTGAATCTCGTTTGGAGTAAACTGACTGGATACGCCTTTTCGGGGTTCTTTCTCATCCTCACAAGTCCTATGTGGGGTAACTCTTAGCTCAATGGAGTCGTATTGTTTCAGAATAATTCAATTGGTCTGTACCTAAAGAGGTAAAACATATTGTAATGATCATGCATAGGAAATGTTAAGCACTTTGCTTCAAGATATCTGCACACAAACCATTATCAGCATGCATATACATGTCCATGAATCACTAAAAAACAGGCTGACAAACATTAATAATATCCTTTTTATGTGGATTCTATCTCGATGTGACATCAAAGGCAATGAAGTAGCAGACAAAGGACCCAAAGAAGCAACTCATTTAACAGAAATTATATAACAGTTAGTAATCTGATCGTGACGTTATAAAAGACTTTTTGGACGACCACAGTGTAATACGTTGATTACATGTGACGTAACTCAACTATAATATACCATTATACTTCAGTGAATCAGTATAGTCTTTCTCGTCGGCGCGCAGCCCATACCATTTAACGCCTTCAAAGCAGTAGTCTACTGGGGCCCATTCCTCATATAAAAATGAAATATGTATGTTTCAAATAAACTAAATTCTGTAATTGTAATCTTAATATTCCAGTATTTCCTTTGTTTCAATAGTGTTCAATATACCTGCAAAAATCAATAAATACGTCCTGGTCTTAACAGTACTGCTATCTGTTGCAGTACTCACAAACACATTAAAGGTCTTGTCATCATGCTGCCATCCGATCAGCATTTAATTGAACACAATTAACAAGGTCAGGTCTTTTTGTAAAAAGGCAAAATATTATAATTGCAGTATTGTCGACCAAAGACAGTTGTATGCAACTTGACTATAATATGCCCGCTACCGCTCGTTTCATAAACTTCTCGCGACTTAATTACTGGCATTATAGTCTTGTTGCATAATAATAGGCAGTTTAGAGTAAAATGAAACCAGATATGGAGCCAAAACCTACCAGACAATTATCACATGGTAAGAAAAGATTACCTAAATACTCTTTGCTCCATACACATCCTAAAGAGGAAAGAACAAGTAATTATCATATGACAATGAATTGAACATACTGGACTAACCCAAACACATCTTCAACAAAGACAACCCATCTCATTGTGAAATCTGTGACACACACACACACACACACACCTTACTATAACATCATTTCACAGACTGCAGATGGTAACGTGCTATATAACGACAGATCTACAGAATCACTGAAGATCTCTCCACAATTCCCAATACTTCATCAAAATTTAAGCATGTTCTGCTCTTCCTCAGAAGTATCTTGATTTGAAACTCTAATGTATTGTTAGCAATCATTTGTATAACTCTGTGAAAGTTAAAACTGTGCTCCTAATGTAACGAATTGAATTGTTTTAAATAGTGTATGCTCGTGATATGACCAAGTTGTCAAAGTGACTTAAAATAAATAAAACATAAACAACACTGTAAACACGATCTGATAAATGCTGTCTGCAAACGACGTCCTGGTTTTCATGTTTAGAAATTCCTATGCGGGACATTCCATGTGAAATCCAACTGCAAAGAACCTCGCATGTTTTGTTTGCGTTGTAATTTATTCTATTAATAAGGTTGCTAAGAAAAGCATATTTATTAAATATTAACATCTATACTCTGCGCCAATCAAGAAGGTGATTGACAGTTACTAACCACGTGGCGGAAAGCTTTAAATGAATGGGAGGGAATGAATACGTCACAGCGTTCGTCATAGCAACCATTAGAAGCACCAATTAGAACTAAGACGTTCCCATAGCAACGATAGACGCAAATGCCGTGTTGCGATATCGTAACACGTGATTGGCATGACGTGCCGGGCGAACGACCGTTGCAGTAAACATGAACTTATCTTCTGCTGTCTGTGCTGTTATAAACAATGTCCTCCTTTTAGCCCCAGCATGCGTATGTTTTTGTATCAGTTTAGAGATTATCTGCGCATTGAACATTTCTTTTGCATCGTCCTATTTGTATGGTATTTGCCTTGTGTTACGTGTGTTTGAGTCCGTGTATATGTGCGTGCGTGTGTTGTGTGAGCATTTATAATTGTGCGAACACGTTTAATGGATATTTAATAATGTCCAAAAATAGTGACAAAGAAGCGCAGTCAAAAGAAAAACTGAGCGCACTCAGGAACGAATTAAACTGTATTTGGTAGAAGCATCCCAATTAAAGGACAGGCGCGGGAAACAATATGCTCTGTGAGAGAATATTTCGAAGAGGAGAAAATAATTCAGTGGCTTGTTCGCCGCAATGTAACGATGAAGGAGGGACTGAAGAAAAGTGAGCTACTGGAACTTGTGAAAGCAAACTAACCGCGGTTTCCAACCTATGTAGTCGATGGCATTGCTGCAGAACATGGTCAGAAAATAGGCTTCCCCCTTATCATTGTAATTTTAACTCTATTGAACTAATTTGGGTCAACCTAAAGCGTTATGTTGGGCGAAACAGGTTTGACTGTGTCGTCAGTAATAAAGATTACAGCAGTAAAAGCTGAAAACTGGAAAAAAGCGGTGACTCATGCAAAGGGCATAATAAGTGCGGCTTGGGAAAATGAAGGAGTTTTAGAAGAAACTATAGACCAGCTTGTCATTTCCGTGGCGAATTCTAGCAGCTCTTCAGATAATGATGATGACGACGGTGGCAACATTGTCTATCAAACGAGCAGCAGCAGCAACAGCAGTGATGCAAGTGAATTTTCCATTAGAATAAGCATCAATATTTCACAGGTATGTCTCTTCTGTTAACGCAGATTTTTACACTGATATATTCTTGCATGTTCTATCCTCTACACGTAGATTAATTATTTTACAATTGTCTTCGTATACCAATATAAATAATACCCGCTCTACAATGCAGGCGCAACCCATTCGCCTTCGAGACAGTTCTCGCAGGTTTCCACATGGTCGCGATGAGTGGCAAAGTCGCCTCTCTCTCTCTCCGCTAAATGTCAATCACCTTCTTGATTGGCACCAAGTATAAAACCGAACGGTTGTCACATTATTGAACGATAAATGTATCGCATTAGCTCATTGTGTCGCGTTTTAGTTGCGCATAGCTCCGGAACCCTTTATTTCAGGATATTGCACCAAATCTCATTTTGTAGATAAAGGTCCGCATTTCATTACAGCACATATCAATTATTTTCATAATATTCACAAAAATTTATATACCGTTTTTACTTATTTTAAACATATTCGGAGTTACGTAAAACTAAAATATTAGTTGAGAATAATCCATAGTGTCATTAAGAGAAGCCGTCAATGTTGGTAAAGTGGTTATGTTAGGATGTTAGTACTTATAACACAAAAAATGAATAAACGCAGCGATTTACATGGTTGCTGCTCAATGATTACCAAGCGCTCTGCAGCAGGATAACACATTCGATGCAAGAAAGGCACGTGATTCAGCAACCAATACAAACTAGCGCTTCGCCTTTATTTCCCTTTGCTTCAATCTTTCCATACGCTAGCAGGGTTAATATAAGTGTTGTGAGTTAAGTGCAGGTGATTATTAATTATATTTTGGTTACTAATGCATTCTTTTGAGTCCTTCATCAAGATAGGAAAATTAAAATCTAATGAAGGTTTTATCAAATTAAGCTACGTCCTAAGATAGCCCCGTAATATGCATGATACTGCTTAGTAAGCGTTCTCATTGTTTAACTTTAGGCACAGCAGCTTCCTTGGCCTTCGGTTCAAAAAAAACCTGCGAGAGGAACATAAACCCGTAAGGTAATTTACTTCTTTAGTGATTTTAGACGAAACCTTATCAGTAACCATTTCAGTAAAATATATTTTTGACTGTGTTTAAATTGCGGAAACTTACCATGTAAATAAAACCATTTTTCTTAATCCGAATCCACCTACGCTTGAAAAAATCTGAATTTCTTCACTTAAATGAAAATAAGAACATGTGTACTTATCAGTATGAAATTAACGTCTAGGGAATCAAAATAAAGCTCGATTTAAATAATTAGTTTTAAAGGTTTCAGAGTTATATGTTTAATTTGGGAATTTTAGGAAGATACGATAAATTTGAACAATTGTATTTGCAAAACTATGATGTTATGAATTTTAATGGTTTTCACATCCGACTTGTCTCCAAATATAAAAAAAATTGTTTACTTTAAAAACCTCAAGGTCGATTTTCCATCTATTTCGGAAGATTTAAATGGAATGTCCCATGCCCGACACCTTGTCTTGTTGCCCCATAAGTGCATCAACACAAAGATTCTTTCCTTCCCTCTTTTTTTATACCTATCAAGAATAGTTATTTCAGTTAACTCTACAGTCCTGAAAGAAATATATTAGGCTTCTAAACTCCAAATAAGGAATACGTCGATTTTTTGAGGTAATGATTTTTTAGGTAAAATACATTAGAATCTACCACTCCACTCACATTATTGCGTTAATGCCGGAGAATTTCATATCTTTTCCACGCTCACACTCCCCATCACCCACTTCCTCAAAGTGAGTGCTCGCGTTATTTCCCGTCTTACTATCTTCTCAACCCTTCATATCTCATTTTTTACCTTCGCTTTCCCTTCCTTCTCCCTCCCCACGTACATGCACGTCATATCATATTTTAAAACCATCAGTAAGACTGCTTTTTTCTGGGGTGTTAATGAAAATACAAACCAAAAAGTAGGGAACGCAGCATCACTCAGGCTACCAAAAACCAAACATTGCTGATGTTGCATGTTAGGACGGTCAGTGTTCTAACTTGAGCCAATAGATACACGGGGTGGACCATTTAAGTTGAGACTGTACAATATCTCTAAAACATCAAAGTTGCTTGATATTATGGGGGAAAGTAAATGCCGTTAGTCGTATTTTATTTGGAGGACGTTGTGATGGTAATTTTAGGGTCAACTTGATGTTTTTTTTTAAAATGGAAGCTACCTTTTTTATGTTGTTTTCTTACTCACCATCTGTATAAAATTCTTTGCAATTATTCTTACATCAACGTGAATAACAACGAAACTTCTGAATGGCTGTGTACGAAGAGCGCAATGAGTGGTTGAAGCATTGAGGATGAAGTTACGTTTCGTAATTGGGAACCAACATGTTTTATTTTGTTTCCTTATTCCTTATCACAAAATGAACAGCTTTTTATAAACCATTTTCTAATTAGAAAACAACATACTACTAAAGCGTTTCTCAGTAACGTCCATATGGATATAGGTAGACAGTTAAAACAGCGTTTCAATCAACAGGGGCAAAATTTCCAACACCTACTCAATGAGCGAAGTCAGCATAATAGTATCGTAGGATGATGATAATAATAATAATAATAATAATATTAATAATAATAATAGTATAATAGTATTTATAATCGCAAGCGAAAAACTGCCAGTGAAACACTTCGTGTTCTCATGTTTGTTACTTATAGTCCGCAATATTAGACAAGAACAGCGTAAACACAATTTTAAAAAATAGCTATGGGCGGATACAGATTGGTCAAATAAAGACTTTTAATTATTTATCAGTCTCAAATATGTTTATTTCCTGAAAATAAAGGCTATGAAACCGAAGTGGAAAGTATTCTAAGATATTTTCGGTCTACCTTTGTCTATCATCACGGACAAAAACTCTAGTACAAGGGTCTGTTTTTGTCTATCATCACGGAATGTACACTCTATTGCAAACCTGGAAAGCGTCTATCGATGAGAGCGATCCACTCACCGTCTTTGCTGATAAGCAAGAGGAGTAGAACGAAGCTGGGCTCACCCCGTAGCTCAGTTGTGTGAGGGGTTCCGGGTTCTATCGATTCCCAGCTGCAGTGTGGGAGTTTTTCTCTAGCCAAAATGATTCCCTATCCTCCCCAGAGTCTGAAAGTATGCATGAATGTGAATGTGTGTTTGATCTAATGATTAAAGCCCTGAGCTTACTAGAAACCCAAAGACAAGCACATACGAGTTAACACCATTGCAGTAATATGTTTCTAAAGAAAGGCCGCTGATAAAGCAATTGTAGCTTGAGTAAAAGTGAATATACACATTACATACTCAAATACTCAGTTGTTCAACAGAAGCTGTGCTTTTTAACATCCGTTATCTTGTTATCTTCCCTCAGAGTCTTACACAAACCCAGTCACACGTCACTGTGTGTGTGTGTGTGTGTGTGTGTATGACCAAGTCCTGTGAATATGCAGTTTTGCGACAGCAATCTCAGAAACGTGTGAAGACCCATTATCGCAATGAAAGACAACTTTTTTCGCAAGATGTGGACGTTTATCTTGAATAGCATTCTACAAACAACACGACTTTCTCTTCAATAGAACCATATTTACTAACTTGGTGCATATTTATTTTTTACCAATCACTGTTTGCACTGCTCCTTCGTCTCTGGCACGTAATTGTAACAACATGTTTCATTTACTGTTAAGAAACGTCAGAGGTACTAATTTCAGTTGCGTTTAAACAGTCTAAAACCTCTTGAGAAATGGTTATTCGAATGTGTTTTAGTGCATTCTTAATCGCGACATCCCTCAAGCGGAAAGCTTTCTCATATCGATGTAAAAGGCAGCGGATAAGGTGTATCGAGAACTTTGCAATGTTACTATCTCGCATAATTTCAGTCATTAATTACTGAGTACCGCATTATGAATTTTTGAAACAATCTCATCGATCGTAGCAGTTTTGTAGCAGCAAATCCTTTATGAAGCCCTTCTAAACGAAGTACTTCATCACAGCTGTCGTACTCCATGGTGCAGTGGTTATCGTGCGAGTCTCTACTTCCCAAGGTGGCGGGTTCAAATCCGGCGAAGGACAATGGATTTTTTCGGGCATAAAAATACTTAGTATGACTTCCTTCAAAAGGGAAGTAAAGCCGGTGGTCCCGTATCGTAGATTTACGGCGCATAAAAGAACCTCAAGCCTAATAAAGAAGCCTCTGATCAAAATTTTCGGTCTCTCACGCCAATATAGAACGTCTTAGGGACGCTAAGGACCACAGCAGTTAAAGAGTGTCCAAAAATAAAACTCAATTTTTAATTCTTTTCATCACAGCTCTTATTTCAGATTTGTCAATGTTGTGGAAAATATTACCTTTGTTTCCATGTTCTTTCACAAACAACGCCTCTGAAGCTTTTCAGAGCGTCATCTAAAGGATGACACTTAACTATCATAGTAATCTGTCCATCTTCACGACATCTCTGAGTTGCGCCGAGCAATTTTAGAATGCCTCTCATATATACATACATCCATACATACATACATACATACATACATACATACATACATACATACATACATACATACATACATACATACATACATACATACATACATACATACATACATACATTTCTTCTTTAATGAATAAGATCGCAATACCTGTGAGCTTAAACAGTTTAATAACTCCGCAATAATGGTACTTTGTTATTATGATAATTATCGCTCACAAAGGCCTTGTATTATTTTCTGTATTTAATAAAGTGAAGACTGTTCTGTTCTGTTCTCTTAGCACTTATCGCTGAACTTTCTGCAACCTTTTTGCGCTTTCAGTCTATGATGAACGGCTTGCAACTACCCCATTAAAAACTACATGAGAGCATTGCTCCTCTTGGATTTGAAGTCGTATTTCACTTCTTCCCACGTTGTCCCACACCATTTGTGGAAACACAATATGACTTGCATTAGCATCCGCGGCTTTCCATAAATTTCATTTAGAAGTATATCCCGTTTTTTACAGTTATATATTAGTTCCCTCTGGTGTTTGGTGTTCTTTACGGATTTAACCAAGAACGCATTACGCTGATAAAAATGAAGCTGGGTATACACTGGTCATATCCAAAATGCGATGCTCCTTGGAAAGTGAGCATTTGTTCGTCGCTTACGACTTTCAGAGTAACTTTAGGGCAAGTACATTGTGTCTAACAAACTACTGTCACTATTATTGTAGCCTGGATATGACCTACAACGGGGAATATATGCTCAGAAGGTAGGGTGGATCGGTGCCGGGATGGGGTACCATAGGGAGTTAAATAAGACCAGAGGTTTGTATAAAAATTAGTGACCATATTCTTGGTGACTTTAACGTAGAGTTGGAGCCCCTCGGTAGAGAGGTCGTACATGCAAGAGCATAGATATAACCACATATATATTACCTGGAAACCTCTTGTTGGGCTTGTTAATCACTGTTAAACCAGTTAGGTTGGGGCATCTGGGCTCTTATGACTGTAGTTTCGGTGCCGTGGCGTGTCAAAGAAAATTGAGAGGGATGATCCAGATTCGTGTCCTATATATACTTCTCCATGAGCTGAGCAAGCAATCCGGTGTCCTACAAGCCAGTGCTTCCTATATTTTCACATCCTTTGACACTTCTTGAAATGTAACGCAATCCCCGGAATGCGTTTCGAGCTATGGGCTGCTACAATATTAGTACATATAAAGGTATCATAACTATCTCTCACACAATTGTTAACTGCTTCGAATTTTACTTCTAAGAATGTCTGAATCCTATGCTTCAGCAGTGATAATTTGTACGTTTTTGTATTTCGTTGGAAAATATTTCGCAACGTCTTTCTTTGATAAAAGAAAGTATGTATGCTCATGAATATATTTTGTCTTTCTCCTTTCTCTATATTTTTAGAAGATTTTTGTGGATTGCTAGAGTTTTTGTATTCGTAGTTATTATTTTTAAACTTTCCATCTCCATGGGCTTTGTAGTACTTACAAACAGTACTACCTATAAATTTAACTTAACAGTTTCCGGCTCATTAGGAGTTGCACGTTCTATCTTCAATAGATTTCAAATAACTGTTTTCAACCCTTTTTACAGATATTCCTCAGCATATCAATTGTGATATTTTGATTTGGAAGTGGTTAAGGCCTCAGATATTCGAAGTCGACTATCGGTGCTCTTTAGAATTAAGTGGATTAGACACAGAGATATTGATAGCTGAGGTCCTTAAGGCACGAATTCATGAATGCGAGGTCTGCGGTTCAAATCCCGCCAGGACTATCATTCCTGTCTGAGGTTTTTTCCAGGTCTTCCTCAGCCCTCTTAACTGGAAAATGCCGAGATGATACTCTAAACATAGGCCTGGAAACGTTCCTTACCAAATTTCCTTTTACAGTTATCATTTCATGTATCACCAATTCACCACCTGTGTTGCCGTATGAAGCAAAAGAGGGATTTAAACATACTTTATAAGAGAAGGTTCAAGGAGCTGTGGCAAAATATTGTGACCGCGTGCTCAAAGCTACCTGAGGGACGCCGGTATGCGCCTCTCAGCCCGGCACCATTTCATTTCTTGACAGCAATTTGAAGTAGAACCTCAGTCGCTCTAAACAAGGTCTCTTCTTCTTCATCTTCTCTTTGTACAGTCCGAAATCTAGGCGATATTTTAAGCTGACTACCATTAATGGAAATTGGTTTCCTTTACGGATTATATTGTAGATATCTAGGTCGATTACTTGGATTTTTCACCTCACGTGAGGTGAGTTTTCTCATTCATGGAGAATAACTATAAACGGATCGTTACTTCTAGTTCTAGTAAATTCTGGCTTAAAGATATCTATTTGTTTACGTATAATTAGCTAAGAAGTTTAAAAAAAACTCACAAACGGGGCTTGCTTTTGAACAAAAGGAAAACTTAAGATTGCAGATTATAAAAATGTTTACATTGAAGCTTCTTGGTGACTTATTCTGAATCTAGGTATCCATAACGGATCCCACCACTGGGAATGAAATAAACTAAAGTCATCCAGAAATAACAGTTAGAAGAAAACAACCGTGTATGAAAATTAATAATCTGTTTTAAACAAAAATATAAGAAAAGATTCCATTTGAAAAAGCCCTTTGTTGTAAGGTTCTTTGGTAAAAGTTTCTGTTCAAACAATTAACGATGTTTATATACCATCATTTGCCTAATCCTGTTCTACTGGTGGTATTGAGGTTTAAAGGCTCCTAATTCCATCCTGCTCAAGGAAAACCTCCTGGCTTTGTCTCACGGTATATTCCGCCTCATCAATTATTGTTCTTTAACCGTGTCATCCCATGTCTTTCCATGATTTCTCCTTGACCTCTTCCCAGTTTCTCGTGGCCGTGCTTCCCACACTTGTTTCCGTAACCTATCACTTATTCATGGAGTTCAAGTGCCTACTCAAACAATCTCATCTCGGCACGTTGTACAATTTTCTGTAGGTATAATAGTAGGTACCCTAAAAAGCTTTACTTCTTACTTTAACACGCCCAGCTTCTACCATAAATTTCCTAACATATATTATTTCGGTTTTCTGTATCTTGTATCTCACTTTATCACTCAACACCCAGAATTCTCTTACATACAGGAGTATCGAGTTGTAAGTCGTATATAAACAGCAGAGTTTCTTGTTATTAACCTACCTATTTATTATCTCTTCATGATTCCAAATCGGTTAATTGTTACTGTTAAAGGTTTAAACATGTTATACTTTCTGTACCATGGGATTCATAACTATGTGTTTAAAATCGCTACAAATACTTCAATTCCTCAATTTTTATTAATCAACGGATCGATTATGCTTTACACTTAATTATTTACCTCTGTTATGGCCATAAAGTAGTATTCAACCGAAAAGGTGGTTTATACGAGCATGAGTAAAGAAACTGAATTATTTTTGCAATTCCCAGTATCAAAAAACTACGACAAACGCACTGATTAATCCCATTCGTTCTTAAACTAGACATTTCACAAGTAACAGCCACTGTAGACTCTGAAATGTACATGAAACTCTCCTCTCAGGAAGAACGCCTTCGGAGGAGGGGCGCAACATAGTTAATCACTCGCCAAAGCAATCCTTGAGAAGGGAAGTTTATAATGAACATCACCACTTGGAAGACAGATGACGTAATAGGTGAAGGGACATCATAACCACAAACAGAAAGCATTTAGAGCAGAGATAATGAGAATCGAGGTTGGTGGAAATCAATACCAACGAAAGAAAAATGCAAATCTACGTGTCCATATTATTTCATAGAACATTAGTTTTTACTTTCTCTAGTACGTATAGCAAGTAGGGGAAGTATTGTATTCCACCCAAAAATTCGATACCGAGATTTCACCGGAAATATATGCTTTGAGACCTCCTGAATCCAAAAAAGCATCTTTGGAAACATGTCCGTGTGTGTCTGTGTGTGTGTGTGTGTGTGTGTGTGTGTGTGTGTGTGTGTGTGTGTGTGTGTGTGTGTGTGTATGAGACAGTGTGTCTCTGAACAGCATAACTCAGAAACGAACAGTCGGATAAACACCAAACTTGGTGTTTAGGTTCAGTATCTTCCAGAGATGCGACACGAAGGTTTTCAAGAAAATCGCCCACTCCAGATTACCCTTTACATGGAACATTTTTCGAAAATTTTCTCAAAAAGGGCTCTAACGATATTGATTAAAATATCATATGTTTAAGATATTTTTATGACAAATGAAATATATATCCTGAATTTTCTGGGAATGTCTCCAAAAGTATTCTTCATTGTGAACGACTTTTGCATAACTGGTAAACCATGAGAGATAAACAAAATTTTACTACACAAAAAATGTAGATCGCGTTAAAATACACAATTTATGTCATATACAGTTTTTTTTTGTTGAGTGAACCATTTTCGAGATATTGCTTGTTATTCCCTTAAATTTTCCAATACTTATACTTTTTCTCAAATGGGAATTCGTTATTCATTTTTTTATGTCCTGGACATGCAAAGAGAATGGAATGCGCCACATAGCAACCATCTCTTAAAATATTTGACTATCGCTTAAAGCCCCCTTGAATCTACAAGAAAATTAGCAATAAGATTAACACCTCGATTAACATAAAGCATATGGAGAATAAGCGTTTGTAAAAATAGTTTGTACAAGATTGGAGAAAGTCATGTGAATGTAATACATCAGATTTGTTAAAACAAATTCAGTTTTCTGCCTTCTTTTATGGATCAAGTGATACAGTAATGAAGGATTTTTTCTAAGTTCGAGGAACAGATATAACATTAAGGTCAAATTATTGTACAAACCATTATGAAAAGCACAGTAACCATTTTAAGAATCATACTATATAAAGATATGGCACTGAATTGTTTTGAAAATTCAATTACATTAACTTTAATAATTTTAGCAAAAAAGGTATTTGTTTACGTTTCCTAAATTTAGTAACCCTAAGCAATAATTAAGATATGATTGTGTTTTCTATCCGAAATAGCTTTATTTTAGATCTTATTAAAATTAGTATACTCGTTCTGCCGTTGGCACCTCTAAACTAATTATTTTGTTATAATTGTTGATGCTACATTTTAAAACTATGTTTTATTGATTCTGGTATTGTACGTTTATATAGAGATGGCCATTTAAGTTGAGACTGTACAATATCTCCAGAACTAAGCGTTGTAGAAAAAATACCTTTAATAGAAGTTGCTTGCTATTATGGAGGAAAGAAAATGCCATTGGTCGTATTTTATTGGGAGAACACTGTCATTGTCATTTTAGGGACAATTTAATGTTTTTAAACAGGTAACTATCTTTTTATCTTGTTTTTTTAGTCCTCATAAAAACCTAAACAGCATTTACATAAAGCACTTTGAAATTGTTCTTGTATCAACGTAAATAACAGCAAAAATTCTGCATGGCTATGTACGAAGAGTGCAATGAATGTTTGAGGGTCAACTTACGTTTCGTAATTGGGAACTAACATTTTTTATTTTGTTTTCTTATTCCTCATAACAAAATTAGCAGCTTTTCATAAACTATTTTCTAATCAGAAAACAACATACAAAGCGTATACAATTGAAATAAAGCGCCGGTTTTAAATAGAGAGTAACTATGAGGGTAGAAGGTTCTAAGAAATTTCAGTATTATCAAATCTGTTTTTGAATTTAGATGAGTGAATATGAGAAAATATGTGTTTAGAATTAGTAATTCATACAAAAATTATAAATGAATAATTGTTATAAAATAGTATGAAGGTGGATTTAATTGTAATTTTATGAATATTGTTAAAGTGCTTAATAGCTCAACAGCAGAATACTTAAATTCATTTTGCCTACAAGGAATAATACAAATAAGTATATATATTTGTACTATAAATTTTCGTATGAAAAAATTTTCATGTCACAGATAGAGATTTTGTAATAGAAGAGCCCCTCCATATGATTGATGAAACATCCAACGAAGGAACGTGACCAACCAAAGCACATTGCAGCAATTAGTATGCAAACAACTGCAGATATTGAAAATACAAGGTAGAAAATGGAACGAAATATTCCCTGGAGATGCATAAAATAGCTACCAGTAAAACACTCTGATGTGTAGCACTCACATGACTTTCTCTACTCTAGTACAAAATATATTTACAAAACCTTATTCTCCATATGCTTCATGTTAATCGAGATGTTAATCTTATTGCTAATTTTGTTGTAGGTGCAAGGGGAATATGGTAGGCTTTAAACTATAGTCAAATATTTTAAGAGCTGGTTGCTATGTAGAGTATTCCATTCTCTTTACATTACCAGGACAAAAAATGAATAACGAATTTCCATTTGAGAAAAAGTATAAATATTGGAAAATTTAATGGAATAACATGCAATATCTTCAAAATGATTAACTCAACAAAAAAAATTGTATATGACATAAACTGTTTATTTTAACCGATCTACATTTTTTGTAGTAAAAGTTTGTCTATCTCTTATGGTTATCAGTTATGCAAAAGTAGTTCACAATGAAGAATACTTTTGCAGACATTCCCAGAAAATTCGAGATATACATTTCATTTGTCATGAAAATATCTTAAACATATGATCTTTTAATCAAAATCGTTAGAGCCAGTTTTGAGAAAATTAAAATTCTCGAAAAATGTTCCATGTAAAGGGTAATCTGGGGTGGGGAGATTTTCTTGAAAACCTTCGTATCGCATTTCTGGAAGATACTGAACCTAAATACCAAGTTTGGTGTTTATCCTACTGTTCGTTTCTGAGTTATGCTGTTCACAGACACACACACACACACAACAACATGTTTCCAAAAATGCTTTTTTTGGATTCAGGCGGTCTCAAAACATATATTTCCGGTGAAATCTCAGTATCGTAGTAGAGATAGTAATTAATGGAGTTGAGGGAGCGGTCCTCGTGTTTCGGCAAACGCATGATAAATATTATAGAAAATTTAGTATGTTTCAAAAAAATGTTCACCAGATATGAAACATCCTAACAAGCAGGATTGCAACATCTATTTCATTCATCATCAATTACCGTTTATAGACCAATTGTATTATTGCTCATGTAGGAATGTGTTAGATGTCGAAGAGTAAGAGACCTGAATCATTAATATTCATTTCATTCTTCCTTTTTCTTTTGCTTACCTATAGTAAGTTAAGGAAGTAATGCATTCCACCCAAAATTAAATATAAAGCTTAGAGGGGAAGTACACGTTTTTGTGGTCCCTGAAACAATATTCTTAGTTATGCATCCTATGTGTGTGCGTCTGTCTGTGAACAACGTAGCTTAAAACCTAAAAGCCGGTTAAATACAAATACCTAGTACTTACTCAGCATATTTCAAGGATCATATACAAAGGTTTTCATTCATCATCCAACTACCCTTTAATGGAAACAGTTCTGTTATTTTCTATTTTCTTCAAAAATGGCTATAACTATTTGATTCAATGTCATATTTTAATATATTTAACTGCAAAATAAAACGTATTTCTGTACTTTCTGTGCAAT
Source organism: Deroplatys truncata (assembly GCA_030765065.1). Lineage (NCBI taxonomy): Eukaryota > Metazoa > Arthropoda > Insecta > Mantodea > Mantidae > Deroplatys > Deroplatys truncata. Next base: position 66,119,976 of record CM060979.1, read on the forward strand.
TCACTTTATTTTATTAAATTTTGTATAATGTTTAATTACAAGCAAACCTTAAAAGAAGTTAAAAACTTGCTCAGGCTGCCGAGTGGTTAGACCGCTCGCCTCCCACCGAGGCGGCCCGGGTTCAATCCCAGGGACCTGCAGGGTGGACGAAGCGGCGTCTGGGCGTGTTTTCTCCGGGTTCTCCGGTTTCCCCCGCCATTCCTTCCACCAACTGCTCCATCATCACCTTTCCTTTCATCCATTTCACCAACATTTCGTTTCATCTACTTCCTTCATCCCATACCAGGCATCGGGCTGATCACCCATCCTGGATATTCTGTCTGATCAATGAGTGTCTGCTCCTCGACGGGCCTCTGACCCCAGGCACCCGCTTGTAAGTCCTGGGGGTGTAAGAGATAATGAATGAATGAATGAAATAAAAACTTGCTCCAGGTAAAATGTAGAGATCATTAAAGTATACAATTTGGATCAAATAAGCCTTTTAGTAATATTAGCCGTTTTCAAAATATTCTATGCTCATAATCTAAAGGACTTTTTGAAAGTTTGTGATTCTTGGTCCGCCCCTCCCTCATGCCTTTCTTACAATCGCAAGAGACTGTTAACAGGAATAAACATTAGAATACTACTTACTGACGCAGTATTTTATATCACAACACTGTGAATGCCAGAGTGATTGTAGTATAAATTAACATTATTGTATGACAATGATTTGGGATGTTTGTTAATTATAAGCATTGCTAGGAAATAAGTTTATTCGGCCTCACTGAAACTGAGAATAGGAGCGGGTAACAATGTAGCGAGGGGCTGAATTGTTTATCAATTAGAAGAAGCAAACAAATGACGTCAGATTAGCGCGCTTTTCTTTAGAAATGGAGGGAATATCTTCCCTAGAGCATATGTGTTCGTAATTTTAATTGGATATAAAAATAGACGCTAATGTTGGCGCGCTTTATTAACCAATAGCAGCTCTGTTAAAATGTTTAGGCATATCGGGGTGAGGGAGTATAAATTCCGAACAAGAGAAGGGTAACGCGCAGTTCAACAGAATCATTTGCGGGTTACACGTCACACAAATCTACAGAATCATTCACAAGGCAAACGTCGTGCAGTTCTACAGAATCATTCACGGGTTACACGTCGCGCAGTTCTACAGAATCTCTCGAGGTCGTAAAGTTAGTTACAAAAATGTGAAATACGTGAATTAATAATGTGATTATATTATATGTGTGCAAATAAGTGATGATAGTTACATTCGAAAATATAACAGCTTCAGTCGGGCGTGTACCAAGAATAAATATGTGAAATTAAGGAAGTGTCACGGCAATAAAAGTGTAAAAACAAATTATTTTATCAGTGTTATCTTTTAGTAACAACTCTTTTCCATTTACACACCCTGTTCAAGAGATTTGCTCGGCTGATTAATAATAGCTAGCCGGAGGACAAAGAACTCAAAATTCAAAATAGTAAAACAATAACAGGCGCTCAGCAAATAAGATAACACGAAAGTTACCGCGACATTACATATTATGTAAATAAGAGCGTTTTGTTTAATCTTAAATCATTCCTAAACAAAAACATATCGTGACTAACGTAACATAGATAGAAGCACTTTTATATAACTATAGTACATAATTGATATATCTTAAATGTTTTGTTAGAGAAAGTCGTGAAATGTATCGCAACCGATTTTTTATTGCAATCTAGTGTACAGGCGAGAAAGTAACCTTTCTTTTCCTTAAAACAAGAGCATATCTGCATTTTTTTTACTTTCTCTACCACGTACATTGTAGATGAAGAAGTTGTTGCATTCCACCTAAAAATGGCTGTAAATAGCGTAACTCAAAAAGGAAACTTAGCATTTAAGTTCAATATGTTCCAAAGATGCGATACAAAGGTTTTCAAGAAAAAACCCACACTCAACTACCCTTTACATGGAACAATTTTCGAAATCTTTAACTTTTTCAAAAATGACTGTAATGATTTTGACTTACATACCATATATTGGCAACATTTACATGACAAATAAAACCTATATGTAGAATTTTCTGGGAATAGCCTGTACAATCCTCTTCAATCGGAAGGAAGTTCGTTTAATCTTGTATAAATGGTAAACATTAAGCGATAGACAAAATCATATTAAACAAAAAAATAGATCTCCTTAAAACAGGCAATCTAGTTCAAATATCTTTCTTTGTGGCATTATCCATTTCCGAGATATCCGTTATTAATGGTTCGATTTATTTAATTCTCATACTTTTCCAGTCCTGTCGATTTTCAGTTGTTTCTCGCGATGTCATTGGAAAGGGTGTGGCCAACAATAGCGTCCAATTCTTAAACATTTGACTATCGCTGCTCGCTTTGTATCTATAATGAAATGTGTTATGTAGCTACTTCTGCAAAGATTTATCTTGAATTTAATGAAGTAGATATAAAAAAAAGCTTTCTTAAGAATAGTTTGCATGCCCACTAATAAACGATAGAGGGTAGAGCAAATCATGTGAATGTAACACATCAGATCTTTTTAAATCATCATCATAATTTAAAATATTCAATTTTTGGAAAAAGATTTGAAGTAAAACTGCTGAATGTCAGCGTGCATAGACTGCCCCGTTTGATTGTTTTAACCTTGTAGTCAATTTTATTTCTGGAATCTTTTAGTAAGAATCCTGCTGGTAAAGCCTCAATAAATAGAATTCCTGAGTTGAATCTGTAAAAATAAATAAATCTAACTTCAAAATGAACCGTGGACGACTCATTCCTTAGCTTTTATCGTAGATTACTTGTGATGATCCTAAAAAATTAAAAACATACCCTTCGGTATTTTTTTTAAATGTAAACCATTAGCATAAACCTGTTAAGCTGAATCAAAGATTCATTCTTCTAGCTACCCGGTTTGCCAGTACATGCTTAAAATAGACTGCACCAGACCGTATTTCCTCTTCTATTATAGTAAGAATGTAAAACAAAATTTCTTCCATAGGTTTTATAGACTCATCTGCAATGTAAAATAATTACTAGTATATGGTAACTGTTTCATATGGCATTGTAAGCTACCAATTATACACACAGCAAAAGAATTTGCACAATATTTTAATAATTGCGACCATTTATGGGAAACTTCTTTATATATACACAATTAAGTTTCTAACAAGAGGCTTAAGGCGATGAAGAGGTGCAAAGATTGGTCAATTTATTATTAAATTTAGAGACTTCGTTTTTTGCACAGACGATTCTACAAAATAAAAAATCTGATGTGTTACACTCACATAACTTTCTCTACTCTTGTACAAACTACTCTTACAATCTCTTATTCTCTATCTATTTCATATTAATCGAGATAAGCATTTGCAGAAGCGATCTTTTGACATGCAAAGAGAATTACATTTTACACAAAGCGACCAGTTCTAAAAATATTTGACTATCGCTTAAGGCCTAATATGTTCCCCTTGTTTTGTATTTGCAACGGCAATATAGAAATACAGTAGCCTTTAAGCATAGACATATCTCTAAATAGCTGGTTGCTATGCGCAGCACCATTCTCTTTGCCGCAGATTAATACTGTTTGCATATCCAAGACAAAAAAAATGAATAACGAATTCCCATTTGAGAAAATAAGTATTAAAAAATTTAAGGGAATAACAAGCAATATCTCAAAAATGGTTCAATCAACAACAAAAAATGTATATAACATAAATTTTGAATTTTAACGTGACCTACATTTGTTTGTGTAGTAAAATTTTGTCTATCTCTTATGGTTTACCAGTTATGCAAAAGTCGTTCACAATGAAGAATACTTTTGGAGACATTTCCAGAAAGCTCGAGATATACACTTTATTTGTCATTAAAATATCTTAAACATATGATATTTTAATCAAAATCGTTAGAGCCATTTTTGAGAAAATTAAAATTTTCGAAAAATGTTCCATGTAAAGATCTCTGGGATGGGGGGATTTTCTTGAAAACCTTCGTGTCGCATCTCTGGAAGATATTGAACCTAAATACCAAGTTTGGTGTTTATCGCACTGTTCGTTTCTGAGTTATGCTATTCACAGTCACACAGACACACACACACACACACACACACTCATACAGAGACAGACACACACACACACACACGGACATGTTTCCGAAAATGCTTTTTTTGGATTCAGGGGGTCTCGAAACGTGTATTTCCGGTGAAATCCCGGTATCGAATTTTTGGGTAGAATACAATACTTACCCTACTTACTATACGTAGTAGAGAAGTAAAAATTACACAACTTTCACCTTTGCTTACTATTTGTGGATAACCAAGTGATTATGGCTAGTCAGAGGATAGACCTCAGACAGCTTTCACAAATTATATAATATAATTAAAGAATAAAATTAAAATATTTAAAGTTCAAAGACAAAATTAAGGGCGTTCATAGGAAAAAGTCACGAAAATTCAAAGATAGTAATCAGCACCCAAATCACTGAACAGGGGACCAGTTTTAAGTATTTGGGGAGACTGATGGATACAAGAAAAGATTCATAGATATCAATATACATGTGGAACTATAAGAAAATGTTTAGTACATAGACCCCTGTAAGGAAGCTCAATTAACATTTTATAAATTTGTAGCAATTCTACACTTTCTTTATGAAACAGAAACATCGATCCTAAAACAGAAGGATAAAAAACGCCTAGAAGCTTCAAAAATGAAATTTCTAAGAGCCGTGCTAGGTATAAAATTGAGGAACATACAGGAACCGAAGATATTAGATAAACTTTGTGTACAAAATATAACGTAACAAATTCAAGATCGTCAAAAGAACTGTACAGAACATCTGGGAGCAATGGACGAATTCCGCGTTCCAAAAAGAACTTGTAACTACTTCCCAAGAGGAAGAAGAAATGCTGGTCGTCCCAGATTACGTTGGAAACAGCAATTCTGACAGAACCGGATGGGGTCTTTAGGTCCAAGCGGTGCTGATGATGATGATTATCACTAATTGCATTTTTACTTTGGTAGTTAATTTATATTCACTACGTGATCAAAAGTATCGGGACACCTGGCTGAAAATGACGTACAAGTTCGTGGCGCCCTCCATCGGTTATGCTGGAAGTCAATATGGTGTTGGCCCACCCTTAGCCTTGATGACAGCGTTCACTCTCGCAGGCATACTTTCAATAAGGAGCTGGAAGGTTTCTTGGGGAATGGCAGCCCATTCTTCACGGAGTGCGGAACTGAGGAGAGGTATCGAAGTAGGTACGTGAGGCCTGGCACGAAGTCGGCGTACCAAAACATCCCAAAGGTGTTCTTTAGGATTCATTTCAGGACTCTGTGCAGGCCAGTCCATTACAGGGATGTTGTCGTGTAACCACTCCGCCACAGCCCGTGCAGTATGAACAGATGCTCGATCGTGTTAAAAGATGCAATTGCCGTCCCCAAATTGTTCTTCAACAGTGGGAAGCAAGAAGGTGCTTAAAATATCAATGTAGGTATGCGCTCTGATCGTGTCACGCAAAACAACAAGGGGTGCAAGCCCCCTCCAGGAAAAACACGACCACACCATAACACGACCACCTCCGAATTTCACTTTTGGCACTACACACGCTGCCAGATGACGTTCACCGGGCATTCGCCATACCCACACCCTGCCATCGGATCGCCACATTGCGTACCGTGATTCGTCACTCCACACAACGTTTTGCCACTGTTCAATCGTGTAATGTTGACACTCCTTACACAAAGCGAGGCGTCATTTGGCATTTTCCTGCGTGATGTCTGGCTTATGAGCAGCCGCTCAACCATTGAATCCAAGGTTTCTCACGTCACGCCTAACTGTGATAGTACTTGGAGTGGATCCAGATGCAGTTTGGAATTCCTGTGCGGTGGTCTGGATAGATGTCTGCCTATTACTCTTTACGACCCTCTTCAAATGTCGGCGGTCTCTGTCAGTCAACATACGAGGTCGGCCTGTACGCTTTTATGCTATACATGTCCCTTCACGTTTCCACTTCACTATCACATCAGAAATAGTGGACCTAGGGATGTTTAGGAGTGTGGAAATCTCGCGTACAGACTTCTGACACAAGTGTCACCCAATCACCTGGCCATGTTGGAAGTTCGTGAGTTCTACGGAGCGTCACATTCAGCTGTTTGACGATGTATAATGACTACTGAGGTCGCGAATAATGAGTTCCAGGCAGTAGGTGGCAGCACAATACACCTAAGATGAAAAACGTATGTTTGTGGTTGTGTCCAGATACTTTTGATCACAAAGTATAGATCTAAATGACAAAAACCAAAGAGTACCTCTTCAGTAAATAGCACAGAGCTTTTTACTATCTATAGCCTCTATTTTCTTTTCCTCTGCTGTAGAGGAAGTATTGAACTAAATCCAAAAGATCCGAAATCGAAATTTCACCGAAAATATATATGCTTTTAGTTACACTGAATAACCAAATAAAGCTTATGTAGAAAAAAGATAATGGAGTGTGTCTGTCTATTAAACGCATAACTAAAAATGAAACATAGAAATCAGTCAAACTTGGTATCCAAGTTCAGCATTTTCCAAAGATGCAATTGAAATAGCAATACCACATAATAATGAACATTATTATATTACTGAAACCTTTGTCCGTACGGAAAATTGTACTTTAGGAAAATAGATTGGAAGGACACGAAGCACGAATTGACCGTATACAAAAGCGATAAACAAAATAAACAATCAAATAGTTTCAGAAAGAGTAGTTGGAGAAAATTACTGTGCTGAAATTTTTCAGGAAAGGAAAACGAAATGAGATGGTGAATGAGCAGAAACTGCTTGATAAGGGATATAACTGGTAGGGGACGCAAACGGAAATGGATATGGGTTGAATAATATATCATATATTATGTTAACATGAATGGCTAATATGGAGAATCGGGGAGGAAAGCGAAAAGGAAGGAAGAATAGATTGCATTGGAAGTCCTGGCCTTTGGCAGAACACTATGGTGGATATTTTATTTTGTATAATATTGCAAATGTTCCGTTTTTATTCAAAGCTTAGTTTCAGTATTTGTTTTTGAATTAGTGATATAAAAGGAGGACCACAAATGTCAAAAATTTAGAAATAGCAGTGCCAGAAGAAATATTGGGTAGAATGATGATGTGAGGCCGGTGTCTCCTGAGCTGAGATTTACCTGAAGGACCCTTTGGGTTGGAAGGCAGATGATAACCGCAAACCACGAGATTGTGTACATGTGAAGAGTGGGTGTGAATACTGGTTAAATTAAATCAACGACGAAAGGAGAATTAGCCGTTTTTCTGGGCAGTGACAGTAGCCTATAGATAATTAATAACGAATTATTTTCATCTAGCGAAGTAAACGCCTATAGTTATAGCGGAAATAAATTCAATAATTTTGATTCACTGATTAAAATTTGTTAAAATTGAACCGCAAAAGAGACGTTTACTGACTGGTGACGTTTACAAATGCGTTTCATAATGGAACGCAGTTGTTTAGGTACTGACAAATATAATCCCACTTTCTTCCAGTGTATTCTCCTCTGTTCCTTGAGCTTAATACTAGCCACAGGATTGGAAGGGTACTTTACCTCCCCCAAAATGTACCATTATAAGCTAGTTGTTCGCACTAGCGGATAACGTTAAGGCAATGCTTTGTTGAATTTTGGCACACAAATATAATGTAACAAGACGTTGAAATAAAGACAAAAGTTAAGACGTTTATGCTTGTTTGCTTTATTAATACACTTAAACCTTGATATTCATTCTACACTACCTTAATATCGGTTGTCTTTGAAGTAGGTCGTTTGTTAGCCGCACGTTTTGGGCACCAATTTGAAGTAGATATTGTTCTTTACGTTGTTTGCTGCTACGTATGAAAAGTCAATTTGAAGTAGGAGTTGTATTATATTTCAACTGTTGGGGAGCCGAACACTTGAAGTAGTTGCAACCGCACATATAGTAAACATTTTCTGGTAGCCTTCGCCCCAAATGTACATTCAGGTGGCCTTTGCACCAAGTTTAAAAAAAAACAACTTTGTAATTTAAGTGTTTCTTTAAATATTTAATATTTATGTTTGCCTCGGCTGCGTCTGTATTATTTTAGAGACATGGATATCTTGGCAGGGCGTGATGCCACAAGATTGTAGGCTTACGCAGATTCTAAGTTTTAATTCATTCCTTTTTATTAATCCTTGACACAAATTAAATAGCACTTCACTGATATCGAGAGCTGTGAGATTATTTTATTTAATACTAGCACTTTTTAACACGTATACTATTTTCATCTCACACGAATACGTAATTAATTTCTCGAGGACACATCTCGCGTCTGGTTATGAGCACTATCTAGAAGCAACACGTCTGGTTATGAGCACTGTTTGGAACTGTTTTCCATCTCTTAAATTTGTAAATTTCTGTATTTCAAGTCACTGATTGGCTAATCCTACTCCAATAGAATACGTTCATTTAACTAAAGATTTTTCTGGCGGTTGATTGGCTATTTTATAAACTGTCACCAAAATTACATTATTGTTTCTCTAATAATGACTAGTAGCATTTAAACTTCCTTACTCATCATTGCCTCAAGGTTACCGCATTGTTACCTCATTGTTAGCAACGTTTAACTTATTATTCTCACAGCTCCTACATTATTAAATTATGCAATATATTCACATAACATTATTACACATGGATGCAATAATATAAGCATATGCAATGACTGTTACATACATTTTATAAATTATTACCTGCACACATTGTTTCAAGGCGGGTTGTTATTGAATTTATATGTATTATATAATTAGACTGATATTATTTTAGTGTTAAAAATACTGCGTCATCTTATTGCAGTAACTTTAACTGTCATCTCCATGTTGCTGATGAAAGCTCTAATATAAATGTAGTTTTCGTCCATGTTAAACATTTCGATTACCTATCAATAAGGTTTGATATGGGTGAAAAATGGAAGAAAAAAACATGGAGTTTATAAAATATAAAGGGATTGAACAACTTTCTGAAGTATTAAGGATATTGACTCGGGTACCAGATATGTCAGTAAAAACATTACAGACCATGTATGTAGCAATGGTTAGGTCATCACTACTATACGGCAGTGAAGTGTGGAGATTGGAGAGGGTGGATAATGTAATTAAAGTACAATGTAATTTCTGGAAGCGCATTCTATGGTTGGGGAGATGTACTTCAAACTACGGAGCTCTTCGTGAGGTAGGATGCTGGGAAGATGCTGTATTTACTAAACTAAATATAGTTAGGTACTGGCTACGAACAATTAAAGACGACGAAACAACTCTGAGAGCAATATGTTATCGTCATCAAATGAACAACATAGAGCACCCAAAATGGTGGTTGGGGTTAGAACGGGAATTATCAATAATTAGCTTAAGCGATATATGGCAAAGGGATAATAAAAATACACACAGTGCCGTGAAAAAAGTCAAAAGACGACTATGACATATAAACATGCAGGAAATAGAATCTGAGTGTAGACAAAGATCAACATTGGAGCTACAAAATGAAATAAAAACTAGGTGGGGTAAGGAAACATATATTTTGGAATTGGATATAAAACAGAGGACGGGAATAGTGTGGCTTAGGTTGGGAACGAGGAAAGCTAGCAAGATTGTTGACGATGATGGCAGGAGGATTTGCCCATTATGCGAGGAACAAGAAGCCTGGTTACATATTTTGGCAGTATGCGTGCAGACGGAGGGTCTTAGGAAAAAATTATTACTGGAAGTATTTTTGGCTTCCAACAGACGGAGGACAGTATGCTGGGACTTGATTCTAAACAGCCAAAACTGGCCAAGCTTGGGCACATACTAATGGAAGTACGTGTACTGAGAGATAAGGTGCTTATGTAATTTTCTTTAAATGTATGTGGTACTTGAGCATTTGTATGCATCAGTGTGTGTGTGTGTGTGTGTGTGTGTGTGTGTGATTGAGAGTATTGTTTCATTATATATTCTGCAAGTCACGTTTGCAGACCAAGTATTTTTCTAGAGAGCATGTACGGTCTTACATGCCATTGTGTTATGCAATTAATATAATACTAAGTACTTAATAAATACCACCCCCACTACCACTATTACTAGTTTTCGTCCAGTATAGCGGCAACTAATTCTTCACCTTTTCCTCAAGAATGTCGAACTAACTTTCATAGAGGTGGTATCTGAACTACACCATCTTTTCACACGGATTATAACATGATTCATTCTTTTCTCTCAATTGTTTTGCAGACCATTCACATAAGAATTGACACCGGCAGTATGGAGACAAAGGTTGGTTACTTCAAGGTGGAAAACTTTAGGAAAAAACACTATTGTGATCTAGGGGAATGGGCGATTTTTATGTACGTCATGAAAATCTTTGTTGCAAACGTTTGCTGTGATAAACTTGAGAAATGGATAACTCTCAAAATGTTGTTTGAAATCAGTTCTGTCTTAACTATTTGTCTTGTAAGTATACTCAGTTCTTAAACTGTTATAGCCATGATAAATTCTCTACTTATAGCGAGAACAGAAGAATAGGTATTCCATAACAATTTTCTGAGTACCCTAACAATATGATTCTCTAGAGCTTTGGGTACATTCATTGGCATCCCAGCTTCCAATCTCTGTGTCACAGAACGCCTGGAGACGGGCAGGGAGAAGGACTGCCTGGAAGTCTTCACATCGTAAGCAAACTGCTGGAGCACGAGGGGAATTGCATTAGAGTCTGGCCAGCGCATAATGAAATTTAAATCCAATAATAAATGGGCCCTAGGTCGGCGTGGAATGGCTCCTTTCTAATCTAACCTAGAGAATCGTACTGACCAAACCAATTATGTCCACCATGGTGTTACTTGGTGGGTGTCCGGAGAAACTACGTCTTGGATAAAGTGAGTTAAGTCACACAAAGCTTGACTACTCATGGGTTGTACTTGCTGGTTTTCATACGTGAGCTGTAATGAATTATGTCCAGGACTATTTAATAAATACTACTTACACATAGTATATCGGCATTGCAATAAATTAATACATTGAAAAGTGTACCCGCAGAGGCGAAGGTTTGCAAGATTGTGATAAATACTCAAAATATACAGGTTATCTATGTTCACCCTTTCACAAAGAGAGGTAAATGAAATACTTATTGAACAGAGTGCTCAGAAAAAATGACCTGGTATGACCCAGAAGATTTAAACGAAAAGTTATTGAAGTTTTAAGACCGTAACGTTTGATTATTAAAACTCGCCAGCGTACTCGCATTACTTTCTCAATATCAGTATCTATCTGCTTTATCGATACAAATTAATGCAAAATATTTGTAACCGATAACCAAAATTTCAATCTTTCTACACCAACACTTACTTCGAAATTTCGGCCACCGAAGCGGTTTATTCGAAAAAAAAAACACCAATGCAAATCATTAGCTGCTAGTTTTAACTATAATATTATAAGATCGAATGCCAAATCAGTACCAAGAATATAAAAGCAGGGCTTCACTTATTTCACTGGATTGAACGTCCATGACTACCTGCTTGAAGGGTACATTGTATTGAGAACGTGAGAGAGGAGTGAATTGCGCAAGCTATGATTAAGCGCCAGTAGATTGCGCTCCATCTAAACCATTGAGGGAGTACTTCTAACACTTAAATGATTTCAATCTAATTATATAATATAAAATATAATAACAGACGGCCTTAAAGTAATATGTGTATAAACAATAGATTAAATTTTTGTAACAGACATTGTATTATGCTTATTTTATTATATACATACATAATAATGTTATGTGAATATATTAAGTAATTTAATAATGTTGGAGCTGTGAGAATATAAGCCGAAAGTGGCCAACAATGAGGTAACAATGAGGTAACCTTGAGGCAATAATGAATTTGGAATGTTTAATAATCCTATTTTTAATTCTTTAACAATTATGTAATTCTTAAAACACTTTATAAATAGCCAATCAACTACCACAAAAGCTGAAAGTTAAATAAAAGTATTCTGTTGGAGTAGGATTAGCCAATCAGAGACTTGAAGTAGAAAAATTTACAAATTTAAGCGGTAAACGCCAGTTGCTAGAAGGCAACGTACCTGAGCAGTTTGTTTGCTCGGTACGTATTCAGTGTGAGACATAAAATTCATTAAGGCAACAATATTATAAAGTTTACGTATTTAAAAGTGCAATTAATAAATAATCTCACAGCTCTCTATATAAGTAAAGTGTTATTTAATCGTGTGAAGGATTATTAAAAGGGGTGAATTTATAATTTTGTGTAAACCTACATTCTTTAGTCGCATCACCCCCTGTTAAGAGATACATGTTTCTACAAGTTAATACTGACGCAGTCGAGGCAAACATAAATATATATAATATTTAAATAAACATTAAAATACAAAATTGATTCTTAAAAATTGGAGCGAAGGTCACCGGAAAGTAAACTTGGGGCGAAGGCCACCGGAAACTTAGTACTATACGTGGGGCAGTTACTTTATCAAGTTTGGCTCCCCAACAGTTCAACTATAATACAACTTCTTCAAATTGGCTTTCCATACGTGAAGCTACAACCTACTCTCACCATGAAGGATTTGAAACTGCCTTGAAAAATTCTTCAAGGTTTAAAATCAACCTTCTTAATACCCAGGAATACGTAGAAGCACTGTTAAATGTGATAAAAAGTCACAGAAAGGATAACAGAAATTGAATATGCATATGTATTCCCAAGAAAAATTTACATTTGATATTGGAAGGTATAGAACGCAAAGACGGCCAGGACGACGGGCGACGATGATGATGGTAGTAGTGGTGGTGAATCAACAACAAGTATAAAAATAATAATAGCGTAATATTCTGTTTTGAAAATCGGGGATTCTGGATTCTATGGCGCCTTTGCTCTTCCTCCACCTGCCGTTACCCTTGATAATGATAATTATTGTTCTCATTGTGTGCAGCGTACATATTGTGGTATCAGCTCGGGGATAGAATAACCGCCTAGGGGGCATGCACTTCTCGGGAAGGGAACGTGGGTTGTGGCAACATTCAAAACTTCGGTTAACGCTCCAAACCATGCCTTGGGCCCTTTTATTTATGCTAAGGAACTATGGTCCAGATCTAAGAACCTCAGCTATATTGCATACCTGAATGGTGTTAAAGTGGTTGCCTATGCACCAATTAAAACAGATTCGGCACAGATATGACCAACGCAGAGATGTCCCGTATCGGTCTTGAGGTCTTAACATACGGCTTCATCTGTAGATTGAGATATCAGTTCATTCTTAAAACAACAATGGTTATACAAAAGGAATTTGCATCGGGACGCCTTTGCTGCAATACCTTAATGAAGATTCTGCGTGTAAGAAAAGTAGGAAATTCCTTATTTGCAGGGAATTTGAGTGAGAAGCAAAGAAAATGGTTCATATGGTAATAGCTGCATAGTGAAATAATTCACTGAGCTAGTTGGTTGACAGTAGCAAGTCCATAGCCAAATTTGTAATTTTGAGTTAAAGTCAATGCTGCGGGCCGAGGTTTGAAATCTGAATGTTCAAGCTGCTAGGTACCTTCCCCAGTCCTTATGTATATATCAGGTAATTTTATCGCTAAAGTCATATCAGTTTCTAATCGATTTTATTGATTTCCTAATTTTGCTCAAGTTTCAATATGACCTCTCTAGACAAAGGCCATTAAACTCACAAAAAGTGTGTATATATATACATGGTGTGCAAAACTTAAGGACGAGATGAGTAAAGTAACAAAATAAGTGAACTACTTGGTGGAAGTAGATGAAGGTGTGGGAGTATACTGTCAGTGGTCTCTCACACGTACACAGAAAACTGGACGTCACATGGCGTGAGTGTAGCGAGCCTATAGTGCCAAATGGGTCAGGTCCCGCAACATGGAGCAGTTGACAAAACAGGGCAAGACGGTGTGCGGCAGCGTTTGCGATGGTCCCAATAGCATAAAAATTGGATCAACGAGGAATGGGGTCGCTGCTCTTCTCGGATGAGAGCAGATTCAGTCTAAGTCTCACCATCTGGCGAGAGGTGAGAACCGTAATGAACCCAGGAACATTCTTGAACATGATCGTTTTGGTGGTCCGGGTGTTATGGTTTGGGTAGACATAATGTTGTATGGGTGCACCTGCCTCCAAATCTTTGAACACGGTGCGCTCATTGGTCAACGTTATTTGATACTGTACTCCTTCCCCATGCGCGTCTTTTCAGGGGTACAGACGGCCCTGACTTCATTTTTATGGATGAAAATTTGCGACCGCATCGAACAGCACAGCTGGAGGATCTCTTGGAACGAGAGGATATTCGGCGAATGGACTGGACTGCCTGTTCCTCCGATTTAAATCCCATCGAACACGCGTGGGTTGCTATGGGGAGACGCATTGCAGCACCTCCACATGCACCTAGGACCATCCAACCGTTTTCAACAGCGCTGGTGGAGGAATGGAACGCCCTACCATAAGAACTGCTTACCAACCTTGTGGCCAGCATGGGAGCACGATGCAGAGCACGCATTGCTGTCCGTGGTGATCATACACCCTTTTAAGCACCATTTATCCGTTTCTGTAAATCTAAAGAGCCATCATATGTCGCATTGACTATACTGTAGCCCATGGTCTATGAATAAAAGTGGCATTTCTGTAGATCTCATTGCATATTTCATTTAGTTGCCTACTGTAGCATATCGTAGCAGTTCCCTCTATGTATGATTCAAGTTTCACCGAGCTATTTTACTTGGCAGTGTCACAGCATGCGAAGATTACTTTCGTCTTTAGGTTTTGCACACCAGTGTATATATATATATATATATATATATATATATATATATATATATATATTAGACATAGATTTATATAAATAAAAGCCCTTCTTCTTCTTTTACTACTACTACTACTACTACTACTACTACTAATACTACTACTACTACTATTACTATTATTCGCGACATTTAGCAATAGCGCTGTTATTGTTTTTATATTCAAGTAGTATGTACTCGCTACAGACAAATGGGATAGTTGCTGTATTGTCGCAAGTAAACAAACCTAGATATATCTGTATTGAATAGTATAGCTGGCACAAAACTACTGGAATCGTGACCTTGATTGCCACCCCAGCTGCCGAGCCTAGGAATGGTTTATGTTTAGCATAATCAACGAAAGCGGTATAATACCTTTGCTTACTCACAGTGCGTAACACAATCTGTATAGAAAGTGTCCGCATCTGGTTGTAATTTCAAAGTCAGCAGTACCTAAATAGTGCTTATTTTATATTTGTTATACTTATAACCATGGCTCCTACGTTTTCAAAGTTAAGTGGAAGGTATTACATAGTCAAAGCAGGAAAATAATTGCAAATGTCCTTGATTTCATGAAGCAAGAAGCAAAGTTGAAGGAAGAAAATGTATGTTCACCCGAGTTCCACATTAGCCTTAAGAGAGAGATAGAAACAGTACCAAAGCTACTGGTGTTTCACTTAGTTCCATTTCCAGAGTTCTCAAAGATAAGAAAGAAATATATGGATGAAAGAGTATAATTGGACACACTTGGGAAGAAACATAAGGTCCCTAAACGTATTACAGAAATACACGATTTCGACAAATGCGTCATTCGGCGCACGATTCACAATTTCTATGTGGAATAAAAAAATGTGGCAACAATAAGCAGATTGCTCATCAAGCTGAAAGACAGCATAAACTTTCAAGGTGGTGCTACAAATCTCAGAAAAGTTATAAAAGATTTAGGGGTCAAGTGGAAGCAAACGAAATCAAATAGAAGAGTTCTAATAGAAAAGCACGATATACAATTTCAGCTGGAAGAGTCATACATTCACAGCAGTTATGCAACATCTAAAAGTTGGAGTGACGACAGCGAATTAGTATTGCAGACACTTGTTGCCAAAGGGCAAATACTTATTATCGTTCATGCTGTTGGAAAGATCGGCTTCGTTCCAAATGCCCTTCTTTTAGAAGTCGCAACAAAAAAACAGGAGATTTTCATCAAGAAAAGATTACAGAAAATTACATGAAGTGAATCAACACCATGTTGATACTATCCCTGCTAGATCTGTTCTGGTTATCGACAATGCTTCACAATGCGTCAACACTCAAATTGACAAACCACCTACCTCAAATTGCTTGAAAGAAAAAATGAGAGCATGGTTACTTAGGCGTAATATAATTTTATATGAAAGCATAAGTAAAACAAAGCTATATAACTTAATTAAAGCCAACAAACCGTTTCAGAAGTTCTACATACTTGACCAGATATTAATACATGACCATAATGTACTTAGACTGCCACCGTATCACCCAGATCTAAACCCAAACAAATTAATCTGGGCTGATCTCAAAAAATGGGAGGCCATGCAGAAATATAACTTTTAAATTTAAAGATGTGGAGCAGCTATGTCGCCAGCAATTTGCAGAAATTGGAAGGCCAGAATGGGAAAATGTATGTCGACATGTTGAATAAATTGAGAATCACTATTTCGAAAATGATGGAATTGCATAAAATCAAATAGAAAGAATTCTCATCCAGGATAATGGTGCAGAAAGTAGCGACAGCAGTGGTGTGTGTGATTCCGCGGAAGAGGAAGGGTGTCAGGCGTGGAAGAATTGGAGGCAGATGATTGACAAGTTTTTATATTAAGCGCTTTTTACATAACTATAAGTTTATCAGCGCAGTGTAGTGCAGTCAGTGCATAACCGGTGTGCGGATATTTGACAATGACTGTCCAACGCACTCGTGCAGCACGCAGACGACCAGTCACTTCCTGATCTGGTAAGCAACTCGCTTCATAGCTGTAATTAAGATTTGCACATGCCTAGAACTGTTGCGCCAAATATACTAGAATTTCTGTCACAACCGGGACTGATTACAAGTGTTCTTCCAACAAGATGCAACACTCTCTCATTCTGTTTTTTCCGATACAGAAACACTGTTCGGTAGATTTTCACATATACAAGAAATCAACTTACTGACATACTGCCTGGCCTGGTGGTTAGCATACTAGTCATGGTTAGGATTCTCGGCCAGAGAATGGTAATTTCTCTTGGGCAGAATTATTCCCTACGCTCACTATAGTCTGAAAGTAAGAACGAGCTGGTGTATGTCAGCCAGATTTAATGTTTAAAACGAAATTAAACAGTAAAATCGATGCCTATTAGTAGATGTTCCAAACTAAAAGCGCCTATAACGTCTTACATGTTAAAAACGGCATATTAAAAGAAACAAAGACTGATGTACCGAAGTATTGGGGGATAATGTTTAAAATAGCACTCTACTGATAAGTACTACTTACCTCATACACTGGAGTTTCCCTCCTGTGCTACTCGTGCACCTTATAGCGTTTGTTCTCGTAAGAGCACACTGAGGTTCCTTTACAGCACATTCCTATAATTAATAATGTGACAAATGAGTCACGTCAACATTACCTGATACCAACGATGTTTCAAGTTTGAAAAGTACTAAAGGATAACGTGTTTAGAAGAAGGATCAATAGGAAGAATAAACATAACTCATTTAACAAATGTTTCATGACAGTGATGTTAATTAGACTCCTGTCACGAGTCGATTACACGATATGAGCAGGGTTCAACACTATTAACATTGTTTTGTTGGAGGGGTAGAATTTCGGGCACTTAGGAAACAAACCAGTTTATAGGGTTGGTATTGAATCTATCAGTCCAGAGAGCTTTAAATAAATACCGTATGCATAGTTTAAGGCCACCACGTATTCTATTCCATAAACTGTACACAGAAAATGTTTCGTTCCGTGTTGATAATAAATACTGCTCGAATGCACTTTTAAGGCTACACTCCACTTTATGAATGAGTGTCAGTGATCGGTAATAGATAGAACCTGAGCTGCAGATTGGGAAGAATATTCAATATACTGTTTATTAAATCGTGCCGCGAAGATTAATCACTGCTAGTAAAATAAAGTTGGCTTATATTGTAATTAATAGTTTCAAATCAAAACATATTTTCGACACTAGCTATACGCTGGTATTGAGTATTATTTTGTGCTTTCTTCTTTGGATGGATGTATATTCTAAATTTTCAACAAAGTTTAGGAATCTACTACGCTACTGACCGATTATTCGTCTTCTTCTTCATCATCTTTGACGATGCCGAGTCTCTTAGCGACCGACTTGACGTTGTTGATCACCTCCTCCTGAACGAGGTTAAAGCTCATGGCGAGAAGGGCGATCCCGAAGAGGAGATACAGCGAACACAGAGCTATGCTGACTTCAGCGTCCAGATTTTGCACTCTCCTGGCCGGAACGAAGTCCCCAAACCCGATGGTAGTTAGGGTGATGAAGCAGAAGTAAGCAGAGTCCAGGAAGGCCCACTTCTCCCACTTCATAAACAGAACTGCGCCGCACAGGATGTAAGTCACCACAAGAAACACACAGAGCCAGATGGGCACGGGTTTGGATCTCGTCGTTCCGCCTCCAGAACTTGAGTAGTCATCGTAATCGTAGTCATAGTCGTACACGTCCACGTCGTAGTCGTCCTCGCGGAGTCGGGAGAGGCGACTGGATTGACGTTGCGAGTGCTGTCGACTGATGGCAAAGCCCATAGGGGACATTATCCTTGGGCGACACGGGGACGGCTGATGATGCGGTGAAGGAGGCGTCGCCAGCTGGTCGCTTCCTCCTGCTCTATACCTGCATCAAGAGATCAAGTGTTCCTATAGTAATGAACATTAAGCAATACAGCTAAAACAAGAACATAAAAGAAAAGTAAATGTTGAAAACACAAAGACAGTCGTGGTAATAGATCTCCACCTTCAGCACTGACAGGATAACCAAAGTCTTAACGACATGGACTCGTGAACGGGAAGTTCCTCTCTGAAAGGCTTTTTCTTCAGGTTTTCCTGAGTCCTAGTAACTGGCATATGCAGGGGAGGTACATTGAACCTAGCCTAAAACGTTTTCTTCTCAAAATTTCTTTTCCATATATTTTTTTGCATCATTAGTGTCCAACGTTCTGCGGTGTCTTATGTAGTAAGAATGGGCGGTAAAGGCTACTAAAAGACAAAAACTCCGCCTTCAGAAAGAGTCAATTTGTCCTATTCGCTCTCGCTTTCTTCTGAAATGATACGGAAATGTTTCACTTCCTTAAATATTTTTGTCCCACATCACAGTTGAAATTTTTGGGGAATCTTGTCTTCAGACTACTAAAGACGCTAAGAAGGAAGATACATAAGACAAAAACAGCTACTTTTATTGAGTCAACATCTTATTTCTTATCCAAGTCATTTTTAGGGTAATGGTACAAAATTAGTCCAAGAAACAACGCAAAATTAACAACAATAAATGATTCCACAGTGATGGAGGTTAATAAATGTAGGCATTTAGTAATTACATATAAGCATTGACCAATAAAATAATTGACATGATTATATAAACGTGCAGTATGTAAATATATATGGGGATATGAACTGAATCATGTAAAATCTGATTTAGAACATTGCACGTCATGGAAAGTGTTATTAAATGCGTAATAACATTGTTATCGACAGTTGATTAGGTTTCGTAACAGAATTAACGTAATAGCCTAATAATCGGAACATCGTATAAACACTTAGTTAGCGGACATCCAAGTGGAACTGTAGAATTTGAAACCAGGCCTTCAAAATGATTCAGAACGGCGTTTAATTCAAGGCAAGCAATGTGACATATTTCCAAAAGTTGCACGGAAAAGTTTATGTGAGAACCTCCATCTCCAAATATTATTTGAGATACTGACCAGTCAGAAGATATTATGTTATAATGTTTAGATAAGTATGGCACACGGGTTAATAAAAGGTTTCTTTACGTAGTTAAGTTGTTGAGCCTGGTTGACTTTATTTTCTTTGTTTTACTATCCAATAATATTACGCCCTTCATGCATTTCCTATCAAAAGCGATGGCTATATGTAGGGACTAAGGATGTGACAGTTATTTTCTGGTAACAGTTATAACTGTCGCAGTTACAGTGCGTTAACGGTTACACGTAGCGATTAACAGTAACGATTAAGGTATTTGTTGTCATGGTTATTATGTTTGCAATTGAATGAATGAGTAGCGATTTGTCCCTGAAGGGTTAAGACCTCCTCTTGTGTGGGGTAGCTCGATATGACTCTTGCACGGAGCTCGACCGCATAAGTGGTGTTTTTCGTTGCGGTCCTTCTTCCGCACTTCACACTATTGTTCACTCACTTCTTTGCAATCAGCACTTCATGATCTTGTTTGGGGTTTCTCACTTCGCACACTTCCCTTAATTCCCATCGAACATTAAGTGGTTGTGATTAGCACTTCCTGCCTTCTTCTGGTGTCTCTCCAGCTGCTGCAGACGTGTGCAGTCCTCGTCCAGTCTGCTCCTTCTGCTTTTTTGAAGGCGTCGTCCCATCTTGTTCCGGGTCTGCCTTGTAGGGGTCCACATTATTGAAATGTATGCCCATCTGTTGTTCTGGAGCCTCGTCACGTAGCCTTCCAACTTCCATTTCAAACTGGTGGCTCCTTGGGATACATCTTCCAGTTTTGTTTATTTCACTTAACCTGGTGTTGGACACTCTGTCATAAGCCGCTTGTACACGATCAAATTTTTGTCAAATTCAACACTTTACAAGACATTTTAAGATTTGTCACAACTTCACAACTTTTCTTGTCAAATTGCTTCCTATACTTTTAAAGTATTTGAAAGTCTTGAAAGCAAATAATGACATGCTCTAAACGATCAAAGATTTCACAATGATTTGATGGCGTTGGCCAATGAAATGCGAGTATTCACAGTGCGTCACGAAATCTGCAACATGGCTGAAAGCGAAAGGTAAACAAAAATGGCTACCCGACCAAGGTATGTCGTATGAGAACTGATTAGGTTATACATAAGCTAGCCATGTCTGTACATCGAAAGCTTCGTGGATTACCACAAGATGGAGCAGATAAGACGATTATGGAGAAATAATTGCCAGGCAGTTTCCTAATTATACCTAATGCAAAGTGGTTAACCTATCGGTTGGTGTTATTTTCATTGTATTCCACCATCGTAATGTGATTTCATTGAATATAATACGTGAAAGTGCTACATAATATCAGTAAAGAACTATATTTCATTGCGAATTGTTATACTGTGACGCAAATACTAAATTGCTTTGCGCGTGATAAACTATCAATGTGTTCTGAAGGGTTTCAGTTTGGCGAAGAGACAACTTGTATATACACATTTCTGACATTGTCAAGTTTGTCAGGTCTTGCCAAGTCTTTTCCGATCTTGTCACATATTGAAAAACATTTCACAATTTTTCTTGTAAGCTCTTGAATTGAAAAACAGTTTGATCGTGTACAAGGGGCTTTAGAGGGATAGTCCTAAAACTTTCCTTTCCATTTTTCTCTGGCAAACTTAAGTACATCTCTTTTGTACATCAGTGGTTACCACTAGCGGTTAACTGAAACTACGTTTCAATATGAACGACGCTAATACAAACTTATTTTCTTATTTGACGCAATCTAAAAGGAAGTTTCTCCAGCTGTGTTAACACTTTGGTTGCTGCTGTGGTTTACAGTCACAAGTCATTCGCACTTGTCTCTGCTTTCCTGTACATATACACTGATTGTAAAATTGAAGTGAGCTCTATGGGAACCTAAATGTAAGCACCATGTGATGCAGATGTAGCAAAGGAAAATGCATCACTATTATCAACATAAACATGAATGCTGTTACGATTACATAATGTAACGTAATTTTCAGTGCATCTCTAGCAGGGAGTGGAAACAACACCGTCGATAAATCCTTATTTTTGATACTCAGAGGTATCAAGATATATGTTATACATTCAGATAAATCCTTGATACTTTATTAGATACCTCTAGATTCTTTATTTTCGCTTCTCATTTCCACAAACCAATGCTGGAAGCTGATTTTCATTTACATTAGATGAGATGAATTCACTGATATTGGTCCTTTGACTACATATATATCATTGTCGGTGTACCAATGCTGATTCCTTCCGTTTTTACATCTAAATCAGGGTTGCCATGGAGTGTTCATGAGGTTTCATCCATCCATATGTTTGTATTTCGGTTTGCCTTCGAACCATGGAGATTTTATTCTACTAACACGTGTCACCGTAAAGTCCGACCATACCCAACACACGAAGTTGGTGGGAAAAAAAAGGAGAATCAGACCAAGTGTTACAAAACAGCAAGGCTGATATAAATGAAAACACGTAAAACAATGGGCGCAGAGGAAGCAATACTAATAAAATTGAGCTGCAACTTTAGTTAACTTGTGAATGAAACTAATTTAGTTTACACATCGCATTGTTTCTCCACTCGCTCTCAGTCTTTGCATTTACATACTCCAATGACCAGATTGGCAAATTCAGTATCAGCGAAACAGAATTTGAGGCATGAGACCACTCATTGCTTGAAAACACTCGTTCTTCATTCAGTCTATTTGTTTGTGACTACCCAGTCACATTAAAATCATACTCTCCGTATAAGCGTAGCATATGGATGTAGCATTTCAAATATTTTCAGAAAATAATGAAAGTGTTCACTTCTATTGCAATAAACATACTGAACATTTTGGTTCACATGCAGGATCATAGCAAGTAAAACTTTGACATTTCTTGTCAATATTGTTTTGTAATTTATCAACTCTTCGTGGATTTGTTTTATAGTCCCTGTATTTTAAACCATCCCATAAACAACTTAAAATGCCATAGCAAATGAAAATTTTTTGCTCTGTATTCAACTTCTGAAGCTTAACCAAACAATGTGTACACATCAGAGAAATGTAGGTCAACACATACACTTTCTGTATAAGGTCTCTAGTCAGCAATGTAAACAATAATCACACAATTGAATTACCAGCGGCTACGCGTTCTCTTACTGGCGCATAAGCAAGCAGGTACTGCGGGACAAGGGGCTCCTAAGTGAGCGGAGTAAGATAAAATATATACACTGCGTTAACTTAATTTGATATTCTTTTCTTTTGAAAAATATACCGTGTGCTCTTGTCGTTAGGATTAAGTATTTAACTTATTCATATTTAAAGAAACATTTATAGTTTCGTATAACCTATCTTCTCATTCTCTTCCCTATGTTGTTTCTGTTTGTTGCAGGTACAGTCAACATATATAACCAAATCTGGCAGTATATTGTTTACATAAAGAAGCAGTGCATTTATTTTATTAATATACTTAAATTATTTATTTGTTTGTTTATTTATTAAACAATGTTATATCGAGGATATATAAAACATACATCTGGGTTGCTTGAAAATAATGTGGTATGCATAATCAAAACTGAATTTTCTTAATTGACTAACAGTATTAAGAGATAGATAATGAAAATTATTCTACACACTATACTGTAAACAACGCTGCCCTATGGAGACCAAACGTGGAAAGAAAATGATGTAGATATAGGTATATTTTAAACAAGGAATGGAACGATCAACAAAACATGAATTTATAATTAAAAGCAATACAGTATTTAGAACGTACAGTACTTTTCCTCATACTGCGGACACCGCAAGATGGCTCGCGCCCCGGCCGCGCAGCTCGGACTTCCACTAAATCAGTTAAAATATCTCTCCAACCGTCCTATTTTCTCATGTTTACAATTAGAATAATAATAAACACACACTATATCATAAGAGATATTGGAAGTATTATTCTTCTCTATCCGTATATTTCTGGAAGCTTATCAAGAATTTTTCGTTGACATTGGAGAGTTCAATATAAAAAATTGAGTGAATTTCTCGCCTGAAGTATTCCTATAATTCTTCTAATGCATGGGCTTTGTTGCATACACTTTATTTTTCAAGTTCCCCCATAGATAAAAATCACATATAGTTAAATCAGGGGATCGCGAGGGCCATAATCGTTTACCCTATCTTCAAAAATTTAATGAATTAAATTTAATGACTCATCAGTTGTATATGCGGTAGCAAAGTCTTGTTAGAAAAATCTGATAGTTACAATCACATGACTTTCTGCGCCCTCTAGTGCTATACAGACTATTCCTACAAAAGTTTATTTTCCTATCTTCTTCATTTTAGTTGAAGTAAAACTTTCCGAAAATAGCTGCAGTACACATTTCGTTATAAATATAAAGGGAACAGTGATAGTCAAATCTTTAAGAACTAGACGCTATGTACTGGCCTTCAAATTCCATGCTCTTTGCATCCAGTCACGAGAAACAACTGAATATCGCAAGGGCATGAAAAGACTGACAAAGTGTTGAAGAATTCGAACCATTAATAAAGGATATCTCGGAAATGGCCGATGCCACAAAAACGTATTTGGAATAAATTTTATTTGCAATGTAAAATATTTAATATATGATATTTTAATCAACATTAATAAAATTTTTCAAAAAATGTTCCATGTAAAGTGAAGTTTGGGTTAGGGAAGTTTTCTTGAAAATCTTCGTGTCGCATTTTTTGAAAGGTACTGAATCTAAATACGAAGTTTGATATTTATCCGATTTTTTCCTTTTTGAGTTATTTTTTCACGGGCACACACACAAACACACACACACACACACACATGTTTCCAAAAATGCTATATTTGGAATCAGGGGGCCTCTAAACATGTATCTCCGTTTAAATCTCGGTATCGCATTTTTTGGGTGGAATGCAATACCTTCTCTACCTAGCACGAACATTTGGGTGCAAGAGAACATGCCGATATGAGGAACTGCTATTTAAGCTGGCAATAAATAATTAACACGCCTCTACCGTGCCTTTAATCTCTCATTCGGTTACAGGGGTTAATGCTTGAATGGCGAACCAATAAGAGTGGATTCATTCAGGGGCTAGCATGGACAGTCTTCGGGAGATATATTGTTTCAACCATTCAGGTGACATATATCGCTTCTCCACCCGTTTCATCGCCCAGCTAGGCTTAACCATACACCTTAACCATACGGTTATGCAGGTGTATAGAACTTCAGCTAAAACCAATGATAGGATAGCTCACCTAAGGCAGGTGAGGAACAAAAATGATGAGGAAATTCTGCCAAACATTCAAGAAAGCAAAATATCAAAAGTAACCAAAAGCATCGGCACGTTTTTTGCACCGACTGTACGTGATAGAAAAAGTAAAAATCCAGACTGATGTTCAATGTCAGTCATCTGTGTTGTGAGCAGATCCTTCCTGTATCTCTCTGCATTTATTGTTTGTTAAAAAATATAGGTTATTTTATTCTGTATGCATTTACTGCACAACAATGTTTGCTTCATGCAAGGAAATCTCGTGTGTAAAACCGAGTTTCTCTGTACTCCAATGTCTGTTATTTTGCGGAAAAATGTAGCCATATAAATGAAATATGAATCGTCAAAGAAGAAAATTATCGTGGGTCAACTACTCTGTGATTTTGCAAAGTCCATTTTCAGAAATTTATCCGAAATCTGATGATCAAATGAAAAATAAAGTGTATGCAACAAACCCCATTCAGTGTAAGAACTAAAGGAAAACATCAAACAAGAAATTCACTCAATTTCTGATATTGAACTCTCGAATCTGAATGAAAACTTCTGGAGATATACGGGAATCCATAGAGAGGGACGACATTTCTAACATCTCTTATGAGCCATGTGCTTATTGTCATTGTAAATGTAACTGTAACTATGAGAATGTGAGGCGGTTGCGGTGATATTGCGCTAGCAGCAGTGCGGTGACCGCAATATGAAGGGAAAAAAACACTGTAGTATGAACACGTAGAAGGGTCGAACCTCGGTACGGTAGCTCAGTAATAGAGGTTTGGCAGGAAAACCTAACACTAATGGCTTGAGTCTTTGTGTAGCTATGATTATTTCAAATATTATTCAACTTTCCAACTTTAGCCTAAAAATAACTGGTATGAAAGAGCAATTGAAGTACTTGGAGGAATAAGCCCAAAAAATCAGCTTTTCGTGTCATATGTAACTTTGTGACTTCTAACTCAATGCCTAAAACTACTACAGTGTGACAAACACCTAAGCTAGTGAAATTTATTATCCAGAGAACACGAAATCAAATCCTGCATCACAAATTAGTCCTAATGAAATCTATGTTAAAAAGACTTCATGGCTAGGCAAGGCAAATTTTCTCAAGCATAGTATAGGGCACAAAAGTTTAGTATACTTATGGAGACTTTACAGATTAGTATATCTTAAGTTTTCAGCAAAAGAGAGAGAGAAGAGCACTTTATTTTGAGATCTGGCATTTTCATTTTATGATCCTGATGCAAGGGAGATAGCTCAGAAGAAACTATGTGACCCTAACTTTTTCTGAAGTTTATTCATTATAGATTTTATAGAAATCTAAGATATGATGGAGTTGCTGAAGGAACCAGTGACTTTAAAAATTGACGTCACATGAGTTGAAGCAGTGATTTTAATACTGTTAACATCAGTTTTGTGTCGTTTAATCTAATGTACTACAGGGTCAGTTTTGACGAGCGCCCCGGACGTTTCGAAGGTCTCAACCGGCAGTCAAGCCTCCTGTAGCTCAGCTGCTTGCCAAGTGTGATCGACTATGGACGGTGTGGTGACCTAAGACATATTATGAAGTATACTGTACTTACCTCTTACAGAATGAGTTTGAAGTATTATATTTGAGTCTGTATGCGCTGCTGACGTTCTCAGATAACCTCCCATTGACTTCGCTCATCTTGTCTTCAGAAATTTACGAAATTTATTTGTGAAGCGTAAAAGTAGGGAAGTTTTATTTGAAAATGTTTGACGATATAGTTATTCTAGAGAAATACGATTAGCCCACTCCCCGACCTCACCCCTGTGACTTTTATCTGTGGGGAAAGTTACAAAATCGAATCTATAGGTCAAACCCGCCCATCGAGGAAGCATTGAAACACAATTTTCGTCAGAAATGTTGTTAATTTCTGAAGACAAACTCCATCGACTCAATGGGCACTTTATCCGCAGATGTTAGTAGTGCATACAAGCAGAGGGACAACACTTTCAGAATTTTTTGGTAAGAAGTTAGTACCATACATTTTATAATACCTTTCTTTCATATAAGGCCACCCACCGAGAGCGGGTCACGCTCGTCAAGCATCTGGGCCGCAGCAGGTTGTCTACCGGTTAACAGCTTCTGAAATATTCGAGATGCTTGGCAATTTTGGCCCGGCACTTTAGTTTAGAAACATGGAAACTCTACCAAATTAAGCCATTTTGTGAAAGAAGATTAACTAAAACATTAACCTATACACGAAAGTATAAACTAGGAAGCAATACATTATGGATTTATTTTTGTTGTGCAATTATACTTTACGAAATAGATATTTTTAAACACTTCAACAGTTATTTTGCCTACTGGTTTCAAATATATTAAATATATAAAAAAGAAGCAATGCATGGCAATAAACACTCCCCAATACTATGGAAAGCTTAAACAGTATTTATATGCAAGCCATTATAATGTAGTATGTGTCCTCCTCCCATTATTCAAAATGCAAGAGTGATGCCAGCGAAAATGAAACAAAAGCGATTGTTTGATTTAATACACCTGGAAAAATAAAACAAAGCCCATCCCAAATTTCCGTATCGTTTAAGAATATTCGGAGCAATAAGGAAGAGACATCTATAGAAAGAGCAGTTTAGATGGAGACTAAATCTACGAAGCAAGAGCGATGCTTTTAATAGCAGTAGTTAGTGATAGAAACGAATACACCGTATGCATTTAACTTTTCCTCATTATTAAACATGTACACTCGCTCAAAAAGGTAAAGACAGCAAATTGAAGCTATCTGCGTTAGGCTTATGCCTTCTGATAACAACTCGAGCGTCTGTTACAGTAGCGGTGTTAACGTGAAGCTTGTACTGCCACTGTAATGCGTGATACTGGCATAAGTTAAAGTGATGGAAGTTTCATTTTTCCATCTTTACTTCTTTTGTGCAAACGTACAACATTTAATATTGCGTTTTAAATATTACTAATAACGTTACTGCTGATCCCCACCTGAAATTGCTCTGCAGATATCCAAGGCACATTTATTTGCCTTCAGCCTGTATGTAGATATTTTGGACTACTTTCAGAGCTATGGTAAAAGTATAATCTGTGTTAAATATAATTTTTTGAATTAAGGGTATCTATTCATAGCTGAAATTTGCTAAACATTTACAAAAATTAACTTTTATGTCCAAAATACTTTAAACCGCATGCTACATTTACATAAAACCCAACAATGTACATTTGAAAAGTCAAATAATGCACATGTGTATATTACCAGCTCTGTTATATGGCTCAAAAACATGGAGGTCAACAAAAATAGAGACAAGCAATAGGTATCTGCTAAAGGAAAATGGAAAGGAAAATCTTGGGTATAACAATGAGAGATATAATGCAGAACCAAGAAATAAGAAAGAGGATATGATTAAACAATGCTGCGACCCCAGGAAGCTCCCTAAAAAGATGTGCAGGACACGTTATGAGACAGCATGTTATAAGGTGGACAAATAGAGTGATTTCTTGGTACCCCAGGATTGGTCAGAGAATCGTCCGCGGGTAGACTAACTGATGAGGACCTTCAGCAGCAGCTGGACCATGCTCCATGAGAAAGCAACTTAGAAAAAAAACTAGTGGAAATAGCCAGTAGATAATAAACTAGGTTGATCTTTTCCGGTAGGTATAGCTAATCGGGACTGCAAAATCCAGCTTCCTTTCACTTGAAAGAGGACCTGGCCCAAAAGGAATGTAGGTACGATCACTGAGAAATCACCTTGTGATTGACACTTGTGCGGTATGTAACAGCTGGCAAGAGCTCGTCAGATCGCTGACCAATCAGGTAATAAGGGTGAATTACCGTCAGAGGCATGACGTCATCGGCGTTGCAATAGCTATGGGTTCAGTGAAAATTTATGTGCGTTTTCACATGCTGGTCTGTTTCTTCGTTTGCAAGCATTTCATTTAGCGTAGTGTTCGGTAGTGTTATTCACAGTGATTCCGTAAGGATTTAATCTTTTATATAATCATGCCAATTATTTTATTGGTCAATGCTTATATGAGATTATTAAATGCTATATTTATTGACCTCCATCACTATGGAATGATTTATTATTGCTAATGTCGCTGTTGTTCCTTGGACTAACGTTGTACCATTACCCTAACAAAGATTTGAATAAGAAATTAAGAGGGTGCTGACCCAATAAAAGTATAATATGGTATATTATATTCAGAACTTTACTGTCTTTGATATCTCGCGATCTTGTTCTCATCCTACGAACAATTAACTATTAACATTAATTCGTAGAATTACGGGTGGCATACTTTAAAACGTCTTACATGCGTGGTAAATGCAAGCCGCACGTGTTATTAAACGCCAAGCTAGGGAACTTGTATATGCTATTAGAGAATACTTTGAAAAAGAAAGGGATAATGGTGGCCCTCTAATTCCCGTGAAGAAGGTTCTTGCAACGTTAAATCTGAATTTTAAAAAATACAGTTGTAAATATATGTCAAGAGAAATCTAACGCACAAGAATAATTTGGCCCTACAGCATTACTTATGATACCTGAAAAAAATTTTGATAAACGTGCAGCAGCCGCTGCAGCGGACAGCGAGTAAATATGTCAACAGTGTACTGACCAGCCGCGTGGCAGCAGGGACGTCAATCACAAGGCAATTTCTCACCCGTAAAAATGGGCTAATTGTGATTGTAAAAATACTAGACTTTTTCTCTCAGAGATTTTTAAAGCTTCAACAAGTGACCATAAAACCAAAGCCTAATGGCCTGTATGTATTTTCAATGCCTTTTATTCTACTTACCTTTTCTCGCACTTTTGCGGCGCATTGAAAATGTTCCGTAAGTTGTAATCAATGTTGTTAAAATTTGCAGCAGAAACTCAGAGATAATGAACTCAAGAAATTACCAGATAGTTCATTCTACAATTTTTAATTGCTCAAGATATGATTTAATTCGACCACTGACAAATTCTTAAAAAATTATAGTTATGGGTTTAAAGAAAGAAAAGTAAAAAATTTTTATGTATTGTATATTAATACTTAAATGACGTAATATATTCATTTTTGTCAAAATTACAATTTCTATATCGTGTGTAACGCCTCATAAATTGGTATAATAAAAATAAAATACCTTGTCTTTCTCAAACACTATTAAAGAGATATGTATGAAGTTTAAAATTATAACCATTATATCATTATAATTATGGTATAGCAGCACATGGCTTAGTTTTGAAAACTTTTGGATAAAAACTACAAGATTTAGACACTTCACTTATGGGCCTTAAGAGATTTCAGAAGGAGAAAATCTAAACTATAGAAGTCACTTACTTGAATCCCTGACTTCGGATGCTGCTCTTGAGGGAGTCTCTGGCAGTAGGAGCTGGTGAAGGATCAGCCTTACCGTTGCGACGCGGCAAGGTGCCTGATCTTTGTTCCTCCCGTTCTATAGCATACTTGTTGGTCAGCACTGGAGTGCCAGCTACTTCTCCACTACCTGAAAAGTATGTCACAACCTCATGTTAAGAAGCTTTATTCTACCTTGAAGGCGGTATACGGAGGAATATGGAAATAAAAATCATGTGAAAGAAAAGAAGGTATAAATAAAATCCACAAATTCCAGTACAGACGAAATTCATTAGAAGAATCGCAAATTCCTATCTGTCAACGATAAAATATCTTGTTATATGCTTGTATGTGCCGCTTTCTCAGAGACAACAATGAATCTTAGACTAGGCGGACCGCACATTGGTTTGGACTGAGTGACAGTTCCGCATTTAGCGCAAGGTTTCATTTTCAAGTGTGTGTATTAGCTGTTGAGTTCTGGCAGTTGCATGAGACGGAAATTTGCCGCTTGTGAAGAGAAACATAGTGTCAAGTATTAACAACAAATTACTCATTATACCTCAAAAACCGAGCGAGTTTGTTCAGCGGTAACGAACAAAGTTCGCATTCAGGAGGTCCCGGATTTGATTTCCGTCGGGGCGGCAAACATGGCCTCAGGTTTTTCGTGATTTTCCCAGGTTGGTAGGCGTATGCTGTGGTGATTCTTCTCCCACGAATTTCCTGCTCGCATAATTTTCTTTCAAGTGTTTCAGAGTGAAGTACCAGCAACGGCGGCGAGTGTGTTGCGGCGGGACGGTGGAGTTTGTGCTGTGTCAAATTGTTCTCCCGGCACTTGGTTGGCCAGCTGGTGCCCATTTCTGGCGTGCTCACTCCGGGACCCTGGGATGATGCTGCCGGCATCAGAATTGGTGTTCGTAATCCTTAGGGACCCCGCACTTGCTAACACAGGTCTCCCCTTTATCCCAGGGTCACTAAGTCACAAAGGCCTACAATTGGCTACGTACGGGCTGAGCTCCAGGGGCTGGGCCCGCCTCCGTCTGACAATTCTGAATACCTTACAAAAGGGTATTTGCAGTGTGTTTTTAATTGGAGTCGTTCATAGAAATGCGGAAAGGAGCAGGTATATTCCGCGAGAACCACGAAAGTTACGAATATTATTACAGGACTGGACATATTATTTATTATATATACTCTATCGTTACGTAGGGTACATTCAGGTTCTATGTATTGATTGACAACTGCTCTGACACTAAACTCTGATGAAATAGATAT
The DNA here is from genome assembly GCA_030765065.1 of Deroplatys truncata. Lineage (NCBI taxonomy): Eukaryota > Metazoa > Arthropoda > Insecta > Mantodea > Mantidae > Deroplatys > Deroplatys truncata. The sequence goes on from CM060979.1 coordinate 66,151,541, forward strand.
TATCAGTATATATATATATATATATATATATATATATATATACCGGGTGAGTCTTCTCAGCCTGCGGATTGAGAAGCTATGCAGTCCCTGCGTTGTGCAGGCTATGCCATAAACACTGTCCACTGCATGGCGCCGTATCAATTTCGGCCGAATTGGCTGCTCTACAGCGCCGTGTACGCAGTGACGTGCACTCGTAGCGCAACAACGTGCGCGTTGGCCTTCAGTGGTGAAGGTCTCAAGTTCAAACATTGTCACTGAAGGTACTTTTTGTATTTAATAAATTTAACGAGAACTGATAGTTTGTCATGGAAGTGTCGTTTTATTTAATTAGTTTAATTATGTGAATTTCATTAAAATACAGATTGTTACTTGTTAAAATGCGCTTTAAAGATAATCATAAATAAATGCAAGAAATGAATAAAAAACTCATTTATTCCCAGGCGTGATTTCAACTTCCCCCCTTCACCACGTTAAGTATTACACTACTAGAGCACGTTAACAAAGAGCACCACAGTAGCCCTAATCAGCGGGCTGATGAATGCGACGTCAGCACTTGCAATTCGCAACTTCAGTAAAATTCAGGGTTGCCTAGTTACCAATCCGTAGGATGAGGAGACTCCCGCCAAATATATATATATATATATATATATATATATATATATATATATATACCTTTTATTCTTTAGAGCATAATTGTTAATATATTCAAGTAATGTATATCTACAGTTCTCAGTTTAAGATTAATAAAGTTGATTGAAAACTGCAGTTCATAAGAAAACGGGATATCTGTGTTGAAAAAGGTATCCATTCATTTGTTATATGAGGGCAGTTCTTAAGAAATAATTATTTTTCTTTTTTAGCCTATAAATATCATACCTTGGACGAGAGGAGGCGGTGATACTGGTGGAGTAGAGGTTGTGAGAACGGTGTCCGAAAAACGGGAATGCTGGGATGCTCTGTTACTACCTCGAGCGATGATCCCCAGCTCCCTATCTCCGTCCTCATAGTACCTGCAAAATATATATAATTTATCAATCCCAGTTATATGAATACATAAGCAGTTAACTTCAACTGTTCACTGACGGCCAGGTAAACACGGTCTTGAGAGTGCTGTCTGCAACGCCAATAGATTGAACAAGAGATGGGGGATTGTTAGCTACAAGGTCTCTGTCAAAAGTTGAGGCAGTATTTTTAATAATTTCAGTCCAATTATATAATATGTAAATTCAATAACAGCCCGCCTTGAAGCAATATGTGTATGTAATAATTTGTAAAATGTATCTAATAGTCATTGCATATGCTTATATTATTGTATCCATGTGTAATAATGTTATGTGAATATATTACGTAATTTAATAATGTAGGAGCTGTGAGAATAATAAGTTAAAAGTTGCTAACAATGAGGTAACCTTAAGTCAATAATGAGTAAGAACGTTTAACAGTACTACTTGTGATTCTTGGAATAACAATAATGTAACTTTACTGACAGTTTATAAAATAGCCAATTAACACCCAGAAAAAGCTTTAGTTAAATGAAGGTATTCTATTGGAGTAGGATTAGCCAATCAGAAACTGAAAAGAACAAAATTTTACAAATTTAGAGTTCAGTTGCCTGCAGACAGAGTTACTAACAAGAAGCAAAAAGTGTCCTCAAGAAATATAATATGTATTCGTGTGAGACGAAAAATAAGTGTTAAAAAGTGTAATTAATTAATGAAAATAATGTCACAGCTCTCTATATCAGTGAAGTGTTATTTAAATGGCATCAAGTATTAATAAAAAAAGGAGTGAAGTAAAATTATAATCTCTGTAAGCCTACATTCTTGTCGCATCACAACCCAGCCAAGATATCCGTGTCTCTAATAATAGTACTGACGCAGCCGAGGCAAACATAAATATTAAATATTTAAAGAAACAGTCAAATTACAAAGTTAATATTTTTTTTTAAACTTGGGGCAAAGGCCACCTGAAATTACATTTGGGGCGAAGGCTACCGGAAACTGTTTACCATACGTGCGGTTGCAACTACTACAAGTTCGGCTCCCCAACAGTTGAAATATAATACAACTCTTTTCAATACAAACTACTTTAAATTGACGCCCAAGTGTGGTGCAAACAACGTAAAGACAATATCTAATTCAAAGTCCAGAAAAAGTTCAACTTAATTTCCTTTCTTCCTTGGTGTAATGCTTAGAAATTGCTATGACTGCTAATCACTATTCAGTTGTATAAGTTAATGCAAGCAAATGATAGTAAATAAAAATCTGAAGCGTTATATTTACACGGCTTTCCTTACCCATGCTTTTAAAACTATTCTATCCAAAGCTTACTCTTCTATTCACTTCTTGTTAATTAAGATAAAATTCTACACAAATGGGTGCATTACACACCAGCTGGCTTAGCCGATGTTACACGATGTTCTCAATTGACCATTAAAGGAATTTCAATGACCTTCCCTTACATACTTTATGACATTTTGTAAAAGGATATTAAAGACACTTATGTTGAATCCTCTAATTTGCCCTTATAATTTACCGAGCGGTATGGCTCTGGCGACAACGTCTGTGGTCTGCATTAGGGAGGTCATGGATTCGTTTCCCGCGGCCCACCTTCCTGACCAATGGTTTTTTCGAGGGTTTCTCCGGATCGCTAGGCGAATACTGGGAATCTTCATTACATTTGCCGAATTTCCTGTCCCTCCATTTCACCTCCATTCTCATTTCACTTCACCTTCAATCTGTTTGGCTGTTTCAGGGTTAAAAGGTCGGCGGGAGTCTCGGGGTTGCATGGCAGGGAAAAGGATGCTCTATGAATAATTCGTCCCCCGGAATGGGGGCGGTCTCTGAGTTCCGGGCCCCTCAGCAGGACGTGCAACCCTGCAGGGGAGAGGGGAGCAGGTTGCACCAGCTGCACCTGAGAATTTCAGTCTGTAAAAGGTAGGGACCCTGCCCTCTGTCCTACGTGATTCCTGGTCCAGCCGCCCTCTGTCTTCTCCCATCTCACCCTTCCCTCTCGGGGGCGCCCCGATATGTCTTAGGCACAAAAGTTCTTCATAGATTGAGGTACTAAGTTCCCCTCCGCTCCTAATGCTACACTTATAACTTCAATTTCGGTGATAATCTAATTACAGACGATATTCACATCCACGGCTGTTATATTTCTAATTTCTTTAACCCCACTCCCTGGCAGTCTTCCACATTCTAGAAATCTTATATAGCTTTAAGAAAATATATATTTAGCGGTGAAAGAATTAACGGATTACTTGAGTAATTTTTTATAATCGCAGTATTTGAAAAGCTCAACGTTTGTACCTTCTCTTTGGTTCTGTAGATGTTTAGCAGCATAATGGATACTAGTTTTCACATAATACAGAACCCTCTGTTATCAATATTCAAAGAAATAGAGGTAAAACTAATGAACATGAAGAACCCACCTAGAGATCAGCGGTACAATCGTTTTGGAAATGCCATACGAGTATTAACCAACGAAAAAACAGTCTGAAATATTTATTATAAATATCGTTTGAGAATTGCGGATATAACCCTGGCCACAACTTTCTCTCTTTATATACAAACTATTCAGCATACGTTAGTATTAAACTGGATTACAACATGCGTCATAAATCATAACCTTCTTACATAAGGGTTATTAAAATGTTTTAAATGTTTACTATGACTTTTTACTTTCTCTAATACGTATAGTAAGGAGGGGAAGTATTGTATTCCACCCAAAAATTCGATATCGAGATTTCAACGAAAATACATGTTTTGAGACCCCCTGAATGCAAACGAAGCATTTTTAGGAACATGCCCGTGTGTGTGTGTGTGTGTGTGTGTGTATGTGTGTGTCTGTGAACAGCATAACTCAGAAACGAACAGTCGGATAAACACCAAACTTGATATTTAGGTTCAGTATCTTCCAAAGATGCGACACGAAGGTTTTCAAGAAAATCCCTCACCCCAGATTATCCTTTACATGGAACATTTTTAGAAAATTTTAATTTTCCCAAAAATGGTTCTAACGATTTTGATTAAATATCATATGTTTAAGATATTTTCATGACAAATGAAATGTATATCTCGAATTTTCTGAGAATGTCTCCAAAAGTATTCTTCATTTTGAACGACTTTTGCATAACTGGTAAACCATAAGAGATAGACCAAATTTTTACTACACAAAAAATGTAGATCGCGTTAAAATACACAATTTGTGTCAAACAAGTTTTGTTTTTGTTTTTGATTGAACCATTTTCGAGATATTGCTTGTTATTCCCTTAAATTTTCCAATACTTATACTTTTTCTCAAATTTGTTATTAAATTTTTTGTCCTGGTAATGCAAAGAAAATGGAATACTCCACATAGCAACCAGCTCTTAAAATATTTGACTGTCGCTTAAAGCCTACCAATTCCCCTTGCATCTGCAAGAAAATTAGCAATAAGATTAACATCTCGATTAACATAAAGCATATGGAGAATAAGGGTTTGTAAAAATAGTTTGTACAAGAGTAGAGAAAGCCATGTGAGTGTAACACATCAGATTTTTATACTAAATCCTGCACAAATCTACAGTATTGATTAAAACGTCAAGTAAAGGAGTAAGTATCGCATAAAATATCGTATCACTATAAGCAGAATCTTATTATATTTTGTTTTTCTTAGTCTGTTTATACTTTCTATAGTAAGCATAGTAAGCAGAGAAAGTATTGTATTACATCCAAGCATTCAATACCGAGATTTCACCGGAAATACATGTTTTGAGGCGCACTGAATCCAAATGAAGAATTTTTGGAAAACATGTCTGTGTGTGCTGTGAGCAGCATAACCCAAAAACGAAAAGTCGGAGCAACACCAAACTTGGTATTTAGATCAGTACCTTCCAAAAATACGACACGAAGATTTTTAAGAAAACCCCCATCATAGAATACCCTTTAGATGGAAGATTTTTCAAAAACTTTGATTTTCTAAAACATGGCTCTTAGATTTTGTTTTCTATACCGTATATTAAAGATATTTATATGAAAAATAAAATGTATATATTGAATTTTCTGGGAATAGCCTTTGAAGTCCTCTTTCACTTGGAAGAAATTTTGTATAATCTTGTATAACTCGAAAACGTTAAGCGATAGACGAAACTTCCACAAGAAAGCGTAGATCTCTTTAAGGCACACAATTTATTTCAAATAGTCTTTGTGAAATAAGCCATTTCTGAAATATCCGTTGTTAATATTTCGAATTTTTCATTACTTGGTCATTCTCTTAAAGTCCTACCAACATTCATTTGTTTCTTGCGGTTGCATGGAAACAGATGAAATTTTAATGCCAACTTATAACGTCGAATTCTTAAAGATTTGACTATCGCTATTCTCATTGTATCGATAATGAAATGTGTAGTGCAGCTATTTATGATTTATTTGGATTTAAATGTAGTAGATCGAGAAATAAGCTTTCATAAGAATAGTTTGTATACCCTAGAGAATGTCATGTGAATGTAACACATCAGATTTGTTTCTAAAATTTCTTTTATATTTAATGAACCTTAATACATGTATTTTCGGAGAAATATGGATATCGAACTTTTGGGGGAATACAATACATCCTCTCCCTACTAGGTACATGGTAGAGAAAGTAAAAAGAATAAAACGCCCATTATGAGCTGCACATCGCATTTTCTGAAGTAAATAATTACCATGTATAAATACGCTCAAGTTTTACCCGACCTAAAAGACGAAACTATAATTTATGTCTGGGAAATCAGATTGTACCCCGTACACACACAGACATGCTTATATGCGTGTCTGTTTGAAGAAAGTTTGTTGCTGCTACGTAAGGAAAGCCAGTTTGAAGAAGATGTACTATATATCGACTGTTGGGAGCCGAACTTGAAGTAGTTGCAACCGCACGTATGGTAATAAGTTTCCGGTAGCCTTTGCCCTAAATGTGCTTTCTGATGGCCTTTGCCCCAAACGTTTAAAAATATTAACTTTGTAATTTGACTGTTTCCTTAAATATTATATATCTAGCTTCCCTCGGCTGCGTCAGTATTTATATTTTTAGAGACATGAATGTCTTAGCAGGGAGCGGTGCGACTGAAGAATGTAGGCTTACACAGATTATAGTTTTACTTCACTCCTTTTATTAATGCTTGACACGATTTAAATAACACTTCACTGATATAGAGAGAGCTGTGAGGTTTTTTTATTAATTAATTGCACTTTTTAACACGTAAACTATTTTTGTCTCACACAAAACATGTATTAAATTTCTTGAGGACGCATCTTGCGTCCGGTTAGAAACACTGTCTACAAGCAACTGACTTCTGAATTTGTAAATTTTGCTCCATTTTAGTTTCTGATTGGCTAATCCTAGTCCAATAGAATACCTTCATTTAACTGAAGCTTTTTCTGGTGTTGATTGGCTATTTTATAAGCTGTCACAAAAATTACATTATTGCTTTCAAAAATTACAAGTAGCAGCATTATTAAGCTTTCAAATTCATTATTGCCTCAAGGTTACCTCATTGTTACCAACTTTTAACCTATTTTTCTCACAGCTTCTACATTATTAAATTACGTAATACATTCACATATCATTATTACACAGCTATACAATAATATAAACATTAATATAATGACTGTTACATACATGTTTATATATTGTTACATATACATATTGATTTAAGACGGGCTGTTATTGAATGCATATATTATATAATTAGACTGAAATCTTTTAGGTGTTAAAAATACTGCCTCGTGTTAGAACAGCATAATTCATAAACGAAGTTTTAGAGAAATATTCAACTTGGTGTTTAGGTTCATTATCTTTGAAATATGTGACACGAAAATTTTTAAGAAAATTCCCCATTCCAAATTATTCTTTACGTGGGAATTTTTTAATCTCTGATTTTCTAAAAAATAACACTTGATTTTGATTAAAATACCATATATTTATTATACGGGTTGAACGATCCTTCACGCAACCGGTTTCGCAGCGTGCGGCCGACCGGCGAGGGTGGCTGCTGTGTCGGCGGTGCGGTAGACAGGAAGTCTGCAGTAAATATAAAACAGTTTGTCGCGTAAGTTGTTTGTAACATAGATAACATAAACACTTGAAAGAAAACCAAATTACTAACGTATATTAAGCAAGGATATTTTGGAACTGCCTCCCTTTGTTTTTCGAGCATTTCTGACATCTGCTAAGGAAATTACTCATCACACTCTGCAGTTCCCTCTGAGAAATGGTAGCAATTCCTTGACGAATTTTATTTTTAGGTGCATCAAAGTGTGTAGACTTGTTTTGCATATTTTGTCTTTTAATGCCCCCAGAGATAAAAATCACAAGGTCTTAAATTGGGAGACCGAGGGAGTCACATGTTGTTAGTGATAACTCTATCTTAAAACACGTCATGAATTTCCTGTAATGAGAAGTTCGCTGTATGTGCTACTTGCGCATGATTTCAACCTACGTGAGGTGAAATATACATCCGCCTCCGCCGACATAGCGGTCAGCGCTGCCGGTAGTCCCACGGTTACGTCAAACATTGCTCACCCAGTATTTACAGGAAAAAATGCATATCTTGAATGTTTTGGAAGTAGTCTGTAAATTCCTGCTCATTCGAAAGGATTGCGTATAATTATATACAATGTTAGATTTAGGAGATAGACAAAATCAACTTCTTCTTTTTCCTGCTTCTTTAGGGGATTACTCTCCTCTTTGTAGGACCTAAACTTCCAAGGACTTACCAGCCAATGCCTTGAGTCAGAAGCCCATCGAGGAGCAAGCGAATTCTAGATCACACATATCCAAGATGCATCATCAGCCCAATGCTTGATATGGCGGTGAAGAAGATGAAAATGAAATTTATTGATCAAAGGGATCATAGGGAAATTTTCAGATAAAGTTACTAAACCCAACATTCTCCCAATGACCGAGGAAAATCGCGTTTAAACAAGGGACCTCCCGAATGCGTCGCAGACATTACAACGGCGCCACCTCTCTTGGCAGGCAGAACTCTATTACAAAAAATCTGATGTGTTACACTCACATGACTTTCTCTACTCTTGTACAATCTAATTTTACAAATGCCTATTCTCCATATGCTTCATGTTAATCGAGATATCGAGATGTCAATCTTATTGGTAATTTTCTTGTAGAAGCAAGGGAAATATGGTAGCTTTTAAGCGATAGTCAAATATTTTAACGCTGGTTGCTATGTGGCGCATTCCATTCTCTTTGCATGTCCAGGACATAAAAAAAATGAATAACGCATTTGAGAAAAAGTATAAGTATTGGAAAATTTAAGGAAATAACAAGCAATATAACGAAAACGGTTCACTCAATAAAAGAAATGTATATGACATAAGTTGTGTATTTTAATGCGATCTACATTTTTTGTGTAGTAAAATTTTGTCTATCTTTTATGGTTTACCAGTTATGCAAAAGTCGTTCACAATGAAGAATACGTTTGGAGACATTCCCAGAAAATTCGAGATATACATTTCATTTCTCATGAGAATATCTTAAACATATGATATTTGCATCAAAATCGTTAGAGCCATTTTTGAGAAAATTAAAATTTTCGAAAAATCTTCCATGTAAAGGGTAGTCTGGGGTGGGGGATTTTCTTGGAAACCTTCGTGTCGCATCTCTGGAAGATACTGAACCTAAATACCAAGTGTGGTGCTTATCCGACTGTTCGTTTTTGAGTTATGCTGTTCACAGACACACACACAGACACACACACACACACACACGGACATGTTTCCAAAAATGCTTTTTTGGATTCAGGAGGTCTCAAAACATGTATTTCCGGTGAAATCTCGGTATCGAATTTTTGGGTGAAATGCAATACTTCCCCTACTTACTATACGTAGTAGAGAAAGTAAAAATGTAACAATTTATTTCCAATAACTTTACTTTTGTGACATAAATTATTTACAAGTTGCCCGTTGTTTTAGTATCGTCTTTCAGAGAGACTATGAAAAATATCGATACCTTCATTTAGAGGTATTCACAGTTATTACAGTTGGTATTTATCTTAGGTAAGTGAAACCTTAGCGCATTTAACATAATTATATTCATTTGACAACGTGGCCGTAAGGCATGTTCCCTTCCTACTTCCTCTGACATGCAGAAAACAGGGAAAAGACGTATTGCATTCGATTCAAAAATTCGTTATCGAGATTTACTGGGAAGTACTTGCCTTGAGGCTCCAATGAAAGCAAAATGTATAAAAAGATCCGTACGTATGCCTGTGCGTGCGTGAACAGCATACATTAAAAATGAAATATTGGTTAAATGTCAAACTTGGTATTTAAGTTGAGTATCTTTGAAGATGCAGCACGAAGATTATAATGAAAAGCCCCCAACCTAAAATATCCTTTACACTGGAAAATGCTAATGTTTGATTTTCTCAAAAACAGTTCTAACGATTTTTATTAAAATGCCATATATTTATTATATTTAGATAACAGATAAAATGGATGCGGGAAAATATAATTATACATATAGTTTACACACCTGCAGTCTGTGTCAGAATATGAAGACCGACATTCAGAAAGTCCCAAGGCACTGTCAGCGGATCTCTGGGATGTTCTCGCTGATCTTCTGAAGGACGCTGTTCTTGAACGGCCGGAGTACCTGCTGCTGGAAAATCAAACACATTTCAAGGTAAGTATTTTTTATATTTTTAAAGGTGATGTTGTGGACCAAAACAAGAAAAAAAATCCAGTAAATATGAAATTAATGAAGACACTAGTTATAAATATGTTCGTGTTTATATAGAGTAGTGGAATTTTATAATAAATTGACCACGGATGCAGGGACATTGAGCATCAGTTATTTTAAAATAAAGCTTTATAATTGCTTAACAGAAAAGCCATTTTTGCAAACAATGAAATTTAGTGTTGTAATATAATTAGTATTAGCTGATGTTATACTAATGTTGTTGACGGCCTATTCATGTACTTGATTTTGGGCAAATAATATTGATTAATTCATTGGTTATCTAATCACAGGTTATCAATGTGCTCGCAATCTGTAAATAGTAGAAAAGTAGAAATGGACCAAATATGTATCATGCTCATCAATACGCGAGATCAAAGATGCACACACCTGTTGCAAAATATGAATTAAAAACTAAAACAGAGTTGAAGCTGTGCTTCTCTGCCCTCGAGGTAGAGCAGCTTGCAATTACCCATGGATATAAGATAACCATTCATCGTTTGCTGCCGAACACTCCTATTGTTACCTCTCTGCCCTAAGTAATGACATCGTCAAACAGTAGAGAAAAGGGTATATTAGTTACCGTAACCCATGGGAAATAATTTTACACGTTAATAAACAGACCTGCAGATAAAGCGACTTTGATGTGTCTATGCAACTTGCATCAGCGCGTGTTTTCCTGGGGGTAATGCCAACTGCAACATTTGAAATGCTTTTCTCACTGTGCTTTGCATCTGGTTTTGTTATGGAAATGAATTTGACGACAAAAAATTGACATCGTTAAATAACGCTAGCTCTTTTTGCTCCGATTTCAGATACAAGCAACTTTTAGAGTGCACAGGCTTTTAGACATACGCCAGAAGCAAACGTCTCAACACAGAGTTGAAACTAATAATTTACATATTATGAAGTTTATGCGAATATGCTATACGGATCTTCAAGTAAAAGTTCCATTTTCGTTATCCAATAACATCCGGTACATAATTTATTGGAAATGCGTTATGAACGTACGTATAAAGGCCTTTGCTACTTGATTTATTAATCCCGGTAGATGCTAAGGCCCTTAAGACTCTGCTAGAAAATAAGACTTAAAGAAGATATACTTATGTAGCAAAGGAAAAAAAATTGATATTGCATTCATATGACCTTCTCTATTCACTCTTCTACGAATTATTGTTACAAAACCATATCCTTATATTTCTTTATTGTTAATCGAGATAAATTTTCATTTCACATTTCCATATTTCTTATAAATATAAGAATGGAGGAGATTAAAGGGATGCCAGATTTTTAGGAAGCGGATGCTTTTGAAAACGGCGGCGCCGTGGCCGAGTGGTTAGACCGCTCGCCTCCCAACGAGGCGGCGCGGGTTCAATCCCAGGGACCTGCATGTGGGATTTGTGGTGGACGAAGCGGCGTCTGGGCGGGTTTTCTCCGGGTTCTCCGGTTTCCCCCGCCATTAATTCCACCAACTGCTCCATCATCATTTCCTTTCATTTCACCAACATTTCGTTTCATCTACTTCCTTCATCCCATACCAGGCATCGGGCTGATCACCCCCCATCCTGGATGTTCTTTCTGATCCATGAGTGTCTGCTCCTCGACGGGCCTCTGACCGCAGGCACCCGCTTGTAAGTTGGGGGGTGTAAGTCCTACATAAGAGGAGGGTAAACAGATAATGAATGAATGAAGGATGCTTTTGAAATCCCGTTTGCATGACCACAAAACATGTGAATAGCGACTTAGGAGTTGAAAGAAAATAAAAGTATCTGGCAATTCAAGCCAATAATAAAGAATATCTCGGAAATGGCTAATGCCACAAAAAATATATTCGACATACGTTGTTTGTTTTAACGAGATATGTATTTTTTGTCTAGTAAGATTTTGTCTCTCACAGTTTTCAAGTTACTAGTGAAGACGACTCCACAGACTATTCCCAGAAAACTCAATGTACACATTTTATTTGTTATAAAATATAGTGTTTTTGTCAAAATCGTTGGAGCTGCTTTTTGAAGAAAGAAATAAAAGTAGAACTTATTTTCATATAAAAATCGTGAAAATTTTCGCATCTTATCATTAGAACATCTTACCATACTGAACTTTGAGACGATACAACAACACACGGTGAATATTTTAATAATGTTATTATTATTATTATTATTATTAAATAATTTTATTAGACAACTTTATTAAATTTATAATTAATAAGAAGAGCTACTTTCGATCCGGACTTGGCAGCAGGCTGCGGAGATAAAAACAGTGAGTCACACGTGATGAAAAAAAACTGACAAAGGACTTTTTTCTTAAACACCTCCACAGCCTAGATGGAAAGGAGTCGAAAAGACAAATGGCCGTTCAGTCTTTGGAGGCCAACGTCGCTATTAGAGAAAATTCTGAGTGGTTCTAAAACCACCAGGGTAAATGAAACATGTGTACTCTGTGTGTCAACCCCAATTAGGATGAGAGAAATGCAGCATCTTTGGGACGGAGGTGAGGGGGAGTCTTATGTCGACAAGGCAATACAGTATCTCGGTTTAGGCATGTAACAACGCTTGCGCTTTAAGAATATCTTACCGAGCGGGATGCCCCAGGTGGTTACGTCTGCGGCCCGCGTTTGGAAGGTCACGGTATCGAACCTCTGTGACCACCCATTCTGACCCATGGTTTTTTGGGGTTTTTTTTCGGGTCGTCAGGTGAATGCTGTAGTGGTTTCTTTCATCCCCCGAATTTCCTGTACCTCCATTTCGTTCCATTTTTCATTTCATCCATTTGGTCTCTTTCAGGGTCGGAAGTCTCGGCTTTCGGCTGGCTGCCGGGGTATCCGGACCTCCTTGAGAAATATTGGACCCCCTCTGTGTGGGATGGAGTTCCCGATCTACCTGTCCGTCTGGCGGGGTGTCTTTATCGCGAATCTTAGGGAACCTCATTGTGCCGCCCTCTATGCTGTAGTGGTTACCATGCTAGCCTCTAGTTATCAAGGTCGCGGGTTCAAACCCGGCGGAGGGCGTGGACGTAAAAATCCTTAGCATGGCTTCCTTCGTAAGGGAAGTAAAGCCGGTGGTCCCGTGTCGTAGATTTACGGCACGTAAAAGAACCTCAAGCCTGCTAAGAGACCTCTGAGAAACATTTCCGGTCTTTCACGCCCAATATTGTGGCGAGCACATGTCAGGTTGGTAGACCCTGCGTTGAGTCAAGCGTTCGTAATAACTAGTGTGGTACACCTGGTTATGTTTGTATACTGGAAGGCTTGATTCAAATGTTGGTCCTACTGATTAGTTAGTTAATTTGATATTTGGAATGCTCCAGTAGATTGAAGTTTAACAGGAAGTTGGGGTGGGGATAATGTAATATAAAAAGGGTTGAGTTAGTGTGTTTCGCTCTCTTCTCTATTGGGTTTGTGTACTGTGCGAGGAACATGCGAGTGTGCTCGACCTTCGTGGACCTCGTGAAGGGACATGGCTGCATAAGTATCCTGGAGGTTAGAGGTACTTAGAGAATTTAGTAATAAACTGTGTTATTGGTAAGTTGAATCCTTTTTCATTATGCCTCCCGTACTATGTTTCCCGGTCCTCGGCATTGTACAGTCAAGCGAGTGGTGTTAGTTCTTACGTCCCCTTTGTCCGGCTGAGCTAGGAGGTTAGAAGTTCGGAATGATTTTGGTATAGCCGTGACAATATATAATGGGACGCTAAGGACCACAGCAGTTAAAGAGCGTTCATAAATAAAACAAAACAAAAAAAATCTATCATTGCTGTGCCGTCACTCCTGCTTCCGGCGGCGTCTCCTCTCGTCTCATCCTTCCTCCCGGGGACGTCTCCTCGTGGGGCGTAAGTACAATATCCACTCTAGATCGGTGCCGAGTCTCCTCTGTAGTAAATTCAAACCAATCAAATCCAAGAGTATCATTGCCTATGGATGGATAGCAATAGCTCGCGAGTGGTAAAGATATTTGTTCTATACCGCAATCATCTCCAAAAGCATAGAGTAAAAAAGAAGTGAATTAAATAGGTGAGCTTTTTAAACACTAATAGATTATTTCAGCAGCGCGGTCCAAATTCTAGGCTTTGAAATTTATTCTCACAAACATGGCATATAGCATTAAACTAAAGAAAGACATAATGGACAGCTGCATTCTACCCCACCTACTGTAGGGAGTTTAAGTTTGGTCCTTAACAGGCAGAGGAATAAAAATGTTAGAAACATGTCAAAGGAAAATGGAGAGAAAGATTCTTGGCGCCAGTCTTCAGGATAGAATCTGCAATGAAGACTTGAGGAAGATGGCAGGCATCAAATACGTAACAACATCAGCCATGCACACAAACTGGAAGTGGGAGGATGGACTACACCAGGTGGATCCATTAAACAACAACTTGGGACCCAAGAACCGGTCACAGAAATGTAGGAAAGAAGATAAGATGGGTCGACTACCTAAAATTTCACTTTGGGGCCAACTAGACTACAAAGGTTAAGGACCGAAGCGAGTGGAAACAATTGAGAAAAACAACGGAAGAATAAGGATCCTTCCCGCGCTAGCTAAGCGGGAGCGCCAGAACAGTCACCTTGTATGCCAAGAGGCCTTGCCCTTCTGGGATTGTATGGGTTAATTCTTAATTCTTAATAATTGTCTATCTGCATAAAATCCCAAGAAAAGGCCCCTGGCAGTCCTTCCTTCTCCTTATTCTAGAATCCAATTAGCACCTCTAAGCATGCTGACGCAAAGGAAGGAAATTTACCGAGGCCGGCAGAGCAACTAACCAAAAATTGGCGAAATTCCTCAGTCCTCCCACGTAGCAACGAGTTGTTACCCTGGCAACTTAAATACCAATTTTGGTATTTATCCAAGTTTTCGTTCTTGAGTTATGCTCCTCACAAACACAGACACACACACACACACACACACACACACACACACACATGGACTATTTCATAAAAATATTTGCTTTTGATTCAGGAGGCACAAAACATGTATTTCCGGTGAAATATGGACATTCAATTTTTATAGAGAATACATTATGAGTAGGTTGCAGAGAAAGTAAAGCGATAACGTAAAAATTAAAGAAAAAAATACAAAATAACAGACCAAATAAATTCATAGCTCGTAAGTAAGATGCGTTGTCTTTAAAACTCAAGGCGGTATTATTAGACAGTTAAGTTTTTTCCCTGTAAATAGGATAATTCCTTAGAGTGCGTTTGTACATCCCTACGGTTAATTGGTAGAAAAATATGGATAACAAGAATTTCTGCACTGACATTATAATATCCCATTAAACGCAATGTGTTGTAAATAGAATCGCTGTTTTCTGTGTATATCAGCTGTCCAGACCTTCAGCTTTATTACGCTCACTTAATCCATTAACTATGTACCAATTTGCACTGAAAAATTAATCTTTCCGTTACTCATTTTTGTCCGTTAGGACAGATTAATATTGCAGAATTTTATATTTAAGAAATACACCTTTTTGTAAATCATGTTTATGAAGGGTTTTACAGAATGTTGGAAATTTATACTTATTTTCGCTCTTTTAAGTTTCTCTACCGCTTATATAAGCGGGACGAGGAAAGGTATTTTACCTGAAAAGCACATCTTGAGCAGTATAGAACGCAAAAGATCACTTTTAGACAAATGTGACTATGTTGGGGTAACGCAACTCAAAACTGAGCGTCATACGGGATTAGGCGCAGTGAAAGGTGACGTGCGGCATATGCGGTGGATGTGTTTTATAGAAAATTGTTTCTTCCCTGGCCTGTAACGTGATGTCTGAACACTTTCATGGGGATAAGGGGTGCAATGAAGAATTTGAGAGACGTTAGGGTACGCCGCTGCGCTGCTCTTGCCGCCATCAGGCCTGAGCGCCTTTCGTACTCCCTCGCCTCATTCGTAGGCTTATTAGGTCTAGTAATAGGTCTAGCCTTGGCCACAGTGCTGAAATCCTCCTCCCTAACATAACTCAAAAACCAAAAGTTGCCTAAATGCCAAATTTCATAAGTCCAGCATCTTTGAAACCTGCAAAACGAAGATTTTCAAGAAATTCCCTTCTGCTCAAACAAGCCTTCGCATGAGTTAAATTTCATTTTGGCGGAACGGATTTGACTTATTGATCTGGCACACTAACTTTCCTTATAAGGTAATATTGCGTGCAAATTTCGCACACATCTGATGTGTTTCCATCCGACAGGTCATGGATGTACAAATACCATCGTTTCACTATTTTTTTAACTTGTTAGAAAACAAAAGACAGTCAAATAAAAAAATAAGTTGATCTAAAGATAAAACTAAGCATAGTTCGCATTGAAAACCCTCAATGATAATACAAGAGCATTGCATATTAAAAATGTGGTATTTTAGTCAATTCAGATTACATTTTTGGGAAAAAATTAATAAACGCTATTTTTGCCATGTGAAGGGTAGTTTGGTAAGCGGACCTTTGTCTAAAAACGCTTTTAGGCGATTTTCCTCTATCTACTATAACTTGGTACTAAAGATGGTAAAAATATCTGTTTATTTTATTAACCGTTCAATACTAAACAGCTGTAATTCTATTTCTATGCATATTATTCTAGAAGGAATATATAGGGTTTACTTTCACCATAAAGCTTTTGTAAAAAAGCGTTATAGAAATTATAAACTTATCTGGTTTAGTTTTGTTGAAGACAATAAGAATTGTTCTGTTTGTACTAAAATATATTACTTTGTAATAAAAGTACATTTTTTGAGAATGGTTGTAAAGGATATTGTGACTTTGTCCAGTTTTTCAACTGTCACTTCGCTCACTTCTCACTGTCACTGGTTCAACTTTCACTGGAACTTCACTGAGTTCACATTGTCACTTCACTAATGTGAACTAGTTCATCTTCTTCGTGACGTAGCCTCTTCTTCCGGGCGATTCACTCGTTGCGGTGTCGAACAAAAGACTTCTACAACCTCTCGCTCCGCAGTAGTACTCGTTGCACGTCACAGCAGTCGTCACCAACTCGCTGGGAGAACCGCACTTGATGCCGCAGCAGAAACGCGCTCACCAACTGGCTTCACTCACTAACCGACTCAACTAATTCCTCTCGCGAAAACGCTCGCTTATATAGCTTGCACTGTGCCGCTCCAAATAAAATAATGTTGTATATTAAGTAAAAGAAGGAATCATATTACAG
The DNA here is from genome assembly GCA_030765065.1 of Deroplatys truncata. Lineage (NCBI taxonomy): Eukaryota > Metazoa > Arthropoda > Insecta > Mantodea > Mantidae > Deroplatys > Deroplatys truncata. The sequence continues at coordinate 66,168,407 of CM060979.1, forward strand.
AAATCCGTACAAACAAAACGGCAAGTTACAATTCAGCGCATGTATTTACGGTACTGAATAACATGAATTACACATTTTTAATATACATGGTGTTTATATTCAATATATTCACATAATGATAATCATGAAATCATTACGTAAATTTTTCGTACAGTTCAATCTTGAATAAACTACACTTTACACAAGCTTACGATTTACCATAATAGTTGCCTGGATTCCGTTTATTACGAATTGAGCAATATTTTATATCACAACATGCTGTGAATGCCAGAGTGATTATAGTGTAAATTAACATTATTGTATGTACATGATTTTAGATGTTTGTTAGCCATAAGGACTTGTTAGGAAATAAGTTTGCACGGCCTCACTGAAACTAACAATAGAAGTGGGTAGCAATAAACCGAGTGCGTGAGTTGTTTGTCACTAAGAAAAGAAAGTCGAAATTGACGTCAGGGTAGCGTGCCTTTTTTAGAAATGGAGGGGATATCTTCCCTAGAGCATATATGTTAGTAGTAGTGATTCGCTGACCAAAACAGACGCTAAAGTGGGCGCAATTTGGTAACCAATAGGAGCTATATTATAATGTCTAGGCAATTCGAGGTGAAGGAGTATATATTCTCGAGCCATAAGGAAGTGTCGCACAGTTCTGAAGAATCTCTCACGAGGTGCACGTCGCAGAGTTGTTATAAAAATGTAAAGTACGCGAAGTAATTGGTGCGCGGCAACTAAAACGACTGTAGTTACTTTCAGAAATATCACAGTTTCAGTCAGGCGTGTATAAAGATTAAATATGTCAATTATTAACTGAGCGTGACGGCAATAAAAGTCTAGATTCAGATTTTTTTTATTGGTGTTATCTTTTAGCAACAACTCCTTCCCGTTTACACACCCTGCTTAGAGACACGTGCTCCAATGAGTTATATAGCTAGCCGGAGGATAAAGAGCCCAAATTTAAAAAATAATTAAACAATAAGCGCCCAACAAATAAGATAAGACAAGTCATCTGAGAATTGCGACAAAGTATCATTTGGTTTGCAACAGCATTTTACAAGTACTTTCAGAATCATTTACAAATGGGTATCTTTTGCCACTTTCACTTACAACTATTACACAAGACGCGCCCAACATCTGAAACTCTCGCCTGTCATCATAACACATCTAATACATCACGGATTATTCAACATGATTAAACGAGAATGCAATGGTAAGACCGGTCAGATTCGGTCACTTACTGTTAAATGTCACATTGCCCACCAATGCCAAATGAAAGCTAAACCAAAAACGGCCTGAAAAGTCCTGAAAGGCCTGAACTGATCTCGGCTAGCGAGCAGAAGCCTCTCTTTTACCAATTCTTCGACACCCCTCTGTAGGCAGCTGTCAACCCAAGCGCACTTACACGGCGCACTATCAGCCTCACCATATAAAGATATATTATATGAGCTGAATCAGTAAACATATAACACTTTCCTGTGTCGAGCAATAGAATCAGCACAAACCATTGGAATCTTCCACAGATCATTATAGAACTATCTGGACACACATCTGGAGGCGGGAGGAAAGAAACTTCCAGAAGATTAAGGTTATCTGCCGATAGTGTTTCTGGTGTTTACGCCGGGCGGGAGCGCGATTTATCTTTGTTTATCACCTACTGCCTGACACTGATCTCCCGAAAACCTTTGGCCTTAGCAGCTGCGTCACAATATATTTACGAACATTTGTCTGAGCTCCAGTATAGTGAAAACAGCCACTCATTAGATCCTTTCATTTTGGAAACTTTCCGCTAATTGTTTTAATTGATTCACCAGTAGATAACAACCTGAGTGTCCAGTAATCTATAAGAAAGACAAGAGAAAAAAGGAAGAGGATAAAAAGCAATGGAATAGCGCAAAACTATAGTCCGCAATAGCATAGATATTGCTATATAACCATATGATTCTTATTGAATTCTTTCAAGTAACAAGTGGTCATACAGAGGTAGAACGTCATCAAAAGTCAAAGTATTAGAGACGAACTCGGATAGAACCATTTTGCATCGGTTTAACTTGTAGATCTGTTCAAATGAGGCATCATTAATCAAATTGTGACATAACAAGCGCTTCTAAGGTTGTTCTTAATGCAGCAGCTAATATTGTATTGTAAAAATCTGATGTGATACATCTACATGATTTTCTCTACCCTCTATCGTTTATTAGTGGGTATAAAATTATTCTTACTAAAGCTAATTTTTCTACCTACTACGTTATAATCCAAATAAACCTTTGCAGAAATAGCTACATTACATATTTCGTTATAAATACAAAGAGAACAGCGACAGTCAAATGTTTAAATACTGGAGGCTTGCCTTAAAATTCCATACGGTTTTCATGCAATCGTGAGGAACAACTGAATGTTGACAGGATTTGAAGAAAATAACCAAGTAATGAACAATTCGAACCATTAATAACGTATATCTCAGCAATTTATTATGCCACAAAAAGCTTATTTGAAATAAATTGTGTGTTTTAGAGAGATCTACATTTCTTATGTAGTACATTTTCCTTCCAGTTATACAAGATTATAGAAAACACCTCACGAATGAAGACTTCAAAGGCTATTCCCAGAAAATTAAAGATATACACCTTATTTGTCATGTAAATATCTTTAATATATGGTATTGTAATCAAAATAATTTCAAAATTATGAAAAATGTTTCGTGTAAAGGGCTAGTTGAGGTAGGGGAACTTTCTTGAAAATCTTCGTGTCGCATCCTTGGAAGATACTGAATTTAAATAGCAAGTTTGGCATTTATCCGACTTTTCGTTTTACAATTATGCTGTTCACACATACACACTCACGGATATGTTTCCAATAATGCCTTATTTGGATTCAGGGGGCTTCAAAACATGTATTTATGGTAAAATATTGGTATGAAATTGTTTGGTGTAGTATAATACCTTCCCTATCTATATGTTTGTGGTAGAGAAAGAATATAGCAGTTTAAAACACTGCAACCCTTTGATGAGTCCAAATATATCCAGTTAAAGTTCATGTTTATGCTCAGAACTAAAATGAACTACTAATTGCATGTTCTAAACTTTCCGTATAAACACAATGTTGCTGTCATTTGAGTTAACTTCATACTCAGAGCATACGGAGTCACGCCTTAGAAGAGTGTTTGAAGTTGGCAGTCTCTAAGGGGATCAACTCATTTACCTCTTGAGTGCTCAAGAATGAACTGAGCCAATTCAGACCAGTTTCCTCATCCTGGATTCCTTTCAAGGGTGCTTGCGAACTTGGAAGCTATCGATTCGTCTCATTGCAGATACCTTAACGACGTTTCAATGAGATGCGATTCTCTGTCACTAATGAATTTATCTTCCAAAGGCATCTGTTTAAGCGAAATGAATAGCAAGGTCATATCGCTGTTAAAAAATATCTGTTGGCTACATAAATAATTTGTCTACTGCCTTTCGTTTCACTGATCTTGAAAAAATGAGTGTTTCTACTTGTTTCAGTTTCATTAATGTCTCCAAATGAATAATGCCACTCTTGTGCACATATTACTACACTCAGAACACTAAAGAAAGGGTCGGTTATAGTACATAATCTGATTACAAGATGAACCATATTAAATGCAAAAAGGCAATATAACACCCAGGCGGAATGAATTACGCATCTAGGTCTGTGGCCCACATTCGAGAGGCTTCGGGATTGACTCCCTGTTACTGCCCACTCTAACTGCTTCGATGGTATTCTACCACAATTATTTCTCCTTTCCCCCATTTCCTTTCATTTAATCGCTTTCTTTCACGCTTCAAGTATTTTTTCAGGTCCTGTGGTCCAGCTAACGGTGCTGAGTAGATGCCGTGGATGCTTGCGCATTGTAAATATTTCTCCCATTGAACACCAGGTTGGTTGTCTCGTCAGTTATGACCGCTTGGTCGACCTCATGGGATTCTGCGCCTCTACTGTTGTGCGGGTGTTCAAAATAGAAATATTAGTGACTTCCGACTGTCAACAGCCACAATAGATCAAATTGGTCGCAGTGCGTGGGGTGCCCCCCTCCGAAAAACACATCCTACAATACAACACAGACTTAAAACTTGTGTTTATAACATTGTAACAATGAAATATCTTTAGTTACATAACAATGCGGATAAGTAACAATAATTAGAACCAAAAAAAGTAGAGAAGTTAAAATTCAGATTCGGCCATATAATGAAATGCTCATTAAGTAGTTCTTAACTGCAGAAACATATTTTACCTTCTCAACTACGTATAGTAACTAGGGGAAGTATTGTATTCCACCCAAAAATTCGATACCGAGATTTCACCGGATATACATGTTTTGAGACCCCCTGAATCCAAAAAAAGGATTTTTGGAAACATGTCCGTGTGTGTGTCTGTGAACTGCATAAATCAGGAACGAACAGTCGGATAAACACCAAACTTGGTATTTAGGTTCAGTATCTTCCAGAGATGCGACACGAAGGTTTGCAAGAAAATCTCCCCACGCCAGATTACCCTTTACATGGAACATTTCTCAAAAATTTAAATTTTCTCAAAAATGGCTATAATGATTTTGATTAAAATATCATATATTTAAGATAATTTCATGACAAATAAAATGTATATCTTGAATTTTCTGGGAATGTCTCCAAAAGTATTCTTCATTGTGAACGACTTTTGCATAACTGGTAAACCATAAAAGATAGACAAAATTTACTACACAAACAATGTAGATCGCGTTAAAATACACAATTTATGTCATTTACATTTTTTTGTTGAGTGAACCATTTTCGAGATATTGCTTGTTATTCCCTTAAATTTTTCAATACTTATTTTCTCAAATGGGAATTCGTTAGTCATTTTTTTTCTCTTGGATATGCAAAGAGTATTAATCTGTGGCAAAGAGAATAGTGCCGCACCTAGCAACCAGCTATTAAGAGAGATGTCTATGCTTAAAGGCTACTGTATCTCTATATTGCCCTTGCAAATACAAAACATGGGGAACATAGTACGCCTTAAGCGATAGCCAAACATTTTTAGAACTGGTCGCTCTGTGTAAAATGTAATTCTCTTTGTATGTCTAAAGATCGTTTCTGCAAATATTTATCTCAATTAATATGAAATACATGCAGAATAAGAGTTTGTAAAAATAGTTTGTACAAGAGTAGAGAAAGTCATGTGAGTGTAACTCATCAGATTTTTTAATGTATTGTCGCTATTTGATTGTTTCTCGAGTATCATGGAAAGAGTATAATTTTTAAGGTCAGATATAGCATCCTGGATTTTAAACTCATGACTACCCACTCGTTTTACTCTATCCCCCTTTACCTATATTCAAGTGAGCAATGCTGTTAATTCCAAAAAGGTTTATCCTGATTGTATTGAAATTAATAGCAAAAAAAAATTACGTATTGCATTACTTCATGACATTCGAGGTAAACATTTATAGAAATTTTATTTCTAATCTTTTTATAGGTACAAGGGGAATATGGTAGGCTTTAAGGGATAGTCAAATATTTTAAGAGCTGGTTGCTATGTGGAGCATTCCATTATCTTTGGAATATTCAAACAAATAACAACAAATATATTGCAAATGGTTCACTTGACGAAAAAAGAGTATGTGACATAAATTGTGTGTTTTAACGATATCTATATTTTTTGTGTAGTAAGATTTTGTGTATCCCTTACGGTTTACCAGTTATGGAAACGTCATTCAGAATGAAGACAACTTATGGAAACATTCCCAGAAAATTCAAGATACACGTTTATTTTGCGATGAAAATATCATAAACATATAATATCTTAATCAAAATCTTTAGAGCCATTTTTAAGAAAATAAAATTTTTTGTAATATATAATGAGTAGCTTATTATAGAGAGAGCTGGGCCACATTTTTGCGTTTATATGGGAAAGGATAGGGAAAACGATGGGGGATGCGGAGGAAATTGCGTTTATATGGGCGAGATAGGGAATACGAGGACTGACCCTAGGCTAGACAGTGGTGGAAGGAGGGGGAATGCTGTTTATGTGAGACAGATAGGGAATACGTGGAGAGGTGCTAGGCTAGACAGAGGCTGAGGAGTAGAGTATGGTTTATATGAGAGAGGTAGGGAAGAGGAGGAGAGGTGTTAGGCTAGACAGAGTTGAAGGGTAGAGTATGTCTTTTATTTGAGAGAGGTAGGGAACAGGAGGAGGAGGGTGCTAGGCTAGACAGAGGTCGAGGAGTAGAGTAAGTTTTATATGAGAGATATAGGAAAACGAGGAGAGGTGTTAGACTAGTCAGAGATGAAGGGTAGAGTATGTCTTTTAAATGAGAGAGGTAGGGAACAGGATGAGAGGTGTTAGACTAGACAGAGGTTGAGGAGTAGAGTATGGTTTATATGAGAGATATAGGAAAACGCTGAGAGGTGTTAGGCTAGACAGAGGTCGAGGAGTGGAGTATGGTTTATATGAGAGGTGTAGGAAAACGAGGAGAGGTATTAGGCAAGGAGGTTGAGTATGCGTTTATAAGGAGAGACGAGAAAACGGATAGATCCTATGCTAGGATAGACAGGTGTGAAAGGTACAATGAGTTTTATATGGGAACCCAAGGAGAGATACTCAGCTAGAGAGGGGCAGGAGGGAATGCGCTTTATGAGAGGTAGGGGATACGGGTAGTGGTGTTAGGCTAGACAGAGGTTGAGAGTAGAGTACGCGTTTATATGTATGAGAAGTATAGAACAGGAGGAGGGGTGTTAGGCTAGACAGGGGTTGAGGAGTAGAGTATAGTTTATATGAGGGGTATAGGAAAACGCGGAGAGGTGTTAGGCTAGACAGAGGTCTAGGAGTAGAGTATGGTTTATATGAGAGGTACAGGGAAACGAGGAGAGGAGTTAGGCTAGACAGATAGTGAAGCAGTAGGAATATGGACTTATATACAGGAGAGATAGGGAATAGGAGGTGAGGTGCTAGACTTTGAAAGCGACTTTAGACGTGAACTTCGTGGAAAAACTGTTTCATGTCAATGTTCTAGACATGCCCATCACGTAACCAATTCAGGGAAAGGGTGACTCGCTCTGGGAGAAAGGTGACTGCTCAGGGAAAAAGGTGACCTGAACGGGGAAAAAGGTGACCCACAAAGGGAAAAAGGTGACCCATAAAGGGAAAAAGGTGACCCATAAAGGTAAAAGGTAACCAGCAAAGGGAAAAAGGTGACCAGCAAAGGGAAAAGGTGACCCATAAAGGGAAAAAGGTGACCCTTAAAGGGAAAAAGATGACCAGCAAAGGGTAAAAGGTGACACGCAAATGGATAAAGGTGAGAAACTAAAGGGAAAAAGGTGACCCATAGAGGGAAAAAGGTGACCCACAAAGGGAAAAAGGTGACCCGCGTAGGGAAAAAAGGTGACCCACAAAGGGAAAAGGGTAGGGAAAATGTGACCCTCTCACGGGAAAAGCTAACCCACACACACTAACACGTAAGTAATTCAGTTAGTATCACAGGATAGGACAGATCCCGGAGAGGGGATATAGCATAGTTCTGTATGATGTTACAGGTAATTCAGAGAGTATCGTAGGTATTTAGGATAATTCAAGTAACATAGATGTTTAGAGTCACTCAGCTAGTATCACAGGAGGCTAGTTTCCAGGGGCAGGACGTATCATAGCTGCATATTTTTCACAGGGAATTCAGCTAGTATCGGGGCATTTAAGCTAATTCAGCTATTATTACAAGAGGCTGACTGCATCATAGCAGTGTATGATTTCGCAGGCAATTCAGTTAGTATCGTAGGTATTTAGGCTAATTCATCTAGTATAACAGGAGGATAGTTTCCAGGGGTTGGGTATAGCATAGTTTCGTATTTCACAGGTAATTCAGCTAGTATCGTAGGTATTTAGCATAATTCAAGTATCATAGAAGTTTAGAGTAATTAAGCTAGCATTACAGGAGGATAGGTTCCAGGGGTCGGTTATAACGTAGTTTCGTATAGTTCAGGTAATATCGTAAGTATTTGGGTAATCAGCATAGTTTCACAGATACTCGTGATAATTTCAATCAGAGATTTGTATCACAGGTATTTAAGGTAAATGCAGATGATTCAGGTTGTATCAATGATATTTGAGTCATTTCAACAGGTAATTCATCCAGTATCACTGATATTTAGGGCAAACCAGATAGTATCACAGGTGCTAGTGCTAATTTAGAGCAGGAATTCGTATCAGAGCTAGTTAAGGTAATTTCACATGATTCGGGTAGTAGCACAGGTATTTAAGTTATTTAACAGGTAATTCAACTAGTATCACAGGTACTCATGGTAATATAGAGAGTAATTAGATTATAAACATTTCTCATCCAACGTTGTAACAACTTATATACTTTTTTTTCTAAATCTTACAAACTTATTATATGTTAAACAGTCATTGTACGATGCGGAGAGGGGTAAACTGCATATTGGTTCACAAATTGAAAAGCTTTGCGTCAACATACCTTTGTTTTAGTTCGTTGTAGGTGTCTCTCCCCTTTTATCTAGGCTTGAGACTAGCACTAGGATGGCTCCTAATGGCAGGGTTACCACCTTCCCTTCCATCTTCTTCTTTCTTCATCAGGCGTCTGCTAGTTGCATACACAGCACACGGATAAACTTCATTTTTAAGATTGTAGACTCACGAGAAAATCTTCATCTTCGACTTACATTCTCTTAAGCACTGTTTGTAATACTGTAATGTCCGTACGCTTAGGTAGTTATTCTATCCTCAGCAATCATTCTTTTATCATCAAAGGGATTCAATGTAATTTTATTCACTTGCACTGTGGTAACAGCATGCTTTCGTGATAGGATTAGATTCATGGGCGTTCTGATGATTTCACAGGTTTTAAGACAGTCTGTATAGCTGTCAAACGAAATGTACTGCTTAATAGCGCTACGTTTCATACCTTTAATCTTTTTTATCATTGAGCCTTGAATATCTAATGCATACATCTTAGGACGTAGTCCAACAAAGCGTAGGATGACTTTGCTATTAGCCTCATCTTTAAATTTTCCCAATACCTTCTTGTTCTGAGTAGAGTAAGATTTATGGTTGGCAGGGTAATCAGCTGTATCGAGATGCTCAAGAAAACGTAGCTTGTCCTGGTACACATCTTCAGTTGTAACACGATGAATGAACGAATCAGTGTCCATATACATAACCTTCAGGTTTTCAGCTCCATAATGAGGCAACAACACGTCGTAATGATAGTTATACAATAATGTATTGGAGATGTCCAACACACTCATGCCAATGTATATGGGCTTGTTGAATACAATCTGACGAGAGGCCATATGTACAGCAGCTAGATTAGCAGCATATATCGTCCTGTCGATAAACGTAGGCTTGGCGACCAGCTTCTTTAGAGTTTTTTCATTGGTCACCAGTCGTATATCCATACGGTTACGCAGGTTCTCCATAGTTTTTCCAAACATGGCGTTGTTAAAGAGCTTGTAGAGATGCTTCTCGAAATCATTTCCAGCTTGTTGTCGTAGCCTGTTGTTAAATACCACATAAGGTTTCAACCACCGAGACTGTCGGAATTGTAGCACACGATGGATTTTTGTTAGTCGTAGTCCATGACTAAGAGCTTGCTTCAAAGCCATTTAATGCACTACATACTTCTTTCGAGGTCCAAGATGTGGTATCAGTTTCTTTGTAGATGCTTCCAATGGTTTCATACACTCAGGCAGGAAAGGTAGATCGTTGTGTAGATCGTGAAGTTCAGCAGGATACTCGATGTCGACTTCTAATATACACCCATGAGGATCATATTCTTTTAGTGTTTCTAAGTTGATTTCATCAGGTGACACCCACTGAAATCCACCAAAAGGAAGGGCGTGACACATAGCCCACCCATATTGGTTATTAGGTCCTCGAATGTGATAAATTGGGTTGGTCTCGACGGATCAAACTTATCCATATAAGTGTTATTAGCCTCAGCATACCGATGGGAAACTTGGCATAAACCTCCTCTTATACCTGATTCCACCATGTGTAGTTGATCATAATCTTGTAACAGCTCCAGCTTAATTCCAGTATACAGTAACATGGCGTCCCAAGTAAATCCTGGAGAGGTAAAATAATGGGCAGGATCAACTTTGTGTGTTTTATGGGTTTGCTCTCTGAACGTCTCAAATATATCAACTAGGAGTAGTACATCTGAGGTTAATTAGAGATCGCTGTACTCTCCCAGGTTTCTCACATTAAACAGCTCCCATACAGTTCTAGCATGATCGTAGTCAGTATCAGTAATTTCTTCTTCATTTAATCTATTGTAGAAGGAGTCCTTAGGAGGCAAGCAGGTCTCGTTCAGGGCATCCCATGACGTAACAAAATCAAATGGAAATACACCCTTACGGGTCATCAACTTCAATTTGTCTTCTCATAAAGTACTTTAGTGTTTCAGGATATGAGGTTAGATTTTTTACCAATTTATCCAATCTTGTACTGAGGAATCGGAAGCTGTCCACAAATCGAAGCTTTATATCTCCTACGTACTAGGTGAATGAGATATAGCTTTCTTCAGAGCTAGGAAATACTCAATCCTCTCACTTGTACAACCCAGCTCCTTGACAATGAAATGTGAGTCATATCCGCTAAGGTTATGCACGAAGACTGGTATATATTTAGGTGTTTTACAGGCTAAATTACATTCATTATGAAGACTTGCACGATATTTACCGCAGATGTGATCATGGTCGCGTACTTTATAGTTCTCTTCTGTAAAGGGTTTTCCACACAAGTAGCATGTCGTAGAAGACTCAAAATTCTTTTGCTGTTGATCCGTAAGTTTCAGAGGCTTGGTAGATTTGTATATATTACCAATCATTGTTGCAAGAGATGTCAGGTGCAGCATAAACTTCTGAGCAGCATCATAACCACGATACACATAGGGTTGCTTAGGAAAACCAGTTTCGAGATGTTCATCACTAGATGTAGGCTTCACGTAAACACAGAAGCTCATTGGTGAGTGCTCTTGATAAGAGGTTGTATAGGAAGATTTAGGATTGGGTATACACGTATGGCATGGAGTGAGAATACTCTCAAAATCCGCATAGATGACATAAGGTACTTTCAGCATCCTTTCAACATTTTTTAAATTGTAGAATAGATTTCTCCTGGGTAGGCGACACCATGTTGAATACAGATTGATGTATGTTCTCGTAGTTTTTCCAGTCCAATTCGCCCGTTCTTATCATCAAAATGTGTAAAGCAGCGCTTACAGGTATAAACACGTCCATTACGCTTAGTTTTCTGACGTCGAACGAGTTTCTCAAAATTCTTTATATATACGTAGTGATGTTTTCCACTACTGTCATTCAATAGTAGCAGGTCAAAGTGTTGAGGTAGTTCAATGTCAGCAACCTTTATCGGATACACTTCATGCTTCTCATCCAGCCCGAAAACGTTAATAGATATCTTGTTAAGCTTCTCAAATTTAGGTATTTGAGAAAGTGGAGTAGGGTAAGAAACGCAGCTAAAGTCGTACTTGTGTTAAAGCTGTTTGTATTTGCTGACGCGTTGAGGCTTGGTGCTGACGAATGTAGCTAGTTCAGAGTACATGAAGCATTTCTCATCACTAAAGTTCTGAATGTTTGTACACGCTTTGCTTGCTTCAACAGCTGTCGGTAGGGGTATGCAGCTACTTCCTCGTAACGGGTTGTACTTGTTGTTACGAAGTCGAACTCCTTCCACAGCAAGCAAAGCCCAAGTGCTACCCTTAAGCTGAGACTCCTTCATTTCAGTCACCAGTTTCTTGAATTTCGCTTCCAACCTTGACTCCAGATCAGTTTCTAGGAAAACAGGCTGATTCCGTGTTTTAAATGTTTTGTCACAGGTTTCTCCAATACTGTTAACGAATCTACACTCAGCTAGCAGATTAATTTTAACACTCTTGTGAATGCCAAGCTCTTTATGCACAGCCTGGATTATGTGTTGTTTTGGCTCATGCAGGTACATATTCAGGTCCTTAGGTGATTCCCATCGTATAAAATACGATTTCAATCGTCCTTCGAAGGATGTCTCGTATTCTTTCATATCACAGTCCTCCATTGTTGACAGTAACTGATGTTTAGTTGGCTCCAATCTCCTTGTCTTCTCAGGTCTGTTTATTTCATATATATCTTCGTGTCGCTGACCCATATAGCCATCATTGAAGGTCAAGCTACAATGTTTACATTTGAAGAGCTTTTTACAACGTAGCTCATGTCGTCTTTTATCATATCCACGGAGGATCTTCTTCCCACATTTTGCGCAAGCGTATCCAGTAGTAATTAATATTGTATATAGTTTTCAATCAGTTGTCCTTAGTTCGAATCCCGAGCTTTCAATGACTTCCTTAATTTTCCTCTGTACACTAGAATATATCACTTAGATTGATGCTGTAACTGTATACAGCTCTTTTAAACATGTCAAACTAATAGTGAAAACAATTTTGTTTCTGGTGTTCTGGGTTCGAATACCGATAAAATGTAATTTAATTCTAAATTTAATAACTCCTCAACTAATTAAGATAAAGACGCCAAATAAACTTTATTGCGTTTATGTTATTAGGTAGTATCTTGTTAATGTATAATTAGATACCTGACGTCCTGGGGTCGATCCTTAAGTTTTAAACCTTCATTATTTTGGGAACTAAGTGAGGTAGAGGAGTAGACCAAAGCGTGATTGATAGGCTATGTACTGGATAATTAATGCCATATATAATTGCCAATCAGTTGTCTTTAGTTCGAATCCCGATCGTTTAATGATTTCCTTCATTTTCCTCTATACTCTAGGATATGTCACTTAGATTGATGCTGTAACTGCATACAGCTTTGTTTAAAATACCAAACTAATATTATAAATAATTTTGTTCCTGGTGTTCAGGGTTCGAATACCGATTCAATGAAATTTAATTACAAATTTAATAACTCGTAATCTAATTTAGATAGACACGTCAAGTAAAAAGTAAACAAAGCGCCTAGTTCCTAAATATCTTTATCATTATAAAAATTACTTTAAAGTGCTCAGATCGAATCCCGAAGGGGTGATTTCATATATCTTCAAGCCTATGGACCATATCAGGTTCGAGTAAAGATTAAATGGTAGCTGCTGATGCGGGTGGAGGAGCTAAATTACTAAAAATACATTTATTAAAAGCATTACCCGGTTCGATTCTAGAAGCTTAGAATCTGTGTAACTCTGGGAAAATTGATATACTCGTGATTGCAGTGAAATGTAATGGTCTTTCTGGAAGAAGATGGAAAGGAAGAATTGAAAAGGGAATGAAAACATGAAGTATGCAGTATATACATACATTTAACTAAATAAGGGGGAAAATCTTCTACGTTACCTTTTAAGATTTTACTTTAAGTATTGTGATAATAGAGCTTGAGTAACCTCGGTGCAATAGGTGGTGATGTTGGGGGTGGAGGTAGTGGTGGTGGTGGTGGTGGTGGCAGGCTTTGAATTTGAAATATATGTCTGAATAAGCGTGTGAGAATACCTCTCTTGTTGGTGTGACAGCATAAGCAGGTAGTTATGAGACGAGTTTAAGCGTGTTTGATACTGCCAGACATCCTGTCTCTGGGTGTGACGTCATAAACATCCTGACTCTAAACGTGAGGTTATGTGGTTGAGGTTAACATGCGTAGAGCGATCTTACACAACTAATTATGGAGCGAGTTTATGATTGATCTAAAAGGTTCGTGCTCCCTCTATAAATAGGGTGATCTAGGGTATTGAACATCATTGTGCTAATTAGTCTTGAGGTGTTAACATCGCGTTCTCTCCAAGAATAATCAGCTTTCTAAAGTGTGATCAAGGTAAAGAGGTCTACATTTCCCTCGAAGAAGGATTAATACGTTAATACATCAAGAATAAAGATGAATAACTCAGTGTATAAGGATATTATTCCAAGCCCTACTGGATACGCTTGCGGAAAATGTGGGAAGAAGATCCTCCGTGGATATGATAAAAGACGACATGAGCTACGTTGTAAAAAGCTCTTCAAATGTAAACATTGTAGCTTGACCTTCAATGATGGCTATATGGGTCAGCGACACGAAGATATATGTGAAATAAACAGACCTGAGAAGACAAGGAGATTGGAGCCAACTAAACATCAGTTACTGTCAACAATGGAGGACTGTGATATGAAAGAATACGAGACATCCTTCGAAGGACGATTGAAATCGTATTTTATACGATGGGAATCACCTAAGGACCTGAATATGTACCTGCATGAGGCAAAACAACGCATAATCCAGGCTGTGCATAAAGAGCTTGGCATTCACAAGAGTGTTAAAATTAATCTGCTAGCTGAGTGTAGATTCGTTAACAGTATTGGAGAAACCTTGACAAAACATTTAAAACACGGAATCAGCCTGTTTTCCTAGAAACTGATTTGGAGTCAAGGTTGGAAGCGAAATTCAAGAAACTGGTGACTGAAATGAAGGAGTCTCAGCTTAAGGGTAGCACTTGGGCTTTGCTTGCTGTGGAAGGAGTTCGACTTCGTAACAACAAGTACAACCCGTTACGAGGAAGTAGCTGCATACCCCTACCGACAGCTGTTGAAGCAAGCAAAGCGTGTACAGACATTCAGAACTTTAGTGATGAGAAATGCTTCATGTACTCTGAACTAGCTACATTCGTCAGCACCAAGCTTCAACGCGTCAGCAAATACAAACAACTTTAACATAAGTACGACTTTAGCTGCGTTTCTTACCCTACTCCACTTTCTCAAATACCTAAATTTGAGAAGCTTAACAAGATATCTATTAACGTTTTCGGGCTGGATGAGAAGCATGAAGTGTATACGATAAAGGTTCTGACATTGAACTACCTCAACACTTTGACCTGCTACTATTGAATGACAGTAGTGGAAAACATCACTACGTATATATAAAGAATTTTGAGAAACTCGTTCGACGTCAGAAAACTAAGCGTAATGGACGTGTTTATACCTGTAAGCGCTGCTTTACACATTTTGATGATAAGAACGGGCGAATTGGACTGGAAAAACTACGAGAACATACATCAATCTGTATTCAACATGGTGTCGCAAGGGTAGCTATGCCTACCCAGGAGAAATCAATTGTACAATTTAAAAAATATTGAAAGGATGCTGAAAGTACCTTATGTCATCTATGCGGATTTTGAGAGTATTCTCACTCCATGCCATACGTGTATACCCAATCCTAAATCTTCCTATACAACCTCTTATCAAGAACACTCACCAATGAGCTTCTGTGTTTACGTGATGCCTACATCTAGTGATGAACATCTCGAAACTGGTTTTCCTAAGCAACCCTATGTGTAACGTGGTTATGATGCTGCTCAGAAGTTTATGCTGCACCTGACATCTCTTGCAACAATGATTGGTAATATATACAAATCTACCAAGCCTCTGAAACTTACGGATCAACAGCAAAAGAATTTTGAGTCTTCTACGACATGCTACTTGTGTGGAAAACCCTTTACAGAAGAGAACTATAAAGTACGCGACCATGATCACATCTACGGTGAATATCGTGCAAGTCTTCATAATGAATGTAATTTAGCCTGTAAAACACCTATATATATATATATATATATATATATATACATATCACTCTTCATGCATAACCTTAGCGGATATGACTCGCATTTCATTGTCAAAGAGCTGGATTGTACAAGTGAGAGGATTGAGATAATTCCTAGCTCTGAAGAAAGCTATATCTCATTCACCAAGTATGTAGGAGATATAAAGCCTCGATTTGTGGACAGCTTCCGATTCCTCAGTACAAGATTAGATAAGTTGGTAAAAATCTAACCTCATATCCTGAAACAATAAAGTACTTTGTAGAAGACAAATTGAAGTTGATGACCCGTAAGGGAGTATTTCCATATGATTTTGTTACGTCATGGAATGCCCTGAAAGAGACCTTCTTGCCTCCTAAGGACCCCTTCTACAATAGATTAAATGCAGAAGAAATTACTGATACTGACTACGATCATGCTAGAAATGTATGGGAGCTGTTTAATGTGAGAAACCTGGGAGAGTATAGCGATCTATACTTAACCTCAGATGTACTACTCCTAGCTGATGTCTTTGAGACGTTCAGAGAGCAAACCCATAAAACACACAAAATTGATCCTGCCCATTATTTTACCTCTCCAGGACTTACATGGGACGCCATGTTACTGTATACTGGAATTAAGCTTGAGCTGTTACAAGATGAAATAAGCTGGAGTTGCTACAAGATTATGATCAACTACTCATGGTGGAATCAGGTATAAGAGGAGGTTTATGCCAAGTTTCCCATCGGTATGCTGAGGTAATAACACTTATATGGATAAGTTTGATCCGTCGAGACCAACCCAATTTATCACATTCGAGGACGCTAATAACCAATATGGGTGGGCAATGTGTCACGCCCTTCCTTTTGGTGGATTTCAGTGGGTGTCCACTGAAGAAATCAACTTAGAAACACTAAAAGAAGATGATCCTCATGGGTGTATATTAGAAGTCGACATCGAGTATCCTGCTGAACTTCACGATCTACACAACGATCTATCTTTCCTGCCTGAGTGTATGAAACCATTGGAAGCATCTACAAAGAAACTGATACCCCATCTTGGACCTCGAAAGAAGTATGTAGTGCATTACATGGCTTTGAAGCAAGCTCTTAGTCATGGACTACGACTAACAAAAATCCATCGTGTGCTACAATTCCGACAGTCTCGGTGGTTGAAGCCTTATGTGGAATTCAACAACAGGCTACGACATCAAGCTGCAAATGAGTTCGAGAAGGATCTCTACAAGCTCTTTAACAACGCCATGTTTGGAAAAACTATGGAGAACCTGCGTAACCGTATGGATATACGACTGGTGACCAATGAAAGAAACTCTAGAGATGCTGATCGCCAAGCCTACGTTTATCGACAGGACGATATATGCTGCTAATCTAGCTGCTGTACATATGGCCTCTCGTCAGATTGTATTCAACAAGCCCATAATCATTGGCATGAGTGTGTTGGACATCTCCAATACATTATTGTATAACTATCATTACGACGTGTTGTTGCCTTATTATGGAGCTGAAAACCTGAAGGTTATGTATATGGACACTGATTCGTTCATTCATCGTGTTACAACTGAAGATGTGTACCAGGACAAGCTACGTTTTCTTGAGCATCTCGATACAGCTGATTACCCTGCCAACCATAAATCTTACTCCACTCAGAACAAGAAGGTATTGGGAAAATTTAAAGATGAGGCTAATAGCAAAGTCATCCTACGCTTTGTTGGACTACGTCCTAAGATGTATGCCTTAGATATTCAAGGCTCAATGATAAAAAAGATTAAAGGTATGAAACGTAGCGCTATTAAGCAGTACATTTCGTTTGACAGCTATACAGACTGTCTTAAAACCTGTGAAATCATCAGAACGCCCATGAATCTAATCCTATCACGAAAGCATGCTGTTACCACAGTGCAAGTGAATAAAATTACATTGAATCCCTTTGATGATAAAAGAATGATTGCTGAGGATGGAATAACTACCTATGCGTATGGACATTACAGTATTACAAACAGTGCTTAAGAGAATGTAAGTCGAAGATGAAGATTTTCTCGTGAGTCTACAATCTTAAAAATGAAGTTTATCCGTGTGCTGTGTATGCAACTAGCAGACGCCTGATGAAGAAAGAAGAAGATGGAAGGGAAGGTGGTAACCCTGCCATTAGGAGCCATCCTAGTGCTAGTCTCAAGCCTAGATAAAAGGGGAGAGACACCTACAACGAACTAAAATAAAGGTATGTTGACGCAAAGCTTTTCAATTTGTGAACCAATATGCAGTTTATCCCTCTCCGCATCGTACAATAACTGTTTAACATATAATAAGTATGTAAGATTTAGAAAAAAGTATATAAATTGTTGTAACGTAGGATGAGAAATGTTTATAATCTAATTACTCTCTATATTACCATGAGTACCTGTGATACTAGTTGAATTACCTGTTAAATAACTTAAATACCTGTGCTACTACCCGAATCATTGAAATTACCTTAACTAGCTCTGATACGAATTCCTGCTCTAAATTAGCACTAGCACCTGTGATACTATCTGGTTTGCCCTAAATATCAGTGATACTGGATGAATTACCTGTTGAAACGACTCAAATACCATTGATACAACCTGATTCATCTGCGTTTACCTTAAATAGCTGTGATACAAATCTCCGATCGAAATTATCACGAGTGTCTGTGAAACTATGCTGATTACCTAAACTATCTGTGAAATTCGAAACTACGTTATAACCGACCCCTGGAACCTATCCTCCTGTAATGCTAGCTTAATTACTCTAAACTCCTATGATACTTGAATTATGCTAAATACCTACGATACTAGCTGTATTACCTGTGAAATACGAAACTATGCTATACCCAACCCCTGGAAACTATCCTCCTGTTATACTAGATGAATTAGCCTAAATACCTACGATACTAACTGAATTATCTGTGAAATCATACACTGGTATGATGCAGTCAGCCTCTTGTAATAATAGCTGAATTAGCTTAAATACCCGATACCAGCTGAATTGCCTGTGAACAATATGCAGCTATAATACCTCCTGCCCCTGGAAACTAGCCTCCTGTGATACTAGCTGAGTGATTCTAAACACCTATGTTACTTGAATTATCCTAAATACCTCCGATACTCTCTGAATTACCTGTAACATCATACGGAACTATGCTATATCCGCTTCCCGGGATCTGTCCTATCCTGTGATACTAACTGAATTACTTACCTGTTAGTGTGAGTGGGTTAGCTTTTCCCGTGAGAGGGTCACCTTTTCCCTACCCTTTTCCCTTTGTGGGTCACCTTTTTCCCCTGAGCGGGTCACCTTTTTCCCTGAGTGGGTCACCTTTTTTCCCTGCGCGGGTCACCTTTTTCCCTTTGTGGGTCACGTTTTTCCCTTTATGGGTCACCATTTTCTCCTGAGTGGGTCACCTTTTTCCCTTTGCTGGTCACCTTTTTCCCTTTATGGGCCACCTTTTTCCCTTTATGGGTCACCTTTTTCCCTTTCTGGGTCACCTTTTTCCCTTTATGGGTCACCTTTTTCCCTTTGTGGGTCACCTTTTTCCCGCTGCAGGTCACGTTTTTCCCTGAGCAGTCACCTTTTTCCCTGAGCGAGTCACCTTTTCCCTGAATAGGTTATGTGATGGGCATGTCTAGAACATTGACATGAAACAGTTTTTCCACGAAGTTCACGTCTAAAGTCGCTTTCAAAGTCTAGCACCTCCCCTCCTATTCCCTATGTCTCGTGTATATAGGTCCATATTCCTACTGCTTACTATCTGTCTAGCCTAACTCCTCTCCTCGTTTCCCTGTACCTCTCATATAAACCATACTCTACTCCTAGACCTCTGTCTAGCCTAACACCTCTCCGCGTTTTCCTATACCCCTCATATAAACTATACTCTACTCCTCAACCCCTGTCTAGCCTAACACCCCTCCTCCTGTTCTATACTTCTCATACATATAAACGCGTACTCTACTCTCAACCTCTGTCTAGCCTAACACCACTCCCCGTATCCCCTACCTCTCATAAAGCGCATTCCCTCCTGCCCCTCTCTAGCTGAGTATCTCTCCTTGGGTTCCCATATAAAACTCATTGTACCTTTCACACCTGTCTATCCTAGCATAGGATCTATCCGTTTTCTCGTCTCTCCTTATAAACGCATACTCAACCTCCTTGCCTAATACCTCTCCTCGTTTTCCTACACCTCTCATATAAACCATACTCCACTCCTCGACCTCTGTCTAGCCTAACACCTCTCATCGTTTTCCTATATCTCTCATATAAACCATACTCTACTCCTCAACCTCTGTCTAGTCTAACACCTCTCATCCTGTTCCCTACCTCTCTCATTTAAAAGACATACTCTACCCTTCATCTCTGACTAGTCTAACACCTCTCCTCGTTTTCCTATATCTCTCATATAAAACATACTCTACTCCTCGACGTCTGTCTAGCCTAGCACCCTCCTCCTCCTGTTCCCTACCTCTCTCAAATAAAAGACATACTCTACCCTTCAACTCTGTCTAGCCTAACACCTCTCCTCCTCTTCCCTACCTCTCTCATATAAACCATACTCTACTCCTCAGCCTCTGTCTAGCCTAGGACCTCTCCACGTATTCCCTATCTGTCTCATATAAACAGCTTTCCCCCTCCTTCCACCACTGTCTAGCCTAGCGTCAGTCCTCGTATTCCCTATCTCGCCCATATAAACGCATTTTCCTCCGCATCCACCATCGTTATCCGTATCCTTTCCCATATAAACGCAAAAAAGTGGCCCAGCTCTCTCTATAATAAACTACTATCATGTAAAGTGTAGTCTGTGATGGGTGATTTTCTTGAAAACCTTCGTGTCGCTACCTTGGAAGATATTAAACCCAATACCAAGTTTGGTATTTATCCGACTTTTCGATTTTGAATTAGGCTGCTCACAGAACAGATACGCAGACACAGGGAAATGTTTCCAAAAATGGCTTTATTGGAATTAAGAGCACCTCAAAACATGTATTCCGTTGAAATATCAGTATCGAATTCTTGGGTGGAATGCGATACTTCCCCTACTTACTATATGTAGTAGAGAAAGTAATAAGCTTTCGTAAGTACATCTTGTAGAAGCTATGTAAAATAAACTATAATGTATATATTGATTTTAAGAGTCACGTTTCATAATCATATCAAACGAACAATGAACTATTTTGTTAATTAAAATAAAATGACTTCTTGGCCCAGAAATTGCGGCTGTGTGTTACCAACCTAAGGACTGACCAATACACAAAATTCAGCCGATAGCTTAACTCAACAGCTTCGTTTTAAGGCGTAGTTTTAATGTTTCAGGAGCATAAGTGAGACTTTCTCAAAGAAGCGCTAGTGCTGAAAGAAAATAGTTCAGCATTCATCTGACAACCCGGGAAAACCCCGAAAAAAAACATCGGTCAGAGCGTGCGGTCGCCAGGAATCGAACCCGAGACCTCCTAAGTACGAGTCGCACGCGTTACCTTCGCGCTACTTCAGTCAATAAGTGTAAACTTTAGTTCAATATAATACTGTGTTTGAGAAATAATCTGGTATCTGCGTCGAGTGCCTGGGAGCTTATTGTTCCTCTCTTTAACTTATGTGACTTCGACCGAGGGTTATTGTGGCCCCCGTTATGAAAAGTTTAACAAACCCTGGTCTAGAAGATAAACGCTTTCGAGAAAAGTAAACGACTATCATTATTTCAGTAGAATGCCATAAATATGGATGTTCTAGAATAAATTTTACGTTTCATATGGCTGGATTTTTTAGTCATAAACTTATGATGAAACGAAAAAAATTAATCTATCACTGCTTCGGTTTTATGTAGTACACCTTCACTGGGAGTTCACTTCACTAATGTGAACTGGTTAAATTATCCATTACTTCACTTCCTTCGAGACGTAGCCTCTTCCAGCCGGATGATTTACTTCACTCATTAGTCGAACACATGACCACAACCCCTCGCTCCGCAGTAGCAACCGCTGCATGTTACAACAGTAGTAATCAATTCGCTCGGAGAACCGCTCTTGACGTCGCACTAGTCGCTAACTCGCTCGCTCACTGACTGAATCAACTCAACTTTCACTCAACTCGCTCTGATTCTCTCGCGAGAACACTCGCGTATAAAGGCAGAACAATCTTTCCACAATTACTCGAACTTTCTAGAGCTATTTCGACACACTTTATGGAGGCGGGAGGGAAAAGAAACTTCCAGATGGTTCTAGTTATCTGCTGATAGCGTACTCGGTGTTTACGCTGGCGAGTGGCAGCCCGGCGCCTACCTCGCGATAAACTTGGGCCATAGCAACTGTGTAAATATATAGATAGATTAGAGAGACAAATTAGATAGATTAGATAGATGGAAGAATGTATGGATGGAGTCAGGCAGGCAGGCAGGCAGATAGATAGGTAGATAGGTGGGTGGACGGATGGATGGATGGATGGATGGATGGGAGAAGTCGGATGTAGTACAGTGAGATAATGTGCATATACTTCTTTGCGCATAGGTTACATGTGTTTTTTTAAAAAGTTATACCTTACGTTATTAATTATATAATTCCCCTACTTACTATAATAGCAACAAGTGATAAAAATAAAAGTGTTTACTTATTTTAGATTCAGGAAGTCTCAAAACGTGCATTTCCCATGACATCTCGGTATCGAATTTTGGATGGAAAGTAAAATGAGGTAAAGAAAAGGAAGGCAGAAATCGACCAATTAACACAGCTGTACCTCTGAGTGAAATTTCTATATGTGTTACCAAGCCTGCGTTATTTAATCACCCCGTTAACGCTCAAGATTATTGTTCCTCTCCCTACTGACCCAAGAACACAAAAAAGCAACATCAACAATTGACATTGGCCCGAGCACCAAACTGCAAATAAATGTCTTCCAGTTCTTAACTCCTTACGGCCCCCATCTCGCCAATGGCCGCTCTTAAATATCACAGTGTCATTCCGTGGAAAATTCACATTCTTTTAAGAGCCCGGAGAATTCCAGAGGGGACTCAAATGCCAATCTTCAAGGATTTTGCGGGGCATGCACTGTAAGGGTTGCACAAAATTATCTGAGTTACCAGGGGTGTGAATTTACCTTATGGTGCCGCTCAATGCAAAATCGATCACACCGCAAATGTGCATTAATCAGAACGTTTCACAATTCCAATTTTCTCCGAGTGGCAGTGGACTTTTTATTAATACCTGCTTTCTCTACTGCTTACTACCTAGTAAGTAGAGAAAGTGCTGCATTGCACTCAAAAATTTGACAGTGAGGTTTCTCTCAAAATACACGTTTTGTGACACCGTGAATAAAAAAAAAGGTGTTTACTTGCTATACTACAAGTAGGTAAATACTACAATAAAGGATGTTTTGAATTAAAAATAACATTAATAATAATAATTTATAGACCTTGTTTGGCTTGTAGAGCGGATGGAGCAACCATTACTGTAGGGGTTGATACGCTGTAAATGTATAAGGGTAAGTAGAACTCCTTGAGCCATGGTGAAGGCAATCTACCTAGGGGAAGGAAAGCCTGATTAAAACCCCGCTGCTGGTGGTTAATTGTCGTGCAGAGGGTTGTTACCCCTCTCATGTAAAACTTATTTTACTCATAAGCTCCAAACTGTTACAAACCGGACTAATTCACGTGGAAAGCGGACCTCTGCAAGGAAACAGGACAAACAAGCAGGAAATGCAGGAGTATTTAATTTGTCTACATGAAACGTCTGAGGGTTATGCTACAAAAATATTAGAAAAAGAATTAGAAGAAAGAAAAGTGATATAGCAGCAATATCGCCGACAAAGAAAAAACAGAGAAAGGATGTTTGCTTCACGTATGGAAAGCCAATTTGAGAAAGGAGTATTTTTGGAAGGAGTTGTATTGTATTTCAACTGTTGGGGAGCCGAGCTTGTAGTAGTTGCAACAGCACATTTAGTAAACATTTTCTGGTAGCCCCGGGTTTAAAAATATTATTAACTTTGTAATGTAACTGTTTCTTTAAATATTATATATTTATGTTTGCCTCGGCTGCGTCAGTATTATTGTTAGAGACATGGATGTCTTGGCAGGGTTGTGGTACGACTAAGAATGTAGGTTTACACAGATTATAATTTTACTTCACTACTTTTATTAATAGTTGATACGATTTAAATAACACTTCACTGGTATAGAGAGCTGTGAGATTCTTTTATTAATTACTTGCACTTTTTAACACGTAAAACTATTTTCGTCTCACACGAATACGTATTAAATTCCTTGAGGAACGCTGTCTGCAACCAACTGAATTGATTTCAACCCCCTAAACTTGTAAATTTCTATATTACAAGCATCTGATTGACTATTCCTAATCCAATAGAATACATTCATTTAACTAAAGCTTTTTCTGGATGTTGATTGGTTTTTTTTATAAACTGTCACTAAAATTCATTATTGCTTCCAAGAATCACAAGTGGTATTGTTAAACCTTCAAATTCATTATTGCCTCTAGGTTACCTCATTGTTAGCAACTTTTAACCTATTATTATCACAGCTCCTACATTATTAAATTACGTAATATATTCACATAACATTATTACACATGGATACAATAATACAAACATATACAATGACTGTTATATACACTTTTTATATATTGTTACATACACATATTGCTTTAAGGCGGACTGTTATTGAATTTACATATTATATAATTAGAACTGAAATCATTTAAGTGTTAAAAATACTATCTCAAAACAGCTCACTGAACGGCTAAATTTTGTATTACAGCGATGTAGAACAGCATGAAAGAGCATCAGCTGATGTGACTTTGTACTTTCACAATAGATGAAAGAGTAAAATCCACTGTTACTGTTGCGTTTACGAAAGGATCTTAATATTACGTCTAAAGGAAAATAGATAATGTATAAGTATATTTGTGGAAGAGAAGAGAGAGAATGAGGAAGAGCAGATGATTCAAAAATATTCTATAACAGACTGAAGAAACAATCGGATAAAATAAATAAAAACGACACTACAGTATATACACTTTTTGAAGGGGAATTAAAATAGTAAAGGTACAAGTGAGGTTTACGTTAAAATTAAACTTCTTAATAACCTCAAATGCATGAAAACAGAAAGCAGATAAACTGTACAGCAGTTGGTGCAGTAGTTCAATATAGGCTTATGCCTAAATTATGGACAAATACTCCTACTTAGGCCTAAAGAATGGATCAATTGTGATTTTGTTTTGAAGCAACACTGCATTTATAGATCAAGTGTTCATATGAAGTTTCTTTGCACATCTTGTCATCACTAATGTTTCTTGTTCTTATGTAAAGTTGTATTACTTGCAATCCAGTAAGTGCGTCTGATAGATTGGGAAGGTCCTCAGATTCACCATCCCATTCTTCGGACTCCTCAGAACTATTTTTTCAGTGTAACGACTTCTTTAATTATTTCATCATTTTGCACACAACCCATTCATTTGTCTTCTGGTATGTCGAAATCGACATCAACATCTACAATATTTTCGGGCTCAGCTTTAGTTTCATCTTTTGTTGTGTCAGCTTTTCGGAACACTTGCGTATTGTGTTTGCTTCAATTGATCCCAAGCAGTCCTTATGTACTGCATTTCCTAGATAACAATAAATTAAGTATCTATTAGCTATGCACGTATTGTATTTTCACTGACCCTTGTATAGAAGAAGACAAAACCTTTGCTCTATTTAATTTAATTTATAGACATATTCTAAAACTTGTAGTGATGTTCGGAGGGAAATGATAGGGGATGCTATATTTAGTGCATAGTAAAGAGTATCCAAACTTAAAACGCGGTATTTTTACTTACCTACAAACACGTCCCGCAATAATGAGTGCGAGTTTGCAAGCGGACAGCAAAGCAACAATCACCTGATCAAATCATATACGAAACGTTTCGTGGTGACTTCTTTATAATGTGTAAGTGCGACAAAAATGACTATCTGGGAGTAAACCTAATAGCGTAAAAGTGCGAAAACGTATAAATCGAAAATGTTAAAGTGGGGTAAATTTACATGCAAAATCGAAAAACTGCACAATATACAACGTACAAGTGCGAAAAACGTAAAGTTGAGAAACGTATAAATGCGATTTCACTGTATTATATTGCCTGGAAATTTTAATGGAAGAGTGCGTGATACACCGATTCAGGATGTAGTAGGAACAAATAGAGAAGGATTTAAAAATAAAAGTGGTAATCTCTTAATAGGCTCTGGTGTTTATAATGGTCTGAAAATCCTCAATACATGTTACAAACATAAAGAAATACGCAAATATATTGTTATACACCGCGATGAGGTCAAAAGGTTTGACATGTTAAATTTAGTTACCCCGGCATAAACTTTGGGGGATGTAACTGTAGAGGCAAACGAGAGATACCAGAAATTTGCTGCACAAATCTAAAGCAGGCGAGGGATTTTCATAACAATATACACATTTAACACATTACCTGTGGTTTATTAAAATTGATATGGTGCCGTTACATTGTTCACAGGAAAGACATTGGAGGGAGATGCTCCACACTCACACGAAAACACACGTATTCCTACATACACATCCACTCGATCTGAAGACACACACAAGAAGCACTCTACTAGTGACGCCACGCTCTTAGACAAAGAGGCTCATTCCTCAACTTACCTTCACCACCCTTGACTAGGAATTGGAGAGAAATATGACGCGCCGGAAAAAAATTCAACTCACAAACGAAATAATTAGTTCAACAATATCATTATACACAGCAATAATGCGTCCGACGCGACAATGCACACAGATACCCTACAATAATTGGAGCGAAACAGAATCGCACTCAATAATTGATTATATAATCGGGAATATAGAAGCAGCTAGAATGTCACAAGATGTAAGAGCTTTTAAAGGCAGTGACGTAGGTCCAGACAACTTCCTTGTCGTTGGAAAGCTCATGATCTATAAAAGATGGAAAACATTATCAAAGAAAGCAAAAAAGAAATGGCAAAGAAAGATTCAAATTGCATCTGCTAGAGAAGAAAGCATAAAATATCGATATCAAAGAAGAATAGAGAACTATAATAATAGAGACAGCATTAATATGGAATGGTATGACATACGGAAAATAATTACTAAAGAGCTACAGAAGTATTGGGCAAACAGAAAATTAATTATCTGAAAAGGGGGCCTAACATTTGAAATGATGAGCTAAAGAAATTATTTAGGACAAAAAGAAAGCATATTTGTGCCTCCTAAACACTAGAACGACAGAAAACAGAATGGAATACAACGAATTTCGTGCATTAGTAAAAAAAGGAAACTAGGAAAATAAATAGGCTATATTGGAATCGATACACAGGGTGGACTACTTAAGTTGAGACGGTACAATATCTCCAAAGCTAAGTGTTGTAGAAAGAAAATCTTGAATAAAACTTGCGTGATACTGTGGTGGAAACTTAAACTCCAAATTCCCAGGGTGAGATCGAACCCGGGCGCATTCCGGGCCATGAACCACAGCTCCACCGTCTAGCTCCCAAAAATTACAACCTAGATTTCTTAGGAAATACACGCTTTAAGAACTCCCTCAATCCAAAAAAGGAATTTTAGAAAAGGGTGTGCGTGTGTGTGTGTGTGTGTGAACAGTTTAACAAAAAACAAAGAGGCAATTAAATATTAAACTTGGCATTTAACTTAGGCGTCTTCAAAGAATGCGACACAAAAAGTTTCAAGAAAATTCTACACTCCAAAGTATCCTTGTCAAATAAAGCGTTTATCCTCAATTTTCTGGGAATACCTCTAAAGTCCTCTTCATTCATAATTACTTTCATATGGAGTCTTGGTCGAGACGTGGTGGAGTGTGGACGTGTTTTGCTCAGTGCGGTCAGGGGTGTGAAAAGAAAGAAAGAATAATACAATGGAGGAAGTGAAGGAAATGATTCGAAACCTGGCAGAAGAAATGAAGCAAGGTTTTAGCAGGTGCTGCGGGAAGGACGAAGTGTTAAGTGTTAATACAAGAGTAAGTGCTGCAATGGACAGACTTAGCTTACTAGAGCAAAAAGTAGAAGTAGAAGGAACAATATTGTGGTGTATGGAGTGTACGAGGAAGACAGGGAGACTTGGGAAGATACCGAAGTGCTAATTCGGCGAGTGGTGGCGCAGCTCGGAATTAATTTGTCACCAATGGATATCGAGCGAGCACACAGGGTCGGGAGATGGGCAGGAACAAACCGTCCCATCGTGTGTAAACTGGCTTTTTATAAGGTAAAAAGTGAGATATTGAGGAACAGTAGATACCTCAAGGGATCGGGAGTGCACATCGCTGAGGACTTCAGTGACAGAGTGAGGCAAGAAAGAAGCTTTCTAAAGCGCCACTTGGCCGAAGCAAGGAGGCAGGGTTGCCACGCTGTCCTCCAATTTGATAAACTTATAATTAATGGCAAGGTGTGGTCGAGGCACGAGCTGGAGGAACTGGAGTTGTGCGGCAGGGACAACCCTGAACAGAGAGCAGTGCAGGCAGAAGAACCAGCGACAGGAAGTGACCACCGGAAAGAACAAGTGGAGGTGGCGGAGGGAGCAGAAAAGCAGCAACAGGTTCAACGACCAGGAAGGGACAGCCCGAAGCCACCCCTTAATGGAGCCCTCCCTACAGCGATGCGAGAAATACCACAGATGGGCAGGGGGAGCGTCTCAAAGGAATTCAAGCGACCACCAGCAACTGCAACCAGAGGGACGACAAAGGCAACGGGGGTAAGGGATTCACCAGCAGAGAACACCAGAGCAGGTAGGAGAAGGAACTAGGAAGTAGCCGCCCATGTGACAGTCGGCCTTTGGAATGTTGAAGGTCTAAAGAAGAAATTGGCTAATGATAGGTTCATTGACTTTGTACACAGTATAGATATATTGGGCTTCACAGAGACATGGCTTAAAGCTGGGGAAAATGTAAATATTGGTGGTTTTAATGGTGTATTCACGGGTAGTGAAACCAGGGGCCTGAGAGGCAGATATCCCGGGGGTGTTGCCGTTTACACTAAAGACCAGCATGATATGACTTTTCAACACATAAATATTAAGGTATTTGGAACATTATGTGTATACTGTAAATTAACTTCACTTGAGTTGTGTATTATTGTAGTATATCGACAACCAGCAGCATCCCGATATACCAACCCCAACTTATTTATCAATTTGGCCGACATGATTGTAGAAATTCAGGAAATACACCCAAAAGCAAACTTAATCATAATGGGAGATTTTAATGCCAGAATCGGAAGCGAAAATATTACGGTAGAAAGGGGGGAAGCAGATTGTAGGAGAGAAGTGCGGCGAAGTAAGGATACAGTGATAAATTCAGATGGAAAAGAATTGCTAGCCTTTTGTGACGCGTTTAAATTGGAAATCCTAAACGGCAAGTATGGATCAGATAAGGAAGGGGAATTAACATTTATCAATAGTAATGGAGGAAGTGTTATAGATTATGTAATTTGTTCACAGGAAATAATACCATTAATAGAGGACTTTCAAATTTTAAATAGAGTTGAATCACACCACTCACCCATCTTACTCACTCTAAAAAGACACTCAAACAACGTCGGGGAAACACATGAAAAAAAAAATTGCTTTGTCATCTATGGTGAGATATCGATGGACCCCAGGGGGAAGCGAGGAATTTCTTGCCGTTTTGCGTGATCGGACAGGTAAAACTGAAGTGGGGGAAAGAAGCGGGGAATATGTTATTAAAACAATAACAAATAATTTACAAATAGCTGGTAGAAGCATGAGAATACGAAATAACAAAAGAATCTCGAAAGCTACAGGCTGGTACAACGGTAGATGTAAAGAAGCGAAGAAAAAAGCTGAAACAGCCCTTAAGGTGTATAGAAGAGAAGGTTCCGAGGAAAAGCGTCTTTCGTATACCCAAATTAGAAAGCAGTATAAAGATGTATTAGTAAGTGTAAAGACGGAATGGCAAAACAAAATGGCGACAGATTTAAGAATAGCGACAGAACGGAGAGATTCGATATACATGTGGAAGGTAATTAAGAAAATTAAAGTGCGAAGACGGGATAACGTAAGCATCAAACCAGGAACATGGTTAGCGTATTTTAATAGTGTGTACGCTGAAGTTGGTGGGGATGAGTGGGAGGGACCCCGGATGTCTTTCGCTGAACTATGCTTAAATTCTACAGTACCAATTCTAGATGGGGAAATAACTGACGGGGAAATTGTTCGGGCAATAAAAAGCCTAAAGAATCACAAAGCACCGGGAATAGAAGGAATTCCGAGTGAATTTGTTAAATGCTCCATAGAAGTCCCTAAAATATTATACCTTCTGCGGGTGGCATTTAACAAATTATTTAACGGAGAGAAGTATCCTGAAGCTTGGACAACAGCAATTATTCAGCCAATATTTAAGGGTAAGGGCAGCAGTCAGCAACCAGAAAATTATAGAGGAATTGCGTTGTTATCTATACTGGGTAAGGTATATTGCAAAATTATCTATGACCGGTTAAGGGGTTGGGTAAAAGAGTTCGATATGATTTCTAAATTTCAGGCGGGTTTCAGGGAAGGGTTCTCTACTGCAGATAATATTTTCATATTAAAAACATTAATTGATTCAAATTTGAATAGAAAGAGGGGGAAACTTTATTGTGCTTTTGTTGATTTTAAAATGGCTTTTGATAGTGTGCAGAGGAATGCCCTTTGGGCGAAACTTCACCACAAAGGACTCTCTGGTAAAATGATGAAAGCTCTAATGCAAATTTACAACAGTGTGAATTTCAGCATCAAAATAGACCAAAACACAACAACTGAATCTAAATCGGCCAGTAGAGGAGTTCGTCAAGGATGTATTTTATCGCCCCTATTGTTCAATTTATTCATAGACGATATAACAGACGTGTTAATAGCAGAGGAAATGAATGGCCCAAAAGTAGACGATGTCTGCATTCCTGTACTTTTATACGCGGATGACATGACAATTTTGTCAGTGACGACAGAAGGCTTACAGAAAGGTATTAATAGGTTGGAACAATATTGTAAACAATGGGGTCTGGTGGTAAACATTAACAAAACAAAAACAATGGCTTTCAAAAATGGCTATGTGTATGGCAGGGATGAGAAATGGTATTACAAGGGGCTAGAACTACAAAACGTTAAACATTTCTCCTATTTAGGAGTAATGTTTAATATGAGAGGAAAATGGAACAAACATCTATCTGTAACTAACTACAAAGCACGAGGGCAGTTAAATGAATTATTACGTACCCTCTCGCGGATACCGGATGTACCTGTAGATACATTAGAAAAGATGTATAACTCCATGATAAGGCCTGTTCTGTTATACGGCAGTGAAATCTGGGGATGGGAAAGAGCAGAGCATGTAAATAAAACACAGGTAGCATTTTGGAAAAGAGTTCTTGGAGTTTCACAAGGCACATCAAATTCGGGGGTATTGAGGGAGGTAGGATGCTATGAAGACGCAATACACTGCAAAATAAGAGCAGTGAAGTACTGGCTAAGGCTGATGCATGGGGATAACTCCACACTACGATCCAAATGTTATAAATACCAGCGAGAAAACCTGTCTCCTAAGTTTTGGGCAGCTGATTTGGAAAGGGGTTTGAGGAGAATAGGAATGGGATCAGTATGGCTAAGAGCTGAAACAAATGACAAAAACATATGGAAAGGTGTTAAAAGAAGACTAAGAGACATCAACCAACAGGAAATAGAATCGGACTGTAAAATTAAACCTTCTCTAAGTCTAGCAAATGAAATAAAATTGAACTGGGGTAAAGAGGCATATATACTTAATTTAGGAAGAAAGGAAAGATCAGGAATGGCATGGTTTAGACTGGGGGGCTGGAGAGCACAGAAAATGACCGACGATTCTGGCAGGAGAATCTGCCCATTCTGTGAATTGGATGAGGACTGGGTACATATTTTGGCGGAATGTGCACAGTGGGAGAACCAGCGAACGATTAAACTCAAAGAAAAATTCTTAAGTCCCTTAAGAAAGAGATTGGCATGTTGGGATCTACTGGCTGACCAGAGGAACTGGCAAAACATGGGCAATTTTCTGGCTAAAGTGCGCGAAGCTAGGTCAAATTTGTTCAGTTAGACAAAGGTAATTTATTTCTATTTCCCTTTTTCTTGTTCCTTTTGTTGTGTTTTCTTTATCTGTTGTTTATTTTGTCACCCTATTGTATCTTAAATATGCATGTACGGTCAATGACCCATGCACTAAATACTTGTGTAATAACTTCAATAATTTGAAACCAATAAAGATACCTTATCTATCTTATCTACTTTCATATAACGGGTAAACTGAAATATATAGACCAAGTCTTACTACACAAAAACGTAGAACTCGTTAAAGCGCACTACTTTTATCCAATAAATCTGTTTGTAGCGTTAACCATTTCCAGATATTATTTGTTATTAGTCTGAAATTTCAAATATTTATACTTTTTCTAGTGGCATATCTCTCTTCCTTTTCCTTCGTAGTCAATCAAATGAGCATGGAATTCAAGCCATCACATAGCGAATCGCTTTTTTAAAAATCATACTATCTTTTTAGTGTACTGCATCATTATACATATAACGAAGTGTGTAAATGACTTGAAGAAGATGGTTTGTTGCTGCTACGTATGGAAAGCCGATTTGAAGTAGGAGTTGTATTTTAGTTCAACTGTTGGGGAACCGACTTGAAGTAGTTGCAACCGCACGTATGGTAAAAAGTTTCCGGTAGCCTTCGCCCCAACAAATGTTAAAAAAAATATATTAACTTTGTAATTTTGTCTGTTTCTTTAAATATGATATATTTATGTTAGCCTCGGCTGCGTCAGTATTTATTTTTAGAGACATGAATGTCTTAGCAGGGAGTGGTGCGACTGAAGAATGTAGGATTACACAGATTATAATTTTACTTCACTCCATTTAATAATGCTTGACACGATTTAAATAACATTTCACTGATATAAATATATATATATTTAGAGAGAGAGAGATAGATGTGAGATTTATTTATTAATTACTTGCACTTTTGTCTCACACTGAATACGTATTAAATTTCTCGAGGACGCATCATGCATCCGGTTAAAAACGCTGTCTACAAGCAACGCGTCCGGTTGGGAGCGCTGTCTACAAGCAACTGACTTCTGAATTTGTAAATTTTGCTCCATTTTAGTTTCTGATTGGCTAATCCTAGCCCAATGGAATACCTTCATTTAACTAAAGTTTTTCTGGTTGTTGATTGGCTATTTTATAAGCTGTCACAAAAATTGCATTATTGTTGCTCCAAGAATTACCACTAGCATTTAAACTTTCTAATTAATTATTGTTATCAACTTTTAACCTATTATTCTCACAGCTCCTACATTATTAAATTACGCAATACATTCACATAGCATTATTACACATGTATACAATAATATAAACATATACCTACAATGACTGTAATACACACTTTTTATATATTGTTACATACGCATGTTGCTTTAAGGCGGGCTGTTATTGAATTTATATATTATATAATTAGACTGAAATCATTTAAGTGTTAAAAATACTGCCTCAGAGTAATGAAGTTTATCTTGATTAAGAGGAAGTATATAGATGAATTAGAATTTTTGAGAATAGTTTGTAGAATAGTGAGTATAGAAAGACATGTGAATGCAACACATCATTATTATTTTTGATGCTATAATGCATTTTATTTATACGCTCATTTTTGGACCAATTGCTACAGCGTTATTAGTGCCGTCGTCCGTCTATCCCTCCATGTGTAGGAAATAACTCACCAATCCCTACAAGTAGTGTGCGTTTGAGGAATTTTTTCGACGCATTTCAAATTCGTATAAAATCAAGGTAGTTCAAATGAAGAGAGACTACTAAAAATATTCAGCATTTAGACGAAATATTGAGTTGAAACTTCATATACAGTTTTTTGGACAAAATCTGTAGACATACCAAATTTGGTCAAAATTCTTACAGAATTAAGGTTTTGTGAATAAAAAGTCTCCAAAACAATAATAAATTATGAATTATATAGCCAAAAGCTTTCTAATTAAGACTGCAGGCTAAGTTTCCCAAACTGAGGTCGAAGGCTGGCTTTGTCAGCTAAAAGAGATACTGCAATCTAACACATATCTACGTCATTGACTGAAACTCGGTAGGAGGTAATAAATACGCTCTTATTTTTAATTTTATTTTAGTTATAAACAACTCAGTGCAGAGCCGAAACAGGATTTACCGCTTATAGACTCACATCTATGTCAGTATGTTCATGGAGTAACCCATACGCATGATCGGAATTATGTATTTTATTGAATCTCATTTATTCTTAATGGGTTAAACGTATGTCTATTTATCTGCAAATTGACTGATAGAAATACATTTGCTTTTTATTTTAAATGTATTATCATAAACTGGCGGCGCCGTGGCCGAGTGGTTAGACCGCTCGCCTCCCACCAAGGCGGCCCGGGTTCAATCCCAGGGACCTGCATATGGGATTTGTGGTGGACGAAGCGGTGTCTGGGCGGGTTTTCTCCGGGTTCTCCGGTTTCCCCCGCCATCCATTCCACCAACTGCTCCATCATCACTTTCCTTTCATTTCACCAACATTTCGTTTCATCTACTTCCTTCATCCCATACCAGGCATCGGGCTGATCACCCATCTTGGATATTCTGTCTGATCCATGAGTGTCTGCTCCTCGACGGGTCTCTGACCCCAGGCACCCGCCTGTAAGTCCTGGGGGTGTAAGTCCTACACAAGAGGAGGGTAAATAGATAATGAATGAATGAATATTATAATAAACTGAGATTATTTAAGCGAATGTATTAGTGTATTGATTTAAATAAAACTATACATGTATTGATCTCTATCAATCGCACAGATCCACAGACTGCATGTGCTTTTATATTACACAGAATTATACCAAGATTAAAAACGACAAAAAATAAAAGGAAAAGAAACAAATACCGCTACAACAAAATACCATTGCTCGAAAAATATGTAGAATATTTAATTAGTATAAACCACACATAAAACAACGATAAAATGCATTGCGATGCATTATTGTGCCATATTATATTAAAGAAAGAACAGACCTGAAAAATGGCAAAAATAGTATAAAAAATAAAGCAACAACACCCAGTCGGTTCGTTTATCTATCCTTAAATCCTCCCTTCCATACTAATAGCCTTCTAAAACTTCAGTATCACGCTTATCTCCTCCACGTCTTCCCTACCTGCCAACACGCCCTTAACCCACCATTCAAAGTGGTCAGGAAACGCGGTATGTGTTTTTTCTTCCATTCCTCCGTACCCCTACACTTTGCCAAGATATGCACCCACGACTTCTCCACCTCGCAAATGGGGAAGATTCTCATACCATTTTCATCAGTAAGTTTTATCATTCTCCATGTTTCAAGTCTAAGCCACGCGAGCCTCTATCTAATGAGTTTGGTGTCTGTTTTGATGTATTACTCCACATCCCACTCAGATTTTAGCACAGACTTACTTCCAACGAAACGTTTTCCGTGCGTTGCGGAATTATTTGTTGCCTGTCAGTATCACAAAGGCTGTTCTTAATCTTTATCCACACGCTCCGTCTATTTCCCTAACCCGTCTACAAATGAGAGTTTTGAAAAACGTCATGTCCAAATGTCATGAAACCCGGAAAGGCCATGTTTCCTTGGTCATCCCTTAAGATGTTTTCACAAACCAAAACACTACTAAAGCTATAATTAGAAGTAAATAAAACACTGGAGAATCTCGCAGTCTTATGAAACATCCTATATAACAAAATGTATGCATGTAAGTAGGTTTGCAAAATGCAATCTGCACATTGATGTGGATAATGAAACGACATTTTATCGCTTATGTAGGTGCACTTTAAATGATGGTAAATTAAGTAAAGATGCTCAAACATGTGTCAACGAAATGCTATGCAATGTGTTGGTGGTCAAAATTGGAATGCAAAACAAGAGAGAAAGAACTATACCATACTCGTTTCCAAAGGTGAAGCAACGTAACATATTTTACTACAAGAAGCCACTTAATTTACATACAATACGACAGTAGTTAGTTCTTGAAAAAAAAGTTCATTATCATTCTCTACAGCAAGGTTTTGTCTTCACCGCCTTCCGGGTTTTAAGTCTTTCCCATGTTTTTTCAGGGGCGCCTATGTCTTCCTTTCCTAACAGGACAGGTAACATCGCACCACTAATTCAGTCTCCTTGAATACCATAAACGTTTTGTGTTGTAATTGGAGTTATCCTCCTGTAATGTTGGACTTAATTTTTCCGTATACAGAGTGGTTAGTGTTTTCAATGATTTTGGTGTTCACAAAACGCAAAACGGAATTTAAACATATGGAACATCTGATGCAATAATTAATTCTTTATTCAAAAAATTTTTAGGATATTAAACTAAATTTATTATTTTATTTTCTCTGCACCTTACATTTTATAGGCAGAGGAAAATGTATTGTATCAAACAATTTCAAGCGATATATCACCGCAAATGCATGCTTAAGGTTCCCCAAACCCAAAAGAATATTTTTGAGAGAGGTCCATAGGCAAGTACGTCCGGAAACACAGATAGGCAGCATCTTTCTAAAATATACTTTTTGGATACAAAGTATCTCAAAAAGTCCATTTCTCGATACTGAATGTTTGAATTGAGATTGCTAATTCCTTCACAAGATAAATATTATAGAAACTGTTATTATAACAATCATATACAAGATGGGCCATTTACATTGAGATTGCATGATATCTCCAAAACTAAATGTTGTAGAAAGAAACATCTTGGATAAAAGTTGCTTGATAGTATGGGGGAAAGTAAATGCCATTAGTCGTGTTTTATTTGGAGGACTTGTGATGGGCATTTTAGGGCCAATTTAATTTTTTTATGGGATTCTACCATTTAGTGTTGTTTTCTCACTCCTCATAAAAAACTAAACAACATGTGTATAAACACTTTGCAATTTTTCTTACATCAACGAAATAACAACGAAAATTCTAAATGGCTGTTTTCGAAGAGGGGAATGAATGGTTGGACCATCCTTGGATGGTCATTTGAGGGTCAAGTTAAGTTTTGTAATTGGGAACCAACATATTTTATTTTGTTTCTTTATTCCTCGTCACAGAATAAACAGCTCTTTATAAACCATTTTCCAATGAGAAAACAACATACAAAATGTACGTTCCCATTTTAAAAAATTAAATTAACCCTAAAATGACTACCATGACGTCCTTAAAACAAAATACGACTAATGGTATGTACTTTCCCCCATATATCAAGCAACTTTTATTAAATACATTTCTTTCTACAACGCTTAGTTCCGGAAATATTGTAGTCTTAACTTAAATGGTCCATTCTGTATATATGGCCAAATAAGCTCCTTAAATCTAAAAAAATGGATCGTGTGATCATACTTTTCCTGGTCAATCTAAGTTTTTACTCCTGTAAAATATTATACGATCAGCGTCATAAGCAATTAAATTAACAGCCAGCACAATTGCAGAACACTTATTAATAACTTTATTAGGAAATAATGAAAGAACTATAATATTGTTTCTTTTACCTTTGCTAATCATTACTCATACTCTACTTCTAACTTTACAATATTCAGCAGTTATTACCAATCTCTTAAAAAGCTCATTTCCGAATCTTCTTTCATCCACGCTCTAAATATCAACACTTCAGCTCCATCGGAGGTAAAGTTTTTAGTGAGTTTTATGTTTTTATGTTGTTTCCTTCATTTTGAGTTTTTGTTGATATATTTTTACTTTCTCTACTACGTATAGTAAATAGGGGAAGTATTGTATTCCACCCAAAAATTCGATACCGATATTTCACTGGAAATACATGTTTTGAGACCCCCCTGTACCCAAAAAAAGCATTTTCGGAAACATGTCCGTGTGTGTGTGTGTCTGTGTGTGTGCCTGTGAACAGTATAACTCAGAAACGAACATTCGGATAAACACCAAACTTGGTATTTAGGTTCAGTATCTTCCAGAGATGCAACACAAAGGTTTGCAAGAAAATCTCCCCACGCCAGATTACCCTTTACATGGAACATTTTTCGAAAATGTTAATTTTCTCAAAAATGGCTATAACGATTTTGATTAAAATATCATATATTTAAGAGAATTTTATGACAAATAAAATGTATATCTTGAATTTTCTGGGAATGTCTCCAAAAGTATTCTTCATTGTGAACGACTTTTGCATAACTGGTAAACGATAAGAGATAGACAAAATTTTACTACACATAAAAAGTAGATCGCGTTAAAATACACAATTTATGTCATAGACATTTTTGTTGTTGAGTGAACCATTTTCGAGATATTGCTTGTTATTCCCTTAAATTTTCCAATTTTCCCATTTTCAAATGGGAATTCGTTATTCATTTTTTTTATTTCCTGGACATGCAAAGAGAATGGAATGCGCCACATAACAACCATACTCCCCATATTTCCCTTGCACCTACAAGAAAATTAGCAATAAGATTAACATCTCGATTAACATGAAGCACATGGAGAATAAGCGTTTGTAAAAATAGATTGTACAAGAATACAGAAAGTCATGTGAGTGTAACATATCAGATTTTTGTCATTTTTTCGTCGACACCATTGTCTAAATTATAGATAACACCAAGAAGGTTAAATGACCAATATTCTTAATTGGTTTCTACTAATTACTGGTTTCTACATAATATTTGCATAAAAAAGGTCATTATTGCTTGTCTACCCTCAAACGTCTTCTGGTGATGGTTTCATTTAAAAATAATGTTAAAGTTGGGACAACTTCGTTTGAGTGTTAGACCATAAGCTTCTGGGTTAAAGTTTCTTAAACATTCATTGCGATTTACTCTTGAGGTTTCTTGAAGAGATACCGAGAACAAATTTAAGGCAGCAACACCGAAGGATACATACTGTCACTGCCAAATGTTGATAAGTGTATCGTTCACCACCAAGTGCTAGCTGACAACAGAAGTAGTCAATTTCATTAGATAGAAAGCACTCAACGTAAGTCAAGCTGGAACAACAGCAATCCACAACGTTCTGCGTCGAAACACGTTGTCCTCGATTTTGTTTACAGCTCACTTGGTCATTCTCGATTGTGTTACGCGCGTGCGTGAGTGGGCGAGCATTTCAGCGAACTAACCAAATAATGAGTTACTGCTGCAATGCTTAAGCAAATTTCCGAAATAGATCTTCGCTTTGCTGCTCTTTGACTAGCTAATTTCCTTCTGATGCAGATGACGGTAAAGCGAGTATGGATTACACTGGTTAATCATTTGTTTTAGTATGGTTCAGTGCTTTTCCGCTTTGCACGCTAACGTCACCTATATTGCATTTTCAGCGCATGCATGTAATGGAATCCGCAGCTTAATGTAGTTGAATGAAGGATTTGATTTTCCTTTAGCAAATTTCTTGAAAATAGTGTTTATAAGCTTTTAATTAAGATACTAAATTACTAAAACACTAGTAGTGTATATGTAGTACGTCTCCGACTTTATTTAAAACATGTATTCAACATGTGCTAGAAAAATGGAATCGGTCGTGTGGAGGTATGGGTATACCAGTTCAAGGTGGTACTGTACATTCACTACTATAGGGTAGTTAAATTATATTCGAACCCACTCGCGGCCTCTGCTGCGCAAGACAGCCAGCAGTCGCCGGGGAAATTGCGCCGGCAGAGGCGGACTAAAATCCCTACCTTAAAATAGATGCTGGAAATGTTAACCTTCTGCTCTCAAACAGGCAGCATATCTCGTGTAAATATTCTCGCTCACTCTCCGAAGCTCAGCAGCAGGAATTTTTGTGATTTCTTGCGCAATGTTTTCCCCAAGTTTTTGTAGTGTGCGAGAATTGGAACGATACACTTTGTCTTTTAAAGAGCCCCATAAATAAAAATCGCAACACGTTAGATCAGGAGAACGAGGGGGCCACAAATCAACACTAGTTATTCTGTCATCAAACACCTCTCTTACACCTCTGTAATGATTCGACAGCCGTATGTGTTGTTGCAGAATCTTGCTGGAACCAACCATACGATTTCTCTTCTTCTGTCTAGCGATTGCGAAATGGCCTCAGAATTAACCTCTGATATCGCTCTGCATTTATTGTTTCATCAAAGTATATGGGCCCTATTATTCTTTTAGCACTTATCGCACACCACACTCCAATTTTCTAATCGTAATGAGGCGTTTCATGACAAGAATTCCTGCTGCTGATCTTCGGAGAGTGAGCGAGAATATTTACACGAGATATGCTGTTTGTTTGAGAGCAGAAGGTCAACATTTCCAGCATATATTATAAGGTAAGGATTTTAGTTCGCCTCTGCCGGCGTAATTTACCCGGTGACTGCCGGCTATCTTGCGCAGTAGAGGGAGGCCGCGAGTGGGTTCGAATATAATTTAACTACTCTATTTGCAGATGACCAGACGGTGATGGGTCAGAGTCGTGAGGATATGAAATATATAATGAGGGAACTTTTGGACGCTTTTGAAATAGGAAGGTTACGAGTAAAATATGTATAAAACGGAATATCTGGTAGTAGGAGGAAGTGGATGGGACATCTCACTACCCCAAGGAATTATTAAAGCTATTAAAAAGTTTAAATATTTGGGATCGCTTATTAATAAGTAGAGAGCTGTAAAGCGGGTGTAGACAATAGGCTAGAACAAGCACGAAGAGACATAAAAACGTTGAATGGGGTTTTGTGGAGTAAAACCATGTTGATATGTACAAAGAAGAGGAATTTGAGGACTGTGTTGGAAAGTATAATGATCTGTGGTACCGAGCCGTGGACTAAGAGCAGTGGAAATGGACGGAATAAGACGTAGTGCTAGAGTGTTAAGGATGGAATGAAGGAGAAATGAAGAGGTGAGACAGGTGATGGATATGGAGGAAACCGTGGTGGAGAGAATTGAAAGGCGGAGTCTTCAATGGTATGGACATGTGAAAAGAATGGAGGATAATAGGTGGCCTAAGAGCTTTATAAAATGGCCACCTCGTGGAAGTAGAAAGCGAGGTAGACCAAGAGCAATCTGGAGAGGAAAGATTCATATAATGATGCATGAGCGGTTCCTTGTTCAATCGGGAAGAATGGCGAATGGGCAACTGCTGAAGAGTGGAGAAGTCCTTACAAATAAATAAAACAAGAAATAATTAATAACATAATTCGCAACCATCCTTGTGTTATTATAGAGTTCTTCAAGGTGCAGCATCCTCCTAATTCTGTTGCCTGAGGGAATGTTTTGTACTTCGTTGTAGAAGTTGACCTCGGTCCATCCTGTTCTTCGCAGACGAAGTATTATCCTCCAAAATATGCATTAGTAGTAATTAATGCTGAATAAATAAAGTAATATTTAAGAACAAAAGAGGAATAGTACTTGCCTTGATTGTCTCACCGTACTCCGGCCTCGGCGTGAGAGTGACCTTTTCGGCTTCCTGGTGCACACGTAACAACAAACTCTCCAGTACAGGAACCTGAAGGACTGAGCCATAATATCGCCGATGTTGGAGAGGCACAAAAGCATCAGGGGGATTCCAAGAATGGCGTAGAAGATGGTCACCACTTTGCCCCATTGCGTTTTGGGTGCTATATGGCCGTACCCTAGAAACAGAGAGGTACTACTTTAATCTTCTGCTTTTATGTTTCAAAACATGAAAATGGAAAAACCTGTCAGGTTACATTAATAATGAATCACGACGTGGTGCTTCTAAGAGATTCTAATGCGTATCGCTTTAGGTTTTAAACACATTTGTAGAATTTACCTTGGATGTTGAAGAAGATGGTTTATTTATTTATTTGCACCACGCTTTGGGCGTCAATTTGAAGTAGTTTGTATTGTATCTCAACTGTTGGGGAGCCGAACTTGAAACTCGTTGCAATCCCACGTATAGTACCCGGTTTCCGGTAACCTTCGCCCCAAGTTCAAGAATATTAGCTCTGTAATTTGACTATTTCTTTAGATATTATATTTATGTTTGTCTCGGATGCGTCAGTATTATTGTTAGAGACATGTTTCTCTTGGTAGGGTTGTGGTACGACTGAAGAATGTAGGATTATACAGATTTTTAGTTTTATTCACTCCTTTTTATTAATCCTTGACACAAAATAAATAGCACCTCACTGATATAGAGAGCTGTGAGATTATTTTATTTAATACTTGCACTTTATAACACGTAAACTATTTTCATCTCACACGAATACGTATTTAATTTCTCAAGGACACATTTCGCGTCTGGTTATGAGCACTGTTTCTAGGCAACTGAATTCTAAATTTGTAAAGTTTTCTCCTTTTCGGTTTCTGATTGGCTAATCCTACTCCAATAGAATACCTTCATTTAACTAAAGCTTTTTCTCGTTGTTGATTGGCTATTTTATAAACTGTCACTAAAATTACACTATTGTTACTCCAAGAATCACAAGTAGTACTGTTAAACTTTCTTACTTATTATTGACTCAAGGTTACCTCATTGTTAGCAACTTTTAACTTATTATTCTCACAGCTCCTACATTATTAAATTACGTTTTATATTCACATAACATTATTACACATGGATACACTAATATAAGCATATGCAATGACCGTTACACACATTTTACAAATTATTACATACACATATTGCTTCAAGGTGGGCTGTTATTGAATTTACGTACTATATAATTAGATTGAAATAATTTAAGTGTTAAAAATACTGCCTCAATATTCAGTGACTCAAGACAATTTCCGTCTCTGCTTTACAAAATTCTAGCAGCCAAATTAACGGAGAGAAATTTCAATTTTAATCTGAGGATAGGTATAACGGTGTACGCGCTCTGTCGTTCTTAAAAATGCTTTTACCTTATAATTTTATAACTTTTTATAAAAATATACGGATTTCTCAGCTTTTTCGTCTGTTAAATTTACAAAATTATTTTATTTGCAATTAGTGAAGTAATTCTTACTTTCTCTGTAAGTAGAGGTAAACTTGCACTGCACCCAAAAATTCGACATCAAGAATTCAGAGGAAATACCATTTAGAGTGTCCCGAACAAAAATATGCATTTTCAGAAAAAGCTACATGTGACTGTGGTTAAATACTATAATTCGTATTTAAGTTCAGTATCTTCCAAGGATGTAACACGAAGAATTTCAAGAAGATTCCCCACCACAAACTATCCTTCACATGGAAAATAGTTTGACACTTTTTATTTTATGAAAAAAAAGCTGTAAGGATTTTAATTAAAATGCCGTATGTTTAAGATGCTTTCGAATAATGAACCAACATATCTTGATTTTTTTTGCAAATAGCCTCTGAACTTCTCTCCATTCTGAATGGCTTTTGTATAATTATTGGTTATTCGTAAGAGATAGAAAAGTCTTAGTACACCAAAAACTGTAGATTTCATTAAAGCACACAATTTATGTAAAATAAAATGTTTCTGAAATATTCCTTGTTATTGGTCTGGATTTTCAAATAATTATATATTTCTCAACGGAGAAGTCGCTATTCATTTTTTGCTTTTGGTCATACAAGCAGCATGGAATTTCGAAGCTATCACATAGCTACACGCTTTTTAAACTGCGGTTTACTCGTGTTGGGAACATAACTCGCAGTATGTCCGGTATAATATATGAATTAATATATTAACTATGAGGACTATCTTGTGTTTTGGTTGTTACCATTACATTTTTATGATGTTATTATACTCCTTGCCACGGCTGCTGTTGTTTGGGTTTCTGGGTAGAGCAACTTTTCAGGGTGTGGTATGGGAAGGAAGTTAAGACTCTAACAAAATATTAAATCCGTGGAGGAACACAATGCTTTAATGACACACGCATTTTCTGCTTTAGTACGAAGCTACACATTTACTTTAGTTATTTGGAGCTGTAGAACGGTAGCTGAGCAATCAAGTATTTTATAAGTGCTCTAGAAATAATGGTAGTATTTATCACACGTTCCTAAACTATACTTTGTTTCCCTTATCATTTCTTCAACTTTTAAATTGATAACATTTCAACGCCCCCACTACATTATGCGAGGTAGTTAATACTTCATGCTTCGGAGAGCTTACGCGTATGTTCTTCACATCACCGCACTTTATACGCAACCGCCTTGACTGATGTGGACGCTATATCTAACTTCTCTAAACTTAAACATTTTAAATATATTCTTCCTTAAAATCTCATTGGTTATCTTCGTTCAGCTTGGAACCT
This sequence comes from Deroplatys truncata, assembly GCA_030765065.1. Lineage (NCBI taxonomy): Eukaryota > Metazoa > Arthropoda > Insecta > Mantodea > Mantidae > Deroplatys > Deroplatys truncata. The sequence goes on from CM060979.1 coordinate 66,212,166, forward strand.
TCTAGAAGACTTAACAGGCTATTGTTCGTTGTTTCCAAAATGTGACCTCTCTACAAAAACATGTTGTGTTAGCTCGTCGCATATTCTCTATCACAAAGTCTCAAGGTCTTGCTTTTGTAACTTACCCCTATAAGTCCTTTTCGCCTGGGCCCATATTCTAACAAAAACATGTTTGTCGGCTTTCAACAAGGGTTCCACAGCTCCAGCTAAACTCTTACAAATACATAAAACTTATGCTTCTTAACATTATTTTACATTATAATTTACATTATTATATACATGGTATATATAACCACAGTTACTGTCTCAAATAATTTGACTATCGCTTTACCTACTGTATCCTACAACGAAATATATAAAAGTGTCTTCAAAGTTTATTTGAATTAAAAAGACCAAATACCTATAATAACAATAATAATAATAACCATCATAATCATAAGCTGTTGTAGAAGAGTAGAGAAAGTCATGTGAACGCAGCACATCGGTTATTTTGTTATAATGCCTGACAATGTCACCAATATCATATAATTGACGGAGAAATTTGTGAAGTCGTAAAACTTCCCCTAATGAGGGAGCGTATTGACAGTATTGAGAGTTGGCATTTTCTTCCTGAGTCAGATCACAACTCACCTTTTTACTGCAGTTTTCTCTCTCAAATATATACAAAATACTTTTGTAAATGCCACAATAGCTGAAAATAGGTACAGACTTAAAAAATAATAAAACTAATAAAGTAAAATATTCTGAAAAGCGCCAGAATGCATTACTCCAACAATGTTTGCCTTTTATGCTTATTACAATCTTTTAAAATGATGTCGAATGGCTTCTGGAGTCACTGCATGTAACTATAGATAGGTATATAGCGGAGAAACTATGATTATCGGATTAAGGGAAAGACTTTTAGCCACAATCTAAACCTTATTTGCTACACTCAAGAATATTATGCTGTTTTTATCCGCTGTCTGTAAAACAAAAAGACTTGCACATGGAGCATTTCTGGGATATACTGTTTTTACTGGTTACTGTTGTGGGTAGGTTTATGTAGATACTAAGCGTAAGACGAAGCATATATCTCGATTTGTTTAGGAGTGATAGCTAATTATTGACGGGAGATATAAATAACTAAATAAAGAAACGATACTAAGGTAAAGAAATAATCGCAATAAATAATTTCCGTATATTAAATGTAATAATGCAATAAGCTTGGCTTGAAAGATTTGTTCGGAGGGAAGAAGATAATATTTGGAAGGCAGGCTAACGAAAGTCATTAATATCAGTCATGGATAGAACACGTTAGCTTAAAGACTCTGGGAAGTTAGTTTAGAATTAAGTTCACTACGTGTGAACGGACACGTAGGCCAATTCTGACAAAGATAAGTGAAAGGTATTTCCGAGAGTTTAGCCAGGTCCCTAGTAACAAGGTAACAGAGACACACGTAGGAGTTTAAGCATTGCTCCGAGCGTGAAGTAACATTAAAGGGGAGTAAAATGTAGGCGGAGCTTAAATTAAGAAATAGGCATGTAATTTTAATCATATAGTTACTCTGGTACCGGCACTGGTATTGATCGATCGTCACTCTGAATGTTTGTGACGATTAGTGTGTTATTTTAAGCAGCCAGCGACGTGCTTGTGGATAAAGATTTAGCGGCTATTGCAATGGATCTTTCCGAGCAGCACTTTAGCGACTCACGGCAAGTTACCCAGGCAAGTTATTATCTTATTGTGGAAAGTTTATTCAAGACGTAAAATATAATACTGCAGAAGTTAGCAGGTGTTGTAAGTCATATGTTATAGTTTAAAGTGCTATGCTTCATAATCAGTTTCATTATTTATCTTAAAATGGCCGGCAACTCCCTTAAACACTTCAATTAATAGATTAAATTAACTTTCTTAGTCAGTTTATACTGATAATGTTCTTTAACAATACACGTATACCCTGAGAGAAAACTACTCATAGCTCTACCACTGGAGCAGCTGGCGCATGAGACAACGGGACGAGCTCCGAGATGACATCGGAAGCAGGTAAGGTCGATGGCTTCAAAATTGCCGACCATTACTACTTCATGAATGAGTAAATAGAAACAACGTTAACTTCTACATTTCAAGTGTATAATTTCTTGGGCTACCAAAGGCCATTTTGCGGTGATGCTTTTTGTATAATCTAAAAGCATAATGGTCATTGGTTATTTGTTTATTATATAATATCTACAGAATCCAAAAGAAAGTGCATAATATTTCACGTTTAAGTATGAGGAGAGTTGATTTATTGTGAAATCGGTAATTATTCGGCACATAAGGCAGAAATTATGTTACTCCATTCTCGGTTTCATTTGACCACCTGACTGTGTATTATTTTCTAAGAAATAAAGAAAAGTATGTTTTTTTTTTCATTAGATGGGCTTAAAAGTGGCTCTGTAATGACATACTATACCCCATTTCAGTAATACCGAAATAAATGGCTGAGGTCGATAAGACATGGACCAGTAAACGGGAGATCCGCGGTTCAAATCCTTCCAGGATATCCCTCCGTGTCAGAGTTTTTTCTCTAAGTTTTCCTCAGTCATGCTAACTGGAAAATACCAGGGAAGTACCATAAACCTAGGCTGGAAACGTTTCCTTCTCAAATTTGCTATCCCATTCATCACTTCATCTCATGTACACTATGTCATCAAAAGTATCCGGACACCCCCCAAACATACGTTTTTCATCTTAGGAGCATTGTGCTACCACCTACTGCCTGGTACTCATTATCCGCGACCTCAGTAGACATTAGACATCATGAAACAGCAGAATGGGACGCTCCGTGGAACTCACGGACTTCGAACGTGGTCAGGTGATTGGTGTCACTTGTGTCAGAAGTCTGTACGCGAGATTTCCACACTCCTAAACATCCCTAGGTCCATTGTTTCTGATGTGATAGTGAAGTGGAAACGTGAAGGGACATGTACAGCACAAAAGCGCACAGGCCGACCTCGTCTACTGACTGACAGAGACCGCCGACATTTAAAGAGGGTCGTAAGAGTAATAGCCAGACATCTATCCAGACCAACACACAGGGATTCCAAACTGCATCAACATCCACTCCAAGTACTATGACAGTTAGGCGTGAGGTGAGAAACCTTGGATTCCATGGTCGAGCGGCTGCTCATAAGCCACACATCACGCAGGAAAATGCCAAACGACACCTCCCTTGGTGTAAGGAGCGTCAACATTACACGACTGAATAGTGGCAAAACGTCGATCCGATGGCAGGATGTGGGTATGGCGATTGCCCGGTGAACGTCATCTGCCAGCGTGTGTAGTGCCAACAGTGAAATTCGGAGGTAGTGGTGTTATGGTGTGGTCGTGTTTTTCCTGGAGGGGGCTTGCACCCCTTTTTGTTTTGCGTGGCACGATCACAGCGCAGACCTACATTGATATTTTAAGCACCTTCTTGCTTCCCACTGTTGAAGAGCAAATCGGGGATGGCGATTGCATCTTTCAACAAGATCGAGCGCCTGTTCATACTGCACGGGCTGTGGCGGAGTGGTTACACGACAATAACATCCCTGTAATGGACTGGCCTGCACAGAGTCCTGACTTGAATCCTAGAGAACACCTTTGGGATGTTTTGGAACGCCGACTTCATGCCAGGCCTCACGGACCTACATCGATACCTCTCCTCAGTTCCGCACTCCGTGAAGATTGGGCTGCCATTCCCGAAGAAACCTTCCAGCACCTGATTGAAAGTATGCCTGTAAGAGTAAACGCTGTCATCAAGGCTAAGGGTGGGCCAACATCATATTGACTTCCAGTATTACCGATGGAGGGCGCCACGAACCAGTACGTAATTTTCAGCCAGGTGTCTGGATACTTTTGATCACTTAGTGTATCATCGGTAGCTCTGTCTTTGGTGATGTGTGTAGTAAGAACGGGCAGGTTATACGCCTTCATTCAATGCACATGAAAAGCAATACAATCCTTTAATCTGTGCAAGGTTAGAAAGCTGGTTTTTATTATGCACTGAGAGGTAAAGGCTTAGGGTATACAACGAAAGGTACACCTCGCACACTATAACGTACCTGGGATGTATTTCGGTTACCACCACCGAGGAGGAAAGGATGAAGTGAAGGAGCCACACCAGGCTTCAGGCCACAGACGCGAGCCCGAATTTCCGTCCTACCACTGGAGCTTCCCAGAGAGGGCGAGGAACGACCCGTTCAAACAAGCAGCTCTTTATTATCCATGGTGAATGCTGTTTCTTCAGAGCAAATATCTGCGCTATCTGTTTGACACTGCGTCAAGTCATTAAACCTAGAAGCATGCCTAAACATGAGAAGGGATCGGAATAAAAGTGAAATCGTGGTAGATGAGGATTCACCACCAGGGAAAACCACGAAAAGCCCCAGGTCAGAGTGGGCGTTTGGGGCTTGGTTGTACTGAAGTGTAGTTGTTATGCTCCCTCACTTCATAGTATGTTTAATTTTTGTCAATATATTATAATTCGTCTAGCATTAAGAATAATACATGTATAATTGCATACATATAGGTTCACAGTCTGTTAATAGTTATTTACGATGTAAGACCATTATATACAACTGAACATTCGAACTTAGTTAATCGTGTGAGCATATTGAGATCATTATAACGGGCGCGGTCGTCCTCCGTGGTGTAGTGGTTGTCATGCTGGTCTCTAGTTCCCGTGGTCGTGGGTTCAAACCCGGTGGAGGACGTAAAAATCGTTAGAAGGGCTTCCTTCGGAAGGGGAGTAAAAATGGTGGCATCGTGTCGTAGATTAACAGCACGTAAAAGAACTTCAAGCCTGATAAAGAAGCCTCTGAATAAAATTACCGGTCTTTCATGCCCAATATAGAATGGGAAGGTAAGAACCATAACAGTTGAAGAGCGTCCATAAATAAACGTCCTTTTTACTTTCTCTACTACGTATACTAAGTAGGGGAAGTATTGTATTCCACCCAAGAATTCGATACCGATGTTTCACCGGAAACATATGTTTTGAGATCCCCTGAATCCAAAAAAGCATTTTTGGAAACATGTCCGTGTGTGTGAGTCTGTGAACAGCGTAACTCAGAAACGAACAGTCGGATAAACACAAACTTGGTATTTAGCTTCGGTATATTCCAGCGATGCGACACGAAGGTTTTCAAGAAAATACCCCACCACAGATTACCCTTTACATGGAACATTTTTCGAAAATTATAATTTTCTCAAAAATGGCTCTAATGATTTTGATTAACATTTCATATGCGTAAGATATTTTCATGACAAATGAAATGTATATCTCGAATTTTCTGGGAATGTCTCCAAAAGTATTCATTGTGAACGACTTTTGCATAACTGGTAAACCATTAGAGATAGACAAAATTTTATTACACAAAAAATGTAGATCGCGTTAAAATACACAATTTATGTCATATACATTATTTTTTTGTTGAGTGAACCATTTTCGAGATATTGCTTGTTATTCCCTTAAATTTTCCAAAACTTTTTCTCAAATGGGAATTCGTTATTCATTTTTTTTATGTCCTGGACATACAAAGAAATGGAATACGCCACATAGCAACCAGCTCTTAAAATATTTCACTATCGCTTAAAGCCTTCCATATTCCCCTTTCATCTACAAGAAAATAAGGAATAAGATTAACATCTCGATTAACATGAAGCATATGGAGAATAAGCGTTTATAAAAATAGTTTGTACAAGAGTGGAGAAAGTCATGTGAGTGCAACACAGATTTTTTTTCATTATAGCGGTCGAACAGATCATTTATTTTCACCGATAGTAAAACAAGTTTCGTGTGATATCACTGACTACTGCTTCAGCAATTCAGCTCTTAAGTTTATTCTGTTATTTTATACACTATGGTTTTTACGGAGTGCATTATGTTGGCTCAATCTGTAAACGTGTATTTTTCACTGAAAGTCGAACTGTGATTCAAATTCTTATCGAGACTAAAATTTTAACTTGTTAAGAGTCGTTAATTCTGGTTCTCAGGGTCTAAATGCATTTCTGCCAATTGGTATAATTACTTTATCTAATCAATTACTGTTAGGAGTTAGAAGTAGTCAGATCACCTAGGCCATAGTGGGCCCTTTGCGCTTCCAACCTGTCCCCTGGAAAAAAGGGACGAAGAGGAGATACCAAGGGCAACCAGATCTGGACGACGATGTGCGCTAGCAAGAGCGCTGTTTCTAACTATTCCAACAATACACAATCCTAACGCCATCTAGCCTGCCTTAGCCATCCGCAAAATTGGGGCTCCCGTCAATAGACGAGACAGAAAAGGAGTCTGAACAGTCCCGCCAAGCACCAGGGAAATATCTTCCCAAAGCGAAAATTTCACCATGCTACCGCAGCATACCAACCGCCGTCAACAACACTTCTTTCATTGTATCTATTATTATTGTGCGAATTTTTACTTATAACATAGTAAACAAAAAGAAATATCAAAATAAATAACAAAGTAAAAATCCAAAAATGTAATGAATATATTTAAGTGTTAACTAAAAAAATATATTCAACCACTGTTGCTGGAAGCCAGCAAAATAAAATAACCGATATCCAGCGATTGTTAACTTCTAGTAAATAATTAGTAAATTAAACAATTATCAAAATATTCCGTAATAATCTAAACTACATTCTAATAACTGGTTTACAGTGGTATCCAGTATCCAAACTACCCGTGATGTATATAGAGGGTGAACCATTTAGGTTGAGAGTGTACAATATCTCCAAAGCTAAGCGTTGTAAAAAGAAACGTCTTGAATAAAATTTGCTTGATATTATGGGGGAACGTAAATGCCATTAGTCGTGTTTTGTTTGGAGGACGTTATGACGGTCATTCTAGGGTCAATTTAATTTTTACTTTCTCTACTACGTAAAGTAAGTAGGGGAAGTATTATATTCCACACAAAAATTCCATATTGAGATTTCACCGGAGATCCCCTGAATGCAAAAAAACATTTTTGGAAACATGTCCGTGTGTGTCTGCGAGTGTGTCTATTTGTCTGTGTGTCTGTGTGTGTTTCTTTGAACATCATAACTCAGACGCGAACAGTCGGATAAACACCAAACTTGGTATTTAGGCTCGGTATCTTCCAGATCTTTCCAAAAATGGCTCTAACGATTTTGATTAAAATATCATATATTTAAGATACTTTCATGACAAATAAAATGTATATCTTGAATTCTCTGGGAATGTCTCCAAAAGTATTCTTCATTGTGAACGACTTTTGCATAACTGGTAAACCATAAGAGATAGACAAAATTTACTGCACAAAAAATACTCGTAGATCGCGTTAAAATACACAATTTATGTCATATATTTTTTGTACAGTGAATCATTTTCGAAATATTTCTTGTTATTCCCTTAAATCTTCCAATACTTATACTTTCACTCAAATTCGTTATTCATTTTTTTGTCCTGGTAATGCAAAGAGAATGGAATGCTCCAAATAGCAACCAGCTCTTAAAATATTTGACTATCGTTTAAAGCCTACCAATTACCCTTGCGTCTACAAGAAAATTAGCAATAATATTAACATCTCCATATCTCAATTAACTTGAAGTAGATGGAGAATAAGCGTTTGTAAAAATAGTATGTACAAGAGTAGAGAAAGTCATGTGAGTGTATCACATCAGATTTTTTAACTGGATACCTACAATTAAATAGATCCTAAAATGCCATCATAACGTGCTCCAAATAAAACAGGACTAATGACATTACTTTCCCCCATAATATCAACTTTTGTTGAAGACATTTCTTTCTGTTTCTAAGATATTGTAGTCTCAACTTAAAATGGTCAATCCTGTACGTTCATTTACAACTAATCATAGAAATTAGGGGACAGGAACTTCATGGTAGAAGGGGAACCACCCCGGTATTGGCTTACGATCCAGTGAAACGCATAGGGGGAGTGACCGGCCTAACGGGAATCGAACTCGAGGCCTCCAGAATGCGAGCCTTATGTATTACGGTGGAGGCATATCGCCTCGGTATCGATTACCGTTACCTAATTATTTGACCATACTAAATTCACCTGATAATTTTCCTTCCTATATCACAATCGATAGGGAAGTTACTTTTTGTCATATACTACCGGTAGTGTTGTGCACCTTAGCATGCCGAAAGTGTTGGTTGTGTTTTCTGGGGCGTCAGTTTCCTCTGGGGCAGCGATCCGTGGCACAGACCTGACAGCAGAAAAACAATGGCCAGAGCGGAAATACGTCACTGAAGCGTGAATCCCGTTACAAAGAGAAGAAAACAGATGCATGTTACGTCATTAATCCTCGTGTGTGGTGTAATCCTTGGGATGAAAAACTGCTGCTGTAGCCAGGCGGCCGAATGCTATTTTTTTTTTTTTTTTTTTGCGCGGCGGCGGAGGCAGCTCCCTCTACCGTATTTACCCACAACTAAGCCGGTTTGCCGAGCGTTGCTAATCTTCCTTGCTGCCCTACAAAACTTTATTCATTTATTGATTCCGTTTGACACCTTTCTCAAATAACGCGTGCATAATGGGAACCGTGAAACAAAAAACAAACGAGCATATTTATCGCATTCATTATTCTATGGTTACTGTACGTGCTCTAATTCCAGAGGCAAATCGTTTTGCATATATGAAACAAATGAAATATTTAGTCACAGCTACAATAAAGCCCTCGTCAACAAATGTTTTTATGATGCTTGAATACTTTGTAGGTATTCATATTTCAAACTGTATTCATTTGCTACGTATTTTCTCAAAATCACATAACCATCTAGAAACACTGGTCAACGTTTAGTTACATTATACATACTTTGAACGTCTTAGTTCCTTGTATGACAAGACTTCGTTGAGGGTGAGGCATTCTTGGTTAAACACTACATTCTTTTCTTAATAAATCACAGGCTTTTGTAACCGCATTACGTGTAAAATAAGACATAATTCTATATCTAAAATGCAAAATTTGAACCTCTGTAATTCAAAACGTTATTCAGAAGACTCTTTCTGACTTCTGGATGTTCCAAATTGGAAAACAAATCCTATGTGTTACATTCACATGACTTTCTCTACCCTCTAGCGCATATTAGTAGGTACGCAAATTATTCTTCCGAAATCCGCTTTCCGGTAGCCTTCGCCCCAAATGTACTTTCCGGTGGCCTTTGCCCCTCAAAAAATGTTTAAAAAATATTAACTTTGTAATTTGACTGTTTCTTTAAATAATATATATTTATGTTTGCCTCGGCTGCGTCAGTATTTATATTTTTTTAGAGACATGAATATCCTAGCAGGAAGCGGTGCGACTGAAGAATGTAGGCTTACACAGATTTTAAGTTTTTCTTCACTGCATTTATTAATGCTTGACACGATTTAAATAACACTTCACTGATATAGAGAGCTGTGAGATTTTCTTGTTAATTACTTGCACTTTTTAACACTAAACTATTTTCTCACACAAAGTACGCATTAAATTTCTCGAGGACACATCTCGCGTCCAGTTATGAGCACTGTCTACAAGCAACGCGTCCAGTTATGAGCGCTGTCTACAAGCAACTGACTTGATTTCAACCGCGTAAATTTGTAAATTTCTGTATTTCAAGTCTCAGATTGGCTATTCCTAATCCAAAAGAATACCTTCTTTTAACTAAAGCTTTTTCTGGTTGTTGATTGGCTATTTTATAAACTGTCTCAAAATTACATGATTGTTGCTCCAATAATGACTAGTAGCATTATTAAACATTCTTACTCATTATTGCCTCAAGGTTACCTCATTGCTACGTCATTGTTAGCAACTTTTAACCTATTATTCTCACAGTTCCTACATTATTAAATTACGTAATACATTCACATAACATTATTACATGTATACAATAATATAAACATATACAATGACTGTGATATACACTTTTTATATATTGTTACATATACATTTTGCTTTAAGGTGGGCTGTTATTTTAATTTTATATTATATAATTATAATAGGTATTAAAAATATTGCCTCACATTATATATTTCGTTATAGTAGATATAAAGGAAATAGCAATAGTCAAATATTTAATTCCTGGACGCTATTGCACAGGTCCTAAAATTCCATGCTCTTTCAGTGCAACCACGAGAAACTACTGAATATCGAAATGACTTGAAAAGAATAACAAAGTATTGAACAGTTTGAACCATTAATAATGGATGTCTCGGAAATGGCTGATGCCACAAAGAAAAGTTATTTGGAATAATTTGTGGTTTTAAAGAGATCTAGATTTGTAGTACGTTTTCGTCTATGGCTTAACGTTTACCAATTAAACAAAATTTCTTCCAAACGAAGTGGACTTCAGGCTATTTCCAGAAAAAAAACAAGGTATACATTTTATTTGTAATATAAATATCTCTAATATATAGTATTTAATCAAAATCGTTAGAGCCATTTTTTAGAAAAATCAAAATTTCCAAAATTTTCCATGTAAAAGGCAGTTTGTGGTGGGGGATTTTCTTCAAAATCTTCGTTTGCATCTTTGGAAGGTATTTCCAGTGAAATATTGGTATTGGTTTTTTCAATGGAATGCAATACCTTCTCTACCTACTAGGTACGTTGTAGAGAAAGAAAAAATATCCATATATGTAAATGATTCACATTTAGTGCACATATATTTAACCATAAATAGATTCCCTGTACCAAGCCTCCTAACTTTAATACTTACGCGTTTTCCCTCCCCCCTTCTTTTATCATTTTTTCTTACTTTAGCGTATTTAACCAGTTAAGTCACATGGGACGATGAATGAAATGGGTGAAATGATGTTCAAATGAGTCCGGGATCCATAGAGCTTAAAGTCAACCCACATTTGTCTTTTCAGGGTAATATAAAACCCCGGAAAAGAAAACCTTATTGGAGCAATTCACCTTAACCGAGATTCGAACTCGGAATCTCTTAAATGTGAGGCAGACACGCTACCCTAACCACAGAGGTGGGCTAAATTATTACTAATGACTACAAATATTCTCTCTTGTCAGAATAAATAAAAATCTGAGTGTTACACTCACATGACTTTCTCTACTCTTGTACAAACTGTTTTTACAAACTCTTATTCTCCATCTATTTCATATTAATCGAGATAAACATTTGCAGAAACGATCTTTTGACATGAAAAGAGAATTACATTTTACACATAGCGACCAGTTCTAAAAATATTTGACTATCGCTTAAGGCCTAATATGTTCCCCTTGTTTTGTATTTGCAAGGGCAATATAGAAATACATAGTCTTTAAGCATAGACATATCTCTTAATAGCTGGTTGCTAGGTGCAGCACCATTCTCTTTGCCACAGATTAATATTCTTTGCATATCCGAGACAAAAAAATGACTAACGAATTCCCATTTGAGAAAATGTCTTGAAAAATTTAAGGGAATAACAAGCAATATCTCGAAAATGGCTCACTCAACAAAAAACATGTATATGACATAAATTATGTATTTTAGCGCCATCTACATTTTTTGTGTAGTGAAAGGTTGTCTATCTCTTATGGTTTACCAGTTATGCAAAAGTCGTTCACAATGAAGAATTCTTTTGGAGACATTCCCAGGAAATTCAAGATAAACATTTTATTTGTCATAAAAGAATCTTAAACATATGATATTTTAATCAAAATCGTTAGAGCCATTTCTGAGAAATTGTAGTTTTCGAAAAATGTTCCATGTAAAGGGTAATCTGGGATGGGGGGATTTTCTTGAAAACCTTCGTGTCGCATCTCTGGAAGATACTGAACCTAAATACTAAGTTTGGTTTTTATCCGACTGTTCGTTTCTGAGTTATGCTGTTCACAGGCACACACACATACACAGACACACACAGGGACATGTTTGCAAATTTTCTTTTTTTTGGATTCAGGGGGTCTCAAAACATATATTTGCGGTGTAATGTCGGTATCGAATTTTTGGGTGGAATACAATACTTCCCCTACTTACTGTACGTAGGAGAGAAAGTAAAAAAGGGGCTATAGTAACAGCAATAGTAAACATATGGTTAAAACTGGTAGTCAGAATTTGATTCTGGGAGGATTTTGGCATTTTTAAGTGCATCCAGATACTAGCGGCGCTGAAATTACCCAGTAAACATTTCTATCGTGAGTTTTAATAAAATTGGTCCTGACGTTTTAAATTTTGTTAAAATAAGCAAACAATTAGGGATAATAGCATCTTGAACTCTGCAAATTGTTAGCATTTTCAGAGAAACCGCCGAATATATACGAGTTTGAGAAGTGTATGTCCACATAAACAGAATTTGTTTAAAGACAGAAAGAAACTAAGGGTACTTTATGGAGATTCTCGTGAAAATTTAAAACTTTTACCTGATGCCCTGCAGTTATGGAAAGGCTATTTTATATACAGAGCTTTATTTGGACGTGTGGCCGGGCTAACAGAAATTTTCTTGCCAGGAAAGCACGTTGTTTGCCGGCAGAATCGGATAAACATAACCTCTTAGATTCAAGCGCATAAATTTCTCATGTAAATAATAACTAGAATAACAAAATATCTTCGCCATTGAAGGTGTTACAGAAGGTGGCCTTGTTCCGCCGTCACACATCTCTCACATATTTTAAGAAAACTTCATTAACTTTTATTAATTGTTCATCGCCAGGTAAATAAAACCATGAAGAGAGAAAATAAAACAAGTAAATAAACGCTGATCGATAGAACAATCATTAATATTATCCAACATGCATTTGCAGATATTAACTCGTATCACCTTGCCGAGTATTTGCAATTCCTGAACTATACTTATCTTTTTAATTTTTTTATTGTTATTATATAAATTAATATACTTTTAATACATCTTAACTTGATCTCGGCAAGTTTTTATTAATGTAGATCCAACTGAAAAATTCAACGCCACAGCCGGGATCTGAACACGGTTTTCCCGCTCTCCGTGCGGTTGCTCTAACCATTAAGCTACTGTGACATTCGGTTGAATTCCGCAATTGACTCAAGTTATTTTCCCAGACATACCTACTAAGGTATCTCCATCGAGATGACAAACTTAGCGGCGACCTGCCCATTGCAAGTGCTTCAGTACTGGGTGCATATATTTTTTCCAGGGGTTTATGGAACTGTTCGTTTCTGAGTTATGCTGTTCACAGTCACACACACGGACATGTTTCCAAAAATGCTTTTTTGTATTCAGGGGATCTCAAAGCATATATTTCCGGTGAAATTTCGGTATCGAATTTTTGGGTGGAATACAACACTTCCCCTACTTACTATACGTGGTAGAGAAAGTAAAAATAACTTTGAGTGAAGGGTTGTAGATTCTTATAAAACAGTTGAAATTAATAGCTTCCAATCTTTATTATAGTGAAACTTTTTTTTTGTTGCTGTGTGGAATGAGTTTTGCTGAAGGGTTTTTTGAAATATGTATACATTTTGTGCTAATACACTTTCTGTTTTTTCTATCACTTACTTATGTTAGCTAGAAGAATTAGTTATTATATTCCATTCCTAAATTCGATCAGAAATTTCATCAGAAATTCACGTTTAGAGGGTCCCTGACTACAACAAAGATTTTCAGCAAAATGTCAGGTGTCTGTGTATGCGTTTATATGCGTGCGTGTCATTCAGTATGTATGCCTTTGAACAGCATAACTTAAAAACAAAATGTTGGATAAATACCAAACTTCGTGCTTAGGTTTCCAAAGATGGGACACTATTCTTTTCATGGAAACATTCGTTATTTTCTATTTTCTTAACAATTTTGATTTAAATATCATATGTTTAAAATATTTGCATGGCTAGTAAATTGTATGTGTTGAATTTTCTGTAAACAGCCTGTTATGTAAACTTCATTCGGAATTTATTTTGTATAAGTTTGTATAAATTCCTTATTATAAGAGATAGACAAAAAATTATGACACCAAACTTTCGGATCTCATTAAAACATACGACTTTTATCAAATAATACTTTATAGTTAACTATTTTCGGAAGGATTTTTGCTGTTGAGTTGAATTTATTTTAAGTGCTAAGTCGTTTATTCTTTAGTTTCTCATGATATAATTTAAAGGTTATGGATATGCAAAGCCAGGAATTAGCGATCCGCTTTTTAAAATTTTGATTATCACTTTAGCCTACTGTATCCGTCTCTACCTACAACCAACTGTGTTATGAAAACATTTCTGTAAATGCTTAACATGAATTAAACAATAAATAAGCTTTTGTAAGAATAACTTGTAGAAGATATATAAAAATCAGGAGAGTGGGTAGAGAAAGTGATGTGAATATATCTCGTCAGAATTTTAACGCTTTTCTTCCAGGAATGTGAGGCTCCTCTGTATCCTCCCCCGCCTTCGTTGAGCCATTGGTTTAAATGACTATCCATCACACTAGACAGCGAGCGAGAAGATTCCGCGGTAACGCTTGGGGCTTGCATTCGGGAGATTCGCGGTTCAAAACCCGCCAGGGCCGTCTTCCAGGTTTTTCTCGGTTCACAAAACATGCAAATGGGATACCCTAAACTTAAGCCTGAATGACCGAGTGAGGTGGCGCAGGCGGTAGCTCGTGTGATTAGCATTCGGAAGATCCTGGATTCGATTACCGCGGTCGACCTTCCTGACCCGTTGGTTTTTTCATATTTCCCGGGTCGCAAGGTGGATGCTGGGAAGATTAATGACATCCCCCAGCTTTCCTGTTCCTCCATTTCACCTACTTTATCATTTTATTTTACCTTTCATCTGTTTTTTTGTTGCAAGTGTCATCGGGAGTATCGGCGTTGAGTGTCAGGGAAAAGGATGCTCTCTGTAACAGTTTGTCCACCGATATAGGGGCGGTACCTGAGATTCTGGTCCTCCAGTGGGGTGTGTAAGCCCACAGATGGAGAGGGAAGCCGGTGCCAGCTGCCACCGGAAAGTTTCAACCTTGAAAATGTAGGGACCCGAACTTGGCTCTGAGTGCCTGCTGCGGCCCTCTGTCTTCTCTCACCTCACTCCTCCCTTTAGGGGCCTAGCAATCCAGCAATCCAACAATTGAGAACAGATCGTTCAGGTTCACCTGGGCGGAATATAATCGCCACAGTATCTAGCCGCGTATGCGGCTTTACCTGTGCGATAAAGGAGGTTTAAAGATCATACACAAGGTTTGATTATTTGTCTTGGCGGAGTTTAGCTTTCTGCGCTACCATTGGCTGGGTCTCGGTGTTCCCACATGGGCTGACCAAGTCCAATACTGCTTAACTAGTACGACCGCTTGTGTGGTCGTCAAGTCAAGCAGGCTGGCATGGCAGCAAAGCAGGATGGGAAAACTAGCTAATGGAATGGTGGTATCCAAGTTGGCAGCAGGGTGGCTCGCTGTTAGATGGTCACTCACCTAGCTAATGACCAAGCCCAATGCTGCTTAACTTGGGGAAGTTTGTGAAGTGAGGGATTGGCAGACCTCAGCCTCGGGGGCCCAAGCCGTCCTTCGGCAACCGGTAACTCTTTCTCCGCCTTGGCGCCTTGTGGTCATAGCGGCCCAAAGAGTACACCAGCTGGTTGGTGTGGTAAGCGAGTTTCGTATACATGGTACGGGTTCTCTCCCGCACCACGTCCACGATGTATGGGAGACCGGAATGGGTGTGGAGGATGTGTGACGGGAATCTACGCCCGGTATCATAGATCATTCGAAGCGCCCTGTTCTGGACGGTGGAGCCTAGGTACAAACGATCTCCTTATGTCGAGGCGCTAAGTTCCCCTCCACTCCCGGCCATTTATGTTATGTATCATAGCCTGGAACGTTTCCTTCCCGAAATTCTTATACACAAATATCATTTAATTGCATGTATCATCAGCGTTCACCCTGTGGTACTGTGTGCAGTAAGAACAGGCGTTAAACACGACTATAAATCACATTGAGAGGACTAGAGATTGAAAGGAAGCTCTTAGGAAGATTGCAGTATGCACAGCAAACAACAGGTAATTATCTTTATAAATGGAAGCTACGTAAAGGAATTGAAGACGTGGATAAACATAGGTAGGTTACGTTAACAGATAAAAACATCGCTTTAATGCAGTGCTTTCCATACCAAGGGCGTGAGAGATGTGCAGTAGAATTTGCCTTACACAGAAGGAAAAGAAACCTAATTGGATATGCATTGTTATTTTTACATTGTTATTAATATTAACGATATTTTAGAATATAATGCATACACCCTTTCAAACTACATATAAAATATCCCATGTAATATGAGGCAGTGTTTTTAACATTCAATAGATTTCAGTCTAATTATATAATATATAAATTCAATAACAGCCCGCCTTAAACCAATATTTTTATGTAACAATATATAAAAAGTGTATATTACAGTCATTATATATGCTTATATTATTGTATCCACGTGTAATAATGTTATGTGAAAATATTACGTAATTTAATAATGTAGGAGCTGTGAGAATAGTTAGTTAAAAGTTCCTAACAATGAGGTAACTTTGAGGCAATAATGATTAAGAATGTTTAATAATGCTACTAGTCATTATTGGAGCAACAGTAATGTAAATTTAGTGACAGTTTATAAAATAGTCAATCAATAAACAGAAAAAGCTTTAGTTAAATGAAGGTATTCTATTGGATTAGGAATAGCCAATCACAGACTTGAAATACAGAAATTTACAAGCTTAGGCCCTAGAAATCTTGTCAGTTGCCTGCAAACAGTGTTCCTAACCCGACGCGAGACACATCCTCAAAGATTTTATACGTATTTTGAGTGAGAAAAAAAAATAGTTGACGTGTTAAAACTGCAAGTATTTAATAAAAGCATCTCACAGCTCTCTCTCTCTCTCTCTCTCTCTCTCTCTCTATATATATATATATATATATATATATATATATATATATATATATATATCAGTGAAGTGTTATTTAAATTGTGTCAAGGATTAATAAATGTAGGTAAGTAAATTATAATCTGTGTAAGCCTACATTCTTGTTGCATTACAACCCTGCTAAGAGAAACGTGTCTCTAAAAAAAATACTGCCGCAGCCGAGGCAGGCATAAATATATAATATTTAAAGAAACAGTCAAATTACAAATTTAATATTTTTTTAAACTTGGGACAAAGGCGACCTGAAAGTACATTTAGGGCGAAGGCTACCGTAAACTGTTTACTATACGTGCGGTTGCAACTACTGCAAGTTCGGCTCCCCAACATTTGAACTATAATACAACTCCTTTAATACATCATCTTCAAACTGACTTTCCATACGTAGCAGCAACAAACATTTCTCAAATAGAGAGCATTTGTATTTTATTCCGTTAGCAGTTTAATGAAGAGATTCTCCCTAATAAAATAAGGATCTCTAACTTACATTAATCCTTCATGCATTTTGACAAGAGTGTATGCCAAGGAGTGAGAGGATTTCACGTGTCCATTTGAGTTTAAACTGTTTTTAAAAGTGTTCTGGTAAATTAATGTTAGCGAAAACTAATGAAGCATTTAATTAATCAAGCTGCATGTTTTCCCCTCAGCCTCTCTTAAGACCAAAACACTTGTTTTGAAGCAGCATCGGTTTTATGTTAGTAATTTGTTATGCTTATATAGTTTAATTAATTTCTTACTGCAGATTAATTATAACTAAAATAGGTTAGTCTTCTATTGTGAGTTTTGAAAGCCAATTCTCTCTTACATACCATTTTTCAATTGAGTAAAAATTGAAGTTGCAGAGTGCACAAAGGGAAAATTTGATACCACTACTGCTTTCATACCAATTGGGTAAAAGAAATAATAAAGCATATGTTAAAAGTTTTCTGGGTGCAGTCAATAGCATAATTGAAAATACTTTATCAAGGTAATGATAGAAAACAATATTTCCTTAAAGGAAAAACGATAATGGCAGAAAACTGTATTTCCAGAGGGGAACAAAGTATAGCGTGAACCGTAGTATGTTGATTTACAACAAATTCTTATGCATTTTTTGCAGTCTTTTGTATAAACAGCCACTGCATGTATTCGCACCACTCGTGAATGTAATGATTACAAGCAAGAAAAAATCTGAAAAAACTTTCTTCGGCCTCTCAGCAAATAAAACAATATAAGTACGAGATATACCATGCAGTGGAAGAAGCGGAGAAATCTCCTTTAAACTGTTAATATAGATCATCAAAAGAAACAAGCTTTGTTCTATTTCGAAGTATTTATCCAGAAATAAGAGATCTGTAATGCAGTATTTAATAACGCTGCAGCAAGCAGGCAACGTGCTGAATGTGCGGCGGAGCCCTTGCGTTTGCTGAAGCTTGCCAGTATAATCCTACAAATGAGGACACTCATCGGCGAGTGTAATATCCTCATCCTTGTGTGTTACCCAAAGAGGCATTCTATAAGCCAAATAAACGGATGGGAAAGTATGTAGAAGCATGAAGTACTTATTTTGTTGTATTGTTATTTGCCCCACGCTTTGGGAACCAATTTGAAGTAGGTTGTTGCTGCTACGTATGGTAAGCCAGTTTGAAGAAGATGTATTACAGTTCAACTGTTGGGGAGCCGAACTTGAAGTAGTTGCAACCGCAAGTATGGTACCCGGTAGCCTTCGTTTTGTAGCTTTAAAAATATCAACTATGTAATTTTACTGTTTCTTTCAATATTATATATTTATGTTTGCCTCGGCTGCGTCACTATTATTGTTAGAGACATGGATTTCTTTGCAGGGAGTAGTGCGGCTAGGAAAGACTTAAAAGAGATTATAATTTTTACTTCACTGCATTTATTAATCCTTGATACAATTTAAATGACACTTCACTGATATAGAGAGCTGTGAGATTCTTTTATTAATTACTTGTACTTTTTAACACGTAAACTATTTTCATCTCACACGAATACGTATTGAATTTCTCAAGGACGCATCTCGCGTCCGGTTAAGAACACTGTCTACAACCAACGCGTCCAGTTATGAGCGCTGTCTACAAGCAACTGAACTCGAAATTTGTAAATTTTGCTATATTTTAGTTTTTGATTGGCTAATCCTAGTCCAATAGAATCCCTTCATTTAACTAAAGCTTTTTCTGGTCGTTGATTGGCTATTTTATAAACTGTCACTAAAATTACATTATTGCTTCCAAGAATCAGAAGTAGTATTGTTAAACCTTCAAATTCATGATTGCCTCAAGGTTACCTCATTGTTAGCAACTTTTAACCTATTTTTCTCACAGCTCCTACATTATTAAATTACGTAGTACATTCACATAACATTATTACACATGTATACAATAATATAAACATCTACAATGACTGTAATATAGACCTTTTATATATTGTTACATACACATATTGCTTTAAGGCGGGCTGTTATTGAATTATATACATATTATATAATTAGACTGAAATTATTTAAGTGTTAAAAATACTGCTTCAAATTCTAGCAATGTTTGCTACTTACTATAAGAGAGGTAAATAGCAAATATTGCCGCTGTTACACATATTTTCCCAATCGCTTATTCGGTTTGTGGAGTAGTACAGGAAGAAGGCCTGTGAGTACAAATGTATGTATTTTTAACTTAAACTGATGAAAACACTAATGAGAAACGCTACCAATCAACATGTGTGATAATATAAAACAAATGTTCAACTTTAATGCTAACATAGTGAAAATAGGATGAAAATAAAGCTTTGGGGTAATCTTCCTTGAAAACTCACTAGACTTTTGACAATTGTATTTTCCTCGAATCACACGTTCCTTGAAAACGTAAGATGACATGTCTTGTAAAACGTGATTAAATCACCACGTGAACATCTGGTTCACTGATGATGTAACACCCACGGCCAAAAAGCTTTAAGCGGTTCACTTTCAGAAGAAAGTTTTTTACAACATATATAATTTGTTCATGTCACTAAAATAACTTAATGAAAAATTGCAATGATTCTATCTGCTGTTCTCCTTGCTCCTTTTCATATCTTATTCCACTGCCTACAAAATCCATTCTTCTGTACTTTGTAATCTCTCTCTTGGCTTAAACAAAAATGACACTGCATTACTTCGATATTACGTTTTTGATACCTTGAGGCACTATTTTTAACACTTACATATGATTTTAGTCAATTATATAATATGTAAATACAATAACAGCCCGCCTTGAAGTAATATGTGTATGTAATAATTTGTAAAATGTATGTAACAGCCATTGCATATGCTTATATTATTGTAAATATGTTTAATAATGTTATGTGAATATATTATGTAATTTAATAATGTAGGAGCTGTGAGAATAATAAGTTAAAAGTTCCTAACCATGAGGTAACAATGAGGTAACCTTGAGGCAATAATGAGTTTGAGAGTTGAAATGTTACTTGTGATTCTTGGAAGCAATAATGTAATTTTAGTGACAGTTTATAAAATAGCCAATCAGCAACTAGAAAATGGTTTAGTTAAATGAAGGTATTCTGTTGGATTAGGATTAGCCAATCATAAACTGAAAAGGAGAAACATTTACAAATTCAGAAGTCAGTTGCCTGCAGACAGTGATAGTAACCGGATGCGTGATGCCTCCTCGAGAGATTTTATACTTATTGTGAGTGAGACAAAATAGTTTACGTGTTAAAAGAGCAAGTATTTAATAAAAACATCTCGCAGCTCTCTTTTTACATTAGTGAAGTGTTATTTAAATAGTATCAAGTATTAATAAAAGGAGTGAAGTAAAATAATAGTCTGTGTAAGCCTACATTCTTGTCGCATCACGCCCTGCTAAGAGAAACGTGTCTCTAACAAATACTGACGTACTTGAGGCAAACATAAATATACAATATTTAAAGAAACAGTAATTATATTTTTTAAACTTGGGGCAAACGCCAACTGAAAGTACATTTGGTGCGAAGGCTACCGGAAACTGTTTACTATACGTGCGGTTGCAACTACTTCAAGTTCGGCTCTCCAACATTTAAAATATAATACAACTCCTTCAATACAAACTACTTCAAATTGACGCCCAAAGCGTGGTGCAAATAACGTACCAAAACACCTTCTTCGAATTGGCGCCAGAACATGGGGCAAACTCCTACAACAAATTAACTACTTCAAATTGGGGTGGGGGGCTTGAAACCCCGAGTTCTCCACTGCATACAACCTTGTTCCCAACCCTATTTAAGCAATTTATTCCTCATCTTACTGTGAATTCAAGTGAATATAATTTCTGCAGCTGCTGAGGTGATAAGAACACAAAGAATCATATCCGTCTTCAAATCAGCATTTCCACATCTATTTTACCCCTAATGTGAGACATTTGGGAAACGTTCTTCCATAGAAACTGCTTACCTCACTTTTCAGCGCTTATGGATCTGCAGCCTGCAAGTTCTATCAAACTGATGACTCCCATTCGAACCGATCTTGTCAAAAAAATCTATTGCGTCCAGATGATGTTCTTGGGGTAAATTTTTACCTTACGTTACTTGATCCATCAAAGTAGCCGCAAGGTGAAATTTGAAGTAGTTGGTTTGTTGCGTTATTTGCACCACGCTTTGGGCATCAATTTGAAGTAGTTTGTATTGAAGGAGTTGTATTATATTTCAACTGTTGGGAAGCGGAACTTGTAGTAGTTGCAACCGAACGTATAGTACCCGGTAGCCTTTGCCCCATTTTTTTTTAAAAATATTAACTTTGTAATTTTACTGTTTCTTTAAGTATTAAATATTTATGTTTGCTTCGGCTGCGCCAGTATTATTGTTAGAGACACGTTTCTCTTAGGGGGTTGTGGTGCGACTAAGAATGTAGGCTTACACAGATTATAATTTTACGTCACTTCTTTTATTAATGCTTGATACGATTTAAACAACACTTCGCTGATATATATAGAGAGGGGGAGAGAGAGAGCTGTGAGATGTTTTTATTAAATACTTGCACTTTTTAATACGTAAACTATTTTCGTCTCTCACGAATACGTATTATACTTCTGGAGGACGTGTCTTGCGCCCGGTTAGGAACACTGTTTGCAGGCAAATGAATTGATTTCAACCGTCTAAACTTGTAAGTTTCTGTATTTCAAGTCTCTGATTGGCTAATCCTACTCCAATAGAATACCTTCATTTAACTAAAGCTTTTTCTGGATGTTGATTGGCTATTTATTAAGCTGTCTCAAAATTTACACTATTGTTGCTCCAATAATGACTAGTAGCACTTAAACTTTCAAATTCATTATTGCCTCTAGGCTACCTCATTATTACCTCATTGTTAGCAAACTTTGACCTATTTCTCTCAGCTCCTACATTATTAAATTACATAATATATTCACATAACATTATTACACATGTATACAATAATACAAACATATACAACAGTTTTATGTATTGTTACATACACATATTGCTTTAAGGCGGGCTGTTATTGAATTATATATATTATACAATTAGACTGAAATCATTTTAGTGTTAAAAATACTGCCTCAGTATTAGTTGATCTTGTTCAACACACTGATGTCTTCCGCCTCTGATAATAAGGATTTGGAAGAGTGATCTCAACGTTCTTCTCAATTTTCTTTAAACTAGCATAGACATTATGTATCACTGGTTCATCGCCCTCTAATTTCTGAATTCAGGAAACTACTAGTGAACGCAATAGGTCTATCAATGCATGAACATTAATCTCTTCTAGGAGATCGCTCTCAAATCCTTGTGAAGAACAACATAAGCCCCTTCACTCACTGCAAACGTTTGCAGTGCCATGTTGGAAATAATTATAATTTCCAAACAAAACAAGTTCCCCATCTATTTTTGTATGGTAATGGTAATAACGTATTGCAACTTTCTTTACTAATGTTTGTAAACAAAGGTGTAAGCATGTGAGATCTCTTTATCATTTCCGCTGAGTCAACCGCATTTCTCAACAAATTCACAACACTTTCAATTTTAAGATTGTCACTGCAAAGCAAATGTAACAGATGACCTGCGCATCCAAAAAATGAAAGATGCGAATATTTCCCTTTAACTGTCCTGAAAGCCCTCCTTATATTAGCAGCATTGTCTCCAGCAGTAACAAACAATATTTATAAATAAAAGTTACTCAGTATTTTGCAGATTTCTTCCCCAAGTAATCTGATGTACCTATGTAGATTTTCAGTGGTACGAATATCTTAAACATGCTTTAATCAAAACATTTTCACAATTTTTGAAAAAGTAATTAAGGAAAAAGTTTTTGTGTAAGGATTGTTTGGGGAAAATGTCGTAAAAAAATTTTTGGAACCCTTCGACTTGCATCTTTAAAAGACTTTGTACCTAGATACGAAGGGTTTTATTTATCTGAATTTTAGTTTTTCTTATTCACACACGCTGAAGAAGTTATGCCCCACGTATGGGAGTCAATTTGAAGAAGGTGGTGTGCCCCACGTATGGGAACCAATTTGAAGTATGTATTGTCCTTACGTTGTTTATTTATTTATTTCTCTCCACGTATGGACGTCAGATTGAATAGTGTTACTGTTGTTGAAGTTTGCACCACGCTTTGGGCGTCAATTTGAAGAAGATTGTTTGTTACGTAATATGCTGTTACGTATGTAAAGCCTATTTAAAGATGTACTTTTGCTGTTGCCCTCCAAGTTTAAAAATAAATATTAACTTTGTTATTAAACTGCTTCTATAGATATTTATGTTTATGTTTGCCTCGGCTGCGTCAGTATTGCTTTAGAGACACATTTCTCTTAATCAGGGCGTGGTGCAACAAGAATGTAGTCTTTACACAGATTTTAAGTTTAAATTCACTTCTTTTTATTAATTCTTGACACAAATTCAATAGCACTACACTGATATCAAGAGCTGTGCGATTCTTTAATTTAATACTTGCACTTTTTTATCGCGTATACTTAATTTTTTATGTCTCACATGAATACGTAATATTTCACAATCTTCCGTCTGGTTACTATCAAGGTCTGCCAGCAACTGAACGTATTTCAACCGTATAAACTTTTAACTTTCTGTATTTTAAGTCTCTGATTGGTTAATCCTAGTCCAATAGAATACCTGCATTTTACCAAAGCTTTTTCTGGCTGTTGATTGGCTATTTTTAAACTGTCACAAAATTTACATTATCATTTCTCTAATCATGACTAGTAGCATTCAAACTCTCAAACTCATTGTTACCTCATTGTTAGTAACTTTAAGCTTATCTTTCTCACAGCTCTTACATTATTAAATTACGTAATGCATTCATATAACATTATTAAACATGTTTACAATAACATAAGCATATGCAATGACTGTTAAATACATATTACAAATTATTACATACATATTGCTTCAAGGCGGGCATTTAATGAAATTAAAAATTATATAATTTAATTGAAATTATTCAAGCGTTAAAAATACTGCCTCAACGCACACTCACAAAACATACTTTCTGAAATTTTCTATTTGTGTTTAAGGACCTCAAAGCGTGCATTTCCTGTAATTCCGATGTGAATGTTTGGTATAATACAACACTTTCTATACTTTCCATAGGTAAGTAAAAGGGGAATTGTTATAAAGGATCAAAACTATTTGATTTATTATCCCTGGAAATCTGAATTTTTAGGTTATGTGAAACATACTCATCCTTTCCCTTCATCTCTCTCTTTCTCTGTCTCTATCTCTCTCTTGCTATCTCTATTTCTCTCTCTATCTCGTTCTCAAAATGAGCTATTTTTATTCAAACTGATATCGACTAATTAAATGAGCATGGTATTAAATGAAATGTGAGTTACAGGACGTTTGTATTCTCATCATAATGTAAAATTAGTCAGAAAACTTTATCCAGGGAGGTCAACCCTATTAAAATCATACATAATCGAACTCTCCGAATTGCTATGCAATCATGCCATTCATTACACCTTGGATGTATGCAGATTTCTTCCTACTAACTTCTGACTACAAATGCCAGCATCAAAGGCTAATTTATCACAGATGCACCAAGTGCAACGTCGGCACTACAGGTAGCTTCTATTTCGACTCGTGCGTAAACTATACATGAGAGTTTAGATGTAACACGGAATCAAAATTAATTTACGTTGCTGGTAAAGCAATTACCGAGCTTAAGCCCTAGTTCTAACGAGTTTATTCACCACGTGATTAGAGCCGTGCGTTGCTCTGTATCATGCCACGGAATTGCACATCTGTCATCCCAAGAGACATGTGTTCCACACCCGGCGAGTGTGTGTGCAGTACCTTCTTAAACTGGAGCGTTGTGGTCTCCTAGGGTCACGTAGTAGGGCAATCGATTTGTGTCGTGTTTCTATGTGGTGTTATAAGAGATACAAGTAGTACAGTGCTGAGTTCTACAGAGTGTCTACACTAGCAATAAATCCTCTGTAAAAATGTTATGGTAATTTTGGATTTTTCATAAATGGATGCATAAAATTTATAATGAAACATGGATACATTTGGAACAGAAGGAGAAATCACAGCTTGCTGCGAAAAAGAACGACTCAAAGTAATGTAAGACTAAAGAGTGCTTTTGAGGCAGTATTTTTAACACTTAAATAATTTCCGTCTAATTATATAATATGTAAATTCAATAGCAGCCCACCTTGAAGCAATATGTGTATATAATAGTTTGTAAAATGTATGTAACAGTCATTGTATATGCTTATATTATTGTATCCATGTGTAATAATGTTATGTGAATACATTACGTAATTTAGTAATATAAGAGGTGTGAAAATAATAAGTTAAAACTTGCTAAAAATGAGGTAACCTTGAGTCAATAACGAGTAAGAAAGTTTAACAGTACCACTTGTGATTCTTGGAGTAGCAATAATGTAATTTTGTGATAGTTTATAAAATAGCCAATAAACAACCAGAAAAAGCTTTAGTTAAAGGAAGGTATTCTATAGAAGTAGGATTAGCCAATCAGAAACAGAAATACAGAAATTTACAAGTTTAGACGGTTGAAATCAAGTCAGATGCTTGAAGATAGTGATTGTAACCGGATGCAAGATGCGTCCTCGAGAGATTTAATAGGTATTCGTGTGATACGAAAAATAAGTTTACGTGTTAAAAAGTGCAATTAATTACTAAAAAAAATCTCATAGCTCCCTCTCTATATCAGTGAAGTGTTATTTAAATCGTATCAAGTATTAATAAAAGGATTGAAGTAAAATAATAATCTGTGTAACCCTACATTCTTGTTGCATCACAACCCTGCGAAGATATCCATGTCTCTGAAATGAATACTGACGCAGCCGAGGCAAACATAAATATAATATTTAAAGAAACAGTCAAATTACAAAGTTAATATTTTTATAATTTTTTGACGAAGGCTACCGGGTACCATACGTGCGGTTGCAACTACTACAGGTTCGGCTCCCCAACAGTTGAAATATAATACATCATCTTCAAACTGACTTTCCATACGTAGCAGCAACAAACATTTTCTCAAATTGGCGCCCAAGCGTGGGGCTAATAAAATACTTTTCTCACTTTTAAGTTTCTCTACTAAGTACAGTGCTGAGTTCTATAGAGTGTCTACACTAGCAATAAATCCTCCGTAAATATGTTATGGCAATTTTTAATTTTTCATAAATGACTGAATTAAAATTATACTGAAATATGGATACATTTGGAACACAAGGAGAAAACACAGCTTGCTGTGAAAAATAACGATTCAAAGTAATGTAAGCCCAAAGAGTGCTTTTAACTTTCTCTACCAAATATCTAGTAGTTAGACGAATTATTACATTCCACCCTAAAGTTCGAGATTTCACCAGAAATACATATTTGAGATTAGAAAAAGCTTTGTGTGCGTCTGTGAACAGTATTACAAAAAAAACCAAACATAAGACAAATACTAAGCTTGGTAGTTAGGTTCAGCATTTTATATGGTTTCGACACCAAGATTTTCAAGAAATTTACCCCATACCAAACTACACTTTACATGAGCAATTTTTTTTAATTTTCTCAAAAATCGTTCTAATGATTTTTATTAAAATACCATCTATATTAAAATAACTTATATAACCAATAACATATGCATCTTGAATTTTCTGGGAATTTTTCCGAAATCCTCTTCATTCGAAAGGAATTGTATATATAATTAACTTACTTTTTATAGCATTAGCCATTTCCGAAATATACGATGTTATTGTTTTGAAAAGTGTTTTTAACATTCAGTTGTTTCTCGCAATGTCATAAAGGACTGTCAACTTCAAGGCCATGCATTTGCGACCCGTTTTAAACATGTTGCTATCGCTTCGTTCACCTTTATGCTCCTTGTACCTAAGACGAAATGTATAATGAGACTATTTCTCTAAAATTTATCTCGACTAACATGACGTTGATAGATAAATAAGTGTTGTAAAAATAGTTTGTAAAAGCTATATAAAGACAAAGAATAGTAGGAAGGGCAAGTCTGGTATGACAGCATAATCCAAAAACGAAAAATCGGTTGAATCCCAAACTTAGTATTAAAGTTCAGTGTTCTCCATTTTAAGAATAACCTGCCACTTTAAACCATCCTTTACATGGAAAATTCTTTATCTTTGAATTTCTCAAAAATTACGCCAACGATTGTGAATAAAATATCATACGGTTAAGATATGTGAATGATACATTTTGTATATCTTCAATTTGCTGCGAATAAATGAAGTTCTCTTCATTATGATTGATGTTGTATAGTTTTATATGACTTGCAAGTGCAAAGAATAGGAAATATTATCACACAAATAATTTACTTCTCTATGTAAAGTATTTATATGACATTTGTTCTTTCCGAGATATTATTTGTTCTTAGTTTGAATTCCAAATATTTTATATTTGTTTCCAGTGCTGGTTCTACCTTCAATTTTTACCTTCTCTACTACGTATAGTAAGTAGGGGAAGTATTGTATTCCACCCAAAAATTCGATACCGAGATTCACCGGAAATACATGTCTTGAGATCCCCTGAATCCAAAAAAAGCTTTTTTGGAAACATGTTCGTGTGTGTGTCTGTGTCTCTCTGTGTCTATCTGTGAAAAGCATAACTCAGAAACGAACAGTCGTATAAACACCAATCTTGGTATTTAGGTTCAGTATCTTCCAGAGATGCGACACGAAGATTTTCAAAAAATCCCCCCACCCAAGATTACTCTTTACATGTAACATTTTTCAAAATTTTAATCTTCTCAAAAATGGTTCTAACGATTTTGATTAGAATATCATATGTTTAAGATACTTTCATGACCAATGAAATGTATATCTCGGTTTTCTGGGAATGTCTCCGAAAGTACTCTTCATTCTGAGCGACATTTGCATAACTGGTAAACCATAAGAGATAGACAAAATTTTACTACACAAATAATGTATATCGCGTTAAAATACACAATTTATGTCATGTACAGTTGTTTTGTTGAGTGAACCATTTTCGAGATATTGCTTGTTATTCCCTTAAATTTTCCAATACTCATACTTTTCCTCAAATGGGAATTCATTATTCATTTTCTTTGTCCTGGTAATGCAAAGAGAATGGAATACTCCACACATAGCAGCCAGCTCTTAAAATATTTGGCTATCGCTTAAAGCCTACCATATTCCCCTTGCATCTACAAGAAAATTAACAATAAGATTAACATCTCGATTAACATGAAGCATGTGGAGAATAAGCGTTTGTAAGAATAGTTTGTCCAAGAGTAGAGAATTTCATGTGAGTGTAACACATCAGATTTTTAATAAAACGTCCGTGTGTGAGTGTTTGTGTCTGAACAGCATAATTAAAAAAATTAAGAGTCGAATAATTACCATACTTCTTATTCGGTTCAGGGATTTATAAAGATACAAGGATTTAAAAAACAAATCCCTCCATATGAAACTACATTTTACACGGAAAAGCTTTCTAATTTTGGATTTTATCAAAGATTGCTCTAACGATTTCTATTAAAATATTAATAATCATCAACGCCTACCAGAGCATGAGTGACCAACCTGGAGTATTTCAAAGAGTGCGTGATTCTCTAAGATGACGGACAGAAGCATGCTTGACTATGAAAGTGGGCACCATATTGAGCACCTCCTTTAGCGATGCTTCACAAGTGCAGGGCGTATGTAATCGCAAGAAATTACATTAGAAGCTGTGCTTTTTCACAGTAACGTTACTGCATTTGTTTAGTGCATTTCGTAGGTCATACTTCATAGCAAAGTGCTTGCACACAGCTTAAATATAAATTAAGTATGAAGGCAGCATTTTCTAAAAGTGTGTAAAATTTTAATAGAATTTCAGTCTGAGTTTCAGACTGTGACACTGCCTGAACTATAGAATCAAAATATTCTTTTAATAATAGTTGTATCATCACCTTGGCATACTTAAGTGTGTACAAAAAGAGAGTGGAAATAATTATGTAGCAAACGACCTCTTATAAACCTCCCAATCGTTCTATGGCAATCATCCAAATACGTAACATTCTAATGGGTTTTGCCCCAAACGTCCAGCTTTGGTAAGCATAAAACAGCAACATTTCGGGTTGCGCAACTTGCATGAACAGAGAAAACTTCTTGCCGACTTCTGAGATGCGATAGATACCCTTTATCTCATCGCATGTACACTCTTCGTCTAGTATCCCATTTATTTAGTGTTCCTATCAGTCACACGCTAACTTTCAGCCATGCGAACCTTGTTTTTCTACACTTCAAATACGGTTAACAAACTGCCCGTTTCGTTCTCAGAGATTTTTCAGCTATTCCTTTCCGAGTCTGCCCATAAATATTCTTCCTTTCGGACTGCATCTCCATATGTATTTGGTTGTCTTGCATCTTGCATTCCCTTTAAGTGTTCCAACTGTGCTTTAGGATCTTTCAGTCTGTCGTTCTTATTAAACTTCTGTAACTCTTCTTCATGTTCCCACTAACTTTTATCTTCCGTTACAAATTTTATTTCTCAAGTCTGTGTTCAAGTGTATTGTTTATTTGTTACGGTCCAGAATTCACTTTAATAAAACAGCACAGGTGTAGCCGTGACTTTGAAAATTGGCACTTTTGTTTCTGTAAATACCTACTTTGTAGCAATTTATGTTATTTGCTGTAAATATTACAAAATCTGTGTTAAAATTAGAAACCCGGTATTGATATTTTTGGGAAACTATGGTGAAATTTCGTGAATAACACCATAAAATTCTTGACCTCAACTGAATGAAAAGCTTTCAATAAAATTAAAACAAATACTTAGTTAATATTTTTATTTTACGGTTAGAGATGCAACTGAGGAGCACTATTTAATTAGTGTTAATCTATCACCTTTTTAAGGCAAACTATGGTTATAGCATCCCTTGTCCACTTTTTAGGTTTGCAGAAAAAATGAAGAGAAAGTGCAATTTGAGAAAACTCTTTTCTTTCGCTACAAAACTAACGAATGAATCTTGCCGATGAGGAATACAACCAGAGACGAAAGGTAGATGCTGTTTTTGGATTCAGGGGGTCTCAAAACATATATTTCCGATGAAATCTCGGCATCGAATTTTTGGGTGGAATACAATTCTTCCCCTACTTACTATACGTAGTAGAGAAAGTAAAAAATGAAAAACGACATTTGTGAAAAAGTATAAGTATTGGAAAATTTAAGGGAATAACAAGCAATGTCTCGAAAATGGTTCACTCAACAAAAAAATGTATATGACATAAAGTGTGTATTTTAACGCGATCTACATTTTTTGTGCAGTAAAATTTTGTTTATTTCTTATGGTTTACCAGTTATGCAAAAGTCGTTCACAATGAAGAATGCTTTTGGAGATATTGCCAGAAAATTCGAGATATACATTTCATTGGTCATGAAAATATCTTAAACATATGATATTTTAATCCAAATCGTTAGAGCCATTTTTGAGAAAATTAAAATTTTCGAAAAATGTTCCATGTAAACGGTAATCTGGGGTGGGGGGATTTTCTTGTAAACCTTCCTGTCACATCTATGGAAGATACTGAACCTAAATACCTTGGTGTTTATCCGACTGTTCGTTTCTGAGTTATGCTGTTCACAGACACACAGACACAAACACGGACATGTTTACAAAAATGCTTTTTACTTTCTCTACTACGTATAGTAAGTGGAGGAAGTATTGTATTTCACCCAAAAATTCCATACCGAGATTTCATCGGAAATAAAAGTTTTGAGACCCCCTGAATCCAAAAAAAAGTATTTTTGGAAACATGTCCGTGTGTGTGTCTGTCTGTCTGTGTGTGTGTCTTTCTGTGAACAGCATAACTCAGAAACGAACAGTCGGATAAACACAAACTTGGTATTTAGGTTCAGTATCTTCCAGAGATGCGACACGAAGATTTTCAAGAAAATCACCCCACCCCAGGATACCCTTTAATGGAAGTCTTTTCGAAAATTTTAATTTTCTCAATAACGGCTGTAACGATTTTGATTAAAATATCAGATGTATAAGATATTTTTATGAAGAGTAAAATGTATATGTTGAATTTTCTGGGAATGTCTCCAAAAGTGTTTGTCATTGTGAACGACTTTTGGATAACTGGTAAACCATAAGAGATAGACAAAATTTTACTACAGAAAAAATGTAGATCGCGTTAAAATACACAATTTATGTCATATACATTTTTTTTGTTGAGTGAACCATTTTAGAGATATGGCTTGTTATTCTCTTAAAATTGTCAATACTTTTCTCAAATGGGAATTCGTTATTCATTTTGTTGTTTTGGATATGCAAAAAGTATTAATCTGTGGCAAAGGGAATGGTGCTGCACCTAGCAACCAGCTATTAAGAGATATGTATGTGCTTAAAGGCTACTGTATTTCTATATTGCCCTTGTAAATATATATTCCCTTTACATCTACAAGAAAATTAGCAATAAGATAGTTTCCGCAAATGTTTATCTGGATTAACATGAAGTAGATGGAGAATAAGCGTTTTTAAAAATAGTTTGTACAAAAATAGAGAAAGTCATGTGAGTGTAACACATCAGATTTTTTGTCTTGGATATGCAAAGAGTATTTATCTGTGACAAAGGGAATGGTGCTGCACCTAGCAACCAGCTATTAAGAGATATGTATGTGCTTAAAGCTAATGTATTTCTATATTGCCCTTGTAAATATATATTCCCCTTACATCTACAAGAAAATTAGCAATAAGATAGACTTTGCAAATGTTTATCTCGATTAACATGAAGTAGATGGAGAATAAGGGTTTGTAAAAATAGTTTGTACAAGAGTAGAGAAAATCATGTGAGTGTAACACATCAGATTTTTTTGGACTCAGTGGTCCTCAAAACATATATTTCCGGTGAAATCTCGGTATCGAATTTTTGGGTAGAATACAATACTTCCCCTACTTACTATACGTAGTAGACAAAGTAAAAATTAGTAAAATAAAATTTCAAGCTCGTTAAAATGTGTCATTTATGCCTAATTACTCTTTTCATAGTAATTACACTTTCATAAATATTGCTCTCAATGTTTAAGTTTACTGAATTGTTTCACCAATGAAATATCATTGTAAACGTGCGATTCTTCCTCATTTTATTCTTGAGTGGATTTGTTATTAAGTGTTGTCTCCGAAATTAGTCTGTAACATATTCCTAATTTGAAATCATATCTTTTCAAACGTATTTCAGAGTAGCACAAAGTAGATAACATATCACTTATATATGAGATGAAGGGTAGCCGAATACTGGGGTTCACATATATGAGATGAAGGGTAGCCGAATACTGGGGTGATTCCCCTTCAACCAGAATCCCCTGTCCATCATTTCCTTTCACCTGTTTCACCTCATCTGTTTCATGGTTGTAGGATCAGGCAAGGGCAGTTGGTATGTTACGGCAGGACTTGAATTTGCACTCTGTAAAGATTTCTAATTGGCGCATTTCAGGACTGCTGGGGCTCCCTTCTTTTCTAGAAGTTGTCTCGTCTACACCCGGACTCCCAGGTTGTGGATAGCTAAGGCAGGACTAACCGGCGCGGCGTCAGAATTGGTGTCATGTTGAAATTATAGGGGTCCAGTTGTCGTCCGGATCTGGTCGCTCTTCGGGTCTCCTCTTCATGTCTTCCCCCAGGTATTACGTTGGACCCACTATGACCTATATGAGTGTTGTGCTCTGATTACAAGAGGCCCCTCCGTCTGACTACTCCTAACACCTTGTTACTATTATACATCAGATTGTATTTTGAAATTCTGTAAAGTTATATGCTATGCAATCTGCACACTGCATCTCTCCCAGAGAGGATTATTGTCACGAGTTTGAAGAGTATTGTTTGATGTTTTGAAATTACAGTTCCTATTCAGGGCTTATTCGATTTATTAGTGTATGTTTTTAAGTAGCTTCTGCAAACACCTGAAAGCGCAACTTCAGTGTTTGGTTTGATTAATCAGTTCACTAGTAATGGCATGCAAAAGAAGCTTATTGTAACACGATAATAAATAAAATCGGTATGTTACATTTCAGGGGCATTCGTTTTGTGACGGTAATGATGTGCTAGTAATAGAAAAGTTTATCATTTTGAGAATATTTGAGGCAGTATTTTTAACACTTGAATTATATAACATGTAATTTCAATAACCGTCCGCCTTGAAGCAATATGTATGTAATAATTTGTAAAAATGTATGTAACAGTCATTGAAAATGCTTATATTATTGTAAAAATGTTCAATAATTATATGTGAATGCATTAAGTAATTTAATAATGTGAAAATAATAAGTTTAAGGTTGCTAACAATGAGGTAACCTTGAGGCAATAATGAGTTTAAGTTTGAATACTACTAGTCATGATTAGAGCAACGATAATGTAAATTTTGTGACAGTTTAAAATAGCCAATCAACAGCCAGAAAAAGCTTTAATTAAATGCAGGTATTCTATTGGACTAGGATTAGCCAATCACAGACTTGAAATACAGAAGCTTACTGGTTTTGACGGTTGAAGAATGTTCAGTTGCCTGCAGACTTTGGTAGTGACCGGATGGAAGGGGTGTTTTCTAAAGAAATATTACGTATTCGTGTGTAAGGAATATTAAATATACGCGTTAACTAAGTGCAAGTATCAAGTAAAAGAATCCCACAGCTCTTAATATCAGTGTAGTGCTATTTAATTTGTGCCAAGGATTAATAAAAGGAAGTGAACTTAAACTTAAATCTGTGTAAACCTACATTCTTGTCGCACCGCACCCTGATTCAGAGAAACGTGTCTCTACAAACATTACTGACGCAGCTAAGGTACACATAAACATAAATAATATCTATAGAAGCAGTTTAATAACAAAGTTAAAATATATTTCTTAAACTTGGAGCGTAACGACAAAATATAGATCATCTTCAAAACAGCTTCTCATACGTAGCAGCATATTACGTAAGAAACAAACAATCTATTTCAATTTGGCTTACCAAAACGTGGTACAAAAACATCAACAAACTCCTAAAGACATAACTACTTCAAGTTGGCTCCCATACGTGGGGCAGTTAAAGTAAAGTATCCATCATTCTTCTTCAATTTTTATGACCAATCCTCCCATTTAGCCCTTATAATTGTAATTTCGTAACAAAGCATGAACAATCCTCTGATTTTCACCCAAAAGAATATAAAACATCGGCGTAATTTCTGATCAGAGGCGGTGGCCTGATGAAGTAGATGAAAACATTTTCACTTAACATTTCCTGCTTACATGATTTATTAATTTGTTTTCAATGCAGCATGCAACAATCAAACTTATCAACAGTTGTGAAATGTTTAGTTCGTAGACTTTGAAGTTGCCAGCTTTCTCTTCTTTTGTATCCTGATTTCGAAGGCAAGCTCGGGACCTCCTTCCCGAGGGGAAGGGAGGCCACAAGAGCTCAACCCTCCAGCAAGTGAAATATTTTGGCACATAGGGTTCAGTATTTCTCTTGTTTGGGAAGGTTGCCAGGGTAATGTGACGTCAATGTCTAGCTATGGAAGTGAAGAGATTCTGTCCCAATACTGAAGAATTTCTTTTGCTTCCTCAGGTAGCAGCCTGTGAGCAGTCAGTGTGTATGTTGAGCATGTGAACATCGAATGTCTCGGTTCCTTCTTTTTGTTTATGTTCTCAACAAAATAAAATACGATATCGTGTGTACTTACGAGTGGTCAGTAATTAGTATGAAATGTGATTACTGAATACAACTGAATTTGTGCCACTTTTTTCTTTTTTTATAATTATGTCGAGTATATTTTATTTGAAACTCCTATAATAGTTGGAATGATGACAAGAAAGACCTTTAATTACTGGTCAGCCAATTAATTCATTACAAATCTCCATAAGGAAGCATATAAAAGCTCCGGGATGTCGCCTAATTTAAAATGAAAAGTTCTTTTTATTTCTGAAATGTATAAGTTATGGACTAGTGTATACCTTAAAATAATACATAAATTTGCTTCCTTAAAGGACAGAGGATTGACTTAGTGTATAAAAAGTAGGGTGTGTAATTTTAATAGTTATTCAATTTTTAGCGTGCACTGTTCTTTTTTTTTTTTTTTTTCATACAGCATTGTTCAAACTGTTTTCTACACCACGAGCCCGTCACCGCTTCTGGCTTCCTTAAACCTACTCCGATAGTCTTCTAAGTTCTCGAAATGCTGCATAGCCTGCAACCTTTTGGCAGAGCAACAATTATCGGACGTAATGGTCTAGTAATTTTAGATATTAGAGAATGTAAGATTTTAAACCTTTGTATACTCTTTGGTCCCGTAACAAAAACGCTACATCGTTTCCACATAATGCAAGAACTCGTTACCATATTATGAGGCAGCGGCTATGGCCAAGGCTATCGGGAGGTCGGCGCCGAGCGGTCTACTAAACTTGATAACTGCCGCTCACCAGCGTAAATACCGTGCGCGCTATCGGTATAAAACTATAACCTTCTGGAAGCTGATTCTCACTATCTCTCCAGAAAGTGTGTCCAAATAGTTCTAGAACGCTCGAAAACCCTGTGGAAAGATTCCACTGACTATATAAGCGAGCGATCTTGCTAGAGGCAGTGAGTGCAAGGTGCGGAGAATTGATGACTAAGTCAGTCAGAGAGCTAGTTAGCGAGGACGTCTCTGGTGCGACATCAAGAGCGATTCTCCGAAGGAGTTGGTGATGGCTACTGCGGAATACGGGTTGTGGAGGTCTTGTGTTACTCCCGAGTGAAGTATACCGTCCGACAGGAAGAGGTTAGTCATAAAAGAACTTAAGTGACGGAGAACTGAACTAGTTCACTGTAGTGAAGTTGAACTAGATAAGAATTTACAACAGTGAGTGAGAACTGGGAGAAGTAACTGTTGAAAAACTGGACAAAGCTACAATATACAATAAACAATTCTTAACCTTTTAGGAAAAGACACATTGTCTGAAACCATCGAGAAAAAAAATATTCTCAGCTTTTATTTGTAAAGTATTGCTTCAGTGATTTCTACTATCAGCAATTTCCAATCTTTATATAATTATTTAGCATGCCTTGCTAACGAACTTGATTACAACGTAACTGCAAAGGAAATAAAATAATACTTTTGTACATGAGTATCATTACAAGTTTAGGCATCCAGAAACTTCAGTATATAAACCTATAGAATTAGTAAAGACTATTCAGAAGT
This sequence comes from Deroplatys truncata, assembly GCA_030765065.1. NCBI lineage: Eukaryota > Metazoa > Arthropoda > Insecta > Mantodea > Mantidae > Deroplatys > Deroplatys truncata. The sequence goes on from CM060979.1 coordinate 66,248,613, forward strand.
TTTGATAGTCTCATTACAGACACATCTGCAGTATTTGATAAATGGCAATTAAAGAAATAAATGTAACATGTGATTCGTACCGTTACAAACCCTATCGACTTTTCGGCTTTACATTTTTGTGAGGCGTTACATAATGGCCATCTATGTATACTGCTTGGAATAAAATATAACCGGCTTTTGTTTTTACACGCGTTCTCTGCGGAGTACAGCATCTAGCCGGCTTTGATTTTTACATGCTCATTCTATAGACAGCAACCATTTTCTAATCCATGGTATTTTTTGTAAATCCTTTTTAGTATTTTAGTAATTTACGAATAGAAATTAGGGTTTTAAAAATAGGTTTTCGAGATTACCCACATAAACACACATACGTACACGCATTTTTCTTTGTTTATAATATCGGTATGAAGTATGAGGTGTTCACCAGACGTACTACGCAACCCGGATATACTGTCTGAAAGATGAAAGGGAGAAAGATGAAATGACAGGAAATGAGGGAAAGGAGAAATCGTGGTAGAATACGCCACTCCAACATTCGCCTATGCGACCAGATAAAAACCGCGATGCTGCAAGATTACGTTTCACTTCCAAATTATTGTACAATGCTCTAGAAGGCTTATTATAGGAATCTTCCTCCCTCTTAGAATTGTACAGTGCGTTCGTTATTATACCGGGCCGCGTATCGCGAATATGCATCCTCCGCGTACTGTCTATTATCCTGCGGGGTTTTCCATTCTAAAACTCCCGCATTACTTACGAGTGGCCGTAACTTGCACTATAATGACTACTAACCTTATAGTAAGTTGTGTTGAAAGTGGTGTCCATCAGCATTGCGACATTTCTATCTTCGGGTGAAATTTCCACTCACACGCAGACGTTCTTCTTGCGTAGTTTTCATAATTTTTGTTGCTATATTGTCTTTAGTTTAGCGTTTAGCGATCCCGTGGTCCTAAACTTATTAATCAGACATCTAACAGTGTCTCTACCAGATACTGGAATGGCAGGAAATTTCTCCTGAAATTGTAAGTAGGGGAAGTATTGCATTCCACCCAAAAATTTGATACCGAAATTTCACCGGAAATACGTGTTTGAGGTGCCCTGAATCCAAATAAAGCATTTTTGGAAACTTCTTCGTGTGTGTTTGTGTTAACAGCATTACTTAAGAATGAAAAGTCGGATAAATACCAAACTGAGTCTTCAAGTGAACCCGGGACCTCCCGGGCCATGACGTTGCGCCTGAGTCATCCCGCTTGGTTAAAATCGGTATATTCCTTGCATATGTATAGACCTAAGTGCTAATTTTTACACATAAATAAGCGCAGAAAAATGGTAAACATACAAAATTCAAGACAATATACTTAATTTCTCTCTCTCTCTCTCTCACACCCATGCATGCGCACGCGCACGCAAACATACATGCACCCACAAATGTATGGCAGTCAGGCGGCAACCATCAATTCTCCGACAATTTCGGAGGTGCACTCAGCGGTATCCCCCAACTTTCCCGCCACTTCCTGTTATCCGTTCTTTTTCCTACCCATCATATATCCGTTGCCCCCCCCAAATGGACGGGGTCCATAATGTCACCAATCCATTTTGGCACTTTCAAAACCGGGGTCCCGGGACGAACGGACTCCCTCCAGCCAGAAGCCTCCAAGCGTCAGGGAGAAAGCTTTACTCAACGTAAACTCCACTGCCCCGGCGCAACGCACAAATCGTCGTCACCTGGTCCTACAATCCTAAAGCTGAAACAGATGAACGGAAATGGACAGGAAATTCATGAGCAACTATCCCAGCACTCGCCTATTGACCTGGGAAAACCACGAAAGAAAAACCAAGATCAGAGTAGCCGGGCCGTTGGGAATCGAACCAGGGACCTCCCGAACGTAAGCCTCACACATTACAACGGAGATATCTCACTCGGCCCAATTACCAGTAACCAGTATGCATTGGCTCCGACAGAGTTGAAGAAACCTGGTGGAGATATATAAGCGAGACCTCTTCAAGGGCTGCATCGACTATCAGGAATAAAAACAGATACCCTCTTGACAACGCTCAACCTGAACTTTTTTAACATCAGCAGAGATCCCCTCTCAGAGCATTTCACTAGCCCATAAGTGTCGCATTGAAACCAACACGGATACTCGGCATCCACTCAGGTTCTGTACACTTCTAACACGTAAGCAATGCAGCACGAATACTGTTTGACGTGACGAGGAAAACTGTATTAGCCATGGATCAGGAAAATCTTTTTTTCGTGCTCTACCATTACTTTAGACTCGCATTACGCTATGGCAGGGGTGGCGAAAATGCCTTTCTTCCCCGAGTCATCAAACATGCAAAACTCTTTACATCCACACATGGACAGCCAAACAGAGAAGAGCGGCGCCTGCGAGTCCAAATGACTCGTAGGTCCCATTTTCGCTACCTATGCGATACGGAATCCGACGGAAAGAAAAGCTCGTGGAAGTGTACGGTTCGTAAACATCTAGATAGCTCAAATATGAGCTTAGTCTATTTGTCAGTCATTTTAAAGCGTACATTTAGACAATTTCATTGCCTTTACAATTTAGTTGCTCTTATTTGTTGAAAACCACAGTTTCCCAACTGTCCAATCTCTCGGTCCTTTGTAAAATTTGCATTAACTAAGTTCCTCCTATAGTGACCACAATTCTTTTGCTCTCAATTAGAGAAACAACTACAGAACTGAAATATGCACTAAAACATATACCAACAAATTAACAATAAAAGCTGTAGCTTCGTATAGGAAGCTTCGTGAAGGAATTTTCAAATATGTGACTGACTTAATTTACTAGAAATGTCTTAAAATTAATCTGAATTCAAATGCACACTTGGTAGCTATTTTTGTGCTTAAATCATATTCTCTTATTAAAATGCAATAATAAAACTCAAACTAATAGTAAAGTTATATTTTAGCACTAGAATTAGACATAATATTCATATAGAGCTCTTTAACACCAAGGCAATTATAGTTCAGCAATTTGGAAAAAAAAACTTTGGGAGGGGTAATTCACCTGGTCATGTAATGTAGGACCCTCTCTGCCTTGGGCGAGCATACCTCTACTACTACTACTACTACTACTACTACTACTACTACTACTACTACTACTACTACTACTACTACTACTACTACTACTACTACTACTACTACTACTCTCTCTCTCTGAGTCGCTGCTTAAGCACCATACCTAATTTCGCCTAGCCCGTGTTTTATTTTGCCCTATTTTATTCTCACAAAGTCATTTATCACTTAATAATTTCACTGCTGTAACTATCCAACTGTAGAGGCAGGACTAAACACACAAGAGCATTGCAACAAAAATGCTGTGTTTATAGAGTGCTGTGACAGGCCACGCAAAGAGAAAGGTGCAGTGGGTGTCAAAACAAACGTTTGCATATAACTAGTGATAGCAATTCACATACATTCGGTATTATTATGGGATATCTTCCAAAAGTTAATTAACGCTTCTTAGAGTATTTCATACCCTTCATTCCCCCATCTATCTCTTCAAGGAAAAAAAAAGTTACTCGCTGATTAACTTTCATAATACAAACAATTTCAATTTAAGTTTTGCAAAGAAAACTAGCGGCTTTAGTTTTTTTACACGGAGGCCATTCACCATCATCATCATCTGGGAATTGTACTCTTTAACATACCTTTTTTAGAACTTAAGTAAGGATTTTAGTTTGTGAGTTGTCACAAAGTAAACAAGATGTTATTGAAATGTTCTAGCTATAACATTGCTGTGTTCAGAAATGACGTGACACTTGTTACCTGCGCAATAACCCACTTCCTCTTTAAGACACCTCATTGGAAAACTCAGCAAGTAAAGCCAAAAGTCAACTAGATTGGGGGCAATTTTTCCCTCCTGAATACTCGCGCAGTCCGTAGACCGAGGGATTTCACTAAGTTGCTATACTATAATAAGTATTAAGTTACTCGGGCGTATCTATTCAACAAATGAACTAAAGATGTTAAAACCAAACAACAGCAGCAACAGGCTTTTAGACGGAAAATAAGTAAATAAATATTCTGCGTAATATATGCCTGAATTTATATGCAATTGGAATTATTGTGTATTACCAATTTAATTTGTAATGGTTTATGTGTTTAAAATGTAAGAAAACCTACAGAAAAGCCCTTATTTACAATGAATTCTAGTATTATTAATTTCTCTATTGATCAAACGCAGGGATCTTAACACTTCTGAGTGAGTTTTCTCTGCTCCGCTTGTGAATCTCTTATGATCTTTAGTTTGGCAATCACTGCACTATTCCATTTTCAACTACAAGTACATAGGTACAGCAATTCGTGAGTTGTTATACGTTCGGGCAGACGGATACAGCTATGCTGAGAGGTGGTGAACGCGCCTAAAAGCTATGAACTTCATTGTTGTCTGTATTGAATTATAAAGTAGGCCATGCATCGTTCTCTAATATTTTCAGCGTCGTATTAAAACAAGCTTTCAAAGTTATTGAGCTCCAAAAGTGCTCGGATAACAATGCACCCGAAGTTGAAGTTATTCAAGCTGAAACATGGCTCCTAGCCTGTGTTAAGCTGCCAATTTCATCAAACTAGATCAGTCTTGACAAACTTCAAGCGGTAAACTACCCCTTTATCTTACCTTTGTAGATATAAGGGGAACGTAAGAGCGCCCTTATCGAAACTTCAGTAGAAGCTTTACTAACGAAGCTTTTTATTTTTAGGAGTCCAAACTCTCAATTCAGCTACCTTTGTGAACCTATTTTACTTCACATTTAGGCCTGGTGAAACATAACAAGTCATTGCTGACGATATATTTTTAGGAAAAGAATAACATTTTAATAATTCATCTTTGTACAACGAAAGTCAGCCAAAGGTTAATAGGTAAACACAAATTAAGTTAATTAATTGTACTTTCACAAAAGCCCTGGATGATATCATATAGTTGCTACCTAACGTAGGTCAGAAATAAGTTACTATCCATCTTACAAGTAAAAAAACTATTATCTTCATATATTTTCTTGGAATAAAACATCTAATTTGGGTGAAACAACTATTTTGCCTTAGAAAACGGCTGATCACAGAACAAAATCTATTATAGCTTTTTGATTGCAATACCTCTATGAAGTAAATATTAGAAGGAATGTAATAAACTGCCTTCCACCCTGTATAATAAGCATTTTTTGAAAACCGTATTTGCTCAAAAACACTGTGACAATTTTCATAAAAGTAACGTATGTTTGAGATACTAACATAAAAATGTATATCTTGACATTTTCGTTTATAACTTATTAGCTCCTCTTCATACTTATTGAGTTTAAAAACTGTAGATACACATTTACCACATGAAAATATAGCTCTCGTTATAACGTATATATAGTACATTCTTCTTAGCAGTAACCTGCGAAACATGTGCTGCTGTATTCCTACTTAGGTGTATAAGTTTTTCGGCGTTAATGTAAATGGGATAAATCTTGAAATTTTTAAGTTAATAACAATGTATAAGGTTCGTCTAAATGGGTAGAGAGATTATTGAGTCAGCCACATATCGTTTCTTTTATATTTAGAGCATTTGGATGTCATACTCTCTCACAAATCTCTTTTTCCCACTACATGGCATAAATGTCAACCAACTGCATACTTTTTGGAATTATTAGAAAGCGGAAAGGAACAACAATATTCGTGGTGTTAGAATTAGAATTAGGATTATTCAGACGGTAGGGTCCCCCAGTCAAGCTCAGCTCGCTCGTAGGCCATTGTAGGCCTTTAGTGACTTACGTAACCGCTGGAGGAAGGGAACAATGCTCGCTAGGAAAATTCAGTTAACTTTTCCGGAATTATACCAATCCTGGCGCCGAAGCGAGCTCCCCCGGAGCAAGGGGCACCAGTCAGACACCCAAGCACCGGGGAGGATTCTTTACACAGTGCAAAACTCCAGCGTCCCGCCGCAACGCACAAATCGCCGTCGCCTGGTTCTACAACTCTGAAACATATTATGAAGATGAAATTCGTGAAAGTAAATGCTGGAGGGAGGAAATTATGGACAGGAGATTCATATAGAAGAGAAAATATCCCTGCGTTCGTCTGCCAAACCTGGGAAAACCACGAAACATCCAACGGAATCTAAATAGCACCTCCCGAATGCGAGTCAAAAACTCCTACGGAGCCATCGTGTTCCTAAACATGAACTTGAAATTTAAGTTAGAGATGAATTTTCGTTACTTTCCAGGGATATATCAATCACCATCTTCATTGTAAATGCATATCTCTGGGATCAGTACAATTTTTAGCTGAGATTTTGGTTCCCAAGTCATTATATACTTTCACTAAACCAAGGCGTTCAACATGATCGTGGGAAACCCAATAGATTGCAGTGTTTCCGCTGGTGTTGGTAACCATGGTTTAATTGATGGACACGAGGGATGCTTCAGACCTTGACACAGTTTGGGTGTTTCGCTTCGACGGATATGTCCATACTACGGAAGTAGCAATAGGCAAGCTGTTCTATCAAGCTTGACATTGACGAACCCTTAGGACCAGGTGATGTTGATATAAAGCTAGTCGTTAAATGTGCTGTGGATATTGGTGAAACTTCAGAAATATTAAAAATGTATTAATGGCGATTACTGCACAGCGAAGATGAATTACCTGATTCAGAGTAAAAGATTACACATGAATTTGCTGGTTTACAACTATAAGGAAACTTTAATACGGTTTTGTGGCTTAGTTATTTTCCATTTCTCCCTTTAATGTTACTCCCCAAATGTTACATGTAACATATAAGTCCATGTAATAACATGTTTTTTGAAACCATGACCTTATTGTAGTTGTACCTATGTGGTGAAGGTTTGCGCCACGCATTTGAAAGCACTCAAAAACTCAAACAGAAATAATTGGATGAAGATTTAATGTAATATCCCACACTTGTGGATTCAGAGCAGACCAGGTCCATAGTTTAGGACTGAGTTATATATTGCAATTAAGCATTAATCTAAATTAAATATTAATAAAATTCAACTCATAGAAAAGTACCCAATTTCTGTATTGTAAGTTTGTGCGCCTTGTCACGATAGCTCAGCAGTAGAGCGTCAGCAAAGAAAGTCAAGGTGTTCCGGTTGTGGTAATCACTTTTAAAATATTTTAAAGTATTATAGTCTATATTGCAATATGAATATCTACCTTTAAATTTCATTACAAGATGCAGACACCAAAGATGTGGTATAAGCCATTTTTTTTCAAAAACTAAAATTTAGTTTTATTTATGGACGCTTTTTAACTACTGCGGTCTTTAGCGTCCCATTTTATATTGGACGTGAAACCGGTAATTTTGATCAGAGACCACTTTATCGGGCTTGAGGTTCGTTTTCGTGCCGTAAATCTACGACACGGGACCACCGGCTTTATTTCCCTTCCGAAAGAAGCTATGCTAAGGCTTTTTACGCCCGCAAAAATCCATCGCCCTCCGCCGGTTTTGAACCCGTGATCTCGGGAAATAGAGGCTAGCATGGTAACTACTACACCACGGAGGACAACAAACCTACTAGACAAGATAATAGTACATATTCAAGGGCCAAGTCAACATGTAATTTAAAAATCTGATGTGTTACACTCACCTGACTTCTCTACTCTTGTACAGACTATTTTTACAAACGTTTATTCTCCATCCACTTCATATTAATGAGATATCGAGATGTTAATCTTATTGTTAATTTTATTGTAGATGCTTTAAGCAATAGTCAAATCTTTTAAGAGCGGGTTGCTATGTGGAGCATTCCATTCTCTTTGCATGTCCAGGACATAAAAAAACGAATAATGAATTGCTACTTGAGAAAAAGTATAAGTATTGGAAAATTCAAACAAATAACAAGGACTATCACAGAAATGATTCACTCAACAAAAAAGTATTTCATTTTCCATAAAGAATATCTTCAACATATATATCTTAATCAAAATAGTTAGAGCCATTTTTGAGAAAATAAAAATTTTCGAAAATGTTCCATCTAAAGAGTAGTCTGAGGTGGGGGGGGGGTTTCTTGAAATCCTTAGAAGGCAGTAAATTCAAGTACCAAGTTTGGTATTTATCCGACGTTTCGGTTTTGAGTTATGCTGTTCATAGACTGACAGACAGATGGATAGAGACACACACACACGTGCATACACACACACGAACATGATTCCAAAAATGCTTTATTTGAATTCAGGACAACCTCAAAACATACATTTACGGTGAAATCTTGATATCGTATTTTTGGATGGAATGCAATACTTTCTCTACTTACTAGACGTAGAGAAAATAAAAATAGAATAGATCTGTATGCATTCTTTGGACATCTGGTTTATTTTCGGTACCGACACTCTTATCTCATATATAAATACAGAGTGGTTCAAAACTATGCAGTCACTCCTTGGTAATCCATATCTTGGCAACAAGACAACACAGATTTACAATGCTTGCGCAGTGGTTTAATGCCTTCTCCTTACCATCGAGACGTCAGGACATGCTTGGATTACATTTTACCTGGACGATGGGTAGGTTGAAGAGGTGCCACTGAGTACCCACCACGGTACCCAGGGCTAACCACTCTATACTTATTACCTGTGGATAATGGAGATGAAGTTCAAGAATAAAGTTTATGACTATGCTGGATGAGCTACGAGAATCCATCGAAGCACGGTGCGCAACAATCACACCGAACACACTGATATCCGTATTTCGCGCAGCAGTTGAGCGCCATGGACGCTGAAGAACTGCTAATATTGGTCACTTTGAACACATAAAGTGACTGATACCTATTTATCTGTAATTCTTTCAGCAGTTGAGCGCCATGGACGCTGTAAAGCTGTTCATGTTGGTCACTTTGAACAAATAAAATAATCGATACCTGTATATCCGTAGTTCGTTCAGCATTTGGGCGCCATGGACACAGTAGAACTGCTGATGTTGGTAATTTTGAACACATAAAATGACTGATACCTGCTGAGAAAGCATACTCCGCAAGAATTATGTCTATATCATTTTGTTCCCAAAATATCGATTACCAAAGGGTGAGTATATAATTTTGTCCCCATCTGTAGTTTTCTTCTAAACCTTTGAAAAATATAGTTCGCTGCTTCTCTTTACATAGCATATCTTAATAGTGTATTTTTAAAACATGAACATCGAGCTGAGCAAATTCCAAATATTATCGAGTAATATACCAAAAGCATTATTTAAGCATTTGCTGCCCCTTTCCAACTCCGTATAAATCGAATCGAGATTAGAAAACGCACGCAAAGTTTCAACTTACCAGGGTCATGGGATGGGATGCATCTACATACAGTGATTAGTTATCCTTAAGGAAGTTTGTGCAGGCTTTTCGAAACACAGCGCTATTTACGCCCCTGGGGAGATAATTGAAAATCCGGCTCCATCGTGTTCTCTCTTTTGCCCCCTACTGAACTTTCTAGGCCAACAGGAGGGCGTGTTAAGGTAGACGGACCGAAACGCGTTAGCAAATTATGCATGTAGAGAGAAAAAAATTAATTGCCTATTTGACTTCACAACAATTATTGCAGACGTGAAATAGGATTCCTCAGGTGGTTGAGTTTTATTCTCAGAAATTAGAGATGGCAATGTTGTAACTACATGTTGAGTAAAAGATAACAAGTGTTCTTTTAGATTTAGTGAGGCAGTAGACTTCTAAACAATGCTGACAATTATATACTATAAAAACTTGAACTACTGCATGTAAATATGCATTAGAAGTGCTAAAAGTGCTTACCAACAGAAATGAGCCCTATGATTTAACGAGCTAGAAATTGCTCTTAATATAGCATCCTATTAAAACAAAAAGTTAAATAAGGTAATAGGAAACATTAAAATTCCTGGCCTTGAACACCTAATCATCCATTCAGATCCATGCAGTAAACATCTAAGCTAATCTGAACTGCGTGAACGTGAACCATCCATGTATGTTTTAAACAAAAATGTAAAATACATTCGTAATACAACGCACTATGAAAGAAATATGAAGAAATTTGTAAAATATTACTACATTGTCAAAATATTATGAAATATGATTTATTCTACAGTCTACCTTATTCTTTGCACTTCGGAATGCAATATATTTGTTGCTGTTATTGCATCATCGCGATAACATTATTTCATATAAATACATGTGCATATAACGGAAAAGTTGCAATAGAAATGCATTATTTTAAAATTAATTTGGATTTTGAAAACTTATTTTGTCTTGGAAACCTACAAAATTGACAAAGACTAAAATTAATCCTACCCTTGTATTAGTTTAATAAATATTGTACATCTTTTGACGTGACATAGTTTAGTCATCTTTGCTCCCCCCAAGAAAAAAGCCTAAGCACAAAAGATACACCAAGATTCACATTACAAAGAGCCAGTTACATCAAAGGAAAAATACCGTAGACGTTAGGAGAATCGAAGCTGGGATCTCTGGAGAAAATTCAGAATATATTGTACTACTGTTACACTATTCAAAAGTTATCAAGTTATCGCTATTTCAAGTGCTTGCTTATTACAAGCCAATGTGCTAGTGTAGTAAATGTCAGAGTGTAGGCGTTTAACTTAAATATATTAACCCTTGCACACAGCATAATGCCATGTGAATAATGTTATCGATTATCGGAGGCAGAACAATGACAAAAGCCAAATCATTAACACCTTTTAAAGAATGAAAATACATTCAATAACGTTTAAAGTAAAAATAAATACTGAAAATAGGACTCGCATCTCCTGTGCCTACTTGTTAGGGTGTATATGCCCGTCCTTAAGCGGACTTAAAGCCCATGGCGGTTTACCTAATTTACAATTCCTTGCCTGATCACGTAGGTGCGTCAGAGTGGTTAAGCAAGAATCACCCAGGAGTTGCGGCAATGACCTCTCTATGCCCTAGATTGTCCTGTGTTCGCTTTGTTATCAGTCACGGTTCGTCGTCCATGGTTCGGCGTGACGTCTTGCGGGAAATTCCCTTTCGCTGACCAGTAACTGACCGCTGCTCTTACGTTGCTTCCGTTGCAGAACGTAACAACCATGTTTCCCTTTAACATGGTTTTGCACTTAGGAAATATTACTACTAAGCTTTGCATCGTAGGACCGCTCTAAAATGCACTGTTCTTTCCTTGCAGAGTTCACGTACTCGTTTTGTTATTTTGCAGTAATCCACACTAGACATGTCCAGTAGACCAATCGCTTAGGTCTTGTAAGTAAAAGAATTTAAATTTACTCCATGAATTATTGTTAGGTAACATATTCTTCAATTTATTTTATGTTAATTGAGATAAACCTTTACGGAAACGGGTTTATTATACTCTTCATTATAGTTAGAAGAGTTATACAGAAGGCTGAAGCTAGTGTCAAATATTTAAAAAGTTGGTCGGTATATGTAGATTTTGAAACTTCATACTCTGCATTATGTCGTGATAATTAAAAGATTGGTGACACTATACCTTAAAAATGTAGGATAAAATACTGTAAAACACAAAGTTCGTTTTAATACAAAGTTATTAAACATATAGCATTTCAATCAAAATAGAGTAATTTTTGAGAAAATAAAAATAAAAAGATTCCTCCATGTAAAAGGTAGTGGGGTTGGGGGATATTTTTTTTAAAAATTGTTGCATGCATACTTGGCAGGCCCTAAACTTAATTATGTGTTTATCTGAATTTTTATTTCCTAGTTATGCTATTTACACACGCGCTTGCACATTTTTCTAAAAATGGTTTCTTTTCTTTTCTTTTTTTTAATTCTGAGGCCATTTACGGATATATTAAGTGGCTATGTAGAGAACTAAAGATTAATGTATAACAACATCCTCTATGGAAAATACACAGTTAATTTTTCTCAAAATTTGAGCAAATGTTTGGCCATTTATGGCATCCCGGTATCTCGATACATGCCAGCTACATAACTCCACTTACTCCTCCATTGTGAGAGCGTGAAATCGTCAATTACAGTCAATTTGGGGGACAGACGAACTCAGTCACAGTTTTGAGGAAAATGTTCTGCAGAGAATCGTAAAAGAACCATCTACTAGCAACCGCGCTATCACGCGTGCAGTAGGCACAAACTAAGCATGTGACAAGTAATAAACGAAGAACTTTATACCTTTTACCTTCATAAACGCAAGCGCTAAGTCCGGCATACTTTGGTCCCCATGTAAGTTTCGTAACTGGGCTTTGCTTCTGTAGCCAGAATTCTTTTCGTTGGCTTTGAGATGAGCCCATGTTCGCCAGGGATGTACTACTTTAAACTCAAGAAACACTTATATGCAAGGACTATATCAGTATAAATGCAATTGTGGAGAAGAGTCACAGTAGATGTTTTCTGAGAACATATGGCTCGGAATTATTTCAGACCATATCATTGGCCCTTATCTGCTCCCCGGCTTAAATGAGTATGCTTATCTAAATTTGTTGCAGAACATTCTATCTGTATTTCAGAAAGATTTGCCTAATGTGGCTGTGACATGATGGAGCTCCTCCCCAATTCTCCATCGCTGTGCGAGAGCATCTGAAACAAAGTGTTCCTGCCCGATGGATTGAAATGGGAAGTACAGCTGTGGCTTGGCTACCACGATTTCTGGGCCATAGTCCTATTATTACCTATTTTTGCGACCACCTGAACTCTTTGGCAGGTTTAGTGGTCTATGTGGTTCTGTCAGCTCAGAATAGGTGTTAGTTGCTCCAATAGTTACAACCTGCGATATTACTTGGCATATTTACACAATAAATCTCACACTCAATGTGGCAATCGTTCTTGCGCCCATGTGAATCTTGTTGTGAAACTGAAGTTCGCCAAATTCGTCCAGTTTCATTAAAAACTGCTGTAAAGTCTGCTACAAAGGATATATTTTCTGTTTCTCTTCTTTTGACTTTTAAACTGCTTAACAACAGCATATGACAGCATAGTTCTACATTAATATGTTTAAGAAAAGGTTTCATTGTATACAAGTGAAATGTCAACTTGAAACGCAGGTTAAAAGCTGTATTATTATGCCCCACTCAAAATACAGAAATAAAGAAAACGCTTTAAAAAGAAAAGGACACTCGAACTCGAAAACAAATATCACCTCTTACTAGTAAGCTAATGTAATAAACAGTGCACCAAAGAGATACGCTTTGAAACCTCCGTTCGTTATCGTGTGCTATGATTTCGAATTACATCTTTATACGTGAATACACTCATATTTGGACTTAAGTCCAAATTACTCCTCTAAGATACCTCCACGCTCTCTTAAATTATTTTGGTATAGTTTCACTAGCATACTGTATATATGATCTCAGTAGTACGAGTATAAAAATGATCCTCTCTGAGTTATACTGCACAAATATAACACAGGCTCTTAGGTTATAGAAAACCACATAATTTATACCCTAAATTAAACTAATATTTCGAATGAGTTGCCTCTTTTTCAAAGACAGAGGAGACACGCCAGTAGTTGCTGCTTAGCATACAGAAACGCATCCTAATAGCTATAACCACATAGGTTTGGAGTCAGCACAGCAGATTTCACCGTAATTAGGGGTTTCAAATCTTTTACAAACTTGTATTAACGTAAGCTAATCTAGTCTAAGAATTACAAGTTCACAGTATTGTAAAATATTTAAAATTAAGTTTAAAGGAAAAAAATAATTAATCCAGAATATGTCAGGAATTGAAATACAATAAATGACAACGCTGTCTACTATGAATCCATTGCAATGCTATTGCATTATCTAGCTAGTCGTTACTCAGTACACGCAAATAAAATGTGTACCTTAAATTTTATAGCAACAGCTTGTGAAGTTCTCTAGCTTCTGAATGAATTTTGTGTAATTTGTAACCGTAAGAGATAAACAAAAATTTACTAAACAAAGAAGTATGGATCTCGTTAAAGTACGAAATTTATGTCAAAGATTTTTGTGGCGTTAACTATTTCCGAAATATCTTTACTGTTGATTTTATTATCAAGTTCTGTGCATCTTTAAGTTCTATTAGCTTTCTCCTCATGGTCATACAAAGAGAACGGAATTTCAAAGTCATCACATAGTGAAATGCTTTAAAAGATTTGACTATAATTCCCCTTTTATCTGCAACAAAATAATAGTTTATGTAATGGTGGGTAGAGAGAGTCACGTGAATGTGACACATAATATTTTATCTGGTAGATTATATGAGCAAGTACCTATATGCTACAATGCTTTTGCTATACAAGTCAGCTTATTAACTGTTTGTTTCTTATTCTGGTGCATAATATCAGCTCTAAAAACCTATAAACTGTGAACCTATAAATGACCCAAGGTTATCGGGTGCTCAGAGCATAGCAGTCGGAGAGAAGCAGAGATAAGTAGCGCTCACGCTCAGGTAAACACCAGAAGTGCTATCGTTAGATAGATGTTTGCCATTTTAGAACGTTCTGAAGCTCTAACCAGCTGCTGTATAAGCGAGCGTTCCCGCGTGATCGAGTGGATGAGGAAGTTAGTGCATTTTTGGTACGACGAAAAGTGCTGTTCTCCTAGTGAGTATGATACTATTGTGACGTTCTGTTACTTCAGTAGAGATTGAAGAAGTCTTGTGTTCGACTCCCCAGCGAGTGAACCGGCCGAAGAAGAAGCTACGTCGTGAGTATTTCACTACGCCACTACGTCACGAAGAAACTGAAGTAATAATGAAAACTAAGTGAAGTTAACAGTTAAAAACTGAACTAAGGCATAATAATTTCACTTTTGCTCTCTGTAGATTACACTTCGTTCAGAAAAATATACATGTTACTTCTCAGAGCGTCTTTGCTTTTATTGATTCCTTGTAAACAGACTATTAACATTTCAATTTAGAAAACCTATGCTCAGGCTATTATTTCTACAAGAATTCCTTATAAGCTTTGGCTGAGACAGTAATCTCTATGCACCTACGGTACTATATACCCACTTCGCTGCAAGATATACAGTGCGGTCGTTTTAAGGTGTGGCCACACATCTATATGTGCAGCACGCTGTACTGCAGTGACCTCGGTTTCGATATGCAACTGGCGGCGCATGACGCGTTCAAGATTATCTTTATAAACCGTGCTTTGGTCCCTGCTTAGTGTTCGTGCTGTAAAGGAAGTTGACATTGTGCATCTCAAAGGTGAAAGTTTACTCAAGACATATGTGTTGTGTGTGATTTGCTTAAGAATGCTAATGTCTTGTTATTAGTCCACTGCAATGCCTGCCTATAAATTCAGGCTTGAACAACAACTTTTTATGTACGATACATACGTAAAAGCGAATCATGTAAACGGTGTGTAGACAATTTCAGGAGAAATTTCCTGGTAGAGGAACTTCTAGATGTCTGGTTAATAAGTTTAGGACAACGCGATCGCTATACGCTAAACCTAAGAAGCGAAAACGGGATGTTCTGATGCAGGGAAAAATTGACGAAATTAGTGCATCTATTTGTGGGGAACCCTAAAACATAAACTGAAAGGGGATATATTATGCACATATAGAGGAATTGTACATATGAAAGGAGAACTATACATATAAGAATTATACAGTAATAATTTAATTCACTAACATGTTAAAATATTCAAAATCTAACATTTGTACAGGGCTGATTGTAAGAAACAGGCGAGCTAGCAAAAGTTCCAGCAAAGCATAATCCGAAGTAGAGCGTACCTTTTACCAAGCCAACAGGCAGGGAACCGATAACGCTACGGAGAAATAGAAAGAGACAGATAGAGAAAAGAAAGAGACGGAGATATGGAACTGGCTTCACAACGCTACAAGATGGCGCTTAAGCGCAGGGATCTGAAGCCACACATTCTCATACATGTTAAGGTAACGCGGTCTGAGGACCAATAGGGAACGTCGTTACATTTTTAAACACAGAGGTGAGCGTTACTAGGCTCCCATATATAAGGGCAGGCAAGGCCTCAGAGCCCACTCTCTCTCTCTCTCACTCTCTCTCTCTCTCTCGCTAACTGATCTTCGAGAATTCACGTCGACACGAGGTGCTACAAATGCACGTGGGTGCAAAAGAGTGAGAGTGCGTGTGCAGATAGCTAGGCTCCTGACTAGTTTAAAGTAGTGGAATTATAATAATGGGAAAAGCTAACCGCCCATAATTATTCAAACTGTGAAACAAACTTCACTGATTAAGAGAAACTTGCAGTGTATTTTTTAACTTGCCTCACATACTATAACCTGAGAATTAATAATTAGATATAGTTAGGAATGGAATACGCAAACAACCGACGAGCACCAATAGCCAAGGAAGAAGAACACTGCAACAGGCAACAACAACCCAAGAATCGACGATTTCGCGCTACAAATATCGCACAGCTCCGTTTCCCGCTACAAACGTAGCCCAACGACGATTTCCTGTTAGAAAACCTTATAGGAACAATAACCACGCCACAGAGGAACTTATGGACAATATAAAAACAGAAACTATGAATATTACGCAAGAACAATTTATGCATGTGAATGGAAATTTCATACACATACCAGGAATGTATTCACGCAGATGGACACCACTTCCAACACCTCCTATAACAAGGTTAATACTCATTATAGTGCATGTACTATCACTTATGAGTAGTAACGCGGGAATTATGAAACGAAAAACTTCCAGTGTGCGGAGTACGCATACACGCGATGCGTGGCATTACCATAAAACGACCGCATTGTATTTGCACTGAATAGTGATTGTCGTATTATTAGAATATGGCATAAGTAAAATGTTACAATTTGTGTTATCTTTGCCGGTTAAGAACTAAGAAATGTTAAATTGCATCCTAATGTGAGAAAACATTAAAATTCAGCTTGTTCACAGAAGGAGTAGTCACGAGTTTATGATGCAGATATTACGTGCTATGTACTTCAGCAGCGGTAAGAAAAAGCTATACGGGCTCACGTACAAAAACCACATGACTTTTATGAAGGTTTTAAAGATGTTTTGGAGTGTGTGTATTTGGCTAGCGAGAGGTAATGAGGTTTTTAAGTGTTACGTTTGGAAGAAGTTTATGTAAATAAGTAAACGTTCTGTGGAAAAGGGGATGCTTGGCGAGGGAATTAAGGCAACGTGGGCGAGCTCATCTTCCTGTGGTTAAGATTGCCTTACAGTGTGGTCTTCTCTTCATATCATGAGGTAAATTCTTAAGAGCATGAAAGGGTAAAAGGGCTTGAAAACGGGAGCATTAGTAGGCTCCTTAGCATCCATGAGGTGTCTTTTTGATCTACATATAATTACTGAAAAAGATAACAGAGAACTACTAAACCGGAAATATAAGTACTGGTGTAATGATTTTATAGGATTTAAAAAGTTGCTTTCTTCTGTTTAGAATTTAGATATTATAACAGTTATCAAACCTATTGTTGTTGTTTAGTAGCGTCAGTAGTAGTAGTAGTAGTAGTAGTAGTAGTAGTAGTGGTAGTAATAGTAGTGGTGGTGTAGTAGTAGTATTCTTTTAGTTGTAGCTGTAGTGGCATGGTTAGAGTATCAATAATAACTACTACTATAGTAGTAGTAGTAGTAGTAGTAGTAGTAGTAGTGGTGGTAGTAATAGTAGTGGTGTTGTAGTAGTAGTAGTAGTAGTAGTAGTAGTAGTAGTAGTAGTAGTAGTAGTAGTAGTAGTAGTAGTATTGTTTTACTTGTAGTTGTAGTGGTATGGTTAGAGTTTCAATAATAGCTACTACTATAGTAGTAGTAGTCGTAGTAGTAGTAGTAGTAGTAGTAGTAGTAGTAGTAGTAGTAGTAGTAGCAGCAGTAGCAGTAGTAGTAATTGTTTAGTTGTAGCTGTAGTGTTATGGTTGGACTTTCAATACTACCTATTACTAGAGTAGTAGTAGTAGTAGCAGTAGTAGTATTAGTAGTAGTGGTAGTAATCGTTTAGTTGTAGTTGTAGTGTTATGTTTAGAGTTTCAATACTACCTACTACTAGAGTCGTAATAGAAGTAGTAGTAGTACTAGTAGTAGTAGTAATTGTTTATTTATAGCTGTAGTGTTATGTTTAGAGTTTCAATAATACCTACTACTAGAGTAGTAAGAGAAGTAGTAGTAGTAGTAGTAGTAGTAGTAGTAGTAGTAGTAGTATTAGTAGTAGAAGTAATTGCTTAGGAGTAGCTGTAGGTTATGGTTAAAATTTTAATACTACCTACAACTAGAGTAGTAGTATTAGTACTAGTAGTAGTAGTAGTAGTAGTAGTAGTAGTAGTATTAGTAGTAGAAGTAATTGCTTAGGAGTAGCTGTAGGTTATGGTTAAAATTTTAATACTACTTACAACTAGAGTAGTAGTATTAGTATTAGTAGTAGTAGTAGTAGTAGTAGTAGTAGTAGTAGTAGTATTAGTAGTAGAAGTAATTGCTTAGGAGTAGCTGTAGGTTATGGTTAAAATTTTAATACTACCTACAACTAGAGTAGTAGTATTAGTATTAGTAGTAGTAGTAGTAGTAGTAGTAGTAGTAGTAGTAGTAGTAGTAGTAGTAGTAGTAGTAGTATTAGTAGTAGAAGTAATTGCTTAGGAGTAGCTGTAGGTTATGGTTAAAATTTTAATACTACCTACAACTAGAGTAGTAGTATTAGTATTAGTAGTAGTAGTAGTAGTAGTAGTAGTAGTAGTAGTAGTAGTAGTAGTAGTAGTAGTAGTATTAGTAGTAGAAGTAATTGCTTAGGAGTAGCTGTAGGTTATGGTTAAAATTTTAATACTACCTACAACTAGAGTAGTAGTATTAGTATTAGCAGTAGTAGTAGTAGTAGTAGTAGTAGTAGTAGTAGTAGTAGTAGTAGTAGTAGTAGTAGTATTAGTAGTAGAAGTAATTGCTTAGGAGTAGCTGTAGGTTATGGTTAAAATTTTAATACTACCTACAACTAGAGTAGTAGTATTAGTATTAGTAGTAGTAGTAGTAGTAGTAGTAGTAGTAGTATTAGTAGTAGAAGTAATTGCTTAGGAGTAGCTGTAGGTTATGGTTAAAATTTTAATACTACCTACAACTAGAGTAGTAGTATTAGTATTAGTAGTAGTAGTAGTAGTAGTAGTAGTAGTAGTAGTAGTAGTAGTAGTAGTAGTATTAGTAGTAGAAGTAATTGCTTAGGAGTAGCTGTAGGTTATGGTTAAAATTTTAATACTACCTACAACTAGAGTAGTAGTATTAGTATTAGTAGTAGTAGTAGTAATAGTAGTAGTAGTAATTGTTTACTTGTAGCTATAGTGGTATGTTTTGAGTTTCAATACTACCTACTACTAGAGTAGCAGTAGTAGTTGTAATAGTACTAGTAGTAGTAATAGTTTAGTTGTAGCTGTAGTGTTATGGTTAGAGTTTTAATACTACCTACTACTAGAGTAGTAGTAGTAGTAGTAGTAGTAGTAGTAGTAGTAGTAGTAGTAGTAGTAGTAGTAGTAGTAGTAGTAGTAGTAGAACATTGTTGTAGCTGAACTTCGAATTAGTCATTATTAGAACTTGTCACTTTGAAAAAGGAATTTGTAGATGTTCCGAAACTTTGGCATTTCACACTTTTAATTGAACTATAACCATAAAGGAATGTTTTTTAGAAATATTCAGATCCTTTGACATCCATACCTTTGGAAAAGGCTCTGATAGCACTTTAATGACCAGTCAGTGGTCTTAGTTTGTTCCCAGAGGCTCTGGTATAATAGAATTGCCTCTTGTTACATTATTGCTGCTAATAAAATGATTGCAATAAATACGTTTGTTAGGAGTAGGTTTACAATATCTAAATTTCCATTTATGTTATACTAGCAGACAACCCGACATTCCACGGTTAGCTTTCCATACACCAGCGAACAAATCAATTTAATTTAACTCCCCCCTTCTTTATGTGATTCTTGTACAGTGATCCAGAAAATTAGATAGTGAATGCTCCTCTTTATCCCTTTCCCCATGTAACTGTAATTTCTACAGTCCCGGTTATTCCTAATAATGGATGAAAAATCCCATCATATTGACGCCGAAGGATGCGGAACATTGACGGACGTCCGACTTCCTTCCTCCGGCTTCTTCCAAGTTCTGCAAATGCTGCATAGCTATGCAATTGCCCTTTGGCGGTGGAACAATCTGCGGTCGAAATGATAGATTAATTTTTACTTTTCTACCACGTACCTAGTAGCTAGAGAAGGTATTACATTCCACTAAAAAATTCGATACCGAGATTTTATCGGCCCTTGAATCTAAATAAAGCATTTTGGAAACATGTCTGTGTGTGTGAACGTCTCAAAAATGATAACTCGTATAAATACCAAACTTGGTATTCATGTTCAGCAGCTTCCAATAATGCGACACGAAGATTTTCAAGGAAATCTCCCTATCCATTACTACCCTTCACATGGAATATTTTTTTTGAAATTTTGTATTTACTAAAAATTTGATTAAAATACCACATATTAAAAATATTTAGATGAGAAATAAAGTGTATATTTTGAAGTTCCTGGGAATAACCTGTGAAATCCCCTTCATTGGGAAGGAATGTTGTACAATCTTGTATAGCGATAGCCAAAACGTACTGCAAAAAGGTTTAGATTTAAAACCCACAATATTTTTGGTACCAGTCATTTTCAGATATTTATTATTAATGGTTCGAATTTTTCAATACTTAGCCATTATTTTAATGTCCCATCGACATTCAGTTGTTTATCGCGATTGCATGGAAAGAGCATGGAATTTTAAGGCCAGCGTATAGTGTCCCTGGTTCTAAAACTTATGACTATCACTATTCCCTTTTTATCTATAACGAAATGTGTAATGCAGCTATTCCTAGAAAGGTTTATCTCGATTAAAATGAATAATCTGTATGTGCACTAATGAGCGATAGAGGATAGAGAATGTCATGTGAATGTAACGCATCAGACTTTTTTTTAGATAATTATAGTTGGTGAAGCTTTAAACCCTTGTACTTTCTCGTTGGTTCTGTGGTTATTTGATGTGCATACGTCCACAGAATTAGAATAAAGATTATTTAGAGGGATTGATGTCTCATTATACACACATCTGCTTTATTTGTTAAATACAATTAAAGGGATACGCGTGCGATTCCTACGTTATAGTAAACAGGATTGAATGTTACTTTTTAAGCTTTGTCTTCTCTTTGCTTAATGTTACACCAGGTCATCTATATACGAGGGTAAGTCAATAAGTATCCGTAAACTATTTTTAATTTTTTGTAGGCTGTTTGTATAGATTTATGCGCACACACGTCGACATGTTGTTCCTTTGTCTCCGCTTGTGGAATGCTTGAACCGTAATTACTGCAGTGAGTATAAGTTTCATAATAAGCATGGTTGCACCCCTTACAGTTTTCACCAAAGAAGCGTGCGGTTATCCGTTATTCGTCGTCTGAAGGTATATCAGGAGCCAAAATCCATCGAAGAATTTCACACAATATGAGGGCAATGTTTACCCCTGCGAAAAGTATACGAATGGAATGAAAAGTTCAAAAATGGTCGGACAACTGTGAAGGACGAGGAAAGAGCAGGACGTCAATCCATAGAAAGCAAGTCCGTATCCTGATTCAGAGAACCGAAGATTGACTGTCGATCAAGTGGCAAACCACATCTTTATTGGTCCACTTAAAAATGCCTTAAGTGGCCGTCGCTTCACCATAAACCAAGAAGTGCGGTATACTCGTGGTGGGAGAGCATAACTCGCAGTGTGTTCGATATATTAATATATGAATTAATATATGAAATATGGTGATACTGATAATTATCTTGTGGTTCAGTTGTTACTCTTAAAGTGTTATTTTTATTTCTTGCCAGGGCTGCTGTTATTTGGGTTGTTGGTAGAGCTTGTTTAACCTTGCAGGGTGTGATACGGGAAGGAAGGTAATAAGTAACGACTCTAACAATAGATTAAGCTAATGCATAACACTATGCTTTAATGGCACACGCATTTACTACTTTATTAATAAGCTACACAGTTACTTAAGTTAGTTGGAACTGTAGAACGGTCGAGCCCTAACACGTTCGTGCGCCAAACTTGCGGTCGCTGAGCAATCAAGTATTTTATACATGCTCTAGAAATAATTGTAGTATTTATCACACGTTCCTACGGACCTTTAAATTGATAACATTTCAACTTTCCTACAACGCTATAAGAAGTAACTAATAACGCTTGCTTCTGAGAGCTTACATGTATGTTATTCACATCGCAGCACTTTATACTCAACCGCCTTGGCTGATGGGGACGCTACAACTAACATTTCTGCACTTAAAGATTTTAAACATATTCTTCCTTAAAATTTCATTGTCTGTCTTCGTTCAGCTTGGAACCTTCCAGAAGACTTACCCGGCTATTTTTCGACGTTTGCAAACATGTGACCTCTCTACAAAAATATGTTGTGTTCGCGTGTCGCCTTTTCTATTTCACAAAGACTCAATGTCTGGCTTTTATGACTTTCCCGTACAAGTCCTTTTTGCCTGGGCTCTAATTCTAACACAAAGATATGTTTGTCGGCTTTTAACAAGGGTTCCGCAGCTCCAGCTACACTTGTACATACATAAAACTTATGCCTTAACTTCTATTTCTATAACCAGTATTTCGATTATTAATATTATTTTACATTATAATTTACATTAATGTATATATGCCATATATATATATATAACCATAGTTACTGTCTCAGAAGTGAAGGAAGCGGTGCATACATGGTATGCTGCTCAACCGAAAAACTTTTTTTCTGAGAGCATCAAAAAGCTTGTGCAACGATGGACCATGTACAATGAGAAGCAAAGGTACTACGTTAAAAAGTGAGGTAGTTGTAAGTTTCTATTATTGTTACAGTAAATTTAAACAATTATGTTCGGATACTTGTTGACTTACCCTCGTACCATAATTTTCTGGCTCATAATTTTGTCCCCCAGATTTTCCTCGGCCCTCATAATTGGCAAATCCTGGAGGCACCTTAAACTTGGGTCTGAAACCTTTCCTTCCGAAATTTCCTTTCCCAATTATCATTTCATTTCATGCTTCATCAGTGCCCATTATCTTTGGTGCCACAAGAAGTAAACACGCGGTTAACCACTATTCAAAAAGGAAAAATATCCATCCAAGTATAAAGTGTAGCCGGCTTTTGTTTTTACAGGCGTTCAGTGAGGATTAGTAGCAACTAATCGGCTTTTGTTTCTACACGCATTCCCTCTGGAGTAATAACTATTTTCTATTTCATGGCACCTCAAAGAAGGCTGTGTAAATATTTCTTAATCTTTTAGCAATTTATGAATTTTATATAGTCCATGTCCGTCAGGAAGAATAAGGTATTTCAATGGAGAAAGATCTATCATAGTCGATTAAAGCCCCCTCTGTGGTGTGGGAATAATGTGTCAGCCTCACATTCAAGAGATCCAAATTCGAATCTCTGTTAGGGTGAGTTACATAGACAAGGTTTTATCCGAGGTTTTCCCTTACTCTGAAAAGACGAATGTTGGGAAAATCTAGGCTCTAGGGACCCCCGGCTCTTGGCACATAATTTCAGCCATTTTGTTTATTCACCGTCCGAAGCATTCTAATGCGGTTAAAGGACGTTAAACTACAAGAAAGAAAAAGAAATTAGTTGAATGTTTTTTTTTGAGATTACCCTAGATACACACACACACACACACACACACACAGACACACATACATACAGTATAGACTACTCAATGGAGAGGGCAGCTCCCGCAATGCGGCCTTCGTGAGATTTATTACGGCTATTGCTCACAGGAGGAAGAGATGAAGTGAATGAACCACAGGGGACTACAGACCGCAGGTACGCAGTCCACAGAGACGCGCAGAAGTCCCTAACAGGTTCTGGCTCGAAGACCCATACCACCACTATTGGAACTGCTCAGAGAGGGCGATGAAGGACACTTTCCATCAAGAAGTCATCTAGGGTCCAAAAAGAAACTACTCTTTTCTTGAAGCAAGCTTTCGCACCATTTGTCCGGCGCCGTCTAATGTCACGAAACATAGAAGTAACCTGAAAAATGAGAAGTAAAGGGTGTGAAAGGAAGCTGATGGAAATGAAATTGTAGATGAGAGAACGCTACAGCTTACCGATCAGGGAAAACCACGATAACCCAAGGTTAGAATGGGCGGTCAACGGGAATCGAAACGGCGATTTCCCGAATGAGAGCCTCACACCTTTACCCAGCAACCAGTTCGCTCGGTCTTATATACACATACATAAATACATGCACGTACGCACGCACACACACATTCATACACATATACAGTGAGGATATGTGCATATGTGCGTATGCTTGCACATACCTAAACTTTTTTCGCATTATTATATTAGTATAAATATTATGGTGAATATACAGATTATTTACTTTTTCATTTCAAATGCTTACGTTTTCAAGTGAATGAACTGCAGTCTGCCAAAGACAGTTTATGCCACATGGGAAGGAAACAAGACTTATACCTGCGGCTGTGTACTCGATACGGCCTTTTGGATTGAGGAAAGCTCCGGAGATATGGAAAAAGAAATGCACAACCTGATAGTTAGAAACTACGTTCGAAACTCCAAAGCCCTAAGGCCTAGTAAACTTTGTTAGAGTGTTGGAGATAGGGAAGGACCAGTGATAGGTGGAGTTCATATCTTGTTACTGCTATTGTAAAGAAAGAATAGAGAAAAAAGGAACAACATAAAAGAGAAGATAGTAGACACAATCTATAATGAGATGGAAGACCTCAAACTGAAAAGGATCAAAACACTTTTTTTTAATCCTTTTTTGACTTATGACAAGAAGCGGAGGGGTACTTCGACCTAAGAAGATATTTTGTGCCGTAATGGTCGCTCCCGGAAGGGAGCGGTGAGGTGAGTGGTGATAGAGGTCGGTCGGATCAGGAGACACGGCTGAACAGAGTGCAGGGTCCCTACATTTTCCAGGTTGAAACTCCCCGGTGGCAGCTGGTACAACCGGCTCCCCTCCCCATGCAGCCTTGCATACCGGAGGACTCGGGACTCGGAGATTGTCCACATTCCGGGGACAAATATTACAAAGAGCATTCTTTCTCCCTGCCATGCAACGTGAAACTCCTACCTAACACTTGCAATCCTGAAACAACCAAGCGGATGAAAGGTGAAGTAAATGAGAAAGGAGGTGAAATGCAGGGACAGGAAATTCGGAGGATGTAATTAGGCTTCCCAGCATTTCTTAGCAATCCGGGGAAGACCCGAAAAAATCCATATGTCAGCAAGGTCGGCCGCAGGAATCAAACCCACGACCTCCCGAATACGAGTTACATATGCTACCGTCAGCGCTACCTTTCTCGGTTTTTAAATTTTTTTATATATTTTTTGGGAACGCCAATTTTACCTTATTCTTTTGAAATAAGTGCTCAGAGTTTAAAAAGGGTTATTAATATATCACTAATCTGCAGAAAATCACCTTCTAAGCGGAAGACATGTTCACTTTGGTAAACGGACTTATTCTACGTAAACCGAACGAGATGGCTCGCATTCGGGAGGCTCCGTGTTCGATTCCCTTCGGCCCCCTCTGACCTCTGGCCTCTTGTGGTTTTCCTGGTCGGTTGACGAATGTTGGGGTGGTTTATAATCTACCAGGATTTTCTTCCCCTCATTTCCTTCTCATCTTTCAGGTGTGCATCTAGGGTTCGTGGCATTTGTGCAGCCTGACAGATGGCGCGTATGCTTGCTCAAAGGAAATAGCATTCCCTATGTACAGCAGAGGGCTGATTGGTCAATGGGTCGTTTATCGCTCTCTCTGGGCAGCTCCAGGAGTGGGACGTGTCTTCGAGCCTGGAACTGTTAGTCTCTTTGACCTATCTACCTGCGGCCTGTGGCCTCCTACGGTTCAATCACCTCATCCCTTCCTCCTAGGGAGCGATAGCCACAATAGGTCTATGTAGCTCGCACTGTGCGAGGTGCCGTCCTCCCCCGTTGTATAACCTTACAGAATCATCTCCTAAGTGGAATACATGTTATCCCTGGTAAACTGAACTATCCTACGAAGTCTGTTTACGTGAATGAATGAACAGCTGACTTGACCCTGAAGGGCTAAGGCCTCCTCTTTGAAGTAGTTATTGTTTGCCACACGTTTTGGGAGCCAATTTGAAGTATATATTGTCTTTACGTTGTTTGCACCACGCTTTGGGCCTCAATTTGAAGTAGTTTGTATTGGAGGAGTTGTATTATATTTCAACTGTTGGGGAGCAGAACCTGTAGTAGTTGCAACCGCACGTATAGTAAACAGTTTGCGGTAGCCTTCGCCCCAAATGTACCTTCAGTTGGCCTTTGCCCAAGTTTAAAAAATATTAACTTTGTAATTTGACTGTTTCTTTAAATATTATATTTTTATGTTTGCCTCGGCTGCGTCAGTATTTATTTTAGAGACATGGATATCTTGGCAGGGTTGTAATGCGACGAGAATGTAGGCTTACACAGATTGTAATTTTACTTCACTCCTTTTATTAATACTTGATACGATTTAAATAACACTTCACTGATATAGAGAGCTGTGAGATTCTTTTTATTAATTAAATACTTGCACTTTTTAACACATAAAATATTTTTTGTCTCACACGAACATGTATTAAATTTCTTAAGGAAACTTTTTGCGTCTGGTTTGTAACACTGTCTGCAGGCAACTGAAATCTAAATTTGTAAAATTTTCTCCTTTTCAGTTTCTGATTGGCTAATCCTACTCCAATAGAATACTTTCATTTAACTAAAGTTTTTTCTGGTTGTTGAGTGGCTATTTTATAGACTGTCACTAAAATTACATTATTGTTACTCCAAGAATCACAAGTAGTACTCTTAAACTTTCTTACTCACTATTGACTGAAGGTTACCTTATTGTTAGCAACTTTTAACTTATTATTCTCACACTCCTACATTATTAAATTACGTAATATATTCACATAGCATTATTACACATGGATACAACAATATAAGCATATTCAATGACTGTTACATACATTTTACAAATTATTACATACACATATTGATTCAAGGCGGGTTGTTATTGAATTTACATATAATATAATTAGACTGAAATTATTTAAGTGTTAAAAATACTGCCTCATCTTGCGAGGGGTAGCTCTGTATAACTTATGCAGGTAGTTAGTCAGCATAAGTGGTGTTTTTCGTTGCGGAAGAAAGTGCGCACTTCCGCACTTCGCATTATTGTTCCCTCACTTCTTTGCGATCAGCACTTCATGATCTTGTTTGGGGTTCCTCACTTCGCACACTTCTTCCTTTAATTCCCATCGGACACTAGGTGGTTGTGTTTTGCACTTCCTGCCTTCTTCCGGTGTCTCTCCAGTTGCTGTGGTAATGTGCAAGCCTGGTCCAGTATGCTCCTACGGTTTTCTTGAAGGCGTCGTCCCATCTTATTCCGGGTCTGCCTTGTCGTCTCTTGCCAATGTAGGTGGCCCACATTTTTAAAACGTATGCCCATCTGTTATTCTGGAGCCTTGTCACGTGGCCTACCCACTTCCATTTCAAACTGGTGGCTCGTTGGGATACATCTTCCATATATAACGTTTAAGACTAAAGGATCAACGACAATTTGAATGTAAACTACAGCTTTATAAATAAAGTTATTATAAGAGATGGGTACAAATTGTTATTAGATTACAAATGCAAAGTTAGTCCATTTACTATAATTTTACAAATAAAACCATAGTGCCTATGCTTTTGTCGTGTCAAGCCAAGGTTCTTCTTCTTGTTTATCTCTTTAGCCTCCTCTTATGTGGGACTTACACTCCCAGGACTTACAAGCGGGTGCCTGGGGTCAGAGGCCCGTCGAAGATCAGACACTCATGGATCAGACAGAATATCCAGGATGGGTGATCAGCCCGATGCCTGGTATGGGAGGAAGGAAGTAGATGAAACGAAATGATGGTGAAATGGATGAAAGGATAGGTGATGATGGAGCAGTTGGTGGAATGAATGGCGGGGGAACCCGGAGAAAACCCGCCCAGACGCCGCTTTGTCCACCACAAATCCCACATGCGGGTCCCTGGAATTGAATCCGGGCCGCCTCGGCGAGAAGCGAGCGGTGAAATAAATTATGAAAAAAACATATCTCTTCTACCTATTGCTTATTATGAGTCTTTGGAAACATTTTGATATAGCTACTTTTATCACATCTGAGAAATTGAGCCCATCACGTTAATATTTATCCCTTATCATAAGGTGGACATTATGTCCTCCAAATTTTGATCTTTGTTTTCTCTGTTATAAATGTTTATATACCTGCCCACACTTAAAATGATATTTATGGTGTAATTCTAGTAGGTTATTACTCGTACTATGGAACCTGCTGTCAATCTCCACAACATGCCAATGAAACGTACTATGTAATATTTGTTTTCTAAGACATATGTTATCCTTCATCGAGTTGGTAAGCTCAAATATGTGCATACGATCTTCTAAAAATTAAGAAGGTAGTTAAACAAAGAAAGCAAAAAAAAAAAAACGTTCCCTGTGTGACATTTTTTGTTATCATATTTTGTACTCTCTTAAATATAACTGTAAATTTTAAGTTTCACGGATAAAAATTGAAAATTCAATCGTAAGGAGCCTTTTTGGAAAATCCTTGCAATTTTATTTATTTTGAAACTGCTTTACTTACAAACACAAAATTTTGTACCCGATCTCGTATAAAACATGAGTAATTCAAGTAAAAACTTGACGAACGGAGGGGGCCTCAAAACCATGGCATAGCACCGCATGCAGGCCAGCCAGCCCCTTGTGCTTCTACCGTGACCCGGGAGGGAGGGATGAGGGAAGAGACCCGAAGGATGACCAGATCTGGATGACGATGGGCGCAAGCACAGACGGGGTCCCTAATGTTTCCAGATTGGACGCCTCCAACGGCGCCCGAACCCACTCTATTTGGCCACGAGCCTCGGGCTCCCTCGAAGGAGCTGCCGCCTGAAAATAACCAGAGGTTGGTGCTGAGCGCATAGCCAACGTCCAGCCGCAATCTGCCGAACACCGTCGCCTAGTCCTACAACTCTGAAACAGATGGCAAGAAGGAGGTGGGTACATGAAATGATAGACAGGATAGTAGTGGTAGAAGATGAACCACCCAGAATTCTTCGGCGACCCCGAGAAACCACGAAAAACCCATTGGTGAGAGTGAGCGGTCGCCAGAGATCGAACCAGGTACTCGCGAATGCGAGTACACGTTACCATGGTGCTACCTGGCTCGGTTTCTCTACTCCTCTACAAAATCTTATTATTGCATTTTTTTTCTATCCAGAAAAACCTTCAATTTGCATGTACAGATTTTTTTTGCAGGATACAGTGGGTAAAGCGGTAGTCAGATTTTTAAAGAGCGTGTCGCTATGTGATTACTTTGAAACCCCATGCTCTTTGCATGAGCACGAGAAGAAGCTAATAGCGTCTTTGCACTGGAAAAAAGTATCAGTATTCGAAAATTTGAATCAGTTGCAATGATTATCTCGCAAATTGTTAACTCTACAATAAAACTGTTATTTAACATAAATCGCATCTTCTAATGAGATCTACATTTCTGTGTAATAAGATTCTGTCCATTTTTTTTATGGTTTACCAATTGTACAAAGGTCATTCAGAATGAAGAGGACTTCTCAAGCTATTCCCAGAAATTTTAAAAATATATATTTCATTTGTAATGAAAATATCTTAAACATGTGATATTTTAATAACAATCAATAGAACCACTTTTGAGAAATTGAAACACGAGGAAAACTTTTTCATGTCAATGGTAGTTTGGAGTGGGGTGAGTTTCCTAAAAATCTTCCTGTCGCATCCTTGGTTCTTAACCGAATTTTTCTTCTTGAATTATGATGTTCATGGACACACACACAAACACACAAATAAACGCGCACTGACCTTTTTCTAAAAATCAACTTTTGGGGCTGGGGTTCAATGAGTCTCAAAACGTGTGTTTTTGGTAAAACCTCGGTATCAAATTTAAATATGTAAGTAGTAGAGAATGTAGAAATATCAATTTAATGTGTTTTAAACTGTAAATTATAAGGCAGTATGTTTAACACTTAAATAATTTCAGTCTAATTGTATAATATATACATTCAATAACAGCCCGCACTGAAGCAATATGTGTATGTAATAATTTGTAAAATGTATGTATCAGTCATTGCATATGCTTATATTATTGTATACATGTTTAGTAATGTTATATGAATGCATTACGTAATTTAATAATATAGGAACTATGAGAATAATAAGTTAAAGGTTGCGAACAATGAGGTAACCTTGAGGCAATAATGAGTTTGAGAGTTTAAATGTTACTTATAGTTCTTGGAAGCAATAATGCAATTTTAGTGACAGTTTATAAAATAGCCAATCAACAACCAGAAAAAACTTTAGTTAAATGAAGGTATTTTATTGGAGTAGGATTAGCCAATCAGAAACTGCAAAGGAGAAACATTTACAAATTCAGAAGTCATTTGCCTGCGGGCAGCGTTTCTAACCAGATGCAAAAAGTGTCCTCAAGAGATTTAATACGTATTCGTGTGAGACAAAAATAGTTTTACGTGTTAAAAAGTCCAAGTATTTAATAAGAACATCTCACAGCTCTCTCTCTATATCAGTGAAGTTTTATTTAAATCGTATCAAGCATTAATAAAAGGAGTGAAGTAAAATTATAATCTGTGTAAGCCTACATTCTTGTCGCACCATAACCCTACAAAGAGAAACATGTCTCTAACAATAATACTGACGCAGCCGAGGCAAACATAAGTATGATATTTCAAGAAAGAGTCAAATTACAATGTTAATATTTTTTTTAAATTTGGTGCATAGGCCACCTGAAAGTACATTTGGGTGGAAGGCTACCGGAAACTGTTTACTATACGTGCGGTTGCAACTACTACAAGTTCGGCTCCCCAACAGTTGAAATCTAATACAAATGCTTCAAAACGACCTACTTCAAATGACGCCCAAAGCGTGCTGCAAACAAGTTACAATACAAACTACTTCAAATCGGCTTTTCTATACGTGAAACAATAAAATATTTCTCAATTTGTTAAAAATGGTACTTTTCCCTACGTTAACTCCAATATAGATTAAATTATGTCTCATTACAAACTAACTGTAGAAAAACAATTAATTTAGAAATAGTTAACCCGAGTAGCGGAATAATATTAAGTGAATTATTTTGTGAAGAGTATTTCATGCGAAAGATTCGGATTCTATGACGCAGAAGTTGCGTGACCTCAAATGTGTTTGTTACCTCTATTAAACGTGTCTATTGTACCAAAAGTGAAAGGTTTGGAATGAGGAACGAGAGTTATAAAAGATGAGGTTTTTGATGCTGGTAATGAGGGCAAAGAGAGGAAAGAAAGGAAACAGAAAACCTTATGCTTGTCTTCCAAAAGCATTAGCAGTTATTCGTGAAGAATGATGTGCCTTATGATAATCTAATAATAATTTCAGCCAAAAAAACTAGGAAGAGTGTAATGCTGCCACACACTTTATGGACATTGCGCCAATAAAACTGTTCCCCAGTGTTTGAGCTTACATTTGCAGGAATAACACAGAACCGCAATTTCTTCCTTGTACTGTTTTATGACTTGTGTAAAGAAAATATAAAACAGGAAGGAGAAACAAACGTGCTTCTATCTTTAGACATGGTTACCAATACTCCCAGCACGTAGCTTCTCCATCCTATGAGCAAGTGCTCTGAGGAAATTGATTGTTATTTTTTGTTTTAGTTAGTTGCTGTGCAATAAACAAGGAAATACTTTTAAAAGGATTCACGCTCGGCGGAGAGAGGTCTATAGGTCAGCAATCTAGTTTTGAACTCTGATAAAAAGAAACGGTTAGACATTCATAGCGCAGCTGCTGGTCATGAAATTTTGCTTTTGGAGTATTTGTTGTTTATAAAATTAAGCCCAATATTAAACATATATAAGTATAAATGACAAAGTTAACAATTTCAATTCTGGGATATTAGATTTCATATGGTGAATACCGTGATCTAGAACAAAAATATCTAAATTTCAATGTATTTGTGGTACTATTTACAGAATTTTGGAAAAAAACAAGAATATGTGCAATTTTAAGCTTTTATAAAGTTCTATCTGTTCCACTTCTAGCATAGGTAATTGAGAACTGGGTCCTAAATGGACCAAAGAAAAGAAAAATCGAATCTTCAGAGATGATATTTTTAAGACAAATAAGAGGTTATATTAGTTATGGAATACTGGCATAAGAGAAATATTACACATCTAAAATTTATAATAAAAATTTGATTCCTTGAAACAATTAAATACACTGGCATAAACACATTGAACGAATGTATTTATCTTTTCTCTGTGGTTTATGTTTGTGGGTTCTTCAGATTTATTAGGCCTTTGCTACCATTCGGTTGTCTGGGCATGACGTCAATACTTTGAAGCGAGATTATCAGCAATGCCTCTAGCAAAGGACTAGCAAAGGATGAATGGAAGGGGTGGATGTCAACTTTTATGAGGACACCTCAGTGAAATGGGACTTGTATGGTAGCCTTCCAGTATTTACATTTGGAAATTCTTTCGCTTGTGTCTCGTAAATTCCCAAACTCAGCATATATGCTAATAGGTAACTGAAGTAATTGGTCGTATTTTGTAGCGTAGAGTGTCTCAGATTTAATGGTATCTTTAAACTTTTTAATAAAAAACAAATGAAGTAATCTTTATAGATATTTTAAATATTTTAAAATACGTTTAAATATTTTAGTGGATTCTCGCTTGTTTCTGTGAAACGAAAAACAACCGTTTTTTATCATTTTTTGTCTCAGGACTTATGAAATTCTGTGCAAGAACGGAGAAAATCATTCATACAGTGGCCAATATTGTTTCGATAAACTTCCCCTCGTATCCTTATACAATATAACAATCGCATGGGGCTCATTGCCGTACATGCTTTTCCAGTCCCTATAATTTAACACTGTGTGTATAATACTAAATATATACTCACTATACATACATACGTATGTATTAGTGTGCACTATGATACTAACATAATGAAGGATGAAAAACGAAATAATAATAATAATAATAATAAGCATTAATTACAATTATCTAACAAATATATACAGGTTCCGACCCTTAAGAACTCGCTCTTATGTATCGTCTCCCCCTCTTCCGTTCTTTAGGGCAATTAACCTCCTTTGCCGAATGTTAGACAAAAAATCTGATGCGTTACACTCCCATAACTTTCTCTACTCTTGTACAAACTGTTTTTACAAACGCTTATTCCCCATATGCTTCATGTTAATCGAGATATCGAGATGTTAATCTTATTACCAATTTTCTTGTAGATGCAAGGGGAATATGGTAGGCTTTAAGCGATAGTCAAATATTTTAAGAGCTGGTTGCTATGTGGAGCACTCCATTCTCTTTGCATTACCAGGACAAAAAAAATGAATAACGAATTTGGGAAAACTGAACAAAAAAATTTATATGACATAAATTGTGTATTTTAACGCGATCTACATTTTTTGTTTAGTAAAATTTTGTCTATCTCTTATGTTTTACCAGTTATGCAAAAGTCGTTCACAATGAGGAATACTTTTGGAGACATTCTCAGAAAATTCAAGATATACATTTTATTTGTCATTAAATATCTTAAACATATGATATTTTAATGAAAATCGTTAGAGCCATTTTTGAGAAAATTAAAATTTTCGAAAAATCTTCCATGTAAAGGGTGATCTGGGGAAGGGAGATTTTCTTGAAAACCTTCGTGTCGCATCTATGGAAGATACTGAACCTAAATACCAAGTTTGGTGTTTATCTGACTGTTCGTTTCTGAGTTATGCTGTTCACAGACACACACAGGGACATGTTTCCAAAAATGCTTTTTTTGGATTCAGGGAGTCTCAAAACATATATTTCCCGGGAAATCTCGGTACCGAATTTTTGGGTGGAATACAATAGTTCCCCTATTTACTATACGTAGTAGAGAAAGTAAAAAGAACCCATTTTATGACAACGTGAACCCATTTTACGTTTCGTGATGTCTAAGTGCTTCCCCCACCTTCCGTGACGCCCAGATACGTAAATACTTTAAAATTCACCGATGTCCAGATCTCTTGCTGCTATACACCGCTCCATTCTTGAACGTTAGCGTTTTTCGGAAGTATCATTCCACCAGCAAATTCTGTGATCGGGGTCACTTCCATCTCGTGTGCAAAGAATCATAAAATATCCTGGTGAAAAATGGTTCTGCACCACGACTTACATTAACCTGTTTACGAAGTCGGAAACGCATACACTACGAGGTTCAATTCTGCACCTCACATTTAAGAAAAGGGGCTCGCTGAAATACTATGACGTCATTCATTTAAACCGACAGCGGTAAAGACCGAATAAATCTGCAGACCCGCACCATAAGAGTGATCTAGCGTGATTAAATGTTTTGTGTAAAGTAACATCTTGTTATTGATATTAACACCCCAAAATTTTATTAATATAATTCTAGCATTTTTAAAATTATTCCAGATATTTTGAAAATAAAAGGTTCATTTTCTCAAAGTGTACCTGCTACCATAAAATACAAGCTAAATGACTAAAAATAACATGTAATTTAACAGCAGCGACACAATTTAAATTTTAACTGAATGAAACATATGAAAAGAGTTATTCCACTGGATTATAAATTCCTAACTCTTAGAATCTGGATGACACGTTTTATTTTTAGAAAAATGGTTGGTTTATCCAAAACAGTGCTGTGTATGTTTTTTAAGCCATACCTTTCAGAACATGTAAAGCTTCAGGTCATTGACATGAAAATTTAAGCATCCTAGTGCTAGTAAATGCAGTATAAATAAAAGTGAAAAAAACTAAAATGAGTTTTAGAGACGTTTAGTTTACGTACTCGTATTAAATGTTTCGTAATTTAAAAAACACCCAACTCGCCAAAATCATGTAGTGTATTGCTTTCTCTAAAAATAAATGTAAATGCTACGCATATTATGAAGTAATTAATAAATTTTAATAAACATCAACCTAAATCATACTGAAATTATTATTCACCAGCCTGAAAAATCTTATTACAACTTACATCATCATGTATCTGCTCTAGATACTTTTAGAGCGTAATCTCTAGTTCATTAAAAACAATTGTCAACCCAGATTTGTTTAGCTTATTTTAGGTACTGGAAGTAATACATTCAATTACAAAAATAAATATTAATATATACCTGTTTTGAGATCCAGTGAATAAAAAATCATTTTAGCAACTGAAATGATTTTGGTTTGTGATCTGTATGTGCGTATGTGATTTTTAGTCTATCTGTCTTTCTGTCTTCTGTGAATGCATAAATAAAAACGAGAATTTGATGAATATTAAATTTAATTGGAGTATGACAGTCTTATAGGATAAAAGGCGAAGAGCTTCAACAAAATGTTCCAACTCAAACTACCATTTCAATTGAATCATTTTTAGTTATTTATTTTATTAAAATGACTATAAGGATTTTGATTAACGCGTCCTGTGTTTGAGACATGAACTTCACAAATGAAATGTATATTATTTCTGTCTTTTTGGACAGAGGGAGGGGGGAATAGCTTATAAAGGCCCTCTTTATCCTAGTTAAATTCCATACAGTTTTATATCACGGAAAATCATAAGTAATAATCAAAAATATATTCAGAAAAAATACAGTTCATTAAAATACAAGCTATATTTTTAAAGTTAATACTTTTGCAATAATTTGCCGCTGCAGCCGAAATTCTGAGCATGCGTGATCACTTCCTCATTCAATAGGGTGGAGAAACTCACGTAAATATAACTCATCAGATTTGTTAACTTCTGATACCCTCTATAGAGTATGCAACGGAGAGGAATACCTCGCGCAATACGACGTACTAGAGATCAATTGCAGCTACAAACCTCCAGGAGTGAAATGAAGGAACCACAGAAGTCAGTAGGCCAAACAGAGACAGGCTACGGAGACACGTGAAAGTCCCTAATATTTCTTGATCCCACCTAACACTGGAGCTCCAATGAGGGCGTTGAACGACCCGTACAACTAGGCAGCCCTCTGGTGTCTACAGGAAAAAAACTTTTCTTGGATCATACATCCGTGTCATCTGTCTGGCTCTGCATACACCACGAAACATAAAAGCACGCGTGAAACATGAGAAAAGAACGGAAAAGAGGTAAAGGGAATCGTGGTAGATGTGAAACCGCCCTAGCTGTCATCTACCGGTCTGGGAAAACCATGAAAAATAAAAAGTCAGAGTGGGTGGTCGACGGAAATAGAATCCACATGTAACCACGGAGGCAACTTGCTCGGTGATACCCTCTATACGAGGGGCACTATTTATTTTTTGAGCCTTGGCAACCCTGAATGTTGTAGGTGTCATCTGACGTTTCCAATGGAAAGATTGACATTTTGACCTTAATCTACTGTAAACATTATGTCAATAGAGCGTCATTTTTATTTTTGTTTACACTAACTTGAAAATTGTGTGTCAACAAAAACATGGAATTAACTCGTGAAAATGTTCGTGCAAAGATTTATTACGACTTTAGACGTGGATTATCAAGACAAGAGTGCATTGATCAACTAGCTTCTACATTTGGCGACGAAGCTCCATCCTTTGCACTATGAAACGCTAGATTAACGAATTTAATCGTGGCCGCCGTTCGCTCAATGATGAAGTTCGTGAAGGTCGTCCAAAATCAGTTGTTGTGCCAGAAAACATTGATGCTGTGCAAAAACTAATAATTAAAGATAGTCATGCGACATATTGTGAGATTGAGGCAACCCTAGGCATTAGTAGCATATATAAAATATTGCGTGATTATTTAGCCGGCAAAAAGGTTTGCTCTCGTTGGATCCCACATAATTTGACGCAATCTCAAAAAGATGCTCGTGTCGATTGGTGTACAAAAATGCTCAAGAAATACAATGGCGGTGCCTCAAAAGACGTGTATGAGATTGTAACGAGTGGCGAATCATGGATCTATGCGTATGAGCCGGAAAGTAAACAGCAGTCGACTGTATGAGTGTTTCAAGATGAAGCAAATCAAACAAAAGTTTTTCGCACTCGAAGCACTTCGAAGCAAATCGTCGCCTGCTTTTTCAGCAAAACTGGCCATGTGGCAACATTGCCTTTAGAGAAACGTAAAACGGTGAATGCTGAATTGTACACAACCATTTGTTTGCCGGAATTCTTCGGTGAAGTAAGGAAAACCAACAAGAACCGTAGGATCGTTCTTCATCAAGACAATGCACACACATCTCGTCTAACAGAGTATTTGAAGGCTCAAAAAATCGAATTGATTGGTCATTCGCCATACAGCCCTGATTTGGTACCCAATGACTTCTTTTTGTTCCCGAACATCAAGAATAAATTGCGTAGACAACGATTTTCGTTGGCAGAAGAAGCCGTTGATGCCTTCAAAAACCATGTTTTGGAGGTGTCTCAAGAAGACTGGAATAAATGCTTTGACAAATGGTTCAAACGGATTCAAAAGCGTATTGATCATAAAGGAGAATATTTTGAAAAACAATAAAGCAGTTTTCAATCATAAATTACTTTGTTTTAATTATTAGGCTCAAAATATAAATAGTACCCCTCGTAGTTTGATTCACTATTGACTATATTACATTTTAATTGCAAAGACTGAGAACTCGTTTCATCCAAGGAAGTTAAAAGCAGCTATCCCTCTGAAACGATGCCTCACGATATGGATATACAAGTAATGTAATAGAGATTACAACCGGAAAGCTCGACTAGGGCGTTTGGACCACTTCCGGTGTGATCCGAGTGCGCTGTATCTCATAATGTATCCACGAAGAGAAGTGTTGGTGTTGCACGCTGTAGCAGGAGGTCAGGCAGGCGTGATTAATATGCATCAGATGTGAACATGTCTTGCCGGATCCGAGGACCCCTGTCTGGGTTTCGCAAATTGCGTAACGGATTTACCTGACAAGGAACATGCCAGGGGAATTCCAAAGGCTGCAACAGCTTGGGCAGCCTATCGATGTCATGGGAAACTCTTTGTCACTTGCACTGTTTCGTAAATAACCTGAATCGTGTCTGCCTTTCCGTGAGAGGCCCTTCCCATGTCCACTATTATTGTTACAGGACTAATGATTGGCTGCTGGCTAGTCATTTTTGCCCCACATTTGCTGAATGAGGCATGCGGTAATTAAGGGGTGAGCAAATAGCCAAAAATTCACAAAAAAATCACATTTTTTATTTTTTGTGTAGTCTTCAAAAATCTAAATTCTCTTGAATTTCACACATATTTTATCATTGTAGGCACAATACGTAGATCCTAAATTCATTTCTAAAATTGGTACTGCATCTGACATTTTGTACTATGAATTCTGCACCACTTTACAAAAGATATGTGTTGCATTCATATGCTTTCTCTAGTGATTTACAAAATATTCTTACAAAACCTTATTCTTCTACCTACTTCTTTAATACAGATAAACCTTAATTATTCATTTACATATTTCGTTGAAAGTACTTGACGTATAGCGTATGACAGAAGCGAAGGAGGACACTTCGAAATAAGGAGACCTTTTGTACTTAAGTCCGTAACGGGGCGCCTCCGGGAGGGAGGTGAGGGGTGAGAGGAGACTTAGCAGAGGGCAGGGTCCCTACATTTGCCAGGATGAAACTCCCCAGTAGCAGCTGGTACTACCGACTCCCTTTCCACTGCAGGCTTGCAAATCCTCCTGGAGGGCCTGGGACTCGGAGACCGCCTCCATTCCGGGGATGACGTATTACAGAGAGCATCTTTTTTCCCTGCCATGCAACGCCGAGACTCCCGCCGACACTTGCAACTAAGCTGATGAAAGGTGAAGGGAAATGAGAAAGATGGTGGAATGGAGAGACACGAAATTCGGGGAATGTAATTAACCTTCCCAGGATTCATCTAGCGACCCGTGGAAATCTTCCAAAAACCCATGGATCAGGAAGGTCGGCCGCGGGAATTAAACCTACGACCTCTCAAATGGGAGTCTCACGCGCTACCTCGAGGATGTGGATATAACAAGAATACATAGGCTAAAGCAATAGTTCAATCTTTACAAAAGTAGGTCGCTATATGATGGTTTTGCAATTCTCTCTCTGCATTAACATGAAAAAGAAAGAAACTCGAACTAATAACAATGAATATCTCAGAAATAGTTAACGGCACACAAAATGGTTTTTGACGCCACATAAAATGTTATTTGACACAAATTGTGTGTAATAAGATTTTGCATATTTCCTTCGGTTTACCATATAAAAACTATTCAGAATGAAGAGGACTTCACAGACTATTCCCAGAAAATTAAAAATATACATTTTATTTGTCATTAAAATAGTTTAACACATAACGTATTTTAGTCAAATCGTTAGAGCCAGTTTTCAGGAAACAAAAATATTCAAAAAATGTTCCATGTAATGAGAGTTTGAGGTGGAGGATTTTCATTAAAATCTTCGTGTTGTAATCCTTTAAAGGTCGTGAACTTAAATACCAAGTTTAATGTTCAACCGACCTCTTATTTTTTGATTATGTTGTTCACACACACACACACATAGCCGACACACATATGGGCCTTTTTCTGTAAATGTTTTTTTTTTTATTCAGCGAGCTTCAATACTTGTATTTCCGGTGAAATCTCAACATCAACTTTTTCGGTGGAATTCAATACTTCTACTCATTGTAATTACATAATAGAAAAAGTAAAAATTTATAACTCCTACACACTTTGGTATAGAGAGGTAAACTTACAGCAACATTTTAGGGGAATTTGTGTTCTACAAATTGGTGCTAGTGTTAACTATAACAGCTTCTGAGTGTTCAAACCACGTGATTTCTTTCTTTCTAATATATGCGAGTTTGTTTCCTCCATTTTTGCTTTGAACAGCTGATTATGTGAATGGCATTTTCTGGTATAATTGACCCTTTTTTCAGCAATTGTTGAAAATGGCTAAACTAAATTTTAGGATGACTATTACACTCTTACTACTGCTTACTACCTTTGACCAATAAGACGCTTCGAAACGAGCTTATTTTAATCAATCATGACAGTTTATCCCACATTTTTATCACCTCCAACCATTTCTCGGTTTTATCACCTCCATAGTATCTGATTTCATTTGTTCGCCGAATAGATATTTAAGTTAACTTCACCAAACAGCACGCATCAAACAACACAAAAACAAAACCAAAAACATTACCAGGTGGGCCACCTCTACAAATATCCCTTCGTGCGTTAAAAGAGTTTCAGAGCTCAAAGGGGCAATTCCAAATAAATACAGGTCAGTAAGGACCTCGCGATTTAGAGTGGGGACCTTCGTTCTATTCTCCTTGTCGATTAGAGAAGACGATAAGCAAATTGCGCTCATTGACAGTTCCCATGCTTGTCCCAGTCCGTGATGGCAGACAGGAACGGTATAACAGTGTGCTCTCGTGTTTGCATGGTTTTCGTTAGGGCGCTTTAATGTTCAGATTTAATTCTAAAATGTATACCCGTAATATTCAGACAAGAATAGCGTAAACACAATTTGTACTCACATGACTTCTTCTGCTCTTATATAAACTAGTTTTACAAACGCTTGTTCTCATATACTTCATATTAATCAAGCTATCGAGATGTTAATCTTATTGCTAATTTCCTTATAGGTGCAAGGGGAATATGCTAGGCTTTATGGGATAGTCAAGTCTTTTAATAGCTGGTTGCTATGTAGATCATTCCATTTTCTTTGCATATCTAGGACATAAAAAACAAATAAGGAATTCTCATTTGAGAAAACGTATTAAGTATTGCAAAATTCAAACAAATAACGAGGAACATCTCTGAAATGGTTCACTCGACCAAAAAAAATGTATACGACATAAACTGTGTGTTTTAACGAGATCTACATTTTGTGTGTACAACGATTTTATCTATCTCTTACGGTTTACCCGTTATGCGAAAGTCATTCACAATGAAGAGAACTTGTGGGTACATTCCCAGGAAATTCAAGATTTACATTTCATTTGTTATGAAAATATCTTAAACATATGATATCTTAATTAAAATCGCTAGAGCCATTTTTGAGAAAATAAAAATTTTCGATAGTCTGGGGTGGGGGGATTTACTTGAAAATCTTTGTGTCGCATCTTTGAAAGATACTAAACCTAAATACCAAGTTTGATATTTATCCCAATTTTCGTTTTTGAGTTATGCTGTTCATAGTCTCACAGACACACGCGCACACGCACGCACACGCACACACACACACACGGATCGTTTTCTAAAAATGCTTTTTTTTATTCAGCAGGTCTCAAAACATGTATTTTCGGTGAAATCTTGTATCAAATGTTTGGGTGGGAGTATGCAGATTGAGGAAATATAGACATTTTAATTATTTTTCAATCTAAAAGTTGAGTTTACTCTCTCGAAAATTAACTTGTAAGTGAAGTGAAATACATTCTAAGACATTTTCGGTCTGACCACACTGTCCTTGCATACCATTATGAACTGGGACAAGCCTGGTGGCTACCTCTTATGAGCGCCATCCGCTCATCATTTGCACTGATAAGCAATAGGATTAGAAGGCAGGTCGCTCACGTTAATGTGCCAGTTCCCCACTGACTTGTGTTTACTTGGAATTGCTCCGTTGAGTCCTGCAATTCTTTTAACGCACGAAGGGATATCTGGACACATGAAATACGGCGTGGTTGGGCCACCTGGTATATCGAAGCAATTCGATCAATTAAGTTAATACGTTAATTAATATTTATTGTGTTTATTTCTTGTAATCCTTATATAGTTTCTTTTAATCAATTAAATCGCACTGGAGTTTTGATTTTCCCTAGATAATTCAAAACCTCTAGTCAGATTATTGTTGATCAAAATAACCTCTAAGTTCCTTTGTGGATTTACTTTGGTATTGGAAACACGGTTGGTTATTTAAAACAAATCACCCGCTGTTAAATTTTAACAAAAATTGGTGTAATCTGAAGTAGAAGGTTTGTTGTATTGTTCTTTGCCCCACGTTTTGGGAGCCAATTTGAAGAAGGTTTGTTGCTGCTACGTATGGAAAGTCAGTTTGAAGATATATCATATTTCGACTGTTGGGGAGCCGAACTTGAAGTAGTTGCAACCGCACGTATGGTACCCGGTAGCCTTCGTTTCGTAGGTTTAAAAATATTAACTTTGTAATTTGACTGTTTCTATAACTATTATATATTTATGTTTGCCTCGGCTGCGTCAGTAATACTGTTAGAG
The DNA here is from genome assembly GCA_030765065.1 of Deroplatys truncata. Taxonomy (NCBI): domain Eukaryota; kingdom Metazoa; phylum Arthropoda; class Insecta; order Mantodea; family Mantidae; genus Deroplatys; species Deroplatys truncata. The sequence continues at coordinate 66,290,783 of CM060979.1, forward strand.
ACATGGATTTCTTTGCAAGGTGTGGTGCGGATGAAGAATGTAGGTTTACACAGATTTTAATTTTTTATTCACCTCTTTTTATTAATTCTTGACACGATTTAAATAACACTTCACTGATTCTTTTATTAAACACTTGCACTTTTTAAAACACGTAAACTATTTTCGTCTCACACTGAATGCATATTAAATTTCTTGAGGACGCAACTCGCGTCCGGTTAGGAACACTGTCTACAACCAAAGCGTCCAGATATGAGCGCTGTCTACAAGCAACTGACTTGTTTCTACCGCCTAAATTTTAAATTTCTGTATTTCAAGTCTCTGATTGGCTAATCCTAATCCAATAGAATACTTTTATTGAACTTAAGATTTTTTCTGGTTGTTGATTGGCTATTTTATAAACCCTTCTCAAAATTTACATTATTGTTCCTCCAATAATGACTAGTAGCATTATTAAGCTTTCTTAGTCATTATTGCCTCAAGATTACCTCATTGTTACCTCATTGTTAGCAACTTTTGACATATTTCTCATAGTTCCTACACTATTAAATTACGTAATACATTCAGATAACATTATTACACATGTATACAATAATATAAACATATACAATGACTGTAATATACACTTTTTATATATTGTTACATACACATATTGCTTTAAGGCGGGCTGCTATTATATTTTATATTATATAATATGACTGAAATCATTTAAATGTTAAAAATACTTCCTCAAATCTTCCTTATTTCATAAAAGCATACCCGCGAACTTAGAAGATGTCATCTAAATTCTGTAAAAAATAGGAGTCGGATGTCGTGAATGGTTTCTAAGATAATATTTTTTAAATTTGGTAGATTTCATATTGCAGCCTATGTCTCCTTAAGGCAGAGATGGTCTTTTATTTTTAATTGTATTGTGTGCCACTATATTTCTGTTGATGCAGATTTCTATACTCCTGTTGCTGCCGTTATCAGAGATCTGAAAACTGTGTTTAGTAATAATGTGTCTGTATATCGATATTTCTTGAAATCAAGAGGGCACAGCAAAGAATTTCCTTCTATTGAAACGATATTGTTATCCTGAATATACACAGTCTAAGTGGGATACAATTCCATACGGAAAACACGTTTCCAAGTTCGGTGAACACACAAAAAATGTATCTTTTTGTGAGTAATCTAAATGATTATTTAGTGATTATTCTTCTTAAACAAAAGCCGATGAGTAGTTTTCCGCTGCTGTCAAGTAGCCCAGCAGGTGTTTCGAGGACAAAAGATAAATAGCTTTGAGTATGACAACTGCAGTGATCTTTGTATTAATGGCTTCGTACGTATTTACATATTACCTTATCTGTAGGAAGAACAGATAAACTGTTTTCGCTCAACGCATGTTATATATCTTTAAATGCAGGTCCCCCGGGGTCAAACTGTACACAAAGTCAAAGGATGATGGCACTAGAAGATTGTCCGCCGTAACGTGAGCTTTCGAAAAGATTTGATAAATACGAGCTTTGGAAGCATTATGTGCAATAACTTATACACTATTCACCGCTTTATTGTGCATGTAGTTTAATAAAGTTTTTTATTTTCTGTACCGCTTCTCTACGACAAAATATTGCATTCTGCTCCAGATTTCAGTATCGAGATTATCATGAAAAAGTACGTTTGGATCTTTAAATAATCTGAAACAAACACCAATTTTATACAATTTTGAGCTTCATGATTTAAAAAGGAAAAACTGCATATATACTAAATGCTACACTTAAGTCGTGCTCATTTTAGTGATAAAAGTTGAGTACAAATACTGTAAAATTATACAATAATGGAGTATTAATATACAATTTTGTAGTATTCTATTAAACAAAATAAACTTATAATCATCGTATATAATTTACTGCCAAAATCCACCATTATCTACATATTTAACATGCAGTGTCCAAAATTAAAACCTTAAATGTCTACTCTGTCACATTTTTACTTTCTCTACTACGTATAGTAAGTAGGGGAAGTATTGTATTCCACCCAAAGATTCGATACCCAGATTTCACCGGAAATACATGTTTTAAGACCCCCTGAATCCAAAAAAAGCATTTTGGAAACGCCCGTGTGTGTGTCTGTGTGTGTGTGTATGTGAACAACATAACTCAGAAACGAACAGTCGGATAAACACCAAACTTAGTATTTAGGTTCAGTATCTTCCAGAGATGCGACACAAAGGTTTTCAGGAAAATCCCCCCACCCCAGGATACCCTTTACATGGAACATTTTTCGAAAACTTTAATTTTCTCAAAAATGGCTATAACGATTTTCATTAAAATAACATATGTCTAAGATATTTTTATGATAAATGAAATGTATATCTAGAATTTTCTGGGAATGTCTCCAAAAGTATTCTTCATTGTGAACGACTTTTGCATAACTGGTAAACCATAAGAGATAGACAAAATGTTACTACACAGACAATGTAGATCGCAGTAAAATACACAATTTATGTCATATACATTTTTTTTGTTGGGTGAACCGTTTTCGAGATATTGCTTGTTATTCCCTTAAATTTTCCAATACTTATACCTTTTCTCAAATTAGTTATTCAATTTTGTATGTCCTGGACATTCAAAGTGAATGGAATGCGCCACATAGCAACCAACGCTTAAAATATTTGACTATGGCTTAAAGCCTACCAATTCCCCTTGCAACTACAAGAAAATTAGCAATAAGATTGACATCTCGATATCTCGATTAACATGAAGCATATAGAGAATAAGCGTTTGTAAAAATAGTTTGTGCAAGAGAAGAGAAAGTCATGTGAGTGTAACACATCAGATTTTTCATATAGAATACTATGCCTTTCGCAAAAATAATGGTGAAAAGATAGTTAACGAAAACATTATATAAGAAAATCTTATTTGTCCTGAAGGACCTTTAATATTTTCTGAAAAAGAAGCGTCAATCAAATGAATTTGGAATATTCACATATATAATACTTACAGAATATAATCTTGCTTACAGCATTTATGTCTAGGGAGATTCTGATACGAGTAATATAATGTTGAATACTCAAATATTCCGGGTACAAAGAACCAAGGATTATCTTTATTGCACTTGCAGAATAAAGAAAATCATAGCAAAAATGTTATTCAAGCAAATGACTCCATTCAAGATTAACCGGACGCTCAGCTCATTTGACCGATATGTTGCTGAGGAGGGCATAAATACTGCAAAAATATGAGGATAAGCATAGCCAGAATATTCGTTTAGGTCTTCGAGATTCGTCTATAACATTCATTCATTCATTATCTGTTTACCCTCCTTTTATGTAGGACTTACACCCCCAGAACTTACAAGCGGGTGCCTGGGGTCAGAGGCCCGTCGAGGAGCAGACACTCATGGACCAGACAGAGCATCCAGGATGGGTGATCAGCCCGATGCCTGGTATGGGATGAAGGAAGTAGATGAAACGAAATGTTGGTGAAATGGATGAAAGGAAAGGTGATGATGGAGCAGTTGGTGGAATGAATGGCGGGGGAAACCGGAGAACCCGGAGAAAACCCGCCCAGACGCCGCTTCGTCCACCACAAATCCCACATGCAGGTCCCTGGGATTTAACCCGGGCCGCCTCGGTGGGAGGCGAGCGGTCTAACCACTCGGCCAGAGATTCGTCTATAACACCTGGTAGAAATTATCCCATTTCTTGTTCAGTCGAATTTCTTCTACATTAATTATTCCCTGGTTCTTTACCTACCTCTATCAATAGCTTACACAACATTTTGATTCGTGTGCCTATTGTGATATTATAGCTAACGGTATAGGTTATACACTGGAGGGGGACACCTCACGCTACGCGATCTACACAGATCTATTGTGGCTAACACACTCCAGGAAGAAGGGATGAAGTGAAGGAACCACAGGAGGTTATAGGCTGCACGGACAGACAGGCCACATAGACACCCAGATGTCCCTAATATTTCCTAGCTTGGAGACCTGGCTCACTACTGAGGCTGCTCAGAGAGGGTGATGAGCAACCCCTACAACTAAGCAGCCCTCTGGAGTCCACGTGGAATACCCTTTCCTTGCAGTAAGCATCCGCGTCAACTGTGCGACACTGTCTCACATCACGAAACCTTAAAGTACATCTGAAAGATAAGAAGGAAACGGAATGTAAGTGAAATGAGGGAAAGAAAATCCTAATAGAAGAGCAACCATCCCATCATTCGCCCTACCGACCAGGGGAACCCACGAAAAACTTAAGATCTGATTGGGCGGTAGACAAAATCCATTGTAGTATTTCTTGTTATTGCTGAATTGTCTCATATCGTCATTCCAAAGCCGTATTATTCCTGTGTATTATTTTCTCTACTACCTATAGTAAGTAGGGGAAGTGTTGCATTCCACCCAAACACTCGATATCAAGATTTCACCGGAAATACATGTTTTGAGGCACCCTAAATCCAAAAAAAAACATTTTTAGAAAAAACGTCCATGTGTGTGTCTGTGTGACTTTGAACAGCATACCTCAAAAACGAACAGTCGGATAAATAACAAACTTGGTATTTTGGTTCAGTATCTTTCAAACATGCGACACGAATAATTTCAAGAAGATACTCTCACTCCAGATTGCTCTTTACATGGAACATTTTTTCGAAAACTTCCATTTTCTGAAAAACTGACTAACGATTTTGATTAAAACATCATATGTTTAAGATATTTTCATGGGAAATGAAATGTATATCTTGAATTTTCTGGGAATGTCCCCAAAACTTCTCTTTACTACACAGAAAATGCAGGTCTCTTTAAACAAAATTTATGTCACATGCATTTTTTTTGTGGAGTGAGCCAAATTCAAGATATGCGTTGTTATTTATTTCAATACTTGCACTTTTTCTCAAATGGGAATGCGTTGTTAATTTTACTGTTTTTCTGTTCTGGAGATGAAAGAGAACGGAATGCTTCACATAGCAACCAGCTCTTAAAAGAATTGTCTATTCCTTAAAACGTACAACATTTCCCTTGCACCTACAAGAAAATTATCAATAAGATAGTTTCTGCAAATCTTGAATAACATGTAGTAGATGGAGAATAAGCGTTTGCAAAAATGTTTGTACAAGAGTAGAGAAATTCATGTGAGTGCAAAACAAGAGATTTTTAATAACACTATCAGTTGTGTAAAATAAGAAGATGAAGTGCTGCACGATGGAAATTGCTGTGAGAAGTTTTGAGGCAGTGTTTTTAACACTTAAATGATTTCAGTCTAATTATATAATATAAAAATTGAATAATAGCCCGCCTTAAAGCAATATGTGTATGTAACAATATATAAAAAGTGTATATTACAGTCATTGTAAATGTTTATATTATTATATACATGTGTAATAATGTTATGTGAATGTATTACGTAATTTAATAATGTAGGAGCTGTGAGAATAATAGGTTAAAAGTTGCTAACAATGAGGTAACAATGAGGTAACCTTGAGGCAATAATGAGTAAGAAAGTGTAATAATGCTACTAGTCATTCTTGGAGAAACAATTATGTAATTTTTGTGACAGTTTATAAAATAGCCAATCAATAACCAGAAAATAGCTTAAGTTAAATAAAGGTATTCTATTGGATTAGAAATAGCCAGTCAGAGACTTGAAATACAGACATTTAAAAATTTAGGTGGAAGAAACCAAGTCAGTTGCTTGTAAACAGCGCTCAAAACTGGACGCGTTGGTTGTAGATAGTGTTCCTAACCGGACACGAGATGCATCCTAGAGAAATTTAATACGTATTCGTGTGAGACGAAAATAGGGCACATGCCTTCTGTCTAGTGATTTTGTGAATTTGCTACAGGGAAACAGCCAATGCCATTTAGTATCACAACTAATAATTGCAGGCAGATTGGCATGTTTCCCATACTTTGAAAGGCGGCATTACATATTTGCTAATTTACACGACTGATAAATTTCTAATGGAAAAGAGTCCTAAGTCATTCGTTTCTCTATGTTCCATGAGCCAATGCTTCTCATTGTCAAACTGGTTTCAGACAACCAATGAGAAAGCATTCTTCAAAGTTTGTTTATAAGTTTCGAAGTTAGCGGCAGTAGGTACTGATATTAAAGCAATTGAATTAGTAAATACAAACATACATGTAAAGCAATTACAGATCTAAGTAATATAAATGTATAAAATGATTACATCTCTATGATTCCCAATTTATCTACCATGATTGAATCCTGAAACCTTACCTTAAAATAAAAGATTCAAATGCGAGAGCATAATAAAGTTTTCTGTTTAATAATTTATTTTAATTTGTTACAAAATGACATGATATCAAAGTATCATTATCTAATATTAATAGTATTTGCAAAAAAAAAACGTTTTGTTCATATAGCAGGTGTTGGCATAATAGCAGGATAAAATAAATGAGCCGAAATGGTATTAAAAGCCTTCACTTTCATCATGATGGTAAAAGATGGACGATCGTTTCGAGGCTTCAAAGCCCCATTATCAGCAAGAAGACGACTGAATCTTGCTCCAAGAACACAAAATGTATCTACCCATGTGGACGATTGGAAGGACTTCAGGTGGTAGTTTTCATAACTGCTGAAGGTGAACCAAAAGGCTGCTGTACCGACATCTCTTGTAGTGTAGTGGTACTTGAAGTAGGATGGGCTCCATCTTGGACTGTTTTCTTCTGAAGTTGAACCAGAAAGCGGGTGACGTCATCCAACGGCGGAATTTCAATGTTTACAACTTGTGAATTATTTTTAATAATTAATATTTTTCCCATAGACGATTTGTGTATGGGTTTTAATAATTGAATGTCTTGACTAATTTCATGTTGTGTATACCAGAAATGGCGGGACACAGCGGATTTATCAGTTTGCTTTGATTTAATATTTCTTTGATGTTCTTTAAGACGGATTAAGAGGTTACGTTTTGTTCTTCCAATGTAGAATTTGTCACAGTGACCATCCTACTTCAAGTTCCACTACACTACAAGAAATGTCGGTACAGCAGTCTTCTGGTTCACCTTTAGCAGTTATGAAAACTACCACCTGAGGTCCTTCCAATCGTCCACATGGGTGGATACATTTTGTGTTCTTGGAGCAAGATTCAGTCGTCTTCTTGCCGATGATGGGGCCTTGAATCCTCGAAACGATCGTGCATCTTTTACCATCATGATGTAAGTGAAGGCTTTTAATATCATTTTGACTCATTTATTTTATCAATTGACTCTTCGCTGTTAATATTGTCCTATTTCAACATTAATATAATAGCAGGATTTCACATTTCCAATACATAATCAGATTTCTTTAATTCCTCTTTTCTGAAAACAAAACACACCCTGGTAGTGTTCGTCCCTTTATACCTGCAAGACTCTTCCGGACGGACATAAGCTATAAAATATTTTCAAACATATCAAAAACGGCTGACGGAATTAGCGGGAATTCATACACTTATCACCCATTTCTTAGTTTTGCCTAGGCCTTCGTTTCGCAATCTTATGAGTAAAATACGAGTAAAGTCACTCTTAACATGTGTGGCATATACTATTTTTAGACAACGCCCGAATATGTAACATATTAATAATATTATACTGATTACCGAAACTAAGAGGAATAGCTTTAGAATGCGGTTTAAGAAAGAAGAGAAATGACGAAAAACGAGATGTCAGATGTATTGTTGTCTTATAGATTCGCTAGCAGCCATTTTAGTGAAATTATTTTCAACATATTTTGCCTTACATCAGGCAATGAAAGAACTGACTCTATATCACATTGCTTTCTGGATATTTTGGGTAAATATTTCTAGTGTTATTCTTTCTGCTGCTTCTGTAATTTCACTTCCATTTCAGTTTCTTCTGAATTCATAATTTCCGCCACTGGATTTTTATGTAGGTTATCGTAGATAAAAGAATAACGTTCTATATTAAAGAAATCAGGAGGTTGCCAATGCAATGTATAGGTTAACTCTACAACGAATTGCGATAAGTAATTGTAGTAAGAGGATTTGTAGTGTAAACAGATAATGCGATCGCCATGAGAAGTTAATCATGTAAAAAGACTCCAAAATTGGTGGAAGTGTAGAAGAGTGTGTAAGCAATAAGTGATTAGGTTTGCAGAGAGATAGGGCACACGTAGGCCGAGCAGAGCCCTCTCGTGTCGGTTCGACAAGGTCAGAATTGCGACCAGTGTATTCAATGCAGAGCTGTCAAACAAGGTGAAAACAACGTAGGTGCCAGTATGCCTCGTCGACGTCAAAGGGAGCTATATCGGCATGTGAGTGAGTTCGAACGGAGCATAATGATCGGTCTCCGGGAAGTGCGTTTGTCATAACGTGACATTTCGGATCGTACAGGGCATGCTGCCACGACAGTGATGCGTGTGTGGAAGCAGTGGATAGATGAACGTCGTACGCAGCGAAGAGTGGGTACTGGACAACGAAACATGACCACAGCACGGGATGACCTTCATCTTGTCCGCATGGCAATAACGGACCGTACAGCTTCATCCACAGTGTTGGCTCGACGCTGGAGCACTGCAACAGGTGTGAACTTGTCTGCATCAACGGTTCGTTGCCATTGGATGTTAAACTGGTTGCATGCATGCCATTACGTCGGCTTCCATTGTTCAGAAACCACAAGCTCCTCCGACTGCAATGGGCGTGTGAACACCGTCACTGGGGAGACGAGTGGCAAAATGTAGTCTTTTCGGACGAGTCCCGCTTCAAAGTGTCCTACAGTGATGGCCGCATATGTGTTCAGCGGTACCATGGTGAGTGCAACCTGGAGGGTTGCATTGTTGAGCGGCATAGTGAACAGACACCAGGTGTGATGGTTTGGGGCGCCATTGGTTACAACAACCGATCTCACCTCCTACGAATTGAGGGCACTTTGAACAGCAACCGGTATCTAACGGTGGCTGTAGAGCCTAAGGTACTCCCCTTGCTTCAGGCATCTCCATAGGCCACATTTCAACAGGCCACATATTGCGAAGAATGTACAAACCTTCTTTGAAGGGCGACGGGTACAATTGCTTCCCTGGCCTGCACGTTCGCCTGACATGTCGCCCATCGAACATGTCTGGGGTATGGTACGTCACGGTCCTCCAGTAACCAGTGTCACGTATTTGTGGACTGGAATACAAACTGCGTGGAGCGAAATCCCTCAGGAACTTATTCAGAACCTTTTTGATTTATTGCCACGGCGTATAGCAGCTCTAATTGCAGCGCATGGAGGTCACACCAAATACTGAATATTAGGGCTCAAAGGTCCTGTATAGATTTGAAAAGTTTATCGTTTGTTACTTGCCATGTACCTAACCTGTGGTATTAAATTCATTGAGTTTATGCGTTTCCATCTTGGTGTTGCAATTTTCACAAACGTCAGTGTGGAAAGCGTAATTGCCATGTGTTGGTCCTGACACCAAAGTTGGTCACAATAAATAGTGCGATAATCTAAGGCTTTTAACTCGTGTGCATTGTGTTAGAAGTTCTACTTTTAGGCTATACTGTCTAAAAAGTTTATTATTTTTTATTATTTCCTTACTGCGAATGAGTCCACGTAGGACTATGTAAAGTACTTAGACACTTTTATTTGTTTTGCTTTGAATCCATAGCTCTCTATTCTTTGGCTTTGGGCTATCTCTCGTCTGTCCATGATGCTCCAGTTTCTTTTTTTGGATTGTCCTCTTGGTCAACTTGCCACTTATGCACTTTGATTCCAAAGATATCCCTTTGTAAGATACCTTATAGGTAATTCCTGCCAATTTAAGTTATTTTTACTTCAACAATCTACTTCGCAGTTTCCACCTATGCTTTACTTTTATTTTCGTAGATTTCCATTATTTGTTTAGCGAGCCAGAGATCATCCGTTTAATATGCCCATAAAGTGTTACCTTTGTTTTCTAATGTCATTGTGAATATTTTTACTTCTGAATCTGCATTGTTCATCTGCAACTTGTGGATCTAAAATTTTGCTTTATAATTTTCCATCGTTTTTTCAAAATATTTTCTATATCCGTTTTTCTGTTCAAAATTAATCTGTTCCAAAGAGACACTATGGTTTAATTAGCGTGCTATAATGTCTAAATTTTATATACTTAGACATGCACTTTTTTGTTATCTAGGTATCTACTGTTTCCATTGGCATCTACTTTTATTAGCTTTAGTTTCGATTTCGTTTTCCTGAATTATTTGACCAAGATATTTAAACTGTGAAATTATTTTAATTTTTCCGTATTTAGTTTCCATGTATTTTGATGCTTCTTTCTTGCACTAAATGTATTCACGTTTTACGAATATCTGCAGATCGTTTTCTCTACAATTTTTTAATATTTCAATCTGTCTTTGAGCTGTTACGATGTCACCAGTGAGGATTGCTAGATCATTTGCATAAGCTTGAGGCAGTATTTTTAACACTTAAATAATATCAGCCAATTATATAATATAAAAAATATTATAGCAGCCAGCCTTAAAATTAATATGTGTATGTAATAATATGTAAAATGTAGGTAACAGTCATTGTATGATGTTTATATTATTATGCACATATATAATAATGTTATGTGAATGTATTACGTAATTTAGCAGTGTAAGAGCTGTGAGAATAGAAGCCGAAAATTGCTAACAATGAGGTAACAGTGAGGTAATGTAGAAGTAATAATGAATTAGAAAATTTAGTAATGCTACTTATTATTCTTGGAACAATGATGTAATATTTAAAACAGTTTATAAACAGCCAATCAAAACTACAAAGAAAGCTCAAGTTAAATAAAATTATTATTATTCTATTGGAGTAGGTATAGCCAATCAGAGACTTGATATAGAGTAAATGTAGGAATTTAAGCGGCAGAAGCCAGACACTACTAGGCAGCGTTCCCGAGCACTTCTATACGGTACAGTTTAAGAGTGAGACATAAAACTTCATTACGGCGAGAATAAAAATAAAGTTTACGTGTTAAAAAGTGAAATTAATAAATAATCTCACAGCTCTACAGTATTATAAATCAGTGAAGTGTCATTTAATCGTGTGAAAGATTAATAAAACGAAGTTAAATACCGTTATAATTTGTGTAAGCTTTCATTATTTATCCATACCACCCCTGCTAAGAGATACGTGTTTCTGTAAATTAATACTGACTCAGCCGAGACAAACATACATATATAACATTTAAAGAATCATTCAGATTACAAAGTTGATTTTTAAACGTTAGGGCGAAGGCCACCGGAAAAGTGAACGTGGGGCGAAGGCCACCGGAAAGTATGTAACGTGCGTGGTCTAAACGACTTCAAGTTTTGGCCCCCCAAAAACCTTCTTCAACTTGGCGCCCAAAGCATGGTGCTAATAACGTAAAGATAATCTACTTCAAGCTAGACAATCTATCTTTATATTTAGGTCTATTATTATCATAATTATGTAATTGTATAACGGGACAAGCAGTATTATGTAATGCAGCTATACTTACGCGGTATTTATCGTTCCCTTGTATTTCAGAAACAGGAATTTAAGCATTTAAGCGCGGACTCGTGTAATGTATCTCTCCTAATGGATAATCTTTGTAACGCTACGTTGCTCATGCACACAGAGAGATAATGCAGATACAAGGGTTAGCATTAATTAAGGTAAGTGAATATCCCTGAAATAGGTAATATAACAAACGTGACAGTAATGAGACTTTATGTAAATACCAGAGTGATATTCGAGAGACCGCAGTATAGCGTAATATCACTGAAAGCAATGCAGAACCTAGCGGCGAAAAGTAGGTGCATTCATAAAATGCTATTCTTTACATCACTTCCTCGCTTTTCCTCAAGTAAGATTCTTAGAACCGTAAACAGATTTGCATAAGGAGTGAAGTTTCACAAACCTACAGCTTTTAATTCGTTTTCTGTATGACAAAATATGTTGATCCTGCCCCAACTGAGGTTTAAAATCTATCATATGGCACTCAGCAGCAAGACCACAAAAGATACCATATATCAGTAACAGGGATTGATTAATCAAATATTACAACAAGAGAACTAATCGCACGAAAAATCGAATTGTTAATACAGTGCGAGAGTTTTAAGGTAAGACCACTGATCGCGCGTATGCCGAGTATCGAAGTGACTGCAGTACACCGTGCTACGCAAATAGGCATTCTGTGGCCTCAGCTTAAAACGCCCGCACTGTATAAATTCTATTAGTTTGATGTTCGAACAAATAACCCTTTTTTCCTCATCGTGTAGCTTCCTTTAAGTTTTGTGATTCATTAGGGTGCTTTAACTTTAAAAACAGTAACTCGTTGAGTAAGTTTTTGTTCTTGCTGTTGGTATTCATTTTTTTATAACAAAACACACTCACATTCTTACTTGCAGATTCTGAGGAGGGTAGGGAATGATTATAACCAAAGAAAAATTCCCCTGCCCCAGCCGGGAATTTCCGGGGAACGTCTGGTTCGAGAAATTAGAATGCTGACCACCTGACTATATAGACAGCCTAAGGTATTTTTGTAGTAACCTTACCACAAATTGTTATTCTGTACGAAAAGCTCTATTATTAGTGCTTCTACTGCTTTTGTTAACACTATTACCACTACTCCTGCAAGTGAAACCTGTTATTACTACTACTACTACTACTACTACTACTACTACTACTACTACTACTACTACTTCTACTACTACTACTACTACTACTACTACTACTACTACTACTACTACTATTACTACTACTGCTACTACTTCTACTGAGCGAGGTAGCGAAGCGATAACGCGTGAGAATCGCATTCGGGTGGTACCGAGTTCGATCTCCGCAACCGCCCACACTCATTCATGGGTTTTTCGTGGTTTCCCCGGTTGGCAGGCGAATGCTGGGGTGGTTCATCTTCTACCATGACTCTTCTGCCCTCATTTCCTGTATCCATATCTTCCTTATCACTGTTTCAGGATTATAACCAGGCGACGGTGTTCGGCTGGCTATGGCTGGGCGGGGGCCGTGCGCTCTTTAGAAGTTTCTTTCACGGCGTTGCTGTAGAACTGAAATTAGGATTCGCTCCGAGTGGGTATAGGATGTGTTCGGTCTGGAAGCATTAATAACCCCGTCCAAGTGTGCACCCGTCATCATCCGGTTCTCGTCGCTACTTGTGGGACTCTGCTCCGGTTGCGGGTTCCTTCTTTCGTACTTACCTTCAACTTTTATAGTCCTACTCATTCTTCTATTATTTCTATAGCTACAATTACTACTGCTACTGCTACTATTACTACTACTCATTCTCCTATTATTTCTATAGCTACAATTACTACTGCTACTATCACTACTACTCAATCTCTCTACTATTAAAAGGCAGTAGTAGCAGCACTAAAAGCAATCAATAGGGGTGATGTTGTGCTGGTAGTAAACGTAAAGGTACGTACCAACGCAGGGACCCTCTCAGCAAGAGCAGAGTACCGCACGTAGATTTTCGGCCCTTTGTGTTTCTACCGTAACCCCTGGGAGGAAGGGGTGAGCGGAGAGACTCGATGGCGACCAGATCCTGGCTGACGACATGCTTAAGCATGGACAGGGTCCCTAACATTTCCAGTTCGAATATATCCAATAACGGCCGCTAACCTCTGGTGTCCCCACAGATCCTAACTGAGACACAGTCGCAACACGCCGAACATCGCAACCGGTCTTTCAAACCTCAAACAGATGATGAAAGAAATGAGGGTATAGAAAATGAGGGATAGGAAAGTCGTGATAGAAGAGGAGCCACTACAGCATGCACCCACCGATGGGTTCAGAGTGAGTGGTCGCAAGGGCCCGAACCTAAGATTTCTTGAGTGCTAGTCGCATACGATACCGCGGCCCCACCTCGGCTTGTGCTGGTAACAGTAGGAGTAATGGTAATAGGAACTAGTGGTTGTCGTAGCCTAGTAGTATTGCTGGTTATGACTAGTAGTAGTAGTAGTAGTAGTAGTAGTAGTAGTAGTAGTAGTAGTAGTAGTAGTAGTAGTAGTAGTAGTAGTAGTAGTAGTAGTAGTAGTAGTAGTAGTAGTAGTAGTAGTAGTAGTAGTAGTAGTAGTAGTAGTAGAATAAAGTGGAGTGATGTATTTATGGATTCAAAGCAGATTACCGAGGCTTCGCGTGGTTCTCTGAACAATCTTAAAATGGCATTCGATCGAGTTAGACTATGAGATGTTTCTAGACTGTTAAGAAATAAATTAATGCTAAAAAATTGCTTGAAACCATTCAATTCATATACAAGGACATTAAAACTAAAGTAAGAGTAGGAGATCTGATTACAGATGAAATAAAATTATGAAGATGGAATACACCAGGGCCATTCTTTAAGTCCAGTAATTTTCTATTTAATAATGGATAAATTAATTGATAGTGTAAAAATAATGAAAGGCTATGTAATGGGTATTAACCAGATAAATATAGTAGGCAACGCCGTGCTCTTGGCAGACTCTGAAGATAATTCACAGAGATTATTGCATAAATTTGTGATAACATCCAAATTATATAACATATACTCTCAACAGATAAAACTAAAACGATTGTTATATCTAAGGAGCCAATAAGATGTAATTTAGGAATAGAAGGGAATGTCATCGAGCAATTAATGGAGTTAATATACTTGGGAGTTGATATGTCAATTGATCGTCAGAAGCTAGTGAGTAGACCATGAAAGGAAATCGCATATCAGGATACTTAAGAGATGTAACCTGAAAAAACAAATATCCTAGTCTAGAAAAACAAACATTTTATCAAATATATAAGACAATGGTAATAACGATCCTGACTCATGGAGGTGAAACCCGAACTATCCCGAATAAAATGAAGTGATAGCAAACAGTAGAAATGAACATTTTAAGATCGATAATAGGGAAGACTAGAAGTGATAAGATAAGAAATAAGGATGTAAGGGATCAGTGTGAAATAATCGATAATAACAAATTTGTGAAAAGAAGAAAAAAGGAATGGAGTAATCATATTACAAGAATGAAAGATGATAAATTGGCAAAAACAGCCAGGGAGATAAAGCCATCAGGAAGAGGAAGCATTGGGAGGCCGCGGAAAAGATGGAGAGAAAATCTGCAGTCGACACCTAGTGAATCCCTGGAATAAACGGTGAAGAAAAACAGGTTGATAACTTACATAAAAGACAAAGAAGAAGAAGGAACAGTTTACACGCACATATATCGCATGGTCAGAGAGACCGTACATAATTATTTCGCCTCTTAAATGTGTAAGCTGTTCGAGAGACTTCCTAATGGGCTTTGGAAATGTTCGGAGAGAATATATGTACATTATTTATGGCAGGTGGCGCAAATGCGCCATATTTGACGTGTGCAGATAACCCTTCGTGCGTTAAAAGAGTTGCAGAAGTCAACAGGGAAATTCCAAGTAAACACAGATCAAAGTGGAACTGGCACATTAGCGCCCTAAAATCCTACTACTACCACACCATCACTACCACCATCATTGCCGCGCTACCGCCACCACTACCACTACTACGTATCAATCAACAGGGGCCAAATTCACCTAATCAGTGAGCGAAGTCAGCATAACAGTGCCAGTAGATGATGATGATAATAATAATAAAGTAGTAGTAGTAGTAGTAGTAGTAGTAGTAGTAGTAGTAGTAGTAGTAGTAGTAGTAGTAGTAGTAGTAGTAGTAACACTAGTATATATAACAGCGAGCAAAAAAAGGCAGTGAAACACTGCATGCTCTCATGTTTATTGCTTATAGTTCGTAATGTCAGACAAGAACTGCGTAAACACAATTTAAAGAAAAAGGTCGTATAGGGATGTGTAAAACAAAGACATTTTAATCATTTGTCAATCTAAACGTGAGATTATTCCCTTAAAAATAAAGCCCCTGTAACTGAAGAGGAAAATATTTTGAGACTTTTTCGATCTGTTTTTGTCTATCATCACGGACAGCACACTCTAGTGCAAGGGTCTATTTTTGTCCATCATGGACTGTACGCTCTATTGCAAATCTAAGGAGTGCCTCTCAATAAGCGCGATCCGCTCATCGCCTTGCTGATAAGCAGAAAGAGTAGAACGAAACCTGGCTGGCTCCGTAGCTCAGTCGGTAGAGCAACTGCCTGTTCTGCAAAGGGTCCCGTGTTCGATTCACAGCTCGGAGATGGGAATTTTCTCTAACCGAGATTATTCCCTCCTTTCCCCAGAGTCTGGAACTATGAATGAGAGTGTGAATGTGCGTGTGATCTAATGAAACCCAAAGTTTACTAGAAACCCAAAGGCAAGCCAATACGAGTTAACACCATTGTCTATGGGCAATAATATATTCCAAAGGAAAGGCCGCCGATATGACCACTATAGTTAAAAGCGGGGTATAAATGCAACCTAAAAAAATTCACTCACGCTAAATTGCCAGTTCCCCACTGACTTTGTTTACTTGGAATTGCCCCGCTGAGTTCTGCAACTCTTTTAACGCACGAAGGGATATCTGCACACTTGAAATGCGGCGCGGTTGGACCACCTGGTATGTGATTAATGCGTACTCAGCGTGCTTGGCATAGTGACAGATTACTGCTGGTTTTTGCAACGTTAAAACTTAGATTTTAAATATATAAAACCATTTATTTATGCTTCCTTATGATTGTCTTCAAACATTGTAAATCTGTTTTCAAAATTCTAGATTTAAAGATTTTATTTTGATTCTGCTGCTTTCTTTATAGATCGAAATGTTAATTTGGATGTTCTTTAGCTTTTCACTAAATATAAGCTATTAATTTGTTATTTAGTTGTGTGTCGTGCTGTGCATGAATATGTGTCACAACTATTTTGTGTGAAACGATGACACACTGCTAAACTCCCACATTTCCGTTGTAAATGAGGCTACTGTAACAATGGAGTGCAAGGATTTCGCGATAGATCATATATAGCAAGCATCACCTTCTTCTTTTTGTGTTAAGCGCAGTCGCCTGTTCTGCCAGTGAATCAAGGCCTCCTTCCATATTCCTTTTGGCCGTCTTGGACTTTGAAGTAGATAATTTCTGCCCCACGTATGGAAAGCCAATTTGAAGTAGATAATATATTTACGTTATTTGCACCATGTTTTGTGCGTCAATTTTGAAGTAGGTTGTATTGAAAGAGTTGTATTATATTTCAACTGTTGGAGAGCCGAACATGAAGTACTCGTAGTTGCAACCGCATGTATAGTACCCGGTAGCCTTCGACCCAAATGTACTTTCCGGTGGCCTTTGCCTCAATTGTTTAAAAAATATATTAATTTTGTAATTTTGGCTGTTTTTTTTAAATATTTTATATTCATGTTTGCCTCGGCTGCGTCAGCATTATTGTTAGATACATGTTTCCCTTGGCAGGATTGTGGTGCGACTGAAGAATGTAGGGTTACATAGATTATAATTTTACTTCACTACATTCATTAATCCTTCACTCAATTTAAATAACACTTCACTGATATAGAGACCTGTAAGATTCTTTTATTAAATACTTGCACTTTTTAACACGTAAAACTATTTTCGTTTCACACGAATACTATTAAATTTCTCAAGGACGTGTCTCCCGTCCAGTTATGAGCACTGTCTACAAGCAACTGAACTCTAAATTTGTAAATTTTGCTATATTTTGGTTTCCTAGTCCAATAGAATACTTTCATTTTTCATTTTTCTGGTTGTTGATTGGCTATTATATAAACTGTCGCAAAAATTACATTATTGCTTCCAAGAATCACAAGTAGTATTGTTAAGCTTTCAAATTCATTATTGCCTCAAGGTTACCTCATTGTAAGCAACTTTTAACCTATTATTCTCACAGCTCTTACATTATTAAATTACGTAATAATTCACATAACATTGTTACACATGTATACAATAATATAAAGATATACAATGACTGTAATATTATATATTGTTACATACACATATTGCTTTAAGGCGGGCTGTTGTTGAATTTATATATTATATAATTTGACTGAAATCATTAAGTGTTAAAAGTACTGCCTCAACTTCTTTTACATTCTTGGATGTTTTCCCTTTCTATTCGTGTAATTATTTCCTCTGACATCCTGGATACATGTCCATTCCATATTCTCTTTTTTCTTGCAACCCCTTCTGTCACGGGCTGGATCTTACACATCTCTCTAGTATCTTCATTTTTTACTCGGTCATATAACGTCTTTCCAGCTATATTTCTCAGCACACTCATTTCGGGTGTTTCCATCATTCTTTGTGTTCTTATGGTCATTGCCCTTGGAAACAAAGGCAATGAACATTAGTCAAAGACCTGACTAACAAGGCATTAGTCCAAAGTCCCTAATATTCCAATCCAATGTCCACGTCGTAGAGACTGGGCAACAGGAAGTAGGAGTTAGCCTTGGGAGGTGAGTATGGTTGGGACTTATAGTTCCTGGACCTCTATAAAAGCATAAAGACTCACGAGGAACTCTGAAAACCGACAAATGCGAGTCTTGTAAACCACAGGCCAGGTTAGCACCCTACCTGCAGGTATCCTCCTTGCTCAAAGTAACAATAAATTATCTATTATAAAGGATAGTTCCTTTGTCAAAGCGTCTAAATATCACCTTCTCCAGGAATGAATATCACGATATTTATTTAATCTCATAATATTCAATTTTTATCTTAAGAAATTAATATAACAATATATATATATATATATATATATATATATATATATATATGATACTGTTAGTTATTACGTTATTCTCTACCATTTTTGTGACGTGATATCTGCTGCCTGTAAAAAGAATTAAACTCGCTGCGACAAATGATTTATTTTGTTCCATCCTTAATAACTGGTAATTTAAAATTGTTACTGATACATACAGAGCTAGATGACTCAGCGGTAACGTGTGAGGACCGTATTCGGCAGATCCCGGGTTCGATTCCCATCGACCACACAGTATAAGCTTGTGTTTCGTGGTTTACACTGGTGGGTAGGTGAATGCTGGGGTGGTTTCTCATTTGACAGGCTTTCCTTTCCGTCATTTCCCTTTCATAGCGTTTCCCTTTCATCTTTCAAGTGTGTTTTGTAGGTTGCGTGACGTTTGGCGGTGCTGGATAGATGGCGCAGATGCTTGCTAAAAGAAAAGAGTACTCCCCATGACACTAGAGGGCTAAGTCGCCCTCCCTAGGCAGCTCCAGCAGCGGGATGGGTCTTCCAGCTTGACACTGTTAATATTTCCGCGCGTCTCTGGGTTGGTCGCCTGCAACCTGTAGCCTCCTGTGGTTCCTTCACTTCACCTCTTCCTCTTAATAGGCGGGAGCCACAATGGACCTATGTAGGTCGCGGTGAGCGAAGTGTTCCCCTCCGTTGTATAACCTATAACTATGCACCATACATGTTCATTCTTGATGAAATCACTACACTTGTACTTAACCATGATAGAAATGTGTTTCCCTTCGATCATTATTATCTGAATTAATTATAAAATCATACGCTGTGGAAATAAGATCCAGATCTCATTGACCCTAATGCGAGCATTATGCCAATCTCGTTTTAAATTCATGGTCTATCTCGTTTTAAATTCATACCCCAACAGAAACGTTATTCTAGTTTCAAGTGAAACGTATCTGCCAAAAGAAATATCCCTATTTCGCATATATTCCATGCACTAAAGAATTGATAACCACTTCTCGCGTAGAAGCCATACATAAAAGAAACAAACCTCAATGTGTCTTAGAATGCATGCACTAACGGAGGTCAGAACCCCATCTTACATTAAAAGCATACACTAACATAAAATATGTTCTCAACCTAGTTTACACATAATATATGCAGCTCGCGTATAATCCATTCACTAAAATAAACAATATCCCCGTCTTATTTTAAATTCACATACGTACAGAAACTTAATGTAATCTCATATTAAATTAAACTCCTCTTACCTTATATCACACACTGATGTAAATAATATCTTCGTCTCATCTTAAATTCATTGACTATTTGAGAATTCTCTACCTAAACTTAAAATACTGAGGAATATTACCCGCATCCCTCGTGCTATTCATATCCTACAGAAATAACATTCACACCTACTGTAGGATTCATAGTGTCTGTTCAGCGATGTTTTAGCTAGAGGATGGGAATGCCCTTCCAAGGAGGTAAGAGTTTAGTTAGTAGAAGAAGATAGTGTTTACTTGGTTTGTGGCAAGTGAGGGGTAAGGATTCGTGACAAAGGAAAGACTTTTGGTTGTTTTCCACTGTACGTGTCATGCGCGGCACGAGTTCAACATACTGTGTACCCCTCCTATCAGCTAAAGATTTACCTGAGATATAAGCCACCCTACTCCCTAGCTAAAACATCACTGAACAGTATACGAATGCAGTCTTTTCAAACGGTGGGGCGCATCACTTTGGGAGTGAGCGTCGTATATTAACCAATTGCACCCGAATAAATTAACAAGATAGGGCATCAGAAATATTTTTGTAAAACTGAGGTTACACTACCGCTTATTTCATTTTTCTCTTCTTATATAATGCATGGGGCGTAGAATTATCCAAAGTATAAGAGAGGGGCGAAATACTAGTGTTTGAAAATTGGAACGAATATTCCCACCTTACGTAGAATTAACTGAGCTGGATGGCTCCGGCAGTATCGTATGTGGTCCACATTTGGGAGGTCCCGGATTCGATTACCGGTGACCGCCCACTTTGACCATGGGGTTTTCCATGGTTTTACCCTGGTCGCCAAGGTCAATGCCGGGTTGGTGTTTTCTACCACGATTTCTCCTTTCCCGTATTTCTCCTCGTTTCATCTCCATTTCACGTTTCAGGTCCTGCGGTGCTGGTGGTGCTGGGCAGATGGCGTGGATGCATGCGCTTTGGAAATAATTCTCTCTGTGGATGCCAGAATGGTCCATCCCACCTGTTGCTGCGTCACCCTATTGAGATTCCTCGCCACTGTTGCGCGGTGTTCAAACTGGAAATGTTAGAGGCTTCTGCGTGTCCCTGTGGACCTGTTTGCCTACGGACTGGAGCCTCCTGCGAGACCTTCACCTCATCCCTTCCCTACAATAGACCAAAATGGTCGCAGTACGCAAGGTATCCCCCTCCAATAAATACATCCCACACCTACTGACACTTGCGAGATACGCAATGCAACTGCAGGCCATCGACGTACCTATATTAATTTTCGGTTTATATATGAACGGTGTAAAATTATATCCAGAAATTGTTGCTTTTAAATGAAGACAGAAGTTAAAGCGGACTGTAGAAATGAAACAACACAAAAAGTCAGATTTTAAATATTCTGTAAACAGTTAATTAATACTGGCTGTTGTTCGGTGGAATTTTCTGCATTTTAAACAGTGGCCGCTCTTTTCATCCTCCTAAAATCGTGCAAAGATTATACATATTATAGTTATGGTTTGACTTTTAAGGGGCTCAGCTTTTTGGCCAAGCCATAAATACATACTCTATGTATATTATCTTGCTACTATATGGGAAAGGGGGAAGTATGTAGATATATGCAATCAATTTGGCAGAATAGGTCTTGCGTGGATGCGCACAGGAGTAATATTTTTAAAAAGGAATGGATATAACTGTTCGGGGAGATGTATTACGTGTGATGAATTGGGTAGTACTTTTCATTGACTAATAGAATGTGATAAGCTTAAAAGGTGGAGAGAGGTTATATGGAATAAAAATGGGACAAGCTAAATAAAGAAGCAGTAACATTAAGAATGTTGGGAAGCACAAAAGCAGAAACAATTAAAATGATGGGGACATTTTTAGGCAACACAAGGGATAAGTGCATAAGGAACTTAAGAAAGGTACAGGAGAATGGGCACAGTTTGGAAAGTGGAGAGATGGTATAGTAGCTTTATCCCATATATACAGTCTAGGGGCTAAATATGGGAGAGCTAGAAAACTAGAGCACTATACCTAAGTTTTAGATGTAAGTTTTATTTGTATAATTGTAATAATGATGAAATAAATATTACATTACATTACTACTATATAACTGAAACAGTTTCAGCGAATATTTTGCACGTGTAATACGCAGAAGGAAGTAAAATAAGGACGTTGTGTAAATATGGATATTGAAATTCAACTTGAAGCATTACCTCAGATTAACCACTTTCTCACTTTTACGACACATCCACTGTACATTCATTTGAATATGCTGCATCAAAAACAGATTTCGCTAACAGCCTTGGTGGGTTGAATCGCTGTAGGGCAGTTTATTTTATTTTTATTCTATTTCACCTCGGGAATGGCTAAATTTAAATATGTTTTGTCTGTGCTTCCTACTTTTTTCTATTTTATGTAGCGCAGCAGATGATGGCCTCATGTGGGGCTGGCTACGTTGTTATGGAACCCTGCCGCATGATTTATCTGGTCGACGAGGATTCGCGTTGGGCTTTGGATTTGTGCAGTGATCCATCCATCAGTCTATCCGTCCATTCAGCCATCTATGCATCCATCCATAAAAGCAGTAGGTCACGGGAAAAGTTTGCAAGCAAAACTCTTCCAGGATTCTGCATCTGATTTTAAATAATGATGGCTTAGCACTTCGATATACGACTTCGGGAAACTTTTCATATTTGCTTGCCCATAAGGCATAGAAGAGCAAATTATATCTGGAAGTAACGTCAACCTTTAAATCAGAGAGAAATTTCGTGAGGATAGTAAACTATTTATGAGCACTTTCCATCTGTCTTAAAGATTCGTATAAATATGTGTTAGAAAACATACATATTTCACAACCGCCCGATTGCACTACAGATAGCTGACAACTGTAGAGTTAAAACAAAGGCTGCCCGACATGCAGCTTTAGAAAGTGGCCGTGCATACGTTGATCTAATTACGAAAACTGTATTAAGTATTATTCCTGGTTATTTAATTTCTAAGATCCTTCTTTCGTGTATTTTCAGTGATATTTTTATTTAATAAAAGCAATAAGAACCAATAATGTAAGTGTTGAATCTAGACATTAATATTAAAAACAGGGAAACTTTGTATGTGTGAGTGATTGTGTGTAGCGTAATCTGAAAATCACTCAACACATTTTTAAAACTCGTTCACCATAAACATCCCAATTCTTTGTGAGGGACATTGGGCTATAAACCATCTAATTCAATGTCATAAATTACTAAAGGTTAAAACGGATTTACAAGTACTTGCACTTGAATACAAACCCATTGGAGTTGTAAAAAATTTCTTTGAGAAGAAGGATTTAACTTTTATTTGAAAATGCCATCTAGTAGAAAATACTTCTTACTCAATTGTAACTTCTGGGTTGGCGGTGCAGAATATCCCAGCTCGCCTGCTTGGCCGCCTGGGTGCGCCCAATGACCGGTCCCTTCAGATTAATAGTGCCACGAGCACACTATGTACCACTTCCTTCAGTCTGAGTAATTACTGTTCCAGAAGATTCCTTTTGAGCCGGTTCTAGTAACTTACCTTTCTAGAACATTCCGTTTTGTATACACACACGTATATATAAGGGGCTGCTCTTTCCCGGACAGTTCAGTAACCTCAGAAGTTACGAAGTGAAAAGTGAACAGCGCCATTGCAGCTTAGTTGTAAGTTTGTGATTGGACGGATCATTTCCGGTGTGAGCCAAAAGTGACTGAAGTGATAGCTTGTGCTACTCTGAGTGTTCTAAGTGATAAATAAAGTGTGTTTCGTAGTAGATGGTGTTCTCATTTGTTACAATATGCATTTAAAATTAGACAAACCCGTGGATATTTCATTCCAAGTAAAATATATTCGCGCGAGCTCATTATGTGCCACTTCCTTCAGTCTGAGTAATTACTGTTCCAGAAGATTCCTTTGTGCCGGTTCTATTGTACCTTTCTATTACATTCCGTTTTGTGTGTATATATATATATATATAGAGAGAGAGAGAGAGAAAGAGTGAGACAGAGATCGTCAAGATTTAATAACTAAGATACAGCAAAGCAAAGAGAATCGATTGTGTTTATACTGCTACGATATGCATAAGACACCAATGCTAAAATATTTTAATAGCGCTCTTGTAGGAAGGTTTTGCGTTTAGAGTAAATTATATAAAGAGAGTAAATTGTATCCAGCTAACACTTTGATTCAGTGAACCGACATTTTATAATTAAGAGTATTTTTCTCGATGGTCTAAACTATGTATCTTTTCCATAAAGTTTCTGGGAGTGGAGAATCTTCATTACCAGCTTCACCTCTATTTTGTCGTATATGTTAAGGGTTTCTGCATTATGTGAAAGTTATGCAGATATTAAATACTTACGGGATCAAACAAAGGATAAAGGGTTTAAAATATAGCTACTGTGAGTATCTAAAAAGTTATTTGAACATTCCAATTGCTAACTATTCCAACGCTATGCTATGCAGCATTTTCATAACTTGCAAACCTATCAAGGAGAGGTTAAGGAAGTCAGACGTTCCATCGATGTTGCATGTCCTTTTGCATGAATATCAGGGAATTCGCCGTAAAAATATTCCAGATCATTGTAAAATAATTTCATATAAAGAACGGGGGGAGGTAAATTAAATTAATTAAACCGTCATTCGAGTTTAAAAAGCTACCCGTGCAACGTCAGGCAGCCGGTTAGTTTAATTATAAAATGAAAGAGAATGGATGATATTATTAAAGAGTTTACTCAAACCAAAATACAACAAGCACCGTAGTTTTATCCATAAAAATAAAAAGTCTATGCTTACGTAAACACGAGTGGACATAGAAACAAAATCGGTATTTTATTTAACCGTTCAGATTAGTGGAATGTATTAAAAAATACTGTTTCATTGCACTTTTCAAATAAAGCTCTAAGAACTAATGGGTCATGTTTTTATTTAAAAACTAAAATTAAAAATAAAACGGTGTGCAGTGTACAAACCGCACGACACCCCACAATCCTAGAGCATCAGCAAGAATATGCAGCGCGTGCCTTAAAAAATTTATTGTAAGAAATCAGATCCAGCAGAAATTATGATTTATTACATCTCAAACTGCAGCAAATCTAGGAATTTAAAGGGAAAAATGGTAGGAAAAAAAATATTTTATTATGTAAATACAAATATTTTTCTATCTACTTCATATTTATCGAGATAAACCTCTACAGAAATAGATTCATAACGCATTTCATTGAAAGGCATAAGGAGTATAGAGGCAGCCGAATCCATGTCAGATATTTGAGAAGCGGTTCACTGGCCTAAAAATTCCATATTCTGCCAATGTGAGGAACGTTTAGTTTATTTCGACTTTTGGGGAGCCGAACTTGAAGTAGTTGCAACCGCACGAAAGTAAAAAGTTGCTTCACGTATGGAAAGCCGATTTTAAGTAGGTATTGTGTTGTATCTCGACTGTTGGGGAGCCGATCTTGAAGTAGTTGTAACCACGTATGGTACCCGGTGGTTTAAAAATATTAACTTTGTAATTTGACTGTTTCTTCAAATATTATATTTATGTCTGCCACGGTTGCGTTAGTATTAATTTGTAGAGACATGAATATCTTAACAAGGCGTGGTGCGGCTGAAGAATGTAGGCTTACACAGATTATAATTTTTACTTCACTCCATTTATTGACACGATTTAAGTAACATTTCACTTATATAGAGAGCTGTGAGATTATTTATTAATTACTTGCACTTTTTAAACACGTAAACTATTTTTGTCTCACACTGAATACGTATTAAACTTCTTAAGGATAGGAACGCTGTCTACAAGCAGCTGACTTCTGAATTTGTAAATTTTGCTCCATTTCAGTTTCTAATTGGCTAATCCTACTCCAGTAGAATGCTTTTATTTAACCTACTTTTTTCTGGTTGTTGATTGACTATTTTATAAACTGTCTCAAAAAATACATTATTGTTTCCCAGAATTACTAGTAGCATTATTAAACTTTTTAATTCATTATTATCTCAAGGTTACCTCATAGTTACCTCATTATTTAGCAACTTTTGTCCTATTATTCTCACAGCTCCTACATTATTAAATTATATTCACATAACATTATTAAACATGTATATAATATTACAAACATATACAATGACTGCAATATACACGTTTTGTATATTGTTACATACACATATTGCTTTAAGGCGGGCTGTTATTGAAATTATATTATATAATTTGACTAAAATCATTTAAGTGTTTAAAAATACTGCCTCAAATGACATCCCGAGAAACAAACGGTATCTCGGAAATGGCTGATAAACAAAAAAGCTCATTATTGTGTGTTTTAAAGATATAAACATTTTTTGTGCAGTAGGCATTTTGTGTCTATCACTTATAGCTTACCAATTAAACAAAATTATATAAAATTCTTCTGAATGAAGCCATCACAGGTTATTCAAGATATAAATTGTATTTATCATTTAAATATATTAAACATGTGGTATTTTAGTCAAAAGATTTAGAGAACAATTTTTCAGAAAATGAAAATTTCGAAAAATCTTGCATGTAAAGGTTAGTTTGGGTTGGGGGAATTCTCTTGAAAATCTTCGTGCCCCATCTTTGGAAGAAACAATGTCGTAATACCAAGTTTGATATTTATCGGGTATTTCGTTTGGGGATTATACTGTTCGCAGACACAGACAAACATACACGCACAAGGAATGTTTTCTATTTATTTTTTTTTTTACTCAGAGAGTCTCAAAGCGTGCGTTCTGTTGAAATTCGATTTTTGGGTGGAATGCAGTACTTTCTGTACCTATAACAAGTGAGTAGGACAGAAAGATATAGGACAGAAAAGTTGCTATTCTGTCATAGACTACTTTAATAAAAAGTAGTCTATGATGATCCTTTTAAATGTTTCTTATTACAATTATGGTATCGAGGAAAATACGCAAGGTTTATTTTTAACTTTAATATTATTTTATTCTGATAAATTAAATAATCAAAAACTAAAATGGTATTATAACTTTTTAATTTGTTCATAGAATCATCCTGTAAGCCAATAACTACACATATTTCAACCATATATGAATATTTTTCTGAAAGATTAATTACTTGTACTGAAAATAAGAACTAACCGTGATTCTTGATGACATTATGCCTTTTAAGAACCTAATTTAAATAATTTATATAATAGGAAGAACTTAAACTACAGCTAAGAAATCAGAACACAGCAATAAAGTCCCGGTATTTATTTTCGTATTTCCGTTCTCCACTATCTCGTATATCATTCTAAATCTTTAATTTTTAAGACCTCTAAAAATTATGATAGAAAGTCGTAATACAAGAATAATTAGGTGAAATATGGGAGAAATGGCTCTAAATTTTAAGAGAGGTGTATACTGATATTTTTAAAACTCTGATTTTGTACATTCTGATGGGGTAAGCGGTAAGGGCAATGGAGAAAGGGAGAGTGGGGTGCAAATAGAGATAACGAGTAAAAAAAGGAGAGAGGGAGAAAGATGAAAGGGATAGAGAGGCAAAAGAGACAAAGAAGAGAGAGAGAGAGACAGACGGAGAAAGGGATCGCCTTTAATACGGGTTCTGCTAGTAGCATACAAAAGTGTTTTATTTGAATCAAAGATACATCGAAATTGTGACGTTTCTACCTGCAGAGTGAGGGCACACAGTTTCGATGCCCAATAGCAATATAACGTCGCTCATTCACTTACTACGGGGAAGTATCAATGTTGGAAACATAATTATTATTCTCGCAAGACTGTAATTAAAAATAAATGATGTATCTAACTGCTATGTATTAGCGTTTATTTAAGTTTTGATACCTACAACTTTCAGGAGCTAGTATTACTTCCGTTACTATGGTAAGCAGAGGAAGTATTGTATCCCACCTAAAATTCGATACCGAGATTTCACCGAAAACCCAAGTTTTTAGATTCGCTGAATCAAAAAAAAAGTCATTGTTAGATAAAGGTGTTTGTGTGTATCTGTCTATCTGTACACAGAATAACTCCAAAACGAAGCTTTTCAGTACCTTCCAAGGATGCGGAACGAAGTAGAGAGAAAAGAAAGAAAGAAAAAAATCTGATGTATCACACTCACATGACTTTCTCTACTCTTGTACTAACTATTTTTACAAACTCTTATTCTCCATCTATTTCATATTAATCGAGATAAACATTTGCAGAAACGATCTTTTGATATGCAAAGAGAATTACATTTTACACATAGCGACCAGTCCTAAAAATATTTGACTGTCGCTTAAGGCCTACTATGCTCCCCTTGTTTTGTATTTGCAAGGGCAATATAGAAATACAGTAGCCTTTAAGCATAGACATATCTCTTAATAGCTGGTTGCTAGGTGCAGCACCATTCTCTTTGCATATCCAAGACAAACAACTGAATAACGAATTCTCATTTGAGAAAATAAGTATTGAAAAATTTAAGGGAATAACAAGCAATATCTCGAAAATGGTTCACTCAATAAAAAATTTATATGACATAGATTGTGTATTTTAACGCGTTCTACAGTTTTTGTGCAGTTAAAGTTTGTCTATCTCTTATGGTTTAGCAGTTATGCAAAAGTCGTTCACAATGAAGAATACCTTTGGAGACATTCCCAGAAAATTCAAGATATACATTTCATTAGTCATGAAAATATCCTAAATATATGATACTTTAATCAAAATCGTTAGAGTCATTTTTGAGATAATTAAAATTTTCGAAAAATATTACATGTAAAGCGTAATCTGGAATAGGGGAATTTTTTTAAAAACCTTCGTGTGGCATCTCTGCAAGATGCTGAACCTAGATACCAAGTTTGGTGTTTATCCGACTGTTCGTTTCTGAGTTATGCTGTTCACAGACACATACACACAGACATACACGGACATGTTTCCAAAAATGCTTTTTTTTGGATTCAGGGTGTCTCAAAATATATATTTCCGGTGAAATCTCGGTATCGAATGTTTGGGTGGAATACAATACTTCCCCGGAGAGAGATTATATGGAATAAAAAATGGGACAAGCTAAACAAAGAAGCAGTAGCATTAAGAATGTTGGGAAGCACAAAAGTAGAAACAATTAAAATGATGGGGACATTTTTAGGCAACACAAGGGATAAGTGGATAAGGAGCTTAAGAAAGATACAGCTGAACGAGCATATTTTGTAAAGTGGAGAGATGGTATAGTAGCTTTATCCCAATATATACAGCCTAGGGGCTAAATATGGGGGAGCTAGAAAACTGGTGCACTAGACATAAGTTTTAGATGTAAGATTTATTTGTATTATTGTAATAATGATGAAATAAATATTACATTACATTACTTACTTACTATACGTAATAGAGAAAGTAAAAAAGGAAACATTTTTTTTTATTTTTTCTCAAAAACGTTTCTATTTTGATTAAAGAACTATATGTTCAAGATATTTTCATAACAAAATATAAAATACATATCTTCAATTTTCTACAAATAACTTGTGTAGGCTTCTTCTTTCTCAATGACTTGAATAACTCGTTAACTGTAACAGATCGGCCAAATTTTGCTGCAGAAAACATAAATCTCGTTAAAGCACACAATGTATGTCCAACAAATATGCTCATGGGCTCAGCTATTTCCGGAATACTCTTTGTAATTCCTTTGAATTTGCAAATATTTATAGTTTTTGAAGTCACTATTAGTTTTGTTTCGTGAAATGCAAGTAACCTGATATTTCAAAATCATCACATAGCGATCCGCTTTTTAAACGTCTGAATCCCTTAGCCTACTGTGTACCTCATAACCTACAACGAATATGAATTGAAAGTTTATGTCGATAATAATGGTAAAAGTACACATCACGAAGGGGACCTGGAACTGGAGCAGAACACCACACTCAAGCCATTGTGCTTCCAACGTGACCCTTGGGAGAGAGGTATGAGGGAAGAGACCCGATGGGCGACCAGATTCAGGTGCCGACGGTACAGGCATAGACGGGGCCCCTAACGTTTACAGATAAAATGCATGCGACGCCGCACGGTCCCTACCCACAAGCCACTAACTTCCAGGATCCCCTGGAAGTGGAGCCCCACGCTGAGGAGAGACCTAACTGAGCGATACCGCAGCTACGGCAGAAAAGAAACCTTTACAGAGCATAAATCACCGCTCAGCCGCAACCCACCGAAAACCGTCGCCTAGTCCTACAACCCTGGTGCTGAAACACATAACAAGGAAGATGATGGGTACAGGAAATGAGAGGAAGGAGAGTCCTGGTAGATGAACCACCCCAGAATTCTCCTGGCAACCCGGGGAAACCACGAAAAATTCATGGGCCAAAGTGGGCGGGCGAGTATGTAATCTCATAACAATTACACTACAACATACATACCTCAAGATATTGTAAATATTTCACCATAAAATATTACAATTCTTAAGAAGTAGACAGAATAAGAAGTTTTGTAAGATCAGTTTGTAGGAGAGTGAGTTGAGAAAGTCATGTGAATGCAACACATCAGATTTATAAATTATATATTTCTCTTTCCCGTAGCGTAGATCCTACTATTGTTGGCAGCATTAATTGTCCATTTAGTTTTTAGATTCTAGAAGCTCAAATGATCCTTTTAAGCCTTCCGTTCTCTTAAATAACATTTTATAGTGTTATGCCCCTTGTACACGATCAAACTTTTTTTTTTCAATTCAAGAGTTTACAAGAAAAATGTGAAATGTATTTCAGAATGTGACAAGAATGGAAAAGACCTGGCAAGACCTGGCAAAACTTGACAATGTCAAAAATGTGCATTTGCAAGTTGTCTGCGCCAAACTGAAACCCTTCAGAACACATTGATAATTTATCACGGGCAAAAGAATTTAGTATTTGCTTCACAGTACAACAATTCGCAATGAAATATTGTTCTTTACTAATATTATGTAGCACTTTCACGTATTATATCCAATGAAATCACATTGCGGTGTGGAATACAATGGAAATAACACCAACTGATAGGTTAGCCACACTATATAACATTGCATTAATGTATACTTAGTTCGCAAAACTGCCTGGCAATTATTTCTTAATAATCGCCTTCATCTGCTTCATCTTGTAGTAATTCACAGAGCTCTCGACGTACAGACATGGCCAGCTTATGTATAACCTAACCAGTTCGCATACAACATACCTTGGCCGGGTAGCCATTTTTGTTTACTTTTCACTTTCAGCCAAGTTGCAGATTTCGTGACGCACTGTGAATACTCGCATTTCATTGGCCAAAGCCATCAAATTATTGTGAAGTCTTTGACCGTTTAGAGCATGTCCGTATTTGCTTTCAAGACTTTGAAAGACCTTAAAAGTATTGGAAGCAATTGTGAAGTTGTGAAGTTGTGACAACTCTTGAAAAGTCTTGTAAAGTATTGAATTTGACAAACGTTTGATCGTGTACAAGCGGCTTTATACCCGCGGGCGCGAACGTTTTCATTCTTTCACATGATTGGGACATGGTGGGAAAATTCTCCAATAAATGAATAAACTAAGTGCGTAGCTAGTTACGACCCTATAAAGCGGAAGATGACCTCGGCGGGCCTTAAATCCCGTATAGCGAGGTTATAACATTGAAGGTGATGATGTCCAGCGGATGAAATGGTATCATACCCCACGCGATCGTATCGGGGTCACGACCTTGTCCCCCCACCTCACTCCTTAGGACACGGTAAGGCACACGGGGTATAAGTACCTCCATCACTTTCACCCTCAGATGTTGTTATTACGTGTGTGTGATAGTGTGTGTACACGATGAAGTTGCTGAGCGTATTTTGCGGTGAGTTGTGGTTTTGTTAGGCTTCTTGCTTCATTACGACACTGCTAAATGATACAGTAGGCTGTTTATAATTAAAAGCGTAAATTCTGTGACTGTCATCTTTCATAATTATTACGTACGAACCCAGCTATGGGTCTTTGCAATCTATGACGAGACTCCTATTAAGGAAACATCTGGTGTTACTTTCCAATGACTTTCTCTGACCAGTCTTCTACAAACTAAGCTTACATCTTAATCAGATAAACATTTGCAGAAATTATTTTATTACACATTTGGTTGCAAGTATAGAGGAAATGCTGTAGGCCTAAGCAAGTGCGATCCATATATGATCTTTTGAAATTACGTTCTCTTTGCATGACGAAGAAAAAATCTGATGTGCTACACACGCAGGACTTTCTCTACCCTGTATCATTTATTAATGGCTAGTCTTACTAAAGCTTATTTTTGTATCTATTTCATATAAATACAAACAAGCTTTTGCAGAAAGTTACATTTAATACTTTGTTATAGATACAAAGGGAGTAGCGATAGTTCCATGTTATTTCAGTGGAATCGCGAGAAATAACTGAATTACAAAACAAGAATTGGAACCATTAATGACGGATATTCCGAAAATGGCTTATGGCAAAAAAAAAGTTTTTGGAACTATTTTTTGTTTTGTTTGTTTTAAAGAGATCTACATTTCTTGCATATTACTTTTCCTCTGTCGCTTAACGTTTGCTTTATTCAAGATTGGGTATACAAATTTCTTTCCGAATGAAGAGAACTTCAAATGCTATTCCCAGAAAATTCAAGATATACATTATATTTGTCATGTAAATATCGTTAATATATGGTACTTTAATCAAAATCATTAGAGCCATCTTTAGAAAACAAATTTCGAAAAATGTTCCATGTAAAGGTATTTGGGGTGGAGGTTTTTCTTGAAAATCTTCTTATTGCATCTTTGGAAGATATTGAACTTAAATACCAAATTTGGTATTTATCCGACCTTTTTCCAAAAGTGCTTATTTAGTTTCTCTACCATGTACCTCAGTATTTTTCAAAGACACGACACGAAAATTTTCAACAAAATCCTCCCACCCCAAACTACACATTATGTAAGAAATGTTTATAACTTTTATACTTATTAAACAATGACTAACAATTTTAATTAAAATGCCATAAATTAAAGATATTTACATGATAAAATGTATGTCTTCAATTTTCTGGGAATAGACATTGCATTCCTCTTCATTCGGAAGGAATTTTGTATAATATTATATAAGTTTTTTTGTAGCATTAGCCATTTTCGAAATATCCGTTATTAATTGTTTCAATTATTCAATACTTAGCCATTCTTTTCAAGTGCTACACATGATTTTCAGTTGTTTCTCGTGATTGCATGGAAAGAGTATCGAATTTTCAGGACAGAGTAAAGCGTCCAGTTCTAAAACATTTGATTACCATGTTTCTTTTGTATCTATAATGAAATGTCTAATGAAGCTATTTTCGGAAAGTTTTATCTCGATTAAATTTATGCAGATAAGAGAATAAACTTTCGTAAGAATAATTTGTATACTCACTAGTAAGCTATATAAGGTAGAGAAATTCATGTGAATGTAACACATCAGTGTATTCGTAAATTCTAATCAAGATTCTGAATGATTTATTTGGATGATTGTATAAAATAAGTGAATAACTCAGACGGGGTGAAATTCAGGATGTGTCATATGGTCATATGGTCAATACAAGGTTATAGTAGAGTACTGCAATACGAGTGATATTTTATTTTGCGAATTGGCGTTCTACAAAATCAACCATTTTATAGTCCATTTACCAAAATAAAACCACGCTATGCCCTTATATAGCGTATGTAACCGGCCGTTAACTTAAAAATAAATTACCTTACACTAATGATACTTAAGTATCCCTGAGTCTGAATTCACTGATTTTTGTAATTTTGAGGTTATTAAATTAACATGTCGTGCATTTGTTTATGACAAAGAAAATTATATTCGACCCTTCTTTATGATTACAAAACGAAAAATATCGTATAAACAGTTATATAACAATTGGTAATAAAGTACCTAATACTAGCTATTCAAAGAGTACATTTTCAGAGTTTGAACTGAAAATATTTTAAACCAAATAAATAAACTTCACATTTGATATAAGCTAATAATATTTTATAAATATCCACAATAATTCAAAAGTTAGTATGCAACACGCGCGTGTGTATGTTGTGGCTTTATAAATGCAATACAGAATTATTTCTTAAGTTGGTATTAACATTTATAAGTTTATTCTAAATCCAAAAGGGTTTACTTAATGAATAGTTGATATAAAATAAACTTTGTAAAATCAAAGAAAAGCGGTGAAGAATAATGATTAAGTAAATTGTCATAATTATGCAGTATATTTTCCACCTTAAAATAAATAACTAAATATTGGAAATTAACAAAATGTTCACCATTAAATGCTAGGCGTTCCAGATAAAATATTTCGCAGTGCTGTTGCATAAAGGCTCTGCTTTAAGAGATTTCTATAACCTAGTTTTGCTTCATTGTTGATTAACAGGCTTAGCAAAGAATGCGACCACTCCCGATTATGGGAATGAGCGATTTATATAAAAAATGCATATAAAATCCAGGACAGGGTGATTCCACAATAATCCAGAATGAAAAAGAAAAGTTAAGCATTAGAAGTTGCCGGAATTAAATAATTTAACTCACCCGCTCACCCTTTTAATGACGATGCTCATATAAGAGAAACTGGCGACATTTTGATATGGAAGCTAATAAATGGCAGCTAAAACAATCGGCAAAAGGTCGCTAAATCAATGTCTTCAACATTTAAAAACGCTGCGAAAGTAATGTAGACGTTTAGATTCACAGATCCTACGGCTATGCTCTGTCGTAGTTACGCAGTTATCGGCCGCAAATGCTTCACTCCTTTACTTATAAACAACTTCCCTCACCTATCTTTTGCGCCTTAGGGCCCTCAATTCTATTTTGGCAGCGGAAGCAATGTTCCCATAATGCGTCGGGTGGGATGCATGTGGTGTCTTTGGTTATAATGGATATAGGTGTAAATAATTGTGATAAATGATTTAAAATATGTTATTTAGTGTTAATTTGTGTTATAAAATATATTTTAAAAAATCTGAAGTGTTACACTCACATGACTTTCTCTACTCTTGTACAAACTATTTTTACAAACGCTTAATTCTTCATCTATTGCATATTAATCGAGATGAAGATCTTATTGCTAACTTTCTTTTAGGAATATGGTAGGTTTTAAACGATATCAAATCTTTTAAGAGCTGGCTGCTATTGGAGCATTTCATTTTCTTTGCATGTCCATTACATGAAGCAAGAAACAAAAACAAAACAAAAAACGAAACGAATTCCCATTTGAGAAAAAGTATGGGTATTGGAACATTTAAATAAATAACAAGAAATATCTCAGAAATGATCCACTCCACGAAAAAAAGATGTGTATGTCATTAACTATGTGTTTTAATGAGATATACATTTTTTTTGCAGAAAAACTTTATGTAACTCTTACGGTTTACTAGTTATGCAAAAGTAATTCAAAATGATTAGGAATTTTGGAGACATTCCCAGAAAATTCAAGACATATATTTCATTTGTCATTAAAATATCTTAAAAGTCTGATATTTTAATTAAAATAGTTAGAGTCATTTTTGAGAAAATAAAAAATTTCCAAAAGTTTTCCATGTAAACGGTAGTCTGCGGTGGGGGAGTTTTCTTGAAAATCTTCATGTCGCATCTTTGAAAGATACTGAATCTAAATATCAAGTTTAGTATTTATGCGACTTTCGTTTTTGAGTTATGCTGGTCACAGAGACATAAACACACAGACATGCACACGGACCTTTTGCTAAAAATTGCTTTTTACGATATCAGGGGGGCTCAAAACATGTATTTTTGTTGAAATCTCGGAATCGATTTTTTGGGTGGAATGGAATACTTCCTACTTACTATAATAGTAGAGAAAGTAATATATAATTATGGATATGTGAGTGTCTCATATGTATAGTGAGTCCGAGTGTATCTCATATACGAGAATATTCTCTGTAGTCCCTATTAAAGGAAATACTAAAGGTCAGGTATTAAAATCATTATTTAGAAAGCGTGTGTACAATGTAGATATGCCAAAGTATTTCCAGCAAATTTGCATAAGACATGTTCTTGCTATTATGTAATTTGTATTTTGTTTAACAGCATTAACAGTAATTAATAGTGTGGTAGTTGTCCCGCAATCCGGAAATTCTAAGTGCAAATAGAGAACGGTGGAGCCAAAAATTACCTCCTATTCACAGTTGCAGGGAAGTGAAAGCTTTGAGAAGAAAGAAAAAGTTATCATTCAGGCAACCTGCCCAGCAGGGGACTGGCAAAGGGCCCACCAGATAATAGGATGTACCATCGTAAAGCCAAAGCTGCGGGGAATTATAAATTGTTTAAATATTTATGTGGAGTTATAAAGGGGTATCTCGTTAATAAAGTCAAAACTACAATTAGAATATTAAGTTGTCGCATAGGTTTACCGTAGAAATAGAATAATTTTAAACACAGAGGAGGAAAAGTAAGTATACCGTAATGAAATATGAAGTATGTAAAAAAATAATTTGATATAGATTTATGAGATAACATTTAACCCTATAATATTTCCAAATCTAGCGGGGTGGCTCAGGCGGTAACGTCTGTGGCTCACATTCAGGAGGTCATGGGTTGTATCCCACGGCCGAACTTTCTGACCCATGGGTTTCTTTCGAGGACTTCCCCGAGTTGGTAGGCAAAAGCTTGGAAGAATCATTACATCCTCCGAATTTCCTGTCCTTCCATTTCATCTCCATTCTCATTTCACTTCACCTTTCATCTACTTGCTCTGTTTCAGAGTTGCAAGTGAGGAGAGTCTCAGCGTGTGATTGGCAGGGGAAAAGATAGTCTAAGTAAACCTTCGTCACCCAGAATGAAAGCGGTCTCCGGGTCCCGGGTCCCCCACGGGATGTGTAAGTCCACAGGGGAGCCGGCTGCACCAGCTGCCATCGGGTAGTTTAAATCTGTAAACGGTAGGGATCCTACCCCCTGCCTGGTCCGACCCCGTTTCGCTCCTCTCACCTCATTCCTCCCTCCCGGGAACACCACGTCAGGGACCTAGGCACAAAAGATCTGAATAGGTCGAGGTTGTTCTTCAGCATTTACGCACCTCTATAGTCCATATTTGACACTCAAGCATATTTATGAACACCCCTAAGAAAGAAATTCATAAGGATAAGATCCGGAGATCTTGACAGACATTCAGTTGCGTATTTTTATCTTATACACATATTTGGAAATTCTCTGGCTAAAATATCTCTTGCAATTACTTATTAATGAGCAGAAGCCCCATCTTGCTGAAAATAGAGCTCATCATTGTAATGTCCATCCATTATACCATATAATGTAATTTTTACTTCCTGTATTACGTGTAGTAAGCAGGGGAAGTATTGCATTCCACCCAAAAATTCGATACTGAGATTTCGTCAGAAATACATGTTTTGAGGTACCCTGAATCCAAATAAAGCATTTTTGGAAACATTTCCGTGTGTGTGTGTCTGTTCGTGAACAGCATAACTCAAAAAAATACGAAAAGTTGGATAAATACCAAACTTGGTATTTAAGTGTAGTATATTCCAAGATGCCATACGAAGATTTTTAAGCAAATCCCTCGACCTCGGACATTTTACATGGAAAAGTTTTAGAAAATTATTATTTTTTCAAAAACGGCTCTAATGATTTTAATTAAGATACATATGTTTAAGATATTTTCGTTGCAAATGAAATGTATAACTTGAATTTTCTGGAAATGTCCCCAAAAGTCTTCTTCATTCTGAATGACTTTTGCATAACTGGTAACCGTGAGAGATAGGCAAAGTTTTACTGCACAAAACATGTAGATCCCATTAAAACACACAATTTATATAAGATCCTTTTTTTCGAGTGATCCATTTCCGAGATATCGCTTGTTGTTGATTTGAATTTTCAATAATATTTTTCTCTCAAATGGGATCTCGTTATTCTTTTTATGTCCTGAACGTGCAAGGAGAATGGAATGATCCACATAGCAACACCTGTTAAAAGATTTGACCTTCGGTTAAAGTCTCCATATTACCCTTATACCTACAAGAATATTAGCATTCTGCAAATGTTTATCTGGATTAACATGAAGTAGATGGAAAATAAGCGTTTATAAAAATAGTTTGTACAAGAATAGAGAAAGTCATGTGAATGCAACACATCAGATTTTTCTCATTTATATGCTGCCTTTAACATCTAAAGTCATAACGGCTGCTTTTACTTTGGAACAATTTCTCAATGATATTCACTCGTTTACTATAGTGTAAATCTTTGGGTTTGTTTATTTTGGGTTTTCTACTCAACATTAATTTCACACACACACACACACACACACACACACACATTTACACTCTCACTCATAGTTCCGGACTCTAGGGAAGATGGGGAATAATCCCGACTAAGGAAACGTTTCTATCCTCCAGCTGCGAACCGAAACCAGGATCTTCAAATTGTAAACTAGCACGCTAACCACCAGCCTACAGCGGTAGTCATTATATAATTGTATACTTATTGTATACCTATTTTGCTGGAATAAAACTAGTTACTGCAATAAAAGGGCCATGAATTAAACTACAACACACATAATTTTATATAAAAAAGCAAGTAAGTGTAAACTTACGTTTTGCTTAATGACTCCGAAATGCTCTTGCGGTATATCAAACAGTTTGTCCTGAGAAGGCTCAGCTCAGCATTAGTGCAACGTCGCCTGTTTAACCAAATACTTCAACTTAGCTGACGGTTTACACATAAAGATGATTATAACATTACCGTATGTTATGGGTATCAAATCCACAGAGACAATTTCTTATATTATCTTTTCCACAATAAGCATGAGCATTAGCACTTATAGCATAACACTTATTGAATCAGTTTCAGACTTCCCAACACAAATATGATGGCTTAATTTCTACGCACGAAGAGTATTGTCTTCCTAAAGGAAATCATTAATATTCACAAATCACACCATTATGGTTTTAGTCAATCTCATTATCGGGTTCAATAATGTATTCGGAAATTACGAGCCGTGTTTTTAAAGTAAATACAAATAATTTTCTAAAACAGGTCAAAACATTATACTTTATTAATATTAATTACCTTACACTACTTCTCCACATAGTCAAAGTCGTAATTCAGACACTTTTCGTAACGAAAAACCACTTTTTGTAGACCTTCGTCAAAGAATGATGCCGTCTGTGATAAAAGCCAAGTCTGCACTTCCTGTTTCACATCATCGTCTTGAAATATCTTCCACCAAGGAATTCTTTAGATAAAGAAACAGACGAAAATTGGTTGGCGCCAAATACTGACTTTAGGGAGTGTGGTCGAATTGTTTCCAACCAAATGATGCGATCAAATCTTGAGTTTGTTTGGCTGTACGTGGCGGACATTGTTACTCTTGTCTCCCCATAAACCTCACTCAATTGACGATGAATGTTACCTGGCGTAGCATTTCTCACATTAAAAACACAAATCACAGATCTGACTTCATAGTTGGAAAGTAGTTCGACCGTCTTCAACACTTCAACATTTCAAAACGCTCTAACTACAGGAAAACACAAACTGACGATCGCTTATAGCTGTATCTAGCTTCGTAATGAAAGGAGGAGTGATTGCGCATGCTCAAAATCGCGACTGCAGTGGCAAAATATTAAAGCGGAACTTACTTTAAAAACAATCAAGGAGAAAACCATTTCTAGTATTCAAAACCCTTTACGAAGAAAAGCAGGATTTAAGAGTCTCCCTATACAAGAAGAAGCAATAGTGACAGTACAAATGTATGGCTTATTTTATGCAAACGAAAATGAATAAGGAGAATTTATAAGCGTATATACAAAAGACTGCAGTTACATAGTAAAATAAATGATAAAAAAGTATTATCAGTATTTTCAGTAAAATTGAAAAATTACAAATATTCAGAGAATTCAAAATTATGTTCTTCTCCAAGCGCAACATCTTTGT
Source organism: Deroplatys truncata (assembly GCA_030765065.1). Taxonomy (NCBI): domain Eukaryota; kingdom Metazoa; phylum Arthropoda; class Insecta; order Mantodea; family Mantidae; genus Deroplatys; species Deroplatys truncata. The sequence continues at coordinate 66,330,466 of CM060979.1, forward strand.
TATAGAATCTACATAAAATGATTTCTTTTAGACTATTGTCACTAAAAGTAGAGCCTTCAACACGAGCCATTCATACTAAAAATTGAAGATTATAACATTAAGTGAAATAAAAACTTTATAGAGTTCTCTTGTTAGTACCCTTGTTTCTTAGTTGAAAATTATACAGGGTGGACCATTTAAGTTTAGACTGTACAATATCTCCAAAACTAAGTGTTAGAGAAAGAAATGTCTTGAATAAAAGTTGTTTGATATTATGGGGGAGAAAGTAAATGCCATTAGTAGTTTTTTAGTTGAAGGACGTTGTGATGGTCATTTAGGGGTCAATTTAAATTGACCCTAATTGTAGGTTCCCATTTTAAAAAAATTAAATTGACCCTGAAGTGACCTCCATAATATCAAGTAACTTTTATTAAAGACGTTTATTTCCATAACACTCAGTTTTGGAGATATTGTACAGTCTCAATTTAAATGGTGCTCCCTGTATATACGAGTACATATTAAATGGCGCCCTGTATCGATTAATGTAACGAGGGACTATTTGAATGCCTCGGAAATGAATCGGGAGAAACCAAAAGGAATTTTGCAAAGGAGCAGAGAGAATAACAATGGAATTGTTACCAAAGAAGTCGAGGAAACAGTACGGTATTGCATATAACAGGTTTCTTCAAAGGTGCGAGGTAAGAAACGTACACAATAATTACAGTGAAAACGTGTTGTTGGCATGTTATGAGGGAAAATGCAAATATGAAAACCTTCAACATTATCTGCAAATTATTCTATGATTAAGCTATGTCTCAATGTAAAGGATAACCAAGATATTAGTAATTACTATAAATTTATAGCATACCTAAAGCGGAACTCTGAAGGTTAACAACCCAAAAAATCAAAATTACTAAGAGGGGCGTCCAATAAGTAAGTTTTTCTATTTTATAAAAAACATTACACACAATTGATCATGTTGAAGTCAAATCAGTGAACAACTGGTTGCGAACACAGAACCCAACCTGGTACAACACTGGCTTGGAAAAACTTGTGTCACGTCCCCATAAATGCTTGTAAAAACATGTTAACTATGTGGAAAAGTAACAGAAGGATTATACGATATACATAAAATTAATACAACATGATCAATTGAGTGTAATGTTTATTATAAAATAGGAAATCTTACTTATTGGATGACTCACGTATTTTAAATTATTGTTGATTTATTTTTGCTACATTCTGTATTGATTGTGTAAGACGTCACATTGTCAGCACTGTGAAGAAGTTGTTTGTCCTTGGATGATGTTGTATTGTTATTTGCCCCACGCTTTGGGAGCCAATTTGAAGAAGGTTTGTTGCTGCTACGTATAGAAAGCTAGTTTGAAAAATGTGTATTATATTTCGACTGTTGGGGAGCCGAACTTGAAGTAGTTGCAACTCCACGTATGGTATAAAGTTTCCGGTAGCCTTCGTCCCAAATGTACTTTTCGGTAGCCTTTGCCCCAAATGTATTTTCCGATGACATTTGCCCCAAGTTTTTAAAAAATTTTAACTTTGTAATTTTGACTGTTTCTTTAAATATTTTATATTTATGTTTGCCTCGGCTGCGTCAGTATTTACATTCTTCTAGAGACGTGAATGTTAGCAGGTAGTGGTGCGACTGAAGAAAGTAGGCTTACACAGATTATAACTTTGCTTCACTCCTTTTATTAATGCTTGACACATTTAAATAACACTTCTCGAGAACGCATCTCGCGTCCGGTTACGAACACTGTCTATAAGCAAGGCGTCCAGTTAGGAGCGCTGTCTACAAGCAACTGACTTCTGAATTTGTAAATTTTGCTCCATTTTAGTTTCTGATTGGGTAATCCTAGTACAATAGAATACCTTTATTTAACTAAAGTTGTTTCTGGTTGTTGATTGGCTATTTTATAAACTGTCACAAAAAATGACATTATTGTTGCTCCAAGAATCAGAAGTAGCATTATTAAACTTTCAAATTCATTATTGCCTCAAGGTTACCTCATTGTTACCTTATTGTTAGCAACTTTTGTCCCATTTCTCACAGCTCCTACAGTATTAAATTACGTAATACATTCATATAACATTATTACACATGTATACAATAATATAAACATATACAATGATTGTTACTGGCATTTTATATATTTTTACATACACACATTGCTTTAAGGCGGGCTGTTATTGAATTTATGTATTGCATAATTAGACTAAAATCATTTAAGTGTTAAAAATACTGCCTCAACTGGTGCGATCAATGTTAATCAACAACGTAGGCCAAACAATAGACTAGAGCTCACCATTGTATATGTCCGAATGTATGCTGGTATTTTATACAAATTTCAGCTGGGTACTTTCTAAATTAATATTCAGGGCTGTATAAAAAATGGTACACGTTAAAAGTGTTTTTATTTTCTTGTAAGGTTACAATCTCATTACGCAAACATTTCTGCTTGCAAATAAAACTCCACTTTTAACACTAATATCATAAATAAGTAGTTTTAAACTCATAGCCCTTATTCATATCGAAGCCTAGCGCTTTTATTATAATGAGAAACTGTTTCAATGCTCTTGTGTTGTTTCGTAATTCACATATAAGCTATAGCAAAGTATTACGAGTAGTTGTGTTTTGTAATAGACATGACAACCTTGACCTCTTTAGGGTGTCAAGCAGGATACACATGCAAATTCACTTCACATGACTCACGGGAATACCAGTTACACGTGCTGCTAGAGTTCAAAAGCTGAGAGCTAACATTTTGGCTATGCTTTTATTTACGCCCAAATGTACGCTAGATTTCAGCATCAACACGTTAATGCTTGTTTAGTTACATATATTTTGCAACATCTAGGTGTTGCCATGGGCGTTAACAAGCAATTTTCATCGGTACTTGCGTCATCAAATGGTCTCCAATTTTACTTTTACAGTAACGTGTAGTTATAGGCAAGTCTCTCAGTTTCTTTTTCAAGCCTGGCCTAAGAATGGTACATTGCTTATATTGGCATCATCAACAGCGACAGCAACAGCTGCTAACTTTTGAAGATGTTGTTTGTTACGTTCTTTGCCCCACGTATGGGCGTCAATTTGAAGAAGTTTGTATTGAAGGAGTTGTATTATAGTTCAACTGTTGGGGAGCCGAACTTGTAGTAGTTGCAACAACACGTATAGTAAACATTTTCCGGTATCTTCGCCCCAAATGTACTTTCAGGTGTTGCCCCAAATTTAAAAAGAAATATTATTACTGTTTGTAATCAAACTGTTTCTTTAAATATTATATTATTTATTTTAGAGACATGGATGTCTTGGTAGGGTTTTGGTGCGACAAGAATATAGGCTTGCACAGATTATAAGTTTTAATTCCCTCCTTTTTTATTAATCCTTGACACAAATTAATAGCACTTCACTGATATAGAGAGCTGTGAGATTCTTTTATTTAATACTTGGACATTTTAACATGAATACTATTTTCGTCTCACACGAATACGTAATTAATTTCTCGATGACACATCTCGCGTCTAGTTATGAGCGCTGTTTGGAGGCACCTGTATAGATTTCAACCGTCTAAACTTGTAAATTTCTGTATTTCAAGTCTCTGATTGGCTAATGCTACTCGAATAAAATACCTGCATTTAACTAAAGCTTTTTCTGGTTGTTAATTTGCTATTTTATAAACTGTCACTAAAATTACATTATTGCTTCCAAGAATCACAAATAACATTTAAACTCTCAAACTCATTATTGCCTCAAGATTACCTCATTGTTAGCAACGTTTAACTTATTATTGTCACAGCTCCTACATTATTAAATTACGTAATATATTCACATAACATTATTACACATGATTACAATAATATAAGCATATGCAATGACTGTTACGTACATTTTAAAAATTATTACATACACATATTGCTTCAAGGCGGGCTGTTATTGAATTTACATATTATATAATTTGACTGAAATCATTTAAGGGTTAAAAATACTGCCTCACAATGCAGGGTCTAAAGATTTTCGTGCAATCGTATCATTATAACCACGTTGTTAAATATTTAGTATCGTGCATAATCGGTTCACTATGGCACGCGTGCCGATAATACAATGATGTATTTCCTGTAGCAAAGACGTAATTTCGGTATTCCAAGTTGTCGTGGCCTGTGAGAGAAGATAAAACCTTTTTTTACATTCTTCTCTATGAGTAACAAAGATGCAAACACCTCTATGCATTATTAAACATAGAATAATTAGGATATAACTTATAATTACTTATCATCTGCGCCAATAATAAGCTACATCACAGTCCGTAACATCTGCTCACTCACGCCCAGAAAGGGAATACATGCAAATGGCTGTCTTGTTTATCGAGTCAGCACACCAGGTAATAACAAATTAAATGCAGATGGAGAAGCTAGCGTCTCAAAACATATGAAGTCGCTCTCACTTATGTCAGCTGTGGATTACGAATTATTTAATAATTTATAATACCAAGTTTGGGTAAAATGTATCCAACTGCTAAATAATCTTAATACTCGTGAAAATTTTCGCACGAACGAGAGTAGGTTATCTTTTACTTGTTGCATAAATTACTGCAATAAGGCCTCAGAAATTATGTTTGCAGAGATGATGAAAGTAATTAGTATTAATGAAATGAGACTTGATTTACGTTTTTATTTTCAAATATGCATAAAACTTGTAAAAAAATTCTTAAAAACTTAGATGAACTCATGCCCTGCGATTAGTGGTAACATAAGCTTCTTATTACATTAAGATAATAAGGGGTATTATGCACGGGGAATTTTTGTGTAATTATACAAAGGTGGTTAAAATACCTGCAAATATTCATTTTAAAGCATACATTTGATTTGTTTAAAAGTTGATTTGCGAAGGCATTCTAATTATTAGAAATTAAAAAGTGACTTGTTAGTTTAACATAGATATGCTTTAGTATTTCCGGAATACAACTCAACTCCTTTATTTTAAGCAGAACATTATTTAAATGGAACACCCTATTACTTTTTTACCTATTCGATTAGCAAATTGAAACAGGTTTTTAAAAATATGTTATCACTTGATGCCTTTAGAAGCACTCATACAGTAATTATCGATTCCGTGTAGGTGATAATCATGCGATAATTATACTTATTCCATGGTTAAACAAATCTTTATGCAAGGAATATTGTCTGTTCTTTATTTACAATTGCGTGAGATTCAAACTAGCATGACAGTTTTATATTTCCTTAAATGTCAGACCCTGAGTTAGCTTCTTTAACAATGGATTTGTTTCTGTTGGGCTTACATTTTTATTGTGTCAATGTAATGCTTTAGTTTTACTTTCCAGGTGACGAAGTATTTCATAACTCAGCAATATTGGTATTGCTGCGCCGTGATATGCTGATTTATTTTTAAATAGGACGTAGGTAGACATTTTTATTGGGAATAATTTAAAATGTTAACAGCTTTAATTATGTCAAATTTATTCGTGAACTCGATGTTCATAATCTCAAATCCTCTTGCAATATTATATAATTATGAACATTTGGATGTGAGAACACCTAAACACTGGGAAGCAAAACAATGCTCCTTTCTATACTATATGTATCTATTCTCTTTATTTTAAGTATAACATTTAAAAACTCCAACAATACTTAGATAGTGCTAGAATACTGACAATCCCTTATTTTTAAAGGCTCCTCAAATACATATAGGCATTTAGGGTGTTCCATTCAAACTATCGGTATAAATTTGGAACCAGAGCTACACGTAAATAATTTGACATCCTTCACCCCTTGCTAAGCTTTGCCTTCCCGTCTGGAAACCTGAAATACGTCCCGTCCTCGTCCCATCTGGTGCAGTCGCCGTATCAAATCGAGGCGACGTCACATCTAATACAGGCGCCGGTTTAGTTAAAGGACCCTACGTCACATCTGGTGAGGGACGGCACCGAGTCTCGGTCCCGCTACAATTTTCATAAATGAAACTATTATCTTAAAAGACATTGAGGCGATGTCGAATATTTTACTTATCTACATAAAATATTTCTGTATTAATATCATACATTATAATTCACATTAACGATTCTCTGTATAATTTTAACAAGTAATGTTTTTTGTTTTTACTTCGTTCTTTCTCATTAGGTGTTTTTTTCATTTGAATTAATATCATTTATCTAAAAGCAATCTGTTATAGTTACTACACGCATAAAGCTTTTGAATCCATAATGACAGTTTCATTGTGTGAAGTGAAACAGTGATACTAATAATGCTGAAGGAGAGTTAGACCAGCATTTCAATTTTATCGCAACTTAAACGATATGGCACATACTAAAGTGCGAAAGCTGCATCAGTTGCACTTAGTATCATATAATGTATGTGTTACATATGCAACATATTATGGTATTTTAATCATAAACAGCATACGTTAAAAACAGGTTATAAAGATGAACAAAGATAATCAAATCAGAAGCACAAGAATCCAAATAATAAAACAAAAACGCATACTTGAAGACCATAACTCTGCTCAAAAAGCTTTTTGCCTCAGTATTTTAAGTACTTTAGGATGATCATGCATTTTTTTTGGTCTTTCAGAGTGCATACATTGGGAATAAACCATACAAACGGAATAGAAAATCAGGACTGCATATTACATAATAATGCTGCAATGTCATATCTCATATTGACAGCGGTTGTGACTATCTTGCATATATGCTATAATCCTCATGGCTTCCTTTATTTGAATTCGTTATAGCATCAATAATTTATTTCGCCACAGTTATTATCGACATTCAGCTTTTACCAAAGCAATTGTATTTGAAAATGTGAATGCATATAATACTTAAAAATCACGATCGTACATAAAATATTATGCAATGCAGGGTTGGAGAACTGTTTTACAGAATCGCGGAAATAAGCTTTGTTCCTTTAATAATAGGTGCGAATCATACAGAGATTATATAAGGACACAAAAATCACGGTTAAAATAAATTATGTTACAAGTGAAACTACTAGAGAGAAATCAACAGGTGTAATACAAGGGTGCTCTTTATCACCCATATTGTTTGATTTTTATATACAGGATGATTAAGAAAGATGGACACACTTTCAATCTGCTATATGTCCTGCACTATACAATGTACTTGAATGCTGACAACTGTTTTTAAAGCGGATGTTGTAAAGTTGCGAATACTGCCACTAGAGCGCTCCAGTACCGCACTGTAGCATCAACTGTACCGCATATGTACCGCGTCAGTCTACCTCAAGATGGATAGGCCGCATGTGGAAGGAAGACTTGACACTTCAGTTCTAGCCACCTAGGTCTCCTAATCTCTCACCCTTCGATTTCTTCTTGTGGGGGATGCAGTTTACGTACCACCTCTTTCTAAGAAACTGTATCACAGCTGCGGTGAACTCAATGACGCAAGGCATTCTTCATCGAATGTGGAATGAATTCAGTTACCGTCTAGATATTATCCGTGCAATCGTAGGGGGCATATTAAACATCCTTAGTCCTCCATGTATGTATAATCAAATATAATTTACAAATTAAAATACAACATACAGTGTGACTGAACTGAAAGTGTGACCATCTTTTTAATCGCCCTGTATATTGACTAAGTTGCCAGAATTTGGTAACAATATCTAAAAATTGATTTTATTACAAACAACACATCTCTCAATTTCTGACGATCAGGTAGTTTTCTCTGACAAAGAACAAGTTACAACGTGCCTTATTCAATTTAAATACAATTGCTACAGAGTTTAACCTAAAAATTGCCATGACAAAACAAAAGTAAGGCATTTAAAGGAAATACACCATTAAGAGCAAAAATGAGAATAAATATAAAACCAACAGAACAAGTGAATTAGTTCAATGAAATAGGAAAGACTTTTTCATAGAGACATATGTGTGATATGGAAATAGAACTCCCATAATTTCAACAATTAATGTGGAGAATAAAATGAACTCTGTAAGTACTTAAATTCTACAAAACATTGGTCGTGTCAATACTATTATACGGATCAAAACAGAAAAATAAAATAGAAGCCGCTGAGATGAAATTTCTAAGAGCCATTGCAGCATAAATTTACTGGACCATAGACGGAATGTGGATATCAGGAAGGAGCTGAAACTTCCTTGTATCCTAGAAGTAATATAAAAATATATACATGGGTGGCATGAACATGTACTTATGTACAATAGAGACAACCTGTTTACTCCAGATACAGCTATAAACCAGGAGGAAGACGAAATGTAGGCAGACCGAGAAGACGATTGCGTGACCAGTTTAACTAACACTATGTGGAGACGAAACAGGTCATAATTATAGCTTAAACCGTATTGTTGTTGATGATAATGATGATGATAATAATAATAAGAATAATAGAGAACGATAGTTTATTGATTTTATAACCTCTTATTGCAATATTTGTTACTATTGTTTGCTTAACAATTGCAGGTGAACTTCAAACTAAAGTATTAACAAATTTACGCCATTAGAAGTGGCTTTTTAGTCATTCTTAGAGATCTGTAAAGTCCAGAGCCCTTAAAACTACTGGGTAAATACGTAGATCAAAACTGAGTATTGAAAATAAGAAAGAAACAAATACATATATAAAGTCGGAAGCAAGCCGATTGTGTAGTTCCCCACGCGATGAAACTTCAAAGCGAAGCACCCTACCTATTGCCCCTGGGACCAGCATATTGGCGACTTCTATCCTTTTAATCTTATTCTTATTTAAATCCCTTGTTTCATATCCATAAATATGTATAGGAGTGTGCACGATCTTGTAAGACTTCACCGGTGTTTCCTTCCATATCCTAAAATGTACACAACTTAATTTATTTAGAAATTTTATTATTCAGCTTTGTTTTTGGTTCTAAAAGCTGATGCAGTAATTTGTATCACAAATTATTTAAATGTAAAGAATGATTACAGTATGAATATGCATTTTTGTGTGACATTGATTTGAGATGTTTTGTTTATTGTAATTATTGTTGAGAAGTAAGTTTATCCTGCCTTACTGAAACTGACAATAATAGCGTGCAATAATGCAGCGAGGGGGTGAGCTGTTTATCATTATTAGAGACGAGGAAGTTACGTAATGTTGGCGCGTTTTCCTTTAGAATTTGCTGGAACATTTTACCTAGAGCATATGTATTCATAATTTTCATTGGATATAAAAATAGACGCTAATGTTGGCGCGTTTTATTAGCCAATTGCAGCTCAGTTATAATCTTTAGGCATATCGGGGTGTAGGAGTATAAAAAGGGCTAGGTTAGAGGTAAAGTCCTTCAGTCCGTCAGTTCACCGAAAATATTTGTATGCTACACGTCGCCTTCAGTCCGTTAGTTCACCGAAAATATTTGTATGCTACACGTCGCCTTCAGTCCGTCAGTTCGTCGAAAACATTTGTACGTTACACGTCGCCTTCAGTCCAGTACACGTCGGCTATAGATTCGAAGTTACGCGTAGCAGAGTTATGAAAAATCCCAAGTGTTATAAAGTTAATTATACAAAAAGTTGAAGTACACAAATTAAGAGTGATCAGTAATGAAGTTATTATAACAGTTTCAGTTTGGTGAGTGTCAAGATCAATGTGTAAATGTGATAGTGAATGTGTTCGACAATAAAAGTGTAAAACAAAATTCTTTCATCAGTGTTATCTTTGGATAAATGATTCCTTTCCGTTTACACAACCTGTATAAAGAGAAGTGCTCGACCAAAAAGATCATAGCTAGCCGGAGGACAGTGAACCAAAATTAAATAAAATAACAGTAGCATTCTTTCAAACAAACACTAATACTGACGCAAATTGCTAACACCAGATGGAGCTAACAAACCTAACAAAGAATCACGTCACAAAATGGCTTCACCACGTGGAGTAAACACAAATACATAAACATTGTAAGTAATACCGTCGCAAATAGGCTCCCAAACGTGGGGCTCAACAAATTAAATATAACATATAAAGATACCACCTACAAAGCCAAACATAATTTAAGTAAGACCTTATATTCAAAACCAAAATCCGGTCTTGTAAATTCAAAATTAGTTACTAAAGATAATTAATTAAGGTATTCTACTGAAGATATGGCAAATGTTTTACTATTTTGGAACCATTTGTGTCCCAGATGTTTCAAAAGTTATCTAGCATGTACATGATTAACATTTTAGGTATTAAAGCCGAATCAAACTTCGGATCGTTGGTAAAATATTTGTAATTTATCAGCAGACAAATGTTCTCGAAACAAAGCTGTGGTCAAATGTTTCAGAATCGATGCTAAGCGCTTCGAAATTTAGCCAGCTAAACGAAATAAGCTAAATGTATATTTCACGGAGGGGCCCTCGGAACTGAAGCAGAGTACCTCAAGTAGTTCGTAACGGCCCTCTTTGCTTCCAATGTAACTCCTAGGAGGGAGGGATGAGGGAGAGACTAGAAGGGCGACCAAATCCGGATGCTGACGGGCGCAAGCATGGGCAAGGCCCTAACGTTTTCAGTTTGAACGCACCCGGTCCTATCCGCACGCCACCAAACCCCCGGCAGTCCCCTATCGGGTGGAGTCCACTCGTCAGAGAGATCTAAATGAGCAGTCCCCGCAGCAACGCAAGAGAAGAAATCTCTGGAAAACGCAAGCCACCATCCACCTGGTCCCACAACTCTGATAAAGATGATGAGGAAGATGATGGGCACAGGAAATAAGAGGCAGGAAAGTCGTGGTAGAAGATGAGCCATCCCAGCTTTCGCCCGCCGACCCGAAAAGTCCATGGGTCACCGGGTGATCACCGAGAATCGTACCCGGGACCTCGCAAAAGCGAGTCGCACACGTTATCGCGGCGCCATCTCTCTAGGTAAACAAAACTGTAGTCAAATGTTTCAGAACCGATGATAAACGCTTCGAAACTTAGCTAGCTAAACGAAATAGAAGAGCATTAAATGTACATATTCACCTTATGACCAGGCAGCCCTCTAGAGCCTACGGGGAATACTATTCCCTGGAGCAGGCATCCGCGCTGTTTGTAATTCACCGCAACTCGCCTGGAGGGAACAAATGCGTTTTTACTTTAATTGTTATTGTCATTAGAAGCGGAATGCAAACATAATGCAATTAAGTACGGTAGCCGAACTATAGTTAACTGTTCTTAGAGCGAGGTCACACAGCTTATTTGAAGGGTATTTCTTAAATTTCACCAAAATTTTTGCCGAAAGAATGTCGTTCGATTCCTGCTGTGATATGAAACTGCCTGACTAAGCCTTAAATAGTTTGAACGTGTTTATAACTTAGTTTAACAATATTAATACTTTTTTATTTGAAATTTATTGCCTTGACATTTGTTTCCTGTTTGTTTAAACCATCCCAGGCCCATGGGCATAGGCTTTATCAGGCAAGTTACGGTATAGGATGAAACGGGACCGATGGTCGTCAATTTAAAGCAGAATCGTACCACGATGAGGTGCCAATTTGATGCAGTAACGATTATCGACACTTTTAAAGCCATTTATTCTACCTGCTTCGTTGTTGATTCTGCTGCCGTGATCTCGTAGCTCTTGCGCCAGCTGTTCTAGACTTTGGATATGAGATCTTTGTCTCAAGGTGAAGGACAACATCAGCTTAAATTGACTGAGAACTATTTATTATGAACTGATATTTGAAGTCAGTTGCCCGCCGTTTTAAGTCAAAAAATGAAACGTATTATTGATCGTAGCACTCGAAATTAAAATAACTGAATTATTATATCTGCTAACCTCTGCAATATCAATTTTATCGTTGAAATCGTTGTTTCCGCAATAAGAAACTAGCAGTGTAACTTGCCCTGATTCGCTAAAAAGCTTATCGACCAGACCTTTCGCAACAGCCGCGAAATCTTACTTAAGCGCCTCACTAAGCGCTTGAAATATCACACGAGCAGTACGTACCGGTGATGTTACCAGAGAGAGTAACGAATGTATGCACAACTATGTTCACGAAGATGTGCATGAACAGTAAGTACCAATGCCGGCACCAAAGACAGTAACTCCCTCATCTAAAATTACACGCCTTTATTATTTTTAGCCCCGCCTATTTATTCTTCATCACTCCCCCACCAACGTTATTTTTCAAGCGCAACCAATACTGAAAAACCCTATAAGCGACTCTTAACTGTTACCATGAGCTTAGTTAAAACCTCAGAATCTATGTTCCTTTCTCTATTCCAGAATTCTGCCTACGTGACCCCGCAACCGTACTGAGCCTATAATCTAACTGAATTCCCAGAATTGCTAAGCTAATGTGTTCGCTATTTAGGCTGTCGTTAATGACTTTCGCTGACTTCCTAATTACCTCCGTCTTTCCAGACTAACGCTTCAATTCAAGCTTGTCACACCATACTTTTATTTCATATACGGAAATTATTTATTGCAATTAATTCTTTGTCTTACCAGGGGAAATCCTCGCGCACTGTGACCTATGGGAGATCTATTGTGGAGAAAAGGATGAAGAAAGGAACTACAGAACTCTATAGGCTACAGCAGACGCGGGGGAAATCCCAAACAGACCCATTCCATTTCTGGAGCTGCCCATAGAGGGCGATGCTACCCGTCCAACAAAGCAGCCTTCTAGTGTCCACGGGGAACACTCTCTCCGCGCCTTATGTCACGAAATTTAGAAGCATACCTGAAAGATGAGAAGGAAACGGAATGAAAGAGAAATGAGGGAAAGTAAATATACTCCAGATTTTGCCTACAGAAAGCGAATACCACGAAAAACCCAAGATCAGAGTGAGTGGTTGAGGGCAACTGAACTCAGAAACTTTCGAATGAGGACTTTACACGTTGCCACGAAGCCAATCGCTCGATTAGGCGCTTAAGCTGCTTCTTCCTTAACGCATTACCCTCCTCTTTGAAGGACATACAAACAAGTACTTGAAAGCCTTGGGTCAGTAGCATGTCGAGGAGCAAGCAAACTCTGAATCATAGCATATCCAGGATGGGTGATCAGCCTACTGCTTGGTATGGCGGTGAAGAAGAAGGAAATGGTACTTTGTGATGAAAGGCATGCTGAGAAAACTCGTGGATCAAATTATTCAATCCAGATTCGTCTAGCAACTGAAAACCGCGAAAAAAGCTTCGGTCAGGTTGGTCGGTCCCAGGGAGTTTCAGCCCGGGACTTCTCAAATGCGGGCCACAGACGTTAATTCCTGATCCATGCCAGTCGATATGTGCGTAATTCAGTAATAAAAATAGTGAAGAAATGACTGTTTATGATTTTCATATCATTATATCAAGATGAAGGAATTTATTGGCTCGGGGCATAGCTCTAGTTGTGTCAGCTGAAGCTCCTTTTACAGTCCGTAAAAATAAAAGAAAACATGACAGAGAAGAATTAAAAATTCAGGTTAAACACTAGAAGCCGTTAAACGTTACGTTCTCAGAGATAGGTAGTCAACACATAACTTTAAGAGCATTTGCAACTGAAATCTCGAGAGTTGTGAAGCGGAATTTACGTACCTTATATGTAAAAATATTACGCTTCAGGATTTAACCCTTCAGTTTTTATGCTGCCAACTCTGAAAACACCATGATAATAACTTTTAAATGTTTTTAAAAGTATTTTAAAGCTTAGAATAAATAGGCTATATTTTGCGAAGAGGAATATTAATTGGAAATTTTCTTCAAAAGTAATGATTAAATTAGTAAATAACATATTCCATTCACAGTAAATTTGTGTAATTAATTTTTCATAATTGGTAAAGAGTAAGATATAAAGTCCTATTACACAAAACAAATGTATATCTCGTTAAAGAACGAACATATGAGAAATAAATCGTTTTGTAGCGCTAAGCATTTCCCAGATATTCCATAATATTGGTATGAATTTTAAAATATTTTATTCTATCAACTACAAACCCATTTCTTTTGCGTATTCATGCGTCATAAAGCGACCGATATTTGCTATCGCTTTAGCTTAATACCTTCTTATCTCTAAAACGAAACGTTTAAACAAGTAATTAAGGTTTATCTGTGTTAACATGAAGTACACAACGTGATCAAAAGTATCCGGACACTTGACTGAAAATGATGTAGAAGTACGTGGCGTCCTCCATCGGTAATGCTGGAAGTCAATATGGTGTTAGCCTTGATGACAGCGTTCACTCTCGCAGGCATACTTTCAATCAAGTGCTGGAAGGTTTCTTGGGGAATGGCAGCCCATTCTTCACGGAGTGCGGAACTGAGGAGAGGTATCGATGTAGGTCGGTGAGGCCTGGCACGAAGTCGGCGTTCCAAAACCTCTTTCCCAAAGGTGTTTTATAAGATTCAAGTCAGGAATCTGTGCAGGCCAGTCCATTACAGGGATGTTATTGTCGTGTAACCACTCCGCCACAGCCCGTACAGTACGAACAGGTGCTCGATCGTGTTGAAAGATGCAATCGCCATCCCCGAATTGCTCTTCAACAAGAAGGTGCTTAAAATATCAATGTAGGTCTGCGCCGTGATCGTACCACCAAAACAACAAGGGGTGCAAGCCCCTTCCAGGAAAAACACGACCACACCATAACACCACCACCTCCGAATTTTACTGTTGGTACTACACACGCTGGCAGATGATGTTCACCGGGTATTCGCCATACCCACACCCTGCCATCGGATCGCCACATTGTGTAGCGTGATTCGTCACTCCATACAACGTTTTGCCACTATTCAATCGTGTAATGTTGACGCTTCTTACACCAAGCGAGGCGTCGTTTGTCATTTTCCTGGGTGATGTGTGGCTTATGAGCAGCCGCTCGACCATGGAATCCAAGCTTTCTCACCTCACACCTAACTTTTCATGTACTTGGAGTGGATCCTGATGCAGTTTGGAATTTCTGTGTGATGGTTGGAATAGATGTCTGCCTATTACTCTTTACGACCCTCTTCAAATGTCGGCGGTCTCTGTCAGTCAACAGACGAGGTCAGTGTACGCTTTTGTGCTGTATATGTCCCTTCACGTTTCCACTTCACTATCACATCAGAAACAGTGGATCTAGGGATGTTTAGGTGTGTGGAAATCTCGCGTACAGACTTCTGACATAAGTGACACCCAATCACCTGATCATGTTCGAAGTCCCTGAGTTCCACGGAGCGTCCCATTCTGTTGATTCACGATGTCTAATGACTACTGAGTCCGCAGATAATGAGTACGAGGCAGTAGGTGTCAGCACAATGCACATAAGATGAAAAACGTATGTTTGTGGGTGTGTCCGGATACTTTTGATCACATAGTGTAGATAGAAGAATAAACTTTTGTAGAAGAGTGAGTAGAGAAGGTCATGTCAATATGACATTTCATACCGTTTTACTTTCTCTTCCTCATACATAGTGAATAGAAAAGATATTCCATTCCACCCAACATTCCAGATCGATATTTCAACTGAAATAAGTGTTTTGAGGACCCCTGAGTAAAACAAATTTTTAGAAAAAAATCAGTCTGTGTGTCTGTGACTATGAACAGCATAACTGAAAAAGAAAAGTCGACCTTTAATTTCAATATCTTCTAAAGATGTGACGTAAGGGTTCTCAAGAAAATCCTTACACCCCAACTAACCTTTACATGGAAGATTTTTAGATGTTTTTGAGTTTCTTAAAAAAGGCTGCAACGATTTTGATTAAAATACTATATATTAAAGATATTTGCATGACAAATAAAACGTATATCTTGAATTTTCTGGTAAATAAGTCCCCTTCATTAGGAAGTAATTTTACATAATCTGTTTAACTAGTAAATGTTAAGCAATAGACGAAAACATACTACACAAAAAAATTTAGACCTCTTTCAACAAGATATTTTCATTCATTCATTCATTATCTGTTTACCCTCCTCTTATGTAGGACTTACACCCCCCAGGACTTACAAGCGGGTGCCTGGGGTCAGAGGCCCGTCGAGGAGCAGACACTCATGGATCAGACAGAGCATCCAGGATGGGTGATCAGCCCGATGCCTGGTATGGGATGAAGGAAGTATATGAAACGAAATGCTGGTGAAATGGATGAAAGGAAAGGTGATGATGGAGCATTGGTGGAATGAATGGCGGGGGAAACCGGAGAACCCGGAGAAAACCCGCCCAGACGCCGCTTCGTCCACCACAAATCCCACATGCAGGTCCCTGGGATTGAACCCGGGCCGCCTCGGTGGAAGGCGAGCGGTCTAACCACTCGGCCACGGCGCCGCCATCTTTCAACAAGATAACTTATTTCAAATAGTTTCTTTTTGTGGCCGTTTCCGAGATATACGTTATTAATGGTTCGTAATGTTCAATATTTTGTCATTTTTATAGTCCTGTCGACATTCAGTTGTTTTTCATGGAAATAGTATAGAATTTTAAGGCCAACATATAGCGTCCTGCTCTTAAACATTTGAATATCGCTGTTGCCTTTGTATCTATAACGTAACTATTTCTGCAACAGGATTAACATGAAATAGATAGAAAAGTAAGCTTTCTTAAGAATAATTTGCATACCCACTAATAAACGACAGAGGGTAGAGTCATGTGAATGTAACACACCAGATTTTTTTTAAATTCGCTCGTTTGCTTACCAACACCCCCCCACACACACACCTACACACAAGGTAGTTTTAGTACTTGCTGTCTCCTTATAGTTTGATTATAGCTTCTGTTATGACACGATAGTAAAGGTAATTCGCTAATTGGAAATTTTTTGCCTCTTTAAGCAAGACGAATGTAGGTATTATTTCCTTAGATTTACCTCCAAATTACCCTTCTGCAGGTTATTTCACATCAACTAACCACATTAGCTGAATCTGGTGAACTAGAAAATGCCGTACTATCTCGCTAAGCAGTTCTATGTCCTGTGCTCGACATTCCCTTTCAAGGAAAAAAACTGTCGAGATCAGCGAGTGAAGTAGGCATCTCGCTTTTCGCGAGCATCCATGC
Organism: Deroplatys truncata; assembly: GCA_030765065.1. NCBI lineage: Eukaryota > Metazoa > Arthropoda > Insecta > Mantodea > Mantidae > Deroplatys > Deroplatys truncata. The sequence continues at coordinate 66,347,370 of CM060979.1, forward strand.
GAACCGAAGGAGTTGACCCAATTCCTAGTTGCGTAACCCGGTCGTCCGGCGTCTGACAGGTTGAGACGCCCACGTCGCGTTTTACGTGAAAGTGGTCTTTGTGCAGCATTTCCATTCGGAGCAAATTCGCGTGGGTCACACCCAGGACCTTGAACCGCTGCCACAAATGGCACAATTTATTGGGGTCGATCGTAACTCATTTTGAATTGGAAAAGAGGACTGCAGAAAGCACTCATGCTAACGGTCATGGGAGGTTACTACGTAACTCATATATTTGTTAATTCATGACGTGCTTTCATTCTCCTCATCTTCCGCATTATAATTGCTCCTGTTATTCTCAACGAACCACTAAATTTATTCAGAACGAAAAGGAAATTCATCCTAATCTGTTTAAGAATCTTTATGGCACAGCCTTTGTGTGCCACTAGGTTTGCCAACTTTTGAATATACCATTCCGGAAGATGACATAACCTATGTCCATACTAATGATATAAAGATAGAAAGCCTTAGAACCTCTTATTTGCAGCGTGAAATATCAGAAGAAACAGTATTTTATCTGTTGTTTCAGTGCGATCATAACATATCAGAAGATACATTCTACTATAACATCCCTACCATTGTAAAATCGATTGTTCACAACCATTACAGCATTATTCACTAAATAATTTGCCCCTCTGCTCTTATATGGTTCATTTCTGGCATTTATGATTCATTTAATTATTTTTAATAGCTTAATTTATTTGATTGATTAACATAGCATTTGGCACAACAGAATTCAAATGGTTCGTTGGAGAATAAATAATAAAAATCTGATGTGTTACACTCACATGACTTTCTCTACTCTTGTACAAAACTTTTTACAAACGCTTATTCTCCATATGCTTCATGTTAATCGAGATGCTAATCTTATTGCTAATTTTCTTGTAGATGCAAGGGGAATATGGTAGTATTTAAGTGGTAGTCAAATCTTTTAAGAGCTGATTGCTATGTGGTGCATTCCATTCTCTTTGTATGTCCAGGACATAAAAAAAATGAATAACAAATTTGAGAAAAAGTATAAGTATTGGAAAATTTAAGGGAAAATGGTTCACTCAACAACAAAAATGTGTATGACATAAATTGTGTATTTTAACGCGATCTACATTTTTGGTGTAGTAAAATTTTGTTTATCTCTTAGGGTTTACCAGTTATGCAATAGTCGTTCACGATGAAGAATAACTTTGGAGACATTTCCAGAAAATTCAAGATATGCATTTTATTTGTCATGAAAATATCTTAAACATATGATACTTTAATCAAAATCCTTAGAGCCATTTTTGAGAAAATTAAAATTTTCGAAAACTGTTCAATGTAAAGTGTAATCTGGGGGGGGGGATTTTCTTGAAAGCCTTCGTGTCGCATCTCTGGAAGACACTGAACCTAAATATTAAGTTTGGTGTTTATCCGACTGTTCGTTTATGAGTTATGCTGTTCACAGACATACAGACACACACACGGACATGTTTCCAAAATGATTTTCTTTGGATTCAGGGAGTCTCAAAACATGTATTTCCGGTGAAATCTCGGTATCGAATTTTTGGGTGGAATACAATACTTTCCCTACTTACTATACGTAGTAGAGAAAGTAAAAAGATAAAATAAGCTGTGTTTTTGTGAGTGTGTGCGCGCGCACGCTTCTTAAATCAGATGACTACCATACTGTGTTTAAGAACATGTTTCAAGGATACAACCTGATTTTTCACGAAATTGCTCATACTCCGTACTTGCTTTATATGGGCAACGTCGTTATACATTATTTTTCCAAAATGACACTAAATATTTTGATTCAAACCTAATATTTTATTTGGGATATTGAGGTTACAAATATATTGAAAATTCTATACCAAGCCTGTGAAGGTAATTTCTTTTGATTCGATTTTAAAGAATATTATACTGCTGATAAACCATAAGGGAAACAAAACGTTCTGCAAGAAAATTCAGCGTTTGTATAAAATAAGTATTTTATAACATCTGTGATTTTCTAGATATTCACTGTTATTGTTGGCATTTTTCAATACTTTAAATTTCAAAAATTCTTCCATGTGAAGGCTAGTTTGGGGTAAGAGATTTCCTTGAAAATCTTCGTGTCACATCCGTGGATGATGCTGAACCAAAATACTACCAGTTCGTGATCACTTTTACTTTCCCTTGAGAAGATATTAGCTCCACGTATGGACGCCAATTCGAAGAAGATGGTTAGTACCACGCTTTGGGCGTCAATTTGAAGTAGTTTGTATTGAAGGAGTTGTATTATGTTTCAACTGTTGGGACCCGAACACTTGAAATTCGTTTCAACCACACGATAGTACCCGCTTTCCGGTAGCCTTCGCCCCAAATGTTTATAAAAATATATTAACTTTGTAATTTGACTGTTCCTTTAACTATTATATATTTATGTTTGCCTCGGCGTCAGTATTTATTTTAGAGACATGGATGTCTTGGCAGGGTTGTGCTGCGACTAAGAATGTAGGCTTACACGATTATAATTTTTAATTCACTCCTTTTATTAATGCTTGATACGATTTAAATAACACTTTACTGATATAGAGAGCTGTGAGATTCTTTTTATTAATTAATTACACTTTTTAACACGTAAACTTATTTTTCGTCCCACACGAATACGTGTTAAATCTCTCAAAGAAGCATATCCCATCCGGTTACAAACACTGTCTGCAAGGCAACTGAATTGATTTCAACCCCCTAAACTTGTAAATTTCTGTATTTCAAGTATCTGATTGGCTATTCATAATCCAATAGAATACCTTCATTTAACTAAAGCTTTTTCTGGTTGTTGATTGGTTATTTTATGAACTGTCACAAAAATTACATTATTGTTGCTCCAAGTATGACTAGTAGCATTTAAACTTTCTAATTCATTATTGCCTCAAGGTTACCTCATTGTTATCAACTTTTGATCTATTTCTCATAGCTCCTATGTTATTAAATTACGTAATACATTCATATAACATTATTATACATGTATACAATAATATAAGCATATGCAATGACTGTTACATACATTTTACAAATTATTACATACACATATTGCTTCAAGGCATACACATATTATTGAATTTACATATTATATAATTAGACTGAAATTATTTAAGTGTTAAAAATACTTCCTCACTCTACCACGTACATAGTAGGTAGAGAAGGTATTGCATTCCACCCAAAAATTCAATACAGAGATTTCACAGCATGCAAATCATATTCAACGGGCAAAAGAGGAGCCTTAACCTCAAAACAACAACTGTGTGTTGCTTTGCACTGGATGGGAACTAGCTGCTTGTTTCATGCAACAGCGGGAATGTGACAATGTAGAAGTTAGTTCAGAATTGTAATATTGAGGATTAGAATGAATAGCGACCAGCATAAAGACTACTATAATGATAATTGTCTACTATTTTTGTGTGAAGAAAAGACAGCATTGGAAACTGAACTCATCCCTCATGTATGTCTATTTCTTTTTTGCTCTTTTCTTATCCTATGCTCTGGGTCATATTATTAATGTTCAGAATTTTATGATCACTTGGGAAAACCTATTGACCGATATAGATTTTTCATCCCTAATTTTAGCTACATTAGCTATTCATTTTTTTACTTTCTCTACTACTTATAGTAAGTAGAGGAACTGTTGTATTCCACCCAAAAAACCGATACAGAGGTTTCACAGGAAATACATGTTTTGAGGTGCCCTCAATACAATTAAAGCATATTTTGGAAATATGTCCTTGTGTGTGTCTGTCTGTGAACAGCATAACTTAAAAACGAAAAGTAGAATAAATGCCAAACATGGTATTTCAGTTTAATACCTTCCAAGGATGCGACACAAGATTTTCAAGAAAATCTCCATGGTGAGGAAATTTTACATGGAACATTTCTCGAAAATTTTGAATTTCTCAAAAATGGCTAACGTTTTTTATTAAAATATCGTATGTACAAGATATTTCCATGGCAAATGAAATGTATTTTTACTTTCTCTACTACATATAGTAAGTAGGGGAAGTATTGTATTCCACCCAAAAATTCGATACCAAGATTTCACCGGAAATACATGTTTTGAGTTCCCCTGAATCCAAAAAAAGCATTTTTGGAAACATGTCCGTGTGTGTGTCTGTCTGTGAACAGCATAACTCAGAAACGAACAGTCAGATAAACACCAAATTTGGTATTTAGGTTCAGTATCATCCAAGGATGCGACACGAAGGTTTTCGAGAAAATCCCCCCACCCCAGATTACCCTTTACATGAAAGATTTTTCGAAAATTTTAATTTTCTCAAAAATGACTCTAACGGTTTTGATTAAAATATCATACGTTTAAGATATTTTTACGACAAATAAAATGTATATCTTGAATTTCCTGGGAATGTCTACAAAAGTATTCTTCATTGTGAACGACTTTTCCATAACTGGTAAACCATAAGAGATAGACAAAATTTTACTGCACAAAAAATGTAGATCGCGTTAAAATACACAACTTATGTCATATACATTTTTTTTTGAGTGAACCATTTTCGAGATATTGCTTGTTATTCCCTTAAATGTTTCAATACTTATTTTCGCAAATGGGAATTCTTTATTCACTTTTTGTCTTGGATATGCAAGAGTATTAATCTGTGGGAAAGGGAATGGTGCTGCACCTAGCAACCAGTTATTAAGAGATATGTATGTGCTTAAAGGCTACTGTATTTCCAAATTGCCCTTGTAAATATATTATCCCCTTACATCTAAAGAAAATCAGCAATAAGATAGACTCTGCATGTTTATCTCTATTAACATGAAGTAGATGGAGAATAAGCGTTTGTAAAAATAGTTTGTACAAGAGTAGAGAAAGTCATGTTACACACACATCAGATTTTTTGGGGAATGTTCCCAAAAGTTCTCTTCATTCTGAATGAATTTCGCATAGCAGGTAAACCGTAAGAGATAGATAAAATTTTACTACACAAAAAAATATATATCTCTTTAAAACGCAGAATTTATCTCCTATATATTTTTTGTCGAGTAATCCATTTCCGAGATATTACTTGTTATTTTTTTAATTTTCCAATACTTATATATTTTCTCAAGTGGGAATTCTTTATTCGTTTGTTTTAAAATGTCCTAGACATGCAAAGGAAATGAATGCTCCACAGAGCAACCAACTCTTAAAAGATTTGACTACCGCTTAAAGCCTACAATATTCCCCTTGCACCTACAAGAAAATTGGCAATAAGAACGTTTCTGCAAATAACCGTTTGTAAATTAAATTAAATGGCGTTTTATTTATGGACGGTCTTTAACTACTATGGTCCTTAGGGCCCCATTCTATATTGGGCGTGAAAGACCGGAAATTTTGCTCAGAGGCCTCTTTATCACGCTTGAGGTTCTTTTACGTGCCGTAAATCCACGACACGGGTCCACCGGCTTTACTTCCCTTCCAAAGGAAGCCATGCCAAGGATTTTACGCCCGAAAATAATCCATCGCCCTCCACGACCTTGGGCACTAGAGGCTAGCACGGTACCACTAGTCCACGGAGGACGACAACCGTTTGTTGAAAATAGTTTATTCAAGGGTAGGGAGAGTCATGTGAGCGTAAAACATCAGACAATTGTTTTCTTTTGTGACATTCTGGTGACATGTTTGAACGTAGATTTGAAAATGCGGCGTTCGTGTTTAAACAAATCAATGTAATGCACAGTGTAATAAAGTACATTGTGTAAAACGACTTGTCAAATCACAGGTTATCGGCACAGCCAATATACTACAATTCGAAATTTTGCAATCGCGTGTTGTTGTATTTGAGAAATACAGTTATATAGCTTTACCTATAACATGTCTTGCGGATTAACGAAACACACACTACATATTTAGTGTGCTAGAATTATGGAGACTTAACACAGATCTTTAGCGCATTTTATATTGCGTGGTTAGTGACGCTTCAAAACTTGAATACAACGGAATGAGCATAATGTTTACGTTTTATCAGTTGTTTATCTGTATTTGTAAAGTTCCTCAAACTTTACATATTAATAAACTTTATTGTGAAACAGAGTTACAATACTACATTACACACAGTTACAATTCTGCAACACTACATAATACTATAGAGTAGATATATTATTCGTATGTTTCTTGGCTTGTAAATATTGTAAAACAGGTTCTGCTGGTGGGATAGCTGTGGTAGGTGCTGCGATTAATAATTCTATATGCGTCATCGTATGATACCTGTCACGATTGCAAAGTTATTATGAGAGAAATCAAGTTGACACTTCTGTGAAGCAATAGCAAAGATGTGATGAAATATATCGTGTGCCAATATGAGTGAAACCATGCTTGTTCAAAATCTATGTAAAGAAATCTTAGGACATTCAATAACTTGCGTGACTAAAAGACAGTGCATTTTTAACAGTTTTATTGAAAGAATAAAGTAATATCGTTGAAATATCCTGTACCTTTACTACTTAATTTGGTATACTACACATGACTTCACTCGTTTTGATATGTTTGGTCTTATATCTGATATTTGAAACTTGAATAAAATGTTGTATTCTTTGTGGTTTTCCCAGATCGATAGCCGAAAGCCCCATAATTTCTTTTCATCTGTTTTACGATCACCCAGTTTCAGGGTTGTAGGACCTGGCGACGGCGCTTGGATGGTCGAGAGTTCGTTCTTGGGATCCCTGGATTTGGCGTTAGCAGTCTCGAGCCGGAGTTAGGATTTGTATCATTCTGGAATTTTCAGTGATACTGCCAGCGCGTATCATCGCCCGGTCCCGCTCGCCCTTCTCCCAGGAGACACAGATACGAAGCCCTATAACGGCCTATGTGCGGTGCTGAGTTCCAGTGGCTGGGGGGCCCTTATGTCTGGCTAATCTTAAACCTAATGCTGGGGTACCTATCCTCAAGTTCATCCCAACCTTCGTTAACCGAGCGGTAGAGCATCGAAATGGAAAGCTAAATCTCTATAGTTCGAGTTCAGGCTGTGACTCAGAGTTTTTCAAATTTGGGTACACTCGTCCGATTTGAAAAGAATACATCCTGGTTCGAAGTTGCAAACGATTCCTTGTAGAAGAACTGAGAGAGGTTAAGAGTTAGAGGTAATTTAACGGAGGGTAAGACCTCGCCAATGCAACTAACTAGATATATGACTACACCCCTGGAAGGCAGGGATGTAGTGAAATAATCTCAGGAGGTCGCAGGTCTTCAGGCAGAGACGCACAGAACTCTCTAATAAGTAATAGTTTGAAACTCCCGCCTTCACCAGCAGAGGCGAAGAATTCCACGAGAGGACGGTGAAGCGACCCTAGCATGCGGGCCAATGCGTTTTACGGGAGGAATCCTTTACAAAGTGCAGCAACCATGCCATCTGCCCACACTAGTTGCACCACGTAACCCGAAGACACTCCTGAAAGGTGGAAAGAAAAGTGATGAAATGAGAGGAAATGAGGGAAAGGAGAAAACGCGGTAGGACAAACCACCCCAACATTCGCTTAGGCGACCAGAAGAAAACCACGAAAAACCCCATGGACAGATGGACAGCCACCGGGAATCGAACTCGGGACGTGCCGCCCTGAGCCATCCCGCTCGGAGAACTGAGAATATACAGGTTCCCCTGAAATTCCAGCAACTATAGTATCACAATATGCCAACTTAAGCTATATGTGTTTCGTAAATACAGTTGAATGTTTAGACATATAAACCACTATGATGTTTCCAACAATATAAAAATGATTTATTGCTCGATAACAGCCTTTTATGTGCTCCCATGCAGTGATAAAATTTATCTGATACTACTGAGAGCTGTATAAAAATGAATTATCATCTTAAATTCCATGGCTCCCTAAAGCCGGGGGGTTCCTCCTTGTTCCCCTCGAATGTAGAGGGTATTCATCTCACAGCGGTCGTTGTTCCAGCGTTTAGTTTATCTCGGAAGCAGCAGCAGCAGCAGCTAATTTTACTGCTATTCTATCTGATTCAATGAAACAGAAACAATATTCTCCTTAGGAAAGCTTTTTCACGCTGTGTGATAGACAATGATCGATAACTTGCACGCTTGGGGCGTGGGTTCCGTTCTGATGCTGTGTCTTCGAATGCCTCAGCCAATAATTGCGTTTGTTAGCCTTCCAGCAATACGCGTGGAACTAAACACAAACATTGTTTTCACATAAATTAGATTCATATTAGCTCTCTAAAGCCCATACAATCATTACATCAGTTACTAGATAGTGCATGCGTTTCTATCACAACGTTAAATTGATTCATTTCCATTTCCCAAAGTAAAATGTGAAGAGATTTAAACCTTATGACTCGGTGTCCGTAAAACACATTTAAGGGAGGGCCAATATATTTCGATATCATCAAATATGAACAAATCTGATGTGTTGCAGTCCCATCACTTTCTCTAGTCTTGTACAAACTAATTATACAAACGCTTATTCTCTATCTACTTCATGTTAATCCAGATAAACATTTGCAGAATGTTAATTTTCTTGTAGGTGCAAGGGGAATTGGTAGGCTTTAAGCGATAGTCAAATATTTTAAGAGCTGGTTGCTATGTGGAGTATTCCATTCTCTTTGCATGTCCTGGACATAAAAAAAACGAATAAAGAATTCCTATTTGAGAAAAAGTTTAAATATTGGAAAATTCAAACAGATAACAAGCAATATCTGGCAAATGGTTCACTCTAGAAAACAAATGTTTATGACATAGGTTGTGTTTTAACGAGATCTACATTTCTTGTGTAGTAAAATTTTGTCTATCTATTACGGTTTACCAGTTATGTTAAAGTCATTGAGAATAAAGAGGACTTTTGAGAAAATTCCCAGAAAATTCAAGATACACATTTCAATTGCCATGAAAATATCTTAAACATATGATATTTTAATCAGAATCTTTAGAGCCGTTTTTGAGAAAAACGAACACTTTCAAAAAATGATCCATGTAAAGGGAAGTTTTTATGGGGGAGTTTCTTGAAAATCTTCGTGCCGCATCCTTGGAAGGTACTGAACTTAAATACCAAGTTTGGTATTTATCCGACTTTTATTTTTCTAATTATGCTGTTCACAGACAGACACACACACGGACATGTTTCCAAAAATCCTTTTTTGGGATCCAGGACACCCCAAAACATGCATTTCCGATGAAATCTCGGTATCGAATTTTAAGGTGAAATGCAATACTTCCCCTACGAAACGTAGTAGAGAAAATGAAAGTAGAAGAGGAAGGGAAAAGGAAGCAAATGCTTTAGGGAAACGTTTATCGGGTACATTTTAGAAGAAGACAAAGGTTCCTAGTCACAAACAAATGCTACTACATTATTAACATACGCAATATTTATTGTTTGTTAGTATGCACCAATAACAACAGGTGACTATCGGTGGCCTGGTAACTCAGTCGATAGACCACCTTCCTGCTGTGTGAAGGGTCCCTTGTTTGATTCCCGGCTGCGGGTGGGAATTATTCTCTAGCCAAGATTCTTTCTTAACCTTTCCAGAGTCTGGAAGTATGAATGAGAGTGTGAGTGTGTGTGTGTGTGTGTGTGTGTGTGTGAGCTAATAAATAAAAGTTTAGCAGAAATCCAACGAAAAACGAATACGAATTAACACCATTGTCTATAGGCAATAATATTTTCCAAAGGAAAGACCGCCGATAAGACCATTGTATAAAGGCAAGGAATAAATTGCACTTAATAAAAATAACAGATGACTATATTAATTATTAAAACATCAGGAATTAAAGCATTGTAGTCATTGCCACCAGCACATCATGCTCACACAAACCACGGTTTGAAAACCCACGGTTACGAAACAAATTACCCTGACACTAGCTACGATTTTTACTTTCTCTACTACGTATAGTAAGTAGGGGAAGTATTGTATTCCACCCAAAACTTCGATACCGAGATTTCACAGCAAATATATGTTTTGAGGCCCCTTGAATCCAAAAAATGCATTTTTGGAAACATGTCCGTGTGTGTGCCTGTGTGTTTGCCTGTGTGTCTGTGAACAGCATAACTCCGAAACGAACAGTCAGATAAACACCAAACTTGATATTTAGGTTCAGTATCTTCCAGAGATGCGACACGAAGATTTTCAAGAAAATCCCCCACACCAGTTTACCCTTTACATGGAACATTTTTCGAAAATTTTAATTTTCACAAAAATGGCTCTAACGATTTTGATTAAAATATCATATGTTTAAGATATTTTCATCACAAATGAAATGTATATTTCGAATCTTCTGGGAATGTCTCCAAAAGTATTCTTCATTGTGAACGACTTTTGCATAACTGGTAAACCATAAGAGATAGACAAAATTTTATTACACAAGAAATTTAGATCGTGTTAAAATACACAATTTATGTCATATACATTTTTGTTGTTGAGTGAACCATTTTCGAGATATTGCTTGTTATTCCCTTATATTTTCCAATACTTATGCTTTTTCTCAAATGGGAATTCGTTATTCATTTTTTTGTCCTGGTAATGTAAAGAGAATGGAATACTCCACATAGCAACCAGCTCTTAAAATATCTGACTATTGCTTAAAGTCTACTAATTCCCCTTGCATCTACAAGAAAATTAGCAATTAGATTAACATCTCGATATCTCGATTAACATTTAGCATATAGAGAACAAGCGTTTCTAAAAATAGTTTGTACAAGAGTGGAGAAAGTCATGTGAGTGTAACACATCAAGTTTTTTAACTACTGCACATTATTCCGCCAGTTGCCCATTGTTATATACTAATATTATAAATAGATAAAATTTGCGGTATGGTGTGTGTGTGTGTGTGTGTGTGTGTGTGTGTGTGTGTTTGTGTGTTTGTGTGCAGGAAGTTATCTCGGAAACCTTAACCAATTTTGATAATTCTTACACCATTGAGAAGTATTGTTCTTCCCAAAGGACACAGTCTCTAAAACGGCTTTTAATTTCCGATCATAATAAAGAATTTACAAGGACTGAGAATAGGAGCATCCTGGTGTCTAGTAACAAATATAGTTAGGGGAAATGGTTTAACTTTTCAGTTATTGTTGCTGCTTTATAGAGAATGAGATTAAAAACAAATAGCAGTTATATTTTATTACAAGCAGCCACATTATAACAGCTAAGCCGTGGAGAAATTCTAGGTAAGCAGAAGATAGAGCGAAACAAACGACAACTTAATCTATCGTATAATGGTACAATACTGTAACAAATGAGAGCACCAGATGCTGCTAAATACACTCTATTTATCTTTTAGGCGCTCAACGTAGCAAAAATGTTACAGTTGAGACACCGTTGATATACACTTAGAACAGAACACAACTGATCCATCGAATCATATCACAGCTGAATGCTGAGTCATAACTCACAGCTGAACTGTACTCGGCACTGTTTATTTTAAACTGTCCTCTTTTAGCTTCATAACATCTTGGCTAAGTGAACTGAACTCTCGGGTATTAAGAGTCCCTTATATAGGCTCGCACACAAACGCACGAAACCTACCAGAAACGACCCAAAGGAATCCTCTAGTTTTGGGGAAGCGGCACACAATAGGCCACTGTTCCGCACGCCTATTGTTCTGGAGGGAATGGGGCATTAACCCCACCCGCGGGCAGGTAGATGAGCCGAGAGGCGCTTGCGCTGCCGATCCTTAAGTAATTCGCGCGTTCGTTTGCAATATGCATGTGCTGTTTATGTCTTTAATGGGCATTTTATCAAATATTGCAGATGTTAGTAATGAAGGGGTATAAAAACTCATAAATAATATTTGTTGTAACCTCAGATAAGTACGCATTTAGGTTTTTGGATGCCAAAACCTTTTAATCTCGTTTTTATTAGTAACTTATTGAAACACCATATACAAACTTTGCTATGTTTCCTGTGAACAATTTCACTACCATAGTGTAATAAACATAAGTCAGACAATAAGCCTCTTTCAATAAACAGCCTCTGATTAACTTCTAGACGCTTCGTGTACGGGTCCGTGTTTGTCTAACGCGATTGTGTTTGCTTGGCACCGGTTGCCGGTAAGAAACAGACGGACTCAGACGCAATAAGAATTTTGTCGGAACGTCTGAATGGAGTACTTCGAAGCGGTCAAAAGTTTTCTGTAGCGCATAGCCAGTCAGAAGTCTTTAACGACCAGCATCCAATATCAAGGAATGCACCTACGAAGAGGCAGAGTTGTGTCCATGATAACACCAACAAATTACTCAACCGATATTCATAATTAACAACCAAAATATTATTTGCCTTCAGGGTTATAGGCTATAAAACTCTGAGTCAAACGGTTTTAAATTCCTGGCTAGGCGTATTAAGGGGAGAGTTGGAGAAAATGGGGAGGTTAGTGAGTTTTTATTAAAACAAGAAAACAAATAACAAAAAAAAAACGAAAATTGTGCAATTATCCTTTTTATAACATTACATATGAAATTTTGAACTATTTACAGCAAGTCGCTTTTTCCAGGAAAAAATATTGTTTTGAAAACCATGGCCTTTTCATTGAACACATATATATATATATATATATATATATATATATATATATATATATATACATATCAAAGCATTATTGCTTCCCTTAATGTGAAAATGGTGGAATCTGTATGTTGCTAAATAATTACGACACTAAAGAAAAGGTACCAGCGTTTAAACTGCACTTGCTGTACTATCTAAAAACGCCTTCACCATTTGGGCAATACTTTTACCCCTAACAGATGTTTACCAATTACATAGCATTTTTAGAATTTCGAGTGAGGTTAAGCAAACTTTTCTTGCATTCCCGTGAATATTTTGAGGCTTAAAGAATTACTACAGTTATAAGGGTTCAAGGGAAGGAGTATCAATTAAATTGTCATTCGAAGTTTAAAAAGGAGGTTTAAAAGTGGGATTTCATTTAGCGAATAGCAATTCTTGAGCAAAATAAAATAACTTTTAACATGTGTTGTTATCTACTATATTTTAGACAACCCTGAATATTGTATTATAAAGTATCCAGTTGAAAATTGTGTGGAAATAGCACTATATATCCGGACACTGGTAATGGTGAGCTCTAGTCTGTTGTTTGACCTTCGTTGTTGTTTGTCTTTCATAACATCGGTGCTGGCAATAGATCACTTACACTCATTACGTTTTCTACATTGCACTGCTTTGCACTATGTTGTTTGAATATCATATTGTGAGGCAGTATTTTTAACACATAAATGATTTCTGTCAAATTATATAATATATAAATTCAATGACAGCCCATCTTTAAAGCAATATGTATATGTAACAATATAGAAAAAGTGTATATTATAATCACTATATATGTTTATATTATAGTATACATGTGCAATAATGCTGTGTGAATGTATTACGTAATTTAGTAAAGTAGGATCTGTGCGGAAAATAGGTTAAAGGTTGCTAAAAATGCGGTAACACTGAGGTAACCTTGAGGCAATAATGAACTAGAAAGTTTAAATGCTACTGGTAATTCTTGCAGCAACAATAATGTAATTTTTGTGACAGTTTGTAAGTAGCCAATCAACAACCAGAAAAGAGCTTAAGTTAAATGAAAGTATTCTATTGGAGTAGAATTAGCTAATCAGAAACTGAAAAATAGCAAAATTTACAAACTCAGAGTTCAGTTGCTTATAAACAGTGTTCCTAGCCGGACGCGAGATGTGTCCTCGAGAAATTTGATACGTATTCAGTGTGAGAGGAAAATAAATTACGTGTTAAAAAGTGCAAGTAATTAACAAAAGAATCTCACAGCTCTCTGTATCAGTGAAGCGTTATTTAAATCGTGTCAAGCATTAATAAAAGGAGTGAAGTAAAATTATAATCTGTGTAAACCTACATTCTGCAGACGCACCACTCCCTGCTAAGACATTCATGTCTCTAAAAATAAATACTGTCGCAGCCGAGGCAAACATAAATATATAATATTTAAAGAAACAGTAAAAAATTACAAAGTTAATATTTTTAAACTTGGGGCTTAGGCCACCGGAAAGTACATTTGGGACGAAGGCTACCGGAAACTTTTTACCATACGTACGATTGCACCTACTTCAAGTTCGGCTCCCCAACAGTCGAAATATAATACACCTACTTCAAATCGGCTTTCCATACATAGCAGCAACAAACCTTCTTCAAATTTGCTCCCAAAGCGTGGGGTAAACAATATAAACAACTCTTCAACTGTTTCCTGGACTTATTTGTTAACAATTCCAACTTTATCCTCTCCTCTGCCTGCAAAATTTCTGCTGATTCTACCAAATTTCAAAGTCATTCAAATAATCCACCATCGCATTAATCAATACAAGACCTCCGGTTAATGTACATATAATTTACATCGCAAGAAATAAGGGTGGCGGATCAGAGTGACCGTTTTTATGACGTTAACTTACTTTGTACTGTAATCTGTTTATATTTGAAGAAAAGAGGGTGAGTCCAGATGTAAATAACGGGCGCGAACTCGTACAGATTATATAAAAAATCTGAGGTGTTACACTCACATGACTTTATCTACTCTTGTACAAACTATTTTTACAAACGCTTATTCTCCATTTACTTCATGTTAATCGAGATAAAGATTTGCAGACTTTATCTAATTGCTAATTTTCTTGTAGATGTAAGGAGAATATATATTTACAAGGGCAATATAGAAATACAGTAGCCTTTAAGCACATACATCTCTTAATAGCTGGTTGCTAGGTGCAGCACCATTCCCTTTGCCACAGATTAATACTCTTTGCATATCCAAGACAAAAAAAATGAATAACGAATTCCCATTTGAGAAAATAAGTATTAAAAATTTAAGGGAATAACAAGCAATATCTCCAAAATGGTTCACTCAACAAAAAAAATGTATATGACATAAGTTGTGTATTTTAACGCGATCTACATTTTTTGTGTAGTAACATTTTGTCTATCTCTTATGATTTACCAGTTTACCAAAAGAATACTTTTGGAGACATTCCCAGAAAATTCAAGATATACATATCATAAACATATGATACTTTAATCAAAATCATTAGAGCCGTTTTTGAGAAAATTAAAAATTTCGAAAAATCTTCCATGTAAAAGGTAATCTGGGGTAGGAGGATTTTCTTTAAAACCGCCGTGTCGCATCTCTGGAAGATACTGAACCTAAATACCAAGTTTGGTGTTTATCCAACTGTTCGTTTCTGAGTTATGGTGTTCACAGACTTACACACACACAGACAGACACACAGGCACACAGACAGTTTACAAAAATGCTTTTATGGATTCAGGGGGTCTCAAAACATGTATTTTCGGTGAAATCTCGGTATCGAATTTTTGGGTGGAATACAATACTTCCCCTACTTACTATACGTAGTAGAGAAAGCAATAATGCGTCTACTATGCTGTACATGACAACTGCTAAAGTTTTAATTCCGATATAGAACACATTTTACACACATGTAAAGTGAATACTACATAGTCTGTGCATAGCAGTGGTAAATAAAGTACATGTGGAGAATATCGAAAGTGAACGCCCTCCGTCTCTCATTTAAACGAAGCTATATATAATAGGAAATTCCTTTCGTCATCGAAAGAGGTAATATGTGCATACGAATGGTACACTTATATTACCGTCTAATATATTCCTTACTCTGTTTGCGAAGCGTAACATCATGCCTACTACGTAATAATTCTTTACCCACCATCTGTACCCAGGGGACAGGTACCAAGATATAATGCTCTCTGTATCGGTAACTTGAAACCATGTACCAGGCCACTCTAACCCGCCCTCTATTGATAACAATAAGTGTTATAAAAATCTGATGTGTTACATTCACATGACTTTCTCTACTCTTGTACAAACTATTTTTACAAACGCTTATTCTCCATCTACTTCATGTTAATCGAGATAAACATTTGCAGAGTCTATCTTATTGCTAATTTTCTTGTAGTTGTAAGGGTAATATATATTTACAAGGGCAATTTGTAAATACAGTAGCCTTTAAGCACATACATATCTCTTAATAACTGGTTGCTAGGTGCAGCACCATTCCCTTTCCCACAGATTAATACTCTTTGCATATTCAAGACAAAAAAATGAATAACGAATTCCCATTTGAGAAAATTAGTATTGAAAAATTTAAGGGAATAACAAGCAATATCTCGAAAATGGTTCACTCAACAAAAAATGTATATGACATAAGTTGTGTATTTTAACGCGATCTACATTTTTTGTGTAGTAAAATTTGGTCTATGTCTTATGCTTTACCAGTTATGGAAAAGTAGTTCACAATGAAGAATACTTTTTGAGACATTCCCAGAAAATTCGAAATATACATTTCATTTGTGATGAAAATATCTTAAACATATGATATTTTAATCAAAATCGTTAGAGCCATTTTTGAGAAAATTAAAATTTTCGAAAAATGTTCCATGTAAAGGGTAAACTGGTGTGGGGGATTTTCTTGAAAATCTTCGTGTCGCATCTCTGGAAGATACTGAACCTAAATATCAAGTTTGGTGTTTATCCGACTGTTCGTTTCTGAGTTATACTGTTCACAGACGGACATGTTTCCAAAAATGCTTTTTTTGGATTCAGGAGATCTTAAACCATGTATTTCCGGTTAAATCTCGGTATCGAATTTTTGGGTGGAATACAATACTTCGCCTATTTACTGTACCTAGTAGAGAAAGTAAAAATGTTACTCAACCGAGTGTGATAATCAATTTCTAGTATGGGAGTCTCGTTTTAAAAGCTCTAGTTTTAGTCCCAATTGTCTAAAAAAAATTATAAAATAGATTTAGAAACTAAACATAATCTAATAATTTATTTTAAAACAGAAGCGTATTATGGCATCCTAAATTTATAAAGTATTAATGCTTAAATCTTAGACTGAGTTGGGTAGTTGCCCCGCTGTGGTCTTCCGCCATTTGCGACACCATTGATTATACTTTTTCCCCCTCCCCCCTAAATAAAGTTTTGCGCAGCGCAAACTTTCGCTTCACTGATGCTGTAAAAACGAGTTAACGCAAGTCTCAGAAAAAAGCAAACGTTAAATCCCGTCAACACGTCTCCCTACTAACCAAACATTTAACTTTGGCGTACGGTATGACACCTTTGGAGTGCAAATCGCCTGGAATTTACTTCAAAGCAAAGCCATAAAGCAGGGAGTTAATTTGCTTCTAAACGAAGCTTAAGTGCGGTGTTTAAGTTGCCCACATTGTTGATCCTTATCGATTCGCGTTACAGGGATGATGTTGGCGGTTCTGGTGGCCGGAGAGGACAACAACAGGTGGGTGTGGTCCGGCTCAGGACGCAGCCTCACTTCCTCCATCTATCCAGAGGAATCCGCTCAGAGACCGCTATACAGGTAACCTGGTCCTTCATAATCCTTATCATGACCTGGTGATTATACCGGCACCCTTGTGTGTGTAAGTATCCTTTCGTGACAAAATCATCTAGCTTCAGGTCATCTTATATCCAAGTGTGTCTCCTAGTCTAAAGGTAGTTTACATCTATATTACATAATAAAATAATTGTAAGATGAATTCTTAATAATTTTCAGTTTTGTATAAATAATCCCATTACATGTATAATGAAATACCCGGGGTCAAAAGTAACATTTAAATCATTCTCATCATTATCATCATCGTCGTCATATAGTAATGAATAGCATTTGACGCAATAGGCAATAAAAACTTAAAATAGTCAAGCAAAATAGTACAATAAGTTCAAAATAGGCAGTAATATAGGTACTTTATGATAAACGTGAAGTAGGCACAATCATTTATTCATTTTCCACTTAAGAACACATTTTGACATGACAAAACATTTTGTAAATATCATACATGTCCCATACATACATAATTAAATTTACTAAACTCCACTATTCTCTTGATTTAGTGTAAAGAATGGGTATACATTATTTCTTTAAATTTACTCTTCATTTCCTTACTATCTAATAAGTAATTTCTTTTTTGTATACGTTTTACACTCACACGCTAGTTTGTAATTATTATTGAGTGTGTTATGCATACTGTTAACCAGTCTATTGTTGCATTTGCAATGAAGTAAGTCTAGTCGTTTTAGATTAGTACTGTAATTTCGCCCACATGGGGAGTAGAAAACAATAAGACCATCGTATTAATAAGTAAAGTTATGAGTTAATACTAAAATGATCGATTTCCAGCCGTAAATCAATAGTTATTTTGTAGTTCGCATCTTACCCTAAGTAGCCTCTATTTTATTATTACACGTAACAATGCAGTATTGACGTTAGGAAAGGAATGTTAGTATTACAAACTTCCTCCATGCATGTTGTCAACAATGGAGTATTGGATCAGAGCGCGAAATAATAATTGCTATACTAGTGTTGACATAACAGTTATAAATAATATTAGTAAGTAACCAACAATAACAAAATTAATGAAATTCGGATGTCCAAAAATAAAGGTTCTTTTTACAAAAAATAGTTATAATAGACCCTTAAGCTACAAAAAGGCGCCCACAATAAATAGGCAATTATATGCATTATAAAATTAGTGGCTGTAGTTTACTCCAGTAAGCAAACATATTTATATACAGAGTGGACCATTTAAGTTGAGACTATGCAATATCTCCAAAACTAAGCGTTATAGAAAGAGATATCTTGAATAAAAGCTTCTTGGTATTAAGGGAGAAAGTAAATGCCATTAGTCGTATTTTATTTGGAGGATGTTGTGATGGCCATTTTAGGGTCAGTTTAAATTGTTCCTCATTGAAGGTTTCCATTTAAAAAAATTAAATTGACCCTAAAATGACTATAACGTCGTCCAAACAAAACATGACTAATGACATTTACTTTCCCCCATAGTATCAAGCAACTTTTATTCGAGACATTTCTTTCTACACCGCTTAGTTTGGAGATATTGTACAGTCTCAACTTAAATGGTACACTCTGTATACAAAGTCTCGATTCTAAGCAAACAAATAATCAATGCCGAGCTCTAGCAATGAAATAATTGCACCTAATTGTAAAAAAAAGAATAACTGTCATCATGCTGCACTGAATGCAAGAGACATAACCTCAGAAGTAGGAGAAGCCAATATATTAAGATATGCACATGGAGCATTAGCAAATTAGTGACAAATCTGCAAAAGGCAACTTTTTCTATGCGTGCTGACGAAGTTTCATTATGGAGCAGTCTTTGATATTATTTGCATTCCTTTCACATACCCAGAAGGGGCCTCTAGCCATTGAAACTGAACACCACACTAGTCCACTATTGGACTAGTCCACTTTGTGTCTTACGTGACGTAGCGTGGAGAAAGGGATGAAGGGAAAACCCTAAGGTCGATCAGATCTGGACGACAATGCGTGCAAGCAAGCATTGGGTCCCTAACTATCTCAGAATGATACCAATGCTCCTTCACCATAGCCCACCAGGAGGGGGCACTAGCCTCCGAGCCAAGCGCCAGGAAGGAATCTTTACATAGTGCAAACTCCACCTCCCGCCGCAACACACCAGCCGCCATCGCCTGGTCCTACAAACCAGTAACATATAAAGGGTGAAACAGATGAAGGAAATGATGGGGACAGGAAATTCATTGTGGAAGGGGAACCAATCAACATGCATCTACCAACCTGGGAAAAGCACAAAAACACCCAAGCATAGAGAGGCCAGCCTAAGGTGAATCGAACTTGGTACCTCCCGAAAATGATCCTCGCACTTTACCACGGAGTCATCTCGCTCGGTCAGAGCAATAGGGAAACTGAGCCAGTGAGATCGGCCGCACAACGGAGGTTTAAATCCGCTTATGAGTGATGCTGTGCACAGAATATTGGAGAAAAACGATGTCATCGTTTTCAAGGGCAAGTCATAAATAGAATTTTAGGCAATATCATCCTCGTGTGGTCCAAAGGGGATGTCTGTGATTGTACATTGCATGTACCTGGACTTCTATGGGAATACTCCAGAACAGTAATTTTGAAAGAAGGGCAAAGGAACGTGCTGACCTAGGTTGAATCAATCCTGGGTAGTAAGTGGCGTTTTCCAGTGGGAAATTGGATTGGACAATGCTTACGTGAACTCTAACAAGCAAAACGCCCATCAGGAAGGTTACCCCTGTTTCCAACCTTCGACTAATAATTAATGTGACTTTGCTTGGTTGGTTAAAATTCCAGCAGCTTGCCAGGAGCGGCTTTTCTTCTTTGCTTTTTACAAATCTGTAGCGTCCTGCCCAATTAAATCTGGTAACGTACTGTTCTTGTGGCGTGCTAAAAACGGTCCTTTCGACATAAGTCGTTAGTATTGTATCAGGATTCGTCATTGTTAGCCTACTTCTTATAAAGTTGAGCACTACTTTGCCGGTAATGGTTAAGGGAGATGAAGGATATCAATCTATAGATAGTAATCAAATGCTTTCTACACATATTATTGTTTATTTCCATATAAATTCTCTAAATTAGTCTTACAAAGGTTTACGTTTTCTGTCTACCCTTGTGAATCACAAAAAAGAGTAATCTGTAAGTTTTATTTGAATTAGATATACTGGAGGTTGAGGTCCCTGTAAACTGTTTAGAAAGTAGCCTATAAAATACCATGCAAAAATTTAGTTTAAAATGTGGGAGCATTTAAAGCATTTACTTTTAGAATAACATTTTGAAAATTGCAACTGTCACAAAAGTGTTACGAAAGTTATTTTGTAACTTTTATGGTTTCCTGGTTATACAATGCTAATTAAAATGAAGAGAATTTCGTCATAAGGCATCGACAGAAAATTCAATGTGTATATTTTAGTTTTCATACCAAAATCACAAACATATGATACTTTAATACAAATCGTTAGAAATTAACAGGGAATCTTGCATGTAAAGGATTGTTTAAGACGGGGGATATCTTGAAAATCTTTACTTGACTTAAGCATGAAATTCGAAATCTTTTAAACTTCTCATTTTTGAGACGTGTTGTTGATAAACAAACACCTACATAGTCACGTGCACACACATCTTTCAAAGACGTGATATTATAATTTTTAATAAATTCGCTTCCACTCCGAACTTGCTTTATTTTTAAGGTTCTCAAAAACGGTCCTAACGGTTTGGATTATACATTTTTATTGATATGAAAAATAGATGCATATCTTTAATTTTCTGAGAATAACCTATGAATACCCTTTCTTTCCGAGTAAATTTTATGCCACTATGCATCCACAGTAAATAGAAAAAATTTACTTCTGAAAAAAGGTATAGAAGTTCAGCAGTTTTCGAGGTATTTCGTGTCTTTGGTCGGTATTTCCAGTATTTAAGGCACACACTTCTGAAATGTTATATCCAATCTTATGTTTCTCGCCAGGCCATGCAAAGAGTATTCATAATATCAAGTACATCATATATATAGACAGGTTCTTTCGAGTGTCATACTTGTGTCCTGAATGCTTCTATGCAGACACAGTAATTATTGTAATGAAACCATTTCAGAAAAAAAAATATCACAATTACCAAAAAGTAGAAAAATAAAAAAAATTTAATGAATAATTTGCAGAACATACGTAGTGTATGGTGTTTAAGTCGTCGCATTATAATATATCATATCTACGTTTGTACTTTTAATATATCTTATTTAAGGTTTTAGTAGTGTCTTAACGTCCATTCTTACTGCATACGGCACCATAGGCGGTGCACACCGATGATACATGCGATTAAATTACATTTGAGAATGGATTCTTGGGAAGGAAGCGTTCTATGCTTAAGCTTAGGTTAGCTCTCCAGCATTCGCCATACGACCGATATTAATCTGTGTTTATTAGTCATAGAATCAATTGTTTATCTGTTTTTGTAATTTCATGCAAGGCCAAGTAGGAATATTTAATATAATTTCCTTTCTTTAAGGATATTTTATTGTATTCAGCGGAATAATATAATAATAAATAATTTTCCATAACCGCGCGAACGGAGCTACTGCGGGTCACCGGTAAGCGTATCCCGGGCCGGCATCTATGTGGAACCTTCGACATGCCCTTCAGAATCCATTATGTGTCGCTCCCCGATCCAGAAGATTCCTTTCGGCAGGTTCTAGTAGCCGCCATTTCTAGAATGTTTCGTTTCGTATGGGGTTCTGTATAAGGAGCTGACTAGCGCCCGGTTGGACAGTTCAGTTCAGTTCACTTATAGTGAGAAGTTGCGAAGTTGACGAGCTTGGATAGCTGAAAGTGGACAGTGCTGAGTGTGGTTCAGTCGTGACTTGTGATGCAACGAATCACTTGTCTTCTATTCTAAGTGTGACAATAGCGATTCAAGTGTAACGCGTTGTGCTACGCTGAGTGCGTCTTTCACAGAAACTGGTGTTATCTTTTGTATCATTATGTTACATTATGCTCACATGGGTACAGCAAACTTGACACCTTTTGAAATTGCGGAGTTCAAGGCACGCCTTTGCTCCGCATTCGAGAATAGCCATATTGTTGAGGCCTATGCAGTGGGCTGTGGAGTAATTCAATACTTTCTCTACCTCATGCAAATGGCAGATAAACCAAAACGACAATGTCATAAAAATTCGGAGCCTGCGCTACCGTAAAATTTACAGGAGAATTATTCATTCAGCGATTTCATGTTCAGCAGGAGGAATGAATTTTGGCCCATTCCATTACAGGCCCACTAATCAATAGAAGTAATCTCTCAAATGCTCTGAACAGGCTGCAGTAGACTTGTTATATTTACAATAGGGAGACTTTTGCCAGAGAGTGTACCGCAAGTGGAATGAGCTAGCAGAATTTATGTACTCTGGTAGTGAGCCAGGAATATTTGGCAAATGACATTGTTCTTTACTTTATGGACCGTAAGTTAGAATTTTTAGATTTCTTCACTATGATCACGTTTTTTCCACTTTACTGTGGCGTTAACCTTATTTTGTAATGAGGATGATAATGATGATGATAGTGGTGTTGATAATGAAGACGTTGTGTGTTGCCAGAGCACTAACACAAAACTTACATCTTAGTATTATGTAGAGTTAATAAATTTTAAAGCATTTAATGTTGTTTTGCTATTTGCAAACAGAACCCGCGGGTTATCTCGTATTACTAAATTAAATGAGGAGATTCTTGTATATGCTCCGTCTTTCACTCTACCTGTCTCTACTTTCCCTTTCCTTCACTTTCAAATCCTTCGCACTCTCCTTTTAATGTCCCCTTCCATTTTCTCTGAGGCAGTATTTTTAACACTTAAACGATTTCAGTCTAATTATATAATAGAAAATATAATAACAGCCCGCCTGAAAGCAATATGTGTATAAATAACATATAAAATGTGTGTAACAGTTATATTATTAATGTTTATATTATTGTGTGCATGTTTCATAATGTTATGTGAATGTATTACATCATTTAATAATTATGACGCTGTGAGAAGATAGGTCTAAAGTTGCTAACAATGAGGTAACAATGAGGTAACCTTGAGGCAATAATGAATTGGAAAGTTTAATAACGCTACTAGTAATTCTTGGAGCAACAATAATGTAATTTTTTGAAACAGTTTATAAATAGCCAATCAACAACCAGAAAAACATTAAGTTAAATAAAAGCATTCTATTGGAGTAGGATTAGCGAATCAGAGACTTGAAGTAGATGAAATTTGCAAATTCAGGCGGTAGAAGCCAGTCGCTATTAGACAGTGTTCCTAACCGGACGCTAGACGCGTACGTATCCAGTGTGAGACGAAAATTCATTACGGCGAGAATATTATAAAGTTTACGTGTTAAAAAAAATGCAAGTAATTAATAAAAGAATCTCACAGCTCTCTATATAAGTGAAGTATTTAATCGTGTGAGGGACTAATAAATGGAGTGAAGTAAAAATTATAATTTGTGTAAGCCTACAATACAACTCCTCCTTTAAAATAAAACTTCCTTCATCTCTCTCTTTCCCTCCTTCACCTCTCCACTCTTACCATAACATCCAATACGACCTATTCGGTTATAGAACCTTAGAGTATATAAAAATAAATAAAATAATTAAAAGTAGAAATAAAGCAAGTAGTCTTGCAGGTCCTGTTAATTTCATAAACTGCATTCATTTTGTTCTAATTTCCAAATCTTTTAAATGACATTTTGACTTTGTCAGGCCACCAGCTCCTGTGTATGAGACAGTGGACTACACTCGACCTCCTCCAATTCTGCCACCTACACGACCAATCATCAACAGGCCACAACGTCCTGGACCTCCACCCGGAGCTCCTGGTATCCTGACCGGCCCGGTACCTTCTTGGGAACAAGGTCGCGAGGACAAGTTTGCTTATAAGGATTATGAGACATGCAAGTGCGTGCATGGTTTCAACTGCATTTCCCCAGGCATAAAATTTGTAAGTATTTTTTGGAATAGTTTGCCTTTTTGTTGATCTGAAACTCCGTACTCACCACTCCAATTACCTGAAGTGCTTCGAGCTTCCCTGCAATCCTGAATTTTCGCGTTTTTCCTTAGGATCACCCACCTCACCGGAACCTCTAATCACCTGCCTCTTTTTATTTTTTGTCCTCTTCAAAGCTTCCTGGATGTTAATTACAAGGCTTAACCGTCGACAAATTAAGAGGACCGGCTGAAAGTGGAAGAATTTAGATTTGTAATTAGCGGTGCCAGATTAAAGAAGCCTTTTCCTGTTGTCTTTCTAAAGGGATAAAACAGAATTACCACCTGAAATCAAATTTGTGAACATTACTGTTTCATGAAAACGGGAAAAGAAAATTCTGTGGAGTTAACACATTCTTAAAGGCGTCAGCCGTATGAAATGTGATTTAGTTCCTTATCGTACAGCTTTTTCGTAGCTGTCGTAAAATTGTGTTTTATGAGTTATTTGTGTTTCTTCCTTCGTATATTCTGTTTTAAGCTGTTTTTACGATTCTTCGCAGATATATCGATGCAGTCTCTTACGATTTCCATTGCATATAAACTTGAATGAAGGTAATATCTCATTCAATGATCAATAACTGTCCTATAAACCAGTGGCATAACAAAATCAACATGTCAACTTCCCCCCACAAGTATTCAACATCTTTTCCAACTGCACTATGGAACCTGTTATCTCTCTTCCTAAAACAAGCTATTATTTCTTCCTCTTCTTCACTTCACGTCATGGGCATAATGCTCGTTCCGTCTCGAAGTTGTCCCCTCCATTTATTTCTGTGTCGATCGACATCTCTCCTTCCTTTTGGTTTATAATGAAATGCAAGTCTAGGCAATCTTCAATCTGCCATTCTTTGGATATGTTGCATCTATTCGTTCCGATATTTTTCAAAGTTGCTATTTATTGAGTACACATTAAGTTCTGTTCTTATATTCTTTGTTTTCCTTAAAAAGTTCACATCTGCAATTTATAATCTACTTTTCATTTTCCTTGCGATGATCCACGTCTCACTTCCAGAAAGTCTAGTAAAGCCATTTTTTATAAAACTGCAACCTTGTTTCTTTTCTTCTTCCATTCCTCAATGCTCTATGTATAGTTCCACATATAAATTGGAACCTTGTATCCTTTTTACTAATCTTTCTTTCGGTTATTGTCAAATAAAGCTTGTATTTTTGGGACAAAAATAATTGGGAATGAAAATGAGAGAAATAATGTAACATTTAGACCTGATAATGGGAGTACTATATCTAATTATTGCATATCTACACTTCTATATTTTGTAAAGTAATTTAGTTTATACTGATAGATTGACTTTCTTCCTTGTAATTACTCATTTTTAAAAGTATTGTGCCACAATTCTTTTATCTGCACTAAATAAGTAGTGAGTAAATCAGGAAAGCAGGGATGACAAGGGCTTCATTGGTACCTATTAATATTGTCACGTGCTAAGTTGTGACACTGGGGGGAATAGCTAAACGAGGGATTGCAGAGGTAGAGACAATCTTTAAAACGCTTGGCTATAGCGATCTGATTTTATTCTAAAGAGTTACATTTCTACCGTGCGATAGTTGGGTTTACAAGATCAGGGATGATGATGGCACTAGCTAACATTATTATTAATGATTTGTTTTATAATGCTTACCGTGAGAAATGTCTCGTCGTGGATGAGGAGAGCCAATACTCAACACGACTTTGTCAAGCCGCTAGTGGTGCCAAATGAAACCATCCGGAGCGCCCGTGCAGCCGCCGTCGACGGGTACCATAGTGGTCCCGGCTAAGTTACAACACAAATTCCCCGCGAGCAGAGCTCAAGCGCTTGTTTATATAGAGTTGAATACCCTAGAGGGGTTCATTCTAATACCGTGGCAGCTAATACCAAATATGGTCTGCCAACACCCTGGAAAATGCGTAGGCTTAGGACTTTCCAAGGACCATTCCACAGGGTGCAGCTAAGAGTCGTGCAAAAAGACACGTACTCCTAAGGAAACATCCCTTTGAAATTTCAAAGGAAGTGGAAAACCACTGTTTCCTGTCATATATACAATTTACTAAGACTTGAGCAGAATTAAGAATATAAAATATGATTCTATATGAATTCAGAAACTTTTGACAGGTTAATAAAATAATGCCAATTAATATAAAATAATAATTACAAAACGGATCTCCTCAGTCACGTTAGTGACAATATTTATATTGCGCATGTCATCTTAGAATGTCATAAAAATTTAGCATATGGAATTCGAAGAAATTCTCCAAAGGTTTATTTACTGAAATTAAGGTTATTACAATTAAAATAGAAGTTTTTCTTTCAAAATTATTACACCAACTATAACTTAGAAACATCCACCTCAAAAATAATTACTCTAGCACTAAAGTAAAATAATAGATTCAAATAAAACCATAAGTGAAAGTTACAAACATTCAAAAAATTGGAGATTTTAATTATAATTAGAGATATTTCTGCTGTACATTAGGGAATACTCATATTTTAAATAAATAACATTGTATATGGTTCAATTAAGAAAACGTTATTGAAGTGAATTAAAAAATACACGTTCCAAAATATTACATATTTTAAGCAGTTTCTGGTATATGACGCAAAATTAGATTAAACTGCATCTGCTGTTGAAGTTTGTTAGAGCAATAGAGAAATATGCTCGTAGGAGAAGAAATAACAAAAACGTGATGCGATACATCCACATGTCTTTCTCTACCCTCTATTGTTTATTAGTCAGTGTAAAAGCTATTCTTACTAAAGCTTATTTTGAGGCAGTATTTTATATCATAACATGCTGTGAATGCCAAAGTGATTGTAGTGAAAATTAATATTATTGTATGTACAGGATTTTAGATGTTTGTTAGCCATAAGTATTGTTAGGAAATAAGTTTACACGGCCTGACTGAAACTGACAATAAAAGTGGGTAACAATAAAACGAGGGGATGAGTTGTTTATCACTAAGAAGAGATAAACAAATGACGTCAGGGTAGCGTGCCTTTTTTAGAAATGGAGTGAATATCCTCCCTAGAGTATATATGTTAGTAGTAGTGATTGGCTGAACAAAACAGACGCTAAAGTGG
This sequence comes from Deroplatys truncata, assembly GCA_030765065.1. Classification (NCBI taxonomy): domain Eukaryota; kingdom Metazoa; phylum Arthropoda; class Insecta; order Mantodea; family Mantidae; genus Deroplatys; species Deroplatys truncata. The sequence continues at coordinate 66,374,803 of CM060979.1, forward strand.
GCGCGATTTGGTAACCAGTACCAGCTCTATTATAATGTTTAGACAATTCAGGGTGAAGAAGTACATATTCTCGAGCCATAAGCAAGTTTCGCGCAGTTCGGAAGAATCTCTCACGAGGTGCACGGTACTCAGTCCTAAGGGATATCTCACGAGGTGCATGTCGCAGTGTTAGTTACATAAAATGTGAAATACGCGAAGTAGTTGGCGTGCGGCAACTAAATCGACTGTTACATTCGAAAATATCACAGTTTCAGTGAGGCGTGTATAAAGATTAAATATGTAAACTATTAATTAAGTGTAACGGCAATAAAAGTGTAGAAACAAATTATTTTATCAGTTTTATCTTTCAGAAACAACTCATTTCCGTTTACACGCCCTGCTTAGAGATATTTTCTCGACTGAGTTGTAATAGCTAGCCGGAGGACAAAGAACCCAAGTTTAAAATAATAAAACAAGAGGCGCTCAACAAATAAGATAACACGATCCAGAGAAGTGCGGCAATTTTTATATCTATTACGTTCTAATCTAATTAACCTTTGCAAAAATAGTTCCATTACACCTTCGGTTATAGATACAAAGAGAACAACGATAGACAAATGTTTAAGAGATGGACGCTATATGCTGGCCTTAAAATTCCATACTGTTTCCATGTAATCGCGAGAAACATCTGAATGTTGAAATGACTTCAAACAATGATCAAGAAATAAAGAATTCCAACCATTAATAATGAATATCTTAGAAATGGCTTATGTCCCAAAAAACGTATTTGAAATAAACTGTGTGTTTTAAAGAGCTCCACATTTCTTCTATAGTACATTTTCGTCCATCGCTTAATGTTTACCAATTATACAAGGTTATGCAAAATTCCTTAAGAATGAAGAGCACTACATAGGTTATTTCCCGAAAATTTAAGATATGTGTTTTACTTACCATGTAAATATCTTCTTTATGTGATATTTTAATCAAAATGTTTGGAACCATCTTTTAGAAAATCTAAATTTTCGAAAAATATTCCATGCAAAGGTAGTTGTGGATGAGGGATTTTCTTGAAAATCTGCGTGTCGCATCCTTGAAAATACTAAACTCCAATACCAAATTGTCGCAGTATTCGCTCGTGTTATCTTATTTGCTGGGCGCCTGTTATTGTTTTAAAATTGGGGTTCTTTGTCCTCCGGCTAGCTATTATTACTCAGTCAAACAAGTGTCTCTGAGCAGTCCGTGTAAACGGAAAGGAGTTGTTGCTAAAAGATAACACTGATAAAAGAATTTATTTTCGCACTTTTATTGCCGTCACACTTAATTAATAGTTCACATCTTTATTCTTTATACACGCCTGACTGAAACTGTTATATTTCCGAATATAGTTACTGTCGTATTAGTTGCCGCGTACTTCACATTTTGTAACTAACTTTACGACGCGAGAGATTCTTCCAAACTGTATGATGTGCACTTCACGATAGATTCTTCAAGACTGCGCGACTTGTACCTCGTGAATGATTCCATAGACCTGCGTGGTGTGACCTCGCGAATGATTCTTTAGAACTGCATAAAACATGTTTATAGCTCGAGAATATATACTCATTCACCTCGAAATTCCTAAACATTATAATAGAGCTACTATTGGTTACCAAATCGCGCCAACATTAGCGTCTGTTTTGTCAGCGAATCACAATTACTAACACATATGCTCAAGGGAAGGTATTCCCTCCATTTATAAAGAAAGGCACGCTAACCTGACGTAATTTGTTTGTCTCTTCTTAGTAATAAACAACTCACCCTATCGGTTCATATTATAAACTTATTTCCTAACAATGCTTATGGCTAACAAACATCTAAAATCGCTGTCAAACAATAATGTTTATTTACATTACAATCACTCTGGCATTCACAGTGTTGTGATATAAAATACTGCCTCAAAATTTGGTATTTATCCAACTTTTCGGTTTTGAGTTATGCTGTTCACAGTCACACAAACAGACACACACACACCGACCTTTTCCAAAAATGTTTTATTTGGATTCAGGCGCCTCTAAACACGTATTTCCGGTTCTCGACATCGAAGTATTGGGTGGAATGCAGTACTTCCCCTACTTACTATACTAGTAGGGAAAGTAAAAAGAGTGACCATATAACCGGTCAATATCCGTAATTAAATGAGAAAAAAATAGATTTTCGCAAAGTACTAAGCTCAGTGCATCTATTAAAAATGTCACCACAGAATTCCTCGTTAAGCGACGAACAGCACCAAAGAAATTAATTCAAAAAGAGGAAGTCCAGCAAAAACATGAGGATTAGCTCAAATGGCGGAGACCGACACCGACAATCATACTAATTAAATACAAGCAAGAAAGGGAAAATACAAATAAAAATTACATACCTTTTACAACATGTTTTTTCACTCTCTACCACATACATTACGTAGAGAAGATATTGCATTCCATCCAAGAATTCTATATTGAGATTTCGCTGTAAAAGCATGTTTTGGGGACTTTTAATGCAAAAAAAAACATTTTTATAAAAGTCCTTGTGTGTGTCTGTGAAGAGCATAGCTAAAAATGTGATGTGTTGCACTCACATGACTGTCTCTACTCTTGTACAAACTATTTTTACAAACGCTTATTCCCCATATGCTTCATCTTAATCGAGATATCCAGATGTTAATCTTATTACTAATTTTCTTGTAGATGCCAGGGGAATATGATAGGCTTTAAGCGATAGTCCAATATTTTAAGAGCTGGCTGCTATGTGGAGTATTCCATTCTCTTTGCATCACCAGGACAAAAAAATTTAATAACGAATTTGAGAAAAAGTATAAGTATCGGAAAATTTAAGGGAATAAGAAGCAATATCTCGAAAATGGTTCACTCAAGAAAAATGTATATGACATAAATTGTGTACTTTAACGCGATCTACATTTTTGTGTAGTAAAACCTTGTCTATCTCTTATGGTTTACTAGTTATGCAAAAGTCGTTCACAATGAAGAATACTTTTGGAGACATTCCCAGAAAAGTCGAGATATACATTTCATTTTTCATGAAAGTATATTAAACATATGATATTTTAATCAAAATCGTTAGAGCCATTTTTGAGGAAATTAAAATTTTCGAAAAATGTTCCATGTAAAGAGTAATCTGGGGCAGGGGGATTTTCTTGAAAACCTTCGAGTCGCATCTCTAGAAGATACTGAACCTTAATACCAAGTTTGGTGTTTATCCGACTGTTCGTTTCTGAGTTATGCTGTTCACAGACACACACACACACACACACAGACACATAGACGGATATGCTTTTTTGGATTCAGGGGGCCTCAAAACATGTATTTCCGATGAAATCTCAGTATTGAATTTTTGGTTGGAATACAATACTTCCCGTACTTACTATATGTAGTAGAGAAGGTAAAAATGTGATTTGCACTCACATGACTTTCCCTACTCTTGTACAAACCAATTTTACAAACGCTTATTCTCCATCTATTACGTGTTAATCTTATTGCTAATTCTTTTGTGGACGCTAGGAAATATGGTAGACTTTAAGCGACAGTCAAGTCTTTTAAGAGCTGGTTGTTATGTGGAACATTCCATTCTCTTTGTATGTCAAGGAAATTAAAGAAACGAATAACGAATTCCCATTTTAGGAATTTTCGTATCTCGAAAATGGTTCATTCCACAAAAAAATATATGACATAAATTGTGTGTTTTAACGAGATCTACATTTTTGTGTACAAAAACATTGTTTCTGTTACGGTTTACCACTTATGCAAAGGCCATTCAGAATGAAGGAGGTTTCTGGGACATTCCTAGAGAATTAAAAATATACATTTCATTTTGCATGAAAGTATCTTAAACATTCATTCATTCATTATCTGTTTACCCTCCTCTTATGTAGGACTTACACCCCCCAGGACTTACAAGCGGGTGCCTGGGGTCAGAGGCCCGTTGAGGAGCAGACACTCATGGATCAGACAGAGCATCCAGGATGGGTGATCAGCCCGAGCCTGGTATGGGATGAAGGAAGTGGATGAAACGAAATGTTGGTGAAATGGATGAACGGAAAGGTGATGATGGAGCAGTTGGTGGAATGAATGGCGGGGGAAACCGGAGAACCCGGAGAAAACCCGCCCAGACGCCGCTTCGTATCTTAAGCATATGATAGTTTAATCAAAAACATTAGGGCCATTTTTGGGAAAATAAAAATTTTCGAACAGTTTTCCATGTAAAGGGTAGTCTGTAGTGGGGTGGATTTTCTTGAAAATCTTTGTGTTGGATGTTTGAAATTACTGAACCTAAACACCAAGTTTAGTATTTATCCGACTTTTCGTTTTTGAGTTATGCTGTTCACAGACACACATCCCACACACAGACACACGTAACTTTTTCGAAACTGCTTTTTTTTATTCAGGGGACCTTAAAACATGTATTTCCGAAGAAATCTTGGTGTGGAATTTTTGAGTGGAACGCAATACTTCCTATACTTACTATAGGTAGTAGAAAACGTAATAAACGAATAAGGAATTCCTATTTTACAAAAACCATAAGCATTGAAAAATTCAAACAAATGACAAGGAATATCTCGAAAATGGTTCACTGGACAAAAATTGTATGGGACATAAATTGTGTGTTTTAACGAGTGCTACATTTTTTAGTAAAATTTTGTGTATCCCTTACGGTTTACCGTTATGGGAAAGTCATTCAGAGTGAAAAAGGCTTTTGGAGCATTCCCAGAAAATTCAAGATATACATTTCATTTGCCATGAAAATAATTTAAAGTGTGGTATTTTAATCAAACTTTTAGAGCCATTTTTGAAAAAATCAAAATTTTCGAAAAATGTTCCATGTTAAGAATAGTCTGGGGTAGGGGGCGTTTTTGAAAATTTTCGTTTCGCATTCTTAAAAGATACTAAGTTTAGTATTTATCCGACTTTTCGTTTTTGAGTTATGCTGTTCACAGACAGACAGACAGACACAAACACAGACATGTTTCCAAAAATGCTGTATTTGGTTTCAGGGCACCTCAAACATGTATTTCCGTTGAAATCTCGTATCTAGATACGTAGTAGAAAAGTAAAAACGAAATGCACGACAAATAGCAAACCTGGTATTTAGGTCCAGCATTTTCTAGAGATGCAACACGAAGCTTTTCAAGAAGATCCCTTCACCACAAACTACCATTTACATGGAATATATTTTGAAATTTTGTATTTTCTTAAAAATGAATATAACGTTCTTGAATAACATACTTCATATATAAGATATAAACATGACAAACAAAATCTATATCTTGAATTTTCTGGGAATAGCCTATAAATACTTTTATTCGGAAGAAATTTCGTATGTCTGGTAAAACATAACAGATAGATAAGAATGTACTGTACAAAAATGTAGAGCTCTTTAAAACCCATAATTTATTTTAAAGAAAACTTTTTGTGGCTATTTCTAAGTGTTCGTTGCTATTGGTTTGAAGTTTTCAATACTTTGTTGCTATTCAATTGTTTTTCATGGAAAGAGGATGGAAATTCTGAAATTTGCAATGAATCTGTTTGTGCAAAAAGTTATCTCTATTAACAAGAAATATTATAATTTGTAGAAGCTATATAAAAATAAACGATAATAGGTAGCGAAAGTCATGTGAATGTAATACCAGATTTTTATGCTTTTAGAGGACCGTTTAATACCTACGCCAAATGCTGTCTGAAGGTATTTCAAATTTATTGCTTGACTTCTAATTCAATATGCAGCCAGTTTAATGAGTGAGAGCGTTCCCACTAAAGCATGAAAGTGAGGTTAATGTAAGGCAGGGCAGTTAAGTGGCCTTGTTTCCAAAGGATCCTCCAAAATTAAACGTTTTCCGAAACCTTGTTTAAGGAAGCGACGTTCCGCTTCAGTTACCATCGCTGATGCATGGAGCGGAAGTTCGCAGCAGCCTTTCTGAATAATACATGGCTATTGCATTGTCAGATTCTGTCGTTAAATGCTAAGCAAGCCGTGGAGGGTTTTATGGCCTCCTGCTTTTCCTTATAATGACGTTCTCCTGTTCGGAGAATGAGTGTATATCTTCCTTCAGCTTCTTCTGTTTTTAATTTTGCTGATTTCCTCCGTAACTTTTCTCTCAAGAGATAAAGTGCTTTCTTCATTATAGTTTTCATTCCTTCCTTTTTTCCTTCCTGCCTAATAGGAACATCTTGTCGACACTTTTGGTTAACAACAGGATCCATAATACATAACCCATAAAAGAAAATTACGAAAGATAAGAAAAAGATCACAAAACATTAAGCATATAATCAATAGATTGATAACAATATGGCAGAAGTTATTGAAAAAATATTAATTATTGTTTATAGTGAAGGTTTGTTTTTACTTTCTCTACTAGGTATAGTAAGTAGGGGAAGTATTGTTTTCCACCCAAAACTTCGATACCAAGATTTCACCGGAAATACATGTTTTGAGACCCCTGAATCCAAAAAAAAGCATTTTTGGAAACATAACCGTGTGTGTGTGTCTGTGAACAGCATAGGTATAGTAAGTAGGGGAAGTATTGTTTTCCACCCAAAACTTCGATACCAAGATTTCACCGGAAATACATGTTTTGAGACCCCTGAATCCAAAAAAAAGCATTTTTGGAAACATAACCGTGTGTGTGTGTCTGTGAACAGCATAACTCAGAAACGAACAGTCGGATAAACACCAAACTTGATATTGAGGTTCAGGACCTTCCAGAGATGCGACACGAAGGTTTTCAGGAAAATCCCCCCACCCCAGATTACCCTTTACAGGGAACATTTTTCGAGCATTTTAATTTTCTCAAAAATGGCTCTAACGATTTTGATTAAAATATAATATATTTAAGATATTTTCATGAAAAATAAAATGTATATCTTGAATTTTCTGGGAATGTCTCCAAAAGTATTCTTTATTGTGAATGACTTTTGCATAACTGGTAAACCATAAGAGATAGACAACATTTTACTTTATAAAAAATGTAGATCGCGTTAAAATACACAATTTATGTTATATACATTTTTGTTGCTGAGTGAACCATTTTCAAGATATTGCTTGTTATTCCCTTAATTTTCCAATACTTTTTCTCAAATGGGAATTCGTTATTCATTGTTTATGTCATGGAGCTACAAAGAGAATGGAATGCTCCACATAGCAACCAGCTGTTAAAACATTTGACTATGACTTAAATACTACCACATTCCCCTTGCACCTACAAGAAAATTAGCAATAAGATTAAAACCTCGATTAACATGAAGCATATGGAGAATAAGCGTTTGTAAAAATAGTTGTACTAGAGTAGAGAAAGTCATGTGAGTGTAACACATCAGATTTTTTTATTTATACTGAACTGCATAATTGGCTATGTAAAATGAATAGAGAATCCTTCATAATCATTACACAAATCTTCTTTATGTTGTGACTTCGTCCATTTTTTCAGCTGTCACTTCTCTAAGTTCTCAATGTCACTTCACTCTTTTATCTAGTTCAACTTTCACTGAGACTTCACTTAATTCATACTGCCACTTCACTAATGTGAAGTAGTTCAATTTCCCCCTGTCACTTCACTTTTCTTCTTGACGTAGCGGCGTAGCGTAATACGCACGACGTAACCTCTTCTTCGATATACTTCACTCCCTGAGGGTCGAACACAAGACTACTCCATCTTGCAGAAGCAGCACTCATTACACGTCACAACAGTCATTACATGCTCGCTCGCAGAACGGCACATTTCTTCGCACCAGATAGGCACACTAACTCGCTCATTGCTGACAGACTGACTAATTTGCGAGAGCGCTCGCTTATATAGCCGTTAGATAATTCCACAGAGATCTAGAACGTTCGATAAGGAGAAACATCCAGATAGTGCTTCCGGCGTTTACGCCGGCGAGCGCTACTAATTTGTGTTTATGTCCGACTGCCTGGTGCCGATCTAAAGATAACCTTGGACCATAGTGTCATAATACCTTCACTTGTACATTTTAGGGCAAGAAGTATGGATTTTGTGAATTTAAATGTCCTTCCTCTTCCACCAAAAAGAAGACCATGCAATTCATTGCAATATTGTATCACTCACTTAAATAAGGAATGCACGAGCTGTAAATGGACCTCTTTTCATCATTGGTGTGTTTGGTGTTGTCCTTCCTTTTCGTGCCGGATACTAGGATCCAGGATTACACCTCGATTGATCCGTCGATTGACAATTATATCCGCTCATCTTGATGAACCGACCTCTGTTGGACAATGGATCTCTTCATAAATTTCCCATTTCACTTTTGCAATGAAACAAGTAGTGAAACAAACGAAACTCTAACTTTCTGAAGGCGGGTGTTCCTCGGTAGTTCTCCTTTAGGACAAAACCCAAAGGTGTAGTTACACTTATACATCTAGATGCATCACGGTGCTATTATGTGAGTTATAAAATATATCCTGACAGATACGTAGTATACAGGCAATGAGAACAGTTTATTAATTTGGAGCTAGTGGATGTCCATATGTAAAGTATAGCTCAGAGAAGCATTATTTCAGTATTAAGCGATGAAAATTTAATGTCAATTGTTCAATATAAGTGCTTATTAATTTAAACAAATATCGATATTGTTATAGTGGGCTATGTTTAAAACACCTGCTAGAAATGTAACATGGGCTGATGAATAGTAAGTCGCATCGAATCAACCAGATGAATATTAATTTTGGACCTTGATGTTTCAGATAGCTTGACTTTTTGATAGCTATGTATTAAATATATGAATAATATCTATGATGGGGATTCAAATTCCAGTTGTTTGGAGTTCATGCAAATGTAGTGTCTTTTTTCCTACAGAAATTTTAAAACTCTAGTTTGAGTTGATACCTACACATTCTGTCATAAATCAGTAACCTGTGGTCGTATAAAGGTGTTATTTTGCATCATAATATAGATGCGTATAACTGTAATAACGGACCCTTAGAATCCTTATAAGTATGTTTTTCTGCAACATGACATACCTTTTCAGCCTAGACCTACAAATCTGGCTGGCGACCTCACGCCCACATGCGCATAGAATGGTGGACAATTGTTCAGATAATATGGAAGGATTATGCGATGAGCACCATTTCCCCAAGCCGGAATGTTGTTTTTCAGACTGCTATCTATCGTAACTACTCAAACTTATCATGATACCAAGTAGGCACCCACAGTGATGGGGTCTAACTCAAACACATTCCATAGTATGGAACAGGTACGGGCGCAGGACCGAAGCCTCCCGTACTCAGGTAAGCTTAGCAGGTAACAACCCCCAAGCCTCCCGCGAAACCAGTGTAATTAGCCAGCAGGTAGGGTGGAAAGGGTATGCCTAATTTTTTCCTTGATTTGTTTCAGTGTACGGCAAATTAGTTCACATTTAATATGTTTTCCAACGAGACTGAAATTACGGTGAGTAGGACAGGAAGGAAAAGTCTACTTCGGAACGGTTACACTTTCGGATTCCAGAAGTGTTTAAAAAGTGGGGTAGCGCGATGGACGTGCAATGTTAAAAGTTGCAAACGTTTTATTAAAACCATTTCCATTGAAGAAATAGATGTCCTGGATATTCAAGAGGACCATAACCACGCGGCACCACCTAGTGACAAAATTCAGAGACAGAAAGTACTTTGTGATCTGAAGAGAAAAAGCTACGGAAGATATATGTGAAAGGCCATCAAAACTAATATACCAGCAACTGAAGAGAGAAAACACGGAAGAAGTAACCACTGGAGTTGTCCACAGTTTACGTAAGTCCATATACAAAGCTAGGCGGAACATTCTGCCAACATTACCCACAAGTATAGATGGGATTCATGATGTTCTGAACACATTAAATGTGAAAACTGTAGATGGAGCCGAGTTGTTGCTACACAACGATGCTGCGAAGAACGTTGTAAGAGTTTGTGAATCCGGAAACCTCAGAGTACTCAGTGTGAGACACAATATTTTGATGGAACTTTCAAGTATTCCACAAGGCTTTTTTGCCAACTATTTACAATCCATGGGCTCGTTAATGGACATTACATTCCAGTAGTATTTTCTTTGTTGAAGGACAAGAAAACTTCATCATATCAGCAGGTATTTTCAACAGTTGTTGATAAATGTAATAAGCTAGGTCTGAAATTCTCTCCATCAACAATGTTTTCTGACTTTGAAGAAAGCATCATGAATGCTAGAAGAGAAGTGTGGACTGATGTTAAAACCCAAGGATGTAAATTTTATCTAACACAAAGCTGGTGGCGAAAGTTACAAAACTTGGGACTTGCACATGACTACTATTCCAGAAATGAAATAGGAAAATTTCTGAACTACATATTTGGTTTGCCAATGCTGGATCCTGATATGGTTGGTGACTGTTTTGCTGAAGACTTCATGGCAGTGATGCCTGTCTCGGAAAAACTACAGATGTTTTGCGACTATTTAGTGGAAACTTACATCGACAAAAATGCACTCTTTCCTCCTTCCATGTAGGCAGAACTAAGTTGCAATAGACAGAGAACTACCAACGCTTGCGAAAGTTTCCACAACAAATACAACAATCAGTTTTACTCCTGCAGCCCAGATCTGTATAGATTTCTTGAAGTACTGAAGCAAATTCAGCTGGATACTAAAATTGCAATTAATTCATCAACAAATGAAAAAAGGAAAGGTCTTGTCCACACCTGAAACTCACGATGCAGCAAGTAGAAAATTTCAAAGCTGGAAATATTTCAAGAATGGAATACGTGAAGTCTATTTCTTATAGAACCAAACCTGGAAATACATGGAAATAAAACCTAAAAGGAAAAACACCGCTTATTTTAAAGACAAAAATATATATTACTGCATGATATAGGTTTAGAATGTCAAAATAACGAAGCATCTAAATGTAGATCCATTCTGAGTAAATTAAAGAAAATAAAGAAATAATGGCGAAGCTGATAAATGTGGAATCTTTCGGGGTGCCAGCCAGTTTGCCTCCTCGTGGTGCACCCTGAGTAACGCTAAACGAACTGGAACAACAACCACTAATTCAAATTTAAGCATTAGAGGTTCATTTTCTTTTGGTACTAGAGCCGTGTTTCTTTGTTATTAATCATAAACGGAAAAAATGTAACTTCTTCTACCCGTGCGTAATGCTTCATCAAATATTATAAACACCACACTGGAACTGTTACCTGTTTCGACCGGGAGGCTTGGGGGCTATGTAATTAGGGACCTTTAAGGGTCCGGGAGGCTTCGGGGCTATTTTTCTGACCGCGGGAGGCTTCGGTCGCGCACCCACAGGTACAGCACAGCACCTTATAAATATACTTGAATGAAATGGTTGCGTTAATGCAATATGGTTCAAGAAAACACATAAATGGGTTTATCAAGCAAGTTACTCTTAATTTCCTGAGCTTAATCAAATATATGGTTGACCAAAATCCAAGTAGTGACATGCCACTCTTCGAAAGAGTGATATAAAATGGTGAAATACTTGGAACACAGAAAAGGCCTCTTCGCAAACAATCCTTCTAAGAACACTTATCATGGGTGGTTTCAAGGCGTAATTACCAGATGGTAATTCTAAATGGCTTCCAGCGAAGGTCTTGTTTAGTTATTCCGTGCACTTAGACGGGTTTCCATCCCCAGATTTGTAGCATTCCTAGTACTAGTGAGAATTCTCAGAGATAGCTTTTCCAACAGCATTAGCAAGCAGATGTCTTCTGATGCACACGTGTTGGCCGAAATGAAGCATGAAACGCACTTTGCTGACTGATTGAAGCACTTTCGTCCAGCTGCGAATATTCCAAATGGCCTTCTGCAAAACATAAAAGCTTTGTACTGACGGTTATGTGTTTGCTCAGCGAATAGTTGTGGGAATCATATTTGAACACAGAAACGTTACATCAATCAAAGAATAAATCACTTTCAAATATTAGTTAAGCAGCAGAAACGGCAACTCCACTAACGTTACTATGTTAACTGCTGATGTTCTGTGCGCTCTCTCTCTCTCTCATTCTCTTACCGTCACCCCTTCTCTCCTCTTCTACAATAATTTCTTTCGCTCGCTCTCTCCCCATTCTTTTTAAAGGTTTTAAACACATATTCTTACTACATAGAACACCACCGGAGGACACCGATGAATTGATTACATACGAAATTAAATGATAACTAGGAAAAGAAATTTAAGAAGTCAATTTCCAGGTCTATGTTAGGGTACCTCTCGGTATTTGTCAATTATGACTGAGGAAACCCTAGAAAAATTCTCAGTCAGGGAGAATAGTCCTAGAGGGATTCGAATGCGTACTTCACGTTTAGGAATCCGTGTCGTAACTACCTCGGCCACCCCGTGTCGATCCCAATCTCTATCAATATATCTACACATCATAAAAGTCAGTAAAAATATTGATTTTTTTTCTAGAGCTTTAATAATAGTTAAAACAAAACTGAACGGTTTAATCACACAAACTTGTGTCCGGTCCTTTTGCTTACTATCCGATCGGAATTATAGTGTTTCCGTGGTAAGTCCTTTATATACCAATTAGTAAAAAAAATGATAGACATAAAAATTATGATTAAAATTTTCAGAACAAATCGGACTTTTTGGTCGTGGACTAAGAGTTGGTTTGTTTTAAGAATTTTAATAATAATTTTTATAAAGTTGACGCCGGGAATGAAGTCATAAGTATGTATATTAAATTGATAGAACTTATTAAATATTCTTTCTGTATAGCCCTAATTAACCAATCGTGCCAGAAACAATGTAATGTGTCGCATTTACATAACTTTTTATGACCACTATTATTTGTTTTTACATCTCTTATATAAATTATTCTAAATAAAACCTATTTTTCAGTGTACTACAAATTAATCGAGATAAACGTTTGAAGTCGCTAACACTTCATTGTAGATACAAAGGGTGTACAGAATACTGAAGCCATATTCAAATCTTTTACATAGCCTAAGAAGTTTCATACTCTATGTATAACATCACGAGTAACAAAAGAATGGTGAAATATAAAATTAATGAAAAATTCAAACCATGAGCAACGAAGTACTCGGAAATACCTATACCTAAAATAAAAGATTATTTTGCATAAATGTGATTGTAACGAGCTCCACATTTTTTGTCCAGTAAGTTTTGGTCTATTTATTATGCTTTATCAGTTAGACAAAGCACTCCGAATTAAGGAAATTCGCAAGCTGTTGGCATAAAACTCAAATCGTTAGCACATTTTTGAGTAAACTTAAATTTGGTCGTACAATTTATTCAACATCACATTTTGAGTTATGCTGTTCACACGGTCGAAAACTGAAAACAAGTTAGTTATCATTTTCAAATGGGGGTTTTTAATAAAATTTTATTTGAAGTTAATGTGCTTTTATGGGAAAATATATAAAAATTTATTACGTTAAATAATATTAGTATAATTGAAAATATAAAAAATAAGATTAATCCATTTAAGGTTATTCACACACACACACACACACACACACTCCCTCTCTCTTTCGCCTCAAAGAGCCGCCCCGGAACTATTCAAAAACTGCTGTTTTAGCTTTCAGGGGACCTCAAACCGTTATTTTCGGTGTAATATTTTTATTGAATTTTGAGATAAATACAATAATTTCTCTACTCACCATAGATACGTGGTGCAGAAAAAACATTATCCCTATTCTCACACGTCGTTTCTAACGCTTCCCGTATGGCCAGCGACCTTCGGGGGATACCTCATTCCACCAAGCGATGACTGGACCCATTTCGGGGGTGGAGGCACACAGTGGGCAAAATCCTTCCGATGCTACGGTGTTGACGAGGATGGCGGTGAAATGAGAGGACATACAGCTTTTAGCGTGGACTCGGAACCATGTTGGGCCTTAGGGGTACTTTACATAAGCAAGTCAGAGATGTAGGCGTGGATACGGCCGATTTAAAATCGCCACTCCAGAGCTGGTTCTCAGTACGAGAGCCAGAAATGAAATCACTGCGCTAACCGGGAGTAAGTTATATAATATTTATCAAAAGCTTTTGACTTCAGGATAGGTCATTATATGCGTTAAGAAGAGCCATTCAACCTTAACACAAAATTATCTGTAGTACTGCCACGAGTGTTTCCAAGTCATAGAGGATTACCAAAACTTAGGGTATTTGCTAAGACTGTTTTACGAATAAAACGCAGCGATTTACCCCAAAATTATTATTATAATAAAATCTTAATTAATTTATTTGCAATATAAGTGGAGTTGTTTTTGAAAACTAAGTTAGTATCGCATGACAACGTTTTGTTTGTTTGATCACTGCAACTTATCATACAGGTATTATTTTCTGCCATCTGGCTTGCGGAACTTGAAGTAGGAATTTGCTATTCTTTTGTCTAAGATTGTGTCATAAAAACATGAAACAAATAAAACCTATGTTATCAACATTATAGGTTATGACTGATAAATGTTAACTGTTTCAATTCATTGGTTTGTCATGGTCATTATTTAAAAACACAATTAACTCTTTAATTTTATAGTGTATTCCTTTGACTTTTCTACGTTTGTTTTCCCCATATTGATACTATATAAACAATGTGGAATGCCACAGCTAAAATGCTACAAGAAATACATTTTAAGGAAATATTATATAAAGTACAATCCATTTGAGAGCAGGAATTTCAAGAGGCGAGAGATGCACGGAACGCAAAAGAGAAAGCTGTTCCAAAATTTCTTCTACAAACTATTTTTACAAACGCTTAATCTCCATATGCTTCATGTTAATCGAGATATCGAGATGTCGACCTTATTGATAATTTTCTTGTAGATGCAAGGGGAATATGGTAAGTTTTAAGCGATAGTCAAATATTTTAACGCTGGTTGCCATGTGGCGCATTCCATTCTCTTTGCATGTCCAGGACATAAAAAAATGAATAACGAATTTGAGAAAAGTATAAGTATTGGAAAATTTAAGGTAATAACAAGCAATATCTCGCAAACGGTTCCCTCAACAAAAGAAATGTATATGACATAAATTGTGTATTTTAACGCGATCTACATTTTTCGTGTAGTAAACTTTTGTCTATCTCTTATGGTTTACCAGTTATGAAAAAGTCGTTCATAATGAAGAACACTTTTGGAGACATTGCCAGAAAATTCGAGATATACATTTTATTTGTCATGACAATATCTTAAACATATGATAGTTTAATCAAAATCGTTAGAGCCGTTTTTGAGAAAATTAAAATTTTCGAAAAATGTTCCATGTAAAGGATAGTCTGGGGTGGGGGGATTTTCTTGAAAACCTTCGTGTCGCATCTGAGGAAGATACTGAACCTAAATACCAAGTTTGGTGTTTATCCCTCTGTTCGTTTCTGAGTTATGCTGTTCACAGACACACAGACACACAGACAGACACACACACGGACATGTTTCCAGAAATGCTCTTTTTGGATTCAGGGGGTCTCAAAACATATATTTCCGGTGAAATCTCGGTATCGAATTTTTGGGTGGAATACAATACTTCCCCTACTTACTATACGTAGTAGAGAAAGTAAAACTGAATAACGAATTTGAGAAAAAGTATAAGTATTGGAAAATTTAAGGAAATGACAAGCAATATCTCGAAAAGGGTTCACTCAACAAAAGAAATGTATATGACATAAGTTGTGTATTTTAACGCGATCTACATTTTTTGTGTAGTAAAATTTTGTCTATCTCTTATGGTTTACCAGTTATGCAAAAGTCGTTCACAATGAAGAATACTTTTGGAGACATTCCCAGAAAATTCGAGATATACATTTCATTTCTCATGACATTATCTTAAACATATGATATTTTCATCAAAATCGTTAGAGCCATTTTTGAGAAAATTAAAATTTTCGAAAAATGTTCCATGTAAAGCGTAGTCTGGGGTGGGGGGATTTTCTTGAAAACCTTCGTGTCGCATCTCTGGAAGATACTGAACCTAAATACCAAGTTTGGTGCTTATCCGACTGTTCGTTTTTGAGTTATGCTGTTCACAGACACACACACAGACACACACACACACACACACACACACACGGACATGTTTCCAAAAATGCTTTTTTTGGATTCAGGAGGTCTCAAAACATGTATTTCCGGTGAAATCTCGGTATCGAATTTTTGGGTGGAATGCAATACTTCCCCTACTTACTATACGTAGTAGAGAAAGTAAAAAGCATTTTTGGAAACATGTCCGTGTGTGTGTCTGTGTATGTGTGTATAATATGTCTGTGTGTGTGTGTCTGTGAACAGCATAACTCAAAAACGAACAGTCGGATAAACACCAAACTTGGTATTTAGGTTCAGTATCTTACAGAGATGCGACACGAAGGTTTTCAAGAAAATCCCCCTACCCCAGACTACCCTTTACATGGAAACTTTTTCTAAAATTTTAATTTTCTCAAAAATGGCTCTAACGATTTTGATTAATATATCATATGTTTAAGATAATGTCATGAGAAATGAAATGTATATCTCGAATTTTCTGGGAATGTCTCCAAAAGTATTCTTCATTGTGAACGACTTTTGCATAACTGGTAAACCATAAGAGATAAACAAAATTTTGCTACACAAAAAATGTAGATCGCGTTAAAATACACAACTTATGTCATATACATTTCTTTTGTTGAGTGAACCGTTTTCGAGATATTGCTTGTTTTTTCCTTAAATTTTCCAATACTTATACTTTTTCTCAATTTCGTTATTCATTTTTTATGTCCTGGACATGCAAAGAGAATGGAATGCGCCACATAGCAACCAGCGTTAAAATATTTGACCATCGCTTAAAAGCTACCATATTCCCCTTGCATCTACAAGAAAACTACCAATAAGATGGACATCTCGATATCTCGATTAACATGAAGCATATGGAGAATAGGCGTTTGTAAAAATAGATTGTACAAGAGTAGAGAAAGTCATGTGAGTGTAACACATCAGATTTTTTTATTTAGGAAGCCTCAAAATATGTATTTCCGGTGAAATCTCGGTATTGAATTTTTTGGTGGAATACAATACTTCCCCTACTTACTATATGTAGTATATAAAGTAAAAAACGGATGAGCCCAAAAGAGAAGGTGATAAAGGTATTTTGATAAACATTGAGTAGATCGTGGCCTTGATTGGTTCAAAAACAGCATTCCTTTAAACGTTGGGTTATAATCTCCCATTTGCGGCATGAGTAAAATAGTCACAAAAACGTTCGTTTACAGTGTAGGTATACGTATTCATTGATAGTTAATTATTCGAATGCAGGCAAACACTTTACTCAAACAATTGAATCAAATCGACTATTTCGTTATCCATAATGCAGTAGAAGTGGTACATTCCAGGGAAACGAGGCTAGCGCAGCCAATGTGCTCTGAGGCAGAATGAATATTTAAGGCTTTCCATCTCTGTTATAGTCATTCTTTTCCTGTTCCCTTTATAATCGTTTTAAAAGCGTTAAACAAGTAACGCTACTTGCAGTTATTAATTTCTAGTGATTTAGTTCTTCAATTGGCACTTCAGAAAGTTTCCTTTAGCTTCTCCCTCTTAAGTTAAACAAATCTAGAAAGAAGCCGCTTAAAGATGAACGTTTAAACATTATTGCGATAGTGCTAACAAGCCAAAACATAATTTGCACTCCTTTCTAGAGAAAAATGCATGATAAACCTTCAAAAGACCATTAATAATTTATCCCATATGCAAATATAACGCCTTTTAATCGCATGCTCACATAGTGTATGTGTATACTTTCACCCCCCCTCCCGCCTGAAATTAGCAACAAGCTCGCAGCGGCATTAGTAAAAGGGTGCACCGTCTACACTACAGCTATTCGGCTATTCTGACCTTACCCTTGAAGTGTAAAAATTAAATTCAGTTTTATTTATGGATACTCTTTAACTGCTGTACCCCTTAGAGACCCATTCTCTATTGGCCATAAAATATCGGACATCCATCGCCCTTCGCCGGCTTTGAACCCATGACCTTGGGAACTAGAGGCTGGCATGGTACCCCTAGACTACTGAGGACGTCCCCCTGAAGTGTGGTTATTCCACTCACTGCATAGTAAAGCACACTGTTACCAATCGTGTCTACATTTCAAAGCGTTTTCCTGCAAATCTACGAAAGATGTAACAAAAGTGATCCGTTTGTTTCAATTTAATCACCGAGATCTACCACTGGTTTTAAAGAATGACATTAGGTATATCCCTTACACCGGGTATGCGCACAGGGCGTGCTTTAAAATTGTATATTTTCTCTATGGCATACGGTATTATTTTAAACTGAAGAAAAACTACGGAAGTTACCATAACACAATTTACAAGTATTGAGTATGGAATAATTTGTGACATGGAATACATCTATTCGGCAGTCCAAGTCTTGCCATACTGACATTAGCATATCTGATGTTACTAATCCTACTACTGAAATAATCCTCCATCTCTGTATGAAACGATCTCTTAATACGTTTACACACTGTCATTGTTGGAATTGCTGGTTCTCGATTCGCCCTCCGCACAAATAACTTAGGACTGCGCGCGAGAGCCGTTCAGACTCTCTCCACATTCTCATCTGACGCACGTGGTCGTCCGGTATTTTTTCTTTACAGAGACATCCTGTCGTTTGTTTTTGATTGTACCACTTACGAAAGCTGTTACTAAAAGAGGCGTTTAGGTCAAATCTTTGCCGAAATGTCCGCTGAACTGTAACTTGAATTATGTTTCGCAAATGCCAAGACAGAAAGCTTTTTTCAAACGAGTGACTATATTTAGTTTATTTCGTTACATGGCAAGGAAACAAGCTCCAAGCATGTGGAATTCAAACTACCCGAACTATTTTTACTTTCTCTACTACGTATAGTAAGTAGCGAAGTATTGCATTCCATCCAAAAATTCGATACCAAGATTTCACAGGAAATACATGTTTTGAGGCATCCTGAATCCCCAAAAAAATATTTTTGGAAACATGTCCGTGTGTGTATCTGTGAGTGTGTTTCTCTGTGAAAAGCATAACTCAGAAACGAACAGTCGGATATGATGCAGTAATTTGTATCATAAATTATTTAAATGTAAAGAGTGATTATAGTATGAATATGCATTTTTGTGTGACATTGATTTGAAATGTTTGTTGATTGTAATTATTGTTGAGAAGTAAGTTTATACGACCTTACTGAAACTGACAATAATAGCGTGCAATAATGCAGCGAGGGGGTGAGCTGTTTATCATTATTAGAGACGAGGAAGTTACGTAATGTTGGCGCGTTTTTCTTTAGAATTTGCTGGAACATTTTCCCTAGAGCATATGTATTCATAATTTTCATTGGATATAAAATAGACGCTAATGTTGGCGCGTTTTATTAGCCAATAGCAGTTCAGTTATAATCTTTAGGCATATCGGGGTGTAGGAGTATAAAAAGGGCTAGGTTAGAGGTAAAGTCCTTCAGTCCGTCAGTTCGTCGAAAACATTTGTACGTTACACGTCTCCTTAAGTCCAGCAGAAATATTTGTACAGTACACGTCTGCTATCGATTCGCAAGTTACGCGTAGCAGAGTTATGAGAAATCTAAAGTGTTGTAAAGTTAATTATACAAAAAATTGAAGTACGCGAATTATGAATGATCAGTAATGAAGTTATTATAACAGTTTCAGTTTGGCGAGTGTCAAGATCAAAGTGTAAATGTGATAGTGAATGTGTTCGACAATAAAAAGTGTAAAACAAATTCTTTCATCAGCGTTATCTTTGGATAAAAGACTCCTT
The DNA here is from genome assembly GCA_030765065.1 of Deroplatys truncata. Classification (NCBI taxonomy): domain Eukaryota; kingdom Metazoa; phylum Arthropoda; class Insecta; order Mantodea; family Mantidae; genus Deroplatys; species Deroplatys truncata. The sequence goes on from CM060979.1 coordinate 66,394,508, forward strand.
TCCGTTTACAAAACCTGTATAAAGAGAAGTGCTCGACCAAAAAGATCATAGCTAGCCGGAGGACAGTGAACCAAAATTAAATAAAATAACAGTAGCATTCTTTCAAACAAACACTAATACTGCCGCAAATTGCTAACACCAGATGGAGCTAACAAACCTAACAAAGAATCACGTCACAAAATGGCTTCACTACGTGGAGTAAACACAAATACACAAACATTATAAATAATACCACCGCAGATAAACACCAAACTTGGTATTTAAGTTCAGTATCTTCCAGAGATGCGACACGAATGTTTTCAAGAAAATCCCCCACCCCATATTACCCTTTACAGGGAACATTTTTGGAAAATTTTAATTTTCTCAAAAATGGCTCTAACTACTTTGATTAAAATATCCTATATTTAAGATACTTTCATGACAAATAAAATGTATACCTTGAAGTTTCCGGGAATGTCTCTAAAAGTGTTCTTCATCGTGAACGACGTTTGCATAACTGGTAAACCATAAGAGATAGACAAAAGTTACTACACAAAAAATGTAGATCGCGTTAAAATACACAATTTGTCATATACATTTTTTTGGAGTGAACCATTTTCGAGATATTGCTTGTTATTCCCTTAAATTTTCCAATACTTATACTTTTTCTCAAATGCGAATTCGTTATTCATTTTTTTGTCCTGGTAATGCAAAGAGAATGGAATACTCCACATAGTAACCAGCTCTTGAAATACTTGACTATCGCTTAAAACCTACCAATTCCCCTTGCATCTACAAGAAAATTAGCAATAAGATTAACATCTCGATATTCTCGATTAACGTGAAGCATACGGAGAATAAGCGTTTGTAAAAATAGTTTGTACAAAAGTAGAGAAACCCATGTGAGTGTAGCACATCAGATTTTTTAATCTAAGCTATGATTCAAAATTATAATATATACTATGGAGAAAAAGTGTAAGTTTAAAGCCCCTATAAACATGCATGTTCACGCTGTATAATCACTTGTTTCGATCCACTGATTCCATTTTGAAATTCAATAAGAAATATATGGAAGTTCATCCGAATGCAAATACCAGTAGTGGTCTTCACATCACACTCGTATTTTGTGGTTAATTTGATTTGATAGTAATAGTAATAATAGTAATAATAATAATAATAATAATAATAATAATAATAATAATAATAATCCATACTAATCAATTTATAGTAACATTGAAGAAATAGACTAATATCCTGTATTTATGTTTATAATATGGCCCACATGCCACATTGAGTTTCACACGTCTGGTCTGCATCTCGTTGCAAAACTGCTTGTCTGCCAATACACTGACACATGTTTATGCTACGTCTCTTTCTCAGCCCGGCATGGACGATGTCTGCCATCATTCAATCCCAACACAACTTTACACGATGATTCACTCAGTCTACATATGCGATGTAGGTACTTTCCACTAAGTAGATCTTCCAGATCCGCTACATTTGAGATGTAAGCATGATGGATTAAAACGAGACAGACATATTTACTGTCTCATCTTTCATCTTCTTCTTAGCTGTGATGTATGTTTCCGTCAGGCCATTTCAATTTACTCACTGAACGTGTCATTTCCACCACCCACTTGAAGTTAATGCTATCTACTCATACCATTTCCGCTAGTTCACTTTCTCTCCGTGAACTGGGTGAAGACTAAAATGATTTAAATCGTATGTAATTGATGGTAGTAAAAAAACATACACTTGTAAACAACATGTTATGATTAAATGAAAATAAACGAGACAGTGTTTTATGCTCATTTCAGAAATTATATGCAACATTTCTGCAGTAATTGAATACAACGTTTAAAAATTAGGCCAAGGAAATTTTTTATGTAGTTTCGGTAGTTTTAACCCTCATATACTTAAATAAATGGCATATTTTTGTAACTTAAAAACAAATGACACATAGTATATAAAATATTCATATCGTGTTGGATAATTGCTGAAAACCAACAAAAAGAAAACTCTATAGAAATTAGAAACATGTTAAAAACACTTTATTTACTAAGCAATACAATATTCCTACATTAAAATAACTTCCTTCCTCATTTGAAGACTTTCTACAAGAAAAAATTGTCGCGGTAAACTGTGGTGTTATCTTATTTGCTTGCGCCTGTTATTGTTTTACTATTTTGAATTTTGGATTCTTTGTCCTCCGGCTACCTATTATTACACAGTCGAGCAAATATCTCTTGAGCAGGGCGTGTAAACGGAAAGGAGTTGTTACTAAAAGATAACACTGATAAAAGCATTTGTTTTTACACCTTTATTGCCGTCACACTTAATTAATTTCACATATTTAATCTTGATACACGCCTGACTGAAACTATTATATTTCCGAATGTAAATTCAATCACTTATTTACCACGCACCATTAATTCGCATACTTCACATTTTTGTAACTAACTTTACGACGCGAGAGATTCTGTAGAACTGCGTAATGCGTACTTCATGAATGCTTCCTTAGAACTGCCTAACGTGTAACTTGTGAGAGAGATTTCTTAGAACTGCGTGATGTGTACCTCGTGAATGATTCTGTAGAACTGCCTGACGTGTAACTCGCGAGAGAGATTTCTTAGAACTGCGCGTAACTTGCATTTGGCTCAAGAATTTATACTCCCTCACCCCGATATGCCTAAACATTATAATAGAGCTGCTATTGGTTAATAAAGCGCGTCAACATTAGCGTCTATTTTATCAGCCAATCATAATTACTAAAACATGTTCTCTAGGAAAGATATTCCCTCCATTTCTAAAGAAAGACGCGCTACCCTGACGTCATTTGTTTGTTTCTTCTAAGTGATAAACAACTCATCCCATCGCTTCAGTGTTACCCACTCCTATTATCAGTTTCAGTGAGGCCGTGTAAATATATATCCTAACAATGCTTATAGCTAACAAACATCTAAAATCTTTGTCATACAATAATGTTAATTTACACTACAATCACTCTGGGATTCACAGTGTTGTGATATAAAATACTGCTTCAAAATATCTTCCTACAGTCCTACGAAAGCCATCCAGGAAGTAATGACCGCTTTACTTTAATTGCATAAAAATATAGCAAAGAAGAAAGAAAAAACATGTCACTTACAACATTGTAGCTTACTATATTTCTCTTGATCATCACCTACGTTATTTAAGGGTTTGTCGTATCTATCCACGGCCTTTGCAATTCCCGTATTGTAGTCTGTTGTCGCCAGTCCAAGAAGTTCGGACACTAAGCAAAGAACCGGAAAGGTTTAGGAAAGAAATCTGTAATTAATCTAGCGTTACACGTCTTTCTTGTACGATTTTGTTGTTCACTTGATGCTTCATTTCAACTGTGATGATTGATGGACGTACCTTTTCGAGTATCGTGTTGCACATTTGTTCGGCAATTGTCTAAATTTTAATATCGCTTTCTCACATTTATTTTGATCATTACTGTAGCACCATAAATTTCTTTTAGTTTACTTAAGATTTTGCAGGTTTCAACATCCGAGCATTCAAAAATCCAATACCTCTCATCTTATAGTCGACGAGCCTTGTTCGTCTTCAACAATCACAGAAAACATAATAAAATTTTTTTTTGTTTGAAACTCGCATAATGCTAAAAAAATGAGGTATTCATTCCACCTTGGACAGAAACCCGACAGTGATCTACGCAGCGGGAATGCGCAAACGGTCGTTACTTCCTGGATTACTCTCGTATACACAGGATGGAAGGGAACTAATTACATTCCTTCTAATATATACTTCATAGAGGTAATACAAAAAAAACAGTGTAACAGCATTTTGTTGTGTGATCAGCGGTTTTCCAAACAAAAGAAATGGCTTTCTTTTCCAAATTAGATGCTTTATTCCATGTATGAAGATATTAGTTTGTTATTGTAAGATGGACAGAGTAACCTGTTTCTGGCCTAGTTTCGGTAGAAACTGTGTGATATCATACAGAATTTTGAAATAATTAATCACTTTTCAAACAGCGTTTTGCAGACTTAATGTGGTTGGAAATATAGGCAACGTTGCTAGGTCAAGGTAGGTCAGTGTGAGAACCGGCTCCCGGATGTAAAAAAGCAGCATTCCTGAACTGGGAGGTGGGGGACTAGCGGTTTTGTTTTCCACACGACCCTTAATCCAAGCAAACACGACCACAGGATGGTATAATGTTTTGGCGAAATAACAAGTACAACTTGGTAGCTATTGGCCTACACTACCAGCATGGAAGCAATGCCTTCATCGTCCAATAAGCATTTCTCTGTAGCTGACTTATAAAGCATACCATGTTTATATCAGTTCCACGAGAAGTTAAGTTATTATTAGAGTAACATCGTACTACGCATTAAAACTCGCAGGCTTAATATAAAAGAACCTGAGGTGTGTTTAGTAGATAATCATACGTACAACACAAGGTTTACAAGATGCCAACCTTTTCAAAGTGAGTACCTTGATAATGTTTATCTACACTCATGAACCACGCACCATATAGCGACAGTGAAACCTGTTTACGCGCTTACCTACTTCTGGTTTTGAAAGGGAGAGTCCCACCCTCCCTGCCGCTGCAACGTTGCCAGCTTGTGCGTTTTATGTTCTCGAAAAACCTAAAATATATGCGGAGAAAATGATAGGATAAGAAAAATTGAAGGATACAAAATATGTTACAATTAATAGATCAGTAATTGCTTTAAGTTAATGAAATGACTTCCCTTCCACCGGTATGTACATCTCGCTTTGCTTTCTCTAAGCGCCAGACATTCCTTACAGTTTTAAATTACATATGCAGTAGAGTTCTTCGATTAAACAATAATACTTTCGAAGTGAACCTCATTTGCAAAATAATTGATACCTAAATCTTCTACAGCTGAAGCTTTAGAAGTACTTAAGAGTTGCAAACAATTTTCATTATGAAATTAATATACTTCTCAAAAGTACATCATAAAGCTGTAAACAAAGTAAGTTTCCGATTTTGGATAAATAATTGACGTAAATGTACATAGATTTGACCTCATAGCCCAGTCGGTAGAGCACCTGCCTGTTGTGCGAGGGCTTCGGGTTCGATTCGCGGTTAGGGTGGGAATTTTTCCCTAGCTAAGATTATTTCCTATCCTCCCCAAAGCCCGAAAGTATGAATGAGAGTGTGAATGTGTGTGTGATCTAAGGAATAAAACCCAAAGTTTACCAGAAATCCAACCCAATGACAAGCGAATACGCGTTAACACCTTTGCCTAAAGGCAATGATATGTTCCAAAGGAAATGCCGCCGATAATTGCAGTTAAAGGCGGAGTATAAATGGAACTTAAAAAACTGTATATAAAGGACAAGCCAGAGGGATGCAGCGACTTCTTATGGGACTGCATGGTGTTTCATGTAAAATCTGATGCTGAACTATTGCATGAAATGCAATACTTCCTCAGCTCTGACTGACGGGATAAAGAGACAAATTGTAATTCGACGTCTCTTAGCAAAAATTATAATTGTCAATGTGTGCTTATTCGGTGCTCCAGAAATATGCAAACCTGACACTCTCACCTTTCTGTAGATGACGTAAAGGAATGCTCGCCCAGTTAATGAACGAAAATGATGTTGCAATCACTTTCGTTCACAGGAGCATTCCTGTGAGAAATGCAATCATGGTTCTCAGCCGAAGTCTAGTACATTTAAGTAAACTTTCTGCTCTTTTCTTACGTGTTTACTTTCTCTACTACGTATAGTAAGTAGGGGAAGTATTGTATTCCACCCAAAAATTCGATACCGAGATTTCATCGGAAATATATGTATTGAGACTCCCTGAATTCAAAAAAAGCATTTTTGGAAACATGCCCGTGTGTGTGTGTCTGTGAACAGCATAACTTAAAAACGAACAGTCGGATAAACACCAAACTTGGTATTTAGGTTCAGTATCTTTCAGAGATGCGACACGAAGGTTTTTAAGAAAATCCCCCCACATTACCCTTCACATGGAACATTTTTCGAAAATTTTCTTTTTCTCGAAAATGGCTCTAACAATTTTGATTAAAATATCATATATTTAAGATACCTTAATGATAAATCAAATGTATATCTCCAATTTTCTGGAACTGTCTCCAAAAGTATTCTTCATTGTGAACGACTTTTGCATAACTGGTAAACCATAAGAGATAGACAAAATTTTACTACGCAAAAAATGTAGCTCGCATTAAAATACACAATTTATGTCATATATTTTTTTTGTTGAGTGAACCATTTTCGAGATATTGCTTGTTATTCCCTTAAATTTTTCAATACTTATTTTCACAAATTGGAATTCGTTATCCATTTGTTTGTCTTGGATATGCAAAGAGAATGGTGCTGCACCTAGCAACCAGCTATTAAGATATATGTCTATGCTTAAAGGCTACTGTAATTCTATATGTCCCTTGCAAATACAAAACAAGTAGAACATAGTAGGCCTTAAGCAATAGTCAAATATTTTTAGAACTGGTCGCTATGTGTAAAATGTAATTCTCTTTGCATGTCAAAAGATGGTTTCTGCAAATGTTTATCTCGATTAATATGAAATAGATGGAGGATAAGGTTTTGTAAAAATGGTTTGTACAAGAGTAAAGAAAGTCATGTGAGTGTAACACATCAGATTTTTTAATGAACAGTTCATCATGCTTGTTTCCTGAATCTTTAAGGCAGTTTTTATGATGTTCTAGTTTGGACCACTTCTTAATAGCCTCTCCTAATAAACACTGAGATGTTTCTAGAGCACACTCTGACCCAATAAATTGTGAAGCTGCTCATTATCTTGCAAATTTTACAACCTTTTCATTTATCTCTATGCCACTATGACCCCGCACCCATATGAGTTGAACTTCATTCTGTTCTGCCAAGCTTGTGAACATGTTTAGGCAGTTTAAAATCAGTCCTGGCGTTATCCTATGAGCACTTAGAGCCTTAAGAGCTGCCTGGTCATCTGAGAAGTTAAGGATCTGTTTACCAGTGTAAGCTCTCCTTAAGTTTTCATATATGCATTGAATGATAGCATAAATTTCGGTTTCTAAAGCAGTAGCATATTTACCCAAAGGGAAAAAAAACTTCTTGCAGTTTGATCTTGTGCCATATACTCCGGATCCTGTTCCTGAGCCAACCCCTGAACCGTCTATAAACCACATCACCGTTTTCTCAGGAGGCTTCCAGAGTTTTATTCGTCCAACGGTTAGGATCAATAATGACCCTGAAGTTCTTTATAAAGTGCTTAATTAGAATTACTTAGTCTGACCTCATCTCTAAAGGTGCATCTCCTATGTATTCCCTAATTCTTAGCAACCCGAGTCTCAAGAATTCTCAGTTGCTTAGCGTGTTGTAGTCTGTAGAGTGCTATTCTATGAAGAAGTATTTTATTATCTTTGTTGTCTGCCCCACGTTTAGGCGCCAATTTGAAGAATGTTGTGTTTAATTAGCCCCACGTTTTGGGCGCCAATTTGAAAAATGATATTTTTGTTACGTTGTTGTATGAGTTTGCACCACGTATGGGGCGTCAATTTGTAGTAGATTGTATTGAAGGAGATATATTATAGTTCAACCGTTGGGGAACCGAACTTGTAGTAGTTGCAACCGCACGTATAGTAAACTGTTTCCGGTAGCCTTCGCCGGAAATGTACCTTCAGGTGGCCTTTGCCTCAAGTTTAAACATAATAGCTTTGTAATTTGACTGTTTCTTTAGATATTATATATTTATATTTGCCTCGCCTGCGTCAGTATTATTGTTAGACATGGAAGTCTTGGCAGGGCGTGACGCGACAAGAATGTAGGCTTATGCAGATAAGTTTTAATTCACTCCTTTTTATTAACCCTTGACACAAATTAAATAGCACTTCACTGATATAGGGAACTGTGAGGTTCTTTTTATTAATTAATTACACTTTTTACCACGTAAAACCACTTTTCGTCTCACACGAATACATATTAAATCTCTCGAGGACGCCAAGCAACACATCCGGTTATTACAACTGTCTGCAGGCAACTGAATAGATTTCAACCGTATAAACTTGTAAATTTCTGTATTTCAAGTTTCTGATTGGCTAATCCTCCTCCAATAGAATACCTTCATTTAACTAAACCTTTTTTCTGGTTATTGATTGCCATTTTGAAACTGTCACTAAAATTTCATTATTGTTGCTCCAGGAATCACAAGTGGTACTGTTAAACTTTCTTACTTATTATTGACTCAAGGTTACCTCATGGTTACCTCTTTGTTAGCAACTTTTGACTTATTATTCTCACAGCTCCTACATTATTAAATTACGTAATACATTCATATAACATTATTGAACATGTATACTATAATATAAGCATATGTAATGACTGTTACATACACTTTACAAATTATTACATGCATATATTGCTTCAAGGCGGGCTGTTATTGAATTTGACTAAAAAATATTTAAGTGTTAAAAATACTGCCTCATCTTGTCTCCTTCATTACAACTAAATGCAATGGAGTCAGGTTCAAGAGTGTCTCAATTATTGCAGTTGAAGTTGCTTTCATGACTCCATACTAAGAGGTTGGTGTTGGAGTACGGGAAGTACATAAATGTAGTAAATGTTCAGTTTCTCATTCTGGTTTGAAGACAGAAAAACATGACGTTCCGGATAGTATAAGCAAAAGGGTATTTATAATGATATTTTTTGATATAAACTTTTTGGGTGGAATTCAGTACTTCTAATAGCATAATTAAGCGGCACAGAATGTAAAATATGTCAAGTGCAGCACTAATGAACACATTGCATTCATCTCACAACTAGTGCCACTGATAGCAAGAACATAACATTGCTTTCAAACACGAACGTCAGCATGCAATCGAAACTTGATGAGCTAAAGCCATTAAAGTCTGTCTACATGTATAACAGAAAAGCGCCGTGGTTATCGTGATTGTAATAATTTATCTTAATGTTGTAAATAGAGGAAAATGTGTGTATGTGGGGGGGATTTCGAAAAGTACTCAACATGTTTTGTTAATGCTTTCAGTATCCTTCCAGAGGCACATGTATATAATATTTCCCAACTTTGAAAAGTTGAGAAATTTAATGGGGAAGCTTCCTCATTCATGCCACCCAATTCAATTTCATTTCGTTTTACATGTGTATCAGAGTATATATCTTTACGTTTATTGTGAACATGGCAGATATTTAATAACTTTTAGGCCAATATAGTAAATGGGAAGCCTTATAATCCTAAAAATTCGGTTATTGAAAGGATATTGGTATCATATTCATATCGCCAAATTCCCTTTGGTTTTGTTTTCAAGCAGTAATTTTAGTATGATGACAAAATTGATAAACTTGGGTTTTAGAATCTGGTAAAAATGAACTAGGTACCCCAACATTTTCAAAAACTACCGCTAGTTTTATTTTGAACCCTTTGTTTACAAATTAGTACTCTTTGAAATATATAAATACAATTTTAAACATACCTAACATATTTTAACCCCTTAGGTATGTCAAAATCTACACTCTTTAACTCATTTGGTCAAACTGTTGTACAAATACATGAAAATATTGTACAAATACAGCAAAAACCATTGGTTGCCTACCTCAAAACTTCCAAAGAATACCCCAACCTTCATTTTCAGTCCTCTAGTAGTTTCAGTTCTTAAAAGCTATCCTTATGTAGACTGCTTTCGGGTTTTAAAACCTAGCTCTGACTTAGTACATATAGATTCTATTTATTTATTTTTTTTGGTATGGTTGGAACTTGTATCTTTACACTGTAGTAACAGGTAAACATAATAGGCTACCTTAATTTTAGTAGTTACCTTTATTCAAGTTTTAAATTCCTTACATAGAAATCTGCGTATTTAACCTATCGACAAAACGTTGTATAATAATATACTATAGGAACTGACAAATAGGATTAGGATTACGCTACGGGGACACCTAGCACCTCAACCCACACAGGGATATTTTGTGCATACACCCATGAAGGAACCGCAGGTGACGTATTGCCTGCAGGACCGGCTGACACATGCGACAATGACGCGCAGAGGTCCCTAACAGATACAAGCTTGACCACCCAGCCGGAGAGCTCTTAAGGTAGATCCACCAAGCCACCGGAGGGTGGCTCATAGGCTCCCCTCCAACGGAGACTGGGGAAAGCTCGACCTAGCAGTGGAGACTCGAGTGACATCCATCTAACGGGGCCGAGGAGAAGTTCCAACATGCAAGCCATCTGCGCCATCTGTCCACAGTCGTCCGACACAGCCCCAGAATCAACCTGTAACGTGAAATAGGAAGGTTAAATGAGAGGGAATGAGGGAGATAGAGATTCGGCGGAGTCAATGCGCCTTCCCAGCATTCGCCTAGTGACCCGGAGAAAACCCATGGATCAGGAAGGCGGCCGCGGAAATCGAACCCATCACCTCCCGAATGCGGGCTATAGACGCAACCGCCTTAGCCATGCCGCTCGGTTGGCAAATACATAAACTGATATAGTACTTCAAAATCTACTAATCCCTCATTTTCAATCCTGTAGTACCTTTATTCTTCGTTATTCAATCCTATATACATAAAAGTGTATCTTTGGCCAATCTGGACACTAACTTGTAAATAGTAGTTGATATAGTAGTCGACTAAAATTATCCTTAGAGGTGGTATACTTATATTTTCAATCCCTTGTGTACAAATCTCTACCATTTGTTCAATGCAGACAAAACCAGGACACTTAGTTTTAGGTCTCAGCTAAAATCATAGTTTATTCCCACCTTTCAGAAAATGCCCTATCCTTACTTTCAAACTCTTACTTACATAATGAATGCTCGATATAATTACTTACAAAAATATAAGAAAATCTAGCACCAATATGACCCTTAATATGCAGAAAATACTGATTCTCTTTTTATTGTACCATGCCTTATCAAATGAATATTGTATATGCATTCTGTAACTAAAAACTACTTTAGAAATATATAACAGTTATTGTCTGTCGTGTATTTACAGGGTCACTGTGACGAAGAAAAACAGTACTGTTGCTATAACGCTAAGGAAAACAGGGGACCGGGGTACGGTTCTGGCGTCTCCAAACCTCCACCCTTCATCAACAATAATAACCCCAACCGCCCTCCCCCTGGTCTCCCCATTGACAACAACAGGCGCCCTGGAGGTGGATATGGCGGCTTCGGAAGCGGCAGCTATGATCGTCCTGACGTGCTAGTAGGACCTGGAGGACCCACCGGGATCATTGGAGGTGTCAATAGGCCTTATGGAGGTCCAGAAGAGGATCTCTTTCAGAACAGACCAATCGACAGACCAGGATATGGTCCCTTTGTAGATGAGAATTTCCCAAGGCCACCGTATAATCCCTTAGCCAGGTCTGCTCTTACAGACTCCAAGAAAAACGGCAAGAAACTTTAACCTCGCAGATGTCAGTGGTGCTACCACTAATCCGTTTCCTTAAAATACTAATTAATTTTTCGTTTTAATTATTGTAAATATAATTAATTGAATTAATTATATTTTTAGCCTGGTCTTGGCTTGTTTTTAACATAGAGTCAACTGAAAAATAAATACCACAGCCGGATTTGACACGATTCTCCCGCTCTCGTACCAGTATGTTGTCACGGTAGCTCTATGGTTAGAGCAGCCGCACGGAGAGCGGGAGAACCGTGTTCAAATCCCGGCTTAGCATTGAACTTTTCAGTTGACTCTATATTAAAAAACATATTAATAAGAGCTAGATCAGAATAGCTCTGAATGAATTCTGTAAATAGCCAATGTATTATAGTGTTGTTGAGCATTGTGTTGAATCTCAGATGTGAAATCGTTTTATTAATAAAATAATTTATTAAATTATTTAATAATTTAATGTGTTTGATTTATATCCAAAGTGGTATCCCAAATCTATTAGCGTGCTATAAAGATTGAGATGAAATACAGCATCACGGCGGGAAAAGATTTCATATTACATTTACAAATAGGAAAGCGATGATTATGAGTAGTGTTTAATGGAAAATAATGGACAAATGGAATATCCTTGGCGAATTTTAGAGGTAATTAAAAGTATATATACAAATACTAAAGTTATAAACTTAGGCACATTAAACTCATAACCAATTATAGCAAACAAGGAATAATCAAGAATGCAGCTTTTCAGCCACTTTATTCGATATATATATATATATATATATATATATATATATATATATACTAGATAGACAGACAGACAGAGTTCAAGACCGACAGAGCAGCAACCCCAAGATCGGGGAATCTCTTCAGCCCTCCCACGCATACAACGAAGCTACTGCAGCAAGATTATCAAAAAATCTGGAAGTGTTTGATTTTTGGATAAATAACTCATATTAATGTACAATATACACAATTTTTGTTTCTATAATAAAGTATTCTGAAACAAAAAAGTGTGAACATATTGCTTACTATTGAATTTGTGAAAAATGTTACATGGGAAGTTTGTAAGAGTAGACCTGCAATCAAGTTTATGCTACTAAACATTTCTGTGTGATAAATATTTAAGTTATCTGATAACATCCGTCATTTGGCGGTTACTATGGGAAACTGCAGTTTCGAACGCTTAGGAGGCCTAAGATTCTTACCTCTCAAGCTGCTGGCTCGGGTTTGGATCTCAGCTGGCTTAAGACACCGAAATGTAGCTCTCTTTCGGGAATTCCTCACTACTTGCAGTCAATTTTAGAATACTATAGCAATTTATATTCCCGAGCTATTTACACATTCATTTTATACCTTTATTCATCGTTATATATGATCCCTAAGGTGAAAGAGTCGCTAAACCAAAATAAAAGGGAAACACAAGAGAGAGAATGCACAATAAATATGAACAAATGTATGAATCAAATATAAAACTTAAAATGTTTTCAATTTCGGAAAGTTATAAGGTAAACCGAGTTTATATATGCCTACCACATTAAATAAATTATTCTATGTGATTCATAGTCCCTTTCTCTTCCTCTACTTCTCCCTTTCTTAACCTTTATGAGTATTAAAATGCCCTTATTAGCGAATAATACATTTTTAAAGCACTACGAAGCAAAACAGGGAAAGAACGAATGGTACAGAAAGAAAAAGTAAACAGAAACACACCTAAGCGTACAACAGGATAATACAATCAAAGCTGCGGTTCCAATGGTTAAAACAATTAATCAAATAACCATTTTCCTTCATCTCGGACAAGTTCAGGTGATTACATCCAACAAATTTTCTGACAATAATACATTTTACATGTCGCTTTTATTTTAAGCAACGGTACAAAATAACACATTAAAAGAAAACGAAATAAAGCCACAGAAAGGGCTCTTCACTCTTGCTTGCAGTTCAAACTTTAGATCTTCAATAAACTCCGTTTGCTCGTTTGATTAACACTAACTGAGATATTACAAACGACGCAAGGAAAAAAAAAAGTTGCTGCATCACTACTACTCAAAGGGGCAGTGCAGGTACAAAGCGAAAGGTCACTGAGGTAGTGCTCCTGTCTTGCAAGTGTTTACGTGGTAGTTTCGTGCTGATAAGCATCGCGTGGTCGCCTGAATGCAGTTCGAACCAGGTCATTCAGACAAAAAGGTAACGTTCACCAATAATGAGCACACAAATATGGTTATGAACTGTGCGGAGAGGCACCAAAATGCAGCTGATGCTCGAGGGCTGTGTTCTGAACATTTTCAGATGCGACAGGTTTGTTTTCTTTTTCTTTCCTTTTCTTTTAAGTACAGAAATAGTTAAGGAGTGGTGGATCATTCTAGGTAAAACGTTGGCCTGAGAGGCTCTTACATCAATTCGTCCACCAAGGTGGACATGTTTTTGCATATGCCTATTATAAATAATTAATAAAAAATAATTTAATTCTAACACATTTTAAGGATAGAGAAGTATAATAAAATGGTATTTTGTTTAATCTTGTTAACTTTGTTGCACTCATTGGTGACATATAGTTGTACTTATTGTAGATTAACTGTCTTGGAACTAAATGACTTACACGTGTGTTCAGGTTTGCGCAAAGTGGCAATCCTGAATACTCGTTATGAGGGAATTGGTTATTAAATAACCTATAATATATCTCCCACACGCATATACATACATAGGTACTCTCACATTCAAACACCAGACTATGGGGATACTGTGAAATGTTTTTTTTAAAGAGAACTTTCTGGAGCCCAGCCATTAATCGCACCCGGAAAGCTCACATAGTAGACAGTTTCTCTATCGAATGAGCTCTTGAGCCAGTAAAAGCAGTTAAAGTGTCCGTCTTCAAGCATTGGCTTTCATTTACCGGTCTCCTCTCTGTTGGTATGGAGTCCCCTTTGCAGTTCTGCTTAGGCAAAGCTTTTGACATCCGCGCTATCTGCTTTAATCTAATTACAGCTAAGGACGGCTTGTGAGGCCACCTGGTATATGTATGTATATATATATATATATGTGTGTGTGTGTGTGTGTGTGTGTGTGTGTGTGTGTGTGTGTGACTTCTAAGCTCCGAGGGAGGAGTCTTCGTCAATTTAGATTATATTTCACTCTCCCGAGGGCTTAGTAAATGGGAATGAAGAAATTCATATGATTACTTTTCAAAGAGTACAAACAAATGCAGATTCCTAACTAATATAAATAACATAACCATTGTTAAACTTGTTTCATTTTATAGCTTTGATGTGAAACAACTGAAGACTGTAATCGTTCCTTTTACGTTGATTTTATCACTTTTGCCCATCACATTTACTCTCAAAGTAATACCTTCAGACTGTGAAAGATAGGTTTCATTCTAGTTAAAGAAAATTCCTCCAATTCAGCCGGAAATCCAACTCAGGATTTCTGTATTGAAAAATCACAAGGCTGATCACTCCACCATTAAAGCAGTAAACACCAAAACTTAGTGTTTCTAAAGTCAACACATGTTAATTGATTCATTTGATAAATTTAAAGATATGAGTTAGTTTATGTCACATGTGAATGAACAGAGTTTAAAGCTTCCCTTTATGGTTATTTTAATTTATTTTATTTTCTTTATGTCCACTATGGTATTCAAAATACCCTAGATGTACCTTAGAAAGATTTTAAGTAAAACCCTCATGGTGTAGTCAGTGAATTTATAACCATATGTACCCATTTAGCCTTTTCGTTATCTTCCTACCAAAAGTTGCGTATATTTCAGAAACCAAAATATCGCAGATATGTTAAACTTTCAAACATTTAAAGTATTTATTTTCTGTAAACAGTTCATAAAAATATAACTTTCTCGTTTCTCTACCAATAACATTCTCCTATATATCTATTATATAATATTCACAGAACCTAATTCTTTTATTACATTCTCTACAAGAGGTTCTTCTATCTACACTACCTTAATCATCCATATTGTATTTGCTTATAAAAATCATCAAATTAAGTTCTAAGTGCTTCAGTGCTTTAAACATATGACATTTATTCAAAATGTTACAGATAGTTTCTAGAAAATAAAGGAATATCAAACAATTTTCCATACAAAGGGTAATTTGGTGTGCAGTTAATTTTATGGAAATCGTATTGAACCCTCGGAAGATCCTGGACTTAAATATGAAGTATATTTATCCCAAATTTTCAGTCTTAGGCATGGTTTTCACACACACACACACACACACACACACACACACACACACACACAAAATACATGCGGACACACACACACACCCGCGCGCGTGTATATTTTCCCTAAAATGCATTTTTGTCTTATGGAAACTCAAAAGTAAGTATTTCTAGTGAAAATCCGCTATTAAATTTTTGGTGGAATGCAATACTTTTTCTATATAGTATAGGTATATGATAAAGAAAGTAATCGTAAATAAGACGTTGCTTTAGCGGATATCTCAGAAACTGTGAACCAATTTTGAAACAAATAAGTGCAAAAATTCCATAACCTGGAACCTTTTTAATACTGCGGAGCTTTAAAAAGAAAGAAAAGAAAACATCTGATGTGTTACACTCACATGAATTTCTCTACTCTTGTACAAACTATTTTTACAAATGCTTATTCTCCATATGCTTCATGTTAATCGAGATATCAAGATGTTAATCTTATTACTAATTTTCTTGTAGATGCAAGAGGAATATGGTAGGTTTTAAGCGATAGTCAAATATTTACAGAGCTGGTTGCTATGTGGCGCATTCCATTCTCTTTGCATGTCCAGAACATAAAAAAATTAATAACGAATTTGAGAAAAAGTGTATTGGAAAATTTAAGGGAATAACAAGCAATATCTCGAAAACGGTTCACTCAACAAAAAAATGTGTATGGCATAAACTGTGTATTTAAACGCGATCTACATTTTTGTGTAGTAAAATTTTGTCTATGTCTTATGGTTTACCAGTTATGCAAAAGTCGTTCACAATAAAGAATACTTTTGAAGACATTCCCCGAAAATTCGAGATATACATTTCATTTGTCATAAAAATATCAACATATGATATTTTAATCAAAATCGTTAGAGCCATTTGTGAGAAAATTAAAATTTTTGAAAAATGTTCCATGTAAAGGGTAGTCTGGGGTGGGGGGATTTTCTTGAAAACGTTCGTGTCGCATCTCTGGAAGATACTGAACCTAAATACCAAGTTTAGTGTTCATCCGATTGTTCGTTTCTGAGATATGCAGTTCACAGACACACAGACACACACACGGACATGTTTCCAAAAATGCTTTTTTTGGATTCAGGAGGTCTCAAAACCTGTATTTTCGGTGAAATCTCGGTATCGAATTTTTGGGCGGAATACAATACTTCCCCTACTTACTATACGTAGTAGAGAAAGTAAAAAAGGAAAAGAAATAATTAAAATAAGAAAAAGTTTCCAATCTGCTGAGTGGTTTGTGTTCTATTTAAATTTTAAATTCAAAGTGCCTTATAGTGCCAAAATTGAATTCAATGATTTTTCATTATTATTCAGTCAAGCTCCGCTAGTGCATAGCACTACAGCGTCAATATAAGCCAAAGAATAAAAATCTGATGTGTTGCACGCACATGTCTTTCTCTACTCTTGTAGGTACACACTATTTTTACAAACGCTTATTCTCCATCTACTTCATGTTAATCGAGCTAAATATTTGCATAAACTTATTGCTAATTGTCGTGTAGGTGCAAGGGGAATATGACGGGTTTCAGGATGGTAAACGCTTTTAAGAACTGGTTGCTATGTGAGGAATTTGATTCTCCTTGTCCAGGGCATAAAAAAACCAGTAACGGATTCCCATTTGAAAAAAGTATAAGTATCAAAAAATTTAAACAAATAACAAGGAATATCTTGGAAATGGTTCAATCGACAAAAAAAAAGATATGTGACAAATTGGGTGTTTTAATAAGCTCTACATTTTTTTTGCAAAACTTTTATCTATATCTTACGGTTTACCACTTATGCATAAGCTATTTACAATGAAGAGGGCTATTGGGGACATTCCCAGTAAATTCAAGATATACATATAATTTTTTATGAAAATATCTTAAACATATGATATTTTAATCAACATCGTTAGAGCCATTTTTGAGAAAATAAAACATTTCAAAAGCTGTTCCATGTAAAGGTAGCCTGGGGTGTGGAGATTTTCTTGAAATCTTCGTGTTGCATCTTTTAAAGATACTGTACCTAAATACTAAGTTTGATATTTATCCGGCTTTTTGTTTTTGAGCTATGGTGTTCACAGACACACACATGGACCGTTTTCCAAAAATGCATTTTTTGGATTTAGGGGGCCTCAAAACATTATTTCCGATAAATCTTGATATCGAATTTTTGGATAAAATACAGTACTTTTCCTACTTAATATACCTAGTGGAGAAAGTAAAAATTAATTAGTTTTTGTAGATTATTATCCAAAATAAACACTTTTAACACGTGTGGCATATTTTATTTCTTAGACAGCGCTCAAATTTGTAAAATATCAAAAATATAATGTTATATTGATTCATGAAACTAAGAGAAATCATGTTTAGAACAAGATCAACTCACATGTTTAGTGAGATTCTTGAAACAAGAGAAATGACATTGAAAAACGAGATCAACTCTCGTGGGCAGCGAGATGTTAGATGTTTTAATGTATTGTTGATTCACTAGCAGTCATTTTCAGTGAAATGTTTTCAACGTGTTTGGCCTTACATCAGGCAATGAAATGTTTAAATGCTATCGTATTCTTTCTGGATTTTTTGGGGTAAGTGCTCCGAGAGTTACTCTTTCTGATGCTTCTGCAATTTCAGTTTTCTCTAATTTCATTTCAGTTCCTTCTGAGTTCATATTTGCCACCATTTAATCATTATGTGGGTTATACTAGATACAAGAACAACGTTTTAGATCAAAGAAAGCACAAGGCTGGCAATATAAGGTATACATTAACTCTACAATGTTGCTTTTCGATGAAATAGAGGGATGTGCGGCTACACTCCAATGATGTGGCACCAATCCTATGATTCGAGTCCCTTTCCTGATTTAAGTTATTATTTAAGGTTGCATATTAGCGCTTAAAACGATTATTTGGTAGATTTATTGCTTATGATCCCCATATTATGTGTACATTTGCTGCATACTGTAGTACAATTTAGATTTTCATATTAAAGAAGAAGAATTGACGAGAAGCATAAACTGCCGCAACACCCACTGCATATTGCCAATTACAGTAGCGCAGTGAAGAGCGGTTGTTTGAGCTTCAAGACTCTTAAGAATTCCATTGAAAAAATTCTGATGTGTTACACTCACATGACTTTCTCCACTCTTGTACAAACTATTTTTACAAACTCGTATTCTCCATCAATTTCACATTATTCGAGATAAACATTAGCAGAAACGATCTTTTGACATGCAAGGAGAATTACATTCTACACATAGCGACTACCGCTTAAGACGTACTATGTTCCCCTTGTTTTGTATTTGCAAGGGCAATATAGAAGTACAGTAGGCTTTAAGCATAGACATATCTCTTAACAGCTGGTTGCTAGGTTCAGCACCATACTCTTTGCCACAGATTAATACTCTTTGCATATCTAAGACAAAAAACGAATAACGGATTCCCATTTGAGAAAATAAGTATTGAAAAATTTAAGGGAATAACAAGCAATATCTCGAAAATGGTTCACTCAACAAAAAACTGTATACAACATAAATTGTGTATTTTAACGCGATCTACATTTTTTGTGTAATAAAATTTTGTTTATCTCTTATGGTTTACCAGTTATGCAAAAGTCGTTCACAATGAAGAATACTTTTGGAGATATTCCCAGAAAATTTAAGATATACATTTTGTCATGAAATTATCTTAAACATATGATATTTTAATCAAAATTGTTAGCCATTTTTGAGAAAATAAAAATTTCGAAAAACGTTTTATGTAAAGGGTAATCTGGGGTGGGGGATTTTTTTTGAAAACCTTCGTGTCGCATCTTTAGAAGATACTGAACCTAAATACTAAGTTTGTGGTTATCCGACTGTTCGTTTCTGAGTTATGCTGTTCACAGTCACACACACGGACATGTTTCCAAAAATGCTTTTTACTTTCTCTACTACGTATATTAATTGGCGGAAGTATTGTATTCCACCCAAAAACTCGATACCGAGATTTCCCCTGAATCCCAAAAAAAGCATTCTTGGAAACATGTCTATGTGTGTGTGTGTGTGTGTGTCTCTGTGTGTGTGTGTGTCTGTGAACAGCATAACTCAGAAACGAACAGTCGGATCAACACCAAACTTGATATTTAGGTTCAGTATCTTGCAGAAATGCGACACGAACGTTTTCAAGAAAATCCCCGCACACCAGGTTACCATTTACATGGAACATTTTTCAAAAATTTTAATTTTCTCAAAAATGGCTCTAACGATTTTGATTAAAATATCATATATTTAAGATACCTTAATGACAAATAAAATGTATATCTTGAATTTTTTGGGAATGTCTCCTTAAGTCTTCTATATTGTGAACGACTTTTGCATAACTGGTAAACCATAGGAGATAGACGGCATTTTACTACAAAAAAATGTAGATCGCGTTAAAATACACAATTTATCATATACATTTTTTTTGGTTGGGTGAACCATTTTCGAGATATTGCTTGTTATTCCCTTAAATTTTCTAATACTTATACTTTTTCTCAAATTCGTTATTCATATTTTTTTGTCCTGGTAATGCAAAGAGAATGGAATACTCCACATAGCAACCACCTCTTAAAATATTTGACTATCGCTTAAAGGCTAGCAATTCCCCTTGCATCTACAAGAAAATTAGCAATAAGATTAACATCTCGATATGTCGATTAACATGAAGCATATGGAGAATAAGCGTTTGTAGAAGTACATTGTACATGAGTAGAGAAAGTCATGTGAGTGTAACACATCCAATTTTTTTATTCAGAGGGTCTCAAAACATGTATTTCCGGTGAAATCTCGGAATCGAATTTTTGGTGGAATACAATTCTTCCCCTAGTTACTATACGTATTAGAGAAAGTAAAAATTAACAATATATCAGAAAACATTTCTGAAAATTTAAATGAATGCATTATCTAAACCCTACTTTACAAGGGCATTCGCTATGTTGAAATTTGACACCCACTGATTTATATTGTTTTCTAATAAAAGGCAATCTTCCGCTGAAAGAAATATCTACAAAAGTATGGTAGTCGTCTTTTCAATTACGAGCTGGCCCCCGCTACATTATTTTCTTCGTATCGGCGCTCTTAGTGGACCTCCCACGCAACTGATCAATTATAAAACGCAGCCATGGGCATTCAAACTTTCGACTGCTATTTCCAGGGCTGCCAACCATGTAGACGCTTGGCCAAAATTCTTATATTATGTATATTAATTTTATGAAGAGAGACATTTTGGATTTTGATAGTTCTTTCACCATTGAAAAACACAATTCTTTCTGATGGACATGGTCTACAAAGCGTTTTATAATTTCATTTCATAAATTATTAAAATATTAAAAGGATTTACAAATTCCTTGTACTTGCACACGAAAACACTGAAGTTATAAAGAACTGCTGGTAAATAAGACTTTGACATTTAGTTGAAAATACCATAAAACAAAATAAAAATATTGTTACTCCACAGATTATGCATGTGAAATAAGATATTTCATTCCAAGCAGTATACAGAGTGGAAGGGATCTTATTACACTTTTTCCAATATATACTTCATAAAAGTATTACATACAACAAGTATAATAACATTTCGTTCTTTGATCAGCCGTTTTAAAAAAAACAGTTTTTGCTCCAAATTAGATGTTTTATTTAATGAAAATAAACGAAGATAATAGTTACTTGTAAGATGAGTAAACTATTTTTGACATAGTTTCGGTAGTAACTATGTGACATCATAAAGGGTTTTGTAGACGTAATGCGGTGTAGAAATCGGCAACCTGCAAACAGGTCAAGGTTGTTCACGCGATTTAACCCGTTTCTGGACGTAAACAAAATATAATGTACCCCACTTCTCTCCTTTACCTGAAGATTGACTAGCAGTTTTGTCTCTTAACCCAAACAAACACGACGAAAGAGTGATGTAATGTTTTTGGCGTAAGAACAAGTACAACCGTCAAGCTATTGGTCTACACTAGTACATTATAAATCAAAGGAATGCCTTTCAGCGGAGGAAATACGCAACAATGAGGGTGTCTTTGCGAGGGTACAACAACGAGGTATTGGTTAAAAAGATGTGAATCTTGCAGGTGCGCAAACGATGAACATTTTGAGCAATACCCGTGAAGTGGCTGATTCATTTGGTTTATTCTTTATTATTTTTCTACCCGTGTAAAAAGTATCATTTATTAAACTTTGTAAGAGCCTGATGATGTAGCCGTTTTATTTTTAAATGTCAGAAACATGGTTTGTTTGATTATATTGGAACAGTATCAATTGCAAGACGTATATGTTTAATGTTGAACGAGCTGATAAAAATATCCGTAACTTGTGACTTTAGGCTACAAAAGGCGTTATTCAGATGCAATATCAGGAGGTAACAGACCAAAATGTTTGTTTACTATCATGAGACACACGCCGTTCTGAAAGCGAAAGTGAAACCTGTTTACGTGGTGTCCTCCGACTGGTTTTGAAAGTGATTGTGACTCCCCCGCTACCATGTGTCGGCAACCCCTGCAACGAAAAACATAAAACATCTCCGCAGGAAATGGTTATAGAAAAAATGGAAGTTATAAAATGTGTTCTTCCATAACATTATATTTGTAACTGGTTTAAATTACTTTAATAACTTCCTTTTCAGCCGAAATATGTGTAGATAGTCACGATTTAGCAACTAAGGCACAGCAAAATAAAAGGGAATCAAATCTGCCCATGCCAACGTATTTTAATAACTCGCAAGTAAGAACGTTTCGTATGTTATAATTAAGATTATCTACTAGCAGCATATGCTAAATAGTGGAATAAAGTTAGACAACTGTGTCCTGCTAACTTAAGAACTCAGCAAATTGATGCTTTATAATTAACAACATTTATAAGCGGTAAAGTGAAGGATTAGGCATAAAAATATTTTAGATCATTGTACAATAAGTTCATAAAGGACGGGGATGAGGTAAATGAAATGAATGAAATCGTCATTCGACCTCAACGTCTGGCAGCCAGTCGTTATAAATGTCTATATACGTAAATAGCTTATTGTTTGTTCGGAGTCTTTTGAGCCAGGGAGAGGGAAAGGTAAAAACCGCTGGCACGCGGCCAGTTCGGCTTCGTGTGGCTGTACTTTGTTCTAACTACTGTGCCGACTGCGCAAATACCTTATCATGCCCTTCCACTGGCTCAAAGACTCCGAACAGACAGTACCTTCACCCTTGTATGAATGCGTTAAATTTCACATGCGATCATTTTTGGTTGGAGTAATACGACAGCATTGTGATATTTATTACTCTAAATGTTTGGGGAAGTAATTCTAAAAATGTACATAGGAGGCTATATCTATATAACTAAACTTAATTTACAACAATTTAACCAAACTTGAAGACAGTCAAAGTATGTTCAATCTCTTATATATAAAAATGCATGCCTAATAGTCGTAATTTGGGCGTTCTGCAGTAGCGAATTCCCCTACAAGTGTTAAATACTTCCTAGAACAATTCGGGCTTCGCCATTACTAATTACAGTTGCTCTTCTTCTTGAATTTTTGTCGATGGTTCGAGTTCATATCGACACTACAAATTAGTCAATCTTTTCCACGTGAAAACGAGAAACATGAGTCCTGGGAGCTAATTATACTTAGCAGGAGGATGTATGAAAGATGTTATGAGGTTAGCTGCATTCTTTTGTTCGTCGTCAGTTCAGATATCGCATATACGACTCGGTGGAAGTTTGCAGCACACTAGGGGAAACCCATCGAATCAATTCCAGGAATACTGTAATAAGAAACACATAAAAAGACCAGAAGCTGACCACAGTGGTCCATAATAGTTTTATATTGCGGTGTGTTTGTGAGGAACATGTGACGCAAGCCGATTTGCTCTTGTAATATGATCAACCAGAGTCGGATAGCTTGACAGAGTGGCCACTACAGGAAAATGATTACTTTCATGTTCGTTCTTTCTAGAGGCGCTGGTTCCGAGCATGAAATAATAGTTTTATTCTGGATATATCTTTGCAATATTTCATTAACACTGAGGCAGTATTTTTAACACTCTAATGATTTCAGTCAAATTATATAATAAGTAAATTCAACAACAGCCCGCCTTGAAGCAATATGTGTATGTAATAATTTGTAAAATGTATGTAACAGTAATTGCATATGCTTATATTATTGTATTCATGTGTAATAATATTATGTGAATATATTACGTAATTTAATAATTTAGGGGCTGTGAGAATAATAAGTTAAACGTTCTTAACAATGAGATAACAATGAGGTAACCTTGAGGCAATAATGAGTTTGAGAGTTTAAATGTTATTTGTGATTCTTGGAACCAATAATGTAATTTTAGTGGCAGTTTATAAAATAGCCAATCAACAACCAGAAAAATCTTTAGTTAAATGAAGGTATTCTATTGGAGTAGGATTAGCCAATCAGAAACTTGAAATACAGATATTTACAAGTTTAGACGGTTGAAATCAGTTCAGTTGCCTCCAAACAGTGCTCATAACCAGACGTGTTGCCTGCAGACAGTGCTCCTAACTGGATGCGTTGCTTGTGCGTCCTCAAGAAATTTATTGCGTAGTCATGTGAGAGGAAAATAGTATACGTGTTAAACAGCGCAAGTATTAAATAAAAGAATGTCACAGTTCTCTATATCAGTGAAGTCCATTTTATTTACGTCAAGGATTAACAAAAAGGAGTGAATTAAAACTTAAAAATCTGCGTAAGCCTACATTCTAGTCGTATCACAACCCTGCCAAGACATCCATGTCTCTAACAATAATACTGACGCAGCCGAGGCAAACATAACTATATAATATTTAAAGAAACAGTTAAATAGCAAGGCTATTATTTTTAAACTTGGGGGCAAAGACCACCTGAAAGTACATTTGGGGCGAAGGCTACCGGAAACTGTTTACCATACGTGTTATTGAAGCTACTACAAGTTCAGCTCCCCACAGCTGAAATATAGTACAACTCCTTCAATACAAACTACTTCAAATTGACGCCTAAAGCGTGGTAAAAAATAACGTAACAAACCATCTACTTCAAATTGGGGTCCATAAGTGGACCTGAATAAATCACTTCTTCAACACTGATTTAAACATATTCTTTTTCTAGCATATTACGCTGTCACAATTACTGTTACAAGGCAAATTACATTTGGAAAACCCCATACCAATGTTATCTACACTAAAATTATGAAGGGAAGCGTTTGGACACGCGCGGTTAATAACAACGTTCAACATAATCTTCCCAACCTAAACTACTATTTACGTGAACAATTTTCTGATATTTTTAATTTTTCAAAATTTTCTCTAATAGTTTTGATTATAATATCATATCTTTAAAGTGGCAACACACGCGACTGCACGCTTATCAAACACACAAGTTGGCACGATTTGGTTGCACAATTGACTCGTCACCACACGACACAAGAATGCTTGACAGAGCGAGTTTGTACTTCAAACATGTCAAGCTTAGACAAGAATGTGCTTGCTTTTGGTGCCTTTCCCTATTTTTAAAAGAAATAAAAACGTAGCATTTGGTTAAGGCTGGCTAATGAAAAGCCTTTTCTCATATTGATCTATTCAGTGAATTGAAAATAACTATTATAAGCCAGAGACAAGGCTGACTTCCGTAACTTTTAATGAATTCTTCGAGTAATTCACAGTTTCTCTTCTGCACTTCGCCAACCACTAAACCATCGCATACGTATTTTTCATTACTAGAGTTACCTCGCGACTAGCACAAGCTTATCCCCACGCACGCTCAATTTTGCTTGCGCAAGCATGCCATCAAAATATTTGCGTAAACTTATCATACAGACGTTCAAGCCTACAGTTGCGCGTGTAGCCGCTTTAAGATATATGCTGAAATGGACTGGTTACGGAGGGGACTCGGCACTGATCCACGCATGGGATTTTGTACCTACACCCCACAAGGAGGCCTACCCGGGAGGAAGGATGAGGCGAGAGGAGACACCGGGCGGCCGGAACCAGGAGTGATGGTTCAGGAATAGCACGGTCCCTAAGTTTCTAGATATAGATTCCCCGGCAGACGGACATACTGTGGACCCTACCTTGTACAGAGGGGGTACGGATACCTCCGACAGCCAGCCGAAAGCCGAGGGACAGAGAGAGTCACAAGAAGCATCCTTTTCCCTTGCCACGCTGCATCGAAACACCATCGCCGACACCTTCAACCCTGAAATAAATCGAGGGATGAAATGGAAGGATAAGAAATTCGGGGGATGTGAGAAGCCTTCACAGCATTCGCCTGGCGCCCCGGGAAAACCTCCGAAAAAACCTAAGGGTCATAATGTCGGCCATGGGAATCGAACCCACGACTTCCCGAATGCGGGCCATAGACGAAACCGCCTGAGCCATCCCGCTCGTAACATGCTGAATAATAATACCTACACCTTGAATTATGTATGAATAGCCTGTAAAGTCCTATTCAAACTGAATTAGCTTTTTTATAATTTTGTATAACTAGGAGAATATAAGAGATACAAAAATTTACTTCAGGAAAAACTATAAGTCTCTTTAAAGCATATAATTTGCGCAAAAATGTTTACATTGCGTTTAATTATTTTCAGCTAATGGAACATGCTTGAAAGTTTGTAGTTCCTACCTTTTCTTTCCTTCGTAAGAGTTCATTGTTACACTTCCTGGGTTTATCTGTCTTTAATTCTGATAAATATATGACTTCTTAAGTTATACCTGCAAATTTGTTGACTGTACCAAGTCATTTTTATTTTATCGTGACGTTAGTTATTTTCAAGACATTTCTTTTATGCTTTTCATAGAGTAGATACGTCACTTGAAGGTGTGCTTAAAATTTTGCTATTCTTTGTCCTTTTCCTTCATAAAAGGCATTTATTATAACTTTTGCCTTATTTTTCCCGTTTATCTTGCTTTTGTGTTCTTGTGAAACAAATAATGCTACACTTCCTTATTGAATCCTTGATGCTTTTTATAAAACATCTGAATGTTGTTTCCACAACTTAGCAAAGAGTTAAGTTGAAATCCTAAATATATATCGCGAATGACGTAGTAAGGATAGAAGTATCACTTTTTGTAGTACTACTTATAGTATTTAAGATATGTATTAGAATTGTTGATGGGTAGAGAACGTTGATGGAGTATACCACATAAGTTTCTTTACATTCCTGCAGCCGCCGCAGATTTTGGGACATCACAAAATTCAAGTTGGGAACCCCTGTAATAGAGAGTCGGTATAACAAGGCTGCTGTTTTATCGACAAGTCAGCAATCTCGCCCTCACGTAGTTCTAAACTTAGCCGCGGTAATGCAAAATGCAACAAGCATCCACTCTGATATTTATCATATCAAAAATTAGTAAATAACAATTACGGAAATAAAAATATCCTGATAAAATTCAGCTTCTTTCAGTGTGTAGAACCTGCACTAACCAGAAATACTTAGAAAAGGTATCAAAAACTAACCTATAATAAGGAGTGCTTATTTTTTGTTATAGAAATGGGGATAAGAGAAAGAAAAATTCTGTATTACACACACAACATTCTCTATCCACATAATCCTTTACAGTATTTACACAAAAAGCGATTATGTTACACCAAGATGATTACTAGAAATAATCTCAAACTACGGAATGTGGATGATCACGCACTTAACATAAAATACAAAACACCACTTTTCGTACATCATAAGTATTATGTTTTTAATAGAACTCAGGTGGGAAAAATTAATAAGAATCGCATAAGATGCGTTATAAATACTGCATCACAGTTCAAGCTGATAAAACTTAAATATATAACAACGAATATTTCGAACACCGCTAATGCTACAGAAAAACTTATTTTGCATTTTACGGTCTCTGTGTGTTTAGTATATTATGTTTTCGTCTCTGTATTATAGTTTACCAGTTACGCAAAACGAAACAAAAATCTCATGCGTTACACTAACATGACCTTCTCTACTCTTGTAAAAATTAATTTTACAACGCTTATTCTCCATCGACATCATGTTAATCGAGATAAATATTTGCAGAAACTATCATTGCTAAATTTCGTATAGGCGAAAGGGGAATATAGCGGCTTTAAGCGATAATAAAATATTTGTAGAGCTGGTTGCTATATGAAGCATCTCATTCCCTTTGCATGTCCAGACATAAAAAAAGAATAACGAATTCCCATTTGAAAAAAGTATAAGTATTAGAAAATTCAAACAAACAACAAGGAATATCTCGGAAATGGTTCACACGCAAACAAAATGTATATGGTATAAATTGTGTGTTTTAACGAGTTCTGCATTTCTTTGTGTACAAAAACCAAGTTTTGGGATATGCTATTCACAGACACACAGAAACACAGGCATACAGACACACACAGACCGTTTTCTAAATGTGCTTTATTGGATTAGAACATATATTTCCGGTGAAATCTCAGTATAGAATTTTTGGGTGGAATGCAATACTTCCCCTGCTTAATATACATAGTAAAATTAGAATTAAAACTCTTCAAAAACCCTACAGATAATGCAAGACATACATTTCATTAGTTATGTATTCTATGCATATAAAATTTAGTCAAACCGTAAGGAAATTTTAAGAAAATCAAAAAATAACGAAATATTTTCAATGGCAAGGTTAGTTTGCGGTGGGACATTTTATTTTATTACCTTTTCTACTACATATAGTAAGTAGGGGCAGTATTGTATTCCACCCAAAAATTCGATACCGAGATATCACCGGAAATATATGTTTTGAGGCCCTCTGAATCCAATAAAGCATTTTTGGAAACATGTCCGAGTGTGTCTGAACAGCATAACTCAGAAACGAACAGTCAGATAAAAACCAAACTTGGTATCTAGGTTCAGTATCTTCCAGAGATGCGACACAAGGTTTTCAAGAAAATCCCCCTACTCCAGATTACCCTTTACATGGAACATTTTTCGAAAATTTTAATTTTCTCAAAAATGGCTCTTACGATTTTGATTAAAATATCATATGTTTAAGATGTTTTCATTACAAATAAAATGTATATCTTGAATTTTCTGGGAATGTCTCCAAAAGTATTCTTCATTGTGAACGACATTTGCATAACTGGTAAACTATAAGAGATAGACAAACGTTTACTACACAAAAACTGTAGATCGCGTTAAAACACATAATTAATGTCATATAAATTTTTTTGTTGAGTGAACCATTTTCGAGATTTTGCTTGTTATTGCCTTAAATTTTTCAGTACTTATTTTCTCAAATGGTAATTAGTTATTCATTTTTGTTTGGCTTTGATATGCAAAGAGTATTAATCTGTGGCAAAGAGAATGGTGCTGCACATAGCAACCAGCTATTAAGAAATATGTATGTGCTTAAAGGCTACTGTATTTCTATATTGCCCTTGCAAATACAAAACAAAGGGAACATAATACGCTTAAGCAATAGTCAAATAGTTTTAGAACTGGTCGCTATGTGTAAAATGTAATTCTCTTTGCATGTCAAAAGATCATTTCTGCAAATCTCGATTAATATAAAATAGATGGAGAATAAGAGTTTGTAAAAATAGTTTGTAGAAGAGTAGAGTCATGTGAGTGTAACACATCAGATTTTTTTTATATATTAATTAAACGTTTTGCTTTTTGCTGAAGCTGTTTACAAACGCACCTACACACATACAAACAGGTGCTTTTCTAAAACCTTGTGTTAGGGTTCAGTGCACCTCAAAACGCGTATTTTCACTGATCCCTCAATATTGAATGTTTTGGATGGAATACAATATTTTCTCTATTTAGTGTACGTAACGGATAAAGAAAGTAGGAACCACTAAAACTTAAATATACAAATCTTCAGGAAGACAATAATTTTTTAAGGAAAATATATAACGTCGTAGTGGAGGATTAAGAGAAACAAAAATAAGAAGAGGGGGAGGGGAGGAGGATGAAACCTGCTGAGGTTCAGGACCTCATTAATTAATCAAAGAGCTTATAAAAAGTCCTCTTGCAAGGAGTTTCTTGGTAGAAATATAACAATATCCCTTTATGCTATCCTTTTCCATATCTTTATTGGACGTGACAATCAGAGGATGAATCAGAACAAACAAAACTGCCACCAGAGGCCAGATCATGGATCGTGGCTTATCTTAACGATATGTTTAACAAACAACCTGAATATGAATTGCTCGATGTTTCGAGTAGCCTCTCCGGGATCAAGTCTTCCGCTGGGATGAATCCCAACATTTTCCAGTGTGCTGGATCGGATGAAAGGAATTCAAGTCACGTATTGGAACTACAAGGTAGCTAAGTGGTTAGAGCGCCGACATGGTAAGCCAAAGATCCGTAGCGAGGGATTTTTCCTATTTCATGTACCCTTTCTACCCAATCTTTACTTTCGTGAGGTTCGAGAGAAAGAACCACATCAATTTATACCGGTGCAAGGGAACAGAAAACAATTCTTTTAAACGCGTATGCAAATTGAGGCAGTGTTTTTAACACTTAAATAATTTCAGTCTAGTTATATAATGTATAAATTAAATAACAGCCCGCCTTAAAACAATATGTGTATGTAACAATATCTAAAAAGTGTATATAACAATGATTGCGTATGTTTATATTATTGTATCCATGTGTAATAATGTTATGTGAATATATTACGTAACTTGACGCAGTATTTTATATCACAACACTGTGAATGCCAGAGTGATTGTAGAGAAAATTAGCATTATTGTATGACAATGATTTGAGATGTTTGTTAATTATAAGCATTGTTAGGAAATAAGTTTACACGACCTCACTGAAACTGACAATAGGAGCGGATAACAATGAGCGAGGGGGTGAGTTGTTTATTAATTAGAAGAGACAAACAAATGACGTCAGAGTAGCGCGCTTTTCTTTAGAAATAGAGGGAATATCTTCCCTAGAGCATATGTGTTCGTAATTTTGATTGGATACAAAAATAGACGCTAATGTTGGCGCGTTTTATTAACCAATAGCAGCTCTGTTATAATGTTTAGGCATATCGGGGTGAGGGAGTATAAATTCCGTGCCAGAGACAGGTAACGCACAGTTCTATAGAATAATTCAAAGTTACACGTCGCTCAGTTCAACAGAATCATCCACGGGTTACACGTCGCGCAGTTCTACAGAATCTCTCGCGTCGTAAAGTTAGTTAAAAGATGTGAAATACGCGAATTAATAATGTGCGGCAAATAAGTGATTATAGTTACATTTGAAAATATAACAGTTTCAGTCGGGCGTGTATCAAGAGTAATTATGTGAAATGAATAAAGCGTGATGGCAATAAAAGTGTAAAAACAAATTCTTTTATCAGTGTTATCTTTTAGTAACAACTCCTTTCCGTTTACACATCCTGTTTAAGAGATTTGCTCGACTGGGACAGCTTATAAAAATAGCCAATCAACAACCAGAAAAACTTTAGT
The DNA here is from genome assembly GCA_030765065.1 of Deroplatys truncata. NCBI lineage: Eukaryota > Metazoa > Arthropoda > Insecta > Mantodea > Mantidae > Deroplatys > Deroplatys truncata. The sequence continues at coordinate 66,425,502 of CM060979.1, forward strand.
TAATTACAGGTATTCTATTGGAGTAGGATTAGCCAATCAGAGACTTGAAATACAAAAATTTACAAGTTTAGACGGTTGAAATCAATTCAGTTGCCTGCAGACAGTGATTGTAGCCGGATGCGCGATGCGTCCTCGAGAGATTTTATACGTATTCGTGTGAGACGAAAAATAAGCTTACGTGTTAAAAAGTGTAATTAATTAATTAAAAAATCTCACAGCTGTCTATATTAATGAAGTGCTATTTAATTTATGTCAAGGATTAATAAAAAGGAGTGAATTAAAACTTAAAATCTGTGTAAGCCTACATTCTTGTCGCATCACGCCCTGCCAAGACGTCCATGTCTCTAACAATAATACTGACGCAGCCGAGACAAACATAAATATTAAATATTTAAAGAAACATTTGAATTACAAAATTAATATTTTTAAAAACTTGGGGCAAAGGCCACCTGAAAGTACATTTGGGGCGAAGGCTACCGGAAACAGTTTACTATACGTGCTGTTGCTACTACAAGTTCGGCTCCCCAACAGTTGAAATACGTTATAACTCCTTCAATACAAACTACTTAAAATTGACGCCCAAAGCGTGGTGCAAATAACGTAAAGAAAACAAACTTCTCAAATCGGCTTTTCCATACGTGGAGCTAAATAAATAAACAACTCCAACAAAACACCTTCTTCAAAATCAGCTAAATGTATCTATAATGCAATTTATGGTATATGAGATTAAAATAATATTTTAATGCTGGGTGAAAAATTTAGCGCCCTTACTTAAATCTAACCTAGCCTAACCTAAGCTCAAGGCTTGTCGAGAGTGATAATTTCCAACAACTATTAATATGCTTTAATGTCGTGTGGCATAAATATTTTATACGCTAGTAAAATGTAAACCATAATAATTATTTTAATTAAATTTATAGATTTAATTTTGCTGGATAGGAACATGTTGGCCCAAATGTTTGTTGATTATTTTAGAGATAATGGATATAAGCAAATTGATGGAGGATAGTATAACTGTAAACTGAAATTGTACAAGGGAGAAATGTTTATTCCTGAACAAGTTCTAATGGAAGCTCAGAGCGCAGCGAATTTATTGATCTTTAAAACGTCTGTAGTATTAACTAAAGGCTAGTTTCAGAAATGAAATAAAAATATTTTAGTAATGGATTAAAACATTTTAATTCACTACGTTAAAGTTAAATTGAGTTTTATTTATGGACGCCCTTTAACTGCTGTGGTCTTTAGCCTCCCATTCTATATTGGGTGTGAAAGACCGATAATTTTGCTCAGACCTCCTTATAGGCTTGAGGTTCTTTTACGTGCCGACTTTACTTCCCTTCCGAAGGAAGTCAGCATGGTAAGCACTACACCAAGGAGGACAACTAATTCACTGCCTAATTAAAAACATGTTTAAGTTGCTAGGAACGGCGAAGAAAACGATAGTTTATATGGCAGTAGCTGATAAAACCTATTATATTTTTGTGCGTTTATAATCACAGTTGGGATTTTTAATAAACATTGAAACACGCTGCATAATTCCAGAAGCATGCTTTAAAGCAAGGGTGGCGACAACGCCTTCCTTCCGGAGTCACCAAATATGCAACATGCACTGCGTTACTCAGCAGCATGTGAAAAACAAAGGGACAGTGCCAGAGAGGGAACGGCGCCTACGAGTCAAAATGACTCGCGAGTCCCGTTTTCGCCACCTCTACTTTAAAGGAAATTACGTAGCCTAAGTTTAATGATAAATTTTCATCCCGTCAAACGCACAGCGTTACCAGCGTTGCTGTAGTAAACAGAATTACTCCATTTTTATTTATCTACTATTTAACGGTATGTAGAGGAAGTATTATATTTTACCGTAATTATTAGATAGAGGAAGTACTCCATTTTAACCAAAGATACCGAGCGGGATGGCTCAGACTGATAAGTCTTGGCCTGCATTCGGAAGGTCGTGGGTTCGATTCCCGGCCGACCTTCCTGACCCATGGGTTTTTTCGTGGGTTCCTCCAGGTCGCCACGCAAATGCTGGGAAGGATCATTACATCATTGAATTTCCTGTCCCTCCATTTCATCTCCATTCTCATTTGACTTCACCTTTCATCTGCTTGATTTCTTTCAGGGTTGCAAGTGTCGGCGGGAGGTCTCGCTGTATGCATCGCAGGGGAAAAGGAATTTCTGAGGGCTCCCGGGCCCCCAGGGAATGTGTAAGCCCAGATGGGTGCCGGCTACACCAATAGCACCCGGGGAGTTCAAATTTGTAAATGGTACGGACCCTGTCCTCTGCCTGTCGTGCCTCCTGCTCCGGGTTCCTCCCTGGGCCGCACCGTTAGGGGCCTAGGCACAAAATATCTTTGTAGATCGAGGTGCTGCGTCCCCCTTAGCTTTAGTCCTATCCAATCTTACCCTTATACAAAGATTTGACGTCGAGATTCCACCGAAAATGCTCCATCCTTGAACCCAAAAATAGGCATTCTTAACTTAAAAACCGTATGGGTGTGTGAAGTTCAGCATTCTTCAAGAACGTGTCGTGAACATTTTTTAAGAAAATTATCCCACTCAAGCTACCCTTTAAAATTTTTTCCTTATTTTTTATTATCTCAAAAATATTTCTAACGATTCTGATTAAAATTCCATATGTTTCAAATATTTTTACGGCTAATAATACGGGATCCTGAATTTCCTCTTTGCTTACATTAGTAAACCGTAATACATAGCCAAACGCAGATGTGATACATTGACATGACTTTCTCTACTTTCTATCGTTTATTAGTGGGTACACAAACTAGTCTTACTAAAGCTTATTACTTCTCTACTACGTATAGTAAGTAGGGAAAGTATTGCATTCCACCCAAAAATTCGACACCGAGATTTCACCCGAAATACATGTTTTGAGACTCCCTGAATCCAAATAAAGCATTTTTGGAAACATGTCCGTGTATGTAACTGTGTCTGTGAACATGATAACTCAAAAACGAAAAGTCGCATAAATACCAAACTTGGTATTTAGGTTTAATATCTTCAAAAGATGCGACACGAAGATCAAACCGCCCCGCCCCAGCCTCCCTTTATATGGAACACTTTTGGTAATTTTTTATTTTCTAAAAAGTGGCTGTAAATATTTTTATTAAAATACCATATATGAACGATATTTACATGATAAATGAAATGCTTATCTTGAAGTCCTATGAAGTCCTCTCCATTTGGAAGGAGTCATGTATAATCTTGTATAACTGGCAAATGTTAGGTGATAGACGAAAACGTGATACAAAAACAACGTAGATCTCTTTAAAACGCCACAATTTATGCAAATAATTTCTTGTGGCAATAGCCATTTCCGAGGTATTTGCTATTAATGGTTTAAATTCTTCAATACTTTCTCATTTTAAAGTTCTTTCGATATTCAGTTGTATCTCGAAATGTACACAAAGAGCATAGAATTCTAAGGCCGGTACATAGCGTCCAGTTCTTAAACATTTGACTACCGATATTCCCTTCATATCTATAACGAAATATGTAATGCAGTTATTTTCGGAATGTTTTATCTCGATTAAAATGCAGGAAGATAAACACTCGTAAACATAATCTGTATATCTACTAATAAGCGCTAAAGGGTACAGGAAGTCATGTGAGCACATTTTTTTTTCATCCTCCTCATTTCCCGTCCTGTATATCTAGCTTTATGTCTTTATTCATAAGCCCTTTTCCATATAACTTTGCTTCGTATTTCTTAACATTACTTGCTCTAATCACCTCTAATTGGCTGCTATCATACAATAGTATTTTGTGCGATATTAACATGGTAGTTTGCCTTAATATTGTAGCGGACCAGGTTGAGCATTGAGAATTGCAACATATTTCGTTAACCAGCGCAAGTGTGGAATTCAGGTTAACAGAACACGTCCACGCTGCACAACGCCGAGTCAGCGCTTCTGTATGTATTTATACTACAGGGTTTTGACTCGGTCGCGGGAGTTGCTACGCGAGAGTTGCCACGAGAGAGTTATCAGAGAGTTGCCAGAGAAATGCCAGGCAGTTATCAAAGAGTCGTCAGATCATTTGTCAGACTCGCCACCAGTTAACCAGGTAAGCATGCGTCTCATCTAAGTTCTATTGACTTGCCGGGGCTTCACCCCAAACTGAATGTACGCACACTTAAAGCAACAGTATAATACATTGGGCCAATGCATCCCCTGTTCATCATTTAAATACCCCCTATCCTAGAACGCCACCCTGGCCTGCCTACCACCCCGGTACCAAAGCATCCCCCCCTACCTCTGAGCTACCAACCCACCTGTGTAATCACCTACTGCGGGGGTAACCATCCCCGTGGGGTGTTACAATATGTTCAAACAGAACTGTCAAATTTAAATTTTCACAACAAACGAACGATTCAAATATATTACGTAACATAGCATCCGGAATGGATAAGAATTATTATCAACAAGCACTAGGTAGGAGAATAATGATTACAAGGCGTTTTATCGCCGGCCTTGCATTGCACAAGGCGTGTTTGTTCTACGCAGCCAAAATGAAGAAGGTAATTTATTAGCCCCACGTTTTGGGCACCAATTTGAAGAAGGTGTTTTGTTGTATTGTAATTTGCCCCACGTATAGAAGCCAATTTGAAGAACAGCTTTTCTTTTACGTTGTTTGCAACACGTTTTGGGCGTCAATTTGAGAAGATGGTTTATTACGTTATTTGCACCACGCTTTGGGCGTCAATTTGAAGTAGTTTGTATTGAAGGAGTTCTATTATATTTCAACTGTTGGGAGCCGAACTTCAAGTTTGTTTGCAACCGCACGTATGGTAAACAGTTTCCGGTAGCCTTCGCCCCAAGTTTAAAAAAATATTTGCTTTGTAATTTGATTGTTTCTTTAAATATTATATATTTATGTTTGCCTCGGCTGCGTCAGTATTATTGTTAGAGACATGGATGTCTTGGTAGGGTTGTGGTGCAACAAGAATGTCGGCTTACAAAGATTATAATTTTTATTTCACTCCTTTTATTAATGCTTACACTACTTAAATAACACTTGACTGATATAGAGAGAGAGAGAGAGAGAGAGAGAGTGTGAGAAATTTTTATTAAATACTTGCACTTTTTAACACGTAAACTATTTTGGTCTCACACGAATACACCAACTGAATTGATTTCTACCGCCTAAATTTGTAAATTTGCGTATTTTAAGTCTCTTATTTGCTAATCCTAGTCCAATAGAATACCTTCATTTAACTAAACATTTTTCTGGTTGTTGATTGACTATTTTATAAACTGTCAAAAATTACTTTATTGCTTCCAAGAATTACAAGCAGTATTGTTAAACTTTCAAATTCATTATTTGAATTCATTCAGGTTTACCCCATTGTTACCTCATTGTTAGCAACTTTTAACCTATTATTCTCACAGCTCCTACATTATTAAATTACATAATACATTCACATAACATTATTACACATGTATACAATAATATAAATATATACAATGACTGTAATATACACTTTTTATATATTGTTACAGACACATATTGCTTTAAGGTGGGCTGTTATTGAATATATGTTATATATATTATATAATTAGACTGAAATCACTTGTGTTAAAAATACTGCCTCAATAGAAAGACAATTACAATATGTGTTATATCTTCACGATTCTTGAATCACAAAACCAGGTTTAAATGTTGTTTGCATCATGAAATATTTCCATCACTACACTGGAGTTCAAATTATAGGGAGCAAAAGGATAAACACCCTAACAGAAACATGTATATGAATCTAAAATAAAAATTAGTTTTATTTATGGACGCTCTTTAACTACTATGGTTCTTAGCGTCCCATTCTATATTGGGCGTGAAACACCTGTAATTTTGCTCAGAGGCCTCTTTATCAGGCTTGAGGTTCTTTTACGTGCCGTAAATCTACGACACGGGACCACCGGCTTTACTTCCCTTCCGAAGGAAGCCGTGCTAACGATTTTTACGCCCGAAAAAATCCATCGCCCTCCGCCGGGTTTGAACCCGCGACCTTGGGAACTAGAGGCTAGCACGGTACCACCAGTCCACGGAGGACGACCTATATGAATCTATCTCGCCCTTTGAAAAATGCCACATGGAATTACACTTAACTAATAGTAATTCGTTATCTACAAAGGCCAAAAATTGCTCTAACATATTAAACACACTAAGCACATTAAAACAACACGTTACACAAAGCTAAAACTTGATCCAAAATCACAATCAATATTACATGACGCAATAAAAATACCCTTAAATTTACATTAACGTTTGTACAATGTTTCAATTTGGTACTTACGTTCTCCACTTGTGTGTGATAACGGAAAAAGCAAAAATTATTATTATCATCATCATCAAGGTAGACAAGATGGACCGATATCAGTTCGTTCCGGCTCAGAGTCTGTCTTCCCATCAAAGTCTTAGTCGACCAATACTGCTTTTTGCTTTTAATCTGTATTCATAAAGGCATCTAGCTGGTCGTAATGGTGTCAGTCTTAATACGTGTTGATGCCATTTTTGTTTATTTTCATGAATATGCTATTTATGCCAGTTGGGCATAGCTTATCACTTATAATATCATTCCTACTTGGTCTCTTGGGGTATACCCAGTCACATACCTTAAGAATTTCATTCAGATAGTTTAATCATTCTCTTATGTTTGGTATTCATTGTCCAGTTTCCGGATTTACACATTAATACAAGTAAAGCCATTGTTTTGTAAAATATACTTATTGTGTCCTTTCTAATTTTGTTTTCCAACGTTCTTTTAATCGTTCCACATAATTTTTGAAACTTGTGTATTTTATATTCAGTATCTTCTAGAGATTTCACATCCTAATTCTTAAACTTCGAACTTCTTCAACGGCTTTATTATTTATTATTATTTTTGATGTTTTGTTGTATTTGCCTTGGAAGGCATTGCATCTAGTTTTATCAGTTGAAATTCTTAAATTATATTCTAACATTATTTTGCTAAGTTGAAAAGCTGGCACCTGTAGTTACACAAAAATAACTTGATCATCAGCAAATAAAACCTAAAATTGTTTTTCCTACTTTGAAACGATGTCTTAGCTGAGCTTGCCATTCATTCATTAAAAAGTGTGGACGCCAGTTGGCAGCCATGTCTTACTCCTAAATTAAATGTTTCTGTTCCGAAATTAAAATTATTACGTATTCAATACAAGGAGGCGAACACCGAACAGAGAAGCAATCAGAAAATGATCAAGTCAGCACCTATGTACCCAATAACAACTACATAATCGAGGCTAACTCACCAGCAAATGTTACGTGTACGCACAGGTGAAGCCGTGGAAAGTAAGTCTTTGAGGCATTCTACATACCACCCAACTAATCTCGAAATACGACAGGAATGTCCCCACAGCCACCAAAACAAGCTAATGACGGAAAACATTCTAGTCGCACATAGAAGCTTTGAAAAAACACAGCGCGAAATATAAAGTTAAACATTGCATTATAAAAAAAATGTCGGCACGCTACTTTACATTAAGATAAGTCTTTGCAGAAATAGTTTCATTACATACTTTGTTGAAGGTAAAGTGGGGGATAGAGGAAACAGAGGAAGGATAGAGCAAACAGGTAATCGTTATGTGCTGATTAGAAACTCCACGAACATCGAGAGAAACAACTGAGTTGCGACAGTATTTCGAAACATAATATATAGGGAATGCAAGCCATTGGAATTCACCAAAAGCCAACTGTGACATATTTCCCTCATTATAGTGCTCTCTGGTACTTTTAGTAACATTCCTGTTTGTTCAGTTGGCATTAATACCAGGAACTGTGAAGTAGATTATCTTTACGTTATTTGCACCACGCTTTGGGTACTAATTTGAAGTAGATGTATTGCTGCTGTTGGAGAGCCGAAAGAGCCGAAAATGTTGTTTAGACCACGCACGTTACAAAGTTTCCGGTGGTCTTCGCCCCACGTTCACTTTCCGGTGGCCTTCGCCCCACTTTAAAAAAATCAACTTTGTATTTTAATACTTATTTAAATATTTTATATGTATGTTTGCCTCGGCTGCGTCAGTAGTAATTTGCAGAAACACGTATCTCTTAGCAGGGATTGGTACGGCTAAAGAATGAAGGCTTACACAAATTATATTTTTTTACTTCACTCCTTGTATTATTCCGTCACACGATAAAATAACACTTCACTGATGTATCCTACTGTAGAGCTGTGAGATAATTGTTACTTGTACTTTTTAACACGTAAACTTTATATTATTCACGCTATAATGAATTGTTTATGTCTCACACTGAATACGTATCAAACTGTTCGGAAACGCTGCCTAGTAGCGTCTGGTTGGGTACGCTGTCTTCTAGCGTCTGCCGCTTGAATTGGCACATATTACTCTATTTCAAGTCTCTAAAAAAATCAGTTTTATTTATGGACGCTCTTTAACTGCTGTGGTTCTTAGCGTTCCATGTATATTGGGCGTGAAAGACCGGTGATTTTGCCAGAAGCCCCTTTATCCGACTTGAGGCTCTTTTACGTGCCGTAAATCTACGACACGGGACCACCGGCATTACTTCCCTTCCGAAGGAAGCCTGCTAAGGATTTTTACGCCCGAAAGAATCCATCGCCCTCCGCCGGCTTTGAACCCGCGACCTTGGGAACTAGAGGTTAGCACGGAACCACTAGACCACGGAGTACAACTTTAAGTCTCTGGTTGGCTAATCCTACTCCAATAGAATACTTTTATTTAACTTAAGTTTTTTTCTAGTTGTTGATTGGCTATTTATAAACTGTTTTATATATTACATCATTGTTCCAAGAATTACTAGTAGCATTATTAAACTTTTTAATTTGTAGCTGTCTCAAGGTTAACTCATTATTACCTTATTGCTATCAACTTTCGGCTTCTATTCTCACAGCTCCTACATTGTTAAATTACTTAATACATTCACATAGCATTATTATACATGTACGTAATAATATAAACATAATAAAATGACCATTACATACACACTGTACATTATTTATGCACATATTGCCTTAAGGCGAGCTGTTATTATATTTTATATTATATAATCAGACTGATATCATTTAAATGTTAAAAATACCGGCTCAACTGTTCCTAAAATATATGCACGATAAAGGTATAGTTGGTGTTAATTGCAGCTGTTACGTTGTAGTTACAGATATTATCTTACAAGACGTCAGCTGTTTGTTCAGTTTGAAGTAGGTTGTTGCTTCTATGTGTGGTAAAATTTTGACTGTTTCTATAAATATTATATACTTATGTTTGCCTTGGCTGCGTCAGTATTTATTTTTAGAGACATGAATGTCTTAGCAGGGAGTGGTGCGACTGAAGAATGTAGGCTTACACAGATTATAATTTTACTTCCCTCCTTTTATTAATGCTTGACACGATTAAATAACACTTCGCTGATATAGAGAGAGAGAGCTATGAGATTTTTTATTAATTACCTGCACTTTTTAACACGTAAACTATTTTTATCTCACACTGAATACGTATTAAACTTCTCGAGGACACATCTCGTGTCCGCTTAGGAACACTGTCTACAAGCAACTGACTTCTGAATTTGTAAATTTTGCTCCATTTTAGTTTCTGATTGGCTAATCCTAGTTCAATAAAATACCTACATTTAACTAAAGCTTTTTCTGGTTGTTGATTGGCTATTTTATAAACTGTCACCAAAATTACATTATTGTTTCCAAGAATTACCAGTAGCACTTAAACTTTCTAATTCATTATTGCCTCAAGGTTACCTCATTTTTACTTCATTGTTAGCAACTTTTAACCTATTATTCTCAGTATTAAATTACGTAATACATTCACATAACATTATTGCACATGTATACAATAATATAAACATATATAATGACTGTAATATACACTTTTTATATCTTGTTACATACACATATTGCTTTAAGGAGGGCTGTTATTGAATTTATATGTTATATAATTAGACTGAATCATTTAAGTGTTAAAAATACTACCTCAAGTTTAAAGCAAATAATCCTTAGTTGGGTACAGGTTGTTGCGTTCCACATGTACGTTAATTTGAAATTATTTTAGTGCTTACATAAGTGTTCCACACTTTTTAATTGTTTTACAACACAATTTCCCATTAAATGGAATCCAATGTGATGTTAAGCGCTGGAAAGTGATTTAATCAACATGTGTTGTTTCAAAACAAGATTTGATTACTGACTGACTCTTCACTAGTAACTCCCATTGTAACGTTGGCAGTACTTTAGTGTAAAGCCGGCATCTTTGAATTCTTGTGAACTGCCACTAAATTGTTTCCCCTATATTATTGAAACATTCAAACCAATAAGACACAAATAGTTATTGAATAATCAGGTGTTGAAGTGAGATATACATTTTGGCATAGTACATATTTGTCTGCTTATTAACGTTTAGTTAGGCAAAATATATCTAGAAAATTCCTTCCAGATGAAGAGGTTCTCAAAGAAAATTCAAGATATTTTCTTTGTCATGTAAATACCTTTAATGTGTGGTATTTTAATCAAAATCGTTAGAGGCATTTTTGAGAAAATTGAAATTTCGAAAAATGTTCCAGGTAAAGGGTAGTTGGGGTCGGGGGATTTTCTTTAAAATCCTTCTATCGCATCTTTGGAAGTTAATACCAAGTTTGGTATTGAGGCAGTATTTTTAACACCTAAATGATTTCTGTCTAATTATATAGTATATAATTCAATAACAGCCCGCCTTAAAGCAATATGAAACAGAATATAAAAAGAGTATATTACAGTCATTGTAAATGTCTATATTATTGTATATATGTTTAATAATGTTATGTGAATGTATTACGTAATTTAATAACGTAGGAGCTGTGAGAATAATAGGTTAAAAGTTGCAAACAATGAGGTAACAATGAGGTAACCTTGAGGTAAGAATGAATTTGAAAGTTTAAATGCTACTAGTCATTAACGGAGCAACAATAATGTAAATTTTGACACAGTTTAATAAATAGCCAATTAACAACCAGAAAAAGCGTTAGTTAAATGAAGGTATTCTATTGGAGTAGGATTACCCAATGAGAGACTTGAAATACAGAAATTTACAAATTTAGGCGGTAGAAATCAATTCAGTTGCTTGTAGACAGCGCTCATAACTGGACGCGTTGCTTGTAGACAGTGTTCCTAACCGGACGTTAGATGCGTCCTCGAGAAGTATAATACGTATTCAGTGTGAGATGAAAACAGTTTACGTGTTAAAAAGTGCAAGTAAATAATTAAAAATAATCTCACAGCTCTCTCTATATCAGTGAAGTGTTATTTAAATCGTGTCAAGCATTAATAAAAGTAGTGAAATAAAATTATAATCTGTGTAAGCCTACATTCTTCAGTCGCACCACAACCCTGCAAAGAGAAACACGTCTCTAAAAATAATAATGACACAGCCGAGGCAAACATAAATATATTTAAAGTAACAGTCAGATTACAAAATTAAATTTTTTTAAACATTTTTGGGGCAAAGGCCACCGGAAAGTACAATTGGGGCGAAGGCTACCGGAAAGCGGGTACTATACGTGCGGTTGCAATGAACTTCAAGTTCGGCTCCCAACAGTTGAAATATAATACAACTCCTTCAATACAACCTACTTCAAATCGATGCCCAAAGCGTGGTGCAAATAACGTAAAGATACTATCCAATTCAAATTGGCTTCCATACGTGGGGCAAATAACAATACAACACTATAAAATTAGCTACTTCAGTATTTGTCGAGTGTTTCATTTATGAGCTATTTGTTTACAGACACACACATACACACGAAATGTTTAAAACATGCCTCTTTTTGGAATCAGGGGGACCTTAAAACATGTATTTTCAGTGAAATCTCAATATAGAATTTTTTATAAAATGTAATACCCTCTTTACCTAGTAAGAACGCGTTAGATAATGTGAAAATGCGTAAGTAAAGAAGTTCAGTCTATTAGGATTATTTATACGAAAACTACTTATGTGTTCTTCTATATGTATTATCATCATCCTTTTTTTACAAACAGATTAGCCTGGATACCTTTCAAAACAAAACATGACGGCTCCAGTGCGCATAAATATGTATGAAGATACAGTAGCATATGGTGTTTGAGAATGCGTCAATTGCAGCATCTGTTAGTGAAGTTAGCCGCGTATGTCGTTATTTTATTCGTGTCAATGAAAGAACCGTTTTCCGTCTTGCAGTTAAATTTATATCGGTGTTGGCTGCAGGCGTTGGAAATCCCCTTGTGGTTTCCGAAACATCTGGTCACTGCACAACGAACGAAAACCGAAATACAAAGCCAACTCTATTTACACACTCCAATATGCACATGAACAAAACCAATACATCTAACAGCTCTCAATACTATTGCGTAAAGCCATACACTAGAAAATCATTAGCATTTTTATCAGATAACTTCGGTGCAACAAAGTTGACATTTTAAGTAGTTTTTTGCTTCACGTGTGGTAAAAAGTTTCCGGTAGCTTTCGCCCCAAGTTTAAAAATATTAACTTTGTAACTTGACTGTTTCTTTAAATATTATATATTTATGTTTGCCTCGGCTGCGTCAGTATTATTGTTAGAGACATGTATTTCTTTGCAGGGAGTGGTGCGGCTAAGAATGTAGGCTTGCACAGATTATAATTTGCACTTCACTCCATTTATTTCTTTGCAGGGAGTGGTGCGGCTAAGAATGCAGGCTTGCACAGATTATAATTTGCACTTCACTCCATTTATTAATTCTTTAAACGATTAAAATAACACTTCACTGATATATAGAGAGAGCTGTGAGATTATTTATTAATTACTAGCATTTTATAACACGTAAACTATTTTTTTCTCACACGGATACGTATTAAACTTCTCGAGGACGTGTTTCGCGTCTGGTTAAGAGCGCTGTCTACTAGCAACTGACTTCTGAATTTGTGCAATTTGCCCTATTTCAGTTTCCAATAGAATAGTTTTATTTAACTTAACTTATTATTTGCTCCAATAATTCCTAGTAGCATTATTAAACTATCTTACTCATTATTGCCTCAAGGTTACCTGATTGTTAGCAACGTTTAACCTATTCTTCTCACAGCTCCTACATTATTAAATTACCCAATACATTCACACAACATTATTGAACATGTACATAATTATATAAATATTAATACAATGACTGTTATTTGCATTTTATATATTATTTTATACACACATTGCTTTAAGGCGGGCTGTTATTATATTTTATATTACATAATTTTACTAAAATCATTTAAGTGTTAAAAGTACTGCCTCAATTTACGTTTCTGATAACAAAGGTATATAAGATAACATGTAACTTGTAGCCTGTGCCTTCCAGTGAAGATCCCTCTGTTACTTATCTTTGTCTTCGTTTCAATCTTTTCTCATGTCTAGGAGGTGTCATCTAGGTTGGAATTTGATTGAGAAATGACTTAGGATGATGAAGTTAGATACAGTGCTTCTTAAGAATTGTAGTGATTTCAGGGACGTTAAGATCTCTGTCGAGAGAAACATTTTTATGAGCGAAAATGTATCAGCGCTCAGATTTAACATCCAATTTTGTAGTTTAATTTATGTATCCTAATATACAGGGTTATTCAGAAAGAAGGAACAGACTTTAAATATTTATTTATAATAAACGACAATAGATAGCGACATATACGACACATAATTGAATTGAGGAAACTTCAAAGTTTTAAGCCCTACCTATTAGTTCCATTCAATGCCTACAGCAGCGCTGTGTTTATTTACGAGAAAATGGCGACGCCACAGGAAAAACTTTGTTTACTGCATTACGCAAAGAGTGAATCCTTTGTTTCATTGCAGCGTGCATTTCGTTGTAAGTTCAACAACGAGCCGCCTCGTCATAAAAAAATTACAATTGATATAATAAATTCGTAGAATATGGTTGCGTATGTAAACGAAAAAGCACTGGTCGTCCTCGCATAACAAATGGTGCTCATTTTGAACACATAAAATAAAATGTTGAACTTTTCTCTATGCAGTGCTGTATCGCGCGTGTCTCTTGCTATCTATTGTCGTTCATTAGAAATAAATATTTAAAGTTTATTCCTTCTTTTTGAATAACCCTGTATATGTTTTTTTATTTTGCATAATTTTGTTTCTGTTGTTTGATTGTATTCTTGATTCACGTTGTCAGCCGTGGATGTTGGCTATATGTTCCATTTTTACTTTCTCTACTACGTATAGTAAGTAGGGGAAGTATTGCATTCCACCCAAAAATTCGATACCGAGATTTCGCCGGAAATACATGTTTTGAGACCTCCTGAATCCAAAAAAAGCATTTTTGGAAACATGTCCGTGTGTGTGTCTGTGTGTGTGTCTGTGTGTGTGTCTGTGTGTGTGTGTGTCTGTGAACAGCATAACTCAAAAACGAACAGTCGGATAAGCACCAAACTTGGTATTTAAGTTCTGTATCTTCCAGGGATGTGACACGAAGGTTTTCAAGAAAATCCCCCCACCCCAGACTACCCTTTACATGGAAGATTTTTCGAAAATTTTAATTTTCTCAAAAATGGCTCTAACGATTTTGATGAAAATATCATATGTTTAAGATAATGTCATGAGAAATGAAATGTATATCTTGAATTTTCTGGGAATGTCTCCAAAAGTATTCTTCATTGTGAACGACTTTTGCATAACTGGTAAACCATAAGAGATAGACAAAATTTTACTACACAAAAAATGTAGATCGCGTTAAAATACACAACTTATGTCATATACATTTCTTTTGTTGAGTGAACCGTTTTCGAGATATTGCTTGTTATTTCCTTAAATTTTCCAATACTTATACTTTTTCTTAAATTCGTTATTCATTTTTTTTGTCTTGGATATGCAAAGAGTTATAATCTGTGGCAAAGGGAATGGTGCTGCACCTAGCAACCAGCTATTAACAGATATGTATGTGTTTAAAGGCTACTGTTTTTCTATATTGCCCTTGTAAATATATATTCCCCTTACATCTACAAGAAAATTAGCAATAAGATAGGGTCTGCAGATGTTTATCTCGATTAACATGAACTAGATGGAGAATAAGCGTTTGTATAAATAGTTTGTACAAGAGTAGAGAAAGTCATGTGAGTGTAACACATCAGATTTTTTTAAATAGAAAACATAAAAAGTAACTTGCTACGATAATCTGCAGAGTTTGATAAGCTACAGGAGTAAGTCCAAATGATTATAATTATGTAATAGCAAATTAGCGTATTGTGGTGTAGAGGAAGCTGAGATTTACCTTGTATTGAGCTGATACATTCTGTTTCTTAGTTTATGGGCTAAATATGTTATGTGTGCATTCCACGTTAAATTATTGTCTACCTATAGAGTTCAACCTAAAATCCTATCTTTTGGTTCCGTAGTATGATTTCTGTTCCAAAGAAAATCGTATGCTTGATAATGTGCATTTGTAGGTAAATATCGTTGTTTTATAATTTTGGGATCTTGACTGTCCAATTCTTAGCCCAATCGTAGATCTGATTAGCATTATTCTGTTGTTAATTTACAGAAGATTCGAAAATTACATTGCACATAACAGCTACATCAGCAAATTGTACATATGTAATGCTGTTTAATATTTGTGTGGGAAAATGAGTATAATACACGAGGTGTAAAAGAGGACCAAGAATACTTCCCTGTGGAACCCAGTTTCTATTATATGAGCTCTAGATGCGGAATTTTCAGCTTTTAAGTAACATTTCAACTGGCGTGGTAGGACTGCTTAAGCCTGTGGTATGGTCTGGAGGTAAGTTAACGCCACACCTTATTGAAAGGCTTTTCGGCATCTAAAATATTATTTTCTTCATAGGTGTTTAAAATAACACCAACTTAGCAAATACCTGTTTTATATGACACTTAATATTAGAATACTTGTCTGTACTCATATTTAACTAAATGGACATTCGTGTTATACAGAGTTATTCAAAATGGAGGAGATTTTAACTTTAGTTGTTGTAGAAGTTTAGAAGTTGTGAAAGACTGAAGCACATTCTGTATATTGCTGGATAGAAGAAAGCTTAAAACTTTATGATCATCAAGCTGTATACTTTACTAGAACTTACTATTACATGGAAAGATCAGACTAGTAGTCTGTTTCTTGTAACACGAAATAAATTAGTCAGTAATTATAGAAAATTTTATGTAACATGTAAATTTGCTCTTAACGAGGTAGCTTTAGATGTTGCACTGGAACAATAAATTTACAGCAACATGCAGCAAATAAGACTATTTTTCTTGTGTTCACCACTTACTGCAAACTATACTTATGCTAATGAATGGACGTTATAAGAGTGTATTTTAAAACTAGGAAACACCTCCTCTATTTAGCAATGTGGGGAATGAGCTTCTGACAGTATTTTAAAATAAAAATCTGAAATATTTTTATTCTTTCTGAATAATCGTGTTTACTGCTGTAGAATACCAGTGTTGCAGAAGGTATTGGTAAAGGTAAACGTACGTATCACGGAGGGGACACCGGAACAGCAGAGCACCGCACCCTGGGAAGGAAGGATGAGGGGAGAGACCCGAAGGGCGACCAGATCCGGATGCCAATGGGCACAAGCATGGTTAGGGTAACTAACGTTTCCAGATAGAACGCATCCGCCGCTGCAAGGTCCCTGCCCACAAGCCCCCAACCTCCAGCGTACCCCTGAGCGGAGTCTCCCGCTGAGGAGAGACCTAACTGAGCGACGACAGGGAAGAAACCTTTACAGCCGCAAGCCACCGCCCAGCCGCAACCCGCCGAACGCCCTCGCCTGGTCCTACAACCCTGAAACAAATGCCAAGGAAGATGATGGATACGGGAAATGAGAAGAAGGAGAGTCGTGGTAGAAGATGAACCACCCCAGATGCGCCTGACGACCCGGAGAAACCACGTAAAACCCATGTGCCAGAGTGGGCGGTCGCCGGAGATCGATCCCAGGATATCCCGAATGCAGATCACAGACGCAATCGCCTGAGCCATCCCGCTCGGTTAAAGAAGTTATTACGAAAATATCAGCAATTCATTGTAATTAATAGGAAAATAACAGATTCAACTTTTGCTCTCCTAAACAGTGATGCCAACTGCTTTGTTTCGAGTCCATACAAGCAAATGTAAACGTCCCTACTAATGAGCAATTAATGGCATCACTACTGATTATACTATAAACTCTTATTGAAAAGTTAACTCTTTTGGAAATTTGCTTCTTTTGTTACCATTTTATAAAACCATCCTTAGGAATTCTTAAGCAGTTGGCTTCAAATTGTCTGTACTCAAAACTATACCAAAAAAACAAATAAACAACAGCGGCCAAGGTTCACTGATGGCAGGAAGACAGTCTGGTTAGTGCTGAGTTCAAACGCCAAAAGACTGATCGAGGAATGGGGTGTTTTGTTACCTGCGACGTCCGTCCCAAAGTCCAGTAAAAATTCAACTTTATTTCGATTCATCTTGACTTGAATGCCTAAAAGCTTCTATGCCTGCTTATGACTACAAAAATGTAATTTTCTTTACATTGTGGCATGTCTTACAGTTGGTAGGTAACGCTGTTCCTTAACTGAGTTAAAGTCATTGGACTAAACCAAATGAATCGAAATACAGCCACTATGAAGAATAGCGATTTTGATAAAAGGCCTTATTATTGCGATTTTTTTAAATCGGAGTGTAACAATTTGAAAGCAATTTGTTTCAAGTAAACACATAAAAGGAACTAGAGCTTTTGAAAGTGTATCGTATAAATTTTTTTCTACGGTAATATGAAAAAAATTAGAAGTGTGAACTTCATTTTAAATCTATACGTTCGTGTACATGCCGATAATGGAGAAAGTCATACATTTCGTTTTGGGGTTACAAGAATAAGAGTCAACTTTGATTTATTAATGTGCATGATCTTATGAAACACTAAAGCAAATCTTGCACCTAATCTAATATTTATACACGTTTTTGTGGAGAAATATGTATAAAAGAAGCACAGGACATTGGAATTTCAAAACTTATAGCGTGCAATTCAAAACTGGGGAAAACAAGGAGAGCATGGTTGGAATTTCGGTTATTGTAGCCTACATTTTCCAAATCCCAAATATTCTCAGGTGATGGTATGAACGTATCAAGCAATATTAGCTACACTTAACATCAATAGTTATACTGACCCATTACTGAACTACATATTTCCGCTGTTATGTGTGAAGCTCGCATTCGAAAGGTCTCGCATTCAGATCCCGTTGGACCGACCACCCTGACCTTGGGTTTTTCGTGACTTTCCCAGGTCAGTAGGCGAATACTGGAGTGGTTCCTCTTGTGTCACGAATTTCCTGTCCACATAATTTCCTTTCATTCGTTTCACTTTCATATACCTGGGGGTTGTAGCAGTAGGTAACGGCGACTTATATGTCGCGGCGGGACCGGCGTTTACGCTTGTAAAATGATTTCTCTCTTGGGCTTGGTTGCCTGGGTGATGTCCATACTGGATGGTGCTCGTTCCGAGGAGTCACCGGGTAGAAAATTGCACCGGCGAGAGGATTATGTCACTCTGGAATTGTTAGGGAGAGAAATATGTAAAATAATTAAAGAAATAATAATAAGGAAGAGAAACAATCGTAAAAAATAATTTCTGTATATTAAACCAGTGTATGATGCAATAAGCTTCACCGGCTCAATCGTCGTCAACCCTATCCTTGCTAGTTCGCATCGTCCCTTTCGGTCTCCTCTTCATCTCTTCCTTCCAGGTGCTACGTAAATCACAACAGACTTACTGAGATGGCCGAAGTGCAGTGGCTAGGGGACCTTCCGTCTTACTATTGCTCTCTATCGTATCCTACATAATTAGTTATCGTAAAATAAAAATCGTTTTTCATCTTCAACAATGCGTGACGAATTCTAAAAAAATGCAAATATTATTTAAATTTTCCATCTGACTCACCGGCATGTTGTACTGCTATGTTGCCATAGGTCAGTTGCTTACGCAACGGCACAGAAATCCAGCGATCCATGGTTCAAATATTGGATATGAAATTGCATTTTTCAGTTTGATTCTTACATTTCTAGCTGTAACTTACACATGCAAGTGTGGAAGAACAATTAATTAGTCATCGTATTTTATAACAACTGTATTGCTAACATACACAGTGATTATAATGCAAGCTTTTTACTTCAATAGTCCATGAAATTTCCATGGTTTATAACCGGTCGATGGTATCACTTTTTGACGCCATCTCCCATATCGTGCTGTTACAGAAATTGGCTATGGGAAGTATCTCTCAGGGTAGGCGTGAGTGCATTTTAAAAGGATAACACTAGTATAGTTAGCTGAAAAAGTTTAATGTTGACTAAAATATCCAGTTTAAAAAGATTCGCCGATTGTTCAATTTACGAATTAAATACTTCTATGACAATAATTATGCAAAGCGTCAGTTACCGTAAGTCGCAGGAACGTTACTTGGAAAGCTCCCTTCCAGTATCCATTAAATCTTTCCAATTCAAGCGCATCATTGGGATCTTAAAATAACACACGGCAAGTCACCGAATTAAGTGAATAAGTCTCAAGAGAGAGTCACGAATACATCACGATTGCATTCACGAATGTTTGCACGAATGTGAGTATTTCTCTGATTAGGAATGATGAACGTTTATCAACTTAAGCTCCGCCTACCTATCACTACCCTTCCCAAGGTTCCTCATAACGTGGACCAATCTTAAAACTCTTGAGTATGCGTATCTGACTGTTACTAAGTGGTATCTCTCCGAATCTCAGAATTGCATTCCCTTTGTAACTTACAGAATTTCGGTTTATGTAAATTTGCAAACATACTGAACCTATAACTATAACCTAACTTTAAGGAATCTTTATACCTAAGCGGTCGCTCCTCAGATGTTGCTAGTTACCTTTCTTAACATGACTCGCTAATGATCTTTTTCTTCGGACAAACCTTTCAACTCTGGCTTATAACATTATACATTGATTTTATATGTAGAAAGTATTTATTATAATTATTTCTCTACCTTAATATTATTTCTTTATTTAAATGTTTATATCTTCCTGGCAATAATTACAGTAAATTACAGTTTTGTAGCTGTTACGAAAGAGATTGTTTTCGGACCCTTTTGTTTCTCGTATAATTACTATTATGTAGCCTTCGTCAAGGATAGCTATAACATGATGTTCTTTACACAGTTCATAGTATTCGCCACGCTTTTATATATGTTACGTACTTCTTTCAGAGCTTTCCTTAAATTGTTAGGTACCATATATGGCATCGATAAAGAGCTGTGACTGTTAAATGATGCATTCGTATGCAGCACATATCGCCTGTATATCATTTGCAATCTTGAGAAGGTTCCGCTGTGCAAGATCACCATATAGAGAACAAGCTTTAAAGTTATAGCAAGACTTCAAATTTCCAAGAGCTTGTAAAGTTATATAAGGGATAAGTCATTCTAATGTTCCTTAAACGACAAATACTGAAGCGCTGTTTGGAGAGAAGTTCTTCAAGCTATAGGATATAAAAGATCAACAATGGAAGAAGATATTTGAGCTAAATAATAGATAAATAGCTTATTATACATATACAGGATGTCATGCTCTTTCACTTTGAGCGATGGACCACGACTTTCCAGACCTACAGCTTTAGAAGCGGCATTTTCGCTTTGAAATTCTCCTCTTTGTATGACATCGAGAAAAACAAAAGAGTGGCGACTTTTCAAAAAACGCACATTATAAAGTATTTGACAATTAAAAGCAATAACAAATATCTTGGAAATAGTTAATGCCACAAAAAATGTATTTGTGATAAATTGTGTGTCCTAACCAGACCTGTACATATGAGCACAAACACACACACACATAATTTATTTATATTTGAAGAATAAGAGTTGGATGTCCATTTCTTATGATTTAACTGCTATAGAAAAAAAAACACGAAATTCATTCAGAATAAAGTGGATTTCAGAGGCTATTCGCGAAAGAAACAGACTAAACATTGTAGTAGTCATGCAAATATCCTAAACAGATGGTAGGCGTTTTATTAAAAATCGTTAGACCAAGTTGCTCTATTTCATTCAGGGATCTCAAAACGTGAATTTCCGGTAAAATCTCTACCTTCACTTTTTGTATAGAAAAGTCCTACCAAGCGGGATGGCTCAAGCTAAAACGTCTGTGGCCCATATTCGGGAGGCCCCGGGTTCAAATCCCGTGGGCAGAGCAATGTGAATTTTCGTGGTTTTTCTCAGTCGCCAAGGTAAATACGAATTGGATATTTAATATCACAACCCAAAGACCCACCTTATGTCTAAAACAATAGTAAACATTAAGATACATAGTAATGGTGAATGATCTGCCATCTATCCACAGTTAATGAAAGCAGGCAGACTGGACGGTACCCTAGTGCCATCTGCCCGGCACGTGTAGACGTAGAGGTACAGTTGCCTGGCGTAAGGCTCTGTGGACACGTGACGAAGCAAGATGGATGGTACATGGTTAAGACATAGAAGTTTAACTGTCAGCCACACACCGGCCACTAGGTATCTGCTAACATAGCAACCCAAAAGCCTAAAAACATAACTTTTTAGACATATGATTAAAATCTCTTTAAATAGGTTGCGCTGAATTAATTTTAAAAGGAAGCTAAAATATATTTTTAAATCATCTAATGCGTTACTATTGCATTACTTTCTTCATCAATTATCATTTGTTTTATATCTCTTCTACAAACTCTTCTACGATTTTTTCGACCTGACCCTACGAATGCAAACGTGGAGAAGGTTGGAGAGGGGAGGGAAGAAAATTCCGGCAGTGTTCTCCTAGCACGGTGCAACAGGAATACCTCACGTATCGGGCAATCTCCTACAACTAATCTAAAATATTTCTCGGGAGAAAATGGGTTCGTCCAGCTGAGTAGGGCTAGGAGCAAAAAATCGTACTGTACTTCATGTTCATCAGATACACAATTCGATGTAGAACAACGGTATACCAGAAACTGAGGTGATAGTCATATATTTAAAAAATGAGTCGCATATCCTGGCTTTGTAATTCCATACTCTTTTCATGAATGTCACAATAAACAAAAAATGCTACTTAAAATTTTGGAAAATGTAAACTAATAGAAACAAATATAAATTTGCTATAAAGCCAATATCTTGGGTCCTCAATGAATAAATTGTTTTATTATCCTTTCAACATATAGTAACAAGTAGAAATAGATCAAATAATAATAGTAATAAAAAGGAAACGTGGAGATAAAGGTATTCGTGATGATCTAATTCGATAATGTATTCGATATTTAATTTTCTAATCCCTTTAACACCACGAAAATAATGTATTTAATCCAATTTGTGTGTTTTAACGTGATCATGTGTGGTAAGGTTCTAACTCTTGGTTTACAGCGGGATGGCTGTGGCGGCAAAGTCTGTAGCCCATATTCGGGAAATTCTGGGTTCTATCCCCGCCCTCTGACTTGGGTTTTTCCATGGTTTTCCCTTGTCTCCAGGCGAATTCTGGGGTGATTTTCGTAATACCACGAATTTTTCCAGGCTCTCATTTCACAGTATTTCATTTCCTAACGCTTCTTGGGGTAGAGGGCTTGGTGGGGGGTGTGTGGTGCGCGGTGGATATGCGCTCTGTGACTGTTTCTTTCTCCTCTGGTACGAACCAGGGCATTTCGGAGCCGAGTGCTGTGAGCTGCCTGCAGGAGTGTTTCCCTTTATGAACATTAGACACCCCGGAATATTTGCTACTTGGTCCGAGCAACAACATTTTTCATCTCACCCCTTCCTCCCGGTGATTGCAACCGGCAAAATAGACCTCTGGTCGCAGTGCTTGAATCCTCCTCTGCCCCTTGAAAGAAAAAAAAATCTCTATCATTTAAAGAAAATTTTACCAAATTCGCTATCAATGAAGAGTTTTCACGCGCTGTGCACATAGAATTCAAGATGTGTATTTTATTCTTAAACATGCGGTATTTTAATCAAAAACATTAGAACCATTCTGAGAATATAAAGAAAGACGTAACTTTTTGCATATAAAGAATAATATGAGTGAGGTTGGAGATATTCTTGAAAATCTTCATGTTCAAGTCCTTGAACTTAAATACCAAGTATGGTGTTCACACCAGACACTTGTCGTTTAAAAAATACCTTTTTGGATAGGGATGCCAAAGAATATATAGTAAAAGGCATCGAATTTCCTCTATCAGCAAGCTTTTAGGTATAAAAGCATATTAAGTGAAATAAAGCAAATATTATTGGAAAGTTGCTTGTTTAATCTAACATTATATTATTTATATCTAATGTTATATTGTTTATACCAGGTATATCTGTATTATCACGTTATACTTTTAGTAGTGTGTAACATCCGTTCTTACTTCATACAGCACCACAGGCGGTGTGCATTGATGATACATGAAATGAAACGTTACAGGGCTAAGTCTAAGGTTACTCCCCGGCATTTGCCAGTTATGAAGACTAAGGAAAACCTGGAATAAATCTTACTCAGGGAGGTTGACCGAGGAGGGATTTGAAACGTTCACGAGTCCATGTCCTAACCGAATAAAGCCGTGGTATCCATTAGCTGCTGATTACTGCCAGTTCAGTGACGTTTATTCTAGGGGGCAGGGGTTTGGCCATTGGAAGGAGGTAGTATTTACTGGTCTGAGGAAAGTGAGGGGTGAAGACATACGTCAGAGGAAGCACTGTTGGCTGTTTTCCATTGCACGTGTAAAACGCGGCACAAGTTCAGCATACTGTGTACCCCTCCCACCAGCGAAAGCTTTACCTGAGAGATAAGCCATCTCCACTCCTCTAGCTAAGCCATCACTTGCATTTGTCTTTTTCCTTCTTCCTTTTTCTTCATGCATGTTTTCCATTGTGTTTGCTGAAACGGTTTCAGGATTAATAACAATATCCCTTTTTGGTATATGTGGCAGTATTTTATATCACAACACTGTAAATGCCGGAGTGATTGTAGTGTAACTTAACATTATTGTATGACAATGAATTGAGATGTTTGTTAATTATAAGCATTGTTAGGAAATAAGTTTACACGACCTCACTGAAACTGACAATAAGAGCGGGCAACAATGTAGTGAGGGGGTGAGTTGTTTATTAATTAGAAGAGGCAAGCAAATGACGTCAGAGTAGCGCGCGTTTCTTTAGAAATTGAGGGAATATTTTCCCTAGAGCATATGTGTTCGTAATTTTGATTGGATATAAATATAGACGCTAATGTTTGTGCGTTTTATTAACCAATAGCAGCTCGGTTATAATCTTTAGGCATATCGGGTGAAGGAGTATAAATTCCGTGCTAGAGACAGGTTTCGTTCAGTCCAACAGAAGGATTCGCGGGTAATACGTCGTTCAGTCCAACAGAAGGATTCGCGGGTAATACGCCGTTCAGTCCAACAGAATCATACAAAGGTTATACGTCGCACAGTTTAAGAGAATCGTTCACGCGTTATACGTCGCGCAATTCTACAGAATCTCTCGCGTTGTAAAGTTAGTTATAAATGTGAAATACTCGAATTAATAATGCGCAGCAAATAAGTGATTATAGTGATATTAGAAAATATAACAGTTTCAGTCTGGCGTGTATCAAGAGTCAATATGTGAAATTAATTAATTGTGACGGTAATAAAAGTGTAAAAAAAATTCTTTTATAAGTGTTATCTTTCAGTAATAAATCCTTTCCGTTTACAAACCCTGTTCAAGAGATATGCTCGACTGAGTAGTAATAATAGCTAGCCAGAGGACAAAGAACCCAACATTCAAAGTAGTAAAACAATAACAGGCGCCCAGCAATAGATAACACAACGATACCGCGACAAATTGGCTCCCATACGTGGGGCAGATAAACATGAAGCATCTTCCAACTACAAAAAAATATTCTACTTCAAATACGATAAATTAAAACATAAATGTCAAGTAAATTTAACAGAAAAAATGATAAGTTTTAGCTATTACGGACACAGAGTGTGCTAAAATATGAATATTTTGGATTTGGCTTTCTTAAACTGAAAATAATCTAACATTATTTCGCATAATTTTCTGCTTGTTTCTTTTGCACTGTATGTCTCTTTCTCTCTCTCTCTCTCTCTCTCTCTCTCTCTCTCTCTCTCTCCCGTAATCTCTCCCTTAAAGAGAAAAGATTACATCAAATGATCAACGAAGTATGAAATGAACTTGCCAGTAAGCTATACATTATACAACTGATATCTTAAAGGCTGAGGAAAAACCATGACTTTAAACCACAGTCCGGTAGCATTATTCGATTCTGGAGAAGCAACTGAGTTAAAGATAATTTCTAGGCAAACATTTATTCTACATAACGAGCGTCAACAGAATAATTGGTTGTTACTATGTCTACTACGTGTCTACAGTATGCAGAAAAAGTATTGCATTTCACTCAAGAACTGACACTGATATTTCACCTGAAATACACGTTTTGAGACATATAGGTATAAAAAAGATGAGAGTGTGTGTGTCTGTCTGTCTGTCTGCCTGTCTGACTGTGAACAGCGTATCTCAAAAACGAAAAGTGGAATATATGTATTTGTGTTAAGCGTTTTCCAAGGATACAACACGGAGATTTTCAAGAAAATCTCCCTATTCCAAAATATTATTTACCTAGGAAAACTGTCTTCATTTTTATTGCTCAAGAATGGATCTAACGTTCAAGATTAAATGCCACATGTGTAAGATATTTGCATGCCATATAGAACTTTATCTTGAATTTTCCAGAATAGCCTGTGAAGTCCACTTTATTGTAAATGACGTTTGTATAATTGGTAAACCGTTAGATGTATTTAAACTTTTACCACAAAAAACGTAGATCCAGTTAAAGCATACAATTTATATAACATTAATATTTGGGGGCGCTAACCACTTCGGAGATTTTAATTATTGATTTGAATTTTAAAAGACCTTATATTCTTCTCACCGCAGCCACTATTCCTTTTGTATGTGTGTGTGTTCATACAAAGGGAACGGAATTTTCAAGCCAGCACATAGTGACTTTAGCTTACTTTATTCATTTTACACCTATAAAGAAATTTCTAAACGTGCAATGAAGGTTTATTTGTATTAACAATCAGTAGATGGAAGAATAAGCTTTTCTAAGAATAATTTGTAAAAGAGTGCGTAAAGAAGGTCATGAAAATGTAATACTTAATATGTTATTAAGAGTATATTACCTAAGGGATGTAATTATATGAGTTTAAAGAAAATGAAATTGAGTTTTATTTATAGACTGTTATGGTTCTTAGCGTCCCATTTTTATTGAGTGAAAGACGGGGAATTTTGCTCATAGGCGTCTTTATCAGGCCTGAAGTTCTTTTACGTGCCGTAAATCTACGACACGGGACCACTGGCTTTATTTCCCTTCCGAAGGAAGTCATGCTAATGATTTTTATGCCCGAAAAAAAAATCCATCGCCCTTCGCTGGGTTTGAACCCGCGACCTCGGGAACTAAAGGTACTCTAGACCACGCAGGACGGCGTATGAATTTTAGGCTGGTAGAGAAAATTGTGTGTATGTTAAAAAATTAAATTTAAATTGAGTTTTATTTATGGACGGTATTTAACTGCTGCGGCCCTTAGCGTTGCAGTCTATAATCGGCGGGAAAGATCAGGAATTTTGGTCAAAGGGCTCTTTATCAGGCTTGAAGTTCTTTTACGTGTCGTAAATCTACGTCGTAGTTTCTTTATTTTACTTTCTCTACCACGTACATTGCATTCTATTCAAAAATTCGTTACCGAGATGTTACCGGATATACATTTTTGAGGCCACCTGAATGAAAAAAAAATAAATAGAAGTTCCGCGCGCGCGTGCGCATGTGTATGTATATCTGTGTCTGTGAACAGTAAAACTCAAAAAGTGAAAAGTCAGATAAATACCAAACTTAGTATTTAGGTTCTGTATTTTCCAAGGATACGACACGAAGATTTTAAAGAAAATTCCTCCAACCCAAACTACCGTTTACATGAAACAATTTTAGAAATAACGATTTTGATTAAAATACATATATTTAGAAGATATGTAAAACTCATATCTTGAATTTTCTGGGAATAGCCTGCGACGTCCTCTTTATTAGGAAAGAATTTTCTATATTCTTACATAACTGGTATACGTTAAGCGATAGACGAGAACTACTACACAAAATATGTGAGATCTCGTTAAAACACACAATTTATTTATGATAACTTTTTTTTTGTGACATAGCCATTTCCGAGATATCCGTTATTAATGGTCCTGTCGGTTTTCAATTGTTTCTTACGATGTCATGGAAAATGTATAAAATTTGAGACCAGCGTATAACGTCCAGTTCTTATACATTTGACTATCGATATTCCCTTTATATCTATAAATGTGTAATGCAACTATTTCCGGAAAGGTTTATGCCGATTAAAATGAAGTATATATGAAAAACATCTGATGTGTTACACACACATGACTTTCCCTACTCTTGTACAAACTATTATTACAAACGCTTATTCCCTATCTACTTCATGTTAATCGTATTGGTAATTCTCTAGTAGGTGCAAGGGGAATATGTTAGGCTTTAAGCGATACTCATATCCTTTAAGAGCTGGTTGCTGTGTGGAGCATTTCATTCTCTTTGCATGTCCAGGACATAAAAAAACGAATAAGGTATTTCCATTTGAGAATAAGTAAAAGTATTGGAAAATTCAAACAAATAACGAAGAATATCTCGGAAATGATTCACTAGACAAAATAATGTATCGGGCATAAATTATGTGTTTTAAGGAGATCTATATTTTTTATAGTAAAATTTTGTCTCTCTCTCTTTCGGTTTACCAGTTATGCAAAAGCTATTCAGGATGAAGAGCACTTTTGGGGACATTACCAGAAAATTCATGATTTACATTTCATTTGCCGTGAAAGTATCTTAAACATATGATATTTTAATAAAAATCGTTAGAGCCATTTTTGAGAAAATCAAAATGTTCCATGTAAGGGTATCTGGGGTGGGCGGTTTTCTCGAAAACCTTTGTGTCGCATCTTTGAAAGATACTGAACCTTTATACCAAGTTTGGTATTTATCAAAATTTTCGTTTTTCAGTTCCACTGTTCAAAGACGCGTACACGAACCTTTTTCCAAAAATGCTTTTTTTGTATATAGGGAACCTCAAAACATGTGGTATTTCCGGTGAAATCTCGATATAAATTTTTTGGGTGGAATACAATATTTTTCCTACTTACTATATGTAGTAGAGGAAGTAATAAACTTTCGTAAGAATACTCACTAAAAAGCGATAGAGGGTAGAGAAGGTCATGTAATTTAACACATATTTTTTTACTTTCTCTACTACGTATAGTAAGATGGGGAAGTATTATATTCCACCCAAAAATTCGATACCGACATTTCACCGGAAATACGTGTTTTGAGACCCCCTGAATCCAAAAAAAGCGTTTTAAAAACATGTCCGTGTGTGTGTGTGTCTGTGAACAGCATAACTCAGAAACGAACAGTCGGATAAACACCAAACTTGGTATTTAGGTTCAGTATCTTCTAGAGATACGACACGAAGGTTTTCAAGAAAATCCCCCGACCCCAGATTACCCTTTACATGGAACAGTTTTCGAAAATTTTAATTTTCTCAAAAATGGCTCCAACGTTTTTGGTTAAAATATCATATGTTTAAGATATTTTTATAACAAATGAAATGTATATCACGAATTTTCTGGGAATGTCTCCAAAAGTATTCTTCATTGTGAACGGCTTTTGCATAACTGGTAAACCATAAGAGATAGACAAAATTTTACTACACAAACAACGTAGATCGCGTTAAAATACACAATTTATGTTATGTACATTTTTTTTGTTGTTGAGTGAACCATTTTCGAGATATTTTCCAATACTTATACTTTTTCTCAAATTTCTTATTCATTTTTTATAGGTCCTGGAAATGCAAAGAGAATGGAATGCGCCACATAGCAACCAGCGCTTAAAAGATGTGACTATCGCTTAAAGTCTAGCATATTCCCCTTGCATCTACAAGAAAATTAGCAATAAAATTGACATCTCGATATATCAATTAACATGAAGCATATGGAGACTAAGGGTTTGTAAAACCAGTTTGTACAACAGTAGAGAAATCATGTGAGTGTAACACATCAGATTTTTTTCTCACAGATTCGGTATAATGCAATAAGTAGGTACAGTGTAAGAGATGATAAATGTTTGTAAATTGCCAACCCAGATTATCCGCTGCACTTTTTACACATGGCAGATCCCTGAGCCTATATAAGTAACACATTCATTACGTTCAGAAGGCTTTTAACTTTCCTCCACAACAATGCTTCCCCTGCTGAAGACAATAAGTTCGGTAAGAGCCAAGCTGTTAAGACCTTCACAGCTGAGAGTTAACTTTTTTCTTCTTTGTGAGTAACAACTTCCTGTCGACAGCAGCGTAGGAAACAAAAGAGTGTCAGTAGAGCACTAAAAGTAGGCAATAAAAACGAAACTATTTCTTTCTTGTTCTTGCCTGCTAATTCCCTCAAGTTTAAATTAAGCAAGGCCGACCACCAAAAGTTTGCACAGAGTGAGGCCAGGGATGACCAAAAGTTTTCTCATTCTAACTAATGGCCGCAGGTAAAGTTTTGAAGAGTCCACCAGAGATCTCTCAGTGGCTACACGGCTACTGAACTATAAGCTCAAATGCAGTCTCATGCACTTCAAAACAGCTCAGAATATTTCTCACTCTCTACACTATGCCACGGTATGTTACAGTGTCTGCCTTTTGACTCGAAGAACTCGAGATCGAATTTAAAAATAGATTAGGTGTTTTATTCACATTACTTTTTCTACTCATTCTTACACAAAATACTCTTAAAAAGCTTATTATTATAGCTACTTCTTGTCAATCCATATAAATTGTATGAAGTCATCATTTTGGTTTTAAAGCAGCTGCCTGATATTCACATTTTGTTGATGTAATTTGATTATTCTTATATATTTCTATTTAATTCTTAATTCATTGGATTCATTAATTTGCTTTGATTAATCAGTTAAATTGTATTTATATAAGTAAATATTAATTAGAAATTTTTGGAGGAAATACAAGAAACATAATAATATTATCACTTCTACCTCTATTAATTCTATCACAAACCTTACTTTTAAATTTAGAGTCTGCTGTTTTAATTCACAGTTACACATTTCGTGGTATGATAAAGCAGGTATTACATTTTTAAAGAACGTGACTTGGCTGTGAAATTCCGTTCTGTTTGCATCATCAGGAGGGAAAAAAATAAACAATAATGCCTTCCAATACCGAGTGAGTTGGCGCCGCGTGACGTGTGCAGCTCATATTCCGGAGGTTCCGGGTTCGATCCTCGCCGATCGCCTACTCTGACCCATGTGTTTTTCGTGGTTTTCCCGGGGTCGGCAGGCGAATGGTGGGTGGTTTTTTCCTCCACCACGATTTTCTTTCCATCATTTCCTTTTCACTCCTTTCAGTAGAAAGAGTATTTCCCATGGATACCTGAGGGCAGGTTAATTGGGTCGTTCATCGCCCTCTCTCGTTGGTTCCAGCATTGGGACGGATCTGCGAGCTTGGAAAAGTTAGGAACTCTCGCGCGTCTCTGTGGTCTGTCTGCCTACGCCCTGAGCCTCCTGTGGTTCCTTCACCTCATCCCTTCCTAGTGAGGGTGGTAACCGAAATAGATCTATGCAGGTCGCAACGCACGAGAAAAGTATAAGTATTTGAAAATTCAAATAAATAAGTAACGAAAAATTATAAAATTATGTGTTACACTAACATGACCTTCCCTACCCATTCTTCAACATGTTATTCTTACAAAGGCTTATTCTTCTATCTACTTCGTGTTAATCGAGATAAACATTTGTAGGAATCGTTTTATTACGTATTTCCTTACAGGCACAATAAGAATACGAAAATACATTAAGCAAGGACACTTGGTAGAGATTTAGGTTGAAAAAATTGATTTATTGTAATGGATTATAAATGGCATAAGGAACATTCCTATATAATTTTTTTCAGTATTTGAACCTTTAAAGTGAAGAAGGTAATGTTTTGTTATATTGAAGGAGTATTTTAGAAGGAGTTGTATCGTATTTCATCTGTTGCGGAGCTGAACTTGTAGTAGTTGCAACCACACGTATAGCAAACAGTTTCCGGTAGCCTTCGCCCCAAAAATGCAATTTCAGGTGGCCTTTGCCCCAAGTTTAAAAAAAATATTAACTTTGTAATTAAACTATTTCTTTAAGTATTATATATTTATGTTTGCCTCGGCTGCGTCAGTATTATTGTTACAGACACGTTTCTCTTAGCAGGATTGTGGTGCGACAAGAATCTAGGCTTACACAGACTATGATTTTACTTCACGCCTTTTATTAATACTTGATACGATTTAAATAACACTTCACTGATAGAGAGCTGTGAGATTCTTTTATTAATTACTTGTACTTTTTTAACACGTAAAACTATTTTTCTTCTCGCACGAATACATATTATATTTCTTGAGGACACTTTTTGCTTCTGGTTAGTAACGCTGTCTGCAGGCAACTGACTTCTAGATTTGTAAATTTTGCTATGTTTCAGTTTCTGATTGGCTAATCCTACTCCAATAGAATACCTTCATGTAACTAAAGCTTTTTCTGGTTGTTGATTGGCTATTTTATAAACTAAAATTACATTATTGTTACTCCAAGAATCACAAGTAGTACCGTTAAACATTCATACTCATTATTGACTCAAGGTTACCTCATTGTTAGCAACTTTTAACTTATTATTCTCACAGCTCCTACATTGTTAAATTACGTAATATATTCACATAACATTACTACACATGGACACAATAATATAAGCATATGCAATGACTGTTACATACATTTTATAAATTATCACATACACATATTGCTTCAAGGTGGACTGTTATTGACTTTATATATTATATAAATTGACTAAAATCATTTAACTGTTAAAAACACTGCCTCAAAAGGCCTCTTACGGTCTAGAGATATTATAGTATATTGGTACGTAACAATGTGCTCACCTTGTTTTTTGTTTTCTTTTTTCCTTTCCCATAAGTTGTATTTTTTAAACTTAGGTGCAATTTTCTCAAAATCTATTTAACTCAGAGGTTGCATTTCTTGTGGTTGTACACAATATTTAGCTGCATTTTATAGGTTAAACATCTTAATCCTAAATTACATAAATTCCACAAAAAATATAAATATAAAAATTACACCTAAAATTGTTTTCTTGAGGCTATTATTTTAATTCAGTTAGTCCCTCAAATAGACAAATACTTAACAGACTATCTTAAACTAACTTATAAAAACTCATACTAAAAATTGGTGGAGTTTTATCTTTATTTTCAGAGAAAAGTGTAGGTACCTATAAATGAAGGTAAACGTTTTTTAGAAATTATTTTGCGATATTTAAATATATTTATACTCCAAAGATTTAAAGCTAACTAAAAATCTTGATACCAGTTTATTCAGGAAACCTTCTTTAATAAGCAGTAAAAGGTTCATTGTCCGATGGTGTAATTTTAGAGAAACCTGGCTTTCTTTCAATTGCGAACATGTTTAAAAATACTCTGCGATCTCATACCAAATGTCCTTAAGCAATAATCAAATCTGTTAAGAACTGGCCGTTATGTGATGCTTTAAAATACCATTCTCTTTGCATTGCCAGGAGAAAAAGGCGAATAACGAAAAGACATTTGAGAAAAGTGTAACTATTTGAAAATTCAAACTAATAACAGATAATATCTAATAAATGTTTAACTCTATAAAGTAAATCTTTAAGGAGATCTATATTTTTTGTACAGTAAGATTTTGTCATATTTTGCAGTTTACCAGCTATGAAAAATTCACTCAGAATAAAAAGGAATTCAGAGTCTGTTCTCAGTAAATTCAAGATATATATTTTATTTGTCATGAAACATCTTAAACATATGATGTTTTAATAAAAATCGTTACAGGAGTTTTTGAGAAAATAAACGTTTTTGAAAGATGTTCCATGTAAAGTGTAGTTTGGGGTGGGAGATTTTCTTTAAAATCTTCGAGTAAAATCGTTTTTGAACTATGCTCTTCGCACCACACTGAACTTTTTCTGAAATTCCTTTTTTGGGGGATTTAGAGGGCCTAAAAATATATTTACAGCGAAATCTTGACATCAATTTTATTTTTTTAGTGGACTGAATTACTTACTCCATTTGCTATACGTAGTACATATAGTAAAAATTATTCGACGTAAGTTGTGTGCTTTAATAAGATCTACATTTTTGTATAATAAGTTTTTGTCTCGCTTACAGTTGTACAAACTTCAATCAGAATGAAGAGGACTTCAAAGACTATTCCCAGAAAATTCAAGATGTACATATTATTTGTTACGTAAATATCTTAAACATACACATATTAATTAAAATTGTTGGATACATTTTAAATAAACAAAAGTAACGAAAATGTTTCTTTGTAACGTGTAGCTTTAGGTTGGACAATTTTCTTGAAAATACTCATGTGGCATCCTTGTAAGATATTGGACTTAAATATAAAGTTTGGTAGTTAACCGACTTTTCGTTTTTAAGTTATGCTGCTCTCTCACACCCACCCACACACATACACACCAACACATACGCTTTTCTAAAATACCTTTTTGGATTCAGGGAGTCTCAAATCATGTATTTCCGGTGAAATCACGATATCGAATTGTTGGTACTTCTTTTAAGTATGTACATAGTAGAGAAAATAAAAAACATATGGCATAGGCATCTGCTTATCGCGTATATGAATGTGGGTTTTGAAAGAAATCATTAATGTGTATTGTTTACATGTATATACGTATTTATGTGTGTGTGCGCTTGTTTGTTTCCTTTTCATACAAGAATGGGCAAATCAGTGATGAAACTTGAGGTATAACTTTCAGAGAAGTTGAAATATTATCGACAATTCAGGTTTCTATGTCCTCTAAATCCAACAAAAAAGAAAGCATTTTAGAAAAAGGTTTATACGAAAAGCATAATCCAAAAACGAAAAATCTAATAAACATCAAATTTGTTACTTTAAATTCGCAATCCTCCAAATATGCGATACAAAGATTTTCAAGAAAATTGTTCAACCCCAAACTACCATTTACATGGAAGATTTTTCGAAATTTTCGATTTTATAAAAAATAGTTCTAACGATTTTGATTAAATATTACATGTTTAAGATACATGACAAATAAAGAGCATAACAGGAATAGCCTATGAAGCCCTCTTTATTCGGAAGGAATTTTTTATGAATATATAAGGTGTAGTAAAAAGAAATCCATTATTTTTCCAAGAGATGGCTTTAGTTATTTGTATCTAACGTTGTATAAGTCCGATCGGGGTACACTAGATGGTGTTAGAAACATAAGAATTTGTACTAAAAACCTGTTGTAATAGTTTGGTAATTGGGTGTCTTAGTTTTGTTTGAGCGCGCGTCAAAAATGGACACTGGCAAAGAAAAAATACGCCATATTTTACAGTTTTTCTTCGATAAAGGCGAAAACGCAAGGCAGGCGGCTGAAAATTTGAATAGTGTTTATGGTTCTGATACTGTAACAGGCAATTACGCAATTTTGGTTTCATCGATTCCGTTCCGGTAATTTCGATGTCAAAGATGCACTAGAAGGCCAATTGTCGAAAATATCGATAAAATCATGGAAATTGTCGAGTCCGACCGTCATGTAAGCACTGTTTCGATTACCCAAGAGTTAAAGATTGCACAAAAAACCGTCTGAAATCATTTGAATAAGGCTGGATACAAAAAGAAGCTCGATGTATGGGTGCCACACGAGTTAACGCAAACAAACCTCATGGGCCGAATTTCCAACTGCGAATCGCTGCTGAATCGCAACAAAAATCGTCCCATTTCTGAAGCGGTTAGTGACTGGTGATGAAAAGTGGATCACTTACGACAACGTCAATGAAAACGGTCGTGGTCGAATCGCGATGAGCCGGCTGAAAAGGTGGCCAAGCCAGGATTGACGGCCAGGAAGGTATTGCTGTGTGTTTGGTGGGATTGGCAGGGAATCATCTACTATGAGCTGCTTCCCTACAGCAAAACTCTTAACTCGGAACTCTACTGTCAACAATTGGACGGTCTGAAGAAAGCAATCGCCCAGAAATATCCAGCTTTGGCCAATAGAGGAATTGAGTTCCATCAGGACAACGCCAGGCCACACACATCGATAGTGACTCTTCAAAACCTCCGGGATCTTGGTTGGGAGGTTCGTATGCATCCACCTTATAGTCCAGACCTATCACCAGGTGATTACCATCAGTTTCTGTCCATGGCGAACAGTTTTTCTGGTGAAAAATTCGCTTCAAGAGAGGGTTGTGAAAATCGACTGTCTCAGTTTTTTGCCAATAGGGAAGTGGGCTTCTATGAGAGAGGCGTAATGAAACTACCTTCAAAATGACAACAACTTATAAAATAAAACGGAGCATATTTGACCTAAATCGGATCATTCTAACTATGGCAAATAAGCCTTCAATTTCATGCAAAAATAATGGATTTCTTTTCACTACACCATAAGGGATGGACAAAGCAGGAATATACAAAAAATACAAATATCTTTAAAAAATACTTAATTTGTTTCAAAGAGGTTCCTTTTTTGTGTAATCTCTATTTCCGAGATATACGTTGTACTGGCCAGCATATAGCGAATCGATTTTTAAACATCTGATTATCGATATAGTTTCCTCTGTCCGCATTGTACCTACAAAGAAATGTGTAATGAACATATTTACTTCTTCTTCTCTAATGGATTACCCTCCTCTTTGTTGTATTTACAAGTCAATGCCTTGGGTCAGTAGCCTGTCGAGGTGCAAGGAAACTCTGGATCATAGCATATCCAGGATGGGTGATCAGCCCATTGCCTGGTACGGCGGCAAAGAAGAACGAAATGAAGTGTATTGATGAAGGGGATGGTAGGAAAATTCACGCATCAAGTTATCCAACCCAGCTTCACCTACCGATCGAGGAAACCTTCAAAAAAAAAACAAGGTTAGGCAGAGGATCAATTTCAAGAATTACTATAGAAAGGATGTTATAAGTAAAATTAAACAACTGGCCTTCCCTCCCGACGAAATCAAATTTGTCCGATTTGATAAAAAGGATCTTTTAAAGCATTGGTTTAAAACTATAGAATTTTTATTCCTACTACAATAGATTCCATGTTTGAACCCGGGTCCTTCTGAATACGTGACCCAAACGTTACTGCCTAAGCCATCCCCCTTCGGTGAATATATTACAGCAAAAGTTTATCTGTGGTAAACACTTAGTGACTCGAGAATTCATCTAGAGGATTTTGAAATCATGAGTGGCATTTACTAAGACTATTTTGCGATTAAATTGAAGTGATTTACTAAAAAAATTATGATTATTATAATAAAATCATAAAATATTTATATTTATGTGCAATATAATTGGTGTTGTTTTCGAAAACAAGTTATAATTCTATGGTCACGTTTTGATTGCTTGATCAGTGCAACTTTATCATATACGTTCTTATTTTCTACCACTTGGCGTACAGAACTATGATTTTAAGAATACTCCTAGTAGAAAAAATATGAAACAAATAAAACCTATATTATCAACACAATAGGTTATGACTCTCTTTACAGAAAAAGACTTATATATGTTAACTTCGTTCAATTCGTTGGTTTATTATGAACATTATTTAAAAACACAATTATCTCGTTAGTTTTATGGTATATTACTTGTACTCTGCTCCGTTTGATTTCTTCATATTGATGCTATAAAAACAACGTAGAATGTCAAGCTAAAATGCTACAAGAAATTTATTTTAAGGAATATCATATAAAGTTCAATCCATTTGAAGACCAGAGTTTCAAGAGTGGAGAGATGCACCGAACGTTGAAAACAAAACTGCTCCAAAACTTACAGGAAAAAAGAAAGGTTTTAAAGTCCGAATATATGAAACAACAACGATCAATTTATATGATGAGAATACGCCCGAAGGATTGCAAATGAATTTCTTCCCCATCTCTACGCTAGAATAGGCATGCCTAATTAATAATCTTATCCATATCTTCATTTGAAGCGTTAACAAATCTCTTTCTCCCATTTTTATGTTAAAACGCAGCGGCATTGATTGTTGGTAACTGAGGCACTGAAAATGATCTCCAATCTCTTCAGACTATTAAAAAAATCTGATGTGTTGCACTCACATGACTTTCCCTATTCTTGTAGAAACTATTTTACAAACGCTTATTCTCCGCATACCTCGTGTTAATCGAGATATAGAAATGTTAGTCTTATTGCTAATTTTTTGTACGTACAAGGGGAATATGGTAGGCTTTAAGCGATAGTCAAATCCTTTAAGAGCTTCTTGCTATGCGGCGCATTCCATTCTCTTTGCATATCCAGGACATAAAAACAACCAATAACGAATTTGCAAAAAATCTGATGTGTTACGCACACATGACTTTCTCCACTCTTGCACAAACTATTTTTACAAACGCTTATTTCCATATGCTTAATGATAATCGAGATGTTAATTTTATTGCTAATTTTCTTGCAGGTACAAGGGGAATATGGTAAACTTTAACCGATAGTCAAATCTTTTAAGAGCTGGTTGCTATGTGGCGCATTCAATTTTCTTTGCATGTCCAGGACATAACAAAAAATCTGATGTGTTACACTCACATGACTTTCTCTACTCTTGTACAAACTATTTTTACAAAAGCTCATTCTCCATATGTTTCATGTTAATCGAGATGTTAATCGAGATGTTAATCTTATTGCTAATTTTCTTGTAGGATCAAGGGGAATATGCTAGACTTTAAGCGATATTCAAATCTTTAAGAGCTGGTTGCTATGTGGCGAATTCCATTCTCTTTGCATGTCCAGGACAAAAAAACGAATAACGAATTCCTATTTGAGAAAAAGTATTGGAAAATTTAAGGGAATAACAAGCAATATCTCGAAAATAGTTCATTCAACAAAAAAAATGTATATGGCATAAATCTTGTACTTTAACGTGATCTACATTTTTTTCTGTGTAGTAAAAATTTGTCTATCTCTTATGGTTTACCAGTTATGCAAAAGCCGTTCACAATGAAGAATACTTTTGGAGACATTCCCAGAAAATTCGAGATATACATTCCATTTGTCATGAAAATATCTTAAACATAGCTTATTTTAATCAAAATCCTTAGAGCCATTTTTGAGAAAACTAAAATTTTCGAAAAATGTTCCTTGTAAAGGGTAATCTGGGGTGGGGGGATTTCCTTGAAAACCTTCGTGTCGCATCTCTGGAAGATACTGAACCTAAATACCAAGCTTTTTGTTTATCCGACTGTTCTTTTCTGAGTAATGCTGTT
Source organism: Deroplatys truncata (assembly GCA_030765065.1). Lineage (NCBI taxonomy): Eukaryota > Metazoa > Arthropoda > Insecta > Mantodea > Mantidae > Deroplatys > Deroplatys truncata. Next base: position 66,463,873 of record CM060979.1, read on the forward strand.
CACAGCGCACACAAACACAAAAATACACACTGACATGTTTCCAAAAATGCTTTTTTTGGATTCAGTGGGTCTCAAAACATATATTTCCGGTGAAATCTTGGTATCGAATTTTTGGGTGGAATACAATACTTCCCCTACTTAATATACGTAGTAGAGAAGTAAAAAAGAGTATAAGTATTGGAAAATTGGAACTGATAACAAGGAATATCTCGGAAATGGTTCACCCCCAAAAAATATATATAACATAAATTGTGTGTTTTAACGAGATCTACATTTTTTGTGTACAAAACTTTTATCTATCTCTTACGGTTTATTAGTTATGCAAGAGCCATCCAAAATGAAGAGGACCTTTGGGGGCACTCCTAGAAAATTCAAGATATACATTTCATTTGTCATGAAAATATCCTTAAACATATGATACTTTAATCAAAATCGTCAGAGCCACTTTTGAGAAAATCAAAATTTTCGAGCAATTTTCCATGTAAAGAGTAGTCTGGGGAGGGGCATTTTCTTGAAAATCTTCATGTCGCACCCTAGAAAGATATTGAACTTAAATATCAAGTATAGAATTTATCCAACTTATGGTTTTTGAGTTATGCTGTTCACAAACACACACACTGACCTTTTGCTAAAAATGATTTTTGTGGATTAAGGGTGCCTACATGTATTTCCGGTGAAATCTTGGTATCTAATTTTTGGATGGAATGCGATACTTCCCCTACTTACTATACGTAGTAGAGAAAGTAAAAAAGGAACAGCCCAAAGTAGAAGGTGATATTTCGATAAACACAATTTTCCTGTTCGATAAATATTGAACAGAAGTAGGGCGTGACTGGTTCAAAAACAACATTCCTTTAAACGTGATTCGCCATTATCTCCCATTTATGGCATGAATGAAATAGTCTCCCTTAACGTGAAGTAGAATGAAATAGATAAATAAGTTAAACGATAGTAGGTTGAGAAATCATGTGAATGTAATACATATGATTGTTTGTGAAGCACCCTTTTTGGTCTCAAGATTCTGAAAATTCTTTATTTCCAATGAGACTTCACTTTCTATTTTGGGTGAAATACAAAATTTTCTCACATATTAAAGGTAGGTTAGAGAAAGTAACACATAAATTTGCATTGTTTAAAACATAGGGACTTTCAACAAGAGTGTCCTATCTTTAACATGTGATACTGTTGTTATTGAGTTACAGCAGTCATTTTTTTCATGTGTTTGCAGATGTTATGGACAAATAGCCATGGAACGTTACAGCATTCATCAACGCATAAAAATTGTGAACATTTATTATAAAAATGGATCATCTGTTGAAGTAGTTCTTATTTTAGGAATTGTATTGTATTTCGACTGTTGGGGAGCCGAACACTTGAAGTAGTTGCAACCGCACGTATGGTAGAATGTTTCCGGTAGCCTTCACCCCAAATGAATTTTGCGGTGGCTTTACCCCAAATTTAAAAATATTAACTTTGTAATTTGACTGTTTCTTTAAATATTATATATTTATGTTTGCCTCGGCTGCGTCAGTATTATTGTTACAGACATGGATTTCTTTGCAGGGAGTAGTGCGGCTAAGAATGTAGGCTTACACAGATTATAATTTGTACTTCACTCCATTTATTAATTCTTTAAACGATTAAAATAACACTTCACTCATATAGAGAGCTCTGAGATTATTTTATTAATTACTTGCACTTTTTAACAGGTAAACTATTTTCGTCTCACACTGAATATGTATTAAACATCTCGAGTCCGGTTAGGAACGCTGTCTATCAGCAACTGACTACTGAATTTGTAAATTTTGCTCCATTTTAGTATCTGATTGGCTAATCCTAGCCCAATGGAATATTTTCATTTAACTAAAGTTTTTCTCTGGTTGTTGATAGACTATTTTATAAACTGTCACAAAAATTAAATTATTTTTGCTCCAATAATGACTAGTAGCATTACTAAACTTTCTTACTCATTATTCCCTCAAGGTTACCTCATTGTTAGCAACTTTTAACCTATTATTCTCACAGCTCCTACATTATTAAATTACGTAATACATTCACATAACATTACTGAACATGCACATAATAATATAAACATTAATAGAATGACTGTTACATTAATTTTATATATTATATTATACACATATTGTTTTAAGGCGGGCTGTTATTATATTTTGTATTATATAATTTGACTGAAATACTTAGGTCTTAAAAATACTGCCTCAATGTTCGCCAAAGCTTCCGTATATTGCGTGAAGTTTTCGATGTCCATATTTTTCCCAAGATGAAGTTGGAGAAGCTCTAACTGTCAATAGAGAAAGATACCGGGCTCTTATAAGGGACTATTTTTGGCCTCAATTGGATGGTATGGATCTCAGAAACATCTGGTTCCAGCAAGATGGTGCCACGTGTCATACTGCTCTCGAAACAATCTATGTTTTGACGGAGTTCATTTCCCGTGGTACTGATTTTAACTGGCCCCCGAGGTCATGTGATTTAACGCCGTTGGATTACTTCTTGTGGGGTTATGTTAAATCTCGAGTTTAATTCAACAAGTCAGAAACAGTAAATGATCTTTTGAATAACATCACGCGTGTTATTCGTGAAGTTGAACCTCATTTACGTTCTTCTGTCATTGAAAATTGGGTCAACCATATACGCGCAACCCAACGAAGTCGCGGAGGTCACTTAACTGATGTTCTCTTCCACACGTAATGACATTAATTGTGTTCCAAAATAAAAAAGAAGTAAACCTCTATCATTTATAGAACGTGTTTTATTTAATTTCAAAGATAGAACACTCTTGTTGAAAGACCCTTTACTAAGATGAGTCTTTACCTGCCATCTTTACTCCTTATGACCTCGCTGAGCTAACAACGTAATTGAGGCGCAAGTAGTTAAGAAAATGCATACGTTCGTTTAAGGTACGTTGAAGGAGTGCATGGCAAAGGATGGGTGTGTTTTCTAAGAGCAAGCATGCGGTTTGGTGGGGTTGCAAGTGCGAAGGGAGAGTATTGGATTTCCTGTCTGTGGTCCAGCTCCCTCTGCAATAAACATTTGTAGTGGCAGACTGTCTGTCGTCTTGTTAATTAGGTTTAAAGTGTAGCGGTTTTCTGTGTACATCCCGGGGGTGCACCGCCCTCCATACGTACTAGAAGCAAACACCACGGAGAAGGAGAGAAAGGAGTGAAGAATAGGGAACAAAGAAGAAAAGGAAGTAGAAGTAAACAAAAACTGACAGTAATGAGAAAACCAAAGAGGCAAAGAGCGAAACAGAAAAACAGTTACCAAAGTCTGCACCAACACGAAAAATAGAAAAAACAAGAAGATAGAAACAAACGTGTAAAGATGAACAGAACTAAACAAGAAAACACTGTGCTTACACTATAGTGAAGTAAAGCAAAACATCTTATGCGTTTCATTCACATGACTTTCTCTACCCTCTATCACTTATTAGTGGCTATAAAGCTACTCTGACGAAAGTTTACTTTTTTATCTACTTAATTTTAAGTACTTCACGACCCGCATTCAAAAGGTCGTGGCTTCGGTTCCCGCGGGCGACCTTCCTGACCCATGGATGTTTTCAGAGGTTTCCTTGGGTTGCTAGGCGAATACTAGGAAGGTTCATTACATCCCCCGAATTTCCTGTCCCATCATTTCACCTCCATTCTCATTTCACTCTACATTTCGTCTGCTTGGTTTGTTTCAGGGTTGAAAGTGTTGGGAAAGGATCTCGATGGCAGAGGAAAAGGATGCTCTATGTGACCCTTCATCCCCCGGAATGGGGGCGGTCTCCGAGTTCTAAGCCCCGCCAGCGGGATGTGCAAGCCTGTTCCTCTCACCTCACACCTCGGGGGCATCCTTACGGGGCTTAGGCATAAAAGATCTTGTAAGTAGGGGTATAAAGCTAGCTCCAGCCACGACACATTTCTTTATAAACACAAAGGGAGTAATTAAATGTTTAAGAAACGGACGCTATATACTGGCCTTAAATTCCATATAATCCTTCCATTCTAATGTGAGCAACAACTGAATATCGACAGGACTTGAACAGTATGACAAAGTATTATGACACAGCGGTTATGGCTCAAAGCTATCGAGAGGTTGGTGTCAGCGATCGAGTAAACAATGATAACTGCCATTCTAGCATACAGCGCTATCGGCAGATAACTAGGACCTTCTGGAAGTTTCTTCTCCCCCTCCTCCAGGAAGTGTGTCAAAATAATTCTAGAACTTTAGAGAACCTTGCGGAAAGATTCCGCTGCCTATATAAGCGAACGTTCTTGCAAGAGCAGTCGAGTTGAGCGCAAATCGATTCGAGTTGAGTTAGTGAGCGAGCGAGCGAGGTAGCGACAATGTTTCTGGTACGACTTCAAGAGCAAGTTCATAATGGCTGTTGTGAGTGCAGCAAGTGCTACTGCGGAGCGACGGGTTGTGGAAGTCTTGTGTTCGACTCCTGAGTGAAGTGAATCGTCCGCGTGAAGAGACACGTCACGAAGAACTGAACTAGTTCACCTTAATGAAGTGATATTAGTGAAGTTAATTCCCAGTGAAGGGAACTACACGCAAAGAAATAGTGACAGATAAAAACAAAACAGTAACAGTGAGAATGGAGAGAATTGACAGTTTGTAAAAACTGCACAAAGTCACAGTATTGAACAATTCGAATAAATGATAATTTATATATGGCTTATGCCACAAAAAAATTATTTGAAAGAAATTGTGTGTTTTAAAGAGATCTACATGTTTTGTGTAGTACGTTTATGTCTATCTCTTAATGTTTAAAAGTTATACAAAATGATAAGAAATCCTCCTGAATCCTAGGGCTATCACCCAAAAAATACAAAATATGCATTTACTTGGAAAGGTAGAATCATGCGATTGAAAAATCCAATAACAGCCCGGATTTTAACCACGTAGTTCTACCCCTCAACCTTGTCCTACACACGGCTTGTGTGAAATAACAATCTCTATGCATTTATTTTTCATGTAAATATCTTAAATATATGGTATTTTAATAAAAATCGTAAAGCATTTTCAAATACTTCGAAAGTTATTCGATGGAAAGGGTAGTTTGTGTTGGTGATTTTTCTTGAAAATCATTGTGTCGTATTCTTGGAAAATGCTGAGCTTAAATACCAAGTTATGCTACATATATAAATTTACACAAACCTTTTTTTATAAAAATGCTTTTTTTATTCAGGGAGACTCCAAACGTGCATTTGTGGCAAAATCTTGGTATAGAATCTTTGAGTGGAATGCAATAATTCCTCTACTTACTATAGGCAAGTAGTAGAGAAAGTAAGAGAAAAGAAGCAAATGTGTAAAAATGAACAGTGCTAAACAAGAAAACACTGCGCGAATGCTAAGGTGACGGTAAAGTAAACGGTAAAAGTAGTGAATGAAATTTAGGAACCCAGAAGATTAAATTACAGGACATAAAATAGGATTTCATAAAGGAATGATGAAAGATTCGATGTATATAAGGCAGTATTAAACGCAGAATTTTATTTCTTAATAAATGTGCTTTACTGGGTATATTCTTTAACTCTTGTGTAAATGAAAAACGTTCTTCTAGGTTGATAAATTAAGCTGTACTCTCTCCGTTCTACCATAGATAATACAAGGGTATTTTAACAAGGCGGCTTTAAGAACAGAACTTCCAAATAATTTAACTTTACGTTGTAATTCAGGAAATTTGGCAGTGAATATTAGTTTTCGGCCTTGGAGTACCAGGAAGACTAAATGGAAGTGAAGCATGGACCGTCAAGGAGGATGATAAAAGATACAATCAGATACTATGAGGTTTTAACGTTCAATCAAGCGCTGTTGAGGTTAAAAGCATTATAACTGAAGGAATTAGAGAAGAATTGAAAGTACAGGTACTTTAAAGAAAATAGTAGATTACAGAGAAAAGTTGATGAGATCCAAACGCGTCAAACACTAAAGGGTCATAGTGATGTAAAACACAAATATATCTCGAAATATCAGACAAAATACCAGGTGGTCCATCTACGCCGACAGCTGCTGCATTAGATTTTCGCCGTGCAGACCCAGATAAACAATTGGCGTATTGAGTGGGTAAATCATTGATTTTCTTTGAACTAGTTGTTTGTCCTCTTTCCTGTTTGAATGATGGTGCTAATGCGTCACCTGGTATACAAGTTCAAAAAATACAGACATTGGTGTTAATATACATCGCGAGAAACTATTGAATAGCAACAGCATTTTAAACAAAGACAAAGTATATGAAAAATTCAAACCAATATTAACCGATATATCCGAAATGGCTGATGCCACACACGTTATTTGAAATAAATTGTGTATCTTAAAGAGATCGACATTTTCTGATAAGCACGTTTTTGTTTATCTCATGTGGTTTATCCGTTATACAAAATTATACTAAATTCCTTTCGAACAAAGAAGCCTTCACAGGCTATTCCCGGAAAATTCAAGATACACAACACGCACACACACACTGACTAAATATGCTGCCATATTGTAATTAACTTGAGATTCAGGATCGATATGCAATTATAGAACATCAAGTACAAAATAAATATTTTGAACACATGCTAATAATCTGTCATATCTCTTTTCTTGTCCAATACCTGATTTATCCGCCAAGGCACTGAATCATTTTCACATGTGCTGGAATAACTCTGGCTATAAACGCAAATGTTCCCACATTTTATGACGTTCCCAGAAGGCGACGAGTGTTTCAGTGCCTAGGTGACTAAATCAGGTATTGGACAAGAACGGAGATTGAACAGATTATTAAAATAATGTCTAGTAAAGGTACATTCTTTGAGAGTAAATATTATAATGTATTTCAGTTTTACATTATGTTGCCATTAAAAACGTTCTTCTTTCGTGAGGATATTGTACAAAACAAGATTTTATTTAGTTACATGTTTAAACGTGGTTATTATAAGTTATGACAAGTAAAGCTATTGCTTAAATTTATATATTTATATGTGAATGATCTAGAATTGTGCACGTAAAACAGGACACCACTGCATTACGAAAAGGTAAACATAACCTATACACATCTCCTCCTTGCTATACACACTCTATCTGTGAAGGCCAGTAGAATGCCTTCCAAATCTGCGGTGACGGCATAAATGGAAGCGAGTGTAAGTGTTCCTGCAATTAAATTAACAAGCTAACGTGTCTAGGAACTGCAGCTAGGTAGACTGACCTTAATGATATCAGTAAATCGCAGTGCCCCTGTGTAACACTGACGGATATCTTAGTTTAAAGTTAATAAAACAACATTGGTGTCACAATTTTGATGACCATTAAAATTACCTTGCGTTTAATCTGTTGAAAATCACGTCAATTACTTTATTTTCGGGTATCTTAAACCTCCGTCAGCAAGTTAAACAAAATCTTTTTCCCTTGCAGATCAATGTTTAGCCTAACATTTCTTCTTGCCCATTTTATTAAATTGTAAATACTAAACCTTACAGTTATAAGCAGGCAGAGGGGTATTAGTAAGTAAACCAAGTTAGGAACGCAGCGAGGGTTGGTGGCGAGAGAAGATGGAAGCGCTTGTAAACTCGGAGTGTTCTGTGTAAACAAATATAATGTACAGTTTAAAGACAGCACACACTACTTTGATAGATCAGAATTAAGGAGTACTGGAAGGAAAAACAAACGCAGTTCATGTTTATCTATTAATAGAGTGCAATAAAGCTACCTCATTATTTAATTAAGGCATTAATATATAGAAATCTGTTACTGTATACATAAAGAATGGGCCATTTAAGTGACTGCATAATTTCTCCAAAACTAAGCGTTGTAGAAATAAATGCCTTTGATAAAAGTTACTTGAGATTATAGGGGAAAATAAATGTCATTAGTCGTGTTTTGTTTGGAGGACGTTATGATGGTCATTTGGGGTCAATTTAACTGTTTTAAATGGAAATCTACAAATAGAGTCAGCTTAAATTGACCTTAAAATGACCATCACAACGTCCTTCAAATAAAACACGATTAATGGCATTTCCTTTCCCCCATAATATCAAGCAACTTTTGCTCAGGGAATTTCTTTCTACAACGCTTAGTTTCCATCCTGTATATACAACATCATAGCATCTCTCGCATTCATGTTTTCCTCTTCCTCTCTCATTCCAATCATCGGCCATTTGGTTAACTTCCATGAACTGTCTCATGCAATCACTCCACACCAGTCGTGGTCTTCCTCTCTTTTTCCGCTGAGGAGGTTGTCATTTAAAATAACCATGCACCTACACAAGATTCATAAAGAACAACGTTTGAAGAAGAAATCGACTACGTCTGCTCAACCCTTTTACAATTATTCTTAGATCGCTAAATGTCGCACTTCCAATTATTTGCAAGTGAGAGATAAGACAACTTCAAAAACCTAATGACGAACAAGAGAACAGAAACTTATACAACAGTTTTCTATCAATCCAGCACAAGTGATCTACATTCCTCATTCCGAAGAAAGTAGTAATTGCTGTAGCGTGCAACTGACTCGTGCTATTTTTTATCACTTGAGCGCTAAGATAAAAGGAAAGCATTCACTCACCAATTGTAGTGATGACAATGATGGAATAGAACAATGCACCAGCGAATGTCCATTGGATGACATTCTCGTCCTCGGTGCCATCCCAACCGTCGGATTTGATGGACCGTAGCAGGTCTTGTTCAAAGGACTTGAGGCGATCCCGCACCTTAGAAGTCCAGATCTCCTCTTGCAGGACTTCTGTCTTTTGAAAGAGCGTCCATAGGTCTTCTGTTACATTGACGCGGATTTTACTGATATTTCGTTTCACCTGTAAAGACAAATAAGTGACAAATGTAGTCATAAAACTACAATGGATTATGGACTAACAAGCAAGGAAGACATCACTCGGTCGAAACTGTGATTTCATCCGAGTTGCAATAACTAGGTGGTGCATTTCTCAGAAATTGAATTATGTATGGTGCAAAGGGATCTTTAGGCCTGTTTTTGAGCTTAAATTGTCGACCTTTGGCGCATGAAAGTAAATAATAATAGGAGAAGCCGATGACATCAGAAATTGCTCGGAAAAATGGCTCAACACGTCAAGCACAAACATAACCGTGAGGCAGTATTTTTAACATTTAAATGATTTCAGTCTAATAATATAATATATAAATTCAATAATAGACCGCCTTAAAGCAATATGTGTATGCAACAAGATATAAAAAGTGCATTACAGTCATTGTACATCCTTATATTATTGTATACATGTTTAATAATGTTATGTGAATGTATTACGTAATTTAATAATGTAGGAGCTGTGAGAAATACGTAAAAAGTTGCTCACAATGAGATAATCTTGAGTCAATAATGAATTAGAAAGTTTAAATGCTACTGGTAATTTTTGGAGCAACAATAATGTAATTTTTTTGACAGTTTATAAAATAGCCGACCAACAACCAGAAAAAAGCTTTAGTTAAATGAAGATATACAATTGGACTAGGATTAGCCAATCAGAAACTAAAATGAAGAAAAATTTACAAATTGAGAAGTCAGTTGCTTGTAGACAGCGCTCATAACCAGACGCTTTGCTTGTAGACAGTTTTCCTAACCGGACGCGAGATGTATCCTCGAGAAATTCAATACGTATTTTGTGTGAGACAAAAATAGTTTAAGTGTTAAAAAGTGCAACTAATTAATAAAAAAAATATCACAGCTCTCTCTAAATATACTCGTATATATAAGTAAAGTGTTATTTAAATCGTGACAAGCATTAATAAAAGGAGTGAAGTAAAATTATAATCTGTGTAAGCCTACATTTTTCAGTCGCACCACTCCCTGCTAAGACATTCATGTCTCTAAAAAAATATAAATACTGATGCATCCGAGGCAAACATAAATATATAATATTTAAACAAACATTCAACATTACAAAGTTAATATTTTTTAAACATTTGGGGCAAAGGTCACCGGAAAGTACATTTGAAGCGAAGGCTACCGGAAACTGGGTACTATACGTGCGGTTGCAACTACTTCAAGTTCGGCTCCCCAACAGTCGAAATGTGATACAACACCACCATAACCTTACTTCAAATTGACCCCAAAGCTTGGGGCAAATAACGTAAAGACAAAACTTCTTCAACCGTTGTAAAACTTTGCGATCGAAAAAGGCCTTAAATACCACTTTTGCCCCACACGGTTTCAGCTTCACAGAAACAGATGATCTCAATTAGCGACTCTTGCAACCGGAAAGCAATTTCGGATTTGAACAAGTGAAGTTTTTCCAGTAAGCTGCTGTTTTGGACTTTATATATTTTCCGACTAACTTAGATTTAGGCGATGCCGTTAGGTTTTCTTCCTATGAAAACATAGCATTTTTAGTCTGCGAATGTATTACATTTCACAATCAAATGCACTATCTCTCGAAAAGGAACTCGTAGATGTCATTGTTTAACTCTAAAGAAACATCTAAAAAAATCTGATGTGTTACACTCACATGACTTTCTCTACTCTTGTACAATCTAATTTTACAAACGCCTATTCTCTATATGCTTCATGTTAATCGAGATATCGAGATGTCAATCTTATTGCTAATTTTCTTGTAGATGCAAGGGAAATATGGTAGCTTTTAAGCGATAGTCAAATATTTTAACGCTGGTTGCTATGTGACGCATTCCAATCTCTTTGCATGTCCAGGACATAAAAAAATGAATAACGAATTTGAGAAAAAGTATTGGAAAATTTAAGGAAATAACAAGCAATATCTCGAAAACGGTTCACTCAACAAAAGAAATGTATATGACATAAGTTGTGTATTTTAACGCGATCTACATTTTTTGTGTAGTAAAATTTTGTCTATCTCTTATGGTTTACCAGTTAGTAACCAGTGGTATGGTTTACCAAAAGTCGTTCACAATGAAGAATACTTTTGGAGACATTCCCAGAAAATTCGAGATATACATTTCATTTCTCATGACATTATCTTAAACATATGATATTTTAATTAAAATCGTTAGAGCCATTTTTGAGAAAATTAAAATTTTCGAAAAATCTTCCATGTAAAGGGTAGTCTGGGGTGGGGGGAATTTCTTGAAAACCTTCGTGTCGCATCTCTGGAAGATACTGAACCTAAATACCAAGATTGGTGCTTATCCGACTGTTCGTTTTTGAGTTATGCTGTTCACAGACACACACACACACAGACACACAGACACACAAACACACACACACACACAGACACACACACACACACACACACACAGACACACACACGGACATGTTTCCAAAAATGCTTTTTTGGATTCAGGAGGTCTCAAAACATGTATTTCCGGTGAAATCTCGGTATCGAATTTTTGGGTGGAATGCAATACTTCCCCTACTTACTATACGTAGTAGAGAAAGTAAAAATTAATGAGTGGTACAAGCATGAAAGCTTTAGAAGATTGCAAAACTGGTTGCCAGTTATCTTTTATGTATACATAGTACATATGTATAAATAACTCATATAAGACAAAAAATAAAGGGTGGCGCTTCTCAAGCAGTAATTAAGATGCAGAGAAGAAGCACAGGATCAAAAGTAGGCATTGAATAATTATTTATTTATAAAAAGCTCAAACTGAGCTTTATAAATAACACCAAAAAAGAACATCCCAATTTCAATAACGATATAGTAATTACACTCTGATATAAAATAAAGCAGTGTACTAATTACATACATACTAACAAAAATAATGCAATCTGAGACTCCAAAAATTAGTTATTAAAGACATGTACAATAGTATCCTGCACGTACTTAGGTACAAAATTGATATGTGTTCTTCCAAGTTGCAAAATTCTATGCTAATGCACATTATCTAAAATGAAGCCGAAAAGTGAAAATGTTTAAACATTTTAATATTCAATGAAATGTGGGACAGTGGCTTTGCAGATTTGTTCTTTTTCATGTCACTTCCTGTTATTGATCTACACCACTCTCGAACCACTAGTTCTTGGGTGGGTTGGAATTTAATTCCAGTACTATTCCTATGACGCTATAAGAGTATTTTCAATTTACCTCAACCCAAACTACGCTTGCATAGTAAAAAAGCTGATGTGTTACTCACATGACTTTCTCTACTCTTGTACAAACTATTCTTACAAACGCTTAGTCTCCATATGCTTCATGTCAATCGAGATGTTACTCTTATTGCTAATTTTCTTGTAGGTGCAAGGGGAATATGGTAGGCTTTAAGCGATACTCTAAGAGGTGGTTGCTATGTGGAGTATTCCATTTTCTTTGCATTACCAGGACAAAAAAAAATTGAATAACGAATTTGAGAAAAAGTATAAGCATTGGAAAACTTAAGGGAATAACAAGCAATATCCAGAAAATGGTTCACCCAACAAAAAAAGTGTATATGACATAACTTGAGTATTTTAACGCGATCTACATTTTTTGTGTAGTACAATTTTGTCTATCTCTTATGGTTTACCAGTTATGCAAAAGTCGTTCACAATGAAGAATACTTTTGGAGACATTCCCAGAAAATTCGAGATATACTTTTCATTTGTCATGAAAATATCTTAAACATATGAGATTTTAATCAAAATCGTTAAAGCCATTTTTGAGAAAATTAAAATTTTCAAAAAATGTTCCATGTAAAGGGTAATCTGGGGTCGGGGGATTTTCTTGAAAACCTTCGTGTCGCATCTCTGGAAGATACTGAACCTAAATACCAAGTTTGGTGTTCATCTGACTGTTCGTTTCTGAGTTATGCTGTTCACAGACACACACACACACACACACACACACACACACATACACACACAGACACACACGGACATGTTTCCAAAAATGCTTTTTTTGGATTCAGGGGGTCTCAAAATCTGTATTTCCGGTGAAATCTCGGTATCGAATTTTTGGGTGGAATACAATACTTCCCCTACTTACTACGTATACATAGTAGATAATTTTATTACATCTAAGAATTTTATTACATGCCATGTTGTCATGAAGAATGAAATGACGCAGAGTTCATTGGAATAATATAAAGTGTGGGTAATATTATGTATTTCCTAAGCTTTTCGAAATATTCCGTGCTGCATGATTACCTTTTCCCAAATATAACTGCGTTATCTGACAGAAGACTAGTTTACGTTTCCATTCCTCCATTATTCTTTTCCTTCACAACAGCTCATTACTAAAACGACCATGACTATGACTTCCGAGTTTATTGCACCGTGTTTCTGTTAAGCAACTGAATTTTGTATGTAACCAAGTGCTTGTGGATTACACTGAAATCATATCTATTCGAAAATGAATCGTAGATAACGCAACGTGGGTGGAAGAATCGCACTTTAAGTATTATATGATAATTCTAAATATTGTATAGGATTTTGTAATACATATAAAATGTTGTGTGACTGAAACAAATCCGATTTTTTTCGCCTATAACGAGGGGCGTTCCAAGAGGTTTCAGCCTAAACAACAAAAAAGGATTTAATATAGTTTTTCTTACCATAGTCATATTGTAGTGCAATATATTTAGTGCAACGAATTTCCAACCTTTTAATCCTCAGTAAAATAAGATTTGTCCAACTCTACAAAATAAGTGCCGTTCTCAGCCTCAACCTTATCATTTGATGTGAATCTTCGTCCACCAAGTCATTTTTTGTATTCGCAGACAAACAGTAATCGCTGGGAGCTAAATCGGGCGAGTATGATGGATGTGGATGCACTTGTAAGTGAAGGTCATGCAGTTTTGCAGATACAATCCCAAACGTGTGGAAAGGCATTATCATGATGAAAGAGAACCTTCTTTTTACAAGCAGAATAGCATTCCTCAATACGCCTCGGTGTTGGTCTTGTCCTACTAGAGTAGTCTATGAGCACCACACTATGCTAATTACAGAAAACTATAGTCGTGACTTTCCCTGCAAATGGAACCGCTTCTACTTTCTTTGGTGCACTCTCACCCGTTGCCTCCCACTGTTTCAACTGCTCCTTCGTCTCTGGCGTGTAGGGATGATTCCATGTTTCATCTACTGTTATGAAATGTCGGAGAATCTCGTTGGGATTGCGTTTAAAAGGTTTAAGCTCTTGATAAATATGCATTCGAATGCATTTTTCGTCCATTGTTTATAAATGTAGCAGTGGTAAAACATTCTCATAACCAAAACTTCGTGTATAACGTAATGTGCATGCCATACAATGTCAGCCAACTAGTGTATCTTCAGTCGGCTAATACTGAGTACAGTATTGTAAATTTTTGCAACAAATTGCTCGGTCGTAGCGGTTTTGAGAAGCCCTGATCACTTATCATCTTTAAGAAAAGGGAAAGCTTCTATAATAATGAGTCTAGCTGTTTTTGTATTTCGGTGGGATTTAAACACTTAAAAACGAAATATTCTATCACATTTGTTTATTCAGTTTTATACATCTTGAGGCGCTAGTTTTCTTACACGATCGCACAAATAAGTGACCACACCTACGCGTCTTAAACTATACAGCGCCTCATCTAAAGGAGGATGCTTAGTAGCTATCATAATTTTTGGCCATGTTTAAGACATTTGTGAGCCAGGCCGATAAATTTTAGAAGGCCCTCATTTACTTCCTCCAACATTTATCGGCAAGCTTCTTCATAAACTTCCAGTCCCTTTCTCATAATAATGCGTCAATAACGAAAAAAATGGCATCGCTTCACTTGAAAGATTTCAAAACAAGAAAAATAAAATACAACCTACAGGAAAATGGACTTTCCAGGAATGAATATGCGAAGAAAAATGGCACAGACGCGAGCAATCATAAAAACGCGATTGAATGTCGATCAGAATCGGGGGCTGCTACACTTTTGATTATAACATGTTGATCATGGTCATAGATAAAAACTACCAGACCACATGGCAACCAAACTCAGAAGGAAGTACAAGCAAGCTGAGATATAAAGCTGTTGGTGACAGTTATAAGAATTCTCTAATCCTTAGCCATGTGATTTTAGAATCGTATACATATAGACCGAGCCAAAATTAAACAGAGTTTTATTTATCGACGCTCTTTCATTGCTATGTTTCTTAGTGTCCCATTCTATATTGGAAGTGAAAGACCGGTAAATTTGCTCATAGGCCTCTTTATCAGGCTTGAGATTCTTTTACGTGTCGTAAATCTATGACACGGAGCCCCGGCTTTACTTCCCTTCCGAAGGAAGCCATGCTAAGAATTTCTTCGCCCGAAAATATCCATCGCCCTCCATCGGGTTTGAACCCGCAACCTCGGGAACTAGAGACTAGCATAGTAACCACTACACCACGAAGGACGACTATAGACCGAACGAGCTGGCTAAGCGGTAACCTCGCATTCGGAAGGTCCAGGGTTTCATTCCTGTTGGACCAACTGCTTTGACCATGGGTTTTTTTCGTGGTTTCCTCGGGTTGGGATGCGAGTGCTGCGATGGTACCCCTTCTACCGTGAATTTCTTGTGCATTACTTTCAGTCACAATTATGTTTCAGGGTTGTAGGACCAGGCCTTTGCGTTTGGTGTGTTACGGCAGGATGATGAAATTTGCGATATGGAAAGAGTTGCGGGGCTAACGCCGGACTAGCCGCTATTAGGATTGGTGTCAAGTTGGAATCGTTAGGGATCCGTCCTTGCAAGCGCACATCGTCGTCCAGATGTGGTCGCCCTTGGGATCTTTCTTTCATCTCCTCCTCCCAGGGAGAGGAGTTTTGCGCCAACAAATATCGCCCTCCGCCGGGTTTGAATCCAGGATCTTGGGAACAAAAGGCTGGCGCAGTAACCACCACAGCGGACTATATATCGAACGGGATGGCTAAGTGACAACGTATGAGGCTCGCATTCGAGAGGGCCATGGCTCGATTCTTTTTGTGCCGACTGCTTTGACCATTTTTTTCGTGGTTTCCTCCAGTTGAGATGCAAGTGCTGGGATGAAGAAGGTATTACTACGTTATTTTGCACCACGCTTTGGGCGTCAATTTGAAGATGATGTACTGAAGGAGTTGTATTATAGTTCAAATGTTGGGGAACCGAACTTGAAGTAGTTGCAACCGCACGTATGGTAAACAGTTTCCGGTAGTCTTCACCCCAAGTTTTAAAAAATATGAACTTTGTAATTGGACTGTTTCTTTAAATATTATATATTTATGTTTGCCACGGCTGTGTCAGTACTATTGTTAGAGATACGGATGTCTTGGCAGGGTTGTGGTGCGACTAATAATGTAGGCTTACACAGACTATAATTTTACTTCACTCCTTTTATTAATGCTTGACACGATTTAAATAACACTTCACTAATATAGAGAGCTGTGAGATTCTTTAATTAATTACTTGCACTTTTTAACACGAAAACTATTTTCGTCTCACACGAATACGTATTAAATTTCTCGAAGACACGTTTTGCGTCCGGTTAGTAACACTGTCTGCAACCAACTGAATAGATTTCTACCGCCTAAATTTGTATAAATTTCTGTATTTCATGTCTCTGATTGGCTATTCCTAATCCAATGGAATACCTTCTTTTAACCAAAGCTTTTCCTGGTTGTTGATTGGCTATTTTATAAACTGTCACTAAAATTACATTATTGCTTCCAAGAATCACAAGTAACATTATAAAACTTTCAAACTCATTATTGCCTCAAGATTGCCTCATTGTTACCTCATTGTTAGCATCTTTTAACTTATTATTCTCACAGATCCTACATTATTAAATTACATAATACACTCACATAACATTATTGAACATGTTACAATAATATAAACAATGACTATAATATACACTTTTTATATATTGTTACATACACATATTGTTTTGGGGTTGGCTGTTATTGAATTTATATATTATATAATTAGACTGAAATCATTTAAGTGTTAAAAATACTGCCTCAGGGTTGGGTCCCCTTCTACCGTGAATTTCCTGTGCATCAATTCCTTTCCCCATTATTTCCTTTTATGTTCATCTCATCTGTTTCAGGGTTGTAGAACCAGGCGTCTGCATTTTGTATGTTGCGGCAATACGGTGAAATTTGCATTATGGAAAGAGTTACGGGGCTAACCCAGGACTAAACGCGATCAGGATTGGTGTCATGTTGAAATCGTTAGGGATCCGTCTTGCTAGCGCACATCGTCGTCCGGATCTGGTCGTCCTAGGATCTTCCCTCCATCTTCTCCTACCAGGGGTTACTTTGGGAGCACAAAGGGACCACTAGGGCCTACATGTGGTGCCGTTACCACCTCTTGGGACTACTTCTAACTCCTAACACCTCGGAATACTACAAAATGACTCATCACGGTATGGTCACACGTTTTAGAAGCTGCTTCTGTGCAAATATTTATTATTAATCATTGTCTCAGAAGATGGCCGAGTTAAATACCACGAAGTTCTTATTTCGAAAATTATAAGCAGAGCTGGGTTTTGAACCACAATGTTAAAGGAGTATAAATTGAGGCAGTATTTTTAACACTTAAATGATTTCAGTCTAACTATACAGATTTAAATTCAATAACAGCCCGCCTTGAAGCAATATGTGTATGTAATAATTTGTAAAATGTATGTAACAGTCATTGCATATGCTTATATTATTGTATACGTGTTCAATAATGTCATATGAATGTATTACGTAATTTAATAATGTAGGAGCTGTGAGAAGTAGGTTAAAAGTTGCTAACAATGAGGCAATAATGAATTAGAAAGATTAGATGTTACTTGTGATTCTTGGAAGCAATAATGTAATTTTAGTGACAGTTTATAAAAATAGCCAATCAACAACCAGAAAAATCTTTAGTTAAATTAAGCTATTCTATTGGATTAGGAATAGCCAATCAGAGACTTGAAATACAGAAATTTACAAGTTTAGGCGGTTGAAATCAATTCAGTTGCCTGTAAACAGTGTTCCTAACCGGACAAAAGACACGTCCTCGAGATATTTAATACGATTCGTGTGAGACGAAAAATAAATTTACGTATTAAAAAGTGCAATCCATTAATTAAAGAATCTCACAGCTCTCTATATAAGTGAAGTATTATTTAAATCGTATCAAGCATTAATATAATGAGTGAAGTAAAACTATAATCTGTGTAAGCCTACATTCTTAGTCGCACCACAACCCTGCCAAGACATCCATGTCTCTAACAATAATACTGACGCAGCCGAGGCAAACATAAATATATAATATTTAAAGAAACAGTGAAATTACAAAGTTAATATTTTTTAAACTTGGGGCAAAGGTCACCTGAAAGTACATTTGGGGCAAAGGTTACCGGAAACTGTTTACTATACGTGCGGTTGCAACTACTACAAGTTCGGCTCCCCAACAGTTGAAATATAATACAGCTCCTTCAATACAAACTACTTCAAATTGACGCCCAAAGCGTGGTGCAAATAACGTAACAAACCATCTTCTCAAAATATGCCCATTACCTTACATTTCGGATGCAGTATAATGGGTAGAATTTATTATCATACTTCCTTTGGGAAATAATTCTAAATTCGTATGGTTTTTTAAACTTCTTCACAGAAATTACTCTTTATTGTTTACTGATTATCACGAAATTTGAAACATGTAACATTTTAAATTAATTTATACATGCCCATAGGCTTTTCAAGTAAATACTAACTTTATACCGATTTTATTAAAATTTGAAACTTTTTCGGAAATTTTCTTCAAGGGAATTTAAACCAAAAATAGAATTCATATTAGATTATAGAATATGTTATTTGGGACATGCTAAATACATAAGTGTTTAATAACATTCTACTTTGCCAAAAAAAAACTAATGTTAACAATATGAAATATTTAATTTCATAAAATTGATTTATATATATTCAGTTTGTTAGTGTCTCGCATTAAATGCATAAATATTGAGATAGGAACGGAGAAGAATTTCAGCACTGCGGCCAACACTAGGACTATTGCGCCTACTAAACCCCCGGGAGGAAGAAATAAGTACGAAAGCCGACCAGGTCTGATGACGGCGGGCAAAGCGCTGCGGGGTCTGTAAAGTTTCCAGACAGAGTAACCCTGCCAGAAGTTCTCCCGACACATCACTGTTCACAGGCACAAATCCGAAGCATCAATAGAGCGTCCCTCGACACGCCCCTATCCCCTTGTTACTCATTTTGACAAAAAGTTCATATTGGTAAGTATATCAAGTATATTGATCGGTATGGCAGCTTACCCAAATCAGAAAAACTTACTAGGAGATGGAAATAAAATACTTCAGAAGCTCATAGAAGCGTTCTGACATACGCAGCTCCCCTGTGAGAAACTGCCTTGCAAAACCGGAAGAAGATCTGGAAAATGTAGAGAAATCAGAGACTATTAAATATTAAAATTGCTAAAGCGTATAGGAAAATGCCATATGACGCTTCCCCTGTAATACTGAAATAACAAGCCACGTTAAAATAAAACTGTGCTGTTATACACATGATGACCGAGCGAGGGGCGCAGCGGTAGCGGTGCGACTCTCATTCGGTCGTTCCAGAGTTGCTGGCGTCCGCCTAATCTGACCCATGGGTTTTTCGTTGTTTCCCCGGGTCGGTAGGTGAAAGGTGGGATGATTCATCTTCTACCACGACTTTACTGACCCTTATTCCTTGTACCCATCAGCTTTCTTATCATTTGTATTAGGGTTGTACGCCTAGGCGATGATGTTCGGCGGATTGTGGAGAACGGTGGCTATGCGCTTTTTGCAGCTTTCTTCCTGATGTCGTTCAGGTACTGTTCGGTTGGATACTCGCCCCTGGAAGCTTTCGGACAGGCGCTCCCTCGGGAAACCCCCACCCGACGGAGGCTACGGACCCAATGGTAGACTGGGAGGCTTTGAAGGCGTTCAACCTGGAAAAATTAGGGTTCCCGTCCATGCTTGCGCCCGTGTCCAGCCGGATCTGCTCGCCCTCTGGTTCTCTCCCCTTATCTTTCCCTCCCCGGGGATCACGGTAGAAGCGTACTCTGTGCGGCGCTCTTGATAGGGGATTCTTGATAGAGTATAATGCATCGTTATAAATCCACGAAAACACCCCAAGATCAGCGTGGCTGATCCAACAAATACGAAGCCAGGACCTCCAGAACAGCCTCAGATGTTTCCCATTTGGTTTTTCCTGTATATAAATATATATATATATATATATATATATATATATATATAATACATGACTAATCCGTAGAAACGCATGGAGTAACAATGAGAGGAAAAGACTTGGGACTGTTACATAACGTTTCTCTTCTTCTCTTGGAAGCTGTTGATGTACTGCAATAAAAAGCGTAACAGTGAATTGATATGCATTACGCCACTGTCACGAACAAGGAAAACGAGTTACTTGCCAGAGGGTCATCTGCCATTGCCCTTGAAGACCGCCACCTATAAGGAAAATATTTCTGAGAATCGAATACGCACACGTATAATTTGTATTCTGGTTATGTGCAGAGAACAATAAAATATATTGCTGTCACTCAAAGCGAGTCAGTTTTATGGCGACTTTTACCTGGAGATAGGCGAATGTCAAATAAGGACAACGCGTTACGCACTGATAACAGAATTGTCAACTTTTGAAAATAAATTATAGGTTTAAACGTGTTTCAATAAGATATAAGGCGCTTTGTTTAGAAATACCTATACGCTCATAGAACCTGCTAACATTAATATAAAAAAGTAGCACAAATTTTCATTGGGTGAAGATGGTGATGATGTTTAAGGGTGCTCAACTACCACGTCATTAGCGCCAATTTTCATTGGATGTCGACATGTGAAAGTTGAATGTTTCCCCTTAAAGTGTTCCCAGCATTAACACAGTATTTTAACAGGGTGCGGGACACTTGCAGTTATTGACACTTGCACTCAATGACACTTACACCAAATCATGCTTATACCTGAGTACAAACGGTTTCTCACTAATTTCCTTGCCACCTGCCCGAGGACAAAGCTGAAGTTTCGAAACTTTCTCCATTGCTAAGTAAAGAAATTTTATTATTCCATATAGTAATAACAGTTATTGTTGATATAACTATTATTGTTATTAATAAAGAGACTCATAACAACATAATGTTGTTACCACGAAACAAGGCTTGGAGGTAGTCTCATCGCGTTTTTCGTGTTTTTTGTTTTTTTCTATAAATGTGCTACAAAACAATCGTTATTATGTACACAGAAGTTTTATATTTTTCTTAAACTTTTGGATTTTCCTTTTCTGTTTCAAAAGGAAGTGATATTATGTATTTTTTACTTCCTCTACTACGTATAGTAAGTAGGGGAAGTATTGTATTCTACCCAAAAATTCGATACCGAGATTTCACCAGAAATATATGTTTTGAGACCTCCGAAATTCAAAAAGAAACATTTTTGGAAACATGTCCGTGTGTGTGTCTGTGTGTGTATGTGTGTGTCTGTGTGTCTGTGAACAGCATAACTCAGAAACGAACAGTCGGATAAACACCAAGCTTGGTATTTAGATTCAGTATCTTCCAGAGATGCGACACGAAGATTTTCAAGAAAATCCCCCCACCTCAGATTCCCCTTTACAAGGAACATTTTTCGAAAATTTTAATTTTTTCAAAATGGATCTAACGATTTTGATTAAAATATCATATGTTTAAGATATTTTCATGACAAATTAAATTTATATCTTGAATTTTCTGGTAATGTCTCCAAAAGTATTCTTCACTGTGAACGACTTTTGCATAACTGGTAAACCATAAGAGATAGACAGAATGTTACTACACAAAAAATGTAGATCGCGTTAAAATACACAATTTATGTCATATACATTTTTTTTTTTGTTGAGTGAACCATTTTGGAGATATTGCTTGTTATTCCCTTAAATTTTCCAATACATATACTTCTTTTCAAATAAGTTATTCATTTTTTTACGTACTGGACATGCCAAAAGAATGGAATGCACCACATACCAACCAGTTCTTAAAAGATTTGACTGTCGCTTAAAGTCTACCATATTCCCCTTGCACCTACAAGAAAATTAGCAATAAGATTAACATCTCGATTAACATGAAGCATATGGAGAATAAGAGTTTGTAAAAAATACTTTGTACAAGAGTAGAGAAGGTCATGTGAGTGTAACATACCAGATTTTTTTGTCTACGAAGGCAGTCACTTTAAGGAAAGCATATGATTTCCTTTGTTATCAACTTTACCAAAGATTCATTAAGGATTTTATCAGATTTTATTGTTGATTTTTTCCGTTTCTTGCCCTCAAGATTGAGATCTTTTCTACTACATGTGTGTAAATTGTATTCAGCATCTTCTCGAAGGGTGTTTACTAATGTGCATACATTTGGACGTTCTCCAACCATTGCTCGACAAAGTAATCATAGATACTTCAAAGCTTTTCATTTTTAGGTGTGTTTTCCTGGATGCATCATCGATAATGTTTAAAGGTGCGTGTATTAATGCAGCACATGTATGAATATGAATCCGAATTTCTTAATTTTCCGTATATTCTGCCACTAGCCCCAGTTCCTGCACATTTATTCACAAGCATTGGTTGAAATGGTAACTGTAGTCACAAATCTTCAATGATGGGAAAAATTGTTTATTGACTCATGATAGCCGTCTCAAAGTCAACAACCGCTTCTTTAGATCCTAGCCCGCAAGCAATTCTTCTCAGCTGTGAACAATCTGTCATAAGTTTCGCAGTTCTTATTTGGCAGAAGTGTGTACATCACAGGTATGGCGTTGGTACATTCCGAGATCCGCGTGGATACTGAATACCTGCTTAAGTTTCCTACTAGAACTCCTGAACGTTCCATCAATAAAAAAAGAGGAGGCAGTTTCCAAAATATGCGCTGCTTTTGCACTGTCAATACTAGTATCCTATCTTGAGGTTCGCGATTGCCATCGTGTAAAAGGAAATTTTCCCCATTGTTCATTGGTTATAATTGTTGAGAGAGAATTATATCTCCTGCAAGAGCTGAAGGATCTTGTAATACACCAAGGTGTTTCCTCCGAATGCGATGCAGCGCCTGCTTACTGCTTGTTTTTGTTGGCATAGCTGTCACAAAATCGTAACCACAATTGAATAGTTTTCCAAATTCTCCGGCATATATTACTTTCTCTACTACGTACAGTAAGGAGGGAAAGTATTGTATTCCACCCAAAAATTCGATACCGAGATTTCACCGGAACTACATGCTTTTGAGGCTTCCTGAATACAAAAAAAGCATTTTTTGAAACATGTCGGCGTGTGTGTCTGTGAACAGAATAACTCACAAACGAACAGTCGGAAAAACACCAAACTTGGTATTTAGGTTCAGTATCTTACAGAGATGCGACAAAAAGGTTATCAAGAAAATCCCTCAACCCAGATTACCCTTTACAGGGAACATTTTTCGAAAATTTTAATTTTCTCAAAAATGGCTATATAGATTTTGATTAAAATACCATATACTTAAGATACTTTTTGCATAACTGGTGAACCATAAGAGATAGACAATATTTTACTACACAAGAAATGTAGATCGCGTTGAAATACACAATTTATGTCATATACATTTTTTTTTTGTTGAGTGAACCATTTTCGAGATATTGCTTATGATTCCCTTAAATTTTCCAATACTTATACCTTTTTCAAATGGGAATTCGTTATTAATTTTTTGCACAGAGAATGGAATACTCCACATATTAACCAAATCTTAAAATGTTTGACTCGCTTAAAGCCTACCAATTCCCCTTGTATCATGGAAATTAGTAATGAGTAATTAGTATCTCGATTAACATGAAGCTAATGGAGAATAAGCGTTTGTAAAAACAGTTTGTACAGGAGTAGAGAAAGTCGTGGGAGTGTAACACATCAGATTTTTCTTTTAAATTGATGATTGGATTTGCATTAGTCATTTGCTCCAACATCCTTATCATATGCAGCTGTTCTCCAAAAATAGCGTTTGTTTTTTGTTGAAACACACCTTTTGCAGTTTTTCTTCTTGTAGTTTAATCAGTGCCAATGAGTGACGTTTTCCTTGTTTGCATGAATCAGTATATAGTGATGCCCGTTATAGATCAATAGTGGCTTGCCCTTGCTAGTTTCGATGAACTACATGAAACTACTGAGATCACAGAGAAAACAACCGCGCAAAGATAAATTCAATCTATCACGACTGAGGAAGTAAGATTAACTAAGAAGACCCGCTTCTGGTAACAACAGGGAATGATTTATCCCCTCTACCCTCTCCTAATTAACGCTCCAGTTTCAAAAAATAATGGTTTCTCAGAACCGGAATCCTGAAAGCACATGTCACTAAATTGTACCGGAGTGCAACTGTCATGGAGGGCAAGTGTTGAGGCAGTATTTTTAACACTTAAAATGATTTCAGTCAAATTATGTAATATGTAAATTCAATAACAGCCAGCCTTGAAGCAATATGTGTATGTAATAATTTGTAAAATGTATGTAACAGTCATTGCATATGCTTATATTATTGTATACATGTGTAACAAAGTTATGTGAATATATTGCGTAATTTAATAATGTAGGAGCTGTGGGGATAATAAGTTAAACGTTGCTAACAATGAGGTAACAATGAGGTAACCTTGAGGCAATAATGAGTTTGAGAGCTTAAATGTTATTTGTGATTCTTGGAAGCAATAATGTAATTTTAGTGACAGTTTATAAAACAGCCAATCAACAACCAGAAAAAGATTTAGTTAAGTGAAGGTATTCTATTGGAGTAGGATTAGCCAATCACGGACTTGAAATACAGAAATTTACAGGTTTAGACGGTTGAAATAAATTCAGTTGCCTCCATACAGTGCTAATAAGCAGACGCCAGATGTGTACTCGTGAAATTAATTACGTATTCGTGTGGGACGAAAATAGTATACGTGTTAAAAAGTGCAAGTATTAAATAAAAGAATCTAACAGCTCTTGATATCAGTAAAGTGCTATTTAATTTGTGTCAAAGGTTAATAAAAAAGATTGAATTAAAACTTAAAATCTGCGTAAGCCTATATACTTAGTCGTATCACAACCCTGCCAACAGTTGAAATATAATACAACTCCTATAACAAACAACTACTTCAGTGTCCCAGATTCATTCAACATGCCATCCATGAGGATTGATGGTATATGTTCTTTTATTCCGTTAAACACAAGCTGACACTTATTGCACCCAAAGGGCTAAACATTTGCATCTCAGGATTTTTGATTACCAGTTGTATAGATCTAATGTATTGCATTCACATGACTCTCTCACCGAGCGGGAAAGTTTAAACGGTAATGTCTGTGGTCCGCTTTCCGGAGGTCTCGAGTTAGATCCCCAGCACCGCCACTCTGACTCTGGGTATTTCGTGGTTTCCCGGAGACGACAGGCAAATGCTGGGGTGGTTTCTTCTCTGCCACGATTTCCTTTCCGTCATTTCTCTTTCATTCCATTTCCTTATCATCTTTCAGGTAGTCTCGTGGTGTAGACGGTGCCGGATAAATGGCGCGGATGCATGTTCATTGGAAAGAAGATTACCCGTGGACAGAGAGCTTCTCGACTGATGGATCGTTTGTCACCCTCTCTCGGCAGCTCCAAAAGTCGGACGGGTCTGGGAGTTCGGAAACGTTGGGGACCTCCGTGCGTCTCTGTGGCCTGTCCGCCTACGGTCTGTGGTTACCACCTCTTGTGTGGTTACTTCACTTCATTCTTTCCTCTTGAGGGGGGTGGTAGGCACAATGTATCTCTGTAGGTTGGGGTGCCGAGGGTGCCCCTCCGTTGAAAAGTAATCTATAACTATGCCAAAATGTGATATAAAGAATTAAATGCAGAACTTAAGTTACGAGAAATGGTAAAGGGAGTGGCAATTAACTTCAAATAGCAAACAAAGGAGGTCGTATTTCTCCACCATGCATAACAGAATAGAAATAAATCCAACAACGCCCAACATATTTAACTGGTCATAGAAAAACAAATGCCTATTTATACAGATTTAAAAATAATTGGTGACCTATGTGTAAGTGCAAATAGAACTAGCATACTATAGAACACCTAATAATGTTACACATTCAGAATAAAGAGGATTTCACGGGCTATTCTCAGAAAATTTAATTATTCATCTTATTTGTTATGGAAATATCTTAAAAGTGTGGTATTTTAATCAAAATCGTTTGAGTTATTTTCAAGAAAATAAAAAAAAACCAAACTTTTCCATTTAAAGAGTAGTTTAGGTAGGGAGGATTTTTTTAAAATCTTCATATAACATCCTTGGAAAACGCTGAACTTAAATACCAACTTTAGTATTTAACCAATTTTTCGCTTTGGAGTTGACAGACACACACAGAGAGACACATATACAAGCATAGACGTTTGTCTAAAAATGAATTTTTTACTCGGAAAGCCTCACAACATCAATTTCCGATGAAATTTGTTATTTAACCAACATATGCAGTGTTTCGACATAGTATTAAACAAAATATTGTGCATATCTGCTGAAAGGTGTCTTTTTTTTCTTTCTTTTCTTTTTGACTCACTTCGGCCGCGAATACCTTACTCGTGCTGACAAAAACTCACTTTCCTATAAGATAGTCACTAAATAACTAGTTACATGAAATGTGTAATTGAGGCAGTATTTTTGCACTTAAATGATTTCAGTCAAATTATATAATATGTAAATTCAATAACAGCCCGCCTTGAAGCAATATGTGTATGTAATAATTTGTAAAATGTATGTAATAGTCATTGTATATGCTTATATTATTGTATACATGTTCAATAATGTTATATAAATGTATTACGTAATTTAATAATGTAGGAGCTGTGAGAATAATAAGTTAAAAGTTGCTAACAATGAGGTAACAATGAGGTAACCTTGAGGCAATAATGAGTTTGAGAGTTTAAATGTTACTTGTGATTCTTGTAAGCACTAATGTGATTTTAGTGACAGTTTATAAAATAGCCAATCAACAAACGGAGGGGATTTTAGTTAAATGAAGGTATTCTATTGGAGTAGGATTAGCCAATCAGAAACTGAAAAGGAGAAAATTTTACAAATTCATGTCAGTTGCCTTCAAACAGTGTTACTAATCAGACGCGAGACACATCCTCGAGAGATTTTATACGTATTTTCGTGTGAGACGAAAAAATAAGTTACGTGTTAAAAAGTGTAATTAATTAATAAAAAAGAATATCACATCTCTCTATATCAGTGACGTGTTAGTTTAATCGTATCAAGTATTAATAAAAGAAGTGAACTAAAATTATAATCTATGTAAGGCTACATTCTTGTCGCACCAAAATCCTGCTAAGAGAAACGTTTCTCTAAAATAAATTCTGATGCAGCCGAGGTAAACATAAACATATAATATTTCAAGAAACACTTTAAATTACAAAGTTAATATTTTTAAACTTGGGGCAAAGGCCACCTGAAAGTACATTTGGGGCGAAGGCTACCGGAAACCGGGTACCATACGTTAGGTTGCAAACAAACTTCAAGTTCAGCTCCCCAACAGTTGAAATATAATAAATCCTTCAATACAAACTACTTCAAATTGACACCCAAAGCGTGGTGCAAATAATGTATGGATACCACCTTTCTCAAATTGGCGTCCATACGAGGAGCTAATAAAAAACATCTCCTAATAATATAATATTTCCCTTAAATACTTGAAAAATGGATATTATTATTCTTCTAGGGCTGGCTATAGGAACTCGCAATTAATCTCGGAATAGTTATAATTGGGATAGCTTAACTGGAGTGATAAGCGAGTTCTATGACTCGTTTTTATTCCTTGGATCAGTTTAATATAGCCTGTGGCAAGCACGACTTATTGGAGTACGTAAAGTTAAAAATATACATATGTATTTCGTGAAGGATAATGAAAACCATTTCTACCAGAGAGGCTCTCTTTTGTCATCTATTTTCAACAATGAAGTGTTTGCTGCTCTGTTACTTCGTATTTCTATATTACTACAAGCTCTGCGTCGTGTTGTGGTATTACGTGTTTTGTTTCCCAGCCACTGGATGTTCATGAGTTAGAGCGTGCGAATTTTTCGGTCATGTTCAGGATGGTGAGAATTTAAGGAGTTACGATAGGCAGCGATCTGAGGTCACGAAAACTAAAATTCCTGCAGGGGAAGAATGGTACTGATCACTTCCCAGTATATGATGGATCATCGTCCACCTCTGGGTGTACATTTGGGCGTGAGGTCAGGAGCCGGATTGGTCGGCTCAGGCTCGTCAGGGCCGTCGCGCCACGGATTATATTATTACATCAGCAGCAGAGTTAACAAACTTACGTTGCTGAGTGTTTTAATATCTTTCAGAGGTATTTGCTTATTGAAGTTGCAAGTTAGATTTCTTTACATACTTATCGCCGTTCAAGAATTTCGTGCGTACCTCTGCTATGATGTAAATCGTGATGAGCTAGGAATGTTCATACAAAGTCTCTTCTGATTTATTTCTGTGTCTGCTGTACACAACGAGTACAATGTGGAGACCTTGAGAGGCAGTCTGGGGAAGGCAGGAGCAACAAACTCTCAAGGAAATCCAGCAACGAAGATCCATAAACTATCTCAAGGTTCAAATTAGCAAGAATCTTTGTCTGGAAATTCTCAGGAACCCAAACCAGCAAAACAATTATTACCGGGCTTGCTGGCGCCACAGTAAAATTTGCTACTTGCTTTCGGGGGGACGCGGGCTCGATCCCCAGCGACCGCCCACTCTGACTCATGGGTTTTTGGTGGTTTCCTCGGGTCGGTAGACGATTGCTGAGAAGGTTCATCTTCTACCACGACTTTAGCGCCCCTCATTACTAGTCCCATGCATTCTTGGGCGGCTGCCTCTTTGGGGGACCCCGAGGACTTGTGAGTGGGTCCAGGCGTCGTCAGATGCATTTGATCTGGAAACGTTAGGAACCCCGTCCACTCTTGTACCCGTTGTCACCCGGATCTGGTCGCCCTTCGGGTCTCCATCTTCATCCATCCCTCCCAGAAGTCACGTAGAAGCAAAAAGGGGTGCTGTTGCCTACTTGTGGTGTTCTGTACCAGTTTCGGGGACCCATCCGTACCCTTAACTTTAGAACAATTATTTCTAAGGAAAACTAAGAGAACATACTTAACATTCACATCAAAATTCTCATGGATGATACTTACTTGTACGATATGAATGCAAAAGAATACATGCCGTGTTTACCTCTATCTAGTAGAGAGACTACATTCCACACTTTAGACGAATTAAAAAAATCTTAAGTGTTATATTCATATGACTTTCTCCAGCCACTATAATTTATTGTTGTACAGCTTCTGCCAGCTATATTTACGGGGCTTATTTTTTCTATCTGCTTTATGTTGATCGGGGAAACATTTGCAGATATGGTTTTCTTACATATTTGGTTGTAGGTAACTGAGGGATACGAAGCCGAAACTATAATTAGCTGTTTAAAAGAAGCGCGTCTTAAAATTTAACACCCTTTCGTTGACATCTCGAGAAACAAGTAAATAGCGACGGGAGTTTAGAAAAATACAAAGCATTAAACAATTAAAACAAATATTAACGGATATCCCAGAAATGGCTGACACCACAATTTGAAGTAAATTGTGCGTGTTAAAGAGATCTATAATTTTGTGTAGTACGCTTTTGTCTATAACGTTTACCACTTATACAAAATTATAGTACAAAATTCCTTCCGAATATAGTGGACTTCACAGGCTATTCCCTGAAAATTCAGCATATACATTTTATTTGCCATGTAAATATATAAAGTATTTGAATTAAAATCTTTGGAGCTACTTTTGAGAAAATAAAAAAATCGAAAAATGTTTCGTGTAAAACGTAGTTTGTGGCGAGGGATTTTCTTGAAAATCTTCGAGTCGCTACCAAGCTTGGTATTTATCGAATTTTTTGCTTTGGGTTATACTCTCATACGCTCATACCTACGCTTTTTCCTAAAAGTCTTTTTTTTTAGAGTGCTCAAGCTATGTATTTCCGGTGAAATCTCTATATCTAATTTTTGGGGCGGAATGCAATACCTTCTCTACCTACTAGGTGTGTGGTAGGGAAAGTATAAACGAAGAAAAATGCTACAGTTTTATGCATATCCTTATTCATTAATATTTTATGTTTCATATTGATTTTATTGTTTTAAGGCATTTAAAACATGTTAAAATTGTTTTACGATAAACGTGAAAATTCTGGAAGTTTCTGTCAATGATAAATATATTTACGTATAATCTGCAAGAGATATACAGAAACATTGTGTTTATCAGAAAACAGCCACAGAGGTGGATTTTCAATGATATTCTACAATTAGGGTTTGTCATCACTGTGGTAAAAATACAAAGCGAAAGAAAGAAAAAAGAAAAGGATGAATGAGTAAGTGAGTGAGTGAGTGAGTGAGTGAGTGAGTGAGTGAGTGAGTGAGTGAGTGAGTGAATGAGTGAGTGAGTGAGTGAATGAGTGAATGAGTGAGTGAGTGACTGAATGAGTGAGTGAGTGATTGAGAGAAGGAAAATAAAATAAAACATACATATCTAGCTTAGGGGCTTTTTTGTGGTTCTGTAAAAGAATGAAGGTTCCAATTAACTTCCATAAAACTAAAAGATGTATGTCTGATAATGTAAGCCGTGTATCAATAGCTGTGAAATGATTTCACTTGCAAAGGAAGCAGGACTGACATTTAAATTCTGAAGCCCTATAGAATTTGTTATGTTTCTATTAAACAAAATTTTTAATTAATTAATTTCCGGATAGATGAAAGCATGTTTGATTTCAGAGCAGCTTTATGTACATTCTTTATGATTAATTGTATTTAATTTAATATTTATTTACGTTTTTGTGTTCATTTTATACGTAACATACATTTAAATGCAAATGTTAAGAAAGATACACTGTAACATACACACAAAAAAGTCTGAGTGTTACATTCACATGACTTTCTCGACCTTCTATCGTTTATTAGCGAGTATAAAGTTATTCTTACGAAAGTTTATTTTTCTATCTACTTCATTTTAAGCGAGTTAAACCTTTCCGCAAATAGCTGAATTACACATTTCGTTACAAATACAAAGGAAATAGCAAAGCCAAATGTTTTAGCATTGGGCGCTATACGCTAGCCTTAAAATTCTACTCTTTCCATGACATCGTGAGAAACAATTGAAAATCGATACACTTTAAGAATGGCTAAGCATTGAAAGATTCGAACCATTAATAACGGATATCTCGGAAACGGCTGATGCCGCAGAAAATTCATTTGAAATAAATTGTGAGTTTTAAAGACATGTACATTTTTGTGTGGCACGATACCGCCTATCCCATAAACTTTACTACTTATATAAAATTACACAAAATTCCTCCTGAATGAAGAGGACTTTAAAGGCTATTCCTAGAATATTTAAGAATATATCTTATTTGTTATATAAATATCTTTAATATATGCTATTTTAATCAAAATCGTTAGAGCCGTCAAAATTTTCGACAAATTTTCCATGTGAAGGGTAGTTTGTGTTGGGGCATTTGCTTGAAAATCTTTGTGTCGTATCTTTGGAATGTGCTGAATCTATATACAAAGTTAAGTAATTTTTCGACTTTTCCTTTTTTAGTTATGCTGTTCATAGGCAGACAACCACGGGCGCGCGCGGAACATTTTCTAAAAACACTGTTTTTTGGATTCAGGGTACCTCAAAACATGTTTTTCCGGTGAAATCTCGGTATCAAATGCCATACCTGCTTTACCTACTACATACGTGGTAGAGAAAGAAAAATAGCCCATCTCTGTTGTTTCGGATTAGCGTGTCCGCCTAACACTGAATAGGTCGC
The DNA here is from genome assembly GCA_030765065.1 of Deroplatys truncata. NCBI lineage: Eukaryota > Metazoa > Arthropoda > Insecta > Mantodea > Mantidae > Deroplatys > Deroplatys truncata. Next base: position 66,495,575 of record CM060979.1, read on the forward strand.
GAGTTTGAATCTTGGTTAATGCGAGTTACCCATTTTCTCCGGGGTTTTCCCTTATCTTGAAACGATGAATCTCGATTAACTCAGCTCTAGGGACCCCGGGCTCGTTTGAGCATCACTTCGTCCATTTCATTCATTCATTGTCCGCTATGTCCTACTATATATGTAGGTACTAAACCCTATATGACACGTGACATTTAAAAAAAACACCAAATTAATGTCAACAATTAGGCTCCTTGGAGGTGTTTTGTTTACGTAATTTATTTCTGCTCCACGCTTGGGATGCCAACTTGAAATAGTTAATGTTTTTTACGTTGGAGTTCTTTATTTAATCAGCTCCATATATGAACGTCAATTTTGAAGCAGATTGTTTGTTACGTAATATGCTGCTACGTATGTAACACCGAATTGAAAATGTACTTTTGTTGTTACGCTGCAAGTTTGAAAAAATGATTAAATTTTGTTGTTAAACTGTTTCTATAGATATTATTTATGTTTTTTTGCCTCGGCTGCGTCAGTCTTACTTTAGAGACATGTTTCTCTTAATCAGGGCGTGGTACGACAAGAATGTAGGCTTACGCAGATTTTAAGTTTAAATTCACTTCTTTTTATTAATTCTTGGCACAAATTAAATAACAGTACACTGATATTAAGAACTGTGAGATTCTTTAATTTAAAACTTGCACTTTGTTGTCACGTATACTTAATTTTCGTTACACACAATACGTAATATTTCTTTAGAGAACAGATCTTCCTTCCGGTCACTACCAAGGTCTGCCAGCAACTGAACATATTTCAATCGTATAAACTTTTAACTATTTGTATTTTAAGTCTCTGATTGGCTAATCCTAGTCCAATAGAATATCTGCATTTTACTAAAGCTTTTTCTAGCTGTTGATTGGCTAATTTTAAACTGTCACAAAATTTACGTTATTGCTGCCCTAATCATGACTAGTAGCATTCAAACTTTCAAACTCATTATTGCCTCAAGGTTACCTCATTGTTACCTCATCGTTAGCAACTTTAAACTGATTATTCTCATAACTCTTATATTATTAAATTACGTCATGCATTCACATACAATTATTGAATATGTTAACAATAATATAAGCTTATGTAATGACTGTTACATACATTTTTTACAAATTATTACATACATATTGCTTCAAGGCGGACTGTTATTGAATTTACATATTATATAATTTAATTGAAACTATTTAAGTATCACAATACTGTCTCATCCTACAATAGGCTAAAAAAGGGAAACTGTAGTTTCCTGTGACACCACGCAGTCTTTGGAATAATTTAAGTTTGCTTAGAATATTCGAGAAAAATACTGGACCTTGCATATAACTTCTAAGACGGAGGAAAAAATATCTTCCTAGATACCAATGGGTCCAGTTAAGTAACCAGTGTAAAAAATTGTTATAGCAGACATCTTGTGAATTCAGTTAATTGTAACTACTCGTATTAATGTGTGAGCAAACAGACGATAGCGTCACTGCAAATGCAACGGGATTTGTAAATATAAATATCATTATTAGAGATACGTTAAATGCATAAAGAAGATTACATCTACTCTGTAACATAAAATCATAGTTGTTAACAAAATTTATTTCATTTTCAATGATTTTCTTCGTTGCAGACGTTGAAGTAGCTGTTTTATTGAAGTTGTTTGTTACTAGCTCCACGTATGGACGTCAATTTGAAGATTTGTTGTTTGTTATGTATGGAAGCCAATTTAAAGTAGAATTGTTCTTTACATTGTTTGCTGCTACGTATGAAAAGCCGATTTTAAGTAGGAGTTGTATTATAGTCCAACTGTTGGGGAGCCGAACACTTGAAGTAGTTGCAATCTCATGTATATTAAACAGTTTCCGGTAGCCTTCGCCCCAAATGTACTTTCAGGTGGCCTTTGCCCCAAGTTAAAAAAAAATATTAACTTTGTTATTAAACTGCATCTATAAGTATTTATGTTTGCCTCGGCTGCGTCAGTGTTGTTGTTAGAGACACGTTTCTCTTAGGCAGGGTTTTGGTACAACTAAGAATGTAGGCTGACAGAGATTTTAAGTTTTAATTCACTACTTTTTTATTAATCCTTGACACAAATTAAATAGCACTTCACTTATGTAGAGAGCTGTGAGATTCTTTTGTTTAATACTTGCACTTTTTAACGCGTATACTTATTTTTCGTCTCACAGGAATACGTATTATATTTCTCTAGAGGACGCATCGCGCATCAGGCCACTATCACGGTCTGCAGGCAACTGAACAGATTTCAATCGTCTAAACTTAAAATCTCTGCATTTAAAGTCTCTGATTGGCTAATCCTACTCCAATAAAATACCTTCATTTAACTAAAGGTTTTTCTGGTTGTTGGTTGGCTATTTTTAAACTGTCTCAAATTTACATTATTGTGCTCTAATAATGACCAATAGCATTTAAACTCTCAAACTCGTTATTGTCTCAAGGTTACCTCATTGTTTCCTCATTGTTAGCAACTCTAAACCTATTTTTCTCACAGCTTCTACATTATTAAATTACGTAATGTATTCACATAACATTATTGAACATGTTTACAATAATATAAGCATATGCAATGACTGTTACATATTGCTTCAAGGCGGGCTGTTATTGAATTTACATATTATACAATTTAATTGAAATTATTCAAGTGTTAAAAATACTGCCTCAACGCTAGCTTCCCTCTTGTGCGAAACCTTCATATACATCGATAGATTACGTTTAATAAACTTTCCTTGTTATATTATTTCTGCACCTAGGTCCAAGAACTCTGCCCTGCGTTCTATTACCTGTTTTCATCTCCCCTGCACCTCGAAGGATTTCACTTTTCCTCAGTTTTTTAGAGCGTGTCAAATGCTAAAACTTGTCACTAATCGTTTTAAACATGTGACAATTAAATACTCACAATAAGCCTTAATGCCGTTCGCCAGTTCTTGTAAACTGTCCTTCGGCTGCCATGTTATTTTCACTTTCACTTGTTTTGGCATTTAAGGTCACTCTTAAGCTGACGAAACATTTGAGTGTGTTTGCGTTGAATATAAAAACGTCACAGGTAAACTTCACTTGGGAGGAATCTCACCCCATATCATCTAATAAACCTTAAACAGTTTAATCAGGCTGTAGTGTAAAACTATTATAAAATTACAATAAAAGAGAACTTGTAAGAATATCGTAATTCTTACCTAGCCTTCAGATTTAAACCCATGAGTTGTTAAGTATGATGATGGTGATGATGATGACGATGAAGAAGATCTTAGTCAAGATGATAACGTTTCTAGGAAGCATCCTGTATATCATGTTTTAATGGTTGACTTTTATTTAATTATTTATACATATAAATTATTATTATTGCCGACGCCGTGGCCGACTGGCTAGACCGCTCGCCTCTCACCGAGGCGGCCCGGGTTCAATCCCAGGGACCCGCATGTGGGATTTGAGGTGGACAAAGCGGCGTCTGGGCGGGTTTTCTCCGGGTTCTCCGGTTTCCCCCGCCATTCATTCCACCAACTGCTCCATCATCACCTTTCCTTTCATCCATTTCACCATCATTTCGTTTCATCTACTTCGTTCCTCCCATACCAGTATCGGGCTGATCCCCCATTCTGGGTATTCTGTCTGATCCATGAGTGTCTGCTCCTCGAGGGCCTCTGACCCCAGGCACCCGTCTGTAAGTCCGGGGGGTGTAAGTCCTACATAAGATTTGGTTAAACAGAGAAAGAATGAATAAATTATCATTATTATTGTTATTGCTGCTGTTGTTTCATTAGGAAAGCTTATTTTCAAAATATTTCATCCTCACTTCGAAATGAATGCAACCATGTAACAAGGAACAAGTGTCTCGAAACATCTAATGCTCCAACTAAGCTTATTTAACAAACAGTGTGTGTTTTAATGAATTATTCGTTTTTGCTACACGTGTTTGTCTTATTCTTACGTTTCACGGTTCAATAAAATTAAAAGATAAAAGAGAATGAAGAGAACTTTACAGAAAAATTCAAGACATACGCTCCTTCTTTTACTAATGTCTCAAAAACATTAATAAACATCAGAATCAGGAGTGGGAAACACCTTGAAAAATCATTGTTTTACATTTGGAAAGTATCTCTCTGAAATGAAATCTGACACAGCAGCCATCAAAGGCTAAGGCCTAGCATCCTTACTGCCGGCCTCACGCTCAAATGCACCAATGCCGAAGCGACAACAACATTTGGATCAATATTTTCTCTCAACACATGTATACCTAGTTGCACTGATGCTGACGAATACCTATTAATACGCCACATTTCCAATGTTTAATAACATGCTCGAGAGAGGTTTTAGACAATATGACGCATATCTTAATTTCACCTTTTCCGATAAGCTTCGAGGCTTAACTTCAGTCTTTTACTGGGTTTCCATGGCTCTTTTCGGCCAAACACTTTTCAGAACTACAACCTTTATCTCGTCTGTACTTGAGGTATTAGTTACTATGGAATTTTGTCATTTTTCCGTCTTCTGGGCAGGACCTAGGGCAAATCGGGATATTTTAGGTTCTAAACATACCTTTACTTTTTCTACTATGTATAGTACTATAAGTAGGGGCAGTATTGCATTCCACCCAAAAATTCGATATTGAGATTTAATCGGAAATACTCAGAGAAAAAATCATGTGAGCGCAACTCATCAGATTTTTGTCCTGGACATGCAAAGCGAATGAAACGCTCCACATAGCAACCTGCTCTTAAAAGACTTGACTATCTCTCAAAGCCTACCATATTCCCCTTGCACCTACAAGAAATTAGCAATAAATTTCCGCAAATGTTTATCTCGATTAACATGAAGTAAACAAAGAATAAGCGTTTGTAAAAATAGTTTGTACAAAACTAGAGCAAGTTATGTTAGTGCAATACATCAGATTTTTATGTACTGGACATGCAAAGAGAATGGAAAGCTCCACATAGCAACCAGCTCTTAAAAGATTTGACTATCGTTTAAAGCCTACCATATTCCCCTGTACGCACAAGAAAATTAGCAATAAGGTACTTTTTGCAAATGTTTATGCAGATTAACACGAAATAGGTGGAGAATAAGCGTTTCTAAAAATAGTTTGTACAAAAGTAGGCGAAGTCATGTGAGTGCAACACATCAGCTTATTTATTCGAGGATGCATTTTTTATACTGAATGTTTTAGAGAATCGAAAGTTCTAATGTCCGTATTAAGCTCAAGGACATGCTATATGTAATATACAGCTTTAAAGTGTCTGCGCAGTAGCGCAGAGTGCTGCTGAAGATAGACACAATTATACAAAGGTGTTTATACAAGAGAGGCTAGAAGCCCGAAAGAAGGAAGGCGAAGTGTCCTTTTGTCCTTTGCTTTATCAGAAGCAGAATAGGCACATAAGGACAGCTTTGTGTAAGGGAGTAAAATGTCTCTTTTTCAATTCTATAATGCTCGCATACGTAAGTCATTTATATGCAATAAAAACATTAATTATATTTAATGTGACGGAAATCTGAAAACCAAATTCAGCTAAAACAATGTTTGTCTCAAAATTTAGAGTATACACAGTCTACCCTGTCTCCTCTGACGCTATGCCACTGGCATACACAAAGGAAGAGGTGAATGGGAGGCGATGTGATTAGTATCATGGCTCTCCCACCAGGAAAGTTGATTTTAATGAACTACGTGTCATTCTACCAATGGCAGCTCCTTATTGAGTGGGCAACGGTCCAATATATGTGCCAAGAAACCCAGCATCCCATGGTGAGTTCGAAACCAAGTGCAGTAGCTAGGTATTTGTCGACTTCTTGGATTATTTTGTTCACAGCGCATGCGCACAAACGCACATAGGTACAAACATGTGCGCGCGTGTCCTTGATAACCACTAGAGAAATTAAAAATGCTCAGCGATGATTTTAAATCCGGGAATTCTCACTTAGAGTCTATATGTTTGTCACTTGAAAGTTGTATTAGGGTGTATGTGCTATACGGAAATTTAAGAAAACAGCACAGAGGTTATGGAGGATAGTTTATACACCCAACTGGTACTTTTTCTTACAACAGAGGATTTAATTTTAAAATGATGTACTCAGCACATGTGATACAACAGCCATGCCAATGCTGAAATAAGCTAAAATGGAAAAAATCTGGCATGATACACCTACATGCATTCTCTACTCTTGTATAAACTATTTTTACAATCGCTTATTCTCCATCTATTCATATCAATCGAGATAAACGTTTACAATAATTAGCAATGGTTTACTCCACAAAAAAAATGTATATGACATAAATTGAGGTTTTAACAGCTCTACATTTTTGGACTAGTGGTACCGTGCTAACCTCTAGTTCCCAAGGTCGCGGATTCAAACCCGGCGGAGGGCGATGAATTTTTTCGTGCGTAAAAATCGTTAGCATGGCTTCCATCGGAAGGGAAGTAAAGCCGGTGGTCCCGTGTTGTAGATTTACGGCACGTAAAAGAACCTCATGCCTGATGAAGAGGCCTCTGAGCAAAATTACCGATCTTTCACGCCCAATATAGAATGGGACGCTAAGGACCAAAGTAGTTAAAGAGCGTCCATAAATAGAAATCAATTTAATTTAATTTCTACATTTTTCGTAGAGAAAAAATGTGTCTATCCCTTACGGTTTATCAGTTGCGTAAAAGGTATTTTGTGGACATTCACAGAAAATTCAAGATATACATTTTATTTGTCATGAAAATTTATTATATATACGTTATATTTAATATATTAAAATCGCTAGCGCCATTGTGAGAAAAACAAAATTTCCGAAAAATGTTCCCTGTAAAAGATAGTCTGGGGTGGGGGAATCTTGAAAATTTTAGTGTTGCATATTTGAAAGACACTGAACCTAAATATAAAGTTCAGTATTTATCCGACTTTTCGTTTTGAGTTATGCTGTTCATAGACACACAGACGCACACACCGACCTTTTTCTAAAAGTGGTTTATTTTAATTCAGGGTGCCTAAAAACATGTATTTCCAGTGAAATCTTGGTATGGAATTTTTAGGTAGAATGCAATACTCCCCCTACTTACTATACATAGTAGAGAAAGTAAAAAAGAAACCAGGGGCAAGTAATGACTAGCAAAGTGCAGAGCATTGCATGCAAAACCTTTCTTCTCATATAGAAAAAAAATCTGATGTGTTACACTCACATGACTTTCCCTACTCCTGTACAATCTAATTTTACAAACGCTTATTCTCCATATGCTTCATGTTAATCGAGATATCGAGATGTCAATTTTATTGGTAATATATGGTAGCTTTTAAGCGATAGTCAAATATTTTAACGCTGGTTGCTATGTGGCGCATTCCATTCTCTTTGCATGTCCAGGACATAAAAAAATGAATAACGAATTTGAGAAAAAGTATAAGTATTGTAAAATTTAAGGAAATAACAAGCAATATCTCGAAAACGGTTCACTCAACAAAAGAAATGTATATGACATATGTTGTGTATTTTAACGCGATCTACATTTTTTGTATAGTAAAATTTTGTCTATCTCTTATGGTTTACCAGTTATGCAAAAGTCGTTCACAATGAAGAATACTTTTGGAGACATTCCCAGAAAATTCGAGATATACATTTCATTTCTCATGACATTATCTTAAACATATGATATTTTCATCAAAATCGTTAGAGCCATTTTTGAGAAAATTAAAATTTTCGAAAAATCTTCCATGTAAAGGGTAGTCTGGGGTGGGGGGGATTTTCTTGAAAACCTTCGTGTCGCATCTCTGGAAGATACTGAACCTAAATACCAAGTTTGGTGCTTATCCGACTGTTTGTTTTTGAGTTATGCTGTTCACACACACACAGACACACAGACACACACACACACACACACACACACACACACAGACACACACACGGACATGTTTCCAAAAATGCTTTTTTTGGATTCAGGAGGTCTCAAAACATGTATTTCCGGTGAAATCTCGGTATCGAATTTTTGGGTGGAATGCAATACTTTCCCTACTTACTATACGTAGTAGAGAAAGTAATAAATGAATAATACTGCCTCGTATATCTTGGCATATTAACAACGCCGTTGCCATAAGACCTGTAGTATTTATACCTATACAGAGTGAGCCAAAAGACTCCGAACCGCCTGCGCGGTGGTTTTACTGTCCGCGTCCTCGGCGCTCGTTGCCGTCTGCCGCTATCATAGAAAGACGCGGATGAAACCATACAACATTTTTAAAACTACTTTTAAAGAATTTTCTTACCAACTTTATGAAAGGAAATGCTGAAACTGGCCACCGTCGTTGTCCATAAATTTTTGGCACCTCTGTAGGAAACTATTCATCATGGAATTTTTGGGGGAAATTTTCCAAACGATGACCGATGTCGTCTAATGTTTCTTCGGTAAGAACCGAATGCCGACTTTTAGATTTCTTAGTCTGAACACTTCATATGGCTGAAATTTACTGTAAAGTTCATGGATTGTTGTGCGGCGTGGAACTTTTACACCTGGAAATATTTCTGCAAATAGTACTTTCACTTGGCAAGCTGACCGAGTTAACACATACGAATCACAAATAAATACACGCTGTGCAGTAGAAAACATATACTGAGCCATAATATACCTTGAGACTAAGTACAGGACAAAATAATAAATTCGTAATAACTGAACTACATCACATCACCGTCAACTCAAAACTGCACTTCACACTGCACAGCAAAACAACAGCGTGACTTTTATTTATAGCAGCAGTGCGTTATCATGTTTTATCATATTTCCACACGCCCAGTGGAATAACACCGCGCAGCCGGTAATACTATTCATAAAATACCCCTTCGGGGTAACTTAAAACATAAAGTACACAAGACAAAGCAACAGACCCTGGAAGAATTAAAACAAAATATCTGCCAGGAAATTTCTCAGCGTGAACTAAGGTGAGTGATGGAAAGTTTCCTAAAGAGGTGCCAAAAATATATGGACAACGACGGTGGCCAGTTTCAGCATCTCCTTTCGTAAAGTTGGTAAGTAAACCCTTTAAAAGTAGCTTTAAAAATGTTGTATGGTTTCATCCGTGCCTTTCTATGAAAGCGGCAGACGACAATGAGCGCCGAGGATGCGGACAGGAAAAACAGTGCTCATTGCAGGCGATTCGGAGTCTTTTGGCTCACTCTGTACTATTTATATCTTATATTAAGTCAACCCATGGGTGAAATGTTCAAAAGTGGTCAAAAAGTTTATCTTCAGATTGCTAGTGTTTTATTCTGATGTGCCTTCCATATTCCTCTTTCAGCATTTCAATAGTTATGATATTTATGAGATAATTCAGAAATTTAACACTTGGTGCGCATGTATTTAGCCTAATTCGCAACTTTCAAATGTTCTTCTCTCCGATACTTTTTTCAACATCTTGCAATATGCAAATACTCCACGTAATGCAAATCTCAACGAATTTTCCTGAAATATTCAGCATTGGTGAAGAACTTAGAAAAGCGAAACTGATTTCGGCTTTTTAAGTAATGCAAATTGGTTGTACAATTAAATACTTTATATAATACTTATTGCAAAAAAAAAGAAAAAAAATCACGACATTAATATTTGAGAACTTTTACCAGAAGCCTAAATCAGATATTTTATTAACGTTTAGTGCTGAAGAATTACAACTTTGAGACAGAAATCTATTATTGTTCATCCAAAGAAAAAGCCCAAGTTGGAACCAAAAATTTTAGTAAATAATTTATTTCTCACTAATTTAACTTGGATGTTCCAATTTTAGTATTTTTTTCAGAGCAAATGCGCATTATCATATCAACATTTCAAGTTAAGTCGTCAAGAATTACGCATTTTAGTATTCCCATCGATGCTTTGCCTTAATTGTGTCTCTTCAAATACATGTCAGGTATTTGGCTACCCCTGTAACTTGGAATCTACCAGTGAACCCCTATTCGTTAAAATACAGCAGTCGCCACTACTTGGAACGTGTTTGTTGAGCTATATATTGTGAGCAATTCAAGGACAACTTTGATGACCGCCGTGCTGTTAACCACATCATTTCAATGCAGGAATATCTCTTTCCAAAGTCAAGGGCACCCTGTTTTGCGAAAAAGAACAACAGATAAGATGCGTGAGAGAAGACGTTTAAGTCTAAATCCTATCAATTAGGTGAACTCGTTTGTGACCATAAAAAGGTTTCCGAAGAAATCGCTACGTCTATTACGTGCAGGTATTCCAACACGCGAAAGCGGTTATATCGAGAGATTAAACAAGTTCTGTTTGCAAACGTTTTTCTTACTAGAAGGAGTTCTTATATTCAGAGAGTTGAAAGTATTGCAAGTCTCACTGTTGAAAGCCAATTTGAAGTAATAGTTGTATTATAGTTCCTTTGTTGGGGAGTCGAACTTTAAGTAGTTGCAATTACGCGCGATACAAAGTTTCCGGTGGTCTTCGCACCAAGTTTACTTTCCGGTGGCCTTCGCCCCAATGTTTAGGAATCAACTTTGTATTTTTGTGTTTCTTTAAATATTATATATATTTATGTTTGCCTTGGTTGCGTCAGTATTAATTTGTATAAACATGTATCTCTTTGCAGGGGGTGATGCAGCTAAAGAATGTAGGCTTACACAAATTATAATTTTTACTTCACTCCTTTTATTAATCCTCCACACGATTAAATAACACCTCACTTATATAGAGAGCCGTGAGATTATTTATTAATTGCACTTTTAAACACGTAAACTTTATAATATTCTCGCCGTAATGAATTTTCGTCTCACACTAGATAGGTACCGAGCGAATGAACTGCTCAGGTACGCTGCCGTCTATCGACTGCCGTTTACCGCTTAAATTTGTAATTTTTTCTATTTCAAGTCTCTGATTGGCTAATCCTACTCCAATAGTATACTTTTATATAACTTAAGTTTTTTTCTAGTTGTTGATTGGCTATATATAAACTGTTTTAAATATTACATTATTATTGCTCCAAGAATTACTAGTAGCATTATTAAACTTTCCAATTCTTTATTGCCTCAAGGTTACCTCATTGTTAGCAACTTTCGGCCTCTATTCTCACATCTTCTACATTATTAAATTACTTAATAAATTCACATAACATGGTTATACATGTACAAAATAAAAAAATATGATGTGTTACACTCACATGACTTTCTCTACTCTTGTACAAACTATTTATACAAACGCTTATTCTCCATCTACTTCATGTTAATCGAGATAAACATTTGCAGAGTCTATCTTATTGCTAATTTTCTTGTAGATGTAAGGGGAATATATATTTACAAGGGCAATTTGGAAATACAGTAGCCTTTAAGCACATCCATATCTCTTAATAGCTAGTTGCTAGGTGCAGCACCATTCCCTTTGCCACAGATTAATACTTTTTGCATATCCAAGACAAAAAAATGAATAACGAATTCCCATTTGAGAAAATAAGTATTGAAAAATTTAAGGGAATAACAAGTAATATCTCGAAAATGTTCACTCAACCAAAAAAATGTATATGACATAAATTGTGTACTTTAACGCGATCTACATTTTTTGTGTAGTAAAATTTTGTCTATCTCTTATGATTTACCAGTTATGCAAAAGTGGTTGACAATGAAGAATACTTTTGGAGACATACCCAGAAAATTCAAGATATACATTTTATTTGTCATAAAAATATCTTAAACATATAATATTTTAATCAAAATCGTTAGAGCCATTTTTGAGAAAATTAAAATTTTCGAAAAATCTTCCATGTAAAGGGTAATCTGGGTTGCGGGGATTTTCTTGAAAACCTTCGTGTCGCATCCTTGGAAGATACTGAACCTAAATACCAACTTTGGTATTTATCCGACTGTTCGTTTCTGAGTTATGCTGTTCACAGTCAGACACACACACACACAGACAGACACACAGACAGACACACACGGACATGTTTCCAAAAATGTTTTTTTTGAATTCAGGGGGTCTCAAACATATATTTCCGGTGAAATCTCAGTATCGAATTTTTGGGTGGAATACAATACTTCCCCTACTTACTATGCGTAGTAGAGAAAGTAATAAACATAATACTATGACTGTTACATACATTTTATATATTATATTATACACATAATGCTTTAAGGAGGTTTGTTATTTAATTTATATATTATATAATTAGACTGAAGTCATTTAAGTGTTAAAAATACTGCCTCAGAGTTCATTCTTATTTTGTAAATATACATATTTCGGTATTTCTAGCGCATCTCTAATAATATAAATAACAGAAAATTGTAGGTATGTGTCTACACGGGCTCGGGCCTAACCCTCGGTCCACGAATCAGATTAGGGCTTAATTTAAAAAAAAAAACATATATTTGTGGGGCTCGGTGCAGCCTCAAGATTGAAAGAAAAAATTAATAATTTATCACATTCAACAAATGCATTTATTTGAATTCTTAAAAATGTGAAATTTCAATCAAATTAAAAAATAATGAAAATTATCCACATAAAGTGAAAATAAATACAAAAAAGTCATCACAGTTTTTGGTCTGCGATGTTGAGATGCCCGAAATAGCAGCATTACATATAAATATAGTAATAACAAATAAATTATCGCTGCGGCCAATTGCAAACAACTTACAGCAGCACGGCAGCTGCAAACCCGCCTCCCTCCATCTTTTCACATCCCGAACATCCTGCGCAGAGTACAGTAATAGGGCATGTGATCAATAAGGCAGTATGCTGTCAACATGCCGCCTACTTTGCAGATTCCAGGACCTCAACGCGTCAACTATTTCTGTTAAGTGGGTCCTCAGTTGGTCCTAAGTCTGTGTATTCTTTACCAGGCCTCCCAGCAGGGGAAAATATCTCCATGCCGGTTCCAGAAATCGAACCCGAATTCCATCGCGCCACAGGAAGAAGATTTTCGTGTACTGATGGTGATGATGATAAGCATAATAATAGCAATAACAGTCAGTAGCTGCAAAATAAATAATTTAAAACAAAATTAGACAATCGAAACTTGGCCGGATGGTACAGTTTAACCAATTCTCGGGTTCGGCTCAGTTCAGACCGGTTGTGCTGGCTCTAATGTCACATGAAGGTAAACACTTTAACAGAAGTGCTGGTTACGAGCACAGGAATCGACTTCTGGTTCACTTCTGATTCATCTTCGTCACTTGAGGGGAACATGTGAAAATCACTTGGGAAAAGAACTGGTGAATATGGAGGATGCGAGAAAACTTCCCAGTTGAATCTTCTGAGCTCCGCCTGGGTCAAGATTCAACTTGGAAGTTTTCTCCTATCCTCCGTATTCACCGGACTTGCCCCAAGTGATTTTCACATGTTCCTTCAACTCAAAGGTAGGCACTTTTAACACCAATGATGAAGCCAAATCAGTGAACAGCTGGTTGCGAGCACAGGACCCGACATGGTACAACACTGGCTTGGAAAAACTTGTGTCACGTCTTCAAAAATGCTTGGAAACACGTTGACTATATAGAAAAGTAACAGAAGGATTTTACAATATAAATAAAATTAATTCAACATGATCAATTGTGTGTAACTTTTTTTATAAAATAGGGAAACTTACTTATTTGACGCCCCTCGTAGACTACCTTAAAATACTGTAAAACTACATATGCAATAATTTCATCCCCACGTGTAAAAACCTACATGTTTAATCCATCTGAACAAAACATTGTGCAACTATACAATAGGACTTGGCAAAAGTCATAGGTTACCTTACAATTTTCAGAAGCTACCCATTTGTTATTTCCAATCATACAACACCTAGAAATTTTGAAAGTCTATCGTTATCTTTATTTCCATCCCTTTGTAGACAACGGAGCTGTTTGACCAATCAGAGCACACATTTGTGCACTTAGCTATAAGATTTGGGGAATATTATAGGACCCCTTAGTAAGGAATAACGTCTACTCATATTTACATACCACCTCTTCTGTACATATCTGCACCATTTGACTAACATGGGCTATACTTTGGAGACTTTCACTTTATGTACAAGTTAAAATTGTGGTCTACTCACAACCTTTAAAAGCCTCCCGTGCTTTTATTTCGAAACAGTTCAACAGTATAGTCCATTTTATAATTAGACTGACATCGCATCTAAGGTGTTCACAGCAGTAAAGCGGAACCAACTGCTACCACGTGGAGAAGATATTCTGATAGCTTTTATTGGCTAAAGGTAGATATGAATGAATTCTTACTGGATGGAGTGGAAGTAGCAACGATCTCTGTTCCAGCCAATGTGACATCCTTCATTGGCTAGAGCAGAGTTCGCTGCTATCCCGACTTCATTCAGTAGGAATCCATTCCTATCTAACTTTAGCCAATCAAACCCATTAGAATATCTTTTCCACGTGGAGTAAATTATATGGTAGCAGTTCCGCTTTACTGCTGTGAACACCTTAGATGCGATGTCAGTCTAATTACAAAATAGGCTATAACTCTGTTCGCGACTGTTCTCTCCCTCTCACATTTCTCTTCTTCTCTTCGCTTCCCATCTCAATCCTCTCTTTCTTCTTTGTGCAACTTACAAGTCATTAATTTTTTAAAATAGGCAGTTAAGTTTCTTCTATGGTGTGCTTATATAACTATTTATTTAATTATTTACAAATATTGCTAAGCGTACCACATAATGGAGCTTGTGGGATCTGACCCTAGCCATTTTTTGCAAAGGCTTCCATGAATACAAATCGTGATACAGAATTGTATTATCCCAATAATTTTATAGTGATAAAGCTTATTTACAAAAAACCTACTGACTATTATGCACTGACCATTCCCGTTTCATCTTAGCAATCTAAAGAAGTTATCCTAACCCTCTTAACTGGGACTAATCACTGAATGTTCATTGTTGTGTTAATTACTCCTAAGACATTTTGTTATTATCAGTTTTCTCCTCCATTCTTCAGTTCCTCTACATTACATTAAAATATGAACCCCATCTTTATTATCCCAAAAGACTGCCACGTGGGTTTCACACTAAACTACACTCTGTGTAATTCTGTCTGAATAACTGTATAGCATATCAAATAATCACTCCCATTCTGTGCAGAGTATAAGATCTTATTTATAATATGTGGAGGGGAACATATTTCCAAAATCCCCTCACCATTTGTAACCGAACATTACTTAAACCATTCTGCTGCAATAGGTTCTTAATTTTGCCAACTGACAGAGCTCAATATTTGTTTTGGTACCTAAGGAAATATTTTAAAATATTCTCTTTTGACATGTAACTTGCATGATACCAATATTTCATTATTCTTTCCACGTACCTTCTCAGTTATAATAATGGCGGTACATTAACTGAAAACGGAAGGTAAAAAGGTAACAAAGACTGCTTCTGCGATTGAGTGTTCAGCGCTCTGGCTTCTAAGTCCAGAGGTTCGGGGTTCGATTCCCGTCAGGGTGGGAATTTTACTTTAACCATAATCATTCTCTATCTCTCAAATAATCTGCAATTATAAATTTGGGAGTGAATGTAACTGTATTTAATAGTTAAAAAATTATGTAACCAACGGTAACAACCCATACAATTCAGCGAACGATAATACCATAATATCGTCAACCGTTTCTCTCCTTACCAAAGAAGTTAAAGAGGTTATACACGTGAAACAATTAAACAATCTGATGTGTTACACTCACATGACTTTCTCTACTCTTGTACAAACTATTTTTACAAACGCTTGTTCTCCATACGCTTCATGTTAATCAAGATATCGAGATGTTAATCGTATTGCTAATTTTCTTGTAGATGCAAGGGGAATTGCTAGGCTTTAATCTGTAGTCAAATATTTTAGGAACCGGTTGCTATGTGGAGTATTCCATTCTCTTTGCATTACCAGGACAAATAATATGAATTACGAATTTGAGAAAAAGTATAAGTATTGGAAAATTTAAGGGAATAACAAGCAATATCTCGAAAATGGTTCACTCAACAAAAAATGCATGTGACATAAATTGTGTATTTTAACGCGATCTACATTTTTTGTGTAGTAAAATTTTGTCTATCTCTTATGGTTTACCAGTTATGCAAAAGTCGTTCACAATGAAGAATACTTTTGGAGACATTATCAGAAAATTCGAAATATACATTTCATTTGTCATGAAAATATCTTAAACATATGATATTATAATCAAAATCGTTAGAGCCATTTTTGAGAAAATTAAAGTTTTCGAAAAGTGTTCAATGTAAAGGGTAATCTGGGGTGGGAGGATTTTCTTGAAAACCTTCGTGTCGCATATCTGGAAGATACTGAACCTAAATACCAAGTGTGGTGTTTATCCGACTGTTCGTGTCTGAGTTATGCTGTTCACAGACACACACACACACACGCGCGCGCGCGCGCGCGCGCGGATGTTTCCAGAAACGTTTTTTTTTATTCAGGAGGCCTCAAAACATATATTTCAGGTGAAATCTCGGTATCGAATTTTTGGGTGGAATGCAATACTTCCCCTACTTATTATACGTAGTAGAGAAAGTAATAACAGGATCGAATCTGCTTATAACTGTAGGATACGCATGCGCCACTAACGCCAAAATATTCTAATGACCGTCACGTAAGAAAGATTTCCTTATTTCTTTTGTATATTGTAATCAAGCCCTTTAGTAAGAGGTGCTAAACAGTTGTATAAGGTAAGAAAATTGTATCCAGCCAATATAACAAATCAGTCAGCCGATAAGTTATAATTCACAACTCGGAAGATTATTTTTCTCGATGGTTGCCGAATTTGTGTGTTTTCCAAAACGGTTACTTAACTTGGTTGCCTGGGAATGAGTAATCTTCATATTCACCAGCTTCACCTCTCTTACGTTGTATATGATAACGGTTTCTGTATTATGTGCACACTATGTAGGTTTTATGTTATTAAAGAACTATGTGACCAATTAGAAGGTACAAAGATTTTAAAATGTAACCTATTGTAATTATCTAAAATAACTCTCATCCATTCCGACTGATGATTGTTCCACCGCCAAAGGATACTTATAGTCTATGCAGGATTTCCAGAACTTGGAATGCTTTCGGGAGGAAGGTTAAAAAAGTGAGACATTCCGCTGACGTTTCACTTCCTTTGAGTGAATATTCAGCGATTTTTAATCACTCTTCTTCTACTTCTTCAGATTACACTTGGAAGACTTAAAAGCCAATCTCTTGGGTCGGTAGCCTGTCGAGGGCTCAAGCCAACTGTAGATCATGGCATAACCAAGATTGGTGATCAAACCAATGCCTGGTATGGAGGTGCAGAAGAAATAAAATGCAGTGATAAAAGGGATGATAGCAAAATTCGCGGATCAAATTATCCAACCCAACATTCACTTAGCAACCGAGGAAAACCACATAAAAGCCGTCGGTTAGGCTGGTCGGTCCTGGGGATTTGAACTCGAGATCTCCCGAATGCGGGCCAAAGTCTTTACCTTCTGAGCTATCCGCTATGTGATTTCAATCCGTTGTTAGTAATAGCCAGGGCTGTACAAAATTACAATTGTAAGGAGTAATAGTCTTCTCGATCATTCTATAAAGAAAAGGGAACAGGTAAGCGAATTTAGCTAGGAGTTGAAAAATTAAACCATATTGTGTTTTATTTATGGACGCTCCTTAACTGCTATGGTTCTTAGCGTCCCATTCTGTTATATTGGGCGTGAAAGATCTGAAATTTTGCTCAAATGCCCCACTATTACGCTTGAAGTCGTAAATCTACGACCACCGGCTTTACTACCCTTCCGATGAATTTTTACCGCGTCCTCGGGAACTAGAGGCTAGCATGGTAATCCCTAGACCACGGAGGATGACTAGGAGTAGGAGTAGGAATAGGTACAGTGGGGGAATTAACACCTCAATCTCAAGATCGTTTGTGCCTAAGCCTCTGACGGGATGCCCCGGGAGGGAGGATTGAGGTGAGAAGAGACGGAGTATGGCCGGACCAGGAGACACCACAGGGCAGAAGGCTGGGTCCCTGCCTTTTACAGATTGAAACTCCCCGGATGGAGCTGGTGCAATTGGCTCCCATCCTGTCTGCAGGTTTGCACATCCCAAAGGGGGCCCCGGGACTCGGAAACAAAGGGTTATATAGAGCATCCTTTTCCCCTGCCATGCAACGCCGAGATTCCTCCCGACACTTTCAACCCTGAAAAATAACAAGCAGATGAAAGGTGAAGTGAAATGAGAATGGAGGTGAAACGGAGGGACAAGAAATTCGGGGCATGTAATGAACCTTCCCTAGCAACCCGGAGAAACCGTAGAAAAAACCCATGAGTCAGAAAGGTCGGCCGTGGGATTGAACCCACGACCTCCTGAATGCGCGCCAAAGACGTTACCGCCTGAGCCATCCCGCTCGGTATGAATTTAATTAAATTGTCATTTGAATTTAAAAAGCTATTCGTGCAACGTGGAGTAAGCCAGCTATGTAGTTAAATATAAACACATACACCGTTGCGTTGAAACTAAATTCATGCAATCTTTTCCTGTGATACTTACATATGACGTAGTTGTGGCAAATTTTTCAGTTTGTTAAACCAGTTTTTCAGGTCATATTCCTTACCAATACACCAGGAAAAATATTTTGGAAACACCACGTCAACGGCACATTGCGCAAGAATGCCTATTAGTTTTGTTACTGCTTGAAAACAGTTTTCTTTCCTGTTTGAAATTAAATCTCTGACATACAGTCACCTTGAAAACACCAGGAAAAACATTTTGGAAACACCACGTCAATCAGCACATTACGCAAGGAAACCTATTATTTTTATTATTGTTTGAAAACAGTTTTCTTCCCTGTTTCAAATTAAATCTGACATATAGCCTCCTTGAGTGGATAACGACGTCCATTGTCCAGACCTGTTTGCATGCGTGATGCTGCGAACGTAACCTTGATAATAGTGCTTTACATTTGTTGTCTCTTTCTATCCAGTCCATGACCTTCGTCAGTGTTGTGATCGTAAGGTATTGCTATGTTTTGGAGCTACTTCGTAATTGGAATGAGATGAGGAAACATATTGCCACATATTTTCTAACTATTTAAGCCCTTCAGGATGCAAGGTGATCTGTTAACTTCCCTTGTAAAGAAGACTGATTGTCTATGTTGGTGAAACTAAAAAAATGCAGTACAGTTTTATTCTTTTCGAAGCGGCTAAGTATTTGTAAGTTTCTTTGTTTAAATAAATCAAGATTTACATATTTCAAGTGGTATGATAAAAGCAGTTGATCAGTTTAAGTATTCTGGGGTCAGCCATCCATAAGTCTAGCAGCAATGAGGAGGTGGACAGTCGAATAACCCAGGTTCGTTCAGCGGTTAAACAATTAAATGAGGTATAAATGATTATAAGAAGGAATTAATTGCTCTTCAACAATTCCGTGCGTTACACAAGGTTGGAAGGTAGAATCAGACGACTGAAAAATTCTATGCCATAGCCGGTATTTGAACCACGGATCTCCCGGTCTGCGTCCTGATGCTCTAACCACTGAGCTTCCATGGCAACATGCCGGCACGATATTAAATTCTCCAACTGATTCGCATTTTTTACGGTAAACCATAAAGAGATCTCAAATTCTATTGAGATGACACACCGCAAAGGCGACTTACATTGTTGTAAGTACTTTAAGTCCCGAGCTTCATAGCTTCAACCACTATTAGGTCAATTCATTAGGGATCATTCCGATTATAAAAAAGCTTTCCTGAAGTGATGTGCAGTTCATTTTAGTGATACTTGGTCGACTTTTTCTAATTCACATCACTCGGCTCTGAAGTTGTTCGACTCGGAGTCGACATCCCTCGCTGAAGATGGAAGGAATCCTCCCGAAAACGTTTCGATGGCCAACAACATCAGAGCCGAATTGTGTGAATTAGAAAAAATCTGATGTGTTACACTCACACGACTTTCTCTACTCTTGTACAAACTATTTTTACAAACGATTATTCTCCATATGCTTCGTGTTAATCATGCTAATTTTCTTGTAGATGCAAGGGGAATATGGTAAGCGATGGACAAATCTTTTAAGCGCTGGTTTTCTATGTGGCGCATTCCATTTTCTTTGCATGTCCAGGACATAAAAAAATGAATAACGAATTTGAGAAAAAGTATAAGTATTGTAAAATTTAAGGAAATAACAAGCAATATCTCGAAAACGGTTCACTCAACAAAAGAAATGTATATGACATAAGTTGTGTATTTTAACGCGATCTACATTTTTTGTGTAGTAAAATTTTGTCTATCTCTTATGGTTTACCAGTTATGCAAAAGTCGTTCACAATGAAGAATACTTTTGGAGACATTCCCAGAAAATTCGAGATATACATTTCATTTCTCATGACATTATCTTAAACATATGATATTTTCATCAAAATCGTTAGAGCCATTTTTGAGAAAATTAAAATTTTCGAAAAATGTTCCATGTAAAGGGTAGTCTGGGGTGGGGGGATTTTCTTTAAAACCTTCGTGTCGCATCTCTGGAAGATATTGAACCTAAATACCAAATTTGGTGTTTATCCGACTGTTCGATTTTGAGTTATGCTGTTCACAGACACACACACACAGACACACACACACACACACACAGACACACACACGGACATGTTTCCAGAAATGCTTTTTTTGGATTCAGGAGGTCTCAAAACATGTATTTCCGGTGAAATCTCGGTATCAAATTTTTGGGTGGAATACTATACTTCCCCTACTTACTATACGTAGTAGAGAAGGTAAAAATTGACCAGGTATTTCTACAATTAAATGGGGTTTCGTGGAGTCGAGATATTGGACAATAAACAAAACAGAGGAAAATCATCCTTATATGAAACACAAATATGTACACAAATGTTCAATTCTGACAACACAATATATAAACACGAAACTTTGGCATTACGTATTATGCTGCTAGTGCAATATACGGAAAAAAGTAAATAAATAAAATGTGAAAGCAACTTAGTTGAAAATTTTAGGAAACAAGAATTTTGAGGGCCTCAGTTGAAATCTCTATACCGAATTCTTGGGTGGAATGCAATACCTACCTACTCTAACTACTATGTACGTGGTAGAGTAAGTAAAAGTGTAATATCTGCATCATGTGGAACATGCCAATATATAAAATGTAAATAAAACATTTTTGCTTACAGCCAGTAAAATACAGGCAGAAATAGTACAACGTGTCTTTCTTTCATTACCGGCCGCTACTAGCTGGTAAATCCGTGATTAAGAGCAGTAGTACTGCGCAACCTGCACTCACTCGCCTTCGTGTGCGTTCCCGATTATAATGCTTAGAAAGGAATATAAGATCTAAAAGCGTTTGTAAAGTTACTCGCATGGAAGGAAGTAAGACAAATGAAAGTAGAAGCGATGACTGTAACAGGATGATATCGATATTATATGAAGTGAGGTCACGAAAATTAAATGTAGTTTACTCTTAGTTATTTCTCTCAGTGTAGTAACTAACCTTCTAATGTTAAGGGTGGCGATTGTTAGATTGTTGTTTTATGGCAAAGGGATAAAGCTGTGGCAATGGACCAATGTGTTTGGTTGAAATTACTGATACCTTTTTTGTATCACACTGACCATGATTCATGAGATAGACAGGCTAGTGATACATTATTTACTTTGAGGCAGTATTTTTAACACTTAAATGATGTCAGTCTAATTATATAATATAAAATATAATAGCCACTTTAAAGCAACATGTGTATAATGTAATGTATAAAATGTATGTTACAGTCATTGTATTATGTTTATATTATTATATATATAATAATATTATGTGAATGTATTACCTAATTTAACAATGTAGGATCTGTGAGAATAGAAGCAAGCTGCATTTCGTAGCAAACAGAATTATAAAGCAGAAGTCGAAAGTTGCTAAAAATGAGGTAACCTTGAGACAACAATAAATTAGAAAGTTTAATAATGCTACTAATAATTCTTGGAATAATAATATAATAAAACAGTTTATAAATAGTCAATCAAAAACTAGAAAAAGGTTAAGTTAAATAAAAGTATTCTATTGGAGTACGCCTATGCAATCAGAGACTTGAAAAAGAGTAAATGTGCAAATTCAGGCGGGAGACGCTACAAGATTGCGTACCCGAGCAGTCAGTTAGATTTGGTATGTGTTCAATGTGAGACCTAAAACTTCGTTGCGGTGAGAATAATATAAAGTTTACGTGTTAAAAAGTGCAATTAAAGAATAATCTCAGAGCTCTACAGTAGGATACATCAGTGATATGTTATTTAATCGCGTGAAGGATTAATAAAAGAGTACAATGCAATTATAATTATGTAAGCCTTGTTCTTTAGCCACACTAGCCCTGCTAAGAGATACGTGCTCTGAAAATTACTACTGACGCAGCCGAGGCATACATATATAATATTTAAATAAATAAACATTAAGAATAAAAAGTTGATTCGTGAACGTAGGCGAAGGCCACCAAAAAGTGTACACCTGGGGAAGGCCACCGGAAAGTTTGTATCGTACCGTGGAGCGAACACTCCAAGAAAATATCTCCCGCAATACGTGGTGCAACCACAACAATAAAACTACTTCAAGTTTGGCTCCCAAAGCGTGGTACTAATAACGTAAAAGCTGATGTGTTACACTCACATGACTTTCTCTACTCTGGTACAAACTATTATTACAAAAGCTTATTCTCCATATGCTTCATGTTAATCGAGATAACTCGGAAACGAAAAGTCGGATAAACACCAAACTTGGTATTTCGGTTCAGTATCCTCCCGAGATGCGACAAGAGGTTTTCAAGAAAATTCCTCACCCCAGATTATCCTTTACATGGAACATTTTTCGAAAATTTAAATTTTCTCAAAAACGGCAGTAACGATTCTGATTAAAATATCATATGTTTAAGACATTTTCATGACAAATGAAATGTATATCTCGAATTTTCTGGGAATGTCTACAAATATATTCTTCATTGTGAACGACTTTTGCATAACTGGTAAACCATAAGAGATAGGCAAATTTTTACTACACAAAAATTGTAGATCGCGTTAAAATACACAATTTATTTCATATACATTATTTTTGTTGAGTGAACCATTTTCGAGATATTGCTTGTTATTCCCTCAAATTTTCCAATACTTCTTCTCAAACGGGAATTCGTTAGTAATTTTTACTTTCTCTACTACGTATAATAAGCAGGGGAAGTATTGTATTCCACCCAAAAATTCGATACCGAGATTTCACCGGAAATACATGTTTTGAGACTTCCTGAATCCACAAAACACATTTTTGGAAACATGTCCGGTGTGTGTGTGTGTGTGTGTGTGTGTGTGTGTGTGTGTGTGTGTGTCTGTGTGTCTGTGTGTCTGTGAACAGCATAACTCAGAAACGAACAGTCGGATAAACACCAAACTTGGTATTTAGGTACACTATCTTTCAGAGATGCGACACGAAGATTTCAAAGAAAATCCCCCCACCCCAGACTACCCTTTACATGGAACATTTTTCGAAAATGTTAATTTTCTCAAAAATGGCTCTAACGATTTTGATTAAAATATTATATGTTTAAGATATGTTCATGACAAATGAAATGTATATCTCGAATTTCCTGCGAATATCTCCAAAAGTATTCTTCATTGTAAACGACTTTTGCATAACTGGTAAACCATAAGAGATAGACAAAATTTTACTACACAAAAAATGTAGATCGCGTTAAAATACACAATTTATGTCATATAAATTGTTTTTGATGAGTGAACCATTTTCGAAATATTGCTTGTTATTCCCCTAAAATGTTCCAATACTTATACTTTTTCTCAAATTGGAATTCGTTATTCACTTTTTTATGTCCTGGACATGAAAAGAGAATGGAATGCGCCACATAGCAACCAGCGCTTAAAAGATTTGACTATCGCTTAAAGCCTACCATATTCCCCTTGCACCTACAAGAAAACTAGCTATAAGATTAACATAAAGCATATGGAGAATAAACATTTGTAAAAATAGTTTGTACAAGAGTAGAGAAAGTCCTGTGAATGTAACATATCAGATTTTTTGTCCTGGTAATGTAAAGAGAATGGAATACTCCACATAGTAACCAGCTCTTAAAATATTAGACTATAGCTTAAAGCCTGCCAATTCCCCTTGCATCTACAAGAAAATTAGCAATAGGATTAACATCTCAATATCTCGATTAACATGAAGCATATGGAGAATAATTGTTTATAAAAATAGTTTGTACAAGAGTGGAGAATGTCATGTGATTGTAACACATCAGATTTTTTTTCTGAACCTTCCAGGTTTTCATTTTTGAAATATGATAAACTTCAGCATTTTTGAGATCAATGTTTACCATCCATATAACCGGCATATCCACATTATATTAATTTTTGACTTCGATTGTGTCAATTTTGGTTTATGTGTGTATTCTGTTTTGAATGTGTTTATCTATTTTGATCATTTCCAATAACATATCTCCAAGCCTTTTAATCGTTTTCTTATGATTCTCATTGTGTTGCAAGCCTCGGTTTCATAACCACCTGATTTATTTAATCGCCATTTATGTTATTATTTTGCTCGGCTTTTCTCCATAATAAAGTTTTAACAAGTTTTGCAACGTGTTTACCTTGAAAAGTCCACTTCCTTGTTTTGGTCTTATTAAAACCTTTACGTATTTGACATGGTATTTTATAAATATTTACACATATCAAATCATTTTACGCAGTATCCATTTCTAAATATATTTTTCTATCTCCAGCAACAATTTAGGTATTCTTTGAACCGTCATTTTCAGAATCCATTATTTATACAGGACGTATTTTCAACGTAAAACAAAAACATTGGAAATAGGCAATTACAAATCTAAAAGGATGTCAGTCGAATCTTTGGTTGCGATCGACCACTGACTGACTGTTTGTCCAGACTCATTCTCATTGTGCCATTTTATCTAAAGCAGTCTTCAGAATAGTGGCGTTTTCGATTCTGTGATGCATCCATCCTGCACAGAATGTGTAGTTTGACTACAAATCCATTTCTCGCAATATTTAGTTCCGTAAGAAAAGACAAAGCTTCAGCCCGCTTCTAATTCTCAAAACCGAGCAGAATTCAGCAATTTACAGTTGCAAAAGGAATATATATATATATATATATATATATATATATATATATATATTGATCTAGGAAAGCCTATTTCAATGCCACAGTCGGGATTTGGACCAAGAAATATTTTAACTCGACCTGGGGGTTTATCGGGATACTTGAAACAGATAAGAAGATTCAATGCGCTTATAGTAATGTCTTCAACTCAGCTCAATTTAAAGCATCGGCGTGGAAAGCCGAAAATCCGTGGTTCAAGTCCCGGATGTAGCAACGGATATCAACTCCGATTAAACTTACTAATCACTGCCAGTACTGATGAGAAAGAACTCATTTGTTAGTATCTAATTTCAATGCTTTTAAAACAGATTATGTTAATCAAGATATTTTCATATGGCACAATAGATGCAAATAGGTACTGCAGATGCAGCTGGTAGCCTATACAAATTCCAGTTATGCTACACTGTCTTTTATTTAACCTGGTTATATGTCATCCAAATCCACGTTCGGCATAGGATACCCAGAGGACTTAGCTGCACTCATTCAACAGCATATTCTCAATCTTGATATACAGGCTCTTTTTCACAGAGATTAGCCTGATCCGTACTTAAATATGGCACTTAGCACTCGAAAAACACTGTAAGATTTCGAATTATGAAAGAATTAACATTTGCTGGTTCTCTAAGAGAGTAAATAAACATGTAAATTTCCACAAAATAAGAAAACAAGTTTATTGAGATAATCAGGTATTAATATAATAAATTTAGCGATTTAAAAATAGGCAGATGGCAGCAGTATTTATGTGTGAGTACTGGAATATACGGAGAATAAACCGTTTAAGTCTTTCGGGCTGCACTTTCAACTATTCCGCTAAACAATAAATGTAATAAAACTGTAACTTTAAATTTTGTGGTAAATGTCAATTTGAATGAATAACTAAATCTAATGAGATAGTTTAAAGAAAAAGTCGAAGTTTTGAACTTCTTTGTTTTGTATGTGTTTTGTATGTGGGTGTTTGTGTATTTCAGGCAAGAAAGGCATTTTTTATGAAATCATAAAAGATACGTCTCTATACAAAATTACTAAGGATGAAATTAATAAAACAAAACTTATAAATATAAGAGATATTCAATCTAATAGATTGTTATAATAATTGAAGAAGTATTTAATCTAACAATGTCTCATTCAATAAAAACCAGCTGAAAAAAATAAAATATAGATAAAAATATTTAAATTCCTTAAAGAAACTATTTCTATATGGAATTTTAATTACTTGCCCCAAAGAGAGGGGATTCTAGTAGGACATAATATAAAAAATCTGATGTGTTACACTCACATGACTTTCTCTAGTCTTGTAAAAACTATTTTTACAAACGCTTATTCTCCATATGCCTCATGTTAATCGAGATGTTAATCTTAATTGCTAATTTTCTTGTAGGTGCAAGGGGAATATGATAGACTTTAACCGACAGTCAAATCTTTTAAGAGCTGATTGCTATGTGGCGCATTCCATTCTCTTTGCATGTCCAGTACGTAAAAAAAATCTAATTTGTTACACTCACATGACTTTATCTACTCTTGTACAAATTATGTTTACAAACGCTTATTCTCCATATAGTTCATGTTAATCGCGATATCGAGATGTTAATCTTATTGCTAATTTTCTTGTAGATGCAAGGGGAATTGGTAGGCTTTAAGCTAAAGTCAAATATTTTAAGAGCTGGTTGATATGTGGAGTATTCCATTTTCTCTGCATTACCAGGACAAAAATATTGAATAACGAATTTGATAAACAGTATAGGTATTGGAAAATTTAAGGGAATAACAAGCAATATCAAGAAAATGGTCACTCAATAAAAAAAATGTATACGACATAAATTGTATATTTTAACGCGATATACATTTTGTGTGTAGTAAACATTTGTCTATCTCTTTTGGTTTACCAGTTATGCAAAAGTCGTTCACAATGAAGAATACTTTTGGAGAAATTTCCAGAAAATTTGAGATATACATTTCATTTTTCATGAAAATATCTCAAAACATATGATATTTTAATCAAAATCCTTAGAGCCGTTTTTGAGAAAATTTAAATTTTCGAAAAATTTTCCATGTAAAGGGTAATCTGGGGTGGGGGGATTTTCTTGAAAACCTTCGTGTCGCATCTCTGTAAGCTACTGAACCTAAATACCAAGATTGGTATTTATCCGACTATTCGTTTCTGAGTTATGCTGTTCACAGACATACACACACACACACACACACACACACACACACACACACACACACACACACACACACACACAGAACACACACGGACATGTTTCCAAAAATGCTTTTTTTGGATTCAGGGTTCTAAAGACATGTATTTCCGGTGGAATCTGGTATCGAATTTTTGGGTGGAATACAATACTTCCCCAACTTACTATTCGCAGTAGAGAAAGTAAAAATGAATAACGAATTCCCATTTGAGAAAAAGTATTGGAAAATTTAAGGGAATAACAAGCAATATCTCAACAAAAACAATTTATATGACATAAATTGTGTATTTTATCGCCATGTACATTCTTTGTGTAGTAAAATTCTGTCTATCTCTTATGGTTTACCAGTTATGCAAAAGTCGTTCGCAATGAAGAATTCTTTTGGAGACATTCCCAGAAAATTCGAGATATACATTTCATTTGTCATGAAAATATTTTAAACATATAATATTTTAATCAAAATCGTTAGACAGAATTAAAATTTTCGAAAAATGTTCCATGTAAAGGGTAATCTGGGGTGGGGGGATTTTCTTGAAAACCTTTGTGTCACATCGCTGGAAGATACTGAACCTAAATACCAAGTTTGGTGTTTATCCGACTGTTCGTTTCTGAGTTATGCTGTTCACAGACACACACACGGACATGTTTCCAAAAATGTTTTTTTTTTTGTATTCAGGGGGTCTCAAATCATATATTTTCGGTGAAATCTCGGTAACGAATTTTTGGGTGGAATATAATACTTCCCCTACTTGCTATACGTAGTAGAGAAAGTAAAAATATTATTAGTCATTTTTTAATCTTGGATAACAAAAATGTATAGGCGCAATGCTTCTGACAAGTTTGGTTATGTACAAAATGTTGATGGGATGATCATTTAAGAACTGTAAGATTGTTACGTACTCTGTTGCCTACTCATTGTAAGTGGAGGAAGAATTGCTTTCTATCAAAGGTTCGATGTATAGATTTCACCAAGAGTACAAATTCTGAGGTACCTTAAATAAAAAAAAACTTTTAGAAAAAGGTTCAAATGGAGTCTGTTTATCTGTCTCTCAGTGTTCTGTCTCTCTGTTTGTGGACATCATTGAAAAACGACTTGTTCAGTGAACTTGGTATCTTAAGTTCAGCATCTTTCACGGCTGCAATATGAAGCTTTTAAAAGAAAATTCCCCAAACCAAACTACCCCTTTAAAAGAAATGTCTTCGTTATTTTCTATCTTCTAAAAAATGGCACTAACGATTGATTCAAGTACATATATTAAAGATATCAGCATGACAAATAATGTGGATGTCTTGATTTTCTACGAATAGGCTTTAAATATATTGACATTATAAATTAATTTTGTCAAATTATGATAATTGATAAAACCAAAATTTAAGTAGGTATAAAAATTTAGAACTAATTAAAAACACATTTATGAATAAATAGGTTTTGAAGGATTAATCACAGTTCTGTTATTGGTTTGAATTTTAAAATACTTTATTAATACCTTATACACCGAGTAATTATTTATTTTTACTCGTGATCCCGCAAGGAACATGGAATTTCAAAGTCATTACTAAGGAGGCGCGTTAAAAGGATTTGACTAAGACTTAAACCTACTGTATTCCTATTGTATCTACAACGAAATGTGTAATAATAGCGTTTCTGCAAACATTTAACATGAAGTAGATAGAAGAGTAGGTACGTTTTACCATTTTCGTATTGCTTACGGCACTGAAGGTGGTGGATAGGATAGGATAGGTTTGACTACGGAGGGGACTCGGCAGCGATTCAGAGTGGGTAACGTACCCACGTCCCACAAGGGGGCGTCCTCGGCAGGAAGGATGAAAAGAGAGGAGACACCGGGCGGCCGGAACCAGGAGTGACGCCCAACGATGACAGGATCCCTAAGTTTTCAGATAGAGACACCCCAACAGATGTCAGCCGAAAGTCGAGAGATCGAGAGTCACAAAGAGCATCCTTTCCCCTGCCACGCTCCACTGAAACACCATCGCCAACACTTCTGACACTGAAAGAGACCAACGGGACGAAAGATAAATTAAATGAGGAATATAACGAAACGGGAATTCGGGGGATGAAAGAAACCATTCAAACATTCACCTGACGACTCAGGGAAAACCCCGAAGAAACCCATGAGTCAAAGTGGGTGGTCGCCGGAGATCGATCCCGGGACCTCCCGACTGCGGAGCATAGACGTTGCTGCCGGATCCATCCCGCTCGGTAATGGTGGTGAACACTGATAATACATTAAATTAAGGATAATTGGGAAAGGAAATTTTGGGAAGAAAACTCTCCAGACCTAAGTTTAGGGTGCCTAAGCGGCATTTGTTGATGATGAGGATGAAGAAACGTGGATGAAACCTCAGTTATGGAGGACCTAGGTTCACGAGTCCATTCTTAACGACCTCGGTCACCTATATATGTCAGTAATATGCTTTAGAAAGAAGAGTTTGTGGAAGAGTGGGTAGAGAAAACCATATGAATGTGCTGAATCATAATTTTTAAGCTATTTATTGCTTACAGATAAATTTCATTAAATCCCAGTAATCCTGAATAGTTTTGAGGTAGTGTGTTACATTAAAGTTTAAATTATACCAGTAATTGTCATGTTCTGCTTAAATATGAATACACACATGGATTTACGATATACAGAATCATAAATCGTCATACATAACTCCAAGTACAAAACTTTGTAGAGAGCAAGTTTTGTAAAAATGCCACTCAATTTGATAGTTGCATTCCTACTGTAGGCTGTGACTGATTATTCTTGCTTATTGTAACTCAGTGTAATACAATAAATCCTTCTCAAAAATTATAAAACAGGAATACCAGAAAATATGAACATATTCTAACCTTATAATCTTTAAAATTATTTTTATTTAAACAATACATTTAGCACTCTGATGGATTAAATAAATGCAGAAATGAAATTCATATATTACTCTGAGCATTTTAAGGAAAAAGCACAATATTTTAATTCCCAGTTTATAGCTTTGAATATTACTTTCAAAGATCATTCAGTCTTTACTTCTGTGTAATTTAAAAATGGTACCGAACAACGTTTATAAAGTTTACAAATGTTAAATGGTTTTTCTCTTAGCATTTTTGAGTGTACAATATTCTGTAGTTTATTCTGCAGAAATTCTCATAGCTTACGAAAAAAAAGTAGCGTTTTAGGTAATTTTGAGTTACACTTAAACATGTAGTAACGTAAACAGTATTTTTAAAGGAAAGAATTTAAAAAAATATGTATGAACTATCTTGTACCGCTAAACTTATACCTGACTATAAGACAATATTTGAATATAATGATTTAAATATTATGTAATATCAACTAAGAGCATTTTAAAAGGCTATAAAACACAAAACCGATACTGTTCTGAAAACAGCTTAACCTCAAGCATGAAATTCGTATGAATTATATGCAGTAAAATATAGTACGTGTTTTATATACTTGAGAATTCGTAGAGACCTTTACATTTGCATTTCTTCAATCGTATTAGAACATATACATAAGGAAGTGTTGGATAAGGTTAACAAATAACACCAAATAAAATGCGAGTTTTATTATAACATGAATTTTATTATGAAATGCAGTTAGATAGATATTTCACTTTGCACTTCAACATCCTTCATACCAACATTAAGCCTTTTCCACCATGATCATTACTATGTCCATGTTATGAAGTGTTTTAGATAAATATTTCACATATCACCTTAACATCCCTCACACCAACATTTGAGACTGGGGCTGCAATGGCCACTGCTGCGTCCTTCTTCTTTGCACACTCGGCGACATGTTTCGTTGTCCCAAACTGCACAAGGTCCTCCATATCTTCCGGATAAACAGTCACCAAGCGCAACCTCAGTGCCGATGGCGAGGAGGAGCAGAACTGCAAAGATGAAACAATACCCCTTCATTGTTAACGTGCTGCAGACGTTTCAGAATCTGGTAGATGTAGGATGTTGTTTTCCCTTCGAGCTTAAGAGTTGTTATGCCGAAGAAGGCGAAACGACGTGAATTTATACTTCTTCGACAAGGAAAATAGTTGCGTTTCTAAGGTCACACGCACCACACGCCACGTGAGGATGATGACCGTAAACAAGTTATTTTTGAGAAGTGTAGTACCTACTTGGTGAAGTCCCGGAGCGTAAGAGACACGGTGGTTGTTCTACCCTCGAGTGGCAGGTGAAATTATTATCCGCATAGACAACAGTGACAGGAAAAATTCTATACGTACATATGCCCTACTTCTGATATGAATTTCTGAACCAGAATGAAAAATACAAGCTATGTTTCATATGCAGTTCTCAAATATTTTAGTTTACTTATTTTGAGGTAATTTGTGTAATCCAGGCTTAAGTGTTCAAATGATTTTTTTCAATGCAGAAATATTAAACAAAGACATTGAAATTTAAAAATGTTATAATTTTCCGGTGTTTTGTTAAATATTATGGTTAGTTTTACACTTAAAAGTAACACATTTTATCAAACTAGAATAAAATACATTATTATTATTATTATTATTATAAATTTGTTTATCTAAATACACCATAGTAAAACGGAAACAATGTATTACATATAATGATAAAATGTAGCTGTATGTGTGTAGTTGTCGCACCGGACACATTATTGCTGTATATAATATTGTTGAGCTAACTGTTGTGTTTGTATGTTAATTATTGTCTGGCGCGGCAAATCCATTTCCTAGTTGGGGGTGAAGGCAATTGAGGGAAATCTGTGTGTGTGTGTGTGTGTGTGTGTGTGTGTGTGTGTGTGTGTGTGTGATATAGTGTGGGTCTAATTGTAGCCAGAGAAGTGTCACTTCAGAGGGAACGGGTGTATGTGTGATGGGTGTGTGTGTGTGCGTGGGGCATCTCCCCCAATGTTTTGTGTGCAACCTTTTTGTGTACCATGTGGAGCACCTTGATTTATAATAAACCTGAGCAAAATGTGAATTGAAATGTACTTATTTAAAAATATTCCACGCCTCGTTTTAGGTTTGTGCAGCAAGTTCTTGGTATCTTTCGCGGCCTCTGAGTCTACGTCCCCCAATGTTTATGCCTGGGTAAATAAAGTTAATATTTTAGCTGCAAACCTTTTGGCTTCACCCCGGTGTATAACATTTTACACAACAATTAGCTCAACAATATTATATACAGCAATAATGTGTCCGGCGCGACAATATACACACATACACATACATTACATCACAGTATGTAAATACGTTTACAGAACATATAGCTTGCTATTTACATTGAAAAGTATTATCTTCAAGGAAGTTTATTGCTCCTCTGATTAATTTTGCTGAACTTCTGTGAAGAAGTTTCATCCTAGTTGCATACTGTTGCATACATCAACTCAACGTTTTACTTTGTGATTTCGTTTTCAGATGGTATTTAGTGTATTTGGGGTGAAACCTCTACCATAAGTGATGAAGTAAACTTGTAAACTTAATGTTAAATAGTTATCTCTGTGTTTTACCTTAGCCATTCAATTAATTATCTATATGCTTAATTGTTCATTATTTTATGCTTACTGTGTTTCTGTTAAATATGTATCTTTGACCTATTGTAAGTGTCATATGACATTCATGAATATTTTATGTTCATCTATACATACTGTTTAACACCTCACTTTTTCTCATTTCGTATACCGATGCAAACTTACCATATTTTATTTTAACCGTGCTTTATTCACACGCGTGATTATTGCATTCATATTGTACCGGGTGAATCTTTAAGTTGAGACTGTGCAATATTTCCAAAACTAAGCATTGTAAAAAGAAATATCTTTAATAAAAGTTACTCGATATTGTGGGGGAAAGTAAATGCCATTAGTCGAGTTTTCTTTGGAGGATATTATAATGTCCATTTTAGCATATATTATTGCTTTTGTGAACAGCGTGACTCAAAAACGAAAAATCAAATACATACTGCAGTTGATATTCAAGCCCAATATCTTCCAAAGATAAAACACGATGATTTTTAAGAAAGTCCCCCATCCAAAACTGCACTTCACACGAAAATGTTTCATAATTGTTTATTTTCTGAAAAACGATTTTAACGATTTTATTAAAATGCTATGTTTAAGATATTTGCACGACCAATGTGATGTACATCTTTAATTATTTTCTGAGACTAACCTATTACGTCTCTTTATTCCGAATGAAAATTGTATAGCTTTTATTATTGGTAAGCCATATCAGACAAAAGCTTTGCTTCAGAAAAATGTAGTTCTCGTTAAAGCATAGTTTATATCAAATATCTGTAACCATTTCTCAGATATTCGCTGATATTGGTTTGGATAATCCAGTGTTTTTACGTTTTTGGACGAATAAGTTGCCATTTTTACTTTCTCTACTACGTATAATAAGAAGGGGAAGTATTGCACTCCACCCAAAAATTCACCCAGATTTCACCGAAAATACATGTTTTGAGATGCACTGAATGTATATAAAGCATTTTTGGAAACATGTCCGTGTGTGTGTGTCTGTGTGTCTGTCTGACTGTGAACAGCATAACTCAGAAACGAACAGTACTTGGTATTTAGGTTCAGTATCTTCCTGAGATGCGACACGAAGGTTTTCAAGAAAATCTCCCCACCCCAGGTTACACTTTACATGGAACATTTTTCGAAAATTTGAATTTTATAAAAAAATGGCTCTAACGATTTTGATTAAAATATCATATGTTTAAGATATTTTCATGACAAATGAAATGTCCCCCAAACTCGTGTTCATTCTGAATGAATTTTGCATAACTGGTAAACCGTAAGAGATAGATAAAAAGTTTTACGCACAAAATTTATATTTCGTTAAATCGACATTTTTTGTCGAGTAAACCATTTCCGAGATATTCCTTATTATTTGTTTGAATTTTCCAATACTTTTTTTCAAATGGGAATTCGTTATTCGCTTTTATGTCCTGGGCATGAAAAGAGAATAAAATTCTCCACATATCAACCTGCTCTTAAAAGATATGACTACCGCTTAAAGTGTACCAAATTATCTTTGCACCTGTAAGAAAATTAGCTGTACAATAGTTTCTGCAAAGTTTTATATCAATTAACATGAAGTTGATGGAGAATAAGCTTTGGTAGAATAGTTTGTACAAGAATAGGGAAAGCAATGTCAGTGTGACACATCATGTAAATATCTTAAACATACGGTATTCCAATCAAAATTGTTTGACAATTTCTTTAGAAAATCAAACATTTTAGAAACGTTGAAATGGTATATTAGTAGGTAGTTGGAAGATGCTTCATGTTTATATGCACAATGTATGGGATCCAATTTGTCGCGGTAACTTCGTGTTATCTTATTTCTGAGCGCCTGTTATTGTTTTACTTTAAATGTTGGGTTCATTGTCCTCCGGCTAGCTATTATTATTATTATTATTATTATTATTATTATTATTATTATTATTATTATTATTATTATTATTATTATTCAGTCGAGCATATCTCTTAATCAAGCTGTGTAAACGGAAAGGATTTGTTACTCAAAGATAACACTGATAAAAGAATTTGTTTTTACACTTTAATTGCCGTCACAATTAATTAAGTTCAAATATTGACTCGTGATACACGCCAGACTGAAACTGTTATATTTTCTAATATCACTATAATCACTTATTTACTGCACATTATTAATTCACGTGTTTCACATTTATAACAAACTTTAAGACGCGAGAGATTCTGTAGAATTGCGTAACGTGTACTTTATGTATGCTTCCGTTGAACTACGCGACGTATAACGCACGAATACTTGTGTTGAACTGATCGACGTATTACACGAGAATGCTTCTGTTGGACTGTGTGCCACCCGTTTCTCGGCTTTAGCTTTTTATACTCCCTCACCCCGATATGCCTAAAGATTATAACCGAGCTGCTATTGGTTAATAAAACGCGCCAATATTAGCGTCTATTTTTATATCCAATCAAAAATTACGAAAACATATGCTCTAGGGAAGATATTCCCTCCATTTCTACAGAAAAGCACGCCAATCATTTGTTTGCCTATTCTAATTAATATTCAACTCACCCCCTCGCTCATTGTTATCCGCTCCTATTGTCAGTTTCAGTAAGGCCGTGTAAACTTATTTCCTAACAATGCTTATAATTAACAAACATCTCAAATCAATGTCATACAATAATGATTATTTACACTACAGTCACTCTGGCATTTACATTATTGTGATACAAATTACTGCCACAACGTGCTGTTCTTCTGTCAACGTGATGCTGATTAGATGGCCTCGGTTGTATACTTCCGTTCCTATAACATCTGCTAGTGTAACTTGTTGATTAAGTTGCGTAACGCCTTTCTGTACCATTTATTATTCTATTTCTTTTATCTGTGGTAAGAGGCATAGAATCTCTGACTTTAAAATTTTATATAATTCTGTAATTTTTAAAACCGTTAACATAAGCACATTACTTAGCGCATGTAAACCATTTAGTGCTAGGATAACACAAAGTTTACATTTGTACATAAACCAGTAATAAGCGAAGGTGCTAAGTGATACATCTGCACACAATTTTTAATGGATGCCATACTAGTAATTAAAAATTAGCATAGCTATCACAAGAAACAACGCACGTAAATTACATGTCTATGATAAAACATAACCACTCAAGAACAAAGTTTTACACGTTTCACATAAGACAGGAATAAATGAAAATGCTAAATAGTTTCAACACCATAAAATCAGAAATATTCACGTATATAATGTTAAAAGTTAAAAACTAGCATAACTATAATGCATAAATAGATATATAGAAAAGGTATCTTTATTGGTATCAAATTATTGAAGTTATTACACAAGTATTTAGTGCATGGGTCATTGACCTTACATGCATACTTAAGATACAAGTACGGTGACAAAGAAACAACAGAAAAAGAAAAGAAAACAAAAAGAACACGAAAAAGGGAAAATAGAGATAAATTACCTTTGTCTAACTGAACAAATTTGACCTAGCTTCGCGCACTTTAGCCAAGAAATTGTCCATGTTTCGCCAGTTCCTCTGGTCAACCAGTAGCTCCCAATTACTAAGTTCTTTCTTGAGACATTTAAGAATTTTTCTTTGAGTTTAATTGTTCGCTGGTTCTCCCAGTGTGCACATTGCGCCAAAATATGTACCCAGTCCTCTTCTAAATCACAGAATGGGCGGATTTTCCTGCCAGAATCGTCAGTCATTTTCTATGCCCTCCAGCCCCCCAGCCTAAACCAATTCAATTTTATTTCATTTGCTAGACTTAGAGAAGATTTAATTTTACAACCCGATTCTATTTCCTGTTGGTTCTTGTCTCTTAGTCTTCTTTTGACTCCTTTCCAAATGTTTTTGTCATTTATTTCAGCTCTTTGCCATATTAACCCCCTGCCTATTCTCGTCAAACCCCTTTCCAAATCAGCTGCCCAAAACTTAGGAGACAGGTTTTTTCGCTGGTATTTATATCATTTGAATCATAATGTGGAGTTATCTCCCCGCATCAGCCTCAGCCAGTAATTCACTGCTCTTATTTTACAGTGTATTGTGTCTTCATAACATCCCACCTCCCTCAATACCCCCGAATTAGATGTGCCTTGTGAAACTGCAAGAACTCTTATTCAAAATGCTACCTGTGTTTTATTTACATGCTCTGCTCTTTCCCATCCCCAGAAAATACATAAATAAAGAAACATTAACTACCTGTCATTATTACTTCTACTTTCTCTACTACGTATAGTAAGTAGGGGAAGTATATTTCACCCAAAAATTCGATACCGAGATTTCACCGGAAATATATGTTTTGAGGCCACCTAAATCCAAAAAAAATGTGATGGGCTACACTCACATGACTTTCTCTACTCTGGTACAAACTATTTTTACAAACTCTTATTCTCCAATTATTTCATATTAATCGAGATAAACATTTGCACAAACGATCTTTTGACATGCAAAGAGAATTACATTTTACACATAGCTACTAGTTCTAAAAATATTTGACTATCGCTTAAGGCGTACTATATTCCCCTTGTTTTTTTATTTGCAAGGGCAATATAGAAATACAGTAGCCTTTAAGCACATACATATCTCTTAATAGCTGGTTGCTAGGTGCAGCACCATTCTCTTTGCCACAGATTAATATTGTTTGCATATCCAAGACAAAAAAAATGAATAACGAATTCCCATTTGAGAAAATAAGTATTGAAAAACTTAAGCGAATAACAAGCAATATCTCGAAAATGCTTCACTCAACAACAAAAAAATGTATATGACATAAATTGATCCACATTTTTGTGTAGTAAAATTTTGTCTATCTCTTATGATTCACCAGTTATGCAAAAGTCGTTCACAATGAAGAATACTTTCGGAGACATTCATAGAAAATTCAAGATATACATTTCATTTGTCATGAAAGTATCTTAAATATATATTTTAATCAAAATCGTTAGAGGCATTTTTGAGAAAATTAAAATTTTCGAAAAACGTTCCATGTAAAGGGTAGTCTGGGGTGGGAGGATTTTCTTGAAAACCTTCGTGTAGGAGCATGAAGCATATGGAGAATAAGCGTTTGTAAAAATAGTTTGTAAAAGAGTAGAGAAAGTCATGTGAGTGTAATACATAAGATTTTTTTAAATTGTGTCAAAATATGTAATTATCGCCCTGCCATGCAACACTGACAAGCTTTACTGAAAAATGCAGTTGAAATTGTGGTTGCTTTTTGTATTCTAGAAAAACTGAGCTTTAGGAAACAAGTAGAAGGGCTTATAATGAACACTTCATTATCCCTTCACCAAAAACGTAAAACCTGTACAGTGTGAAATGGTGAGAATTTGCACTGACAATTTCGCATTGTTTTTATTTTCTATCCACAAATAGTGGACTTTAAAGTTATTAACAGATTTTTTAGAATACTATTATTTTAATTGACGTGAAAAATATTTTAGAAAGTGATATTTTACATTGATAAATTGAAAAAATTGAAATCCTTCACCATCAGAAGGTAATATAACAATTAATTATTACTTTTCTTTTTTTTTGTTCATGTTGTAATAGGAATGAGATTATGGGCATATAGGCACTAAAGTGATTACTTTATTACAGATTAAATCTTGACAGCATTTTCATGAGTTTTTCTGCATGTAACATTATTTTACTACGAGATTTCAGCTCATCAAATATTGATCTCTTGGCTAGAAATAACATAATTCACGCTAAGTCGCAAGTCTTAAGTAACAAGAGCCGTCAATTATCTCAAGAAAAGTAAACTGTTTGAAATATTTACTATATAGAATCTTAATTTACATAGAGTGAAGCGAGAAAGTGTGAAAATGATTTAGATTACTTAATTTTGTACTTCGCCGGGTACCACATTTCACAAGCACTGACTGGACCCATTTCTGAGTTGGAGGCACCCAGCAGGCGGAATCCGTTGCCTCTGAAGGTAGTATGATGATGAGGATGGCGATGGAATGAGAGGACTTACAGCTTTCACCTGGACTCCGAACCACGTTTTGTCTTGGGGATACTTCAAAAAAGGAAGTCAGAGGAGAAGGCGTGGATAGGGCTTACTTAAAACCCTGGACCCCGAGTACGAGAACCGGAAACGAAACCACTGCGCTACTTAGCGTGGAAAAGTGTGTTACCAAATCAGAACAAACCGGCAGGTTAATCGTTTAGAAACTCCTAGTCAATGCATCATACAATCAGATTGTAAGTTATTTAAATGATTTAGCATTCGAGTAATAAATTCCCCTGTAAGAAAAAATGACTAAATCAGAATGAAAGGAAGTTTTTCATAGTAGATATTTACTCTTCTAATTATATGATTTTGTATTTTAAACTATATGTAACATACCTATCTTTTTCATTTTATTCTATTATAAGTGTTATTATTGTTATTATTATTACTATTATTATTATTAGTTATAGTAGTAGTATAGTAGTAGAAGTATAGTAGTAGTCGTAGTAGAGTAATAGTCAATTATTGTCAATGCATTTTATCTCTTTTAGTAAAACAAGTGGCTTTCAAACAGTAAACTAGACGGTTATAACTACACAATATGAATAGTATATTAAGCAACGAGAGTATAATGGTAATAATTAAGCGGTTAATAATTATCATACGAGCGTTTTAATCACCATTATAATTAAGTTTCATACGACTGTATGCTTGACCATGTATCTAAATTAAAGGTTTCATAAGTATTCGTTTCTGGTTTGAGTGATGTGTTACAATCGTTATTCCTTTATCTATGGTTACAATACAATCACCTTGTAGCACCTGTGACAAACAAAGTTGCTAGCGTTGTGAGACGTACTACGCAGAATAATCCATACCGCTTTCACAATGTTACTGGCCACTTCTGATTGGTCGAATACCAATACTTTAATGACCTGGTGTACTTTAATGAGGCACATTAAAATAATGCTACTAGTCGTATAAATACTACATTTTGGCATGGTCGAGCATAAAAGCCATTATATAACTTTGAATTTAAAGAAAAGCAATTTCTAATTTTTTATGCCTTATACCCAGAAACTAAATATTGAGATTATATTGTAAATACACGTTTTGAGATCTATTGAAGAAGAAAAAATGGCATTTTCAGAAATAAATCCATGTGTGCGTGACTATCTTTGAACAGCAGAGCTCAGAAACTAAATATCCGATGAATATCAAATTTCATACTCGAGCCAGATACAGTTTAAGAATTATTACACTAAGTATTTAGCGAAAATTACCGCAACTCAAACAATTTTACATGGAAACATTTCCGTTATTTTTCGTTTTCTCAGAAATATCTCTAAGAATTTTAATTGAAATATATTCGAGATATCAATATAAGAAACTAAATATCTTGAAGTTTTTGTGAATATCCTATTAAGTCATCTTCATACTGATTGGTTTTTGTATAATTTTGTGTAACTGAGACACTATAAAAGATATACAAAAAGGTACGGAAAATACAGAGCTGATTAAAACCATAGTTTGTGTCATATAAATTATTTCATAGTCTTAGCCACTTCTGAAATATTTCATGTTGTATATCCACACAATCCCAAGTACAAGTACATCATCTGACAGAGATGCTTCCAAATTGACGATTACTCTTTTTTATTTCCATTGTAAGAGATGGTTACACCACGAATAAGCATTTTAATACCGTTTATGCATGTTGTGTGTAACTAAAGACTTATAGCTTGATCTGAAATCATTATTAGACAAAAATATATGGGCAACACAACGTGTATATAAGAATTATTAAGAGATATGGGAGAATTTCTTCGTGGACAGAGTAAGTCGTTTCTTCAGCGTGCTTTCCACACCACAAAAGAGAATGTTAAAAGATCAATATTGAGGCAGTATTTTTAACACTTAAATGATTTCAGTCTAATTATATAATATAAAATATAATAGCAGCTCGACTTAAAGCAATGTGTGTATAATATAATATATAAAACGTGTGTAACATTCATTGTATTATGTTTATATTATTGTGTACATGTATAATAATGTTATGTGAATGAATTAGGTAATTTAATAATGTAGGAGCTGTGAGAATAGAAGCCGAAAGTTGCTAACAATGAGGTAACCTTGAGGTAATATTGAATTGGAAAGTTTATTAATGCTACTAGTAATTCTTGGAACAATAATATAATATTTAAAACAAATAAAAACATTCTATTGGATTAAAATTAGACAATCAGAAACTTGAAATAGAGAAATTTTGCAAATTTAAGAGGTAAACGCCAGTCGCTGGAAGGCAGTGTACCGGAGTAGTTCATTCGCTCGGTACGTATTCAGTGTGAGACGAGAATTCATTACGGCGAGAATAAAATAAAGTTTACGTGTTTAAAAGTGCAATTAATAAAATAATCTCACAGCTCCCTATATAAGTGAAGTGTTATTTAAATCCGTGAAGGATTAATAAAAGGAGTGAAGTAAAAATTATAATTTGTGTAAGCCTACATTCTTTAGCCGCATCACCCCCTGCTAAGAGATACATGTTTCTACAAATTAATACTGACGCAGCCGAGGCAAACATAAATGCATATAATATTTAAAGAAACATTCAAATTACAAAGTTGATTTTTTTAAACGTTGGGGCGAAGGCCACCGGAAACTCTGTATCGTACGTGGGGCTGTAGCTACTTCCAGTTTTGCCTCCCCAACAGTGGAACTACAGTACACACACTTCAAATTGGCTTTCCATACGTGGGGCTACAACTAAAGTCAACCATTCAACTTCTTCAATATCTACTTTAATTTAACAAAGCGAGCGAAATCCAACATAAATTATAAAGTATATGAACCATTTTCATGAGGACGTTATTAGCAATAGCAAAGATGTAGGGGAAGGGTCCGTAATTTGAACCGCCTCTTAAATTGAACCGCTCCCATATTTTCCGAAACAGTTCGACAAATGGCACCATAATCCTAGCAGAAGCGTAGCGGGTACGTCTATGAATGCTTGGAGTTGTTGACTTTGCATTCTGAGCTGTGGTTTCAGTTGTATGAAGTGTTATGTGTTCTTGGTGCTTCAGAAGTATTATTCGACTTATCTAGCTAAGCTTATACTACCAATTAGGTAATTTGAGATGATCTATATATATATATATTACATGTTATGAAGTGTTTATTTAGCAACAATATTCATGCATACGTTATTTCAAGCAGTGTCTCTCCTTGTCACATACATGCTAAAGCTTCCAAAATGACGTGGCTCGTAAATTGAACCGTTGTTTGAGCTGGTCCAATTTAGGAAACCTATAGAAGTTCTAGGATTGCTCAACTACGAATAGTATATCGTGTGAATAAATATCCATATAATATGCTAAGTTAAAAAAATATGTTAAAACGGTGGATGACATGAATATGTGAATTGTCTGAAATGGCCATGAACCACTGTATGAGTTGTAGGATATGGCTTTACCAAAGTGTGCAAAAGTTAATGCCAGGAAGAAAGCGTTTTATTGTGAAGACTGTATATAATTGGATTCCTTTGTATGAGAGTAAAATTAGAAAAACTGGATATTTGCAAATAATACCTATTCCAAAAACCAAATGATTGTTGTTATCTAAAAATTCAAAATGTTCAAGGAAATTACTATTCTTATCACAATAAAATATGTGTATTTTGTATTAATAAAATACTTTTAAACTTAAAAGTATGTGGTTCATTTAAAGACACGGGTGGTTCAATTTAAGGACCACGTTCCTAATTTGAACCCATTTACACCATCTCACTTTTTAATATTACTTAATTGATAATTGTATTAATTTTAAATTGTGTTAAGGATATTTATAGCGCAAGGATTTTTCAGTTTAAAGCTTGTGTTTATGAAAATTTTTATTTGAAATTATAATTATTATTTACTATTTAGGCTTAAGTGGTTCAATATAGGGATCTTTCCCCTATAACATATAACATTCCTATTCAGCTTTTACAGCATTCGACTGAGTGGCGTTTTAGTAGTGAGTTTTTTTAGGCTTGACCGTAATAATTCTTCGGCCGCTGGAGAGCCAAGGAGGCAATAACAACCTTTGCTATCGGGGAGCGCACCTCTCCTAAGAAAATAACTTGTTTTCGGCTCTTCTCACGTGGCCGCTCTCCACGTGACCTTAGAAACGCAATTGTTTTCGTCATGGATGCAGTTGCATTTTGCGTATAAATTCTCGTTGTTTCACCTTTTTCTGCACTCCAAATCTTAAGTTGGAAGCGAAGACGACAAACATTGTCTACATCCACCAGATTCTGCAGCACGTTAACAATGAAGGGGTATTGTTTCATCTTTGCATTTCTGCTGGTCCTCGCCATCGGCACTGATGTTGTGTTTGGTGACTGTCAGTCCGGAAGATATGGAGGACCTTGTGCAGTATGGGACAACGAAGCATGTCGTCGAGTGTGCCAGGAGGAAGGACGCAGTAGTGGTCATTGCAGCGCTGGTCTCAAATGTTGGTGTGAGGGTTGTTAAAGTGAAACGTGAACTATCAAACTAATAACATCTCATGACACTGACACAGGGATGGCCATTGCAGAGTCAGTTAATATTTTAAACTGAAATATGTAACTAATATCATTTCATAATAAAATTCATCGCTCTCACCTTTTATTTCATGATGTTTGTTAAACGTGGAACCCAGAACATTCTAGTGTGTCCTGAAACAACCTAAGTATGAAGTTCTTTCTGAAATGTACATCTTATGTAGGCTTAAGGTACATATATTTGACAATTTTAGGTTTCTTTTATTTTCAGTTTTCAGAAGATTTTAGCTTTTATGTCAACAGTACCTATATAAAACGCTGTTAGTAGTAATGCTTGACACTTTAAAAACTACTTAGTATGTTTGTGTGCAGGAGAAGTCATTCTACAAAACAACGTATAAGTTTGTTATTACAAGATACTTCAAACATTTATTTTTTGTGTATTCTTTTATCTCAAGTAAAGCTTATTTACATGATTTTCAAATACAAATAACCTTAAATATAATTGAAAAAACCTGATGTGTTACATTCACGTGACTTTCTCTACCCTTGTACAAACTATTTTTACAAACGCTTATTCTCCATATGCTTCAAGTTAATCGAGATATCGATAGGTTAATCTTATTGCTAATTTTCTTGTATATGCAAGGGGAATTGGTAGGCTTTAAGCGATAGTAAAACTTTTTAAGAGCTGGTTGCTATATGGAGTATTCCATTCTCTTGCATTACCAGGATAAAAAAAATGAATAACGAATTTCCATTTGAAAAAAAGTATAAGTATTGGAAAATTTAGTTGAATAACAAGCAATATTTCGAAAATGTTTCGCTTAACAAAAAAAATATATAGAAAATTCGAGATATACATTTCATTTCTCATGACATTATCTTAAACATATGATATTTTCATCAAAATCCTTAGAGCCATTTTTGAGAAAATTAAAATTTTCGAAAAATGTTCCATGTAAAGGGTAGTCTGAGGTGGGGGGATTTTCTTGAAAACCTTCGTGTCGCATCTCTGGAAGATACTAAACCTAAATACCAAGTTTGGTGTTTTTGAGTTATGCTGTTCACAGACACACAGACACACAGACACACACACCAGGACATGTTTCCAAAAATGCTTTTTTTGGATTCAGGGGGTCTCAAACATGTATTTCCGGTGAAATCTCGGTATCGAATTTTTGGGTGGAATGCAATACTTCCCCTACTTACTATACGTAGTAGAGAAAGTAATAAATGGCGTGTTGCTGTTGTTGTGGACATACCACTCTTGATGTTCAGCGAATAATATTATTGTTCTTTATTGTGTTTAAATTGGTGTTGTATTATTAAATATGGCAAAACTTAATTTACGAGGCCTTTATTTTTCAAAATAATGGCATACACTATGTCGAAACTATTTGTATACAAATATCTTTTCACTAAAA
This sequence comes from Deroplatys truncata, assembly GCA_030765065.1. Taxonomy (NCBI): domain Eukaryota; kingdom Metazoa; phylum Arthropoda; class Insecta; order Mantodea; family Mantidae; genus Deroplatys; species Deroplatys truncata. The sequence goes on from CM060979.1 coordinate 66,540,269, forward strand.
CTGAATTATGTATTTTGGATTTTTTCTCTCATATTTTGCCAAAATAAATTTCGCATTTTCGTAAATCTTACGTTGTGTATCTCTAAATACGACTATAACTCATTACTTTTATGGGTTATAGGTACCTAAAGTCGCTTTCTATTGTATGTACAACAATAAATAACTTCGCTCAATTGAACCTATCATAATATTAATTCTGAAGAAACGGGTTTGTTGCTTCACGTATGATAAGCTAATTTGAAGAAGGTGTATTATATTTCGACTATTGGGGAGCAGAACTTGAAGTAGTTGCAACCGCACGTATGGTAAAATGTTTCAGGTAACCTTCGCCCCAAATTTACTTTCCGGTGGCCTTTGCACCATGTTTAAGAATCAACTTTGTATTTCTTTAATGTTTGTTTAAATAATATATATTTATGTTTGCCTCGGCTGCGTCAGTATTTATTTTTAGAGACATGAATATCTTAACAAGGTGTGGTGTGGCTGAAGAATGTAGGCTTACACAGATTTTAAGTTTTTCTTCACTCTATTTATTAATCCTTGACACAATTTAAATAATACTTCACTGATATAGAGAGCTGTGAGATTATTTTCTTAGTTACTTGCACTTTTTAACACGTAAACTATTTTTGTCTCACACTGAATACGTATTAAATTTCTCGAGGACGCGTCTTGCGTCCGGTTAGGAACGCTGTCTGCTAGCAACTGAACTCTAAATTTGTACAATTTGCTATATTTCAGTTTCTGATTGGCTAATGCTACTCAAATAGAATACCTTCATTTAACTAAAGCTTTTTTGGTTGTTGATTGGCTTTTTATTAAACTGTCTCAAAAAATACATTATTGTTTCTAAGAATTACCGGTAGCATTATTAAACTTTCTAATTCATTATTGCCTCAAGGCTACCTCATTGTTACCTCATTGTTAGCAACTTTTGACCTATTTTCTCAAAGCTCCTACATTATTAATCTACGTAATACATTCACATAGCATTATTGAACATGTACACAATAATACAAACATTAATACAATGACTGTTACATATATTTTATATGTTATTTAGATACATATTGCTTTATGCGGGCTCTTATTATATTTTATATATTATATAATCAGACTGAAATAATTTTAAATGTTAAAAATACTGCCTCAATTCATATTGATAGTTGTTGTGTTATCTGTTGTTTTTCCCTTTAGGACAGGTTTGTTGTAATATTTAATAGCCTATATTTTCAAAAAAACATTTAAATTAAAAGGAATTATTTTACTTTCTCTACTACTATAGTAAGCGGGGGAAGTATTGCATTCCACCAAAAAATTCCATATAGATATTTGTGGCAGTATTTTATATCACAACACTGTGAATGCCAGAGTGATTGTAGTGTAAATTTCCATTATTGTATGACAATGATTTGGGATGTTTGTTAATTATAAGCACTGTTAGGAAATAAGTTTACACGGCCTCACTGAAACTGACAATAGGAGCGGGTAACAATGTAACGACGGGGTGAGTTGTTTATTAATTAGAAGAGACAAGCAAATGACGTCAGATTAGCGTGCCTTTCTTTAGAAATGGAGGGAATATTTTCCCTAGAGCATATGTGTTCGTAATTTTGATTGGATATAAAAATAGACATTAATGTTGGCGCGCTTCATTAGCCAACAGCAGCTCTGTTATAATGTTTAGGCATACCGGGGTGAGGGAATATAAAAAGCTAAAGCCAGAGACGGGTAACGCTCAGTCAAACAGAATCATTCGCGGGTTATACGTTGTGCAGTTCTACAAAATCATTCAGAAGTTACACGTCGCTCAGTTCATCAGAATCATTCACGCGTTAAACGTCGCGCAGTTCTACAAAATCTCTCGCGTCGTAAAGTTAGTTAAAAGATGTGAAATACGCGAATTAATAATGTGCGGTAAAATAAGTGATTATAGTTGCATTCTAAAATATAACAGTTTCAGTCGGGCGTGTATCAAGAGTAAATATGTGAAATTAATAATATGTGACGGCAATAAAAGTGTAAAAACAAATCCTTTTATAAATGTTATCTTTTAGTAACAGCTCCTTTCCGTTTACACACCCTGTTTAAGAGATTTGATCGAATGCGTAATAATAGCTAGCCGGAGCACAATGAACCCAAAATACAAAATAATAAAACAATAACAGGCGCTCAGCAATAAGATAACACGAACGTTACCGCGACATATTTCACCGGAAATACATGTTTTGAGGTGCCCTGAACGCAAAAAAAGCATTTTTAGAAAAAGATGCGAGTGTGCGACTGTGTGTGTGACTGTGAACAGCATAAATAAAAAAGTCGTTCAAAGATGCGACACGAACATTTTCAAGGATATCTCCCCCAAACCAGACTACCCTTTACATGGAACATTTTTCGAATATTGTGATTTTCTCAATACTGGCTCTAACGATTCTCTTTAAAATATCATATGTTTAAGATATTTCTATGGCAAATGTAATGTATGTGATGAATTTATTGGAGATGTCCCCAAAGCCCTCTTCATTCTGAATGACTTTTGCATAACTGGTAAATCGTAAGAGATAGACAAAAGTGTACTACATAAAAATGAAGATCTCATTAAAGTACACAATTTACGTCCTATGTATCTTTTGTCGAGTGAACCATTTCCGAGATATTCCTTGTTATTTGTTTGAATGTTTCAATACTTATACCTTATTTCAAATGCAAATTGTTATTCGCTTTTTTTATTTTTTATTTATGTCCTGGACATGCAAAGAAAATGGAATGCTCCACATAGCAACCAGCTCGTAAAAGATTTGATATCGCTTGAAGCCTACTGTATTTCCATATTCCCCGTGAACCTACTAAAAAGTTAGCAATAAGGTATTTTCTGCAAACGTTTATCTCGATTAACATGAAGTAGATTAAGAATAAACGTTTGTAAATGAGTGTTGAAATTCTTGTGAGTGTAACATACCAGAATTTTTAAACTGTGTAACAGTGAAAAACTGTTAAACAATACACATTTTTGAAGTGCTTCACATAGGAATATTAACTTATACTGAGAATTTCTCGTATTAATAGAGCGCTGAAAGCTTAATTTTCTTTAATGAAAACCTACATAAGTGTAATAATTATTTTTCTTGTTTAACGTCACTTCATGTCATAATGGTGTTTACTGTAGATTCGTCGATACAGCTAGTAGGGGAGGCATTATATTCCACCCAAAAACTTTGATATGGGAATTTCAACGGAAATACAACTTTTTTTTAGAAAATAAAGGTATCTCTGTGCGTGCGCGCGCACGTGTGTGTATGCGTGAATAGCAACACTCAAAAACGAAATGTTGATTAAATACCAAACTTTATATTTATGTTTAGCATCTTCCAAGGATGTGATCGAGCTTTTCAAGAAACCCCCCCACCCAAACTACCTTTACAATGAAAATCGTTCCTTTTTTTTCTTTTTTTCCTTCTTTGATTTTCTCAAAAACGGTTTTAACGATTTTGATTAAAATACCACATGTTTAAGATTTTAATGACAAATAAAATGTATACCTCGAATTTTCTGGGAATATTCTATGAAGTCATTTTTATTCTGAATGACTTTTGTACAATTGGAAGAGATAGAGGAACCGAGCGAGATAGCTTAGTGGTAACGTGTGAGGCACGCATTCGGAAGGTCCTGGCTTTGATTCCCGTCGGGACGCCAACACTGACCATGGGTGTTTTCCTGGTTTCCCGTGTCAGTAGGCTAATGCTGGGTTGGTTCCTCTTCTACTACGAACTTGCTGTTCCCTCATCGTCTTTCATTTCGTTCCCTTTTCATATTTCAGGTGGGCTTCGAGGGTGCGCAGTGTCAGTCGATGTCGTACAGATAGAACAAGTGCTTGCTGATTGGAAAGCTCTTCTCGGCTCTGCGTATGGTAGCCTTCTTTGAGCCGCCTAAGGTGGATCGAGTTCTCCCCGATTCCGTCAGTGGGAAGCCCTCTCCGAGTACTCTGTGGTGTCATCGGATCTTCAAGCTTGGTAACATTAGGGACCTCTGCTCGTCTGTGTCCTATGTTCCTGTGGCCTATAGCCTCCTTCCCTGCTTTCACTTCATCCGTTCCTCCTGGGGGTGGTTGCCCCGAAAGATCCGCCTTAGGGTCTAGGTGACCGAGGTGCCCCTCTCCGTTACTACGTATGTCATAGTTATAGTCAAGAGATAGATTTCGTTAAAGCACACAATTTGCGTCAAATGCAAAACGTTTCCGAGATATTCATTGTTATTGGTTTGAATTCTCAAAGGCTTATGCTTTATTTTTAAGAGCTAATCGCTATTCGTTTTTTCTCGTGGTTATGTAAAGAGCATGGAATTTCAAGGTCATTACATAGTGATCCGTTTTTAAAAATCTGACCATCAATTCAGCCCACTTATCCTTCTACTATGACGGTACAATGCGTCTTTTCCCGTTGTTGACATTTTCTCCCTTTTTAGTAGTTGAATCTAATTGTTTTTTTTTCACTTTTGCGTTCTACGTTGGTCGTTCAACTATTTACATTATTCCTCCTTTGCTTTCTAACTAAGCTAATTTTATTTTGTTGACAATGTTCCTTACTATTATTTTTTGGTTTATACAAAACTAACCTTGTTCAATTTTAGATTAATGCCTTAGATTAGATTAGATTAGATTGGATTGCATTCTGTGAGTTCACTAGCAGCCACAAAGGCTTGTGAACATAGAACATATCAAGGAAATGTACAAAAATTACATATAAACATAAATATTACACATAATATAGAAGATTTGAAATAAAATAGAGACATACTATATGCGTGTTAAGAAAATGCACAATAGAGTTACATATATACACAAATATTACATAGTATACAGAATATTTAAAATAAAATAAAGACATATTATATACAAAATGAAAGAATTCATGTGTAATTTTGCACAAAATCGAATACCTCCCTACAGTTATAAGACTAAGATTATATTTATAGACAAGAACAGTTCATTTAAGTTACACTAAGGTTGTAGCTTTTATTCGTCTCATCATTTCGTTCTATTTGATTTGCAATGCATAGCATTTACTGTCAGTTCTTAATATATATGCATTTAAATAACTTCATTAATTCTAGAGCAGGCATCAAATGTAACTGAAAATTGTCATTAATATTTACTAATACCACCTACAAAGCTATGTATGTATTATCATCAGGATAATTTGTCATTCAGATAATCTTGCACAGATTAATATATTTTGAGCATAGGTATTCTTTAACAGCAGTTTTAAAGACATTGAAATAGTCAACTTTTCCCTTAAGATCATTAGGAAGAGTATTAAATATTTTTATGGTAGCATAATAAACACCTTTCTGGAATGTGGTATATTTCCCTATTCGTTATAATTCGCTATAGCCCGTTATCATAGCAATTTACGTTGATTTTTATATTGTATCATGGAATTATTTTCTTTACGTTAACCAAATACATTGCTTTCTGTTGTATTATTGTTTTCTTCTTCTACTTGAAGTAAATTTTTATATAATTGCAATATCTTACTTAATTCTTTTGCATCAAATTTCATTATGTATTGCAATTCCTTATGAACTAATAATTTAAGATATTATCGTACATTGGCTTTGGAATTGTCGTTCCCAGAACAGCTACTGCTTCAAGGTTGAGACATTGCTATTCTCAGCTCTTTGAAAAGTTAATATTCCTTTCCTTATTAACTCCAATTATATTATTCTCTTAGCTTTTTTTCTGGGATTGTTTTGCTTAATATTACTATGGATTTATAAGCCTACTTCAGTTACTGCCATAAACATGGCTTAGCACTCAACATAACCAGTACTTCAAATATCCTATAACAGAGGTGGCGAAAACTGGACTCGCGAGTCATTTTGACTCGTAGACGCCGTTACCTCTCTGCAACCGTCCCTTTGTTTTTCACATGCTGCTGAGTGATGCCGTCGTGTTGCATATTTGGTGACTCGCGGAAGGAAGTCGTTTACGCCACCCTTATCCTATACTATAAAGCGAACATTTCAAATAAACGCTTTGAGAACTGAAACGCATTTGGCTTGAGGTCACGTTTTCCTCAATCTATTGCCACCCATAGGACACAAGCACAGTTGTTATCGGTCATGAACTACTGGTCATGAGGCGAGACATTCGAAACTCGTATTAAGACATGATAAGAAGTTGAACCTTTACTGACAGAACAATGCTCTGGCAGGGTTTAACTGAAAAGTGTGATGATAGCGTTGTAAGTTTTCGCTCACTAGTAGTGATAAGCGACAATTAAAATGTGTCAGCTCTAATAGTAACTGTCGTCACTCTTAAGTCCCTTAAAAGGACATGCGTGACAATTAGGCTATTTTTACTTTCTCTACTACGTATAGTAAGTAGGGGAAGTATTGTATTCCACCCAAAAATTCGATACCGAGATTTCACCGGAAATATATGTCTTGAGACCCCCTGAACCCTCCCAAAAAAGGATTTGTGGAAACATGTCCGTGTGTGTCTGTGTGAGTGTTTGTGTGTGTGTGTCTGTGAACAGCATAACTCAGAAACGAACAATTGGATAAACACCAAACCTGGCATTTAGGTTCAGTATCTTCCAGAGATGCAACACGAAGGTTTTAAGAAAATCCCCCCGCCTCAGATTACCGTTTACATGGAACATTTTTCGAAAATTTTAATTTTCTCCAAAATGGCTGCAACGATTTTGATTAAAATATCATATGTTTAACATATTTTCATGACAAATGAAATGTATATCTCGAATTTTCTGGGAATGTCTTCAAAAGTATTCTTCATTGTGAACGACTTTTGCATAACTGGTAAACCATAAGAGATAGATAAAATGTTACTACACAAAAAATGTAGATCGCGTTAAAATACACAATTTATGTCATATACATGATGAGTGAACCATTTTCGAGATATTGCTTGTTATTCCCTTAAATTTGTCAATACTTATTTTCTCAAATGGGAATTCCTTATTCATCTTTTTTTATGTCCTGGACATTCAAAGAGAATGGAATGCGCCACATAGCAACCAGCTCTTTAAAGATTTGACTATCGCTTAAGGCTTACCATATTCCCCTTGCACCTACAACAAAATTAGCAATAAGATTAACATCTCGATTAACACGAAGCATATGGAGAATAAGCGTTTGTAAAAATAGTTTGTACAAGAGTAGAGAAAGTCATGTGAGTGTAATTCATCATATTTTTGTTCAAGAGGCCTCAAAAATATATTTCCAATGTTATCTCGGTATCGGTTTTTGGGTGAAATGCAATACCTTCTCTTCCTACTATGTAGTATAGAAAGTAAAATGTCTGTTATGTTATATTCATTGGTTTTCTCCACCTACTATCTTTTACTTTATGTAGCACCTAGAAATTTTTTTTACGAAAGCTTATTTTTCCATTTCCGTCATGTTAACGTCATGAGATAAGTCTTTGCAGAAATAGATTCATTCTACTTTTCGTTAAAGGCACAAATGGGCTAGAAGTGTCGATAGTCAGATGTTTAAAAAACACGTCGCTATATATAAAATAAGCCCGTTAGACCCCTTAATGGTAAATGAATCCTACTTATGTAAGAGTAGTTCAGTTATTAACAATACGGGGAGCCAGTCTGATGATTTTAAAAGATTTGTCTCTTTCGAGTCTCTATTTTTAGAATAACCGGGTTGTAGATTCTTCGTTTGACCCATGACCTGATTGCCTATTCACTTCATTTGCCAGTTCTGATGTGATGTAATCTGCTTATAATAGTAGTATGAAACAAGTCTATCACTATTTTTACTTTCTCTACTACGTATAGTAAGTAGGGGAAGTATTGTATTCCACCCAAAAATTCTATACCGATATTTCACTGGAAATACATGTTTTGAGACCCCTGAATCTAAAAAAAGCAGTTTTGGAAACATATCCGTGTGTGTGTCTGTGTGTGTGTGTCTGTGAACAGCATAACTCAGAAACGAACAGTCGGATAAACATCAAACTTGGTATTTAGGTTGAGTACTTCCAGAGGTGCGACACGAACGTTTTCAAGAAAATCCCCCCACCCCAGACTAATCTTTACATAAAACATTTTTCGAAAATTTTAATTTTCTCAAAAATGGCTCTAACGATTTTGATTAAAATATCACATGTTTAAGATATTTTCATGACAAATGAAATGTATATCTCGAATTTTCTAGGAATGTCTCCAAAAGTATTCTTCATTATGAACGACTTTTGCATAACTGGTAAACCATAAGTGATAGACAAAGTTTACTACATAAAGAATGTAGATCGCGTTAAAATACACAATTTATGTCATATATATATTTTTGTTTTGTTGATTGAACCATTTTCGAGATATTGCTTGTTATTCCCTTAAATTTTCCAATGTTTATACTTTTTCTCAAACTCATTATTCATTTTTTTGTCCTGATAATGCAAAGAGAATGGAATACTCCACATAGCAAACAGCTCTTAAAATATTTGCCTATAGCTTAAAGCCTACCAATCCCCCTTGCATCTACAAGAAAATTAGCAATAAGATTAACATCTCGATATCTCGATTAACTTGAAGATATGGAGAATAGGCGTTTTAAAAATGTTTTGTACAGGAGTAGAGAAAGTCAAGTGAGTGTAACACATCAGATTTTTGTCTTTAGTTTTTAGTTCTTGATCGTTCCGTTTTCACCTTGTGATGTAATGCTTTGACTTCCTATGTGTCGTATAGGTCTCTCTACACGCTACGATGGTAACTGGCCTAGAAATTCTATACTTTTTCCATGATATCGTGAGAAACAAACGAATAGTTACGGTATTTTAAACATGACAAAGGTATTGAAAATTCAAACCAATAACAATGAATACCTCGGAATGGCTGATGTCACAAAAACGTTATTTGAAATAAATTGTGCAGACCTACGTTTTTTGTTTGTCTGTTATGTTGCCTATCTGTTATCGCTTACCAGTTATGCAAAATTATACAAAATTCCTTCCAAGTGAGGGCTATTCAGATAAAATTAAAGACGTACACTTTATTTCTGATCTAAATATTTTAAGCAAAAGGTATTTTGGAGATAATTTCGTAAAATCCATTATGTAAGGTGTAGGAGATTTTATTAAAAATACATGTTTCAGCCTTGAAAGATTGTATACAAATATACTTAAATACCAAGTTTGGGATTTATCGAACTTTCGTTTTTGGGTTATGCTGTTAACACACAGATACACACACACATACACACGCGTGGATCTTTTTTAAAAATGCTTTTTGGGGGGGATTCAGAAGACTTCAAAAAATGTATTTATGATGAAACTTTCTCATACCTTCTATGCCTATGTGGCAGAGAAAGTAATTGTATACTCCTCAGATAAAATATTTTATTAAAATATTCAATTACGTGCAAAATTTAGTACAAAATATCTGAGTAACTTTTATTCCAAACCTACAGATGAATGTAGTGGAATTTATAGGTTGAAAATATTTTAATAATCCCTACCTATGTAAGTTTGCTGTATATCATCTAAAAGTTGTAACTATATAAAGAGAGAAAATTGTGTCCAGCGTAACATAAGGAACCACTATACAGAGTGGACCATTTAAGTTGAGACTGTACAATATCTCCAAAGCTAAGCGTTGTAGAAAGAAATGTCTTTAATAAAAGTTGTTGGATATTATGGGGTAAAGTATATTCCATTAATTGTGTTTTGTTTAGAAGACAATTATGATGGTCACTTTAGGGTCAATTTAATTTTTTTAATGGGCACCTACAATTAGGGTGAATTTAAATTGCGTTTGTTTCCCCCATAATATCAAGCAACGTTTATTCAAGCATTTCTTTACAGCGCTTAGTTTTGGAGATATTGTACAGTCTCAACTTAAATGGTCCATCCTGTATAATTGTAATTTACAACATTTAAGATTATTTTTCGCAATGAATAAAGATTATGCGCCATTTTCAAATGATTAAATCGGGGGCTTTAGATGGCGAATTTTCATACTCATTAATTTCATCTCATTTTTTAATACATTTTAGGGAATTTTGTCTCTTGACAAAATCATGGAGCGTTTTTGTTAGTAAATAACTACGGGACAAAGAGAAGGTCCAAATGATTAAGTTATTGTCTACTATGAGTATTTAACTTCTACTTGAGCTAAAACCTACGTACAATAACTTCAGAATTTGGAAGATTTTCTTAGAAGGTTAAGGAAACAATAAAACACAGTATTTGCTGATATTTGATTTTTTAAAGTTAACAAAATTGCTAATGAAATTGTATAATTAGAATTGTAAGAAATCGTATTACTTTTATTATTGTTTAAAAATTACATTTTAGTAAGGTAAAGCTGGACATTCTAGGTTCTATGTACGTCATTTCTTTTGCACTCGAATGGTATTTCATTAATATATGCGTGAGGCTGTAAAGTTAACCTTGTTGACTGTGCTATGCTTCACATGCTGTCTCTTTCTATCATTCGCTTGACCTTGGCCAGTGTTATTCCCAAAAAACCTGTATTATGGTCTGATTTAAGCCCTGAAGAGAAACTGTCATCCGGATTCTAACGTAGGCGAGACCAGCTAAGGCTGCTTATTTTGTCACTTGTGTGATTCGAGTAATTTAGAAGGGGACTGCAAAAAAAACCTGTGTGAAACTATATAATTCTTTCTCTCATAATACCGTTTGTTATTTTCTCTACCATTTGTTATCGCTTATTTTGATATAACTTCTACAAAATATTCGTAGGAAAAAAAAGTAGTTCATTAAAAAATTTGTTGAGGTACAAGGGAGGATAGAAGAAACCGAATCGATAGTCATATGTTTAGAAACCGAGTCAGTCGATACTTTTCCTGTGATATCGCTACAAACAACTGAAAAGCGACACTCCTTTAAAAATGAGAAAAATGCAAACTAATAACAACGGATGTCTCGGAAATTTCTGATGCCACAAAAATTGATCTAAAATAAATTGCGTGTTGTAAAGAGATGTGAATTTCTGTGAGGTAGACCTTTTTTTAACTAGGTCTTATATTTTATGAGTTATATAAAGTTTTATTTTACTTATAGTCTCTAAAAATCTTAGCTCTAGAAAAATGTGCACAATACGGTAAATATGTAATGTATAATGCTATTCAGTTTTTATTTATATTTGGATACATTAAGAATAACATTGCACGAAGTTATTCAAAATTCTGTGGAGAGAGTTCCCAGAAAATCTTGTTTGTTATATAAATATCTTAAAACTATGTTATTTTAACCAAAATCGTTACAGCCATTTTGGAGAAATTTCAAAATTTTGAAAAATCTTCCAATTAAAGAGTAGTTTGGGGTAGGAGAATTTTCTTGAAATTCGTGTCTGTCTTTTGAAGATGCTGAACCAAGTTTAGTATTTAAGAGATAAGTCGCTTTGGGGTTTTTCTGTTCAGGCACATACAGGGACCCAATTCTAAAAATGTCGTTTTTGGATTTATGGACTCTAAACATATATTTCCAATGAAACCTTCGATGGAATACAATACTTCCACTTATTTACTGTAGGTAGAGAAAGTAAAAAGGCATTTTATATTTATATAGTATAAAAGTATTGGAAAATTTAAAGGAATCACAAGCAATATCTCGAAAATGGTTCACTCACAAAAAAAATGTATATGACATAAATTGTGTATTTTAACGCGATCTAAATTTTTTGCGGTAAAATTTTGTCTATAGTTTACTAGCTATGCAAAGGCCGTTCACAGTGAAGAATACTTTTGGAGACATTCCCAGAAAATTCAGATATACGTTTCATTTGTCATGAAAATATCTTAAACATATGATATTTTAATTAAAATCGTTAGTCATTTTAGAGAAAATTTTCGAAAAATTTTCCATGTCATTTGGGGTGGGGGCATTTTCTTGAAAATCTTCGTGTCGCATCTCTGGAAGATACTGAACCTAAATATCAAGTTTGGTGTCTATCCGACTGTTCGTTTCTGAGTTATGCTGTTCACAGACACACACACACACACACACACACACACACGGACATGTTTGCAAAAATGCTTTTTTTGGATTCAGGGGGTCTGAAAATATATATTTCCGGTGAAATCTCGATATCGAATTTTTGGGTGGAATACAATACTTCCCCTACTTACTATACGTAGTAGAGAAAGTAAAAAACCTTTTGTCTTTTAAATGTGAAATATTTGTACTAAAAGTATGGTTCTATAAATTTTCTTTTAGTAGATCAAAATAAACAGTAGTCTATTTCTTATAACTTAGGGAGCAATTGGCCCCTCCTATACAATGAAATGACGGCCTTGGTAGACAGTAAAAGCTCTGGAAAAACTAAGGTAAAAATCTATTTTTTAACAAGTAGATACAATGTTTTCTTCTTCATTAGGTTTTGGCTGTCTCTAATTTTTTCCCAGGTTATAAAAATGAATTTTCAGGAAAGTGCATATATGTTTTTACTTTTTTACTTGCCTGTAAAAGGAAAAGCTAGATACATATTACGGAGGGGCCCTCGAAACCGAGGTAGATCACCGGAAGTAGGCTGAAACTGCTCTTTGTATTTCAAACGTTACCCCTGGGAGGGAGAGATAAGGGGAGAGAATCTAAGGGCGACTCCAGGAGACAACGTTCGCAGGCATGTACGGGGTACCTAATGCTTCCAATTTGGAAACATCCGATTCCGCTATAGTCCGCCCACATGCCCCTGAACTTTCGAGGGGTTCCCTGAAGGGGAGTATGCTCCAAGAGTACCCGGAGACGGGACCTAGCTGAGCAGCCCGACCGACTCAGGGAGAAACCTTCACAAAGTGCACCTCCACCGCCCAGCCATAGAACGCCGAATATCGTCGCCTGGTCCTTCAACCCTGAGGCAGTATTATTAACACCTAAATGATTTCAGTCAAATTATATAATGTGTAAATTCAATAACAGCCCGCCTTGAAGCAATATGTATGTAATAATTTGTAAAATGTATGTAACAGTCATTGCATATGCTTATATTACTGTATCCATGTGTAATAATGTTATGTGAATATACTACGTAATTTAATAATGTAGGAGCTGTGAGAATAATAAGTTAAAAAGTTGCTAACCATGAGGTAACAATGAGGTAACCTTGAGTCAATAATGAGTAAGAAAGTTTAACAGTACTATTTGTGATTCTTGGAGTAACAATAATGTAATTTTAGTGACAGTTTATAAAATAGCCAATCAACAACCGGTAAAAAGTTTTAGTTAAATGAAGGTATTCTATGGAGTAGGATTAGCCAATCAGAAACTGAAATACAGCAGAATTTACAAATCTAGAAGCCAGTTCCCTGCAGACAGGGTTACTAACCAGACGCAAAAGTGTCCTCAAGAAATATAATATGTATTTGTGTAAGACGAAAAATAGGTAACGTGTTAAAAAAGTATAATTAATTAATAAAGAGAATCTAACAGCTCTCTATATCAGCGAAGTGTTATTTAAATCGTATCAAGTATTAATAAAAGCAGTGAAGTAAAACTATGATCTGTGTAAGCCTATATTCATGTTGTATCACAACCCTGCCAAGCTTTTCATGTGTCTAAAATAAATACTGACGCAGCCGAGACAAACATAAATATATAATACTTAAAGAAACATCAAATTACAAAGTTAATATTTTTTTAAACTTGGGGCAAAGGCCACCTGGAAGTACATTTGGGGCGAAAGCTACCGGAAACTGTTTACTATACGTGCGGTTGCAACTACTACAAGTTCGGTTCCCCAACAGTTGAAATATAATACATCATCTTCAAACTGACTTTCCACACGTAGCAACAACAAACCTTTCTCAACCCAGAAAAAGATGATGAAGGAAATGAAGAAGAGGAAAGACCGAAGCAATCGCCTACCGATCTGGGAAAACAAAGAAAAGCCATGGTTAGAGTGAGCGGTCGCCGGGAATCGAACCCGGTACCTCCCGAATGCGAGACTCACAGCTAGCGTGGAGCCATCTGGTTCGGTGTTAACTGTAGTAAATAAAGGAAGTATTGTATTCTACCAAAAATTCGATACTGCGCGTGTTTGTAAACTGCATAACTCAAAAAAGAAATATCAGATAAATACCATGTATACGATTACATTTTCCGTAATAAGAATGCATCTTAAGGAAGACGTTTTAAAGTTTGCTATTCTTTTTACCTTCCACTACCACGTGCACCCTAAATTTCGATACTAAGATTTCGCCGAAATAGATTTTGAGGCCTCCTGAATCCAAAACAAACATTTTTAGAAAAATGTCCGTGTGTGTGTGTGTGTGTGTGTGTGTGTGTGCGCGCGCGCATGTTTGTGTCTGTGAACAGCATAACTCAAAAAGAAAAACTCAGATCAATACCAGACTTGTAATTAGGTTCGGTATCTTCCAAAGATGCGCCAAGATCTTTAAGACACTCCCCCAAAACAATCTACTCTTTACAAGGAACGTTTTTAGTAATTTTTTATTTTCTAAAAATGACTGTAACGATTTTGATTAAAATACCGCACATTAAAGATATTTGCATGACAAATAAAATATATGCATTGAATTCTCTGGAAATAGCTTTGAAGTTCTCTTCATTCGAAGAAATTTGTATAATCTTGTATAACTGGTAACGTTAAGCGATAGACGAAAACGTACTACACAAAAAATTTGATGTGTTACACTCACATGACTTTCTCTACTCTTGTACAAACTATTTTTACAAAACGCTTATTTTCCATATGCTTCATGTTAATCGAGATGTTAACCTTAATGCTAATTTTCTTGTAGATGCAAGGGGAATATGGTATGTTTTAAGCGATAGTCATATCTTTTAAGCGCTCTTTGCATGTCCAGGACATAAAAAAATCTGTTGTGTTACACTCACATGACTTTTTCTACTCTTGTACAAACTATTTTTACAAAGACTTATTCCCCATATGCTGTACGTTAATCGAGATATCGAGATTTTAAACTTATTGCTAATATTCTTGTAGATGCAAGGGGAATTGGTAGGCTTTAAGCTATAGTCAAATATTTTAAGAACTGGTTGCTATGTGGAGTATTCCATTCTCTTTGCATTACCGGGACAAAAAAAATTAATAATGCATTTGAGAAAAAGTATAAATATTGGAAAATCTAAGGAAATAACAAGCATTATCTCGAAAATGGTTCACTCAACAACAAAAAAATGTATATGACACAAATTGTGTATTTTAACATGATCTACATTTTTGGAGACATTCCCAGAAAATTCGAGATATACATTGTATTTGTCATGAAAATTACTTAAACATGTGATATTTTAATCAAAATCTTTAGAGCCGTTTTTGAGAAAATTAAAATTTTCGAAACATTTTCCATGCAAAGGGTAATCTGGGGTGGGGGATTTTCTTGAAAACCTTCTTGTCTCATCTCTGGAAGATACTGAACCTTAATACCAAGTTTGGTGTTT
Source organism: Deroplatys truncata (assembly GCA_030765065.1). Classification (NCBI taxonomy): domain Eukaryota; kingdom Metazoa; phylum Arthropoda; class Insecta; order Mantodea; family Mantidae; genus Deroplatys; species Deroplatys truncata. Next base: position 66,555,687 of record CM060979.1, read on the forward strand.
ATCCGACTGTTCGTTTCTGAGTGTATTACAAAACTTTTTGACACCGTAAATAGTTCAAATAGGTCGGCCCATGAACGGAAGGATCATTTTTATTCTATTTGCTGAAAAGAAAAGTACATAGTGTGCTTTTACCATGCACAAATACTACAATTTAGTTCTTTTAATTATTATTATTATTATTATTATTATTATTATTATTATTATTATTATTATTATAGGCATTCGAAAGTTATAATGTAGGTGTTGTTAGAGCAATTGAAAGATCTATAGTAAAAGCTGTATTAAACGAAGTACAAAGTGAATGCAGCTTTTCAGTTAAATGCTTTTTTTCAGCACCTTCTGCTAGTAAACCTTTCAGTTACGCACAAATAAAATCTCAATTGCGAAATACAAAGCATAAAACATTATATGAACTAAATATTAGGAAGCAATGCACAATGCATAAGTAAAACTAAAATTCGTTATTTTTAAACATACTTGAACGCGTATTAGAACTGCGTTGGAAAAGCTGTGTATTCCCATAGCTACAAATAGGTTATCATATGTTTCGAATTACACATAATCAGCTATTTATGGCATTCATTCCATAGTTATTTAGAAATAATTACGTATTAAATCTGTCCATAACCTTTACTGTGGCAGTTTATAGACATATAAATCAACTTTGTATTAGAGGTTCAAATACACACAAACAGAGACACACACAGACATACACACGGACATGTTTCCAAAAATGCTTTTTTGGATTCAGCGGGCCTCAAAACATGTATTTCCGGTGAAATCTCGGTATCGAATTTTTGGGTGGAATACAATACTTCCCCTACTTACTATACGTATTAGAGAAAGTAAAAATGTAGATATCTTTAAAATACACAATTTATTTCGAATAAGTTTTTTTGGCATAAGCCGTTTCTGAGATATCCGTTAGTAACGGTCCGATTTGTTAATATCTTGGGCACTCTCTGGAAGTCCTGTCAATGTTCAATTGTTTATCGCAATTGAATGGAAAGAGTATGGAATTTTAAGGACAGCGAATAGCATCCAGTTCTTAAACATTTGATACCACTGTTCTCTTTGTATCGACATGTGTAATTTACCTATTTCTGCAAAGGTTTATTTGAATTAAAATATAGTAGGTAGAAAAATAAGCTTTATTAGGAATAGTTTGTATACCCACCATAGTTTGTAATAAAGGATAGGGGGTAGATGAAGTCGGTGAATATATCAAATCAGATTTATTCTTTTGCTGCGCAACAGCTCGTTACTATGACCGTGGAGGAGTAAATTATTCCTCCACAGATCTCTGAATTTATGCTTCCGAGGAACATTCAAGAATTATTTTTGCATTTGTATGTAGCTAAGAGTTGTAGCTCAGTTTAAAACAATTTCAGGGTAAAAATATGTGGTTAATTAGAAATAATGATATACAAATTTTTTATAAAGTTCATAATATATAAGGTATGTAATTGAAATTGTGTCCTGCGCCGTGGCGCTGTGAGCTAGAGCATGAAGCTCTTGTTCCTGCCCTCGGAGTGTGCCTGGTTTCAATCCCTCCATTGGGGATGCGGATTTTAAGTCCTGGATATATAATCGGTGCCAACACAGCATCGCGAGGAAAGTGAGGAGCTACGATAGGCAGCGATCCCAACCACGAAGGCCATGATAATCGCTGGGGGATGTATGATGCTGGTCACATCAACTCCCGTAACGTTAGAAGATTGCCCAATTCTGCCGTGACTAGGGCAGTCAGCTTGGCAGATTTAAGGCCCTTCATGTTCAGTAGCGCCACGGGAAAGGACGAAACAAAGAATTTGTAAGGGGTAGAGAAAGTTGTCTTACTGCACCAGCTCATGTTTTTCATAGTAGATATACCGTATATCTGTGAATTTGTAATATATGCATAAACTGCTCTAATACGACGTAAATATAAGGTTTTTTATTCCTTTTTCACCAATAAGTATATAGCATTTTGTTCCAGTTAAAATGTTAGTATTGTACAATATCAGAGCTTCTGATCATACCTTTAGTGTATTCAAAATCCAAATTATAATTTGGATTAAGAATCTTATATAACGAATTCATTAGCAAGCGTTAAAAACTTGTTTAGAATCCTTAGTGTAGAGTTTTATACGTGATAAAATAATACCGATTAGAGTAAGTAAAATATTTAATATAAGCATAATATTACACCCACGTCATAAACACTCGGTTCACATTTGAGCACCAAATGGGAAAAAAGCGAGGCACTAGTAATAATTAGAAATAAACGTAATGTTAATGAATATGATTTGTAACATATATTTAAAACATATTTAACAGAAACAGTTGAACACACAAAACTTGCATGATTATGGTAAAACACCTGAGATTGCTCTTAAAGATTAAGTTTAATTTTTTACTTTTTATACCAGTTATGATGGATAGATCAAGTATTATTTTCGATTAAAAAAAATGCATTCGTGCATAGCCGAAATACACGAACTACCAACTGAAAACAAAATGACAAGATAATTATGTTGAATTCGACAATTTATGTCAAGCTTTAACAAATGCAACTTCAGAGAAGTTCATCAAACTTAATTTGAGGAGAAATAAACTTCCTTTGAAGGTAGTAAAAGTACCCAACAGGAGGTGGACAGCAATGAATGGAAGACAAAATCTTTCAACACATATTTAAGGCTATATGATTGTGGAAATGATTTTTTTATTGATTCTGCATTATTCGGTTGTATTCATCATTATTATTACTATTATTATTATTATTATTATTATTATTATTATTATTATTATTATTATTATTATTATTATTATTATTATTATGACTTTCTCTACTACGTCTAGTAGGTAGGGGAAGTATTGTATTCCAACCCAAAAATTGATACCGAGATTTCACCGGAAATACATGTTTTCAGACCCCCTGAATCCAAAGAAAAGCATTTTTGGAAACATGTCCGTGTGTTTGACGGTGAACAGCATAACTCAGAAACGAACAGTCGGATAAATACCAAACTTGGTATTTAGGTTCAGTACCTTCCAGAGATGCGACACGAAGGTTTTCAAGAAAATCCTCCCACCCCAGATTACCCTTTACACGGAACATTTTTCGAAAATTTTAAATTTCTCAAAAATTGCTTTAACGATTTTGATTAAAATATCATATGTTTAAGATATTTGCATGACAAATGAAATGTATATGTCGAATTTTCTGGGAATGTCTCCAAAAGTATTCTTCATTGTGAACGACTTTTGCATAACTGGTAAACCATAAGAAATAGACAAAATTTTACTACACAAAAAATGTAAATCGCGTTAAAATACACAATTTATGTCATATACATTTTTTTGTTGAGTGAACCATTTTCGAGATATCGCTTGTTATTCCCTTAAATTTTTCAATGCTTATTTTCTCAAATGGGAATTCCTTATTCATTTTTGTTGTCTTGAATATGCAAAGAGTATTAATCCGTGGCAAAGAGAATGGTGCTGCACATAGTAACCAGTTATTAAGAGATATGTCTATGCTTAAAGGCTGCTGTACTTCCATATTGACCTTGCAAATACAAAACAAGGGGAACATAGTAGCGATAGTCAAATATTTTTAGAACTGATCGCTATGTGTAAAATGTAATTCTCTTTACGTGCCAAAAGATCGTTCCTGCAAATGTTTATCCTGATTAATATGAAATAGATGGAGAATAAGAGTTTGTAAAAATAGTTTGTACAGGAGTAGAGAAAGTCATTTGAGTGTAACACATCAGATTTTTATTATTAAATTACAGGATTCAATGTTATAAATAGGGTTCGTTATTGTTTTTGCTATTATTACTTCTGAATGTTATTCCAATTTGATGAAATATACAGCTTTTAAACGCAAAACTGTCTGTATTATACCCCAAAACACCAGAAGAATTGTAATATTTTTTAAAATTCAATAAAATGTATTGTTTAATACTCGTGGTTTCTAAACTAAAATAATATAAACATTATGCATATACTTAAGCCAGATATTTTAGGTATGATACACTGGATTAAAAAGTTACCTCAAATTAAATAGAAAAAATAAAACGTGTGAACTCCCACGTTAACTATAGCCTATATAATTTATTTTGGTTCGAAATTCCTATTTTAAGTGTATATACATTTAATTAATTTTCAATCAAGATTTTCCAGACGAATGGGCATTGTTGCAGTGAATTTACCTAGAAACATTCAACTACACGATCTCTGTCCGCTGCTTTCTATGAGGGTAATAATTTTACCAGCCGCTCGAGGGCTGGCAACCACTAACACGTTTTCCACTCCGGGACTTCACAGGTGTTCGCCTTCTCACAAGATAACTTGTTTACGGTCATCATCCTCACGTGGCGTGTGGTGCGTGTGACCTTAGAAACGCAACTATTTTCCTTGTCGAAGAAGTATAAATTCACGTCGTTTCGCCTTCTTCGGCATAACAACTCTTAAGCTCGAAGGGAAGACAACATCCTACATCTACCAGATTCTATAACGTCTGCAGCACGTTAACAATGAAGGGCTATTGTTTCATCTTTGCAGTTCTGCTCCTCCTCGCCATCGGCACTGAGGTTGCGCTTGGTGACTGTTTATCCGGAAGATATGGAGGACCTTGTGCAGTTTGGGATAACGATACATGTCGCCGAGTGTGCAAAGAAGAAGGACGCAGCAGTGGCCATTGCAGCCCCAGTCTCAAATGTTGGTGTGAGGGATGTTGAGGTGATACGCGAAATATTCATTTAAAAACATTTCATAGCACGGACACACTAATGATCATCGTAAAAAAGGCTTAATGTTTGTAATAAGGATGTTGAGGTGCAAAGTGAAATATGTACCTAACTGCATTTCATAATAAAATTCATCTATCTCACCTGTTATTTGGTGTTATTTGTTATCCTTGCAGTCCATCACTTGCTAATGTATACGTTCTAATACGATTGAAGCAAAGTAGGTCTGAAAATGTTTCACAATTTCTAAGTGTATAATATTATATTATAATGCATACAATTCAAGCAAAATTTCGTGCTTCATGAGAACCTTTGTCTTGCGCGCTATTTAAAGCTCTGATTATATATTCCATAACACTTATAGTTATGTTCTGATAGTAAATTTTAAATTACTCTTTTCTGTTCAGGGGAGACATTTTACTAAGTGACGTACGTGATACATAGTGATATAAGTTATTTAACATATATTTATTTTTATTCCTTGTTCTATGTCAAAAAGAAGTGTTTAAATTGCTGTATTTTTAACTGTAGATAACTCGCAAGTTGTCTAAAACGCTACATTTCTTATCTTTGTGTAAGCTCTGCGAATTTCATCAGAATAAACCTCTTTCAATTATAAGAATTTCGTACGCACAAATATGCTAAGAGAAACAAGTAAATTCTTTGAAAGCATAAAGCACTACTCGGAGTAATACTTTAAAATACAATCTTAAAAGTTGTAAAACTAAAATTAATATTTCTTTCTGATTTTTTCCCTGTAAATTTTCAGCAGTATCGTATTTCTTTTAGTATTTCTGTAATTTCTGTTATATGATTCTGGTAAATGATTTCACTGTGTTACACTGAGTGGCAATAAGAAACAGTTTCAGAATCACAACCTGCGATAAGATTAAAACTGTCAAACTGAGCAAAATTTTGAATAAAAACTGTTATCTACAAAAATCTTAATTATAGGTGTATATGATGGTTGTATTTATGCGTTTGAGGAATCACTTTATGTATATAGATTTAGCAAACAAATGCAAACTTTTGGACTAATCTAAACTTTATTTTAACAAACTATCTCAAAACTATCCACGAATATTGAGGTTTCATAAAAATGATCTGCAAGCAGTGGCCAGCATAAAAAGCGCATTACTGAAGTGAGCATCAGGGAAATTACCTTTCTGTATCAATATATAATTTTATCAAAAATGACTTGTGAAGCAATCTCTTGTGATTACATGGCTTTAATGACTTAGAGAGGTCCATTATTGGAATATAGTAATTCCTATTTCGTTTCAAAAAATAAAGTTTCCTATAATATTTCACTTCCTTATTGCGTTTTAAATAGAAATCAAAAGAGATAAGTATCAGAGTATGTTTTATATGCGCAAAAAACAGAAAGAGTCTGAAAAATAAAAATCTCTTACGAACTATGAAGATATTTTCCGGGGCTATACGTTAAAAACACAACCGCAGACAGGTATTTGAACATGAGGCTATACTTTTACTATTATGTCCACAAATAAAAAAATATTCCTAAAATATTATTAATAAATATACCATCAGAAATTTTTAAAGCATAACAGGGTTATCCTAGGGTTATAGCTTAATAGGGTTATAGGTACAAAATTGACGTTTTATTTATTTATTTATTTATTTATGATTGACATACTTTGTATATTAACACGAAATCTTTCTGAAAGCGTTATTCTTTAAAACACTCCCATAATGCTAAAAATGACAAATATGCTATATGTTTTGCGAGAAATTGTATTAAATAATTTTAAAAAATTTCTTAGGTGCTGCACTCACGTGACTTTCTCTACTCTCATACAAACTATTTTTACAAACACTTATTCTCCATCTACTTCACTCGACAAAATAAATGAATGTCACATAAATTGTGTGTTTTAACAAGATCTACACTTTTTGTGTAGTAAAATTTTGTCTGTCTATTTCGGTTTACCAGTTATGCAAAAGTCGTTCAGAATGAAAATGACTTTTGAGGACATTCCCAGAAAATTCGAGATATACATTTCATTTACATAAAAATATATTAAACTTGTGGTATTTTACTAAAAATTGTTCATGTAAAGGGTAGTTTGAGGTGGGAGATTTTCTTGAAAACCCTCGTGTCGCATCCTTGGTAGGTACTGAAACTAAATACCAAATGTGGTGCTTATCCGAATTTTCGTTTTTGAGTTATGCTGTTCACAGACACACACACGCACACGGACCTTTTTCTAAAAATGCTTGTTTGTTCAGGGTGCCTCAAAATATGAATTTGTGGCGAAATATCGGTATCTAATTTCTGGGTGGAATACAATACTTCCTCTACTTACTATACGTAGTAGACAAAGTAAAATAGGAAAGTTTTACAGTTTTTATGAATTAGTAAATATATTAGATCCAAAGTGGTTCATCATAGGTAAAGTAGTTTGGTAAAAATTTACACACATTCTAAATCACGCGTTTTTAAAAGTAATTTTCTGTCAGTTTTAGCTTTCTTATGGTAAGATATTGCAAAGCGTTTCTTAGTTAGTAAGCAGGCTATACAAAAAAATTCAATTAAAAAAGTAAACCTAGGGAAATTAGTTGTTGTATAACACGATTTTTAAAGGAGTTTAGTCTCACCGCGAATAAATGGTAGTAGTTACAACCTGTTTTTATTATATAAATCATTTAAAAATATTGATTTGATATTCTTGAAAGACAATTTAATTTAAATTTCGAAATTTAAAAACAAATTGAAGCTAAAATGGAATATGAAGCTGCTTTCAATGAAATTCTTCAGTTCAAATAAATTGCGTAATATTTGTAAGACTATGTCTGATAAAATACGCTCCATTTTAGGCAAAAAAAAGTAATGTGAGATATCAGTAAACTAATTCTCAGATTCAGCTTTAAAGCTAAGTGTTAAAGCAACAGTATAAATATGTAACACGAATAATCGCATGAGGCATTTCAATATATATAACAAAATAAGAGGAGTTAAAACAGTTATTCAGCACTCAAACTTCCTTAACCAAGTATGAAGAAAATGCAATTGTTTTCCTTTATTGTTTCAATATTTTAAAGGATAGCTCTAACTAGTAACAAAAAACAAAATGACTTAGTTCTAAGTCGTGAAAGCTATCGAAACTATAGTAAAACTTACGATCTCATTTCTAAATTTTTTTCAAAGCAAAAATCTGATGTGTTACACTCACATAACTTTCTCTACTATTGTACCAACTATATATACAAACGCTTATTCTCCATATGCTTCATGTTAACCGAGATGTTAATCTTATTGCTAATTTTCTTGTAGATGCAAGGAGAATATGGTAGGCTTTAAGCGATATTCAATTCTTTTAAGACCTGGCTGCTATGTGGCACAATCCATTCTCTTTCCATGTCCAGGACATAAAAAAATCTGATGTGTTACACTCACATGACTTTCTCTACTCTTGCACGAACTATTTTTACAAACGCTTATTCTCCATCTACTTCATGTTAATCGAGATAAACATTTGCAGAGTCTATCTTATTGCTAATTTTCTTGTAGATGTAAGGGGACTATATATTTACAAGGGCAATATAGAAATACAGTAGACTTTAAGCATATACATATCTCTAATAGCTGGTTGCTAGGTGCAGCACCATTCCCTTTGGCAAAGATTAATACTCTTTGCATATCAAGATAAAAAAATCTGATGTGTTACACTCACATGACTTTCTCTACTCTTGCACAATCTATGTTTACAAACGCCTATTCTCCATATGCTTCATGTTAATCGAGATATCGAGATGTCAATCTTATTGGTAATTTTCTTGTAGATGCAAGGGGAATATGGTAGCTTTTAAGCGATAGTCAAATATTTTAACGCTGGTTGCTATGTGGTGCATTCCATTCTCTTTGAATGCCCAGGACAAAAAAAAAAATTAATAACGAATTTGAGAAAAAGTATAACTATTGGAAAATTTAAGGAAATAACAAGCAATATCTCTAAAACGGTTCACTCAACAAAAGAAATGTATATGACATAAGTTGTGTATTTTAACGCCATCTACATTTTTGTGTAGTAAAATTTTGTCTATCTCTTATGGTTTACCAGTTATGCAAAAGTCGTTCACAATGAAGAATACTTTTGGAGACATTCCCAGAAAATTCGAGATATACATTTCATTTCTCATGACATTATCTTAAACATATGATATTTTAATCAAAATCGTTAGAGCCATTTTTGAGAAAATTAAAATTTTCGAAAAATGTTCCATGTAAAGGGTAGTCTGGGGTGGGGGATTTTATTAAAAACCTTCGTGTCGCATCTCTGGAAGATACTGAACCTAAATACCAAGTTTGGTGTTTATCCGACTGTTCGTTTTTGAGTTATGCTGTTCACAGACACACAGACACACACACACACACAAACACACACACACACACACAGACACACACACACACACTCACACACACACACAGACACACACACGAACATGTTTCCAAAAATGCTTTTTTTGTATTCAGGAGGTCTCAAAACATGTATTTCCGGTGAAATCTCGGTATCGAATTTTTGGGTGGAATGCAATACTTCCCCTACTTACTATACGTAGTAGAGAAAGTAAAAATTAATAACGAATTCCCATTTGAGAAAATAAGTATTGAAAAATTTAAGAGAATAACAAGCAATATCTCGAAAATGGTTCACTCAACAAAAAAAAATGTATATGACATGAATTGTGTATTTTAACGCGATGTACATCTTTTGTGCAGTAAAACTTTCTGTATCTCTTATGGTTTACCGATTATGCATAAGTCGTTCACAATGAAGAACACTTTTGGAGACATTCACAGAAAATTCAAGATATACGTTTTATTTGTCTTGAAAATGTCTGAAACATGTGATATTTTAATCAAAATCGTTAGAGCCGTTTTTGAGAAAATTAAAATTTTCGAAAAATCTTCCATGTAAAGGGTATCCTGGGTTGGGGGGATTTTCTTGAAAATCTTCGTGTCGCATCCCTGGAAGATACTGAACCTAAATACCAAGTTTGGTGTTTATCCGACTGTTCGTTTCTGAGTTATGCTGTTCACCGACAGACACACAAAAACACACACAGACACACAGACTCACACACGGACATGTTTCCAAAAATGCTTTTTTTGGATTCAGGGGTCAAAACATGTATTTCCGGTGAAATCTCGGTATCGAATTTTTGGGTGGAATACAATACTTCCCCTACTTACTATACGTAGTAGAGAAAGTAAAAATGAATAACGAATTTGAGAAAAAGTATAAGTATTGGAAAATTTAAGGGAATAACAAGCAATATCTCAAAAATGGTTCACTCAACAAAAAAATGTTATGACATAAATTGTGTTTAACACGATCTATATTTTCTATGTAGTAAAATTTTGTCTATCTCTTATGGTTTACCAGTTATGCAAAAGTCGTTCACAATGAAGAATACTTTTGGAGACATTCTCAGATAATTCAAGATATACATTTTATTTGCCATGAAAATATCTTAAACATATGATATTTTAATCGAAATCGTTAGAGCCATTTTTGAGAAAATTAACGTTTTCGAAAAATGTTCCATGTAAAGGGTAATCTGGGGTGGGGATTTTCTTGAAAACTTTCTTGTCGCATCTCTGGAAGATATTGAACCTAAATACCAAGTTTGGTGTTTATCCGACTGTTCGTTTCTGAGTTATGCTGTTCACAGACACACACACGGACGTTTTCCAAAAATGCTTTTTTGGATTCAGGGGGCTTCAAAACATATATTTCCGTGAAATCTCGGTATCGAATTTTTGGATGGAATACAATACTTCCCCTACCTACTATACATAGTATAGAAACTAAAATATATTTCACTCACATTTATGTAATGGCTGTATTTCTCAAAATATTGAATTTTAATCTAGAATTACCATGTGCACAGCAGGCAGAGAACGCATTGCATTCAAGCAAACATTCGATATCGAGATTTTATGGGAAATATATGTATTGAGATCCCCTAAATCCAGAAAAAGCATTTCCAGAAAAATGTCCGCGTGAATGAGTATTTAAATTCAGTACTTTCCAAAGATGCGACACGAAGAGTTTCAAGAAATTCCCCCAAACCAAAATATCCTTTACATGAAATATGTTTCAAATTTTTTGTTTTTTTAAAAAATGACTAACAACTTTGATTAAAGTTACATATTAAAGGTATTTTCGTGATTAGCATGTGAAACACTCTTTATTGAAAAGGGAATTTCTATAATCTGGCATAACTGGTAAACGCTAAGCGATACACGAAAACATGCTATACAAAAAAATACATATCTATTTAAAACACACAATTTATTTCTATCTTTTTTGTAACATCAGCTACTTCCGATTTTAATTATTAATTTCTTATTAACAGTACGAACTGTTCAACACTTAGCCATTAAAGTCCTGTCGATTTTCAGTTGTTACATTCGCTAATTCCATTGCTTCTATTACGAAATATGTATTGTAGCTATATCGGCTAATTTCTGATGACTAAAAATATGAAATGGATATACAAATAAATGCCTAAATTATTAAAAGATACTTCGTGTTCACTAAAAGCTCACCTTAGCCTTTTTCTAAAAGGGAGGAAAATATCATTTCAAACTATCAGCCATGCAATTTAATGCAATGGTTCGATAAATTCTGTGCTTTAAAGTGTGTGATTCACAATTTATAGCCCCAGGTTCAACCCCCCTCCCCCGGACCCGACCAACCGAAGGTTTTTTCGCGGTTTCTTCAGTCGCTTGGCGAATGCTGGGTTGGTTAATTTAACCAGCGAATTTTTCTCTCATCCCCTTCATCACTACTTTTCATTTCCTTCTTCTTCACCACCATACCGGGCATTGAGCTGATCACCCATCGTGGATATGTTATAATCCATACAATTGCTTGCTCCTCTAAAAACTACTGACCCAAGGCATTGACTTTTAAGTAGTCCGTTGAAGAAGAAGCTTTCTACCGTAATTTTCCTTTAAAAAAAAACACAAAAATTATCCACGCACGTGCGTGTGTGCGAACAGCTTTTACATAACTCTCATCGAGCGAGGTGGCGCAGGCGGTAACGCGCGTGACTCGTATTCGAGAGGTCGTGGGTTCGATTCACGAAACCGACCTTATTGATCCATGGGTATTTTCGAGGGATACCCGGGTCGCTAGGCGAATGTTGGGATAGTTAATTACATCCCACGGATATCCTGTCTCTCAATTTCACCTTCTTTCTCGTTTCACTTCACTTTTATCTCCGTTGTTTCAGGGTTGTAAGTGTCGGCGTTGCATGGCAGGGAAAAATATTTGACTATCACTACTATGTTCTCCTTGTTTTGTATTTGCAAGGGCAATATAGAAAAATAGTAACCTTTAAGCATAGAAATATCTCTTACTAGCTGGTTGCTAGGTGCAGCACTATTCTCTTTGCCACAGATTAATACTCTTTGCATATACAAGACAAGAAAATAAATAACGAATTCCCATTTGAGAAAATAAGTATTGAAAAATTTAAGGGAATAACAAGCAATATTTCGAAAATGATTCACTCAACAAAAAGAAGTATATGACATGAATTGTATATTTTAACGCAATCTATATTTTTGTGTAGTAAAATTTTGTCTATCTCTTACGGTTTACCAGTCATGCAAAAGTCGTTCACAATGAAAAATACTTTTTGGAGACATTCCCAGAAAATTCTAGATATACATTTTATTTATCATGAAAATATCTTAAACATATATTTTATTCACTATCGTTAGAGCCATTTTTCAGAAAATTAAAATTTTCGAAAAATGTTCCATGTAAACGGTAATCTGGGGTAGGGGAATTTTCTTGAAAACATTCGTATCGCATCTCTGGAAGATACTGAACCTAAATACCAAGTTTGGTGTTTATCCGAATGTTCGTTTCTGAGTTATGTTGTTCACAGACACACACACGGACATGTTTCCAAAAATGTTTTTTTTTGGATTCAGGGGTCTCAAAACATATATTTCCGGTGAAATCTCGGTATCGAATTTTTGGGTGGAATACAATACTTCCCCTACTTATTATACGTAGCAGAGAAAGTAAGAATGCTCTCTGTAAGACTTCGTCTTCGGAATGAGGATGGTCTCCGACTCCCGGACCTCCCAGCGGGATGTGCAAGTCTGCAGGGGGAGGCGAGTAGGTTGTACCACTCGGGGAGTTTCAAGCTGGAAAATGTAGGGACCCTGCCCTCTGCTCTGACATGCCTCCTGATCCGGCCACTCTCTGTCTGCTCTCACCCTACCCCTCCTTCCGGAGGCACCATGTTAAGTCGAGGTGCTAAGTTTCTCACCGACCCTACTCATACTAATAGTCATATATTACCCTCTCTTCTCTCTCTTCTAAATTCTTGTTAATCCAGATAAAAATTTGCAGAAATTCTTTTATTATACATTTCGTTCTAGATACAAAGAGGCCTAAGAGATAATCCAATCTCTAAAATACAGATCGCTATATAATAGCTTTGAAGCCTTATGAAAGATTGGAAAAATAAAGAAACAAAAGCTAATAGCAATTCAAAACTTGGAAAAAAAATCTGATGTATTACACTCACATGACTTTCTCTACTATTGTACAAACTATTTTTACAAACGCTTATTTTCCGTATTCATCATGCTAATGGAGATGTTAATCTTATTGCTAATTTTCTTGTAGGTGCAAGGGGAATATGGTAGATTTTAAGCGATAGTCAAATCTTTTAAGAGCTGGTTGCTATGTGGAGCATTCCATTCTCTTTGCTTTGCCAGTACGTAACAAATGCCTTTTTTGGATTCAGGGGGTCTCAAAACTAGTATTTACGGTGAAATCTCGGTATCGAATTTTTGGGTGGAATACAAAAATACTTCCCCTACTTACTATATGTAGTAGAGAAAGTAAGAAAATGAATAACGAATTCCCATTTGAGAAAAACTATTGGAAAATTTAAGGGAATAACAAGCAATATCTCGAAAATAGTTCACTCAACAACAAAAATGTATATGACATAAATTGTGTATTTTAACGGGATCTACATTTTTTGTGTAATAAAATGTTGTCTATCCCTTACGGTTTACCAGTTATGCAAAAGTCGTTCACAATGAAGAATACTTTTGGAGACATTCCCAGAAAATTCGAGATATACATTTAATTTGTCATGAGAATATCTTAAACATATGATATTTTAATCAAAATCGTTAGAGCCATTTTTGATAAAATTAAAATTTTGGGAAAATGTTCCATGTAAAGGGTAATCTGCGGTGGGGGAATTTTCTTGAAAGCCTTCGTGTCGATTTTCTGGAAGATACTGAACTTAAATACCAAGTTTGGTGTTTATCCGACTGTTCGCTTCTGAGTTATGCTGTTCACAGACACACACAGACACACAGAGAGACACACACACGGACATGTTTCCAAAAATGCTTTTTTGGATTCAGGGGATCTCAAAACATATATTTCCGGTGAAATCTCGGTATCGAATTCTTGGGTGGAATACATTACTTCCCCTACTTACTATACGTAGCAGGCTTTTCATAGAAGGTTCAAGAAAAAAATTTATTTGTATGCAATTATCTTAAACAAAATTTTAATCAAATTTGTTGCAACCATTATGGAGAATTTGAAAAATAAAGGAAATTTCTTTCCTTGTAGAGGACAGTTTAGGATGGCAATATTTTCTTGAAATAACACCTCAAATTTTACGGTGCTTGTTCCGTACAAACACAAGGCGATGGAAACAGTGTTAATAATTAAGGTGGACATTTTGAACTGCATTAGGCCTTGCAGACTAGGGGCATGAAAATGAATTGAGACTTAATGGGCACCTTGTATTATGACCCTTTTAAGAGGGGCTGCGCCGCTAACGTGATATCTTAAATTCCTATTATTCACTTTCGGTTACGCTTGAAGAAGTTATATTGTTGTAGGAGTTGTATTGTAGTTCAACTGTTGGAGAGCCAAACTTGAAGTAATTGCAACCGCACATATGATACCCGGTAGCCTTCGTCAAAAATTTAGAAATATTAACTTTGTAGTTTGATTGCTTCTTTAAATATTATATATTTCGGTTTGCCTCGGCTGCGTCAGTATTATTGTTAGAGATATGTTTCTCTTTGCAGGGTTGTGGTGCGACTGAAGAATGTAGGCTGACACAGATTATAATTTTACTTCACTCCTTTTGTAAATGCTTGACACTATTTAAATAACACTTCACTGATTAGAGAGAGCTGTAAGATTTTTTTTAATTAATTACTTGCACTTTTTTACACGTAAACTATTTTTTTGTCTCACACAAAATACGTATTATACCTCTCGAGGATGTGTCTGGCGTCCGGTTAGGAACACTGTCTGCAAGCAACACGTCGATTTATGAGCACTGTCTACAAGCAACTGACTTCATTTATACCGCCTAAATTTGTAAATTTTTGTATTTAAAGTCTCTGATTGGCTACTCCTAATCCACTAGAATACTTTTGTTTAACTAAAGCTTTTTCTGGTTTTTGATTGGCTATTTTATAAACTGTCTCAAAATTTACATTATTGTTGCTCCAATAACGACTAGTAGCATTTAAACTTTCAAATTCATTATTGCCTCAAGGTTACCTCATTGTTACCTAAGTGTTAGCAACTTTTAACGTATTAGTCTCACAGCTCCTACATTATTAAATTACGCAATACATTCACATAACATTGTTAAACGTGGATACAATAATATAAGCATTTACAATGACTGTAATATACACTTTTTATATGTAATTACATACATATATTGCTTTAAGGTGGGCTGTTATTAAATTTATATATTATATAATTAGACTGAAATTATTTAAGTGTTAAAAATACTGCCTCACTCTGCACCTCTAATCATTTAAAACAACTTCTGTTGTGATACATTTACATGACTTTCTCTACCTTTATCTTTATTAGTGAATATACAAACAATTCTTACTAAAGCTTATTTTTATATCTGCTACATTTAATCCAAATAAACCTTTGCAAAACTAGGTGCATTACTCATTTCATTATAAATACAAAGAGAACAGCATTAGTCAAATGTTTCATAAATGGACGCTATGTGCCGGCCATTAAAATGCCATACTGTTTCCATACAAACACGAGAAACAACTATAAATCTATGAGACTAAAAGAATAAGTATTGAATTCGAACCTTTAATAACGGATATCTTAGAAACGGCTTATGTCAGAAAAAAACTTATTTGATGTAAACTGTGTGCTTTAGAGATATCTGCATTTTTGTGTGGTACCTTTTCGTCTATCGCTTAACGGCTTACAAGTTATACAAGATTATACAAAATTCCTTCCGAATGAAGAGGATTTCCTGGGCCATTTCCAGAAAATTCAAGTTGCAAATTTTATTTGTCGTGTAAATATGTTTTATATATGTTATTTTAAACAATAGTTTGAGCTATTTCTTGGAAAAGCAAAATTTTCGTAAAATATTCTATATAAAGGGTAGTTGAGGGTGAGGGAATTTTCTTGAAATTATTTGTACCGCATCCTTGGAAGAACCAAACTCAAATACCAAGTTTGGTATTTATCCGACTTTTCGTTTTTGAGTTATGCTGTTCACAGACACATACACACGGACATGTTTACAAACATAGTTTATTTGAATTCAGAGCGCCTCAAAACATGTATTTCCGGTAAGCTCTCGGTATCGAATTTTTGGGTGGAATGCAATAATTCCCCTACATACTATACATAGAAGAGAAAGTAATTAGAGCCTGTTGTCATGACCAACAATTAAAAAATTATAATTGCAACTTATTCTAATAAAAATCCATTAAAATATTCAACTCGCATTTTAGGCATAGCAAAATACTAATTAATATATCAAGCAGATAATCTAGATGATTATGGGATAAGTGAATGTTTGTCGCGAGTGTCATTATCCACGAGTTTGATACATTTTATGCATTCTTAGCATTATACTCGTAAACTTTAGGAAATGAGTAATGAAGTAACTCGGCATACATACCAAGCGAGGTGCCGGCGTGGTAACGCGTGCGACGCATTCGGTCCCGGGCTCGATTCCCGGCGATTTACTCTCTGATAAATGGGTTTTTTCGAGGGTTTACCGGGTCATCAGGCGAATGTTGGGGTGGTTTCTTTTAGTTCCCGAGTTTCCTGTCCCTCCATTTCGTTCCATTTCATTCATCCTTCGCCCCGTTAGTTCTGTTTCAGCGTTGTAATTGTCGGCGATGGTGTTTCGGTGCGGCGTGATAGGGAAAAAGGATGACCTCTGCTTTTGGCCTGTTGCCGGTGTAAAACGGACCACTCCTTCGGGCCAGGGTATTGGCCCCTCTGTATGAGGTTTTGCCACTCTAACTCATATTTTTTCGAACTCCGCGAAAGCAGATGCAAGAATTTGGATTTTTTCAAGACAAGTACACTTGGGAACAGAAAAAAGTGACCTGTTTGCTTATATTGTGATAGAGTATTTTATTCTGAAAGGTTTCCACAATTTTATAACCAACAGAAAATCAGTCTTTATCACGTCTTTTCATAATTGGTTTGAAACAAATCAATAAACATGAACCAATAATCCATATTATACACGAGGTTGCCAGAAATAACCTCCATTAATGAACTTCCGGCTTACCCAACTAATATTATTACCAGGCATAACAATTTTTAAGCATGGACAAAAGGAAATAATGTTGGCGCATTAGTGGACAATGGTTGAAGACCAGTAATTATAATAGTAATGCTAATGTATTGTTGCATTCAGTACGTTACTAAATAATTCGCGCGTTCCTGATTGAATGTTGGTACGCAGTTTGAGAGGAAGAGAGGTGTATAAAGCTATCTCATTTTTCCTGCACGTCCATCGGCCTTCCTAAAAGAAAACCGCTTTAGTCTTCAAGAATCAATTAACGGTATTGGTAATAAGCTAAGTGTATTGAATCTTAACTTTGCCGAGTGAGGTGGTGCGACTAGCATTCGGGAGATCATGGGTTCGAATCCTGCGACCATCCTCTCTGATCCATAGGTTATTTAGAGGTTTTCCCGGGTTATCAGGCGAATGCTGCAGTGATTTTTTTCAGCCTAGAATGTCCTGCCCCTCCATTTCGTTCCATTCATCATTTCATTCATTCTCTATCCCATTAGGTCTGTTTCAGTGTTAGAAGTGTCAGAGATGGTGTTTTGATGCGATGTGGCAGGGAAAAGAGATGACCTCCGTTCTTCGGCTTTCAGCTGGTTGCCGGGGTAAAACGGACCGCCCCTTAGGACTGGGGTGTTGGACCCTATATGCGAGCGGGTGTCTCTGATCTGCTGTCCCATTGTTGGAGCGTCTAATTCTGGAAACAATAGGAACCCTGTCATTGCTCTGCCGTCACCCTGAGGCCGTCCGGTGTCTCATCTCTCACCTCCTCCTTCCTCCCAGGGGTGCCTCCATGTGGAGTATAGGTACAGTATCCTCATTGGAGCAGTGCGAGTCCCCTCCGATCATCAGAAGAAATAAAATAAAAACTCGACGTACATAATTGATATAAATGAGAGGTTCTTTACAAGTTCGTAAATGATAAGCTTCTCTACCTGCATTTTATTTGTAATTACTTGGCGTGTTGAACTGTAAACACTTGCATGCATTCGCTTCCTGCAAGAGAAGTGAGCAGATTTTACGGACTGTATGTAACCTATTTAATTCAGCACAGTATGGTAAGTAATTATAAATTCAGATATTAATAATTCTACACGCAATAATATATGTTTTTGTCTCTTAGTTACTGAGAGAAAAGAATATCATAATGGTTCCATATTCTGTTTACAAGACACGGCAACTTGGAATACCTACTGGTATTACGTCGTTGCTACAAGAAATACGTTACTGTTATTATATAGGCATCCGTTATATCTTACACAGTTTATTAGAAATTGGTGTCTCCTCGTAAAGAAATACATCATTAATTTAGAAAATGTGTAAATAATTATAAATCAATTACTTCTAATATTTCATTCGAAATGAGATTTTTATTTGTGGTTTCTGAAAAATAAATTCAAACAAAGAAAAGAAAAAAGAAAGAAGAAGGAAAGAAAAGAGGAGTTCAAATCCTGTGTAACATTTTACTTTTCTTTTCTGGTTTATATCATTTGCAGGTAAATACTGAATTTTATGTTCAACACCGTCGGGGAATGCTGAGTTTGTGCTTCTTTCAACACTGACGTAAGCGGTGTAAGCTTGATTCGCATATCCCAATATACGTGTCCGTACCTACGCGAATATTCGGCAAAACTTTCCCCTTAAAATTAAATTCCGCAATCCAAAGTTCACGTTCATAATAAAAAATCGGTACAGAGAGGCGACTACGCAACTGATGCTACCTGTTCATAATCACGCTAACGAGTGAAAGAAATCTATCGATCACAAAGGCATATCTTACTATTAAATCAGTAGCAATAATCAGATGGCACAAAAAGCAATAGAGGGCGTTTATCAACAAATTACTCAAACTTATATGAAAATGACTATACAAATAAGGACACAATGATTCATTTATATCCTTGATAAAATGATATTTTATGGCGCTTAAAACCTATCTAATGAGGCAACGTGAAGCATGTGGAAAAAAGACGAAATAAATAAAAGAAAAGAACAAGACAGAAAGAAAGAATAATCTTATGTATGGTGTACAAGATTATAGCTCTGAAAAGGAGTACAGCAAACGCATCCTGTTATTTTATCTTGGTACTGTCTAATAACAAATCTTCTAGCAGCCTCTGCTTGAATCAATGACCTTGGCTTTAACTGGATTTAAGAGTTTCCTTCTCTTTGTCTGTCTCTCACTCTCTCTCTCTCCGCCATACATGAAGCTGCGAGAAACATGCGGATGAATTCCAACTAAGCGTGTCCGACATACCTAGAATCACTTATATTGCAAGTTATATAACACGCTTCGAAAGGAACGCGAAAAATTTTTGTGTTTAAAATCCAAAGGTCTTTCACGTATAACCGTTTAGGTATACTAATTAATATTTTCCAAAGTATTATTACAAAAGCTAATTTTGTATTTGTTGCCGTCAATTGTTTGATTTGGATGATACCACGATAGTATAAAATTCAGTTGTTTAAAAGGCAGGTAGAGGAATATACAAGGAAATATAACAACGAAGGGCTGCTTAACAAATTAAATTGCATCCTAATATTACGGAGAAAAATTAAAAATCTGATGTGATAAATTCACATGACTTTCTCTACCCTCTATCCTTTAGTAGTGGGTATACAAATTATTCTTACTAAGCTACGTATAGTAAGTAGGGGAAGTATTGTATCCCACCCAAAAATTCGATACCGAGATTTCACCGGAAATACATGTTTTGAGACCCCCTGAATCCAAAAAAAGCATTTTTGGAAACATGTCCGTGTGCGAGTCCGTGTGTGTGTGTGTGTGTGTGTGTGTGTGTGTGTCTGTGTGTGTCTGTGTGTCTGTGAACAGTATAACTCAGAAACGAACAGTCGGATAAACACCAAACTTGGTATTTAGGTTCAATATCTTCCAGAGATGCGACAAGAAAGTTTTCAAGAAAATCCCCACCCCAGATTACCCTTTACATGGAACAATTTTCGAAAACTTTAATTTTCTCAAAAATGGCTCTAACGATTTCGATTAAAATATCATATGTTTAAGATATTTTCATGGCAAATAAAATGTATATCTCGAATTATCTGGGAATGTCTCCAAAAGTATTCTTCATTGTGAACGACTTTTGCATAACTGGTAAACCATAAGAGATAGACAAAATTTTACTACACAGAAAATATAGATCGGGTTAAACACAATTTATGTCATAACATTTTTTTTGTTGTTGAGTGAACCGTTTTCGAGATATTGCTTGTTATTCCCTTAAATTTTCCAATACTTATACTTTTTCTCAAATTCGTTATTCATTTTTTTTATGTCCTGGACATGCAAAGAGAATGGAATGCGCCACATAGCAACCAGCGTTAAAATATTTGACTAACGCTTAAAGCCTACCATATTCCCCTTGCATCTACAAGAAAATTACCAATAAGATTGACATATCGATATCTCGATTAACATGAAGCATATGGAGAATAAGCTTTTGTAAAAATAGTTTGTACAAGAGTAGAGAAAGGCATGTGAGTGTAACACATCAGATTTTGTTCTATCTACTACATTTTAATTCAAATAAAGTTTTGCAGAAATAAGTACATTACATATTTCGTTATAGATACAAAGAAAACATTAATTGTTAAATGTTTAAGAACTGGACGCTATATGCTGGTCTTAAAATTTCATACTGCTTCCATGCAGTCGCGAGAAACACTAGATGCTCAAGGGACTTTAAGAGAATTGCCAAGAAATCAACAATACGAACTTTTAGTAATGAATGTCTCAGCCTTATGCCACATAAAGTATTGAAATAAATTGTGTGTTTTAAAGAGATCTATATTTTTTATGAAGTACATTTTCGTCTATCGCTTAACGTTTATCAGTTATTCTTGATTATACAGAATTTCTTCCAAATGAAGTGGACTTCTCAGATATCCCCAGAAAATTCAAGATATATATTTTATTTGTCATGTAAATATCTTCAATATATAGTATTTTAATCAAAATCATTAGATCCATGTTTTAAAAAAATCAACATTTTCGAAAAAATGTACCAAGTAAAGGGTAATCTGAGGTGGGGATTTTCTTGAAAAAAGGTACTGAACTTAAATACCAAGGAACTTTTTGTTTTGATTTACACTGCTCACACGGACCTTTTTCTGAAAGTGGTTTTTTTTATTCAAGGGGTCTCAAAACTTGTATTTCCAGTGAAATCTCGTTATCAAAAATTCCTAAAAATATTTCCTAAATTTTCTAAAAATAATATTTTCTTCTAAAGTAAGTTCTGTTTACAAATTAAGCTGTCACAGTTTAGACAAAATTGAGAGAAAATAGAGCGACTTTGCAGGCCATTTGTAGAAATTTCAAGATTTGCGTGCAACTAAAACATTATATATTTTAATTTAAATTGTTAAAAAACATTTGAGATCAACAAAAATATGCATTCTTCCTCATAAAAGACTTTTATTGTAGAAGGAAAAATCTTCTTCTGGATCTTAAAAAAAGTGATAACAGGAAATGGGCTTTCATTAGATACTAGACCCACCACGAGACGCAGAAAAGCTCACACACATATGCATACGCGTAAGGATTTTAAAATATTGTTTTTTATTCAAGGATCCTCATAATGCAAATTTCCAGCCGAATTTCAAAATTGTATTTCTAAGTGAAAGCAGAACTTCACAAGGTAACATTTATTTACATGTGCACTTCGTTATGTTTCAACCCCAAAATTAGACTTAATACTGTCATTGGTCTCCACGGCGTATTAGAAAATATTACAGTCCCTAAGTCCCTAATAATATATCCATGTTAATAGGTTTATATGAGTTTACATCCACAATAACTATTAAATATTAAGTTTACATTTTATATTCGCTATCACTTATAACTGGTAGAAGAAGCATTGTATTCCACACAAAAACTCCATTTAGAGATTTCACCCGAAATGCACGAACTACCAACTGAAAACAAAATGACAAGGCAAGTTTCTTCAGAGAAGTTCAGCAAACTTAAGCATAGAAACAATAAACTACCCTTGAAAACAATAAAACAACCCAACAGAAGGAGGTGCACAACAATTAGTGTGAAAATGAAACCTTTTAACATATATATATATATATATATATATCAGGCCATACAATCCTGGAAAAATGTTATATTCTATACTAATTTAAGACATTGTTTCTTTATTATTCTGGTATATTTACGTGAGCATATTTATTATTATTACTGAATTTATTTTATTTTGATAAAATATAGCGCTTTTAAACTGAAAACTGTCAGTATTATATACCAAAGCACCAGCAGAATCATAAAACGTTCAAGAAAATGTGTTTGTTTAATACTGCGGTTTCTGCATTAAAATAATATAAGCATTATTAACATAAGGAAAGTATTTTACTGTATTGATAGCCTGAATTAAACAGATTACGCCAACTTTAATACAGTAAATAAAGCACATCTATATACACATTTTGGTTCGAATATTCTTATCGTAAGTACATATGTATAAACTTTTTCAATCAACGTTTAACGCACTCGCATGGGTAATGCTGTTGCAGTGAATTTTATCAAGAAGGATTCTGTCCTCTGCTGTCTATGAGGATAATAATTTGGTATGCCACTCAAGGGCTAAAGAACCACTACGCCTTTTGCACTCCGGGACTTCACAGGTGTTCGCTTTCTCACAAGATAACTTGTTTACGGTCATCATCCTCACGTGGCGTGTGGTGCGTGTGACCTTAGAAACGCAACTATTTTCCTTGTCGCAGATGTATAAATTCTCGTCGTTTCGCCTTCTTCGGCACAACAACTCTTAAGCTCGAAGGGAAGACAACATCCTACATCTACC
The DNA here is from genome assembly GCA_030765065.1 of Deroplatys truncata. NCBI lineage: Eukaryota > Metazoa > Arthropoda > Insecta > Mantodea > Mantidae > Deroplatys > Deroplatys truncata. The sequence goes on from CM060979.1 coordinate 66,578,875, forward strand.
AGATTCTGAAACGTCTGCAGCACGTTAACAATGAAGGGCTATTGTTTCATCTTTGCAGTTCTGCTCCTCCTCGCCATCGGCACTGAAGTTGCACTTGGTGACTGTCTATCCGGAAGATATGGAGGACCTTGTGCAGTTTGGGACAACGATACATGTCGCCGAGTGTGCAAAGAAGAAGGACGCAGCAGTGGCCATTGCAGCCCCAGTCTCAAATGTTGGTGTGAGGGATGTTGAGGTGATACGCGAAATATTCATCTAAAAACATTTCATAACATGGACGTAGGAATGAGAATTGCACAGTCATTGGTAATGTTGGCATGAAGGCTGTTGATGTCGAACATGAAATTTGTATCTAACTTCATTTGATAATAAAATTCATCTATCTCACTTGTTACTTGGTATTATTTGTTATCCTTAAGGTCCAGCACCTCCTAATCGACATGTTCTAATGCAACTGAGGAATTACAAGTGAGTACTATCCTCACTTCGTGAGGAGTTTAATACTACAACATACTGCACACAATTCATATGTAATATAATACTTCAGGTTCATATATTTTCAGTTTTCAGAAAATCGTCGGCTTTATAATTAATAGTTGCTATTTATTTAAAATGATATGATTGTGAGAAGATATTCAATGATAAGTAAAACATAATGTTATTATTTGTGTTCAGAGGGAGACATTTTACTAATTCATGTATAAGTTTAGGATACAAGATATTCCACACTCCTTTTTATATTTTTTGTGTCAAAAAACCAGTTTACGTTACTATATTTCTAACTGTGAGTAACCCGAAAATCGCCTAAACCGCTACTTTTCTACTTTTGCATGAGCCCTGAGAATTTTATCAGAATAAATCTCTTTCTACTCGGAGAATTGTAAACACTCAAAATTGCTAAGAAAACTAGCATTTAAAATTTTGCATTTTTAAACACACGTTGTTCCGAAAACAGTTTGAAGGCATATTTGCATGAAGCACAAGGTAAGACTCGGAATCGTATTTGAAAATACACTCCTTTTTCTCATTCAATGCTGTAGGAATCTCATCAGTTTAATTAAGATACTCCAAGAATTACAGTGCTAAATTTATGAAATTAATTCAGAATTCTACACTAATGCAGAAATAAATACACATTGATTTTAGTATTAAAAAATCTGATGTGTTCCGCTTACATGACTTTCTCTACTCTTCTACAAACTATTTTACAAACGCTTATTCACGCTTTGTTTTAATCAAGATAAACTTTTGCAGAAACTTATTGCTAATTTTCTTGTAGGTACAAGGGGAATATGGTAAGCTTTAAGCGATAGTCAAATCTTTTAAGAGCTGGTTGCTATGTGGAGTATTTCATTCTCTTTGCATATCCAGGACATAAAAAAGCGAATCCTATTTGAGTAAAAGTATAAGCATTGGAAAATTGAAGCAAATAACAAGGAATATCTCGGAAATGGTTCACTCCACCCCACAAAAAATATACGACATAAATTGTGACAGATCTACATTTTTTGTGTAGTAAAACTTTGTCTATCTCTTACGGTTTACCAGTTATGCGAAAGTCATTCAGAATGAAGAGGGCTTTTGGGGACATTCCCGGAAAATTCGATATATATATTTTATTTGTCATAAAAAAATCTTAAATATATGATATTTTAATCAAAATTGTTACAGCTATTTTGAGAAAATCTAAACTTTTAATAAATTTTCCACGTAAAGTGCAATTCGGATTTTCTTGAAAATCTTCATGTTGCATCTTTCAAAGATACTGAATCTAAATACCTAGTTTGGTATTTATCCGACTTTTCGTTTTTGAGTTAGACTGTTCACAGACACAGACACACACATACACATTTTTCTAAACGTGCCCTTTTGGATTCAGAGGGTCTCAAAACATGTATTTCGGGTGAAATCTCGGATTTCCCCTACTTACTGTACGTAGTAGAGAAATTAAAAAGTCTTACTTTTAGATTTTCTGAATAATTCCTTTTTATGATCCCTACGAATGATTTTACTCTCTTTCACTGAGTTACAATAATCATAAATTATCTCAAAATCACAGCCTACGATAAGAAAACAGCTATAAAATTGAGCTGCATTTTCATAAAAACTATTATCTACAAATTTTGTATTAAATAACATGATTTATGTTTCTGAATCTCCGGAAACGATCTCTGTATTTGGATTTAAGCAAACGAGCCAACTATTGTATTCATTTAAATTAATTTAATAGATTGTCTGAGTGTTATGATTTCACTAAAAACTATATATAAGCAGTAACTAGCAAAAGAAAATACTGAAATAAACATCTGAATTACAATCTTGTATTTTGTCCATAATAGGTTTCTTAGGTTTACTTGGTTTATCAAAAATAACTTGTGAATTCATGCCTTAAAGAGCTTCATTATTGGAATATAGGATTTCCGTATTTCTTTTCATAAGTAAGCTATATATGATATCTTATTGCTTTATTATGTTTGAATTAGAAATTAAAAGTATACCTTTCAGATGTGCAAGCAAAAGAAACATGCTGAAAAGAAAAACATGTTCAGCTCTACGAGTATGAAGACGCTTTCTGTAATCACCAGGCTAAACAGACAACAATTTGAAGATTAATCCTTTTTTTACTCTCTCTACTACGTATAGTAAGTAAGGGAAGTATTGTATTCCACTCAGAAATTCGATACCGATATTTCACCGGAAATATATGTTTTGAGACCCCCTGAATAAAAAAACAACTTTTTGGAAACATGTCCGTGTGTGTGTCTGTGTGTCCATGTACAGCATAACTCAGAAACAAACAGTCGGATAAACACCAAACTAGGTTCAGTATCTTCCAGGGATGCGACACGAAGGTTTTCAAGACAATCTCCTCACCCAAGATTACCCTTTACATGGAACATTTTTTCGAAAATTTTAATTTTCTCAAAAATGGCTCTAACGATTTTGATTAAAATATCATATGTTTAAGATATTTTCATGAAAAATGAAAATGAGTTTTCTGGAAATGTCTCCAAAAATATTCTTCAATGTGAACGACTTTTGCATAAGTGGTAAACTATAAGAGATAGATAAAATTTTTTACTACACAAATAATGTATATCGCATTAAAATACACGATTTGTGTCATATACATTTTTTTTGTTGAGTGAACCATTTTCGAGATATTGCTTGTTATTCCCTTAAATCTTCCAATACTTATACTTTTTCTCAAATGGGAATTCGTTATTCATTTTTTTTATGTCCTGGACATACAAAGAGAATGGAATGCGCCACATAGCAACCAGCTCTTAAAAAGATTTGACTCTCGCTTAAAGCCTACCATATTCCCCTTGCATCTACAAGAAAATTAGCAATAAGATTAACATCTCGATATCTCGATTAACATGAAGCATATGGAGAATAAGCGTTTGTAAAAATAGTTTGTACAAGAGTAGAGAAAGTCATGTGAATGTAACACATCAGATTTTTTTTTACTGTTATTACTGAATCAAACAAAACATTGTGTGAAGTATTATCCATAAACCTAGCACCACAAATTCCAAGATATAATAATCCTGGAAAGCTAGGCATATATCTGATATTCAAATATGAGTATAAATGAACTATTTATTTATAATTAACATATTTTATGTATAAACAGGAAATCTTACTGAACCCGTAATTCTTTAAAATGAATACAGATTGACAAATAATGTTTCATAATTTGAATATGAGAAATGTAGATGAATATTTTCCCAAACAATTGGAAAATTTAACAGTCTAGCTGGCAATGTAAAATGATTTGTCATAAATTAAGTGGTTTTGTAAACATTGCTCACATTTATAACAACAGTTACACTAAACAAACTAATTTATAGGAAATGGTTTTTATAAGGAAAGATTTGTGAGCATGTCTCTCATTTAAAAATCAAGTTATTCAAGAAAAAAAGTTAGTATTTTCAAAAAACAAATAAAAATACAGGAAGTATTGTATATTCTAACGTTTAGAAGGGTTTAGTCTCACCGCAACTAAGTGATAGTAGTTAACAACATTTTTTTTATAATTTTTATTTGATATTCTTGCGAAACAATGTAATTAAATTTTATAAATTAAAAAAGCTGAAGATAATACAGAACAAAAACTGTTTCAGATGTAGTGATTCAGTTCAGATAAATGACAAAGTTTCTAATACTATATTTGACACAATATGCTCCATTTCAGGCAAAAAATAAAGGAAGAAAATAATGTCACATAGGAAAATTACGCCAAAATTCAACTTTGCTTCCAACATTACTGATTATAATATGCTCAATTTTAAAGTAACGGCTTAAATATGCAACACAAAATTATTAAATGAAGTTTCAGAATATTTTTCAAAATAAGGCGAGTTAAAAGCAACAGTTCAGCATCCACACTTTCTTAACCAGGTGTAAAGAAAAATAAAAATATTCTCCTTTGTTGTTTCAATATTTAAACGTATAATTGCAACGAGTAACGAAAAATAAAATGACAATCACTTCCAAACAGTTTAAAACTAACGAAACAACATCAACATTTACAATCCTATATGTAAAACTATTTTCAAAGCTATGCATAAAATATAATTTTAGTGACATCTACGATAAAACGATAAAATTTTATCTATGAAAATGTTTATTTTTAACCAATAATTTGTTTTAGAGGATGTAAGCAACGCCTTGGTTCAGTATACAAAACAAGGCAAATCCGACGACGAATAAAGATATGAAATGGATGCACAAATAAACGCCTAAAGTACTAAAAGCTACTTCATATTTACTAAAAGCAGCGAAGGAAACCCCGTTTAAATCCCAGTTTCATTCGGAAGGAATTTTGTATAACTTGTAAACGTTAAACGATAGATAAAGCCTACTAAAAAAAATATGTAGATCTCTTTAGAACACTCAGTTTACTTCAAATAATTCTCCGATTGCATAGAAATAGTCTGGAATTTAAGACCTGCATTTCTTAAACATTTTATTATCGTTGTTCTCTTTCTATTTATAATGAAATGTGTAACGCCTATTTTTTGGAAATGATTACTTGTAGTAAATGTAGTAGATAGAAAAATAAGCTTTGGTAAGAAGTCTGTATATCCATTCATAAACATAGAGGTTAGAGAAAGTCACGTAAATGTATCACATCAGAATTTTCAGTAACAATAAATAAAATTCTCATTTCCACGGTTCTACCAAAATTTAAGACTATAAATATTTGATTTGTAATTATTTGCAGAACTGCTAAAATAAGTAATGCATTATCTTATGAGTTAAGAGACGCAGGTTTCTTATAAATCGCATAAGGTGGTTTTTGCTGTACTCGTACCTAAAATAACATGAACGTTTGTAATACATTTGTGTTAGCAAAGGTGTATTTTATAATTCCTTAATGTTGACCATTAATCCCTCTGTTCTTGAGTTAATCATGCTGCTGAACACTAACAATTGGTAATTTTCCCTCGTACGTTCATTTGTTTAATATTCCTTTGAATGTTCTTATAAATACAAATTTTTGGTAGTTATTAGTGTAGTTTAATTTCGAGTTTCTATCCGGATCTTCTTAGTATAAACCCCAATAGTGTTGCATTGCTTTAGTAAAAAAACATGCAAAGGAAAACCATTGCATGATTATAAAAATAATAAAAAGAAAAAATTGCAATATCTCCCAATTCAATTATCTTACCAAATTAGTATTTTAATTCTGCTTTTAAACTCCTGTTTGCTTTTATGGCAATATTCCAGGATATTTTTCAATTTTCGGATAAACAGCACAAAAAAGAACAAAAAAATTATCGATTTAAAATCGTTATCCAGAATTAATGTCCCCTATACCACTTGTTGTAAATTCAGAACAAAATGGCAGCTTTTAAGATTTGGTCAAGCTCCATATACTCAGCTTGTTTTAATTTTTTTCGTTAAAAATGAGGTGCATTTTTATTCTGTTACCGGAAATTAGTGATATGACGTTCATTATGACTTAAATTTTGAAATACACTAAGATTATTTTATGTAAAAACTTACCATGCAGTAATGCCATTCAGGTAATTAACTAACTTTGAGATTAATGGCAACATTCATTGGGATTTAGTAGAAAGGCTTCAATGTGTAGCTAACTTTCGCATGACATTCTATACCACTGTCATTCAATGGAACCCTGAATACATGCACTGTTTGTAAAAACGTTTGTGCTCGTATGCGATTTACTTAAATTGTGATAAATATCTCTAGAAATGCTTTGAATATAGGTAATAGAGGCAGACAGGATATGCATGAAGTGAAGATAATATTGAAATCCTTACATCAGAAATCCATATATGTTTGCACTTCACATACATGAAACAACATAAGAATCTTTCAGTTTCGAATATGTTGTATAGGTGACCGACTAAAGTAGACCGCGACAGTGGTTATATGGAAACACTGTGAAAAAGCTGACATAAATCGCACGTTTAACTATGATTTATTCCCCGTTTAATAAGTTTTGTTGGTCCCTGATTTTTCTTAGGCATATAAACTTAACTAAGATGAAGATGAGATCTCTACTGCTTAACTATAGTAAGCAGAGGAAGCATTGCGTTCCACCCAAAAATATTATTTTTTGAATTTTCACCGGAAATACACGTTTTGAGGTTGCGGTATAAAACATATCATTTTTTAGAAAAAAAATCTGATGTGTTCCACTCATATGACTTTCTCTACTCTTGTACAAACTATTTTACAAAGGCTTTTTCTCCATCTACTTCATGTTAATCCAGATAAACATTTGCAGACTCTATCTTATTGCTAATTTTCTTGTGGATGCAAGGGGAATATGGTAGGGTTTAAGCGATAGTCAGATCTTTTAAGAGCTGGTCGTTATGTGGAACACTTCATTCCCTTTGCATGCCCAGGAGATACAAAAAGGAGTAACCATTCCCATTTGAAAAATGTATCTGTTGGAAAATTTAAATAAATAACAAGGAATATCTCAAAAATAGTTCACTCGACAAAAAAATGTATATAACATATATTGTGTGTTTTAACGATATTTAAATTTTTTGTACAGTAAAATTTTGTCTATCTCTTACAGTTTAAGTTATGCAAAAATGATTTGAAATGAAGAGGGCTTTTGGGGGCACTCCAAGAAAATTCAAGATATACATTTCATTTACCATAAAAATATCTTAAACATATAGTATTTTATCAAAATCGTCAAGAGTCATTTTTGAGAAAATCAAAATTTTTCGAAAACTTTCCATGTGAAGGGTAGTTTGGAGTGGGGGATTTATCCGACTTTTCGTTTTTGAGTTATGCTGTTCACAGACACAGAAAGAAAGACATAAACACACACTCACACACACTCGGACATGTTTCCAAAAATGCTTTATTTGGATTCAGGGCACCTCAAAATATGTATTTCTGGTGAAATCTCGATATCGAATGCGATACTTCCCCTACCTACTCTACGGCTACGTAGTAGAGTAAGTATAAAAGGTCGGTGTGTGTGTGTGTGTGTGTGTGTGTATGCGCGCGTATGTATTTCGTCTGTCTACTATAAGTACCAAACCTGGTATTTTAATTCAGCATCTTTCATCAATGCGATACAAAGACTTTCAAGAAAGTACCCCCACCTCAAACTACGTTTTAAATGGAACATTCGTTATTTTTAGTCTTCTCAAAAATGGCTAAAGCGAATTTGTTTAAAATACCACATATTTAAGATATTTGCATTAAAAGATACTGAATTTTCTCAAATAGCCTATGACGTCATCTTCATCCCAAATGAATTTTGTATAATGTTGTATATCTTGTAAACCATAAGAGAAAGACAAAGCTTATTATACAAATAAAGTATATCTCGTTACAAGACACTATGTGAAAACATTTTTGTGATATTGCCATTTCAGAGGTAGTGGTTGTAATTGCTTTTAAGTTTGGCATACTTTTTTTTTAAGTAGTTATTCGCTATTCGGTGTTTTTCTTCATTCTCGTTGTTTCATAAAGAGTGGAGTTTCAAAGACAGCACATAGCGATCCGCGTTTTAAAGATCTAACTTCGCTTTTTTCATTAAAGTAGTTTCGATACGTAATGATGATATTAAATTCATATTTCTAAACTTGGGTAGACTGTACACTTTTTATTAAACATTATTATGTGTTACATTCATATGAATTTCTCTACCACTATCTTTTGTTTTTATATACTTACTACAATCACTTCCAAAACACTTATCGTTTTGGATAAAACTCTATAAAAGTAGTAAGTAGTGCAGTAGAGCAAAGCAACATTATGAACCCAATAAAAGCTTTCATTAGAGAAGATCGTCGCAAACTTGGTAAATATAACACATAAATGATAGTCCCCTTGATTTTCATTTAAGCGTGCAAAATAATAACATAATGTAAAAAATATGCATAAAATAATTAAGACAGTTTGTAAAGTTTAAGTTTGAAAGAAAGCCTAATGTCTGTATTAAAACTGCGTTTATGCTTTCCTAAATTCAAACAGACGAAATCTAAGTTAGTCTTTCAAAGCAGGCATTATCGTTAATAATTTGTTTTCAAACTCCTTAAGTATTTTATAAACATGTCTGCTTCAATAAAAGTGTTTTATACAAAAATTATTTGCTTTTATACATAAACCAAAAGCTGTTAAAAATTTGGGTTCACACTTAAACAAATTGAGGTAACCATGAAATTATCTTGAAAGTACGCACTAAAGAAAATGTAAGTAATATCATTATTTTCCCCCTTTAATGAACAAAATTTCACCATAAATTGATTTCTTGAAAACATGTTGCCTTCAACATAATCACGTAGAATATATGCATATAGGGTGCGTTTCAAAAGTCCCGCATACATTTTGCTACAGCTAAATGGAAATGTTCTTCAAAAAACGCTCGGACACGTCAAACAGCATATTCTGAGACAAATCACTCTTAACCACATTGTAGTGCATGTTTTGAAGTCATCGGAAACATTTTTATATGACACCCTATATTTTTAATTTACTACTACATATAGTAAGAAGGAGAAGTATTGCATTCCACTCAAAAATTCGATGTCGAGATTTCAACAAACATAAGTGTTTTGAGGCCCCCCTGAATCCAGAAAAAAGCATTTTTAGAAAAAGGTCCGTGTGTGGGTGTATCTATGTATCTATGAACAGAATAAGTCAAAAACGAAAAGCCAGATAAATACCAAACTTGGTATTTAGTTTCAATACCCTCCAACGATGTACACGAAGATTTTTAAGAAAATCTCCTACTACAGACTTCAAGCTTTTTTGAAGTTTTTTATCTTCAAAAGACGGGTGTAACGATCTTGATTAAAATGCATATAAAATATATTTGCATTACAAATAAAATATCTATCTTAATTTTCTTGGAATAGTCTGTGAAGTCCACTTCATTTGGAAGAAATGTTGCATAATCTTACGTAACTGTTAAAGGTTAAGGGGTAGATGAAAGCGTACTACACAAAGAATGTAGATCTCTTTAAAATATACAATTTATTTCCAATAATTTTCTGTGACATAAGCCAATTCTGAGATATTCGTTAGTAAAGGTTCTAATTGTTCATATCTTGGTCATTCTTTGAAGTTCTGTCAACGTTCAATTGTTTCTCATAATTGAATTGAGACAGTATGACATTTTAAAGAATAGCGTCCAGTTCTTAAACATTTGACTACATTTCCCTTTGTATCTGAAACGAAATATGTAATGTAGCTATTCCTACAAGGTTATATGGATTAAAATTAAGTAGATAGAAAAATAAGTTTTAATGAGAATAGATTGTATAACCACTAACAAACCATAGTAGGAAGAAAAGAATGTAATGTGAATGTATCGCATCAGACTTTTTTGTATACCATCTCAAAGATTTTATTATTATGTTTCATTGTACGAGCTATTAAGTGTTTTATATAACAAACATTGCTTTGGCAACCAAATAAATAATTGAAAGACGACATTAATTTATTTATGGCATCCTAACAATAACGTAGCTAATAGTAAAATAATAAATTTCAAATGTTAAAATGTCCATTTTCACATCTGGCAATATGCAAGACGCAGAACAAATTCCTGTTTAACATTTTCAATCACTGCTGGAAATACTTCTTTACATTTCATTCGTATTCTTCTTTTCGACTCAACTGTATCAGCAGGCTGCGTAGCAAATACCTTGTATTTAAAATACGCATAGAAAATAATCAAGAGGAGAAAGATCCGACAATCCCCTTCTTTCGACCCACTTTCATCTAAAACTTTGCTATTTTGTGTTTGTTAATTTCTACAAGTAAACTGCATCAATAACACCAGAAAGTTAACTATTATATATATATCAATGTATCGCTGGTGAGGATGTAACATATAGATCTATGGGAATTAGAATCTATCAGCAGTTATACTAGGAGGTTTTGGCTGGCGAGATACATAACAAAGAACACAAAATAAACTTTGAGAGAGATTTAATTATGTAATGCTGTTACATATATAACATTTCACCTTAACATCCCTCACACCAACATTTGAGACTAGGGCTGCAATGGCCACTCCTGCGTCCTTCTTCTCCGCAAACTCGGCGACATGTATCGTTGTCCCAAACTGCACAAGGTCCTTTATATCTTCCGGACAGACAGTCACCAAGCGCAACCTCGGTGCCGATGGCGAGGACGAGCAGAACTGCAAAGATGAAACAGTACCCCTTCATTGTTAACGTGCTGCAGACGTTACAGAATCTGGTAGATCAGAAGGTTATTTGTTTTCTTCGCTTCGAGCTTTTTTGTTGAAGTGCCGAAGAAGGTTTAAAGACGAGTATTTATACATCAGTAGGACTTGGTGTCAACAAGGAAAACTGTGTTTTCTAAGAAGGTCATAATAATATCAATGCGCGTGTGTGGGCACTAAAAAGGAAGAAGTATTAGACTTCTAAGAAGAAGACATACACGGTGGAGTCCCTGAATGTGAAATTATCATTAGTTATTCAGTTAATGCCCCGTGACATCAAATATCATTAATAGCAACGTGGACAATTCTTGCTGTCAGTCTTAGTTTTACCATACCTTTTCGCATTCTGAAGAGTAACACGTTTAAACATGTGCCACGAAAAAATCTATTGAGACATATTTCTCAAGGAAATTAAAGTCATACAGTTAACTTACCACAAATTTATTATCGGAATCTGTAGATGGTGGAACCAGGTTAGCTTTTACTTTCTCTAGGAGGTTAGTAGACACAGTAGATATTGCATTCCACCCAAAAACTGGATACGGAGATTTCGCCGGAAATACATATGTTTTGGGAATCCTTGAATGGAAAACATTTCGTTAGAAAAACGTCCTTGTGTGTGTGTGTGTGTGTGTGTGTGTTTGTGTATGTCTGTGAACAGCATAACCCAAAATGAAAGTTAGGATAAATACCAAACTTAGTATTTAGATTCAGTACCTTCCAAAGACGCGACACAAAGATTATCAAGAAAATTGGCTAACCCAAAACCAACCTTTACATGGAACATTTTTAAAAAAAAATTATTTTCTAAAAAATGACTCTAACGAACCCCTATTAAAGTATCATAGTTAAATATATTTACATGACAAATAAAACGTATATCTTTAACTTTCTAGGAATAGTTCGTGAAGTCCTCTATATTCGTAAGGAACTTTATATAATCTTTAATAACTTCTAAACCTTAGGCGATAGACGAAAACGTGCTATGTATAAAATGTAGACCTCTTTAAAACGCACAATGTATTTAAAATAACCTTTTTTGTGGAATCAGTCATTTCCAAGATATCCATAGTTAATGGTTCAAACTGTTCATTACTTAGCCATTCCTTTAAAGTTCTGTCGATTTTTAGTTTCCTCTCGTGATGTCATGGAAAGAATGGTGGCTCTTAAGGCCAGCGTTTAACGTCCAGTTCTAAAATATATTTTGACTATCGGTATTCCCTTTGTATCGTGAAATACGTAATGCAGCTCTTTTCGTAAAGCTTTATCTCAGTTAAGATGAAGCAGGAAAATAAACTTTCTAAAGAATAATTTGCATATCCACTCACAAACAATAGAGGTCAGATAAAATCATGTAAATGTAAAGCATCACATTTTTACTTTCTCTACTACGTATAGTAGGTAGGGGAAGTATTGTATTCCATCCAAAATTCCATACGGAGATTTCACCGGAAATATACGTTTTGAGACCCCTGAATCCAAAAAAAAATATTTTTGGTAACATGTCCGTGTGTAGGTGTGTGTGTCTATCTGTGAACAGCATAACTCAGAAACGAAGTCTGATAAATACCAAGCTTGGTATTTAGGTTCAGCCTCTTCCAGAGATGCGACACGAAGGTTTCCAAGAAAATCCCTGTACCCCAGATTAATGTTTACATGGAAACGTTTTCGATTTTGATTAAAATATCATATGTTTAGGATATTTTGCATGACAAAGAAATGTATATCTCGAATTTTATGGGAATGTCTCCAAAAGTATTCTTCATTGTGAACGACTTTTGCATAACTGGTAAACCATAACAGATAGACAAGCTTTTACTACACAAAAGTTGTAGATCGCATTAAAATACACAATTTATATCATATACATTTTTTTGTTGAGTGTACCATCTTCGAGATATTGCTTGTTATATTTGTCAATACTTAATTTTTCTCCAATGGAAATTCGTTATTCATTTTTTTGGTCCTGATAATGCAAAGAGAATGGAATACTCCACATAGCAACCAGCTCTTAAAATATTTGACTATAGCTTAAAGCAGAGGTGGCGAAAACGTGACTCGCGAGTTATTTTGACTCGCAGGCGCACGTTCCCTCTCTACAACCGTCCATTTGATTTTCACATGCTACTGAGTGCTGCAGTGCGTGTTGCATATTTGGTGACTCGCGGAAGGAAGGCGTTTTCGCCACCCTTGGCTTAAAGCATACCAATTCCCCTTGCACCTAAAAGAAAATTAGTAATAAGATTAACATCTCGATTAACATGAAGCATATGGAGAATAAGCGTTTGTAAAAATAATTTGTACAAAAGTAGGGAAAGTCATATGAGTGTAACACATCAGAATTTTTGTTCTGCTCTTACTGCATATGGCACCACAAACGGTGGACACTGACGAAACATGAACTGAAATGATTATTCGGAAAAAAAATTGCGAAGGAAAAGTCCCAGATTCAGGTTTAAGCTAACTCCCCGGCATTTGCCAGTTATGAGAGCTGAGGAAAACCTGGAAAAAACCTTAATCGTGGAGGATGGGCCTGGCTGAATTTGAACCTGGACCTCCTGTTCACGAGCCCTTGCCATAACTAGCTCGGCACCCATGTCAGTAATCAGGTTAGAGTTAACTCAAATGTTAAAAGCGGGTTCGTATACCTTGGCCTTAAAGTTGCATGCTCTTTCCGTGACATTGCCTGAAGCAACCGTAAGTGTGCAGTATTTAATAAAATATACTGTGATACATTCATAAGACTTTCTCTACCGATTATCATTTATTTAATCGAGATAAACCTTTACAGAAATGGTTCATTACACATTTTTTATAGATACAAGAGGGTCATTAAATGGCGGCCTTAAAATTCCATACTGATGATAACGCTTGAAACAGCTGAGTTTGGACATCACTTGAAAAAAGCGACAATATGTTGAAAAATTCAAACCAATAATAACAGATATCTCTAAAATTACTGATGCAACATTGAGTTATTTGAAATAAGTTGTCTGGTTTAAAGAGATGTAGATTATTTACAATCTAAGTTTTAGTCTCTACCTTATATTTACCACGTTTACAAAATTATACAAAATTGTTCAGAATGAAGAGACTGCATGAGGTATTCTCAGAAAATATAAGATATAATTTTTTTACTTTCTCTAATACGTATAGTAAGTAGGGGAAGTATTGTATTCCACCTAAAAATTCGATACCGTGATTTCACCGGAAATACATGTTTTGAGACCCCCTGAATACAAAAAAACATTTTTGGAAACACGTCCGTGTGTGTGTCTGTGTGTCTGTGTGTGTGTCTGAGTGTGTGTCTGTCTATGAAAGCATAACTCAGAAAAGAACAGTCGGATAAACACCAAACTTGGTATTTAGGTTCAGTATCTTCCAAGGATGCGACACAAAGGTTTTCAAAAAAATCCCCCCACCCCAGGTTACCCTTTACATGGAAGATTTTTCGAAAATTTTAATTTTCTCAAAAATGGCTGTAACGATTTTGATGAAAATATCATATGTTTAAGATAATGTCATGAGAAATGAAATGTATATCTCGAATTTTATGGGAATGTCTCCAAAAGTATTCTTCATTGTGAACGACTTTTGCATAACTGGTAAACCATAAGAGATAGACAAAATTGTACTACACAAAAAATGTAGATCGCGTTAAAATATACAATTTATGTCATATACATTTTTTTTTGTTGAGTGAACCATTTTCGAGATATTACTTGTTATTCGCTTAAATTTTTCAATACTTATTCTCTCAAATGGGAATTCGTTATTCATTTTTACTTTCTCTACTACGTATAGTAAGTAGGGGAAGTATTGTATTCCACCCAAAAATTAGATACCGAGATTTCAAAGGAAATATATGTTGTGAGACCCCCTGAATCCAAAAAAAGCATTTTTGGAAACATGTCCGTGTGTGTGTGTGTCTGTGTGTCTGTCTGTCTGTCTGTGTGTCTGTCTGTGAACAGCATAACTCAGAAACGAACAATCGGATAAACACCAAACTTGGTATTTAGGTTCAGTATCTTCCAAGGATGCAACACGAAGGTTTTCAAGAAAATTCCCCACCCCAGATTACCATTTACATGGAAGATTTTTGGAAAATTTTAATTTTCTCAAAAATGACTTCAAGATTTTGATTAAAATATCATATGTTTAAGATATTTTTATGACAAATAAAATGTATATCTTGAATTTTCTGGGAATGTCTCCAAAAGTGTTCTTCATTGTGAACGACTTTTGCATAACTGGTAAACCATAAGAGATAGACAGAATTTTACTACACAAAAATTGTAGATCGCGTTAAAATACACAATTTATGTTATATACATTTTTGTTGTTGAGTGAACCATTTTCGAGATATTGCTTGTTATGCCCTTAAATTTTTCAATACTTATTTTCTCAAATGGGAATTCGTTATTCATTTTTTTGTCTTTGATATGCAAAGAGTATTAATCTGTGGCAAAGGGAATGGTGCTGCACCTAGCAACCAGCTATTAAGAGATATGCATGTGCTTAAAGGCTACTGTATTTCTATATTGCCCTTGTAAATATATATTCCCATTACATCTACAAGAAAATTAGCAATAAGATAGAATCTGCAAATGTTTATCTCGATTAACATGAAGTAGATGAATAAGCGTTTGTAAAAATAGTTTGTACAAGAGTAGAGAAAGTCATGTGAGTGTAACACATCAGATTTTTTTCTCTTGGATATGCAAAGAGTATTAATCTGTGGGAAAGGGAATGGTGCTGCACCTAGTAACCAGTCATTAAGAGATATGCATGTGCTTAAAGGCTACTGTACTTCTATATTGCCCTTGTAAATATATATTCCCATTACATCTACAAGAAAATTAGCAATAAGATAGACTCTGCAAATGTTTATCTCGATTAACATGAAGTAGATGAATAAGC
Organism: Deroplatys truncata; assembly: GCA_030765065.1. Taxonomy (NCBI): domain Eukaryota; kingdom Metazoa; phylum Arthropoda; class Insecta; order Mantodea; family Mantidae; genus Deroplatys; species Deroplatys truncata. The sequence goes on from CM060979.1 coordinate 66,594,500, forward strand.
GTTTGTAAAAATAGTTTGTACAAGAGTAGAGAAAGTCATGTGAGTGTAACACATCAGAATTTTTTTATGTCCTAGACATGCAAAGAGGATGAAATGCGCTACATAGCAACCAGCGCTTAAAATATTTCACTATCGCTTAAAACCTACCATATTCCCCTTGCATCTACAAGAAAATTAGCAATAAGTTTGACATCTCGATATCTCGAATAACATTAAGCATATGGAGATTAAGCGTCTGTAAAAATCGTTTGTACAAGAGTAGAGAAAGTCATGTGAGTGTAATTTTTATGAAATGTAAATGTTTTGGACACATGCTATTTTAATTAATATTAGTACCATTTTGGTGAAAGTAAAAAATTTCGAACGTTTTTCCATGCAAAGGGCAGTTTACGGTTGGTGAGTACGATGAAAAAGCATGGTATCTCATCTATGGAAGGTACTGAGCCCAAATACCAAGTTTGGATTTAGCCGATTTTTCGTTTTCGGGTTGAGATGTTTGCACACACACACACACACACACACACACACACACACACGCACACTCTTACACAGATAACGTTTTCTAAAAAGGATATTTCTGGGTTCAGGAGACCCCAAAATATATAATTTCGTTGAAATCTTGATATCTGAATTTTGGGTGGAATGCAACACTTTCTCTACTTACTAAAATAAGTGGTAAAGAAAGTATATGATGGCAATCATTCAGTTCTCTAACTCAGGTTGAAGTTAGTGCATTCCATTTAATAAACCGCTGTGCTTCTTATAATAAATTAACATTTAAAAGTGGATTTCGTGGTGCTCTGAGAAATGCATTTGTTAATACCGTGTGTTTGACGGGGTGGAATCTTGTCCTTACTGTATATGCATATACTCCAGTTGACATATGCCACACTTTTATGTACACTATTTATGAGCAATGCATGACGTTGAAACTGGCTGTTGCAAAAGATTATTGCTAATTTTAAAACTACGAAGGGTGCAAAAAAAAACGACTACAAAGGCTTTTGTACTTCTGATTCTTACAAGCTGTAATAAGGAGCATAAACGGCGTATTGCATGGTGTGTATTTGTAATAAAAGTATAATTTCTCAAATTCATTATTGGCTATTCACTTAAATAAATTAAAACTAATAAAACTATAAATCCAAAGGCGTTTCCTAAATTTCTGTTCGAAATAGCTGACAATTTATAAAAAGCTTTAGATAAGCATTTTCTGTTGCGCTAAACACTGCTCGATGAAGCTAAAATTATGCTTAAGTTAAAGTAAAATAACACCATTTTCTTTATGCAATTTTAGCGTTATAATCAGTTTATTAGCGTATTCAATATCGTACTCCAATGACGTACTTCCTATAGCAATGACATAATACTGGTATTCTAATTTGCTGTGGCTTAGTGAGAGGAGATTGCACCATTTTTGATATTCTTTTTTCTGAGCAACAAAGATGCAAAAGCTCCTGTACGTTATTAAACATAGAATAAAGATCTGAATTTATAATTGCTTACTATGCTCTGCTGATAATAGACTACTTCACAGGCGGTAGCATCTGCTCACTTCTCTCCCAGGAAGTGAATACTTGCAAGTAATCGGTTCAACACGCCAGGTATTATAAATGAAATGTAGGGAGAGAAGCGAACTACACACTTACGAACATATGAAGACGCTTTCACTTATGTCAGCTATAGATGTCGAATTATTTTACGATTTATTTATTATAATTTATAATAATAAGGTTACATAAAGTGTGTCTAACTCGTGGATAGGTAATCTTAATGTGATACTCGAAAAATTGTCGCGCAAACTGCGTTAGTGCGACATTCACTCGTGCCATAATAATGTTTGTTGCATTAATTGCTATTGTGGCTAAGATCAGTTAGTTCTGTTAACCAGAGTTTCACTTTTCACCCATATGACACCTGTACCAAGATAGGGACTCCAATCTTAATGTCTGTATTATTAAAGCAAATGCGCCAGGATCATTCAAAAGTACGACTTGTCTTTTAAGTAAGCAGGGATATACGGTATGCTTTTAATTTAGTATTGCAGTTAAATACGAACTTCTTTACTAAATGAGTAATATGGCAAATCTCACTAACTCTTGGACTAAAATATTATATAGTTTTGTTCTACTGAATCCATGATCTCTTACAAAAATCTGGCCGCCAGCCAAGTTATAAACATTTCAGGTTACAGCTGTAAAAATAGGAGCTTTTGGTCATTTCTTCCACATAACCATCTTCTCCTGAATTGCGCTACAATGTGTTGTAAATGCCTATTCCATTAAGTCAAATTGTAGTGTTCTTATGAATAAACAGATGCGCTTTTATTTGATGACCATTTCTTTAGTGCTGTAGTAGCATTGTTGCCTGCGGTGCGAAGGGAATCGAGCCTATCAGCAGGGGAATTTTCCTGTTGGTAGACCTGGGGAACAACTTGAAATCTACTTCACGATTTCATTCTCAGTAAACGTGAAGCTAAGCGACACAATGATCACACGCCACTCCTGTACTATGCTTTGCGTACGATGCCGTGTGCACGGAGGAGGTAGAGGTTGCAGTGGTCGTGCAGTAGGAATTGGCCCACTAGGACTACCATCCCAGAAGTATATACCGTTACTTGAGTCTTATCTTATGTGCAAAGTCATATAAACTCATGTACAGGAATGAAGTGTCATTAAATTTTCTAAATCGCTGTAGAAACCTACTTAAGTCTAATTTTGGGAATGAAGTATAAGGACAAAGTGCACGTGTCAGTAAACTTTACTTACAGAAAGTACTGCTTCCTATTCGAAAATTCAATTCGAAATTTCGCTGGAAATCCACATTATGAGGTTCTTTGAATAAAAGAAAATTAATTTATAATCCTTGCGCGCGTGGGTCTCGTGGTAGGTCTAGTACCTAATGAAAACCCAGATTTCCTACAGACAGTTTTTAAACATCCAAGCAGAGATTTTAAAGAATACTTCCCACGAATATATCTTCAAGGAAGATGCTCGTTTTTTTCTGAAACATTTTTATAACCATTTTAATTAAAATATCAATGTTTTAGATACTGGCATCACAAATAAATGGCATATCATAAAATTTCTGTAAATAGCCTGCAAAGTCCCACTATTATCACTGAATTTTGCATAAACAATGACACCTTAAAGGCTTAAGATGTAGATGAAATGTTATTTTAGAAAAATCTTCTTAATATTGTTAAGGTTACATTTCAATTGTTAAGCAGCGTTCCCTTGTTTCTAATGAGTTAGTATACTTCATAAATTTATTTTATAAATAAATGACTTTTACACTATTGTGGTACTTTCCAAATCAAACAATTGACCAAAAATGTTATCGTCGTTAACAGGAAGAAGAGACAAAATTAGTTTTTACTTTCTGTACTACGTATGAGTAGGGGAATTACTGCATTTCATCCAAAAATTCGAAATCGAGATTTCACCCAGAAATACTATTTTGAGGCCCCCTGAATCTAAAAAAAAACATTTTAGAAAAAGGTTCGTGTGCGTATGTCTCTGTGGATGTGTGTCTGTGCACAGCATAACTCAAAAACGAAAAGTAGGATAAATACCAAACTTGGTATTTAGGTTCAGTACTTTCAAAGATGGGACACAAACATTTGCAAGAAATCCCGCACCCCAGACTACTCTTTACATGGAACACTTTTCAAAACTACCACATGTTTAAGATACTTTAATGTCGAATGAAATGAATATCTTGAATTTTCTAGGAATGTACCCAAAAGTCGTCTTCATTCCGGATAAATTTTGTATAAATGGTAAACACGAAGAGATACACAACATTTTACTCTACAAGAAATTTAGATCTCGTTAAAACACATAATTTATGCTGTACGTAGACAAGGTTTTTTTCTTTCCAGTGAAGGATTTCCGAGATATTCATTGTTATTTGTTTGAATTTTCCCATACTTATACTTTTTCTCAAATGAGAAAATGGTTATTTGTTTTGTTTATACTCCACATAGCAACCAGTTCTTAAAAGATTTGACTATTACTTAAAGCCTACTACCTCTTGAACCTTGAAGAAAATTAGCAATACGATGATATCTGCAAATTTTTATGTCGATTAACATGAAGTAGATGGAGAATAAGCGCTTTTAGGAATAGTATGTACAAGAGTAGAGAAAGTCATGTGAGTGTAACACATCAGACATTCTTATTAATACTCTTAGAACATAAACGAATATAAACGGTTATAGGAGTGAAAGTCCTGTTGCTTTTAAATATCAATATTTTCGCGTTGTTTCAAAATTAATTATATAATTCAGAATGCAAGTGATCCTAGGTATGCCGGACACGCCTACTTTGGAATGTTTCTCGTCTCTTGAGCACTCCTTACTACAGAGAATAACATTGGATAAGGTCATGTATTCAATAGAAAGAAACAATATATGTGAAGCACAGAATACAAGGTTATGTTCACAGCATCACGCATGGGTGAGGGAAAGAGAATGAGAGAGCTAGAAGGAAGCTGTTAAGTCAAGTTACTCATAAATCCAGGGTCAAGGATTTAAGAGGCTGCAACAAGGTCTGTTATTAAACAGTAGTCAAAAGAAAATAATAGGATTGCCTTTGCTGTTTTCGTTTTCAAAGCTGTAATCTTGTATACGTTGCATAAGATTGAGTAAGATGGTCCTTGTTCTTTTCTTTTACTTCTTTCGCCTGTTTCAATTGCTTAATCTAGCTACGGTTTCCTGTAGGGTCATTTATCCAAATGAATTATAATGTCCTTACTTTTGTGTAGTCGAATTTCTATCTGTTTGAGTAAATTATTAATAAATTGCCCTCGATTGCTTTGTCGCTTTTTGTACCATCTGGTTTCTACTGATTTAACAAAATGGTAGGCCTTTATGGTATATGAGTTCCTTTTCAGTGTATTCGTCCACTTTTAAGCGCGATGAAGAACAAATGGCCTCGGTTGCGTAGTCGCCTTCATGCACCATCGATTTTATTACGAACGTCGAACTCTGGGTGGTGGAATTGAACATTCAATTCAGCACTTACCTAGTGACTAGAAGACCCCTTGGTCGCTGGAGTGTTTGGCTGCAGCACTCATTGGCGCAAAGGGTGTCGGGTTGAATTCCCACCATGAGTATTTGTGTCTGTGCGTTCCCATACTGGGTATAAGTGACCGCACAAAAGACTTCTAATGGTCGTGATGCGTCAGTCTCTAAATCCCCCAACCTCCCTCAAAACACACTACACTATTACCTAGCGACTGAGGGGAACCAGAAAAAGGAAAAATCTGATGTGTTACACTTACATGACTCTCTCTACTCTTGCACAAATTATTTTTACAAACGCTTATTCTCCACATGCTTCATGTTAATCGAGATGTTAATCTTATTGCTAATTTTCTTGCAGGTGTAAGGGGAATATGGTAGACCTTAAGCGAGTCAAATCTTTTAAGACCTGGTTGCTATGTGGCGCATTCCATTCTCTTTGCATGTCCAGGACATAAACAAAATGAATAACGAATTTGAGAAAAAGTATAAGTATTGAAAATTTAAGGGAATAACAAGCAATATCTCGAAAATAGTTCACTCAACAAAAAAATGTATATGACATAAATTGTGTATTTCAACGCGATCTACATTTTTTGTGTAGTAACATTTTGTCTATCTCTTATGGTTTATCAGTTATGCAAAAGTCGTTCACAATGAAGAATACTCTGGAGACATTCCCAGAAAATTCGAGACATACATTTCATTTGTTATTAAAATATCTTAAACATATGATATTTTAATCAAAATCGTTAGAGCCATTTTTGAGAAAATTAAAATTTTCGAAAAATCTTCCATGTAAAGGGTAATCCGGGGTGGGGGGATTTTGTTGAAAACCTGCGTGTCGTATCTCTGGAAGATAATAAACCTAAATACCAAGTTTGGTGTATATCCGACTGCTCGTTTCTGAGTTATGCTGTTCACAGACACACACAGACACACAGACGGACATGTTTCCAAAAATGCTTTTTTTGGATTCAGGGGACCTCAAAACATATATTTCCTGTGAAATCTCTACTAGGGAAGTATTGTATTTCACCCAAAAATTCGATACCGAGACTTCACCGGAAATACATGTTTTGGGACGTCTTGAATCCAAATAAAACATTTTTGGAAACATGCCCGCGTGTGTGTCCGCGTGTCTGCCTGTGAACAGCATAACTCAAAAAACCAAAAGTCATGTAAATACCAATATTGGTATTTATTTTAGGCAATTTTTTTTTAAAATTTTGTATTTCTAAAAATACCTGTAAAAAGTTTGATTAAAATACCATATATGAAAGATATGCATGGCAAACAAAATGTATATGTTCAATTTTCTGCGGATAGATTGTGGCATGTGGTCATTGTGTCAGTTAGCTTTAAGTTTACCGAGAATGAAATCGTGAAGTAGATTTCAAGTTGTTCCCCAGGTCTACCAACAGGAAAAAATCCCCTGCTGATAGGCTTGATTCCCTTCGCACCGCAGGCAGCAATGCTACTACAGCACTAAAGAAATGGCCATCAAATAAAAGTTCATCTGTTTATTCATAAGAACACTACAATTTGACTTAATGGAATAGGCATTTACAACACATTGTAGCGCAATTCATGGAAAGATGGTTATGTGGGAGAGATGACCAAAGATTCCTATTTTTACAGCTGTAGTCTGAAATGTTTATAACTTGGCTGGTGGCCAGATTTTTGTAACATATCATGGATTCAATAGAACAAAACTATATAATATTTTAGTCCAATATTTAGTGAGATTTGCCATATTACTCATTTAGTGAAGGAGTTCGTATTTAACTGCAATACTAAATTAAAGATTCCTGCTTACTTAAAAGACACGTGGTATTTTTTAATGATCCTGGTGCATATACTTTACTAATACAGACATTAAAATTGTCATTGCCAGTATAATTGGAGTCCCTATCTTGGTACAGGTGTCACACTGGGTGAAAAGTGAAACTCTGGTTAACAGAACTAACGGATCTTAGCCACAATAGCAATTAATGCAACAAACATTATTATGGCACGAGTAGAAGTCGCACGAACGGAAGTGTGGGCGACAATTTTTACGAGTATCACATTAAGATTACCTATCCACGAGTTAGACACAATTTAGATTACATTGTGTTGCATTCTGTGAGTTCACTACCAGTCATAAAGACCTGTGAACACAGAACATGTCAAGGAAATGTACAAAAATTACATATAAACATAAATATTATACAGAATTAGAACATTTGAATAAAATAGAGTCATACTATATGCGTTTCAAGGAAATGTACAATATAGTTCATATATACATAAATATTACATAGAATACAGAAAATTTAAAATAAAATAAAGACATATTGTATACAAAATTAAACAAATCAGGTGTAATGTTCAAAATCGAATACCTCCCTACCGTTATAAGGTTAACATTATATGTATAGACAAGAACAGTTATTTTAATTTTCACTAGGCTTGTACCTTTGTTCGTCTCATCATTTTGTTCTATTTGATTTGTAATGCATAGCATTTACTGTCAGTTTTAGTATACATACATTTAAATAGCTTCATTAATTCTAGAGCAGGCAATTGGAAAACTGGCAATTGTCATTAATATTTACTAATATTACTTAGAGCTATATATGTATTATCATCAGGATAATTTGTCATTCAGATAATCTTGTACAGAATAATATGCTTTAGAGCATAGGTATTCTTGAACAGCAGTTTTAAAGACATTGAAATTTTCAACTTTTCCCTTAAGATCATTAGGGAGAGTATTAAATATTTTTATGGTCTCAGAATATACACCTTTCTGGTAGCAAGAAAGCTTTTCACTGGGATGAGGGATGCTACCCTTTATGTAACATTAGTATTACAAAAAGTAATAAATAAGTTGCGAAATACTTCTGCATCTATAGCTGACAAGTGAAAGCGACCCTATATGTTCGTAAGTGTGAAGTTTACTTCTCCCCCTGCATTTCATTTATAATACCTGGCGTATTGAACCAATCACTTGTATACATTCTCTTCCTGGGAGAGAAGTAAGCAGCTGTTACGGACTGTGAAGTAGTCTATTATTAGCAGAGCATAGTAATCAATAATAAATTCAGATCGTTATTCTATGTTTATTAATGTATAGGAGTTTTTGCAACTTTGTTGTTCAGAGAAAAAGAATACCACAAAATGTTTCAATCTTCTCTCTCTAAACCACGGCAAATTGGAATACCGGCAATATGTCATTCTATAGGAAGTACGTCATTGGTATACATTATTAAAATACCCTAATAAGCTGATAATCCTAAAATTGCATAAAGAAAATGTTATTTTACATTAACATTACATAATTTTAGCTTTAACGAGTAGGTGTTTAACGGAATACAAAATTTTTACATAAAGGTTTCTGTAAATTGTGAGTTACTTCGCACAGAAAATTGCTAAACGCCTTTGGATTTCTGGTTCCATCAAGTTTTAATTTCTTTAAGTGAATATTCATTAACAAATATGAGAAATGATACTTTTATTACAAATACACACCATGCAATATGCCGGTTATGCTCATCACAGCGCTTAGGAATCAGAAGAACAAAAGCCCTTGAAGCATTTTGTTACACTTTATGTAATTTTAAAATTAGCAATAATATTTTGCAACAGCTAGTTTCAACGTAATGCATTGCTCATATATAAAAGTGTAGCATGTGTCAATTGGAGTCTATGTATATACAGTAAGGACGATATTCCACCCCGTCAAACGCAGGATATTAACGAATGTATTCCTACAGAGGAATACGAAATCCACTTGTAAATGTTAACTACTCATGAGAAGAACAAGGTTTTATTAAATGGAATGCGCTAGCGAGCTGAATGGTAGCCATCGTCTACTTTCTCCGCCACTTATTTTAGTAAGTAGAGGAAGTATTGCATTCCTCCCAAACTTAACATATCAAGATTTCACCGGATGTATGTGTTTTGAGGCCCCCTGAACACATAAAGATCATTTTTAGAAAACGTTATCTATGTAAGTGTGTTTGTGTGTAGGTATATATTTTTACAGCTATAGCCTGAAATGTTTATAACTTGGCTGGTGGCCAGATTTTTGTAACAGATAATGGATTCAATAGAATAAAACTATATAATATTTTAGTCCAAGAGTTAGTGAGATTTGCCATATTACTCATTTAGTGAAGGAGTTCGTATTTAACTGCAATACTAAATTAAAAGCATATCGTATATTCCTCCTTACTTAAAAGACAAGTCGTACTTTTTAATGATTATATATATATATATATATTATATACATAAGAGTAAGAGAGAGAGGGTACACATCGTAACTCAAAAACGAAAAGTTGAATAAATACTAAACTTGGTATGTGAGTTCAGTACCTTTGATAAATGAGATACGATGATTTTCATCGTATTCCCCACCGTAAACTACCCTTTACATAGAAAATTGTTCAAAAGTTTTGGTTTTTACAAAAAATTTTCTAATATTCATTAAAATACCATGTGTATAAAACATTTACATTCCGAACAAAATTTATATCTTACATTTTCTGAGACTACCTCATCAGTCTCTTCATTCTGAACAATTTTGTATAATTTTGTATAGCTGGTATATATAAGGTAGAGATTAAAACTTAGATTACAAATTATCTACATCTGTTTAAACAAAATTATTTCAAATAACTCTTTGTGCATCAGCAATTTTAGAGATATCTGTTATTATTGTTTTGAATTTTCCAAAATATTGTCGCTTTTTTCAGTGTCCGTGATGTCCGTGCTCAGTTGTTTCCAGCGATATCATGAGTATGGAATTTCAAGGCCGCTATCAAACGACCAATTTTTAAAAATCGAACTATCGATTCGCTTTCCTGTATCCCTCTCATGCCTATAAAAAAATGTGTAATGAAACTATTTCTGCAAAGGTTTATCTCGATTAACATAAATGATAGTAGGTAGAGAAAGTCATATGAATGTACATTAAATTTTTTACTTTCTCTACTACGTATAGTAAGTAGGGGAAGTATTGTATTCCACCCAAAAATTCGATACCAAGATATCACCGGAAATACATGTTTTGAGACCCCCTGAATCCAAAATAAGTAGTTTTGGAAACATGTCCGTGTGTGTGTCTGTGTGTCTGTGAACAGCATCACTCAGAAACGAACAGTCGGATAAACACCAAACTTGGTATTTAGGTTCAGTATCTTCCAGAAATGCGACACGAAGACTTTCAAGAAACTCCCCCCACCCTAGACTACCCTTTACTTGGAACATTTTTCGAAAATTTTAATTTTCTCAAAAATGGCTCTAACTATTTTGATTAAAATATCATATGTTTAAGATATTATTATGACAAATGAAAGGTATATCTCGAATTTTCTGGGTGTGTCTCCAAAAGTATTCTTCATTGTGAACGACTTTTGCATAACTGGTAAACCATAAGAGATAGACAAAATTTTACTACACAAAACATGTAACACAATTTATGTTATATACATTTTTTTGTTGAATGAACCATTTTCGAGGTATTGCTTGTTATTCCCTTAAGTTTTCCAATACTTGTACTTTTTCTCAAATTCGTTATTCATTTGTTTTCCTGGTAATGCAAAGAGAATGGAATACTCCACATAGCAACCAGCTCTTAAAATATTTGACTATCGCTTAAAGCCTGGCACTTCCCCTTGCATCTACAAGAAAATTACCAATAAGTTAACATCTCGATATCTCGATTAACATGAAGCATATGGAGAATAAGCGTTTGTAAAAATAGTTTGTGCAATAGTAGAGAAAGTCATGTGAGTGTAACAAATGAGATTTTTTTAAATATTTCCAACTTACAGTTGCTTCTGGTGATGTCACGGAAATACCATGGAATTTCAGGGCCAGCATATAAATACCCGTTTATAACATTTGGGTATTGCTATCCCCTGTGTGCCTAATAACAAAATGTGTAATTAAACTATTTGTGTAAACATTTGTCTGAGTTAATCTAAGGTAGATAGAATAGTAAGTCTTCGAAAGAATAGAAACTATATAAACATAAACGATAGTGGGTATAAAAAGCCTTGTGAATGTAACACATTTTTATAAAACATACAATAGTTCAATTTTAACTTATGACAACTAAGACATTCATGTGGCAAAATTGTGTTAGACTTATGTAAGACAAATAAACTCTAACCTAGTTAGCGACACGAGTGGCCGAGCTCGTTAAAGCACGGATTCGCAAACAGGAGGTCCGCGGTTCAAATCCAGCCAGGACCGTCTTCCGTGACTAAGGCTTTTTCCAGGTTTGCCTCAGCCCTCATAACTGGCTTATGCCGGGGAGTTACCTTAAGCATGAATCTGGGATGTTTCTTTCAAAAATTTTCGTTCCCAATAATCATTTCAGTTCATGTATTATCAGTGCCTTCCGTCTGTGGCGCTGTATGCAGTAAGAACAGAACAAAAATCTGATGTTTTACATTTGCATGATTTTATCTGACCTCTATTGCTTAAAAGTGGATATACAAATTATTCTTACGAAAGTTTGTTTTCCTATCTACTTTATTTTAATAGAGATAAACCTTTACACATTTCGTTACCATACAAAGCGAATACCGGTAGCCAAAATATGTTTTATAACAGGACGCTAAACTCTGGCCTTAAAATTTAATACTCTTTCCATAACATCCGAGAGGAAACTGAAAATCGAGAGGACTTTAAAAAATGGCTAAGTATTGAAAAGTTTAAATCATTAACTACGGATATCTTGGAAATGACTGATCCCACAAAAAAGTAAATTGTGCGTTTTAAAGAGGTCTACACTTTATGTATAGTACGTTTTCGTCTATCACCTAACGTTTAGAAGTTATTTAAGATTATATAAAGTTCCTTACGAATGAAGAGGACTACACAAACTATTCCCAGAAAGTTAAAGATATACGTTCTATTTGTCATGTATATATTTAACATATGGTACTTTGATAGAGGCTCATTAGAGCCATTGTTTAGAAAATAAAAAATTTCGAAAAATGTTCCATGTAAAAGTTGGTTTGGGGTGGGCGAATTTTCTTGAAAATCCTCGCGTCAGATCTTTGGAAGCATTGAATCCAAATACCAGGTTTGGTATTTATCATAACTTTCGTTTTTGAGTTATGCTGTTCACAGATACACACACTAAAGGACGTTTTTCTAAAAATGTTTTTTTTTCCTTCAAGGAGCCTCAAAATATCTATTTCCGGCGAAATCTCGTTATCAAATTTTCAGGTGAAATGTAGTAGGTACCTTTCGTACATGGTAGAGAAAGTAAAAGCTAACCTGGTTCCATAATAAATTGAAGAAAGTTAGATATATGACCTTAATTTCCTTGAGAAATATGCCATCAGTAGATTCTCTGGTGCCACATGTCAGTGGCTTTAAATGTGTTACTCTTCAGAATGCAAAAAGATATACTAAAACATACTGAGAGTAAGAATTGTCCACGTTACTATTAATGACAACATTTCGATGCCACTGGGGCGTTAACTGAATAACTAATGACAATTTTACATTCGGGGACTCCACCGTGTATGTCTGCTTCTTAGAAGCACAACTATTCTTCCTTTTTAGTGTCCACAAACGATCATTATGACCTTCTTAGAAAACACAGTTTTCCTTGTTGACACCAAGTCCTACTGATGTATAAATTCTCGTCTTTAAACCTTCTTCGGCACTTCAACAAAAAAGCTCGAAGCGAAGAAGAAAACAACTTTCTTATCTGTAGGATTTTGAAACGTTTGCAACAATGAAGGGATATTGTTTCATCTTTGCAGTTCTGCTCGTCCTCGCCATCGGCACCGACGTTGCGCTTGGTGACTGCCTGTCCGGAAGATATAAAGGACCTTGTGCAGTTTGGGACAACGATACATGTCGCCGAGTTTGCGGAGAAGAAGGACGCAGGAGTGGCCATTGCAGCCCTAGTCTCAAATGTTGGTGTGAGGGATGTTAAGGTGAAATGTTATATATGTAACAGCATTACATAATTAAATCTCTCTCAAATTTTATTTTGTGTTCTTTGTTATGTATCTCGCCAGCCAAAACCTCCTAGTATAACTGCTGATAGATTCTAATTCCCATAGATCTATATGTTACATCCTCACCAGCGATACATTGATATATATAATAGTTAACTTTCTGGTGTTATTGATGCAGTTTACTTGTAGAAATTAACAAACACAAAATAACAATATTTTAGATGAAAGTGGGTCGGAAGAAGGGGATTGTCGGATCCTTTTCCTCTTGATTATTTTCTATGGGTATTTGAAATCCAAGGTATTTGCTACGCAGCCTGCTGATACAGTTGAGTCGAAAAGAGGAATACGAATGAAATGTAAAGAAATATCTCCAGCAGTGATTGAAAATGTTAAACAGGAATTTGTTCTGCGTCTCTCACATAGCCAGATGTGAAAATGGACAACATTCTGAACATTTAATTAATTGAACATTTGCATTTGAAATTTATTATTCTACTATTAGCTATGTTATTGTTCGATTGCCATACATAAATTAATGTTCTCTTTCAATTATTTATTTGGTTGCCATAGACATGTTTGTTATACAAAACACTTAATAGTTTCGTACAATCATACACAATGATAAAATCTTTGAGATGGTATACCAAAACGTCTGAGGCGATACATTCACATTACTTTCTTTACTACCTACTATCGTTTACAACGTATTCTCACTAAAGGTTATTTTTATATCTACTTCATTTTAATCCAAATAAACCTTTGCAGAAATAGCTACCTTACACATTTCGTTACAGATACAAAGGGAACAATGATAGTCAAACGTTTTAGAACTGGACGCTATACTCTGACCTCAAAATTCCATACTGTTTCCATGCAATTGTGAAAAACAACTGAACGTTGACAGAACTTAAGAGAATGACCAAGATATGAACAATTCAAACCTTTAATAACGAATACTTTAGAAATGGCTAATGCCACAAAACATTTATTTGAAATAAATTATATGTTTAAAGAAATCTGCATTTTTTGTGTAATACGTTTTCATCTATCGCTTAACGTTTACCAGTTATATAAGATTATGCAACATTTCTTCCAAATGAAGTAGACTTCCCAGGCTATTCCAAGAAAATTAAGATATCCATTTTATTTGTAATGCAAATATCTTTAATATATGGCACTTTAATCAAAATTTTCAGAGGCGTCTTTTATAAAATAAAAAATTTCAAAAAATCTCCCGTGTACACTTTGGAATGGGAGATTTTCTTCATGTACATCGTTGGAAGGTATTGAACCTAAATACCAAGTTTATCCGACTTTTCATTTTTGGCTTATTCTGTTCATAGCCACACAAACACACATACACGGACCTTTTTCAAAAAATGCTTTTCGGGTTCAGGGGGCGTCAGAAACCTATTTCCGGTGAAATCTCAACATCCAATTTTTGGGTGGAATACAATATTTCCCCTTCTTACAACACGTAGTAGAGAAATTAAAAATATAGTGTGTCATTTCAAAATGTTTCCTATGACTTCACAACGTGCACAGCAATGACATTAAGAATGGTTTGTTTCTGTGAAGAAGTGTCTTAAAATACTGTTTGACGTGTCCGAGCGTTTTTTGAAGAACATTTCCTTTTAGCTGTAGCAAAAAGTATGCGGGACTTTTGAAACTCGCGGTATATATATTCCATAAGATTATGTTTAAAGCAACACGTGTTCACAAAATCCATTTATGGTGAATTTTTGTTCATTAAGCGCTGAAAATAACGATATTACTTACATTTTCTTTAATGCATACTTTCAAGGTAATTTCATGATCAGCTCCATTTGTTTAAGCGTGAACCCCAATTTTTACTTTCTCTAGTACATATAGCAAGTAGGGAAAGTATTGTATTACACCCAAAAAATCCATACCGAGATTTCACCGGAAATACATGTTTTGAGACCCCCTGAATCCAAAAAAAAAACATTTTTGGAAACATGTCCGTGTGTGTGTGTCTGTCTGTCTGTGTGTCTATGTGTGTCTGTCTGTGAACAGCATAACTCAGAATCGAACAGTCGGATAAACACCAAACTTGGTATTTAGTATCAGTATCTTCCAGAGATGCGACACGAAGGTTTTCAACAAAATCCCCCCACCCCAGATTACCCTTTACATGGAAAATTTTTGGAAATTTTTAATTTTCTCAAAAATGGCTCTAACGATTTTGATTGAAATATCATATGTTTAAGATATTTTCATGACAAATAAAGTGTATATCTTGAATTTTCTGGGAATGTCTCCAAAAGTATTCTTCATTGTGAACGACTTTTGCATAAGAGATAGACAAAATGTTACTACACAAAAAATGTAGATCGCGTTAAAATACAAAATATATGTCATATACATTTTTTGAGTGAACCATTTTCGAGATGTTGCTTGTTATTCCCTTAAATTTTTCAATACTTATTTTCTCAAATGGGAATTCGTTATTAATTTTTTTGTCTTGGATATGCAAAGAGTATTAATCTTTGGCAAAGGGAATGGTGCTGCACCTAGCAACCACTATTAAGAGATATGTATGTGCTTAAAGGCTGCTGAATTTCTATATTGCCCTTGTAAATATATATTTCCCTTACATCTACAAGAAAATTAGCAATAAGATAGAGTCTGCAAATGTGTATCTCGATTAACATGAAGTAGATGGAGAATAAGCGTTTGTAAAAATAGATTGTACAAGAGTAGAGAAAGTCATGTGAGTGTACCACATCAGATTTTTTAACATATATTGGTTTTATCAAATAACTTTTGTATTAAATACTTTTATTGAACCAGCCAAAACAAAATACTTAAGGATTTTGAAAAAATTAATTAACGATAACGTTGAAAGACTAACTTAGATTCCATCTGTTTGAATTTAGGAAAGCAAAAGCGCAGTTTTAATAGTCATTAGTTTTTTTTTTTTTCAAACACCAACTTTACAACCTTTCTGAAATATTTTATGCATGTTTTTTAGATTACGGTATTATTTTGCACGCTTAAACTAAAATCAAGGGGACTATCATTTATGTGTTATATATGCCAAGTTTGTAACGATTATCTGTAATGAAAATTTTTTATTGGGTTCATAATGTTGCTCTGTGCTCTACCGAACTACTTTTATTACTGAGGTTTTGTAGAGTCCAAATACGATTAGTGTTTTGAAATGATTGTAGTAAGTATATAAAAATTAAAGATAGTGGTACAGAAAGTCATGTGAATGTAACAACACATGTTTAATTAAAGGTGTCTAACAAAATTTAGAAATATGAATATTAATATCATTACGTACTGCAAATATTGTAATGAAGAAAATAGATTTATCTATCTATTAGCGTAAAAACCTCTAGAATTCCCACTACGTTGGATAAACTATTTTTCGCCGCTATACTAATGCCTAAAACCTCTAGATATTGCGTAAAATCACTAGATTGGCATCTCGTTCAGATCACAACACCACCCACTTAATTGAAACAAACGAGTTATAATTTCTGAATCACGAGGAAATATCTCAAGGTAAAGACAAATCTTGCATCACCAGAAAGAAAATCCATACTTTTTGTAATTTTTTTATTTTAAAACCACATTCTACTAAAATGTGCAATTATTTTACCTATTATTACACACTATTAGAGTCAAAATACAGATCAACCGTTACATAAGGTTTCTACGAGCAAGCACTCGTATTTTTAAAAGAAGAGTTATTTAAATGAATTAATTTTATACAATCAGTTTCACCCTATTGGAAATAAATACCATATTAATCACTGCAAACATATCTTATTATTTCAATATCATTAGTCATAAATATTGGATAAATCTTCCTCTCCTTACAACGAGAAGAAATTCTTTCTCTACCCGCTATTTGTATATAGATTCTACAAACTATTCTTACGAAAACTTTTTTGAATGCTACTTCATATTAATTCAGATAAAATTTTGCAGAAATAATTTTATTACACATTTAGTTGTAGATAGTAGGAGGATAGAGGAAAAGTGAATCGATAGTCAAATGTTTTAACGTGGGTCGCTATATGCTGGTCTAGAAATTCCATACTCTTTGCAATGATATTGCGAGAATTAGTAGCGACAACAATTTAAAAAATGATAAAGTATTGAAAAAACCAAAGCAATAATAATCAATATCTATGTAATTACTAAGGACACAAAAAGTTATTTGCAGTAAATTGTGTATTTTAAAAAGATCTACATAATTGATGTACTAAGTTCTTATTTGTGTCTTATAGTTTATCCATTATACAAAGTGTACAAAATTCCTCCCGAATGAAGAGAACTTCACACGATATTCCCAGAAAATTCTAAAATATGCTTATTTTCTGTCATGGAACTAACTTAAATACATGGTATTTTAATGGAAATCGACTAAGCCAATAAATGAATTTTTTCCAAGTAAATGGTAGTTTGGCGTGAGGAATCCTTTTTTTTAATGTTTGTGACGCATTCTTGGAAGACCCTGAACCTAAATATCTATTATCGTATTTCAGTATTGAGTTATACCTTCCACAGACCAAAATACACACACAGATATTTTTCTAAAAAATTATGTTTTTTACCAGAGAACCTCAAAACATGCATTTCCGGTAAAATTGTGGTATACAGGTGTGAAATAAAATACTTCCCCTACCTACTTGGCACGTGGCTGAGAAAGATTATGAGTTATTCAAGTCGTAAATACTTGATATCCATTGACTTATATCATGTATTCGTCATATTTATTTAATAGTCATGTTAATTCTTTAAGACAATAGATATTTTGTACTACACATTCCGTAATTTACTATACAGGAGAAATACTAAACGCAGTCTAACTTCAGGATGTAATAGGCCACGTTAGCACTATGAAATCCAGCGCCTGCCTAACATCGTTAAATTACTTCAAAACCTCTAACAAGTAGTGTTCCTAACCTTACTTTGAAATATGTTTGTGCACAAATAATATTCAGTACAGTATTCGAAGGCAAACAAGCTCTGACTTACAGTACAGCTGAAAACGGCTACATGGAGTTCGTTTTTGGGAGAGATTGGAAATTGACTTGCCGCTAGGTTTAATTATATATGTTATGCACTGCGATGCCATTCTAACTCACATATTTCCGAACTACTAACACCACATATGCAGATACAAGAACCCCGATCTGTTCAGGTACGAGTACACTTGGGAGAAGTAATAATGCTCAGTGCAGTATTCGAAGACAAACCAGCTCTGACTTACAGTACAGCTGAAAACGGTTACATGGATTTGGTTTTAGGAGGGATTGGAAACTGACTTGCCGCTAGGTTGAATTATATATGTTATCCACTGCGCTGCCATTGTAAATCACATATTCTCGAACGACTAACACCACATATGTAGATACAAGAACCCCGATCTCTTCAGGTACGAGTACACTTGGGAGAAGTAATAATCCTCAGTGCAGTATTCGAAGACAAACCAGCTCTGACTTACAGTACAGCTGAAAACGGTTACATGGATTTGGTTTTAGGAGGGATTGGAAACTGACTTGCCGCTAGGTTGAATTATATATGTTATCCACTGCGCTGCCATTGTAAATCACATATTCTCGAACGACTAACACCACATATGTAGATACAAGAACCCCGATCTCTTCAGGTACGAGTACACTTGGGAGAAGTAATAATCCTCAGTGCAGTATTCGAAGACAAACCAGCTCTGACTTACAGTACAGCTGAAAACGGTTACATGGATTTGGTTCTAGGAGGGATTGGAAACTGACTTGCCGCTAGGTTGAATTATATATGTTATCCACTGCGCTGCCATTGTAAATCACATATTCTCGAACGACTAACACCACATATGTAGATACAGGAACCCCAATCTCTTCAGGTACGAGTACACTTGGGAGAAGTAATAATGCTCAGTGCAGTATTCGAAGACAAACCAGCTCTGACTTACAGTACAGCTGAAAACGGTTTTATGGATTTGGTTTTAGGAGGGATTGGAAACTGACTTGCCGCTAGGTTGAATTATATATGTTATCCACTGCGCTGCCATTGTAAATCACATATTCTCGAACGACTAACACCACATATGTAGATACAAGAACCCCGATCTCTTCAGGTACGAGTACACTTGGGAGAAGTAATAATGCTCAGTGCAGTATTCGAAGATAAACCAGCTCTGACTTACAGTACAGCTGAACTAGAAAACTAGAAAATTAGTTAAAAGCAACGTGATAAGAGAAAACACTAGTTTCTATAAACCCTTATCTCAGATAGCCAGGCTGCATTTAAGGCTCTAAGTAGTCATAATGTAACGTGAGCACTGATTTTAAACTACCTAAACATGTTCCCAAGCTTGGCAGAACAGAATGAAGTTCAACTCATCTGGCTGCCGGGTCATAGTGGCATGAAAAAGCTGATGAACTTGCAAGACAAGGAGCAGCTTCACAATTTATTGTACCAGTGCCAACTTTAGGACCATCTAGATGTTTAGTAGGAGAGACTATTAAGAACTAATCCAAAGTAGAACATCATAAAATCTGGCTTAAAACTCCACGAAACAAACATAGTAAACTATTTATTAGAAAGCGATGTAAGATAAGAGCTGAAAGCTTACTTAAATGTAACAGACTTCAGCTGAGAATAATTATTGCATTTCTCACAAAACATGCTCCTGTGAAAAAGTGCCTTACTAAGATAGGTGTGTTTAAGATTGCAGATTGTGCAAGAAATAAACTGAAACACCCAGCACATTACTTGCTACTATGAGGCCTTGGCTTACAGGAGATGTATTGCTTTTGGGAAAATGTATTTACAACCAGAATAATTTGAAACCATATCTGTTATGGGACTGTATTCCCTGGTAAAGGAGCAGGCATAATGAATTGGCTTTAAAACAATACACATAGCACAATAAGCCCGAAGCCTATGTGCTCCGGAGCAACGAAATCTGTATCGTATAAGACAAGATAAGCCCTTATCACACATTTATGATTGTTTTGTAGCAAGTCAATAAACATGAACCAATAACAACGTTAATTCGAGGTGAAACGAAGTAGATCCGTAGTTAATGATTTAAAGATTAAATTACCTTAGGGATAACAGCATATTTTTTTTGAAAGTTCATATTGAAAGGAAAGATTATGACCTCGATGTTGGATTAAGATTAGTTTTGAATGTAAATGTTTGATAACTGGGTCTGTTCGACCCTATAATTCTGTCCAGAAATAACCTCTATTAATGAACTTCAGGACTAGCCCAATGTAATATTATTAGCAGGCATGGAAATTTCTTAGCATTAAATAAAGCCAGAACGGAAGAAAATAAAGTTGAACAGTTAGTGGACTATAGGTGGGGACGTCGCAGGTAACAAATTATCCTCCATCCCTCTTTAGACATTTGCAGAGATCACTCACATCGGATTTATATGCCAGTAAATGACCCTTGGCCGCTGTTGTTTTGCATTCATTGTAGTGATAATGTTTGAGTGTGGATAACTTGCTTTAGATTTCTTATGCCTGATCAGTAACTACTATACCTTGTTGAAGAGGAGCAGTAAGTAATGAGTTATCTGACATGCTTAACAATGTCAATAAGTTTAATATTTATTAAATAAGCTTCTTCCGAAGGTGTCAATAAAGGGATATCATTTCGACGGATTTTTTGAGTATTATAGCATTAGTGTAAGGTAAATACTATTAAAAAAAATCTGATGTGTTATACTCACATGAATTTCTCTACTCTTGTACAAACTAATTTTACAAACGTGTATTCTCCATATGCTTCATTTTAATCGAAATATCGAGATATCAATCTTATTGGCAATATTCATGTAGATGCAAAGGGAATATGGTAGGTTTTAAGCGATAGTCAAGTATTTTAACGCTGGTTGCTATGTGGCGCATTCCATTCTCTTTGCATGTCCAGGACATAAAAAAAATGAATAACGAATTTCAGAAAAAGTATAAGTATTGGAAAATTTAAGGGAATAACAAGCAATATCTCAAAAACGGTTCACTCAACAAAACAAATGTATATGACATAAATTGCATATTGTAACACGATCTACATTTTTTGTGTAGTAAAATTTTGTCTATCTCTTATGGTTTACCAGTTATGCAAAAGTCGTTCACAATGAAGAATACTTTTGGAGACATTCCCAGAAAATTCGAGATATACATTTAATTTGTCATGACAATATCTTAAACATATGATACTTTAATCAAAATCGTTAGAGCCATTTTTGAGAAAATTAATATTTTCGAAAAATGTTCCATATAAAGGGTATTCTGGGGTGGGGGGATTTTCTTGAAAACCTTCGTGTCGCATCTCTGGAAGATACTGAACATAAATACCAAGTTTGGTGTTTATCCGACTGTTCGTTTCTGAGTTATGCTGTTCACAGGCACACAGACACACACACACACACACACAGACACACACACGGACATGTTTTCAAAAATGCTTTCTTTTTGGATTCAGGGGGTCTCAAAACATGTATTTCCAGTGAAATCTCGGTATCGAATTTTTGGGTGGAATACAATACTTCCCCTACTTACTATACGTAGTAGACAAAATAATAATTTAAGCGTCCTCATAGCATTTTCATCACGCTTGAACTGCGTAAAGTCAGTTACCTGTTAACACAGTAGTTCAACTCGCCTCCATAACAGTGCCTGAAGAAGTGCAGAAAAAGAAGAGGAAGAAGAAGATGTAGCTGAGGTCGACTATGATACGCCAGTGTAAATAATTAAGTAACACTCGTTCGTTTTAATACATCTGTCTCTGCTCTCTTTGCCTTAATTTAATAGTTAATCATTCACAAGAGCTTAGAAAACGAATATCACACAACCACTGCCTTTGTGATACTTATAAGAACACTGACAAAACAGCTTGTGGTACACGACAAACCACTAGAAAAACTGTAAAGTTGAAAGGGAATATATGACAACCTTGGAAGGTTGTTCCAAAAACTGTGTCGAAAACTTAGGTTTATTAATTAGAAAATGCAGTAATATAGGCGGTAAATTATTTATTTAATATTTGCTGTAAGTAAACTTTATCAGAAATATATATCCTATGTTATATTTATTACACTTAGAGCGATAATAATATACTCTTTTCTTAAAATGGAGAGTAAATGCTCACAAAGTAAAAGCTCATAAAGCTTGTACTGTTTTCTTAATGTTAAAATTCATTATGGATATTGAAACAAATTTATAAAATTATTTTAAATAATTGCGTTATACAATATAACATAGAAGTAATTCGAAAAACGAAGTTTTAAAATGGTTATGCTGTTTGTGCTACATAAATATATAATGCCAGAAGCTGTTATAGTGAAAAATCGTGTGAATATTACGTTTTCCAAAATTCGAACGTATTTTATGAATGCTAAGGCAGTTGTAGCTACTAAATTACAAACATTTAATTATAATACATTAAATTCCTGTAAGATATACTTTTACGTAAACTGCTTAGACTGTAATGTCTTCCTATGCAAGTTGGAACCATTTAATTCATAAATGAAAAGGTTTTAGTTTGCAGTGATAATAATGAATAAAGCCAAATAAAATTAAATCAGATTTTATTATGTAACAATACTACACATTGTACATTTCACCTTAACATCCCTCACACCAGCATTTCAGACTAGGACTGCAATGACCACTAGTACGTCCTTCTTCTTTGCACACCCGGCGACAAGTCTCGGTGTCCCAAACTGCACAAGGTCCTCTATATTTTCCGGACAGACAGTCACCTAGCGCAACCTCAGTGCCGATGGCGAGAACGAGCAGAACTGCAACGATGAAGCAATACCCTTTCATTGTTAACGTGTTGTTGACGTTTCAGAAACTGGTAGATCTGGGATGAAGTGTCTCCTTCGCTTGGAACTTTGTGTTGTAGTGCCGAAGAAAGTCAAACGATGAATTTATATATCAATACACCCTGCGTCAAAGATAATGACAATCTGTGGCTACCTGCTGATGTCGCGTGAGGAATCCTGCTAACAAGGACACTTACTATTTTAGTGATAAGGTAATTTGCACACGCTACTTGAAAACGGTGACACAAAATCAGCAATATTTTTCGGAGAAGGCGACCCACAGGATGTCTCGACCAGTGGCGTAGAGAGTGTCTACCTTAAATTTTGAGACGTTTTGTCTGCTTTTGATTCTTATACTTCTTTCATATTAAAATATAATTAATGTCTTTTTACTTTCTCTACTGCATATAGTAAGTAGGGGAAGTATTGCATTCCACCCAAAAATTCGATACCGAGATTTCACCGGAAATGCATGTTTTGAGACCCCCTGAATCCAAAAAAAGCATTTTTGGAAACATTTCCGTGTGTGTGTCTGTATGTCTGTCTGTGTGACTGTGAACAGAATAACTCAAAAACGAACAGTCGGATAAACACCAAACTCGGTATTCAGATTCAGTATCTTCCAGAGATGTGACACAAAGGTTTTCAAGAAAATCTCCCCACCCCAGATTACCCTTTACATGGAACATTTTTCGAAAATTTTAATTTTCTCAAAAATGGCTCTAATGATTTTGATTAAAATATCATATGTTTCAGAAATTTTCATGACAAATGAAATGTATAACTCGAATTTTCTAGGAATGTCTCCAAAAGTATTCTTCATTGTGAACGACTTTTGCATAACTGGTAAACCATAAGAGATAGACAAAATTGCACTACACAAAAAATTTAGATCACGTTAAAATCCACAATTCATGTCATACACATTGTTTTATTGAGTGAACCATTTTCGAGATATTGGTTGTTATTCCCTTAAATTTTCCAACACTTACACTTTTTCTCAAATGGAAATTCGTTATTCATTTTTTTTTTGTCCTGGACATACAAAGAGAATGGAATGCTCCACATAGCAAACAGCTCTTAAAACATTTGACTATCGCTTAAAGCCTACCATATCCCCCTTGCACCTACAAGAAAATCAGCAATAAGATTAACATCTCGAATAACATGAAGCATATGGAGAATAAGCGTTTGTAAAAATAGTTTGTACAAGAGTGGAGAAAGTCATGTGAGTGTAACACATCAGATTTTTGTATACAAATTAGATATGTATAATGATAATAATCATCATCGGCTTCTAAGGAGTCCCACATCTCTGTGACCCTGAAGCTGGTGCATTAGTACATTTGTTTTCCATTTATATGCTGCCTTTAACATCTCAGGTCATATCGGCGGGTTTTTACCTTTAGAACAATTGCTCATCAGCAATGATGGGTAATTCATTCTATACTAGGGAATATTACATTGTATAATTACATTAAATTTACACACACATTCACATTCACAGTTCCAGACTCTACGAGGATAGGGAATAATGCTGGCTAAATCCTCCCCACCTCTAGCCCTTGAAACGAACCCGGGACCTCCGGATTTGAAGGCTAATACGCTAACCATCAGACTACAGAGACAGACAGTATTATTTGTTTGTTTTAATATAGATCACTCCATTCTTTAAAATATGCTCGAGCAATTTTTGCTTGTATTTCTGTATTTTTTTAAATTTAATTTACATTAAAAATCTTAAGATCATTTCTAATTGTGATACTCTATGTGTGATCTTTTACAGTACAACCTACAATATGTCTGAAGAATTTCATTTCTGCTGTTTCTAATAATGTTTTATCTGATCTATTTATGGCCGAATTTTCTGCTCCATATGTCATGACAACTCCTATGACTATAAAATTTCTGTCTATTCTTGTGAACTGTTCGCAATTCAACTCTTGCTGGAAAAAAGAGATTAAAAAGGAATACCTATATAATTACATAATATTCTCCGACTCGTTGAGTGCTTTAACATCTATTCAACAAATCTCAACCCGCCAAAATATTGTTAAAAAGATTCAGAAGCTCTACAACCAAAATACTAAACTCAGGTAAATGAGTATCACTCATTTGACTCCGTCTCATATCGGAATTCTGGGTAATTAATCAGCTGATCAGGCAACCAAAGAAGCCACCAAACATTCCCCTAAGGACATCAGGATCCCACACACGGACTTCATCAACTTCACCAAAAAGACTTGCATTAATCGATGGAGACAAACATGGAAAACCGCATCTAGAAGCAAGTTACACGATGTCTACATTTCCGAATCCAAACTTCAACACTATCATTTCAACCGCAAGGACCAAGTTATATTAACTCGACTACGTATTGAACATACTTCTATAACGCACAAACATCTCCTCAACCGTGAACTTCCTCTTGTGTGCGATCTCTGCAGATCCAACCTCACAGTTCAACATTTCGTCACAGCCTGCCGTCGTTATGCACAAACAGAGAAAGATGTGATATCTCCAAAAGCCTACCAGACGCCCTAAATTCAGCACAACAAAAAACTTCAAACTTTATGAAAGCGACAGAATTGTATTACAATGTGTAGTACACCTATCTAGGGAATTTAATGGTGTATGTAGTATTACTATTTAAAATGTTGTAATCATGTTCTGTATTCTAAAGTAGTCGCGATATGACTTTAAAGTTGAAGCAACAATAAAGAATATGTATAATTGTAATATGTTTGACTCTCTTGTACAAAGCTATTCTTGAGGGATGGGCATGTCCTGATGGATCAGATTCTTCTGATAAAGAAAAGCAGTCAAATATGTAGTTGCATTGCTACCTTCATTTTCCTTCCGCAGACGGTTTTTAGTACCTCTTCAATAGACACCTTTCCATATTCTTTCTTCAGCAGCGCTCAGAATGCTGTTCTGTATACTCTACTTACCGCAATCCCCATGTTCGGTACCAATTTTTACTTTCTCTACTACGTATAGTAAGTAGGGGAAGTATTGCATTCCACCCAAAAATTTGATACCGAGATTTCACAGCAAATATATGATTTGAGACCCCCTGAATCTAAAAAAAATCATTTTTGCAAACATGTCCGTGTATGTGTCTGTCTGTGTGTCTGTGTGTGTGTGTGTGTGTGTGTGTCTGTGAACAGCATAACTCAGAAACGAACAGTCGGATAAACACCAAACTTGGTATATAGGTTCAGTATCTTCCAGAGATGCGACACGAAGGTTTTCAAGACAATCCCCCCACCCCAGATTACCCTTTACATGAAACATTTTTCGAAAATTTTAAATTCCTCAAACATTACTCCAACGATTTTGATTAAAATATCATATGTTTCAGATATTTTCATGACAAATGAAGTGTATAACTCGAATTTTCTGGGAATGTCTCCAAAAGTATTCTTCATTGTGAACGACTTTTGCATAACTGGTAAACCATAAGAGACAGACAAAATTTTACTACACAAAAAATGTAGATCGCTTTAAAATACACAATTTATGTCATATACATTTTTGTTGAGTGAACCATTTTCGAGATATTGCTTGTTATTCCCTTAAATTTTTCAATACTTATTTTCTTAAATGGGAATTCGTTATTCATTTTTTTGTCTTGGATATGCAAAGAGTATCAATCTGTGGCAAAGAGAATGGTGCTGCACATAGCAACCAGCTATTAAGAGTAATGTCTATGCTTAAAGGCTACTGTATTGCTATATTGCCCTTGTAAATATATATTCCCCTCACATCTGCAAGATAGAGTCTGCAAATGTTTATCTCGATTAACATTAAGTAGATGGAGAATAAGCGTTTGTAAAAATAGTTTGAACAAGAGTAGAGAAAGTCATGTGAGTGTAACACATCAGATTTTTTACTGATCAGGTTACACGTTTCTATCTTATGATCCACTTCTCCGTGCAATAATGGAGCATGTATACGAGAGTAAGTCAATAACTTTCCACACATAATTGTTTAAATGTATTGTAACACCAATAGAAACTTACAATTACTTCATTTTTCAACGTAGTCCCCTTGCTCCTCAATGCACATGGTCCATCGTTGCACAAGCTTTCTGAAGCTCTCAGAAAAAAAGTTTTTCGGTTGAGTAGCAAGCCATGTATGCACCGCTTTCTTCACTTCTTGATCTGTGGTGAAGCAACGGCCCCTTAAGGCATTTTTGAGTGGATCAAAAGAGATATGGTTTGTCATTTCATCATCAGTCAATCTTCGGTTCTCTGAATCAGCATACGGATTTGCTCAATGTTGGTGTCACTAGTGGATATGGATGGGCGTCCTACTCCTACCTCGTCCTTCACAATTGTCCGAACATTTTTTAACTTTTCAATCCATTCGTACACATTTCGCCGGGGTAAACATTATCCCATATTGTCCGATAGATTTTAGCTCCTGGTACACCTTCAGATGACGAAAAATGGATAACCCCACGCTTTTCTTTGGTTCCAATGGTGAGTGGTGCAGCCTTATTTATTATGCAACAATACAACACTCACTGGAGTGATAACGGTCAAACGTTCCACAAGCGGAAACAAAAGAACAACATGTCGACGTGTGTGCGCACAAACCGATACAGCCAACTTTGAGGCAGTATTTTTAACACTTGAATAATTTCAGTAAAGTAGCGAGTCAACTAAAAATTTTAATACCCGTAGGAACGGCAATAATTATAGTTGCTCCTGTAAAATAAGCTGGTGTATCAACATCTATTCCCACTGTAAATATATTAAATTATATAATATGTAAATTCAATAACAGCCCGCCTTGAACCAATATGTATGTAATAATTCTTTAAATGTAACGGTCATTGCGTATGCTTATATTATTGTAAACATGTTCAATAATTTATAATAAAACAGAAGTATTTCTTATTGTGATGTTATCATATGATAATTTAAACTTGAGTCGTTATATGTTAATTCCCATCACATAGGCGCTAGATGTTAACTAAGCAGCGCTTTCGGGAGCTATGTTTCTCCCATCCTCAGCTAAGTCCGACTAATCGGCTCTTCCTCTCCCCTAACCCCAAGAAATGTTTCATTAGACGCTTCTTCTGCTCTCTATTGTGAAAAAATGGAAGATGGTAGTGTCGTTGCCATCTGCAGTGAAGGTTGGGAACTCATCTCTTTTCTTTGCTTCGTCTTGTAGTCTGATTGGTCTGCATTCTGTTGTGAAGAATTGGAAGCTCTTGGTATTGAATTTGTTGCCATTAATGGTGAAGCTTGGGAACTTCTATTTTCTCCCTTGTAGCCTGATGGATCAACTGCATCTCGTGTCGCATCTCTGGAAGATACTGAATCTAAATACCAAGTTTGGTGTTTTTCCGACTGTTCGTTTCTGAGTTATGTTGTTCATAGACCCAGACACACAGGCATGTTTCCAAAAATGCTTTATAAGCATTCAGTGTACCTCAAAACATGTATTTCCGGTGAAATCTCGGTATCGAATTTTTGGGTGGAATGCAATACTTCTCCTACTTACTATACGCAGTAGAGAAAGTAAAAAACACTGAAAGATGTGGAAAACATGAGAAAGGTTTGCCTACACTGTATGACTTAAATAATTGAACTTGGATATAAAGATATCTGACATAATTAAACGTTACATGAAGGAATCTGCCCTTATTGAAATCATTAAACCTTGTTTATTAAATTGTTTGAATTAGGTACAAACAATGGTGATGCTCAACTTCGATTATTGCCATTCCCTCCTAACAGATTTAAGATCTGATCTGTCACGTAAATTACAGCTAGCTCACAAAACATGTGTACTATATAACACCATTTCTCCACGAGTTGTCATGGTTCCATCTAGTTGACCGTAGAAACATTCATTGTATTTTGCTTCTATTTAAACTTATTCACACTTCTTCCCCTACATCCCTAGCTTCTCGCTTTATAAGTTTGTCCTCGTCTCACAACCTTCATACACGCTCAAAATCCTCATACTTTCAATACCACCTCATCGAACATCTTTACTCTCATCATCGTTTACTGTGACGGTTGCTAGGCTCTGGAATTCACTTCCACAAGATGTCAGTGGCTATCATACTTTATATGCTTTTCGTCACAGGTTGCAGATTTTAGTTAAAATATCTTATGTGTTACACTCACATGACTTTCTCTACTCTTGTACAAACTATTTTAAAAACGCTTATTCTCCATATGCTTCATGTTAATCGAGATGTTAATCTTATTGCTAATTTTCTTGTAGATGCAAGGGGAATTTCTAGGCTTTAAGCGATAGTCAAATATTTTAAGAGGTGGTTGCTATGTGGAGTATTCCATTCTCTTTGCATTACCAGGACAAAACATGAATAACGAATTCCCATTTGAGAAAATAAGTATTGAATAATTTAAGGGAATAACAAGCAATATCTCGAAAATGGTTTACTCATCAAAAAAAATATATGACATAAATTGTATATTTTAACGCGATCTACATTTTTTGTGTAGAAAAATTTTGTCAAACTCTTATGGTTTACCAGTTATGCAAAAGTCATTCACAATGAAGAATACTTTTGGAGACTTTCCCAGGAAACTCAAGATATACATTTTATTTGTCATGAAAATATCTTAAACATATGACATTTTAATCATAATCGTTAGAGCTATTTTTGAGAAAATTAAAATTTTCGAAAAATGTTCCATGTAAAGTGTAATCTGGGATGGGGGGATTTTCTTGAAAACCTTCGTGTCGCATCTCTGGAAGATACTGAACCTAAATTCCAAGTTTGGTGTTTATGTTTATCCGACTGTTCGTTTCTGAGTTATGCTGTTCACAGACACACACACACACACACACACACACACGGACATGTTACCAAAAATGCTTTTTTTTATTCAGGGGGTCTCAAAACATATATTCCCGTTGAAATATGGTATCCAATTTTTGGGTGGAATACAATACTTCCCCTACTTACTATACGTAGTAGAGAAAGTAATAATTAACTTAGAAGAAATATCATTTTCATTGTATATATAGTGTATGTATGCCATATGTTTAAGGAATTTATTTCTACTAACTTAGTTTCTTTATATTTTCTATTAACTTAACTTTACTATTCCTCTATATTTATGTTATTTCTGTCTTTTGTTCCTTTAGATTTTATCTGTGTACCATCAATGTGATCGGAATATTGTATTCAGGATTGTGTGGTACCAACATAAAGCTGTTCGCAGCTACAGAGTATGCGATATACTCCGGGTATGACTAGAGTCTTGTTTATCTTTCTACAAACAAGAACTACAAAACGTAGTATCAATACAAAAATAAAGGAGCAAAAAGCCTGCTGCAGACTAGGGCAAACAGAGAAGTCTGCAGTAGCAGAACACGCACTATTACAAGACCGAGATATCAAATTTCACGAGATAGAAGTGCTCAACAAAACACCTTATTATCATGCCAGGCTATATAAATCTTTAAACACCGCAACAACTTTCATAAAAATATAAGAATTAACCCGATTACATAAAGCTTGGTTACCGGCATTGAAAAAACTGCATACAAAACCACAAAAACACACCCGCTCTAATTGTCAAATTCCAGCCTAGTAGCGCAATGATTAGCCGTTATTCAATCAAACACAGTGCGGCTTGTACTGTCCCTGCTACAGAGTGAGTCAAAAGACAACGAACCGAATGCGCGGTGTTTTTCCTGTCCGCGTCCTCGGCGCTCGTTCCCTTCCCCGCTATTATAGAAAGGCGCGGATGAAACCATACACATTATTATAACTACTTTTAAAGGCTTTACTTACCAACTTTATGAAAGTAGATGCTGAAACTGGCCACCATCGTTGTCCAAACAAAACATCCGTCAGGAAATTGCCAGCATTTCTCAACGTGAACTACGGCGAGTGATGGATAGCTTCCTAAAGAGGTGCCAAAAATGTATGGTCAACGACGGTGGCCAGTTTCAGCATCTCCTTTCATAAAATTGGTAAGTAAAGTCTTTAAACGTAGTTTTAAAAATGTTGCATCGTTTCATCCGGGATCTTCTATGATAGCGGCAGACGGCAACGAGCGCCGAGGAAGCGGACAGGAAAAACAACGCACAGCCAGTTCGTAGTTTCTTGGCTCACTCTGTATAAATACAGGCCGGTTACTGAATGAGTAGTGAGGTGATACAAGTCGTCCAGTGTGTCCTCTGAAGATGCCCGTCGGAATGTTGGGTGAAACATCAGGCGATGTTTTATCATTTAGACCACAGCCAAAAAGCTCGGTTTGTTTTACGAATTTTAACAGTAATTCTTATAACAGCGAAATATATTTTTTCAATACACTATAATAATTATTATACGTAAGTATTTATGTCCATTAAATACAACAATTACATCTATTTTAATGTAATGAAGTATAAAAGTTAAAATCAACTAAAACTATGTACGTCTCAAAATTTAGTGTAGATACGGTATGAGGCAGTATTTTTAACACTTAAATGATTTCTGTCAAATTATATAATATAATAACAGCCCGTCTTAAAGCAATATGTGTATAATATAATATATAAAATGCATGTATTAATGCATTGTAGTCAATTACAATGCAGTCATTGTATTAATGTTTATATTATTATGCACGTGTTCAATAATGTTATGTGAATGTTTTACGTAATTTAATAATGTAGGAGCTGTGCGAATAACAGGTTAAAAGTTGCTAACAATGAGGTAACCTTGAGGCAATAATGAGTAAGAAAGCTTAATAATGCTACTAGTCATTATTGGAGCAACAATAATGTAAATTTAGAGACAGATTATAAATAGCCAATCAACAACCAGAAAAAAGCTTAAGTTAAATGAAAGTATTCCATTGGAGTAGGATTAGCCAATCAGAAAATGAAATAGGGAAAATTGTACAAATTCAGAGGTCAGTTGCCAGTAGACAGCGTTACTAACCGGACGCGAGACACGTCCTCGAGAAGTTTAATACGTATCGAGTGTGAGAAAAAAAAATAGTTTACGCGTAAAAAATGCTAGTAATTAATAAATAATCTCACAGCTCTCTCTATAGCAGTGAAGTGTTATTTTAATCGCTTAAAGAATTAATAAATGGGGTGAAGTACAATTTTAATCTGTGTAAGCCTACATTCTTAGCCGCACTACTCCTTGCAAATAAAACCATGACTCTAAAATAATACTGACGCAGCCGAGGCAAACATTAATATATAATATTTAAAGAAACAATCACATTACAAAGTTAATATTTTTAAACTTGGGGCGTAGGCTACCGGAAACTTTTTACCATATATGCGGTTGCAGCTACTTCAAGTGTTCGGCTCCCCAACAGTCGAAATACAATACAACACCACCATAAAATTAACCTTCTTCAGGTGAGACTACACCACTGGCCATGAATATCATTCTGTAGAACCTATTCTTAGAAAAATAAGACAGCTTTACAGCCATCTCACGTTAAACGTGTCAATTACCTTATCTCAAATGTGAGTGCTTTACTTGCTTTTGGGATTCCACACGCAGCACCTGTAGGTGGCCTTACAAAAGTCATTATTCATCCTTATTTGCCGCCGGAAGTATTCTATATTAATATCCATTGTTTCCCTTTCTGCGACACTACAAAATAAAGTTAGAAGCGAAGAAGACAAACACAATCTTAGATATACCAGACAGCCTGATAACAATGAAGGGGTATTGTTTCATAGTTGCAGTTCTGCTCGTTCTCGCCATCGCAACCGAGGTTGCGCTTGGTGACTGTCCTTCCAGAAGATATAAAGGACCTTGTGCAGTTTGGGACAACGATACTTGTCGCCGAGTGTGCAAAGAAGAAAAACGCAAGAGTGGCCATTGCAGCCCTAGTCTCAAATGTTGGTGCGAGGGATGTTAAGGTGAAATGTGTAATATCATTCCATAATAAAATCTGATTTAAATTGTATTTGGTGTAACTCACTCAATGAAAACCAAAACCTCTAATGTAAGAGTTAAATGCTCTAATTCGCCCAGGAAGAAGAACTCTGTACATTACCGTCTCACCAGTTTACAAGACTGCATGTTATGCAGTTTAATTTATCACTAAACGTTTGTAATTCAGTAAGTATGAGTGCTAGAAATATTTTTACCTTCTCTGCTACGTATACTAAGTAAGGGAAGTATTGCATTCCACCCAAAAGTTCTATACCGAGATTTCACAGGAAATACATGTTTTGAGGTGCACTGAATGCATATAAAGCATTTTTGGAAACTTGTCCGTGTGTGTGTCTGTGAACAGCATAACACAAAAACGAAAAGTCGGATAAACACCAAACTTGGTATTTAGGTTCAATATGTTCCAAGGATACGTCACGAACGTTTTCAAGAAAATCCCCAAACCCAAACTACCCCTTACATTGAACATGTTTCGAAAATTTTTATTTTCTCAAAAACGATAGTAACGATTTTGATTAAGGTATCATATTTTTAAGACATTTTATGGCAAATAAAACGTATATCTCGAATTTTCTGGGAATGTCTCCGAAAGTATTCTTCATTGTGAACGACTTTTGCATAACTAGTAAACCATAAGAGATAGACAAAATTTTACTACACAAAAAATGTAGATGGCGTTAAAATACACAATTTATGTCATATACATGTTTTTAGTTGAGTGAACCATTTTCGAGATATTGCTTGTATTCCCTTAAATTTTTCAATACTGATACTTTTTCTCAAATTCGTTATTCATTTTACTATGTCCTGGATATGCAAACAGAATGGAATGCGCCACATGGCAACCAGCGCTTAAAGGATTTGACTATCACTTAAAACCTACCATATTCCCCTTGCATCTACAAGAAAATTAGCAATAAGATTAACATCTCGATATCTTGATTAACTTGAAGCATATGGAAAATAAGCGTTTGTAATAATAGTTTGTACAAGAGTAGAGAAAGTCATGTGAGTGTAACACATAAGATTTTTTATGCCCTGGACATGCAAAGAGAATGGAATGCTCCACATACTTGACTATCGCTTAAAGCCTACCATATTCCCCTTGTAGCTACAAGAAAATTAGCAGTAAGATTAACATCTCGATTAACATAAGCATATGGAGAATAAGTGTTTGTGAAAATAGTTTGTACAAGAGTAGAGAAAGTCATGTGAGTGTAACACATCAGATTTATTTTGTCCTGGCAATGCAAAGAGAATGGAATACTCCACAAAGAGACCAGCTCTTAAAATATTTGACTATAGCTTACAGCCTACCAATTCTCCTTGCATCTACAAGAAAATTAGCAATAAGATTAACATCTCGATATCTCAATTAACATGAAGCATATGGAGAATAAGTGTTTGTAAAAATAGTTTGTACAAGAGTAAAGAAAGTCATGTGAGAGTAACACATCGGATTTTTTTTATGTTCTTGACATGCGAAGAGAATTACATTTTACACATAGCGACCAGTTCTAAAAATATTTGACTATCGCTTAAGGTGTACTATGTTCCCCTGATATTGTATTTGCAAGGGCAATACAGAAATACAGTAGCCTTTAAGCATAGACATATCTCTGAATAGCTGGTTGCTATGTGCAGCACCATTCTCTTTTCCACAGATTAATACTCTTTGCATATCCAATATTTTTTTGGATTCAGTGGGCCTCAAAACATGTATTTCCAGTGAAATCTCCGTATAGAATTTTTGATTGGAATACAATACTTCCCCTACTTACTATACGTAGTAGAGAATGTAAAAATCCCTAATATTCACCAACAGTTTTCACTACAACACATTTTGATATGTATTTACTTAGGAAATACACTTTTCAAAATACTCCTCTTTTATAATGTATAACGCGATTACTCAAAATAAGTTTACAAATAGTTTCTTTCAATATCTGTAGTGAATTAAACTTAAGAAAACAGTAGATGCCCAATGGGCTTATACTTTGTGTGCATACATTCTCCGTTCTAGGACAATATTATGTCTAAATCCGTGTTATGTATATAACGTAGAAACATATACTTTTGGTAAAACGTGTCTGTAGCAGGTATTATATAAAACTATTCATTTATATTACTGAATTTGCTACTAAAACCAGTAGGTTTACGACATAGGTATTGAAGAGTTATATTGTTGTAGTTTCAGCCCCACGTATGGAAGTCAATTTGAAGTAGTTGGTTTGTTACGCGATTTGCATCACGCTTTGGGCGTCAATTAGAAATAGAATATTACCTTTACGTTGTTTGCCCTACGTATGGTGCCAATTTGAAGTAGTTATATTGTTGTAGGAGTTGTATTTGCCCCACGTATGGAAAGTCAGTTTGAAGATGATGTACTGAAGGAGTTGTATTATATTTAAACTGTTGGGGAGCTGAACTACCTTGTATTCACTCTTAGGTTGATCCGCGTCAAAACAAACCCCAGGTGACCAGTGCACCGCTATAATGTATCCTTCCGCCATTCGCACTAGAAATACTGTCACACTTTCAGACCAAGTGGCCAGTACAAGCGCCACGTAATGCCAAAAAGAACAGAGTCCTTATTTCGACAGCTGAAACGGTGACTAGCATATTCTGTTAAGGTTTACAGGTGATAAGATTATAGTTGTAACAAAATAAACGTTTACACATATAACAATAGTTAATTTTAGAAGAAATGAGCGAAAAATAAAGTAACAGGTATGCGTAACTTAATTTATTCGCGCTCTGGAAGCGGCACTTTATTAACTGTTGGCGGCTCATTTTAAAAAAGAAATTGTGCACTGCTATGCGAATTGCATTCTTCTCAAAACCACTACATTGTTTCATCGCGTATTTCATATGCTTTCTTGTTTTTTTTTCCGGATGTAACCACTTTTGCCGTTTCAGATTTTTCTTCATAAGCACTGTTTATACTTGTACTCGAAACACCGGTGAACTTAATAGTTGATTTCACCATTTCTTTCGCGGAAAGTGTTGGATATTTCTCACATAACTTATAATAAAGATTCAACACTATTGTTTTTCACCACTAGTCACTGATTTGGGCGGGTAATGCTTTAGATAATTCGACGAAAACACAGGAGCAAATTCACCGTCCTCCATGATACTAAACACAACTGCTGGATTCTGGTTGTAAACAATATTCTGCGCCTAGGCGGATGTCAGGTGACTCATACGAATTGCATCATGGGACTTGTAGCTCTGTTTTACAGTATAAATCAGCGTTAAATAAAACCTTAGGTATTTGTATAGAATATTATACTATTTAAGAATAAATTGATTCTAAAATTCAGATTATTAGCATGGGACTACTTTCCTGCGCGCATGGCTACCGTGTTGTACCACGGTCACTGACTACGTGGTTTGTTTTGCCGCGGATCAACCTGAGTGAATACAGTATAGTAGTAAATGCAACCGCACGTATAGTAAACAGTGTCCGGTAGCCTTCGCCCCAAATATACTTTCAGGTGGCCTTTGCCCCAAGTTTAAAAAAAAATATTAACTTTCTAATTAAACTGTTTCTTTAAGTATTATATATTTATGTTTCCCTCGGCTGCGTAAGTATTATTGTTAGAGACACGTTTCTCTTAGAAGGGTTGTGATGCGACAAGAATGTAGGCTTACACAGATTATAATTTTACTTCACTCCTTTTATTAATACTTGATACGATTTAAATAACACTTCACTGATAGAGAGCTGTGACATTTTTTATAATTACTTGTACTTTTTTAACACGTAAAACTATTTTTCGTCTCGCACGAATACATATTGAATTTCTTGAGGACACTTTTTGCTTTTGGTTAGGAACACTGTTTGCAGGCAACTGACTTCTAGATTTGTAAATGTTGCTATATTTCAGTTTCTGATTGTCTAATCCTACTCCAATAGAATACCTTCATTTAACTAAAGCATTTTCTGGTTGTTAATTGGATATTTTATAAACTGTCACTAAAATTACATTATTGTTGCTCCAAAAATGACTAGTAGCATTATTAAACATTCTTACTCATTATTGCCTCAAGGTTACCTCAAGGTTACCTCATTGTTACCTCATTATTAGCAACTTTTAACTTATTATTCTCACAGCTCCTACATTATTAAATTACATAATATATTCAAATAACATTATTACACATGGATACAATAATATAAGCATACGAAATGACTGTTACATACATTTTACAAATTATTG
Source organism: Deroplatys truncata (assembly GCA_030765065.1). Taxonomy (NCBI): domain Eukaryota; kingdom Metazoa; phylum Arthropoda; class Insecta; order Mantodea; family Mantidae; genus Deroplatys; species Deroplatys truncata. The sequence continues at coordinate 66,631,467 of CM060979.1, forward strand.
CATGTACATATTGCTTCAAGGCGAGCTGTTATTGAATTTACATACTATATCACTTGGCTGAAATCATTTAAGTGTTAACAATACTGCTTCAGTATTAAATAAACTTCCATGAATGCCACATCTTCGCTTTCAAGTTGTACAGTTATTTCCAACAGCTCACACGAACGCAATAGAGTGTGACGTTCATTTTCTGAGTGCCTGTGAGTTATAAAATGAAAGCAAAAAAATCTGATGTGTTACCCTCACAATGACTTTCTCTACTCTTGTACAAACTATTTTTACAAACTCTTATTCTCCATATACTTCATGTTAATCGAGATATCGAGATGTTAATCTTATTGCTAATTTTCTTTTAGATGCAAGGGGAGTTGGTAGGCTTTAAGCGATAGTCAAATATTTTAAGAGCTGGTTGCTATGTGGAGTATTCCATTCTCTTTGCATTACCAGGACAAAAAAAAAAATGAATAACGAATTAACATTTGAGAAAAAGTATAAGTATTGGACAATTTAAGGAAATAACAAGCAAAATCTCGAAAATGATTCTCTCAACAAAAATACACATATATTGTGTATTTTAACGCGATCTACATTTTTGTGTAGTAAAACTTTGTCTATCTCATATGGTTTACCAGATATGCAAAAGTCGTTCAGAATGAAGAATTCTTTTGGAGACATTCCCAGAAAATTCAAGATATACATTTTATTTGCCATGAAAGTATCTTAAGTACCTATATGATATTTTAATCAAAATCGTAATAGCCATTTCTTAGAAAATTAAAATTTCCGAAAAATGTTCCATGTAAAGTGTAATCTGGGGTGGGGGATTTTCTTGAAAACCTTCGTGTCGCATCTGTGGAAAATTCTGAACCTAAATACCAAGTTTGGTTTTTATCCGACTGTTCGTTTCTGAGTTAAGCTGTTCACAGACACACACACGGACATGTGACCAAAAATGCTTTTTATGGATTCAGGGGGTCTTAAAACATATATTTCCGGTGAAATCTCGGTGTCGAATTTTTGGGTGGAATATAATACTTCCCCTACTTACTATACGTAGTGGAGAAAGAAAACTTCAAAGGCTATTCCCATAAAATTCAAGATTTTATTTTATTTGTAATGCAAATATCTTAAACATATGGTATATTTTAATCAAAACTGTTAGAGCCATTTTTGAGAAAATAAAAAAATAATGAAAATGTTTCCATATAAAGGGTAGTTTAGCGTGTGGAGATTTCATTGAAAATCTTCGTGCTGAACCCTTGGAATGTGAAATGCCAAGTTTGCAATATATTTTTTTCAGAGAGCCCCAAAATTTGTATTTCCAATGAAATTTCGTTACCGAATTTTTAGGTGGTAAGCAATACTTTCTCCACTTCCTATAGGTAAATGGTAGAGAATGTATTAAAAAATGCCGTTAAAGACCATTTGTTGTCATTTTAAGTACATGCACTATGTAATACGACCATGTAATGGACTCCAGATTTACATTTTTTTAGTCCAAGACTTAAAGGGACAAAATCTAAAAAATCAATTAAGATTTACTTTACAAGTCTGATAGAAAATTATTTTTTGTCACTATCGCAATTAGTCACTGGCACAGTCCACTGCTTTAACAGCCTCACCTTTTAAAATTTATATTAAAGAAAGTCAAAACATTTCCTTAACATATTATTATACACCTTGAGGCCAAAAGGTTTGCAGCTAAAATATTAAATTTAGTTACCTCGGCGCACACATTGAGAGACGTAGACATGAGCAACCAGAAAGGTACCAAGAACTTGCTGCACAAAACTAAAGCGGGGGTGGAATACTTTTAAATAATTACATTTGAATTCAAATTATGCTCAGGTTTATTATAAATCAAGGTGATCTACATGGTACACAAAGGTTACACGCAAAACACTGGTGGAGATGCGCCACGCAAACACACCCATCACACATACACCCGTTTCCCTACGAAGATTTACATTAGAGTGACGCTACTCTAGCTACAACTAGACCCACGCTATAACACACGCACAAAGCTATTACCACAATTGCCTTCACCCCCAACTAGGAAATGGAATGGCCGCGCCAGACTATAATTAACACACAAACACAACAATTAGCTCAACAATATTATATACAGCAATAATGTGTCCGACGCGACAATACACACACATACACATGCACATACATTACATCACTCCACTTTAAAATGAATGTAATAGAACATACATTTAATAAAATCATCATATTCAATTAGTTGCAACTGAGAAGCAACTGGAAGCAAATCTCTGCACGAATCCAAAAGGTGAAATTTTCCCATCCAGTAGGCTTGGCCTATGGAAAGCTGCCTTATCTATACGTTTTGGATGGGAATTCTGTACTTCGTTCCATGTATTAGTTATGCTAATAGCACCCCTGAAGCTATGAATTTTTTCATAGCACTGTAACATGCACAGCGTCGTACTTACTTTAGTAAATAAGGGAAGTATTGTGTTCCACCGAAAACTTCGATGTCGAGATTTTACCGGAAATGCATGTTTCGAGGCCGCCTAAACTTACAAAAAGCATTTCTAGAAAAAAAAATCTGATGTGTTACATTCACATGACTTTCTCTACTCTTGTACAAACTATTTATACAAATGCTTATTCTCCATCTACTTCATGTTAATCGAGCTAAATCGAGTCTATCTTATTGCTAATTTTCTTGTAGATGTAAGGGGAATATATATTTACAAGGGCAATATAGAAATACAGTAGCCTTTAAGCACATACATATCTCTTAATAACTGGTTGCTACGTGCAGCACCATTCCCTTTCCCACAGATTAATACTCTTTGCATATCCAAGACAAAAAAATGAATAACGAATTCCCATTTGCAAAAATAAGTATTGAAAAATTTAAGGGAATAACAAGCAATATCTCGAAAATGGTTCACTCAACAAAAAAATGTATATGACATAAATTGTGTATTTTAACGCGATCTACATTTTCGTGTAGTAAAATTTTGTCTATCTCTTATGGTTTACCAGTTATGCAAAAGTCGTTCACAATGAAGAATACTTTTGGAGACATTCCCAGGAAATTCAAGATATACATTTTATTTGTCATAAAAATATCTTAAACATATGATATTTTAATCAAAATCGTTAGAGCCATTTTTGAGAAAATTAAAATTTTCGAAAAATCTTCCATGTAAAGCGTACTCTGGGGTGGGGGGATTATTCTTGAAAACCTTCGTGTCGCATCCTTGGAAAATACTGAACCTAAATACCAAGTTGGTGTTTATCCGACTGTCGTTTTTGAGTTATGCTGTTCACAGGCACACACACAGTCACAAATACAGACACACACACGGACATGTTTCCAAAAATGATTTTTCTGGATTCAGGGGGTCTCAAAGTATATATTTCCGTATTTTTTGAGTGGAATACGATACTTCTCCTACTTACTATACGTAGTAGAGAAAGTAAAAAATTTAGCCTTCGTTAAAGAGACCTTGCCTTCTTCTTCTTCTTCTTCTTCTTCTTCTTATTTTTTTGAGCTAGATATCTCCGAGATATTCCTTGTAATTTGTTTGCATTTTAAAATACCTATATTTTTCTCAAATGGGAGATCATTATTAGCTTTCTCTCTCCCTCTCTCTCGACCATGCAAAGATAAGGGAATTTCAAAGTCTTTACCTATATAGCGACCCCCCTCTTAAAATTTTTTACTACGCTTAAAGCCTACTGTATTCCCCTAATGCCATTGTACTTACAAAGAAATATCACAATTTCTACAAATCTTTATCTCGATTAACATGTGGTAGTTAGAAGAATAAGGTATTTTTAAGAGTAGTTTGTACAAGAGTGAGAAGAGAAAGTCATGTAAGTGAAACATATCAGGTTTTTCATCGGGGAATTCTTAGGAATAAACGGCAGAAGTACAACGAATTCGAGAAAGAAATAAAGATTTCTTTCAATGATTTTGGAAAGAGGCTATTTTACATTTTTAGGAACTAAAGAGGCATCTAGGTGCTTTTTAGATTTAATAGAATTCACACTTTATGATCTAAAGAAAATGAAATAAAAAATAAACAATAGAAGAATAAAGTATTTGTAAGAGTAGTTTGTACATGTGTGAGTAGAGAAAGTCATGTAAGTGCAACATCTCAGGTTTTTCATCGGGGAATTCTTAGGAACAAACCGCAGAAATATAAGGAATTCAAGAAAGAAATAAAAATTTCTTTCAGTGATTTTGGAAAGAGCCTATTTCAGATTATAGGAGCTAAAAAGGCATCTAGGTATTTTTTAGGTTTAATAGAATTCACGCTTTATGATCTAAAGAGAATGAGATAAAAAATTCTGATGTGTTGTACTCACATGACTTTCCCTACTCTTTTACAAACTATTTTTACAAACGCGTATTCTCCATCCACTTCATGTTAATAGAGATAAACGTCTCTTAATGCTATTTTTCTTGTAGGTGCCTGGAAAATCTAATAGGATTTAAGTGATAGTGAAATCTTTTAAAATTCCATTCTCTTTGAATTTCCAGGACATAAAAACACGAATAACGAATTTTTATTTTAGAAAAAGTATTGAGAAGTTCAAACAAATAACAAGGAGTATCTTGGAAATGGTTCACTGGACAAAAAAAAAAGATGTAAACGACATAAATGGTGTGTTTTAATGAGATGTAAATTTTTTGTGTAAAATTTTGTCTATCTCTTACGGTTTACCAGTTATGCGAAAGTCATTCAGAATGAAGAGGGCTTTTGGGGAAATTCCTAAAAAATTCAGGACATACGTTTCATTTTCCATGAAAATATCTTAAACAAAAGATATTTTAATCAAAGTCAGAGCCATTTTTGAGAAAATAAGAAATTTCGTAAACTGTTCTATGTGAATGGTAGTCTGGGGTGGGGAATTTTCTTGAAAATCTTCGCGTCGCATCCTTGGAAAATGCTAAACTCAAATATCAAGTTTGGTATTTGTCCGACTTTTCGTTTTTGAGTTATGCTTTTCACAGACAGACACACTCACACGTACATGTTTCCAAAAATGCTATATTTTGATTCAGAACGCCTCAAAACATGTATTTCCGGTAAAATTTCGGTATCGATTTTCTGTTGGAATCCAATACTTCCCCTCCTTACTATACATAGTAGAGAAAGTACAAATTGTATCAACATTTTAATGTTTAAAGTGTAAGGAAACAAATGGGTTAAAATCTATAAATCCGGGCCTTATTGTAACGAATATGAATGAACGAGGCACCAAGTAATTTTTCACTATGCAGATCTTCACATAGCAACATAGAATTACTTTTTTCTCTTTATCCGGAGGAATTACCCCTTTAAAACAGTGCTCTCACACCGTTTCTCTCATGCATACTTCCTGATATCTGCCGGAATATGTGTGGATTGCATTTATCAGCATTTAACTGTACTCCAGTTCAATGAAACGAGAGCATTTATAGCATTCTTGTTCCAGAAATATTCATAGTTGTATTACTTTCTCTACTACGTATAGTAAGTAGGGGAAGCATTGTATTCCACCCAAAAATTCGATACCGAGATTTCACTGGAAATACATTTTTTGAGACACCCTGAATCCAAAAAAAAGCATTTTTGGAAACATGTCCGTGTGTCTGTGTGTGTGTGTGTGTTTGTCTGTCTGTGAACAGCATAACTCAGAAACGAACAGTCGGATAACACCAAACTTGGTATTTAGGTTCAGTATCTTTCGGAGATGCGACACGAAGGTTTTCAAGAAAATCCCCCCACCCCAGATTACCGTTTACTTGGGACATTTTTCGAAAATTTTGATTGTCTAAAAATAGCTCTAACGATTTTGATTAAAACATCATATGTTTAAGATATTTTTATGACAAATGAAATGTATACCTCGAATTTTCTGGAAATGTCTCCAAAAGTATTCTTCATTGTGAACGAATTATGCATATCTGGTAAACCATAAGAGATAGACAAAATTTTACGACACAAAAAATGTAGATCGCATTAAGATATACAATTTATGTCATACACATTTTTTTTGTTAAGTGAACCATTTTCGAGATATTGCTTGTTATTCCCTTAAATTTTCCAATATTTATACTTTTTCCCAAATTCGTTACTCATTTTATTTTTGTCCTGGTAATGCAAAGAGAATGGAATACTCCACAGAGCAACCAGCTTTTGAAATATTTGACTGCAGCTTAAAGCCTACCCATTCCCCTTGCATCTACAAGAAAATTAGCAATAAGATTAACATCTCGATATCTCCATTAACATGAAGCATTTGGAGAATAAGCGTTTGTGAAAATAGTTTGTACAAGAGTAGAGAAAGTTATGTTAGTGTAACACATCAGATTTTTTTAAGATGTTTTTCTCACTATAGTATTTTATTCCAATTTAAAGCTCTGCTGTTTCAGATATATAGTGCCTAATGTAAACACAAACTGGTAGGGAAATTCCAAGGCGCTACTACTGATGAAACCAATTTGTTGCCTCCGCCTTATGCACGTTAACTGAATAACTAATGATAGGACAGGGACTCCACCACGTATATCCCCTTCTCAGAAACGTAACTGTTTTGCCTTGTTGATGCCTCATTATGCATGGCATATTCAGGTGACCTTCATAAAGAACTCGTCAATTTCCTTGTTTATGTAAATGAATGTTGTTTTATATTATGTTTTCGTTCTTTGAGCTTTCTTCGGCATTCCAAAACAAAGTTCTAAGCAAAGACGACAACTGCCTTAATTTAACTGCGGTTAACGATTGCTTGTTGTCATGATAATTATTTAGATAATTATTTCTGAATCGAGAAGTATTTATTATTTAATGACTACAAGCATGAGTTTTGAAAGCCCAATTACTTCTATCTTTACGTAAGAAAAATTACAAGTAAGAGAGGGCTTTGATAAGATTATTTAAATACAAGATAATCACTAAAGTGGCTTCCCTGTTTCATCTTGTATCTCATCTTTTAAAATTTGAGTTCGCAGATCACCAAATTTCGCCATTTTTACGGTTTGTAACAACCATCATAGTAAACAGGAAAATGCATGAGAATAGGCTTCCTAGATGCCTACTCGAATCGAATCAGAGATTATAGGAATACAAAAAATTCTGATGTATTGCATTCATATGACTTTCTCTACCCTTGTACAAATTATTTTTACGAACGCTTATTCTCCATCTACCACAACTTAATCGAGATATCGAGATGTTAATTTTGTTACTAATTTTCTTGTAGGTGCAAAGGAAATATGATAGAATTTAAGCGATAATCAAGTCTTTTAAGAGTTTGTGGCTGTATGGAGCATTCCATTCTCTTTGAATGTCCAGGACATAAAATATAAATAAACATCTGATGTGTTACAATCACATGACTTTCTCTACTTTTGTACAAACTATTTTTACAAACGCCTATTCTCCATACACTACATGTTAATTGAGATATCGAGATGTCTATCTCATTGCTAATTTTCTTGTAGATGCAAGGAGAATATGGTAGGTTATAAGTGATAGTCAAATCCTTTAAGCGCTGGTTGCCATGTGGCGCATTCCCTTCTCTTTACATGTCCAGGACATAAAAAAATGAATAACGAATTTGAGAAAAAGTAGAAGTATTGGAAAATTTAAGGGAATAACAATCAATATCTCGAAAATGGTTCACTCAACAAAAAAAATCTGATGTGTTACACTCACATGACTTTCTCTACTCGTGTACAGTCTAATTTTACACACGCCTATTCTCCATATGCTTCATGTTAATCGAGATATCGAGATGTCAATCGTATTGGTAATTTTCTTGTAGATGCAAGGGAAATATGGTAGCCTTTAAGCGATAGTCAAATATTTTAACGCTGGTTGCTATGTGGCGCATTCCATTCTCTTTGCATGTCCAGGACAAAAAAAATGAACAACGAATTTGAGAAAAAGTGTAAGTATTGGAAAATTTAAGGAAATAACAAGCAATATCTCGAAAACGGTTCACTCAACAAAAGAAATGTATATGACATAAGTTGTGTATTTTAACGCGATCTACATTTTTTGTGTAGTAAAATTTTGTCTATCTCTTATGGTTTACCAGTTATACAAAAGTCGTTCTCAATGAAGAATACTTTTGGAGACTTTCCCAGAAAATTGGAGATATACATTTCATTTCTCATGACATTGTCTTAAACATATGATATTTTCATCAAAATCGTTATAGCCATTTTTGAGAAAATTAAACTTTTCGAAAAATCTTCCATGTAAAGGGTAGTCTGGGGTGGAGGGATTTTCTTGAAAACCTTCGTGTCGCATCTCTGAAAGATACTGAACCTAAATACCAAGTTTGGTGCGTATCCGACTGTTCGTTTTTGAGTTATGCTGTTCACAGACACACAGACACACACACACACACACACACAGACACACACACGGACATGTTTCCAAAAATGCTTTTTTTTGGATTCAGGAGGTCTCAAAACATGTATTTCCGGTGAAATCTCGGTATCGAATTTTTGGGTGGAATGCAATACTTCCCCTACTTACTATACGTAGTAGAAAAAGTAAAAATGTATATGACATAAATTGTGTATTTTAACACGATCTGCATTTTTTGTGTAGTAGCATTTTGTCTATCTCTTATGGTTTACCGGTTATGCAAAAGTCGTTTACAATGAAGAATACTTTTGGAGACATTCCCAGAAAATTCGAGATATACATTTCATTTGTCATGAACATATCTTAAACATATGACATTTTAATCAAAATCGTTAGAGCCATTTTTTAGAAAATTAAAATTTTCGAAAAATGTTCCATGTAAAGCGTAATCTGGGGTGGGGGGATTTTCTTGAAAACCTTTCCTGGAAGCTACTGAACCTAAATACCAAGTTTGGTGTTTATCCGACTGTTCGTTTCTGAGTTATACTGTTCACAGACACACAGACACGCACACACACGGACATGTTTCTAAAAATGCTTTTTTTGGATTCAGGGGGTTTCAAAACATATATTTCCGGTGAAATCTCGGTATCGAATTTTTGGGTGGAATACAATACTACTTACTATACGTAGTAGAGAAAGTAAAAAATAAAAAAATACGAATAATGAATTCTCATTTGAGAAAAAGTATAAGTAATGGAAAATTCAAACAAATAATAAAGAATATCTTGAAAATGGTTCATTAGACAAAAAAGAATTTTTGTATGATATAAATTATGCGCTTTAACGTGATTTACACTTATTGTGTAGTAAAAGTCATATCTTATGGTTTACTAGTTATGCGAAAGTTTTTTTTCAAAATGAAGAGGACTTCTGGGATCATTCTCAGAAAATTGAAGATACTCCTACATTTTATTTGCCATTAAAATATCTTAAACACGTGATATTTTATTCAAAATCGTTTCAGCTTTTTTGAGAAAATCAAAAGTTTCGAAAAAATTTCCATGTAAACGACAGTCTGGGGTGGGGGGATTTTCTTGAAAATCTTCGTGTCACATTTCTGAATGATACTAAATTCAAATATGAAGTTTGGTATTTATTCAACTTTTCATTTTTGAGTTATGCTGTTCACACTCAGACACACACATGTTTCCAAAAATACTTTGTTCGGATTCAGGGCACCTCAAAACATGTATTTCCGTTGAAATCTCGGTATCGAATTTTTGGGTGGATTACAATACTTCCCTTACTTACGAGACATAGTAGAGAAAGTAAAAATGAATGTAAGAGAAACAACTATAAGTTATTACTTTTTGAGCACCATGCTTTAAAGCTATCGATTAATTAAATTCTGATTGGTAAATAAAGTATCAATGAAACCGTATGCTGGCTGAAAGGTGCTCGCGTGTAGTTATAATCTTAGATCTACAAGTATGAAACGTGTACAACACGTTAACAGTGAAGGGGAATTTTTTCAACTCTGGAGTTCTGCTCGTTCTCTCCATTGACACAGGCTGGCTTGGCAACTGCTTCCGAAAGATAAAAAGGACGCTGAGCATATTTTAATATTTTCAGGAATTTTCATCACAATAGGTTTAGAGTTCTCAAATGCTTTTACTACAAGGAACCTTATCTGTGAAAGCTCTAAAATTTGTTTGAATATTATTGGGAGTATTTCACGAATAAAATGAAATATGCCGCATAAATAATTCCGCAAATATTATAAGATGTGGAATTAATTGTTCTTCCACACAAGCTGTTGGGCGAGACTGGAAAGTGAAGCAGTATATTTGGGTAGTTAAATAAAATTATAATAATAGGGAGAATAAATACCAATAACAGTAAGGATAGTGTTAAATAAAACTGGAAAGCGAATGTTACTGTAAGTGGGAATAAGGGTTGAGAGAGACAGTGCCATCAGCGGCCGGAAACGGGTGGTTTTTCTCTCTTTTGCTATGTGTCCCGTTAGGTTGTTGGAACGCAGATGTGTAGAAAAGGGTCAATGTTCGCCAAAAGCCAGATAGCCTTAGGTCTCCAATGAAAGAAGCTAGAAATCAGGTGATAGTGGAATGGGGAGATATAGAACGTTTGAAACAGAGAAACAGAAAAGTTTAGAATGCACACTTGGCTGTGGTAGTTCCTGGGGGATGTTTGTTAGAAAATGTGTAGGAGAGTTTAGAATACACACTTGGCTGTGATAGTTCCTGGGGGATGTTTGTTAGAAAATGTGTAAGAGAGTTTAGAAGACAGACTTGGCCGTGGTGGCTCATTGGAGACGTTTGTTAGAAAATGTGTAGGAGAGTTTAGAATACACACTTGGCTATGATAGTTCCTGGGAGATGTTTGTTAGAAAATGTGTAAGAGAGTTTAGAAGACACACTTGGCCGTGGTGGCTCATTGGAGACGTTTGTTAGAAAATGTGTAGGAGAGTTTAGAATACACACTTGGCTGTGGTAGTTCCTGGGAGATGTTTGTTAGAAAATGTGTAAGAGAGTTTAGAAGACACACATGGCCGTGGTGGCTCATTGGAGACGTTTGTTAGAAAATGTGTAGGAAAGTTTAGAATACACACTTGGTCGTGGTAGTTCCTTGGAGATGGTTGTTAGAACATGTGTCGGCGGATGGGTGCGGTGATATGAAACGTAACAATAAGGAAAGGCGCGTGTGTGTCAAATGTTTAAACGGTGACGGTAAATAAACGAGCAGGAAAACAAACAGTCGTATTCACCACTAACCCGAGAACCAAGATCCATGCAAAGAACCCTGTGCTAGTACCGAACCCGGGACCATTCCTACAAATCCCGTACCGCAGAACTGACATACCACCGCAAACTGCCGCCCTAACGTGGGGCCCACAATCAACAAGAAGAAATACCACCGCAAAGGGTAGAATCAGACGAGTGAAAAACACAATGCCATAGCCGGGATTTGAACCACGGATCTTGCAGTCTTTGTCCGGTTACTCTAACCACTGAGTCACTGAGTTCTAATGTACCACAGTTCATTATCACACAATTCGTTTTTTAAAATGCTAATTATCCTATGCTTAATATATAGATACATGTGAATTTATAAATTTGAAACTAACTTAAATATCCATGCACAAGAAATAAGCACTTCCACTGACATTATAGCATTCATGATGCAGCTTATATGATATCCTGGCACTTAGCGAAGCTGAAGAATAACAAAAGCTGTCCCCATAAAAGTTTCTAACGCTCCCAAGCAATAAATTAATTTAAGTGTAGGACATGTTCTTATAAAGACGACTTACTTTGAGCGATTTAAGAAGATGCTGCCATTAAATTATTTTCTAAGTTTCATACAATATAATACAAACTGCTTTTTATCGATTGAAATTGCTAATACTGAATTAGCACAGAAAACAAAAGCACTTGCGAGAAAGTTTTCGATATTATCCTTATAAATTATATGTTTATCTTAATAAAACACGCCAGAAAACATTTATACTTATACTTTTGTTTTGTTTTATTTAGTAATTCTTACATTTTATGTTAATCACTCTTACTTTTGCACAATTGTTTGTTTTTTAAATTTTAGATTGCTTATATCAAAGAAGAGATTTAAAGCATACTGTTTATATAATTTAAATCTACATCTCTGTTTACTTCATGAAAATGTCTGCAGTAGATTTTCTAATTACTATGATAACTATCTGTTAAGGGGAGAGTTACGGAAAATAAGCAAACTATAGCTACATGCTTACAAACAAAGAAAAAAGAAAAATAACATAGAAGTGTTTGAGCTTTTGGCTTAACTTTACAGCATGTAATGCGACATTTTTTCTACGTCCAACCTTTGTGGCATATTTTTTCGAAGTACAGTTTCACATTTTTTGGTGTAATATGTATTTATAATTGTTTATTTTGATGCTTTTTTGTTGTAAAACGTTTTATTAACATAATTTAAGTCTTATAATTATTTATTTATTTATTTATTTACTGCACATGTAGCCATATAGAAGAATTCAGGGCAGCCAAATGGACTTTGAAAATCTCTTGCGTCAATTTCTACATTAGGATTGGAAATATATCTAACAGATAAAAGTGTAGAAAAAAACACAGTCAACTAAACTTAGTAGTAGCTCCCAAGAAAGTCCGATAATCCTAATTAATAATCTGTAAGTTAAAGTACTGCAGTGATATCCAATATTAGCAATTTCAATCGATAAAAAGCGCGCTTATTATTTAATCTCCTGTCTACCATAAAAGTGAATATCGAGGTTGTCGAGTATTGTAGTATACGAAACCTAGAAAATAATTTAGTGGCAGCATCTTCTTAAATCTGACATACTGATAGTTTAATTAATAATAATTAGCAGATTAGGTGCAACACAACTTTTCTACATTTTAAATTAAAACACACCACTTCTTATTGAGACAATATGGATATCTGATGTTCTTATGGTGAATGGCGACTGTTGTCCAGAAGCCTTGCAGTAACTTCTTTCGGTATTATCATTCATCTGAGAGGAAATAGATAAGCGATAGTTTTTGCTCTTAACTGATGTGTGTCGCGTTACTCGTAGCTTCTAAAACCTTACTGGTTTTGGTGTTCCTGAAGTTGAATATTTTATTTCATTAGCACGTGGATGCCGAGCATAGATGGTTCAAAATCTAGGGAGGATAGGAAATAATTCTGACTAAAGAAAAATTCCCATCTTCTAGCCGACAATCGAACATGGCACCTCCAGATTTGGAAGCTGCCATGCTAACTACCATACCACAGAGGAGTCAATATACAGGGCGATTTATGAAGAACTGACACATTTAATGCTTTAATTGTTTCAAAATAAGTTATGCTAGCGACAGTTTATTATACCTGAAACGCAGAGAAATTTTGGGAGATTTACCTCTATAACAAATGTTGAAAATGTCCTTCATCCTGCATAAGACACAAATCAACACGTTCCATGTTACTGGCCACTCGTTGGAGGACTGTTGTCAATAGCTTGAATCTCCTGTGTAATGTTTGCTTCAGATCGTCCAATGTATGGGGACTTGTGGCATAATCCCTGTCTTTTAAGTAACCCCATAGAATGAAGTCGGCGATGTCAAATCCGGAGATCTCGGTGGCCACAGGTTCTTGGAAATTATCCGGTCCTCAAAGAAACTTGCAATTAGTGTCTGAAACCAACGACAATAATTCAGTCTATCCTTATCTGGTTCCTGTAACAGCTGGACAACCGAAATCCTATACCGCTTTAGGCCTACATACACTTTTCACATCTCTCCAACACATTGGTAGCTGTATCCTGTCTCTTAATGATTTTTTGGGTGACTGATCCAGTTGTGCTCTTACGTCAACAATTACCGTGGGAAGCCTAAATGAACGAGTTTTGTCTTTTTCACTCACCAGAGATCCAGTTGTTTCCAATTTGTCTACCAGTACAGTATTGTGTTTCTTTGGGGAGGATTCCAAACACCAAATTCTTTCTGGTATGCCCTTTGAATAGCTGTAATTGAACCCGTAATCCAGTATTGCTTTACAAGGAAGAGTCGCTCATTTAATGTGTACTCCATTTTAACGTTGAATAAAACAAAAAAGTTACCGACAATAAAACTAACAATTATGAATAAAACATGAACATCTGTGTATCTAGTAATAGCAATCGAAACTCCAGAACATTCTGCTTAATTTGGTGCTAAAATTGGGACATTGAGTGAATTTCGAACAGAATAATTAAATAAAGAAATGTATCATTTCTTCATAAATCACCCTGTATAATTGATCAAAATTTAATATGAACTTCACACAGTAAATAGCATTAGACATTTTTACTTCCCTACTACCTACCTGTCAGTAGGTAGAGACCATCCAAAATTCCATATCAAGATTTCACCGGAAATACGCATTTTTAGGTTCACTGAACCGAAAAGTGTTTTAGGAAAGGTTCATGCGCAAGTACGTCTGATAACTGCATATATTAAAAATCTTGTGTTACACTCACACAACTATCTCTATCCACTATCGTTTATTTTTGCACAGCTTCTACAAAAAACTATTCTTACAAAACTTGTTTTTACTTTCTTTACCATGTACAAAGTAGGTAGAGAAGGTATTGCATTCCACTCAAAAATCGATTTCGAGATTTCACCAGCAATACATTTTGAGGTCCTCTGAATCCCCCCAAAAAAGCATTTTTAGAAAAACGTCCGTGTGTGTGTGAACAGCATAACTCAAAAACGAAAAGACGGATAAATATCAAACTTAGTATTTAGGTTCACTACCTTCCAAAGGATCGACATGAAGATTTTAAAGAAAATCCCTCACACCAAAGTACCCCTAACATGGGATATTTGTTTAAATCTTTTGTTTTCTAAAAACCTGGCAAATAAAATGTATACCTTGAATTTTCTGGAAATAGCCTGTGATGTCCTTTTCATTCGGAAGAAATTTTGTATAATCTGTATAGCTAGTAAATGTTAAGTAATAGACGCAAACGTACTTTAAGAAAATGTGGATCGCTTTAAAACACACAATTTATTCCAAATAAGTTGTTTTTTGTGTCATAAGTGATTTCTTAGATAACTGTTATTATGGTTCGAAATGTTCATTAATTGGCCATTCTCTTGAAGTCCTGTCAATATTCAGTTATTTCTCGTGATTGCATGGAAACAGTATGGAATTTTAAGACCAGCGTACAGCATCCAGTTCTTAAACATTTGGCTATCGCTGTTCCCTTTGTATCTATAACGAAATGTTTACTGTATCTATTTCTGCGAAGGTTTATTTGGATTAAATATAGAAAAATAACCTTTAGTAAGAATAGTTTGTGTACCCACTAATAAACGACAGAGGGTAGAGAAAGTTATGTAAATCTATCACACGAGATTTGCCTACTTTATGTTAATCGAAACAATGATTACACATTTCGTTGTAGGTTCAAGGGAGATAGAGGAAACTAAATCGAAAGCCAGATGTCGCTGTATGCTGTCTTGAAATTCCATACTCTTTCTAAGACCTATGTAAAAAAAAATTACTAAAATATTCAACACAATAATAATGAATATCTCGGAAATTGTTGATGCCACAAAAAAGGTATCTAAGTAAATTTAGTTTTAAACAGATCTACATCTTTTGTGTAGTAAGATCTTGTCTGCCTTTTATGGTTTACCCATCAAAAAAGAACCCATTCCTTTCGAAAGAAAAGACAAAAAATATGTTTTAAATGGCAATGTATATTTATTATTACATTTTTGGATTCTGCTCAGAAATCTGTCTATCAATATGAATTTTTAATTTTATAATTATGATACAATGGTCTTTGTTTTGCTTTTTTTAATATTTTACTCGTCCAATTGTTTTATTAATGTTTTTGTTAGATAACCACCAAAATTCAAAAATTACTCAATCGTTGGTATCATTTTACAACAAATGTTCAAAGTCAGCACCATTTACTTCCAAATAATGGCCCATTCTCTCGTGGAAATTGTCTAATGCCTTTCGTACAGTATTTGGACTAATCAGATGCATCTCATCTCTGATCTTTTGCCTTAGATCTAATAAATTGTTTGGCCTATTGCGGTATGCTTTGGATAGCCTCACAAATAAAAATCTAATGGGTTGAGCTCTGAGATCTAAGTGGCCACTCAGTAGGTACTCTTCTCCCAATCCATCTACCAGGAAACGTTGCATTCAGGAAGTCAGTCATATATCTTTCAAAATGTACTGGGGAACCATTTTGTTGATACTATATTTCTTTACTGAGCATGTTGTTCTTGGCTGGGAACAAATCTTGGCAAGTTTTGCAAAGATGCTGTTTTGCAGCACGTGTAGGTAATTATCAGAATTTAAGTTTTCCTCTATAAAAATTGTCAAATTATATTATTAGCAACCAAGTATGCCCGTACATTAACTTTTTGTGAATGTTGAGTGTGTTGTTAGACCATTTCACTGTAACATTAAGACAGAAAGTGGCCTCATCTGAAAATATGGTGTCTTACAAATTCTAAATTTTGGTTTGACAGCTCCATTACAGTTTCACAAAATTCATTTCTTCGATCGAAATCATCTTCACTTAACTCCTACAATACTTGTCTACTATGTATGCCATTTCGCTGATTTCATTAAATTACAAACAGATGCTTGACTTACATTGCAATCCCTTGCCAGTTTCCTTGTGGATGTGTGTGAATTTTCTTAGACAGATAATAAGAAATTAAGGGTATTTTCTTCACTCGTATTCCGGATTTATCCTTATTCTTCACGCTTCCCATCTCATACTTCTTTACAGTTTTTGACACCATGGACTGAGTTATCTTTTTGTTAGTGCCTATATGTTGTAAACAAATCACACACCTCTTTCTGAATCCTCTTCCTATCATCATAACCAACCATCATTAATATATGTATTTTTTCTGTTTCAGAGAGATGCAAATTCAGAGATTCAGAGATGATATGCAAATTCTCAGCGAAGAATGATTTTTTTAAATAAATAAACCCATTGTTGTCCAGTTAGTAGGGCTTTCTTATCCTGAAATAACTACAAGCTTAGAGAATAAAGTGATTAACAATGTTAAATAAAATTGCAATACCCTATAAGTTCTCAAGTTTTCAGATTATAAACAAAAGTTTCTAATTTATTAAGAACCATCAGAATACCTCAAATTTATACCATAGTTCCATTTAAAATTCTGAAGCTCACCCCCTCACCCCACTGGGGCGTTGCTGTTTATGCTGTGTGGAGGGCCCCTACCTCCCATGAGAATAAAAAAAGTCAGCACTTAACTTTACTGGTCAATTTAAATTTATGGCCAATATTCCACACTGTTTTGTTCACCCTGTATTATTAATTTTTTTTTATTTTTAATTTTCTCAAAAACAGCTCTAACGATTTTGATTAAAATATATATTTCAGATGATAATGTGATAAACTAAATATCTATCTTGAGTTTTCTGTGATTAACCTGTCAAATCCTCTTTTTGCTGACTGGATTCTGTATACTTTTGTATAAGTGATAATTAATAAGACAAAAGACTTACTCTAGAAAAATATAGAACTCATTAAAATATATGTACAGTATGCCTCAAATATGTTTTTCGTAGGTTTAGTCGTTGTGGCTTATAAACTGTTTATTAAGAAGTTTTTGATTCAGAATTGTTTTTATGACATAAATAAATATGCCATAATACATGTATCTCATGTTCGACAATAAAGAAACTATCAAACTGATATTGGTAAAGAGCATACAATTTTAGGTTCACTCATCGCAAAAGAACTGCCCTTGAAAAGAACTTGCTCAAACTACCTACCACTCCCTTAACACTTTTTAATTTCTCTACTACGTATAGTAAGTAGGGGAAGTATTGTATTCCACCCAAAATTTCGATACCGAGATTTCACCGGAAATACATGTTTTGAGTCTCACTGAATCCAAAAAAAGCATTTTTGGAAACATGTCCGTGTGTGTGTCTGTCTGTGTGTCTGTGTGTCTGTGTGTGTGTGTCTGTGAACAGCATAACTCAGAAACGAAGAGTCGGATAAACACCAAACCTGGTATTTAGGTTCAGTATCTTTCAGAGATGCGACACGAAGGTTTTCAAGAAAATCCTCCCACCCCAGACTGCCCTTTACATGGAACATTTTTCGAAAATTTTAATTTTCTCAAAAACGGCTGTAACGATTATGATTAAAATATCATATGTTTAAGATATTGTCATGACAAATAAAATGTATATCTCGAATTTTCTGGGAATGTCTCCAAAAGTATTCTTCATTATGAACGACTTTTTCATAACTGGTAAACCATAAGAGATAGACAACATTTTACTACACAAAAAATGTAGATCGCGTTAAAATACACAATTTATGTCATATACATTTCTTTTGTTGAGTGAACCGTTTTCGAGATATTGCTTGTTATTCCCTTAAATTTTCCAATACTAATACTTTTTCTCAAATTCGTTATTCATTTTTACTTTCTCTACTACGTATAGTAAGTAGGGGAAGTATTGCATTCCACCCAAAAATTCGATACCGAGATTTCAGCGGAAATACATGTTTTGAGACCTCCTGAATCCAAAAAAAGCATTTTTGGAAACATGTCCGTGTGTGTGTCTGTGTGTGTGTGTGTGTCTGTGTGTCTGTGTGTGTGTGTGTGTCTGTGAACAGCATAACTCAAAAACGAACAGTCGGATAAACACCAAACTTGGTATTTAGGTTCAGTATCTTCTAGGGATGCGACACGAAGGTTTTCAAGAAAATTCCCCCACCCCAGACTACCCTTTACATGGAACATTTTTCGAAAATTTTAATTTTCTCAAAAATGGCTCTAACGATTTTGATGAAAATATCATATGTTTAAGATAATGTCATGAGAAATGAAATGTATATCTCGAATTTTCTGGGAATGTCTCCAAAAGTATTCTTCACTGTGAACGACTTTTGCATAACTGGTAAACCGTAAGAGATAGACAGAATTTTACTACACAAAAAATGTAGATCGCGTTAAAATACACAACTTATGCCATATACATTTCTTTTGTTGAGTGAACCGTTTTCGAGATATTGCTTGTTATTTCCTTAAATATTTCAATACTTATACTTTTTCTCAAATTCGTTATTCATTTTTTTATGTCCTGGACATGCAAAGAGAATGAAATGCGCCACATAGCAACCAGCGTTAAAATATTTGACTATCGCTTATAACCTACCATATTCCCCTTGCATCTACAAGAAAATTACCAATAAGATTGACATCTCGATATCTTGATTAACATGAAGCATATGGAGAATAGGCGTTTGTAAAAATAGATTTAACAAGAGTAGAGAAAGTCATGTGAGTGTAACACATCAGATTTTTTTATGTCCTGGACATTCAAAGAGAATGGAATGCGCCACATAGCAACCAGCGTTAAAATATTTGTCTATTGCTTATAACCTACCATATTCCCCTTGCATCTACAAGAAAATTATCAGTAAGATTGACATCTCGATATCTCCATTAACATGAAGCATATGGAGAATAAGCGTTTGTAAAAATAGTTTGTACAAGAGTAGAGAAAGTCATGTGAGTGTAACACATCAGATTTTTGATAGTAAAATTGTTGGGGTATATGTCTGGGTTACATTTACGAATCCTTGTCTGAACTCTCTTTTAGTGAAAAAGAAAAACAGTAGAATTTCTTGTTCCAGAAATATACAGCATGGAAATTTTAACGTCATTCGTCCGGTACAACTATATATGTAAATCCCCTTCTCACACAAACAGCAATTTTCCTCTTGATGACCGTCACGTTTCATATGCAGGTGGCTTTATCATTAAAGTAGCTTTTAGTGTTTATGGGATTATTTACCAGGTGACTTTACCAGGTGACCTTCTTAGAAAAGTCATTAGTTTCCTTGTTTGACGCAAATGCGTATTACTATATAAATTCTCGACCTTGAGGTTCTTTACACCAGAAAGCTCTAGGCGAAGAAGGCACATAAAATTAACCTACATCTATCAGATTCTTAAGTTCTGCATCACAACAATTCTGCTCACTCTCGCCATCGGCACTGAGGTTGCCCTTGGTGACTGTCTGTCTGTAAGATATGTGAGGATCTTGTGGAGTTCAGGATAACGACACATGTAGCCAAATATGCAGAGAAGAAGGACACACCGGTGGTCATTGCAGTGCCAATCTCATATGTTGGTGCGAGGGATGTTAAGATGAAACGTGTATATGTAATATACATGTATATTACACAAACACATATATATACACGTAATATATGTAATCTAATTACATAATAAAATTTCTCTAAAATTTTATTTGATGTTATTATTATCTTTGCAGGGCAAAATCTCTTGATGTAAGTGTTTAAGTATTTTAACTCGCACAGGAGGAAGATATCAAATTTTCAATCTCACCATGTTTATACAAAGTAAACATACATCAGCCGACAGTAACGTTGGGATCTATTGGCCGACCAGAGGAACTGGAAAAACATGGCAAATTTCCTGGTTAAAGTGTGTGAAGCCATATCAAATTTGTTCAGTTGCTAGAGGCAATCTATCTCTAATTGATCCTTATCTTTTTGTTTTTCCTTTCCTTCTTTTTGTCTCCTTTAACCTGTATTTTAACTACGCATTTACGTTAATGACCCATGCACTAAGTGTTTGTGTAACACTTTAATAATAAATTGACCCCAATAAAGATATCTTATATAAATACCAAAGATATACCTAAGGTATACCAAAGGTAAGAAATAGAAGTTGTTTTAGTGGGGAGTGTATCGTCGTTGGTTTAAATTTATTAAGATCATTTGGCAACTTCGTATACTTCAGTTTAACTTAACAGAGCTAAAACAAAAGAAAGAAAAAAGGGGATTAACATTATTATAAGACATTATGCATTTTTTTGGCAATTCTGAAGGAAAACCATAACATATTACTCATATACACATGCCAGTTTTCAAAGAGGTGCATCTCTTCATCTAAGGACTTTCGATCTAATCCTTAACAAAATCACTGATGTCACTATATTGTGGTGATAACCCTATATACAAGACTTGCCAACTCATTACACCGCATAAATCATACTACACTCCTAACCTAACAATTAGAAATTACTCGCTCATTTCATTTGTGCGTAAAACTGTAGTTAGATGATGCACTGCAAGCACTGTGAAGAGTTTTATATATCGGGCCAATCCTCCATGGAGATACATATGACGAGGGTTTTGCGAAAGGTTAGGTTAGTTTAATTTAGGTTAAGTTATTTAGAGTTAGGTAAGAACCTCGGTCCTTTTAAAATGGTCACAATAAGTCGGTAGAAAAAAGCAACAAAGTGGACAAAGACAGCATTTATGCTGGCTAAGTAAGCCTGGTTATAAATTCAGAAGTAAAAAGTGATAATGTAGTGATTCATTATAGTGATAATTAATCGCATTTTTACAAGACTTCTCAATCGAATAGGACAAGAAGCATTTAATACATGCACGAAAATGTGTATTGCAGCACCAGAAGATTGCCCGCCAGTTATATTGAGAAAGTGACAACTTTACATTCAGTACAAATATGCACACAAGGTTATTTTAAATATAAAATTCAAGCTATAAATTTAATTCTTTCCATGGATATGTTTTATTCCTCTGAAACGTTTTTCTTTCTGAGTATTTTAATGCTGCATTTGCGTAACATGAGGCCTAATTTGAGAGAGGAATCTGAAAATGGCTAAATACAAATTGGTACAGTAGCTTTTATTTTTATTACTAGTATTATGTTTGGTTATTTAATGGTTTGAATTTAAATAACCACATTTAAAATATACATAAACTCCAAATGAACCCGAACATTAAAAATTCCCATAAATAAGAACTTCAATAATACGCTATAAACAAACTTCAAATGTCCCTTTAATAGTTCCCACAATAAATTTAATATTGGTATCATTATTCTTCAAAATGTACCTACTACCTCTCCTGAAGTCTCTTCCCCCCACCAAAGGAGGAAAGTGGGTGGATTCAACGAATGATACCTCCATGAATTAAAGGCGAGAGAGCTCAGAGAAATGTTTACTGCTGACTATAGAAACTGCAGACTGGGTGACATATGGGCGCACATTACGAGAATTTGTTGAGCTGAACCTTCATGGCCTGTTTTCTTTTTAAAAAAATAACAGGTACATTGTTTCTCTAAAATAAAATTTATCGGAAATAAGATGCTCTGTAATTCACTAAATGTGTATTTTTGGCTGAGATTTCTGAATTGAAGTCGAAACTTGGCCCAACTTTACAAAAAAATTCTTAAATTACTTTTTATTTTCAAAAAAAAGTTGTAAACCTGCAGTTTTCAAACCTACTGTGGTTTTTGCTCTCAGAGACTTTAAAAGCCTCAACTTCTGACCAATATATTCTGCCCAAGAGCACACCACGCAATGGCCTGTATTTGCTTCCAATGTCTTTTACTCGACTTTGATTTTTCTTACACTTCTGCACAACAAAAATGTTCCATACGACACAGTTTGCAACCAATAATGTCCACATTTTCAGCATAATTTTAAAAAACTGGCATAGGGTTTTTGCTACACTTTGAAACTGCTCAGATATGACATAATTAATTCGGCCACTGAGGGTAAATTGTTACAAAATGATATTTAAAAGTAAGAAATTGCTTTCTGAAACAAAGAGAAGATTAAAAGATTTCTATGTGCAAGTTTTGTGTATTGCTGTTTAAATAATGTGGTAATATTTTTGTTTTTTAAACATTACGATTTCTGCATCGTGTGCAACACCTGATAAATTAGTAGTAATAATAAAAGTAATTTTTATTAAAAATAATTAAAGATAGCGGCATGAAATATAAAACTCATTTATATTTATCGTAGAGCAGAATGTGACAAAATTTTGAAAACATTTTGATGAAAACTAGAAGACTTAGAAAATGTTTCTATGGTACTCCTAAATGATTGTGTGAAGGCTCCAGTGCCCACACTAACAAAATCAGAATGTTTTGCTTACCTTTATCTCATTGTCAAACTCAAGACTCTGGAAAGTGAAGGCCCCTACAATGCAGTAACAAACCACGAGGGACACAAGTATGAAGTGTGAAAAGAGACAAGTGCAGATCTTCCAGGTGTAATGTAGAAACGTGGAACAGCGACTTGGCCGCGGTGCCAGATCCTCACCGTCGTCCATAAACATACTTTCAGTTAATTCTCAGCTTCTCGCTGTTCACATCCTCACAAAAGTAAGCACTTCACATGTTCTTGTTCAAAGAATAACGTTTGGGTACTCAAAAACTTCCCAAATTATTCCTAACACCGTTAATATAAGAACAAACCTTGAACCGTCAGTGCTCATGGGCATAGCTTAATGAGAAAAGTTTTAAAGAAATGTCAATGTTAATGCCCGAAAGACATCACAAAACAATCCGTGGCTTCTCTAACATTTAGCACATGTTTCGCTTCTAAAACACCATCGCGTCTTGTTTTCTAAATAAACACTTGCCTCTTGGTATACAAACGCACACAACTGTTGTGGGACAAATACTTCAGCGAACATTTCTTTTGATCTGAAGAAAAAGCGAGTATCAACGAGTGCTCGAGAGACAGTGCAGATGTTCTACTTAAACTAAACAACAGGAAGAAACACAAGCGTGGAATGAAAACGTTTGAAAAACAAGCATTGATAAATGCTCAGTTAAATAAGCTAATTAAAACTTTCTGCCTTTTCATAACACCTCCATGTGTGCAATGGTGGGCGTATTGGCATTTGAGAAGCCGCATGCAAGGGATTATATTTGGCAGGTATAAAAATTGCTTTGAACAGCTGTTGAGCCTAAAGGCAATTTTTTTAAAGCTGTGAAATATTACAGCCAAGCCAGCCACTAAAATTATGACACAATGCTCCAGAATGATGAAAACAATAGCAAAAATATAGCGCACAAAAGCGGCCAAGATGTAATCTTCTATAAGAACCTTAAACACTGCATCTACTGAATATTACAACACTCCAGTACACTAGTTATCATATGGGTTAGTTACACTATTTCGCGGCCGCAGTTTACGTTGACGTTGTCAGAAAAATTCTTGTTACACCACACTCGGTTATCATTTTCCACAATGTTCCAATGCGGCAGCCATGTTCTTCTCTGCACCGTGTAGGGAGAACTGCAAAGCAGAGAGAGAGAGAGAGAGACAAAGAAAGAAAGGAATAAACGTGAATAGAGAAGAACGTTGCCAAAAATTATTTCTGCACGATTTATGTTTTCAAGGATTGCACATATCTGTCAAGACGATCTGACGTCACAACTCGTCGTGACGCCGGGGTGAACGTCATGACGCAACAAACCCTGCGCATGCACCATCATTTACAATTTTCGCTGAGAAAACAGACTAGAATTACTTCACCGAATATGAAAATGTGAATCATCTCTTTCCATATTTCTGAGCACTTTTGGTCTTCTTCTTTCTCAACAAAGAAACCATTCCCTGCACTAACTCAGCACGTGTAAGAAAAGCGTCAACTTTTTGTTTTATTTGCTGTGTAATTCTGGCTGAAGAAGGCGGCTCGGACGGCAAAGGCTTACACCGTTCTATAAAAGCAACCCAGCTCATTCCAAGAAGTTGTTCACCGTCGCTCCATCTTCCTTACTCCCATCCCTCCTTTCTCACAATCCATCTCTCCCGTTTTCCTATTTTAATACCCTGTTCCCCCTACGCGCCATGGCAGAGAGCAGGAAATGTTGCCAAAAACATTGAACCCGTCTACTCACCGCCTTCTGGATACTCCAACAAGCTGACAGTGATTAATATTGTGAGGATGTAGAATAATTTACTCTAAGAGTAATAAATAGAACATTCATTCTCCCATGAGGACAAAACAAGAATGCTCTGTCTGAAAAACAACCTGGGTACATTCCTAAAGTTCAGATGCCATCTCGGATTTGTTGTTGTGCAACAAGTCGGTGTAATATTGTGACAGGCCTTGTATTCTCTGCTCAAACTTTTCTCTCTGAAGTAAGTATTCGAGGCAAAAGTTTCTAACCTACTTCATTCCGCATGGCCCAGCTATAAAGTGCATTATTCCGAATCTATGATCCTCAATCAGAAGCCTAATTCTTCCTAATGCTTCCAAATGTCTGTCACTTTCAGCACTTATTGAGAGAGCCATACACTGGAAGTGAAGTAAGAACAGAAAAGTCGCCAGGTGTTTTTTCGGTTGAATACAGCAAGTATAAAATAATGATTATTTGCTTTTACTATTTACCTTTCTGAAAGAAAAACTTTTAGGTTATTTTCTGTGATTCCTAAATTGATAATTAGTTCAGTCATAGATTTACATTCAAAGTATTTAACTGCAAACGCAACCTTCTTAATCCTTCCTTCTTTTCTATTATCCTACTTGTCTCCACATATAGAATCTATTATTATTGTTATTATTATTATTATTATTTGAAATTTATTTCTGTCCACAACCATTTCCCTATTCTTTATTTGTTTCATTTCATCTCTTAGAAGTAGTTTCTTCTCATCCAGTGCCAAATAAGTTGTTTTCGTCTTCCTGATAAGTTTCAACACTATTTTTTCTTTGCCACTAATTTTAAAGCAACTTTCTCTGTCCGTTTCATAAGTTTTATTCTTCTGCAAATTCATATTTTAAATAATTTCAATAGCTTTTCTTGCTTCGTTACAATGCACAGATTTCGTATTATAAAATGTCACATCTGCATGAAGCATCTCACTAAATTCTTCATTGATCTTCCTTCAAGGTTCACTTTTGGTTTTTATTTTCTGCTAAATGCTTCCTTTGTCATTGCTAAACCATTGTTTAATTTCTTGACAATAGTTCACGTTACCAGCTATAGTACATGCTCTATTCATATCGAATGTTCAAGTGTAACTTTTTTGCTCTTCCTCCGACAACCATAATCTTCATTTTGTGTGTTTGTTTTCATACCGTATTCATCAATATTGCCGTTTGTTTTCATTAGAAAGTTTCCTAGGATCATTTCCTCTTCTGCTAATATGATCAGATCGTCAACAAATTCTCTATATAGATGCTGAACAGAGCCGATGATGATGAAGAACATCTCTATCTTAGGGGATGTTCATCTGCTTCATCGCACGGTTCATGTACCGTTTATTCCTATGCTATGAAACGTTTTCTTAGAAGTTAACTGAAATTATTCCAACATTTGGTATTCAAATTTGGAGATACTGCATTCTCACCGTTGCTGCTATCAGGGAATAGTTAAGCAGTGTTAGCCGAATGCCTGCCATTCGGACCTCCAGAGATGGCGTCAAACCATATGTCACTGATCAACAGTGCATTTAAACAAAAAATGCCCAACATTTCAAACGCAGAATATCTCTATGCGTGGAGTATTAACGACCCGTTAAGTGCACCAACAAGAACTACTTCCAGTAAGATACTGTAAGAGAACAGAAGAGAAGAAATGTTGATCTTTGTGAATCAAAATACTCACGGTAGCGGTGGTGAAATCACATATGATGTAGAGATATCGCATAGGATTCTTTTAAGGATTATTTTATCATATTCTCGCCACACTCAGCGTATGCAGTGTTTGCAGTTGTGAAAGATTTATTTATAGTTCTTCACAATAATTATAAATCCAATGCGAGCACTTGGTGAAAAAGCGAAATTACGAGACAAGTAACTGTCAGCGACTCCTTGTTCCAGGAGTATAACGGAAGGCGAGATCATGCAAAGCTATAAAGAACAACGGCGTAGAAGTAGGGGTGATTCAACGAAGGGGGGATCTCGCGCATCACGACTTACATATGCAGCTATTGCAGCTACTACCCCGCAGGAGCAAGGGATAAGGTGAAGGAACCATAGGAGGCTGCAGACCGTAAGCAGATAAGCCATAGAGATGCATGGAAGACCCTAACATTTTCAAGCTGGCAGACCCGTACCACTGCTGGAGCCGCCGAGAGAGGGCGGTGAATGACCTCTAGTGTCCACGGGGAATACTCTTTACATTGAGCTGCATCCGCGCCATCGCCATACGCCACGAAACCTAAAAACACACCTGAAAGATGAGAAGGAAACTGAATGGAAGGGAAATAATGGAAAGGAAATCGTAGTAAGAAGAAACAACCCAAGCATTCGCGCGGACTCCGCGGAAACCACGAAAAACCCATAGGTCAGGGTGAGCGGTCGCCGGGGATCGAACCCGGGACCTCCCGAATACGAGTTGCACACGTTACCGCGGCGCCATCTCGCTTGGTAAATAACAACGAATAAACAAAAACAGAAATCCCTGAATAACAAATGTCAACTACGTGCCAATTGCAGGGTTAAGATGGGCATCTTGTACGGACTTAAACAAAACACACAGGCCTATCTCTGTGGTGTAGAGGTAGGGTGTCTGCCTCGCATTCAAGAGGTCTTGAGTTCGGATCTCGGTTTGGGTGGGTTACACGGTAGGTTCTTTTTCCGGGGTTTCCCCTAATCCTGATAAGACGACTGTCCAGTAACTTAAAGCTCTATGGAACCCGGGCTCATTTGAGCATCATTTCACCCGTTTCATTCATCATTCATCCTCCGATATGACCTACCCGGTTAAAAGGCGATAAACTTACAAAAAAAAAAAAAAAAGACTGTTCCATTGGCATTAGATTTTTTTTTTTTTGCTCTTTAAAACCCTAGTGCTGTGAAGAAACCTAATCAATGAGCATATTTAACTTCCAGTCGACACACATTTCTAGTTATTTACCCGCCTCCCGATCATTCTTTTCATAACCCAGGCGAATCCCGTTTTCCCAATATATGATTTCCAGGTAATTTCCTTACAGTCAAGGCTATGGTGACAAATACACGACCAGTTTATCTTTCGTTTACCAGTGGGTATAGAGAAGGCGTGTACTCCAACCATTTGATATCGACATTTCACCGGAAAGACATGCCTTGAGGTCTCCTGAACACCAATAAGACATGTTTAGAAAACTCTGATGTGTTATATTCAAATGACTTTCTCTAACCATTATCGCTTATTAGTGGATCCACAAATTATTCTTATGAAAGTTAATTTTCCTATCTACTACACTTTACTCGAGATAAACCTTTCCGGAAATAGCTGCACTACACATTCCGTTATAAATACAAAGGGAACAGCGATAGATAAATGTTTAAGAAATGGACGCTATACGCTGACCTTAAAATTTTGTTTTCATGTCTTTCCATGACATCGCGAGAAACAACTGAAAATCGACAGGGCTTTAAAAGAATGAGAAATTATTGAACAATTCGAAGCATTAACAATGGTTGATGCAACAAAAAGTTATTTGAAATAAATTGTGTGTTTTAAAGAGATCTACGATGAAACCTAGATACTACATTTTTCGTGTAGTACCTACGTTTTCGTTCTCTTGCTTAACGTTTACCAGTTATACAACGCATAACAATTTCCTTCCAAATAAAGAGAACTTCACAGAATATCCCAGAAAGTTAAAATACACACTTTATTTGCCATGTAAATATCTTTAATATACGGTATTTTAATCAAAATCGTTACAGTCATTTTTTAGAAAATTAAAAATTTTGAAACAAATTTCGTGCAATGGGTAGTTGGTGTGGGGGATTCTTTTTAAAATCTTTGTGTCGTATCTCCATAGGATGCTTTGGTATTTATCCGACTTTTCATTTTTGAGTTACGCTGTCCACAGACACATACCCATACGCACGCGCGCGTTTGCAACCTTTTTCTAAAAGCACTTTTTTGGATTCAGGGGGCCTCAAAATGTGTATTTTCGGTGAAATCTCAGAATCGTTTTTGGGTGGAATCTATGCCTACTCTACCTACTAAGTACGCGGTAGAGAAAGTAAAAATGTTTCTATTTATTCAGTGGGCTTCAAAATGTCTTCTTCGGTGAAATCTCGATATTGAATTTTTGGTTGAAATGCAAAGCTTTCTCTGCCTACTGTGTATGTGGTAGATAAAATAAAACTATTTTCCAGACGAATGTTGTGTGTGTATATACGAGGGGCGCTCTAAAAGTTCTCGGCCAGACTCAGACACGTTCTGAAGATGATGAAATCGCTATGAGAGTTGTTAAGTGTCATCCTTTGGTTGGCTCACTGTAAAGGTTCGGACGCGTAAGTGATGATCGTGTAAACAAACTAATGTTAACTGTTTATACAACATGGATAAAACTGACGGGTTATGATGAAGTATTTCGTTTTGAACGTTTTAATCCCAACAGCATACAAAAGGAGTTAGATTCCACATTTAAAAAATCTGATGTGTTGCACTCACATTACTTTCTCTACTCTTGTACAAACTATTTTTACAAACGCTTATTCTCCATCTACTTTATGTTAGTCGATGTAAATATTTCCAGAAACTATCTTATTGTTAATTTTCTTGTAGGTGCACGGGGAATATGGTGAGCTTTAAGCGACAGTCAAATCTTTTAAGTGCTGGTTGCCTATGTGGAGCATTCCATTCTCTTTGCATTCCAGGACATAAAAAACAACTAATTCCCATTTGAGAAAAAGTATAAGTATTGGAAAATTCAAACAAATTAAACAAGGAAATTGTTCACTCGACATAAAAATGTAAATTACATAAATTGTGTGTTTTAACGAGATCTACTTTTTTGTACAGTAAAATTTTGTCTATCTCTCATGGTATACCAGTTATGCAAAATTCATTCAGAATGAGGACGACTTTTGGGGGCATTCCCATAAAATTCAAGATATGCATTTAATTTGCCATGAAAGTATATTAAATATATAATATTTTTATCAAAATTATAGAGTCATTTTTGAGAAAATAAAAATGTTCCAAAAATATTCCATCTAAAGAGTATTCTGGGGTGGAGGATTTTCTTAAAATCTTCGTGTCGCCTCTTTGAAGGATTCTGAACCTAAATACCAAGTTTGCTATTTATCCCACTTTTCGTTTTTGAGTTATGCTGTTCACAGACACAGATACACACGAACATTTTTCTGAAAATGCTTTTTTGGGGGAAATCTCCGGTGAAATCTCGATATCCAATTTTTGGGTGGAAAGCAATAATTCCCCTACTTACTATACGTAGTAGAGAAAGTAAAAATTAATCTCCTGCATTTCAGAATGGGGACGGCAAAGAGTACTGCAGAATTTAGGCGTTATCGTGCATCCATTCAAGATGAGCGCTCAGGACGCCTCAAAGCCGCTACAACTGATAAGATTATGTTAAAAATCAACAATGCCGTCTAAATGATGGCCCATTGTTGACTGACATTGCCAAGACCTCGATCGGCCATATCCACTACAGATTATTCGAAGTGTTTGGTATTAGCAAAACTTTCCGCTGAATGGGTACCGCGTCTGTTAAAGGCTTTCGAATATTTTTAATTTATTTGTTTATTTAATGTCGCTTTAACAACAAGATCAAATCGTGACTGCAATAGGTTTTATAATTCCTTAAATAATTGGGCTACATTAATAAAGTTTAACACACTCTTGGAGAAAGCTGGATCACCAAGGAGTTAAGGTGAGTTTTGGCATTTTGCATCTAGTCCTTGCACCATTGTATAAACGGCAGCTGGTGAGAATGTGAATGACTGTAAGTGGAGAAAGACAATAGTTGCACATGAGCACAAGATCATCGGGAAAAACGTAGGAATGGGTAAGATTATTACGTCTGAGACCCAGGAGAGATAGTGGTGTTGTGGTTACCATGCTAGCCTCTAGTTCCCGAGGTCATGGGTTCAAACCCGGCGGAGGAATGGATTTTTTCGGGCGTAAAAATCCTTAGCATGGCTTTCTTCGGAAGTGAAATGAAGCCGGTGGTCCCGTATCGTAGATTTACGGCACGTAAAAGAACCTCAAGCCTGATAAAGAGGTCTCTGAGCAAAATTAACGTCCAAAATAAAATGGGACGCTAAGGACCACAGCAGTGAAAGAGCGTCCGTAAATAAAAATCAATTTAATTTAATTTAGGAGAACTTGATGGTGACGTTTGAAATGGAAAACGGATTGGAATTACGTACTTTGCTCCTTGATGAGGTAAACCGCTCTTGTTTCATTGCCGGAGAATGGTATCACGTATAAAGCGGTTGAAGTCTTAGTAGAGAATCTTGAGCCCCCGCAAATTTGGAGGGTGTAGTGTTGCTTCCTTAGGTACAACATCGGCATTCTCAATCCCTGGTATGCCAGCATGAGAAGTTGCCTAGCAGAATCTGTTTACCCGAGGTTAATATTCTGTGATAAAGTAGCTGAATGTACAACACCAGGGTGTTCGAATATTTTTTAGACTTCTTAAACGCAATTCCAGTGAGTTTCTCCGTCGTTTTGTAACAGTAGATAAAAAAATGAGTAGATATGGACGATCTTTAACTGCTATAGTTCTTAGCGTCCCGGTATATATTGGGCATGAAAGACGATAATTTTGCTCAGAGGCCTCTTTATCAAACCTGAGGTTCTTTTACTTGTCGTAAATCTACGACACGGGACCATCGGCTTTACTTCTCTTCTGAAGGAAACTATGCTAAGGTTTTTACACCCAAAAAATCCATCGCCCTTTGCCGGGTTTGAACCCGCGACATCGAGAACTAGAAGCTGGCATGGTACGCTTAGACCACGGAGGATGACATACAGTAGATGAAATGTGGATTCATTATTACGAAATGTGGATTTATCACTACACGTCAGACGAAGGAACACTACAAACAGGGGGTGAAAGGAGGTGAAAGAAATAAAAAACGTCCCATCTAATGGAAGAGTCATGGCTATGGTTTTCTGGAATTCTCATGGTATGCTCATAGACTACGTCCAAAAGGGAAGAACTATCCCCGGGGTGCATTACATTCCTTTAGTTTCCAGTCCAAATGAAAGATGCCACTTTCGAAAAAGAAAGTTCTCCTTTTTATCACGATAAAACAGCTTCATATAGTTCGTCTGAGATTTTTGCTGCAAAAATGCATGGCCTTCACTTCCAAGTGCTTCCAACATTCGCCATATTCGCCTGATTCGGCTACCAGCGATTACTTCCAAAATCTGGCTGGGTGGACAAAGATTCATATGAAATCTCGAGGTTGAAACTGAGATGATCGCTTATTTTGCACAGTTGAAAAAATCTTATGTTACTTGGAAAGTCGTTGGAGTAAACATATTGATTTACAAGGTGACTATGTTGGAAAAAAGAGTTGTCTTAAATCTTGTGTTTTCTTGATCCGGCTGAGAACTTTTAGAAAGCCCCTCATGTGCTTGTGTGTGAGTGTGTGAGTGTGTGTGTGTGTGTGTGTGCGCGCGCATGTGTGTGAGAGAGAGAGACAGGCGGATAGAGAACAGTATAGCTCAAAATGGAAAAATCAGATAAATATCAAACTTGGTAGCTTACGTCTGGCGTATTACAAGGATGCGACACAATGTTGTTCATCAGGTTACCTCCATCCCATCTTGGAAAAACTTTGTCATTTTTTATTTACTCATAAACGGCTCTGACAGGTCTAAATGGCATATGTTTGATTTTTTACACGAGGAATAAGATGTCTATCTTTAATTTTTTGCGAATAGCTTGTTTTACTACTTTATCAATGTTACTATTTACTCCTAAAGGATTATTTGATCCTGTTTGGTGGAGAAAGAGTAAGCGAATTATAACGCCAGCTGCAACAGTAAATGGAAGAACAAAGTGGAATAAAAAAATTAATTTAAAGTAGCATTATCTACTACAAATCCTCCTCATACTCATTACAATTATATGAATATTATGAAGCACTATTTACTATTTCAGACTCAGTATTTGCGTAACCTCAGAATTTATATTCAAGATTGTATAATAATTTTGTATAACTAGAAAACCATAAGAAATGGACTAAATCTTACTTCAGATAAAATGTAGAGCTCATTAGAGATACCAATTGTGTATTGTGTCACAGAATTGGGAACATGTAGAGTGCTAAAATATTTTTAATCAAAAGTTCGTCCTTAAATAAACAAAAATTGTATTCCGTTGTAATGTTACGTTCCTTTGAAATCGATGAAAAAATGTTTTAAAGTCCCATTTCGCAAGACTCGAAAATTCTTGACATAAGCGACCGAGTTGTGACATCACCTTCTAGAATGAACTCAAGTCGTGCCATATGCTTCCATTGATGTTGGATGTGTATTGTTGGTTAGAGCTTTATTTTCGAATTTATTTTTCAAAATGCCGGATGAAGCTTTTAGAATGGCACAATCGGATAATCTGCGGTGCATAGATGTAATGATGATAGAATAGTTTTTTTCAAAAATAGCTATTGTTTTGTGGCTCCCGAAATTCCTAAATCAAAAGCATATAGTTAAGTACAAGAGTAACCTCTATTATAGTCTGATTATTCAAGTTTGCTAAGTTGCAACAAATCTAATGCTTATACGAAAACTAAAATGTGGAATTGATTATTTTCTAGAAGATAACAGTGACACATAGCAATCGTATTTCTCATTCACGACCTAGTGTTAAGTCAAACATATTAGCTAAAACTGTTTTTCATTAAACTAGCATATTTGTTGCTTATTAATTTGTATTACATAAACACGGAATGCCAGAGGGACAATGGGGAAGAGTCAAAATAACTGCAACTTATTGACGTAATGAGTTACAAATGCAATGTTTAAAAAGCTGTATGGAGCCTCTAGTTATGATGTAAGGATAACAATAATAAAAGAGCAAACAAATCAGTAAGGTGTCATTTTGTTACATAAATAGTGATTATAATGATAGTTATGACAACAAGAATCGTTAATTTCTTAATATAGAATGATCAATGTTTTATTATCCGATGTTTCCTACTTTGGCACGAGAAAAGAAAGGTTATGTTTGCGTAATATTGTATTAATTACTACCGTTTATTTAAATACGTACCGAAGTCGTCTGAAACGTTAAATACAATTATTAAAGAGCTAATGCATGGTTTCAGCGTGTTTACATTAGGAAAAATAAGCATAAAAAGACAGAAAAGTTGTTACAATACGTTTAACTTACATCAAAATAATCATAACAATATATTGCAAATTTCTCCAGATATCGTTGACATTTCTTCGCCACTGCAAAATCCTTTTCTTCCTGATGTCAGGGTTTTAGCACGTGAATAAACAGTTTGCTGGAGTAATGCCATGTACTGGCGCACAGAAGAACTATACACAATTTATAACCTTACTGCTTCAAACTCGTAATCAGAATTCATGCTGGTCTCGAAACGAAAACATTCTGCTGCATATGCTACACAAACACTGCACTTAACTACACCATACACTAAAATAAAAGTGAAATGAACCCAGTGCGTCTTCGTTTTACATAGCACAACGTTTTCTTTCTGCATGGAACCGCGAACATAGACGGTGATAGACCAATCATATGTAAACATAATTACATAGTCCTGCATGTTACCAATTGTCTTTTTAGCCAATTCCGAAATAATTTATGCCGTATTTTCCTAATATTTAATTTTATTCTTATATTAATTTTTGTTCTTGTCATTTAAATTTGTTGTTACTTTGTCATAATGTGAGTTTGTCTATGGGCAATTTCTGCATTCAGGTGGAGAAAATAAATTATATTCTCATCTGAACGAAGATGCTTGTAAGTTTCCGATTATTCTTTTTACTTTCTCTGCCAAGAGGGGGAAGTATTGCATTCCACCCAAAAATTCCATATAGAAATTTCACCGGAAATACATGCTTTGAAGCATTTTTAGAAAAATGTCTATGCCTGTGTGTGAACAACATATTTCAAAGGTGAAAAGTCGGATAAATACCAAACTTGGTATTTAGATTTACTATCTTTCAGAGATGCGACACGAAAATTTTCAATTAAATCCCCTACCCCAGACTACCCTTTACATGAATCATTTTTCGAAAGTTTTTATTTTCTCAAAAATGGCACTAACGATTTTGATTAAAATATCATTTGTTTAAGATATGTTCATAGCAAATAAAATGTGTATCACGAATTTCTGGGAATGTCCCCAAAAGTCCTCTTCATTCTGAAAGACTTTTGCATAGTTGTTAAACCGTAAGAGATAGACAAAATTTTACTGCACAAAAAATGTAGATCCCCTTAAAACACACAATTTATGTCATATACTTTTTTTTTGTCGAATGAACCATTTCCGAGATATTTCTTGTTATTTATTTGAATTTTCCAATGCTTAACTTTTTCTTAAATGGGAATTCTTTATCGTTATTTTATGCCCTGGACATACAAAGAGAATGGAATGCTCCACATAGCAACCAACTCTTAAAAGATTTGACTATCGCTTAAGGCCTACCATATTCCCCTAGCACGTGCAAGAAAATTAGCAATAACATAGTTTCTGCAAATGTTTATCTCGATTAACATGAAGTAGATGGAGAATAAGCGTTTGCAAAAATAGTTTGTACAAGAGTAGAGAAAGCTATGTGAATGTAACACATCAAATATTTTTCTTTTTCTTTGCAATATCTCGTTATAATAGACGTGGGGGAGCAATTTATTACTTAATGACTGACTTGAATTTACTTCTCACTAGTTCCCATAATATGTGGAACATAAAGCCTCGGATTTAACTGAAAGTTTAGAGAAAGTACCTGAAAGTATAGCTAAAAGTATTGCTTGCAATTTAACGATGGTACACAGCATGAAGAATTATACGACAGACAATAAGTTAGTACAGAATACCCAGACACTAATCAGTAACACCTCTGACGCTAGCAAAGAACTGGTTTTCGTTTGGATTTCTTCCCATTAAGGAATAATAGGGAACGAAAGATTCAATGAAGCTGTTAAAGATGCAGCATCATTACCCTAACAAACGAACAACCAAATCCCTTACTCTGATGTCCAAAATCATTACCCCAAAATACCAATAGAGAAATGGAAATCTGAATGAAGTCAACAGCCACCGGGAAGGCTATACCAAGTGCGAAGAGTATCCACCAAGTCACTGACTAGGAAGCAACAAGTTATCCTCACACGGCTATGAATTGGTCAGTCCAACCCCACTCACTCATATGTTCTCTCAGGAGAGATCAGCCAACATGTGCCCTATGCCACAGTAAAGGTACGTATCACGGAGGGGCCCCCCGGAAACGGGGCAGAGCACCACACGCAGGCCAGTCGGCCCATTGAGCTTCCAACGTGACCCCTGTGAGGGAAGGCAGGCGCAAGTATAGACGGGGTCCCCTAACGTTTCCACATAGAACCATCCGACGGTCCCTGCCCAAAACCCACCAACCTTCAGGAAACTCCGGAGCGGAGCCCCACGCTGAGAGACCTAACTGAGCCGTACTGCAGCTACGTCAGGGAAGAAACCTTTACACAGCGCAAGCCACCGCCCAGCCGCAACGCACCGAACACTATCACCTGGTCCTACAAACCTGAAACGGATGACAAGGAAGATAATGGATACAGGAAATGAGAGGAAGGAGAGTCGTGAGAGATGAACCACTCCAGCATTCGTCTTCCTCCGTGGCGTAGCGATTACCATGCTAGCCTCTAGTTCCCGAGGTCGCGGGTTCAAACCCGGCAATGGATATTTTTCGGGCGTAAAAATCCTTAGCATAGCTTCCTTCGGAAGGGAAGTAAATCCGGTGGTCCCGTGTCATAGATTTACGGCACGTAAAAGAACCTCAAGTCTGATAAAGAGGCCTCTAAGCAAAATTTCACACCCAATATAGAATGGGACGCTAAGAACCACAGCAGTTAAAGAGCGTCCATAAAAAAAACAGCATTCGCCTGGCGACCCGGGGAAACCACGAAAAACATGGGCTAGAGTGGGCGGTCGCCGGGGATCGATCCCGGGACCTCCCTAATGCGGGCCACGGATGTAACGGCCTGAGCATCCCGCTCGGATATGCCATAGTAACACCAGCATCTACCATCTCCTCATAGAATGTGTTAAATACAAAAACAAACGGAAACAACACGGATTTCCACAGGACATCTCTACAACGTCAAACAACTCCCAATTACCCCGCAATATGCTTGCTTACTTAAAGGATATTCGCATATGGGATTCAATATAAAATATGTGCTCTACCTTAATCAATAGTAATCCATGAAATTTTATTCACAAATATGTAAAAATAACAAACCTTTCTAAAATATTGTTACAAATATGTATGTATATGTTTGTATGCCTTCCAAAATAAGTTATAATATGAATGTAAATGTTTGATTGTATGCCTTTGTATTTGTTAATATGCTTGTTAAGAATATATTGGTCGCGTTATGACCTCGAAGTTAAAGCGACCTTGAATACATTATTAAAAAAATCTGATGTGTTACACTCACATGACTTTCTCTACTCTTGTACAAACTATTTTTACAAACACTTATTCCCATATGCTTCATGTTAGTCGAGATATTGAGATGTTAATCTTATTGCTAATTTTCTTGTAGATACAAGGGGAATACGGTAGGATTTAAGCGATAGTCAAATATTCTAAGAGCTGGTTGCTATGTGGCGCATTCCATTCTCTTTGTATGTCCAGGACATAAAATAAACGAATAACGAATTCCCATTTGAGAAAAAGTATAAGTATTGGAAAATTTAAGGGAACAACAAGCAATATCTCGAAAATGGTTCACTCAACAAAAAAAATGGTATGACATAAATTGTGTATTTTAACGCGATCCACATTTTTTGTGTAGTAAAATTTTGTCTATCTCTTATGGTTTACCAGTTATACAAAAGTCGTTCACAATGAAGAATACTTTTGGAGACACTTCCAGAAAATTCAAGATATGCATTTCATTTGTCATGAAAATATCTTAAACATATGATATTTTAATCAAAATCGTTAGAGCCGTTTTTGAGAAAATTAAAATTTTCGAAAAATGTTCCATATAAAGGGTAATCTGGGGTGGGGGGATTTTCTTGAAAACCTTCGTGTCGCATCTTTGGAAGGTACTGAACTCAAATACCAAGTTTGGTGTTTATCCGACTGTTCGTTTCTGACTTATGCTGTTCACAGTCACACACACACACACACACACACACAGACACACAGGACATGTTTCCAAAAATGCTTTTTTGGATCCAGGGGCCCTCAAAACATGTATTTCCGGTGAAATCTCGGTATCGAATTTTTGGGTGGAATACAATACTTCCCCTACTTACAATACGTAGTAAAGAAAGTAAAAAAAACGTTAACGATGAACAGACTTACGCAAGTCTCTCCTCACAAACAGGAGGAGTTCAATATTGACGTAGGTTCCTGCAAATCGTTCTCACATGACAATATAAAAGCGGCTTATTTCTTCTCTAGAATTACTTGGGTGCTAAAATCTCAAAACCAATGTGACGCTCTGCAATGATGGATTACAAATTATGTAACTGCATACATCATTTTTAAACTATTTGTAAAATTAAGAATAATGCAGAGATACCGAAGTTGCAGAAAGTTTCTGTCAGAGACTGGGCTATAAATAATAATTTAAAATATAGGAATTTGTTACAATTTATTACATGATTGCATTTTAATTCAAAACTGTGAAGCTTTTATTGTATCACCAGAACTATTCCAATTGCGGCTATACTTCTTCTTATACTCGCTGGTGCCTTTTCAAGCATCAGGATAGCATCTAAAGCAAGCATCTATTGAGGCAGTATGTTTAACACTTAAATGACTTCAATCTAATTATATAATATATAAATTTAATAACAGCCCGCCTTAAAGCAATATGTGTATGTAACAACATATAAAAAGTGCATTTTACGGTCATTGTATATGTTTATATTATTGTATACTTGTTCAATAATGTTATGTGAATGTATTACGTAAATTAATAATGTAGGAGCTGTGAGAATAATAGTTTAAAAGTTTCTAACAATGAGGTAACAATGAGGTAGCCTTGAGGTAATAATGAATTAGAAGGTTTAATAATGCTACTAGTTATTCTTGGAGCAACAATAATGTAATTTTTGTGACAGTTCATAAAATAGCCAATCAACAACCAGAAAAAGCTTTAGTTAAATGAAGGTATTCTATTGGACTTGGATTAGCCAATCAGAAACTGAAATATAGCAAAGTTTTCAAATTCAGAGTTCAGTTTGCTTATAGGCAGTGCTCATAATCGGACGCGTTGCTTGTAGTCAGTGTTCCTAACCGGACGCTAGAAGCGTCCTCGAGAAATTTAATGGGTATTTTGTGTGAGACAAAAATAGTTTACGTGTTAAAAAGTGCAAGTAATTAAATAAAAACATCTCACAGCTCTCTATATCAGTGAAGTGTTATTTTAATCGTGTCAAGCATTAATAAACGAAGTGAAGTAAAATTATAATCTGTGTAAGCCTACATTCTTCTGTCGCACCACTCCCAGCTAAGATATGCATGTCTAAAAATAAATACTGACGCAGCCGAGGCAAACATAAATATATAATACTTAAAGAAACAGCCAAAAATTGCAAAGTTAAACATTTTTTGGGGGTAAAGGCAACCGAAAAGTACATTTGGGGCAAAGGCCACCGGAAAGTACATTTGGGGCGAAGGCTACCGGAAACTTGTTACCATACGTGCGGTTGCAACTACTTCAAGTTCGGCTCCCCAACAGTCGAAATACAATACAACTCCTAAAATAACACCTTCTTCACTATCTATCCTCACTTAGCCTTTCACTTTTGCCATTGTCTTTGCATATTTCTGCCCAATTTTTTCAAACCTCTCCTCCCAAGTAGTTCGTGGTCTCCCTATACTAACCTTCCTTCAACAGGCATTTCAAAGACCTGTTTCCTTTTTCTTTCTTTGCCCATTCGTCTTACATGTCCGAACCATTTTAATTGTTTCTTCTCTATTACATCAACCACCGCTTTCTCCTACCCTATCTCTAATCTAACCCTTTCATTTCTTACTCTAGTTCTTCTGATTTCTCTTGCTGAATCTTCTCAAACATTTCTTTTCACTACTGTAAACTTACTCAAATGCTTATCTTGTAATATCAAACTTTTTGTTCAGTATAGTACTATTAGCTCCATTAGCGGATATACCTCTGCTACAAAATCTCAACAAGTTTGATGGACGCTTTTGGACATCTTTTTCTGTTCAGGTTTACGACAAAAATGCCATGATCAGCTCGCATGGAGTTAACACCAATGTGTGCATTCCTACCTGAAATATGAATCCTCTGCTCAGATTGGTGTTTAAAACGAAACTTGAGGCAGTATTTTTAACACTTAAATGGTTTCAATCAAATTATATAATAAAAAATATAATAACAACCCGCCTTAGAGCAATATGTGTATGTATGCAACAATATATAATACTTCCCCTACTCACTATACGCAGTAGAGAAAGTAAAAAGTGTATATTACAGTCATTGTATATGTTTATATTATTGTATCCATGTGTAATTATGTTATGTGAATGTATTACGTATGTAACTTAATAATGTAGGATCTGTGAGAATAATAGGTTAAAAGTTGCTAACAACGAGGAAACCTTGAGGCAATAATGAGTAAGAAAGTTTAATAATGCTGCTAGTCATTATTGGAGCAACAATAATGTAAATTTTGAGACAGTTTATAAATAGCCAATCCACAACCAGAAAAAGCTTTAGTTAAATGAAGGTATTCTATTGGAGTAGGATTAGCCAATCAGAACCTGGAATATAGCAAAATTTACAAATTCAGGAGGCAGTTGGTTGTAGACAGTGCTCCTAACCGGACGCGAGATGCGTCCTAGAGAAATCTAATACGTATTCCTGTGAGACGAAAATAGTTTACGTGTTAAAAACTGCAAATAATTAATAAAAGAATCTCACAGCTCTCTCTATATCAGTGAAGTGTTACTTAAATTGTGTCAAGGATTAATAAATGTAGTGAAGTAAAAATTATAATCAGTGTAAGCCTACATTCTTAGCCGCACTACTCCTACAAAGACATCCATGTCTCTAACAATAATATTGACGCAGCCGAGGCAAACATAAATATATAATATTTAAACCAACAGTCAAATTACAAAGTTAATAGTATTTTTTAAACATTTGGGGCGAAGGCTACCGGGGGTTTTGGTTCCTAAACTAAAAGTTTACATAAAAAAATCTGATGTGTTACTCTCACATGACCTTCTCTCCTCTTGTACGAACTATTTTTATAAACGCTTATTCTCCATATACTTCATGCTAATAGAGATAAAAATTTGCAGAAAGATGTGAATATGTGAAGATTTTCTGGAAATTCCTCCATGTTTATGTGGAAAAATAATGTTCCTGAGATTTACATTAAACTATCATAACATTGTAATATTCACATGATCTCTTAATAGCATGTAAAGTCGTCTGTATGCTTATGACTTTTATAGCTCAGAAGGCGGAAATAAGACAGCATAACTCAGAAATGAACTGTCGGATAAACACCAAACTTGGTATTTAGGTTCAGTATCTTCCAGAGTTGCGACACGAAGGTTTTCAAGAAAATCCTCCCACCCCAGATTACCCTTTACATGGAACATTTTTCGAAAATTTTAATTTTCTCAAAAATAGCAGTAACGATTTTGTTTAAAATATCATATGTTTAACATATTTTCATGACAAATAAAATGTATATCTTGAATTTTCTGGGAATGTCTCCAAATGTATTCTGCATTGGGAAGGACTTTTGCATAACTGGTAAACCATAAGAGATAGACAAAATTTTACTAAACAAAAAATGTAGATCGCGTTAAAATACACAATTTATGTCATAAACATTTCTTTTGTTGAGTGACCCATTTTCGAGATATTGCTTGTTATTACCTTAAATGTTTCAATACTTATTTTCTCAAATGGGAATTCGTTATTCATTTTTTATCTTGGATATGCAAAGAGTATTTATCTGTGGCAAAGAGAATGGTGCTGCACATAGCAACCAGCTATTAAGACTACTGTATTTCTATATGCCCTTGTAAAGATATATATTCCCCTTACATCTACAAGAATATCAGCCATAAGATAGAGTCTGCCAATGTTTATCTCGATTAACATGAAGTAGATAGAGAATAAGCATTTTTAAAAATAGTTTGTACAAAAGTAGAGAAAGTCATGTGAGTGTAACACATCAGATTTTTTTATGTCCTGGACATGCAAAGAGAATGGAATGCTCCACGTAGCAAGCAGCTCTTAAAAGATTTCACTATTGCTTAAAGCCTACCGTATTTCGCTTGAACCTATAACAAAATTAGCAATAAGATAATTTTTACAAATGTTTATCTCGATTAACATGAAGTAGATGGAGGATAAATGCTTATAAAAATAGTTTGTAGAAGATTAGAGAAAGTCATGTGAGTGCAACACAAGAGAATCTTTTTTTTTTTCATTTATAGAGCCCCCTTTAACTACTATGGCTATATCGGGGGCTTTGACTGAAGCATTTGATAATGTTTTTACTTTGAACTTTTAGATTAAGATACCGTAGGTTTTTGTTGTTTTTAACATATTTTCACGAGCACATTCACACTTCCAGTCTCTATTGAGAGTAGTGAGTAATCCTAATTAAAGAAAAATTCCTATCTCCCGGATGGGGAAATCGAACCGGGACCTCCGGACGAGAAAGCTCGTTGACCGCTCGACCATGAAGGCAATCCACTTCCTTTTTTAATCAGCCCGATAATTCAAATATACCTAATATTGACCTTACATAATCTTCTGTATATTTAAGATATTTTGTAGAAAATACAAGTATTAATTAATGACAATTAATAGCTTTCATTTCGGGATTTAAATTTCAAGTCAGTATATCAACAACGTATAGAAATGCTCCAATAAATCTTCATTAAGAAATACAATTCTCTCCTGTTTTAACTCTGGATTACTCGAATGTAAATGACAAATTTTCAGTCGCATCTACCACACGTTTTACGACTTTGCAGATAAACGTACAACACCACCATCTACCGGTGACACGTTCAACTCATCTTACAAAGCCCAGCTTCGCTCCCAAGTAATGAGTTATATACGAGTGTAAAGACTATAATTCGGAGCTGAAAAGGATGAATAGAATGTAAATTTTAAAATACAATTGATTAAAACCTCTTAATTTTATCAAAACATAATATAAATTTTGTGCTCCAAAATATTCATTTACATTACTCGAAAATAACTGTTTTCTTCTCTCTGCCAGAACAATTCCTTCGATGATGCGTTTGTTGTTGCTCATACTAAATCCTTTTTCGGCTAATGCTACTTTTGAACCTTTTTACATTTCGAAGCCTTCATGGACTCCACTACAAGGGGTATTGAGGCGTCAGTTCAAGTCGCAATACGTCGTGGCACAACACTTCACTAAATTAATTCGTACATTAATTAATTTATATTTGGCGGTTTGGGGAAATTAAGTATTTATAAGATGTTTTCCTTTCTCATATCGCACACGAAGGTTTTTCTTCATTTCTTATTCTTTTTCACTGAACAAAACCATTTTTTATTCTGTGTCTCCTTGCTTTCCTTCGTGTTATTCTAGTTTCCCATTTTTGTGTTCGCCTACTTTGTTTCACAATAGTACAAATACAAACATAACACACTACAGAAACAAAGCGAGACGAGAACTCGAAGTCCCTCATGCTATGAAACGCTAGAACTGCATTCATGTGACTATAGTGTGATGCAGCGACTATGGTCCAAGGTTATCGAGAGATCGTCGCCGGGCGGTCGGAGTAAACAAGATAACCGCCACTCATCACCGTAAACACGGGAGATAACTAGAACTTTCCAGAAGCTTCTTTTCCCCTTCCTTCAGAAAGTGTGTCGAAATAGCTCTAGAATGTTCGAGAATCTTTGGAAAGATATATGAGCGAGCGTTCTCGCGCAGTCGAGTCACTGCGCGTTGAGTGCGAGTGTAGTGTGAGGTGAGCTGCGTCAGTCAGTCAGTGACCGAGCGAGTTGGCGCGTGTTTCCCGTGCGACATCAAGAGCGATTCTCCGAGCGAGTTGATGACGGCTGTTGTGAAGTGCAGCGAGTGCTACAGCGGAGCGATGGGTTGTGGAGGTCTTGTGTTTCATTCCTTAGTGAAGTGAAACGTCTGACGTGAAGAGGCTGCGTCACGAAGCAAGTGAAGTGAGGAGAATTGAACTAGTTCTCTTAGTGAAGTGAACTCCTAGTGAAGTTGAACTACATAAAAAACGAAACAGTGACAGATAAGAACGAAACATGACATTAAAGGCTGAGAGAAATGACAATGAAAAAGACTGGACAAAGTCATAATAGTAACCGGTCGATTAAATCTTCTCAGCACACTCAGTGTGCGATTTTTCTCTGAGGTTTCCCATATTCTACACGAGAATATTAGTAGATACTTGAATAATTTGGTTATATACTTGTATACGTATTATGAGAATAAAATTCACACATCTTACATTAAACTTATCGAAACTTAATTTATTTTCATGCAAAACTGTCTACGTTCAAAACTTTTTCGCACATTTCTGAAAATGGAGCTACATATGCTTACGTTAATG
The DNA here is from genome assembly GCA_030765065.1 of Deroplatys truncata. Taxonomy (NCBI): domain Eukaryota; kingdom Metazoa; phylum Arthropoda; class Insecta; order Mantodea; family Mantidae; genus Deroplatys; species Deroplatys truncata. Next base: position 66,675,727 of record CM060979.1, read on the forward strand.
TTAAACATTCGTCACGCAGCGACGCGTCGGCACTTCTGCATAACAAATCAACTTAAAGAAAGAATGACTGAAGCAACAATTCAAATATTTAGATTAAAGATAAGATATTAAACCATTCGTATTTAGCGAAATAGCTAAAGCTTAGAATGTAGGATGTGTTTGTCGGAGGGCGACACTTCACGCACTGCGACCAGGTTGATTGTGCCTACATCCCCCCCCCCGAAAGGCAGGGATGAAGGAGCCGTAGGAGGTCTTAGGTCCGCAGACAGACAGGCCCACAGAGACACGCAGAAGTCCCTAATCTTTCCAGTTTGACATCCGCACATCAATAGAGGCGAAAAATCCCCAGAGAGGGCGGTGAAGTGACTCTAATGGGCGGGACAACACACCCTGGCGTTCAAGGGGAGAAACCTTTCCAATGTGCAAGCATCCAAGCCATCTGCCCGACACCGCCAGCAACGCAGGACCCAAAAAAACATCTGAAACTTAAAAGGGAGAAATAAAATATGGGGAGAAGGAGAAATCGGGTAGAATACAACGGCATAAATCTAATCGACCTGGGAAAACCACGAAAAACCCCATGGTCAGAATGGGCGCTCACCGGGAATCGAACCAGGGACCTTCCGAATGCGAGCCACAGACGTTGGCGCCTGAGCCATCCCGCTCGGTTAATTTAAGTTTAGAATCCTGCAGCATAATTTAGGGGAAAGTAGGGCATTGTCTCATCTCCTGTATTTCCAAATTAAAATTGTATTCTGCTTACTTTATGTAAAATCATAGAATTATTGTACGAGGGCAGTCCCAGAAGTACCCGACCTGATGTATAGTTGTTGTTTCAAACAAATGACTATGGTAGAAAGTACCATCCGTATAAAGCTTAAGTCTGAAGTTTGATGATGTTACGTTGTTTAGTAATTGTTTAGCAATCATCAATAGTGAACGTTCTCAGCAAATTTGTAAACATGGGTAAAACTGGTCATCGTTATGTGATACAATACTTTCATTTGAAAGGTCTTAGTCCAACTAATACTAAAGCTGAGCTAGATTCTACTCTGGGGGAGTCTGCTTCTTCGTTTACAACAGTAAAATATTGGGTGGCAGAATTTAAGCAAGGCCGTAGGAGCTGTCAAGACGAACATCGCAGTGGTCGACCAAATGAGGTGACCACGCAAGAAATTGTGAGGAAAATACACAAAATGGTATTGGATGACCATCGACTGAGTGCGCGAGCTAGCAGACGTCGTAGGCATTTTAAAAAGTGCTGTACATCGCATACTGACTGAAAATCTATACATGAGAAAGCTATGAGCAAGATGGGTGCCGCGTTTACTCACAATGGAACAAAAAATAAACAGCATCGTGAAGATTTTTCAATGAAAAGTTTGGCGATGTTTCGTTGCTATAAAGCCGAGTGTTGTGTCGATTCATAACCATGCATGAAACATGGGTGGTCACTTCACACCTGAGACGAAGGAACAGTCAAAACAGTGGATTGAAAGAAGGTGAGACAGTTCCATTTGCGGGCAAAGTCATGGCGTCAGTTTTTTGGAATGTGTGTGGAATAATTTTCATTGATTATCTTCATAAAGGAAAAGCAATCAATGGCGAATATTATGCAAACTTATTGCAACATTTGAATGATGAAATCAAGCAAAAACAAACCGCATTTAGTGCAAAAAGAAACTTTTGTTTCATCAAGACAATGCACCAGTTCACACATCCATTATCGCTATGGCCAAAATCAATGAGTTAAAGTCCGAATTACTTCCTCATGCACCCTATTCGCCAGATTTAGCCCCCTCTAATTATTTTATATTTCCAACTTTGAAGAAATAGCTTGGTGATAAAAGATTTGCCAACAGTGAAGAGCTGAAGTCTGCAGTTGATGGATATTTTGCAGAACTCGATGGCTCTCAGTATAAACAGGGTATTAAAGCTATTGAACACCGCTGGGAAAAGTGTATCAAGCTGAAAGGAGACTATGTAGAGAAATTTTTCCCCAAAATGTTTGTGTTTTCTTTGTTAGGTCGGGTACTTCTGGGACAGCTCTCGTAGGTTATTGAAGTAATAGTGTGTTTTCAGCTAAATTATCTGTGTATTATGAAATTTTTATCCCAGCTACCCTATAATGGCGATTAGGCGTACTGTGACTGAGATCGTTTAAGACGTGGCCTCGTGACAGATTCGCGATTCAAATCCCCCAGGACCATTTTTCCTGACTGAGTTTTTTTCCAGGTTTTCCTCAGTCTTCATAACTAGCAAATGCCGGAGAAGTACTCCAAATTTAGGCCTGGAACGTTTCCTTCCAAAATTTCCTTTCCCAGTTATCATTTGAGGCAGTATTTTTAAAACTTAAATGATTATAGTCAAATTATATAATAAAAAATATAATAACAGCCCGCCTTAAAGCAATATGTATATGTAACAATATATAAAAAGTGTATATTACAGTCAGTGTATATGTTTATATTATTGTATACATGTATTAATGTTATCTAAATGTATTACGTAATTTAATAATGTAGGAGCTGTGAGAATAATAGGTTAAAAGTTGCTAACAATGAGGTAACCTTGAGGCAATAATGAGTAAAAAAGTGTAATAATGTTACTAGTCATTCTTGGAGCAACAATAATGTATTTTTGTGACAGTTTATAAAATAGCCATTCAACAACCAAAAAAAGCTTAAGTTAAATAAAAGTATTCTATTGAAATAGCCAATCAGAGACTTGAAATACAGAAATTTACAAATTTAGGTGGTAGAAATCAAGTCAGTTGGTTGTAGAAAGCGCTCATAATTGGACGCGTTGGTTGTAGACAGTGTTCCTAACCGGACGCGAGATGCGTCCTCGAGAAATTTAATACGTATTCAGTGTGAGACGAAAATAGTTTACGTGTTTAAAAAGTGCAAGATTTAATAAAAGAATCTTACAGCTCTCTATATCAGTGAAGTGTTATTTAAATCGTGTCAAGAATTAATAAATGTAGTGAAATAAATTTATAATCTATGTAAGTCTACATTCTTAGCCGCACTACTCTCTGCAAAGAAATCCATGACTCTAACAATAATACTGACGCAGCCGAGGCAAACATAAAATATATAATATTTTAAGAAACAGTCAAAATTACAAAGTTAATATTTTTTTAAACATTTGGGGTGAAGGCTACCGGAAACTTTTTACCATACGTGCGGTTGCTACTACTTCAAGTTCGGCTCCCCAACAGTTGAAATAATAAAACGACGTAAAAATATTACTACTTCACATTTAATTTCATGTATCACCACCTGTGGTGCCGTATCTAGTAAGAACGGCCGTAAACACTACTGAAAACATTGGGCATACTGACCTTGAGGGTTCACCCAGTGAATGTTGATATTATCAGTAAACTGAGAATGGCATAAAGATCATCGTTGTTTTTTTTGTCACGTAGTACATAATATATTACAATGGAAATGACAATATCGTAGTAATGGATAAGTGGTGTTTTAGAACCAGTGTTGAAGTTTAGTTCCTTTGTTTCTCATTATCTCATGCAAAGCTTTTGTAATATCACAGATAACAAGTCACATCGACTTGCGTTTTAGCAGTCTCAGTTGAAAAACCGTGGTATTAATTATTGAAACCATTTCATTCGAATATTTATAAGTAACAGGAAATAAAAAGTCTAATGAGATACATTCACATGACTTTCTCTACCTCTATCGCTTATTATTGGGTACACAAATTATTCTTACGAAGGTTTATTTTCCTATTTCATTTTAATCGAGATAAACGCTTCCGGAAATACCCGCATTATACATTTAGTTATACATACAAATGTTTTACAACTGGACACTATATGTTGGCCCTTTCCAAGATATAGCGAGAAACAATTGAAAATCGACAGGATTTCACAAGAATGACTAAGTGTTGAACAATTCAAACCATTAATAATGGATATCCTAGAAATGTTCCATGCCACAAAAACGTTATTTGAAAAAAAATGCATGTTTTAAAGTGATCTACGAGTTTTTACTTTACCTACTACGTATAGTAAGTAGGAGAATTATTGCATTGCCTCCAAATGTTCGATGTCGAAATTTCAGCGGAAATACATGAATCCAAAAAGAGAGTTTCCTGTATGTCCGTCTGTCTGTGAACAGCATAGCTCAAAAACGAAAAGTTGGATAAATACAAAACTTGGTATTCAGGTTCAGTACCTTTCAAAACTGCGTCACGAAGATTTTCAAGAAAATCCTCTCACTCCAACTGCCCTTTATGTGGAACAATTTTTCAAAATTTTTGATTTTATAAAAAATGACTCTAACGGGTATAATTAAAATACCATATATTAAACATATTTACATGAAAAGTAAAATGTATATCTTGAATTTTTTTGAAATAGCTTCGTTTGGAAGCAATTTTGCATAATTTTATATAATTGGTAAATGTTAAGCGATAGACGAAAATGTACTACACAAAAAATGTAAATCTCCTTAAAACACAATTTATTTTAAATAAGTTTTTTATGACATAAGCAATTTCGAGGTATTCGATATTAAAAGTTCGAATTGTTCATATCTCGGTCATTCTCTTAAGTTTTGTCAACATTGAAGAAGTAATATTTATTAGCTCCACGTATGGACGTCAATTTGAAGAAGATGGTTTGTTACGTTATTTGCACCACGCTTTGGGAGTCAATTTGAAGTAGTTATTTTGTTGTATTGAAGGAGTTGTATTATAGTTCAACTGTTGGGGAGCCGAACACTTGAAGTAGTTACAACCGCGCGTATGGTACTCGGTTTGCCCCAATTTTTTAAAAATATTAACTCTGTTTTTTTTTACTGTTTCTTTAAATATTATATTTATGTTTGCCTCGGCTGTGTCAGTATTTATTTTAGAGACATGGATATCTTGGCAGGGTTGTGGTGCGACTGAAGAATGTAGGCTTACAAAGATTATAATTTTACTTCACTCCTTTTATTAATGCTTGACACGACTTATATAACACTTCACTGATAGCTGTGAGAATATTTTAATTAATCACTGGCACTTTTTAACACGTAAACTATTTTTTTTTCTCACACGAATACGTATTAATTTTCTTGAAGACACATTTTGTGTCTGGTTAGTAACACTGTCTGCAACCAACTGAATAGATTTCAACCGCCTAAACTAGTAAATTTCTGTATTTCAAGTCTCTGATTGGCTATTCCTAATCCAATAGAATACCTTCATTTAACTAAAGCTTTTTCTGGTTGTTGATTGGTTATTTTTATAAACTGTCAATAAAATTACATTATTGCTTCCAAGAATCACAAGCATCATTTAAACTCTCAAACTCATTATTGCCTCATGGTTACCACATTATTACCTCATTGTTAGCAACTTTTGACCTATTTCTCACAGCTCCTACATTATTAAATTACGTAATACATTCACATAACATTATTACACATGGATACAATAATAAAAGCATATGCAATGACTGTTACATACATTTTACAAATTATTACATACACATGTTGCTTTAAGGCGGGCTGTTATTGAATTTATATATTTATATAATTAGACTGAAATCATTTAAGTGTTAAAAATACTGCCTCAACATGCGATTGCATGGAAACGGAATGGAATTTTAAGGCCAGCATATAGCATGCAGTTCTTAAACCTTTGATTATAAAAATGAACTAGGTAGAAAAATAAGCTTTAGGAAGAATAGATTGCATATCCAATAATAACGATAGAGACTAAAGAAAATAATGTGAATGTATCACATCAGAAGTACGTGTTCGTCTATCGCTTAACGTTTACCAGATATAGAAGATTATACAACATCCCTTTCGAATGAAGAGGACTTTATAGGCTGTTCCTAGAAAATTCAAGATATTTCTTATGTAAATATTTTTTGGTATTTTAATCAAAATCGTTAGAGACATTTTTTAGAAAATAAGAAATTTCGAAAATTATTCTATATAATGGGTATTTTGTGTGGCGGAATTTTCTTAAGAATCCTTGCTTAGCATCTTTGGAAGATTCTGAAATTAAATACCATGTTTGGTGTTTATCCGACGTTTGTTTTTGAGTTATACTGTTCATAGACACACAAAGAAAGGGGGGAGAGAGAAGGACCATTTTTTCTAACAAGGCTTTCTTTTTGGATTCAGGGGGTCTCAAAACATGTATTTCCGGTGATATATCGGACATATACTATGTACGTGGTAGAGAAAGTAATAACAAAGATCTGATGTGTTACACTCACATGATTTTGTCCACTCTTGTACAAACTATTTTTACAAACGCTTATTCTCCATATGCTTCATCTTAATCGAGATGTTAATCTTATTGCTAATTTCTTGTAGATGCAAGAGGAATATGGTAGGTTTTAAGCAATAGTCAAATCTTTTAAGCGGTGGTTGCTATGTGGAGCATTCTATTCTCTTTGCATGTCCAGGACATAAAAAAAATGAATAACGAATTTGAGAAAAAGTATAAGTATTGGAAAATTTAGCAGAATAACAAGCAATATCTCGAAAATGGTTCACTCAACAAAATAAGTCTATATGACATAAATTGTGTATTTTAACGCGATCTCATTTTCTGTGTTGTAAAATTTTGTCTATCTCTTATGGTTTACCAGTTATGCAAAAGTCATTTACAATGAAAGATACTTTTGGAGACATTCCCAGAAAATTCAAGATATACATTTTATTTGTCATTAAAATACCTATACATATGATATATTAATCAAAATCCTTAGAGCCATTTTTGAGAAAATTAAACTTTTCGAAAAATCTTCCATGTAAAGGGTAATCTGGGGTGAGGGGATTTTCTTGAAAACCTTCGTGTCGCATTTCTGAAAGATACTGAACCTAAATACCAAGTTTGATGTTTATCCGACTGTTCGTTTCTGAGTTATGCTGTTCACACACACACACACACACACACACACGTACATGTTTCCAAAAATGCTTTTTTGGATTCAGGGAGTCTCAAAACTTATACTTCCAGTGAAATCTTGGTATCGAATTTTTGTAGACTAACTATGAAAACAAACCTATAGAAAGGTGTGCGAGTTTTACAATTCGCATTGTGCTAATTGATAGAAATAAACACTATTTGCCCACCTCCGTGGTATGGGTGGAGCGTGACTGCCTGACGTTCAAGAGATCCGAGTTCAAATCTTGGTTAGAGTGATATGATTTACAGATTTCAATAGCAAAGAAAATATAAATGGCTCTTAGAGTGAAAATCTGTAAGATGCAAGTTATTTATATATGAAGAAATAATACATGTGTCTAGCTTTAATTACCTAGGTTTTAATGTATGACACAGTAAAAGTGAATATAAAACCAAACAAATTAAAACAAATAAATGGAACAATAAGGAAAACATTACAGAATAAGACATCAAAAGCAACACAAATTAAATGTTATAAAGTGATGACAGTACCAATAGTAACACATGTTTGAAAATTGGACAATAAATAGAAATAGTAGAGATAATATTTATAAGAGCAGTAACAGGATTTATCCTTTTAGACAAACAAAAAAATTAAGAAATTTGCAAACACTTAAATTTATACAACTTAAATGAAAATATCAACGAAAATAAAAAATCTTATGTGTTACACTCACATGACTTTCTCCACTGTTGTAAAACTATTTTTACAAACGCTTATTTTCCATATGCTTCATGTTAATCGAGATGTTAATCTTATTGATAATTTTTTTGTAGGTGCAAGGGGAATATGGTAGGCTTTAAGCGATAGTCAAATCTTTTAAGAGCTGGTTGCTATGTGGAGCATTCCATTCCCTTTGCATGTCCAGGACATAAAAAAGTCTGTTGTGTTACACTTACATGACTTTCTCTACTCTTGTACAAACTATTTTTACAAACTCTTAGTCTCCATCCATTTCATATTAATCAAGATAAACATTTTCAGAAACGATCTTTTGACATGCAAAGAGAATTACGTTTTACACATAGCGACCAGTTCTAAAAATATTTGACTATCGCTTAAGGCGTACTATGATCCCGTTGTTTTGTAATTGCAAGGGCAATATAGAAATACAGTAGCCTTTAAGCATCGACATATATCTTAATAGCTGGTTGCTGGTGCAGCACCATTCTCTTTGCCACAGATTAATACTCTTTGCATATCCAAGACAAAAAATGAATAACGAATTCCCATTTGAGAAAATAAGTATTGAAAAATTTAAGGGAACAACAAGCAATATCTCGAAAATGGTTCACTCATCAACAAAAATGTATATGATATAAATTGTGTACATAAACGCGATCTACATTTTCTGTGTAGTAAAATTTTGTCTATCCCTTGTGATTTATCAGTTATGCAAAAGTCGTTCACAATGAAGAATACTTTAGGAAACATTCCCAGAAAATTCAAGATATACGTTTTAATTGTCATGAAAATATCTTAAACATATGATATTTTAATCAAAATCGTTATAGCCATTTTTGAGAAAATTTAAATTTTCGAAAAATGTTCAATGTAAATGGTAATCTGGGGTGGGGGATTTTCCTGAAAACCCTCGTGTCGCATCTCTGGAAGATACTGAACCTAAATACCAAGTTTGGTGTTTATTCGACTGTTTGTTTCTGAGTTATGCTGTTCACAGACACACACACACACACACACACACACACTGACATGTTTCCAAATATGCTTTTTTTGGATTCAGGGGGTCTCAAAACATATATTTCCGGTGAAATCTCGGTATCGAATTTTTGAGTGGAATACAATACTTCCCCTACTTACTATACGTAGTAGAGGAAGTAATAAGCTGTACACTCTTGGGATGAAAGAGGAACGAATACAAACAATTTTATTACGCTATATACCTAGAAGTAACCGCCAGGTTGGAAGACCAAGAACAAGATGGAGTGTTGTGTTTAATCGAGGACGGAACTGGCCGACAGACCTATTATTATAAAACTGAGCTCTTTTTCCCAGTAAAGTTACTGAAAAGTAGTTCTAAATGCGTTTCAATATGCAGGTTTCAAATTTGGCTCCCCTGCCCAAAGCTAGATCCAAAGTTACTCCCATATGCAGCTTTGTCAGCTTATGTAGTCTGCCAGAGGAATGATTAGCAGTAAAAGCTAAACAACTGTAGCTCAGGCTACAGACTTAACTAAAACTTAGGAGCACCTTCAAATTTAGAATGTTTTGCACTTAAGTGCTAGTGTTCAAAGTATATTATTCAAAACGTTCCAATTAACCACGGCACTTTAAGTCTCGTAATCGCGCTGTGCTTCTCGTTAACAGTCTATTTGTCACGGACATGACAAGCGCTGAAGATTTTATGTTTCCTAAAACAATAAAATGCTGTTATGTTATGTACTTCTCCAGGGCTTCTGTGTATTGCATTAATACGAGAGATAACTGAAATTTTCGTCTTTCAAAGCTTCTGAAAATATTTTTCCAAAGTAAATTAAATTGAGATTTATTTATGGACGTGATTCTCAGTGTCCCATTTTATGATGGGCGTGAAAGATCGGTAATTTTGCTCAGAGGCCTCTTTATCAGGCTTGAGGTTCTTTTACGTGCTGTCAATCTACGACACGGGACCACCGGCTTTACTTCCCTTCCGAAGGAAGCCATGTTAAGGATTTTTATTTTACGCCCGAAAAAATCCATCACCCTCCGCCGGGTTCGAAACCGCGACCTTGGGGACTAGAGGCTAGCATTTGTCCAAATGTTAACTATTTAACCATGGGTATGGAGCGCGAGTGTTGTGTATGGTAAACTCAAAAAGCACTTAAGCAATTTTGACTTTCTCTACTAGGTATAGTAATAAGGAGAAGTATTGCATTCGACCCAAAAATTCGATACCGAGATTTCACCGGAAATACATGTTTTGAGGCCCTGAATAATAAAAAAGTTTAGAAAAAGGTCTGTGTGGATGTGTGTCTGTGAACAGCATAACCAAAAAACGAAAAGTCGGATAAACACCGAACTTGGTATTTAGGTTCGTATCTTTCAAGGATACGACACGAACATTTTCAATAAAATGCCCGCTACCTCAGACTACCCTTTACATGAAACATTTTTCGAAAATTTTGATTTCCTCAAAAATGGCTCTTACGGTTTTGATTAAAATATCATATATTTAAGATAATTTTATGACAAATGAAGTGTACATGTTGAATTTTCTGGGAATGTTCTCTTCATCTGAATGGCTTTTGCATAACTGCTAAACCGTAAGGGATATACAAAATGTTTCTACATAAAAAATGTAGATCTCGCTAAAACACAAATTTATGTCATATACATTTTTTTCTGTGTAGTGAACCATTTCCGAGATATGCCTTGTTATTGGTTTGTATTTTCTATATTTTTTTTTAAAATGGAAATTCGTTATTCATTTTTTTTATGTCCTGGACATGCAATGAGAATGAAATGTTCCACATGGAAACCATCTCTTAAAATATTTAACTATCGCTTAAAGCCTACCATATTCCCCTTGCACCCACAAGAAAATTAGCAATAAGATTAACATCTCGATTAACATGAAGTAGATGGAGAATAAGCGTTTGAAAAATAGTTTGTACAAGAGTAGAGAAAGTCATGTGAGTATAATAACTATTTCATTCTTGGACAGTGCCGTTCTTCCTGGCATATACCTATATACTTTAGAAAAAATTATAATTTCAACATTCAAATGAATAATAGCTATTTGTGTTTCAAATACGCAAAATAAGGCTTTAGTGAAGGAATTAAGTACAAGTCGATTCCGAAATACTGGCCTGAGTCCACTGAACATTTTGAACACGTGGTGCATACAATAGTTTTAGTAAATCTCTCTAAATTATATTAAACAAAACAAGTATAATACAAGTAGAATATAAATATAAAAACTTTGTTGACATATTCTCACAACCGCCTGAATCCTATAGTATGAACGTGGACTAGTGGTACCGTGCTAGCCTCTAGTTCCCAAGTTCAAACCCGGCGGAGGGCGATGTGTTTTTTCGGGCGTAAAAATCCTTAGCATGGCTTCCTTCGGAAGGGAAGTAAAGTCGGTGGACCCGTGTCGTAGATTTACGGCATGTAAAAGAACGACAAGCCTGATAAAGAGGCCTCTGAGCAAAATTACCGGTCTTTCACGCCCAAAAGAGAATGAGACGCTAAGGACCATAGTGTTTAAATAGCATCCATAAATAAAACTCAATTTTTATTCTATGAACCGTACCAACGCCTCCAAGGAAACGTTGACTGTGACAATACGAGATGCGGATGCACATGGCAGTGCTTATTCTGAGCGCTCGTTTCTAAAAAATCTGATGTGTTACACTCACATGACTCTCTCTACTCTTGTACAAACTATTTTTACAAACGCTTATTCTCCATATGCTTCATGTTAATCGAGATATCGAGATGTTAATCTTATTGCTAATTTTCTTGTAGATGCAAGGGAAATTGGTAGGCATTAAGCTATAGTCAAATATTATAAGAAATGGTTGCTATGTGGAGTATTCCATTCCCTTTGCATTACCAGGACAAAAAAATGAATAACGAATTTGAGAAAAAGTATAAGAATTGGAAAATTTAAGGGAATAACAAGCAATATCTCGAAAATGGTTCACTCAACAAAAAAAATGTATATGACATAAATTGTGTATCTTAACGCGATCTACATTTTTTGTGTAGTAACATTTTGTTTATCTCTTATGGTTTACCAGTTATGCAAAAGTCGTTCACAATGAAGAATACTTTTGGAGACATTCCCAGAAAATTCGAGATATACATTTCATTTGTCATAAAAATATCTTAAACATATGATATTTTAATCAAAATTGCTAGAGCCATTTTTGAGAAAATTAAAATTTTCGAAAAATGTTCCATGTATAGGGTAATCTGGGGTGGGGGATTTTCTTGAAAACCTTCGTGTCGCATCTCTGGAAGATACTGAACCTAAATACCAAGTTTGGTGTTTATCCGAATGTTCGTTTCTGAGTTATGCTGTTCACAGACACACACATGGACACACACACGCGGACATGTTTCCAAAAATGTTTTTTTCTGGATCCAGGGGGCCTCAAACATGTATTTTCAGTGAAATCTCGGGATCGAATTTTTGGGTGGAATACAATACTTCCCCTACCTACTATACGTAGTAGAAAAAATAAAAAACTTGTGACTGAAAATATCGGTGAAAATTCCGAGAAATTTTTTCACATTATCTTATTTGAAAATAATTGAGCCCCTTTACTGTATGAAAAAGAAACGCAGCCAACACATTCGGAAAGAAGAATAAACCCAGTTGTAGTCGCTGTAGCCGATTGATGACTTCACATGCAGAAGACAGGAGGTCTGGAATGATATATGCCAGCCTTACTCTAGATTGGATTAGCGAAGCAGACAGATTTCTCTTCCACAGCAGTGGAAAAAGAAAAGCTTGTCTTTGGATCAATGGAGATGAACGTTTTTGTTTTATGTTGCTGTTTTTGTTTTATCGAGAATGGTTTGCCAATTAATATCTGGCTCTAAGCCAGGACCTTGTATTCATCAATGTTATCAACGAAATGCATCGCTCACATCATGCTCCTGCAAGCCAACTGGTCAGTCATGTGTTCAAATGCTGAGTTTAAAGATAAAAGAAATTACCAAATCATGGCGATTAATACCGAAGAATTGTGATACTAGCAGAAATATAATAAATGGACTTCCTCGACAAAATATCAGAAAAGTTGCATGGTGTATTACATACTATGTTCATTTATATACAATTATTTTCAAATAAAGATTTGTGATGAACAGAACAAAACGCAACTGAAGATACATTTTTAATAGTCTAGAACATCTCGCATTGTAGCGAACTCATTTATTACTTTCATAGTAAGTAGGGGAAGTATTGTATTGCACACAAAAATTCGATACCGAGATTTCACAGGAAATACATGTTTTGAGACCCCCTAAATCCAAAACAAAAGCATTTTTGGAAACCTGTCCGTATGTGTGTCTGTGAACATCATAACTCAGAAACGAACAGCCGGATAAACATCAAACTTGGTATTTAGGTTCAGTATTTTTTAGAGATGCGACACGAAGGTTTTCAAGAAAATCCCCCACCCCAGATTACCCTTTACATGGAATATTTTTCGAAAATTTTAATTTTCTCAAAAATGGCTCTAACGATTTTGATTAAAATACCATGTGTTTAATATATTTTCATGACAAATGAAATGTATATCTCGAATTTTCTGGGAATGTTTTCAAAAGTATTCTTCATTGTGAACGACTTTTGCATAACTGGTAAACCATAAGAGATAGACAAAATGTCACTACACAAAAAATGTAGATCGTTAAAATACACAATTTATGTCATATACTTTTTTTTTGTTGAGTGAACCATTTTCGAGATATTGCTTATTATTCCCTTAAATTTTCCAATATTTATACTTTTTCTCTCAAATTCGTTATTCATTTGTTTTGTTCTGGTAATGCAAAGAAAATGGAATACTCCACATAGCAACCAGTTCTTATAATATTTGAATATAGCTTAATGCCTACCAATTCCCCTTGCATCTACAAGAAAATTAGCAATAAGATTAACATCTCGATATCTCGATTAACATGAAGCATATGGAGAATATGCTTTTGTAAAAATAGTTTGTACAAAAGTAGAGAAAGTCATGTGAGTGTAACACATCAGAATTGTTTTTACTATAATCTTATAAAGTATCTTTGAAATGACAGAAAATTAACGTTGAAACACTTAAAAATGTGTTCTAAGTTGATACAGTGATACAGTAATGTTAGATTTGGAATTAATTTGCAGCAATTCTTAATAATTTTAAAGAGATGTACGTAGCAAACCAAAGGGAAAACATATTTTGTAATAAAAAGGCACTGAATAGAAGGTGACTGTTACATAAATTGGTGGACCAGAAGATGTTTCTTTACAGCAGGATGGCAAAAATTCTTCCGTCTAGTGTGCCAGGTGAAGTCAGATTTGTTAATTTTCATAATCTACTGTGCCAATTATTATTTTCCTTCAATTAATCGTCTTCCTTTGAGTTCCAACTTTCAAATAAACTATACAGTGTGTTATTTAATTAACGAATTAACAAAGGACCGCTCCTTCCATAAAAAATTTACATTTAAACTCTTAAAATATTTTGTTTCATTCTAATATAGCATGTTGAAGCAACATAAAGTACTAGCCACGGACAAACTAATACAATAACTCATTAATGTAATAAGATACCTAATTCACAGCTTAATAATTTCTTTCTTTAATATTTTTTGTTCTAAGTTTTACGTGTTATGTATTTTCTTTGTTAATATTGTAGTATAATAATTAAGAGGATGTTAAAACACATATATTCATAATGTGCACATGGTAGAGAACAAGTATATAACGTTATAACATATAAAACATAATATAAGGGGGAAAGGCCATTGTTGGTTATATAATCAGTAATATAAAATTACGAGAAATGCAGTAGTACCTATTTACGTAAGCATGTAACGAACTTTGGAGTCGTAATTAAGACGATATATATGTGTGTGTTTGTGTGTGTGTGACATAAACTGTTATTGGATATTATTGGACAGTAGCACCAATCAGATACATTGATACATGCCTATAATTCAAATACGTATGTTAAGAAGAACGGTTGGAAGGAACGTTAACAGAAGTTTGTCAGTGTTCGAGCAGGAAGGTTATGTATAAACTCGTCTCTAAATAGACGCTAAAACTACGTATTTAAAGTCTACCGGTTTTACATATTTTAACATGACAAAGGTAATATATCATATGTGGTTTATCTAAAATACAAGTGAAATAATTAACAGAATACGTGCGCAAACTATTTTAATCTTCTCCATAACCAACCCTGACAAGACACAAGTGCTCTCCGACACAAATACAGCAGCCGTGGCACAACTATAAAATAACAATTACAACATACTAACACACACGCAGGAATACAGATATATGATCATCAGATTCCAGTCTACGAGAACGTCGAGATACGTCACGAGAGTATGGGCATCAAGATACAGCATCCATCATTATCAATGTAGTGGGGTCCTACCAAGGAGGAAATTAAAATTTAAATTGAGTTTTATTTTGCTCAGAGGCCTCTTTATCAGGCTTG
Source organism: Deroplatys truncata (assembly GCA_030765065.1). Taxonomy (NCBI): domain Eukaryota; kingdom Metazoa; phylum Arthropoda; class Insecta; order Mantodea; family Mantidae; genus Deroplatys; species Deroplatys truncata. Next base: position 66,690,835 of record CM060979.1, read on the forward strand.
AGGTTCCTTTTACGTGCCGTAAATCTACGACACGGACCACCGGCTTACTTCCCTTCCGAAGGAAGCCATGCTAAGGATTTTTACGCCCGAAAAAATCCATCGCCCTCCGTCGGGTTTGAACCCGCGACCTTGTGAACTAGAGGGTAGCACGGTACCACCAAGGAGGAACCGCTACATTGTAACCGTACGGTAATACCTTGAAAAGTCTCAACATACTTTTTATTGAAGTGAAATATTATAGTTATAGTAAAATTTATTGTGGGGTCTTAATAGCCGTGTTTTATATATATATATATATATATATATATATATATATATATATAGGGTGTACCATTTAAGTTGAGACTGTACAACATCTCCAAAACTAAGCGTTGTAGAAAGAAATGTCTGGAATAAAAATACTTGATATTATGGAAGAAAGTAAATGTCATTAGTAGTGTTTTATTTGGTGGACGTTCGATAGTCATTTTAGGATCAATTTGACTGTTTTAAAGGGAAACCCACCTTTTTTACGTTGTGTTTTTACTCATACAAAGCTAAACAACATTTGTATTAAGCACTTTGCGATTGTTCTTACACCAACGTAAATAACAATGAAAATTCTGAATGGCTTGTACGAAGAGGGCAATGAATGGTTGGGCCATCCATGGATGGTCATATGAGGGTCAAGTTACGTTTTTTAATTGGGAAATAACATTTTTTATTTCGTTTCCTTATTCCTCATCACAAAATAAACGCTTTTTATATACAATTTTCTAATGATAAAACAGCATACAAAATGTAGATTCCCATTTAAAAAAATTTAATTGATCCTAAAATGACCATCACTTCAAACAAAACACGACTAATTGCATTTACCATCCCCCATAATATTAAGCAACTTTTAAAAGATATTTCTTCCTACAACACTTAGTTTTGGAGATATTGTACAGTCTAACTTAAATGCTCCACCCTGTGTATAAATGTATAAATAATATAATGGCTTGAAGAATATTTGGGGAAAAAGAGAAACGAATAATAAAGATCTTTGGAAAGGCGCAAGAAAAAGGCATGAAGACATTAAGATATAAAAATTATTCAATCAACTAACAGACAAGAGGTCATTGGTATTTTATGTTTCAATGAAAAGCATTTGGAAAAGAGAGAGGCATATAGATAACGCCAATAAAGAAGAAAGAGGGGGCATAGCATGGCTAAGAGCAGGATTGTGGAGGTCAGGAAGTCAACAAAATGGATATCCACAAGGTGAATGGCCATTATGTGGGGGAAAAAGATGAACAACACATACTGTTTGAATGCAGGGAAACTGATTTTAGGAGAAAGGAAAGTGTATGGTTAAGAACGAATGGAAAAATTGACAGAAATAAAAGTTTAGACAAAAACTGTAAAAAAAAGGCGGTAATATCTAGAAACTAAATGAAAATGTACTATTAAAATAGGAAGGGAACAATAATTCATGAACATATAAATAATGTATTATATAGATAGTATCCTAAGATAGGCTGCCAACTTGAAGAGTGGTCAGGGCCAATTTAGTGGCAGTTCAATACACATAATGTCTTAGTATTTCAATAGACAATTATATCTATATATAAACTTGAGCAATGCTGTCTCCGAACACGAGCAACAAATGCATCTTTTTTACTTTCTCTACCACGTACATAGGTAGAGAAGGTATTATATTCCACCCAAAACTACCCTTTACGTGGAACATTTTTTGAAATTTTTGATTTTCTAAAAAATAGTTGTAACAATTTTGATTAAAATGCTATATATTAAAAATATTTACATGACAAATAGAATGTATATCTTGAATTTTCTGGGAATAGCCAATGAGCCAATGAACCTCTTCAATCGAAAGGTATTTTGTATAATCTTGCATAACTGGTAAACTTTAAGAGATAGACGATAACGCAGTACACAAAATATGCAGATATCTTTAAAACATACAATTTAATTCAAATACTTCTTTTTTATGGCACAAGCCATTTCTGTAATATCTGTTATTAATGGCTCCAATTGTTCATTATTTAGTCATTCTTTTAAAGTCCTGTCAAGATTCAGTTGTTTCTCATGATTGCATAGAAGCAGTATGAAATTTTACGGCCAGCATATAACTTCCAGTCCTTAAGCATCTGACTGTTGCTGTTCTCTTTGTATTTATAATGAAATGTATAATGTAGCTATTTCTGCAAAGGTTTATTTGGATTAAAACATAGCAGAAGGAAAAATAAGCTTTAGTAAAAATAGTTTGTATACCCACTAATACAGATAGAGGGTAGAGAAAGTTGTGAATGTATCACATCAGATTTTTTAAAAATTCGGTCTTATCCTTATTTATCTTCAGTTTTTCGACACCAAAAACCTATTTGCTAAACTATGCACATAGGTATGTTCGGAGTTGTGTGTGGAATAGAATGCGGTAGTAATTTTGAATGTACCTGGAATGCACACCTAAAGCATTATCTGTAAAGCAAGATGGACACTTATGTCTGGTAGACAAAAAAAATGGAGTCTTAAGTCTAATATGTCTCTATGAGGCTATGATAAAATCACAAATTACTTATGGAGCATTGGTATGATGGCCAAAGAAGTTGAAACTAACTAAAAACCAAATAGTCTCCTGAGGTTGGTTGTGTTATGTATATCTGGGGCTTTTAGAAAGACAATTTCTTTTGCTATGGCAACCCAGCTTGGTCTCCTCTTACGGAGCTATGTAGGTATCCAAGCTAAGGCTAGACTATCAATCTACAGAATCACCCAGGTGGTAGGAATATGGAAAGAAAAACGTTGTAAAACAGGCCACCCCTCCATCCTTAGTAAAATGTAAATCTAATAATATGTTAAAAGAAATTTAATTTTCTCAACACTTCACAATCCTTCCTGATAGAAAAAGAAAATTCATTCAAAGCATAAGAACCACCTTGTAATTTATGTTGGTAGCTCACACTTAAATGGAAACACTGGAGCGAATCAAGGGAAAAATGCCACAGCACAAGCCTAGGAAAATACACCACTGTCTTATTTGAAAGTGTACGCCAATGCTATGAAAAAAGAATTGTAGGGAAATATATCCTTATAAACTCTGACAGCCAGTCTACACTTAAAGCTCTCAGTTCCCATCACTTCAAATCCCATCCAGTATGGGAATGTCACAAACACTTACAAATCTCTCCTCCCGTAATACAAAATCTCTCCTCTAGTACCATAGAATTGTAGTGGTACCTGGAAATGCAGGTATTGCAGGAAATGAAAAAGCTGATGCCCTAAAAAAGAAAGCAGCAGCTCTCCCTTTTATAGGACCAGAGCCTATCTGTGAAATAAGCACTTCAGAAGCAAAAAACACAGTAAAACATTGGGTTGTAAAGAAACTCAAAAAAAATGAAAAACACTTTCCACAAACAAAGTCTCCAGGCAAATAATTAATAAGTCTTATGAAAAATTAAGTAACTCACCACTTATTAAGCTAAATTAGCCTTCAATTAGAAGAGTTAGGAGCTTTATAAGTGGGATTTGAAAGTTTAGAAAACATCTGAAGGTAATGGGCTATAACAAACACAACCCATTTGTCACTTATGTTTATGAACCAATGAAACGGTGAAACATATTTTTGTATGATGCCAAGCCATAGAATGGAAGAGATACCACATTCTTGGAGCCAATGTGTAACTAGAAACAGAAGCTAATCAGTGAGGCAAATACTACATCTTACTAAAAATATAAATTTGATTCTTAGATTAGAAAATAGATAGCACATAAAAATCTATTTGGGCTGAGGAGCTTATGGAAAACCTGCTTCCAAATGAGTCATAGTTAAAGTCATAGTTGTAATTTGAAATCTGACTAAAAGACAACTACGTAGAATCATGTTTTACCATGTGATAAGAATTTAGACTACTATTTTGAATCTAAAATCTGTTTTCCTAAACAATAAGAAAGCTTTATAAATACTCTGTATAGGAAACATAGGGTTTTGTATGTTATGCTTTTTCTTTAGGATTGTATAATTTTATTTTATTTCCAATAAAGAAATTCTGTCTAGGCATTAAAATGGTACCATAAAAGGTTCTTTCTTTTATAGTATTAGTTATTTTACAGGTTTTCGGTACCAAAAACACAATTTTTGGCTATATAGTTGTACAACATCTTATTTTAGCATTCATTTGCAGCAATATTCACTCAATTTAAACAATTTTTGTTCTATGAGTACCTACTATTTAGCAACACAGTTTAGATGCAAGAAATTTTGTTATAAAATACAATTAATATAATAATATGCTATGAGAATAACATTGTAATGATGACAGGAAAGTTGGTCAAATTTTAAGGAATCCAAACATTTAAGAAGAAAAAAAAAAGGTTGCATGCTTCAATCTACTGCACAAACTGCAATGGATCCTCTCTTGTTCAGCTAACCTTAAGAAACTCTGTGTAATTTAGCAAAATTAGGCTCACTTGGCAGTTTAGACAGGAGCACATGCAGATGGTATAACTTTTGTAAGACTACTGTATCGACGTGAATACTAGAATCTATGGGCGACTTATTTCATTGACATTTGTAAAGTTTGGCTTTTCTCTGCTCAATAAAAATATGGCTGCCCATTTTTGTGAGCACCTATTTAAATGCAATAACGCATTAAGTGTTAGTATAGGGGAAAACAATAATTGTTTAACTTTACACATAAGTCTTGACTTAAACTTAATTACATATTATGTGCATAATGTATTTTATTTATTAAACTTATTGAATCAGCTGGTGTATTTAAATTTTGATTTATTGTCGCATTTGCATTTATGTAAAATCAACTTTTAAGCTGGTAAAATGGTGAACTTGTCATCTGCATACAAAATAATATGCACATAAAAACAGACAGTAGGTACATACACTTATCAATAAGTGAATATCCCTTATACCAAGTCTATTGTAAAAATGAGGCATCTTCCAAATACTTCTTAATACTAAGGCAAGCCTTTTTAGTAAATATAGTCTTTATAATACTACAAAATTTATTTTTAAGTTTCCTATTTTTTATTAAATTAGGTAGCTTTCCATATATTTTTACTTCCATATAATCTGTGTTTTTTTTCCATTACTTTTTAATCTATGTTGCACATATTTTAGCACTTGGCTGTTGCAAGTATCATAATTGTGTGTTTGTTGACATGATATATAATAATTACAGATGATACAAATGCAATGATGTTAAGTGTTTTTGTTAAACACTTTTTTTAATAATGTTCTATGGATATTCTATTGCCAGCAATGTTATTTAATCACAAAATATTTCCTTGCTTTATAAATACCTTTTTACAATCAGTAGAATTTCCTCATATTATAAAACCATATGGTGATCAATGGCTGAAAATAACTAAAATAAATAACTTTTTTTACATCTAAGGTAGTTATTTGAGCTATACATGGCATGTTAAAACTGGCACTATTTAGCCTCTTAACTAAGTATTTAATATGGTCCTTCCATTTAAGTTGGTTATCTACAAATAATCCAAGTAATTTAGTTGAGTGTACCATTTTTATATCTACATTCTGCTTATTTTAAATATTACTGCATGTTTTAAACTTTGAGAGATTAATAGTAATCAATTGTTTTTTCACACAAGCCATGTATAGGGCAAGGTTGGAAAGGTAGAAACAGACTGAAAAATTCCATACCATAGCCGTGATCTGAACCATGGTTCTTGCAGTTTCCAACCACTTGCTCTAACCCACTAAGCTACCATGGCAAGATGCTGGCAGTGCTTTAAATTCTCCAAATGACAAAATAAAAGGTTAGTTTTATCTTTATATAATTTCAATCCATTAGTTTGATACAATTTGTCCATTTTATTTAAAATGCATTTGTTCTCGTTCTCAGATCTTGAAGCATTTTTTTCTTTAATTATAATTATAGCATAATATGTATATAATATAACACTATTATGAACATGTTCTGATAATTCATCTGTAAACACTGTAAAGGCCCCAATGTCAAATCCAGACACCTACATCTCGCCAACTTGAGTGCATATCCTGTTTAAGTGTATTTAATACAGTTTTATGTCACCTTCTATTCAAATAAGATTCAGTCCACTTAAGGCTTTTATTTGTGACCCCATAAGATTCTAGTTTATTTAATAATATTCTATAGTTTATGCAATCAAATGCCTTATATATGTTACACTTTACTGTTGCTGCTTATTTGCCAACATATAGAGGTTTTGAAACTTTGTTTATTAATTATAATGATGCTGTTGAAGTTGAATAATTTTTAAGAAACCCATGTTATGACTTTGTTAGCTTCTTATAACTTTCAAAATAAGAATTAGCCCAATATGAATAATTTTTCAAATAAAATTGGGAAATTACATGTAATTGAAACAGATTTAAACATATGTTTCTTGTTCATTCTTCTGATCCTCCTTTATGAAATATGTTTACAAATACATAGTATACATAGTATATTTCATTCTCTCAGAAAATGATGATGTAAAAAACTATTGGCTTATGATATGGGCAAGAGATTCACTCATTCATTTGTTTTATAATAAAAATTTAAATGTTGTTCCATCCAGAACATCTTTTAGCTTTTAAAGATGAATCAGTTTTTAACTTCTTCTTAAGTAACAGGTTCTAGTTCAAAAGTTGCCAATAATTGTAAATAATTGTCTTTGCTTTTCATTTTATCCATTGCTGCTTGTACGTTAGGCTGCTTACCATAAACCTGTCCTAATACATTTAAAAAATGACTTTTAAAGTCCTTGCTATCACCTTTTTGTCATTTAATACACCTTTATTGGTTCTCAATTTGTTAATTTCTTTATTCTCATACTGAATAATTTCCATTTTGTTTGTTATTATTGTCCATGTAGTTTTGGTTTTATTATTTGTGAAATTAAACCCAATCCTGGTAGAATTAAAATGTAGACTTCCGGATGACCAAAGAATCAAAATAATTATTTATGAAGTTGTTCATAGCCATCATTTTTGCTTGTTTAATTATCTTTTTGTATGATTTGTTAAATACTTTATAATAATGTATTCTGGAAGAGCAATTTGTCATTTTTATTTCATTTTGCAATTACCTTCTATTTCTGCTATTATGTTTATACCATGTGTTATTCAGCTTAATGAAAATATTTTTATTTTTCGTGATTAATTGAAATGTTGCATTGTAAGAAAGTACAAATGTTGACAGAAATTTGCTATAGTTTTTGACTGATTGTGACATATTAGCTTACCAATTTTTTCATTGTTTTTATAAAATTACTTATATTTTCTGTACTAAATACCCTAACACTGCAAAACTCCTTGGCTCTTATTTTTGAACTTGGTATTGCTACTAACAGTGCTTTATGATCAGACAAACGAGCTTCCTCGTCTATACTATCACATACAGTGGTTTATGAATTTGTGATTATATCATCTATACATTTTCTAGAGGAACTTTTTCTCTGGTGGGTTCATTAAATAAGCATGCATAATTATTTTTCATTATATTCAGAGTTTATTAGCATTGTTATTTTTATAACAATTAATTCCATTAACCACATTTGCATTTGAGTTTTGTCCAGCTTGTTGTGAAGTAAATCTATATTCCGATTGCTACTTATTATTACTATCTTTCTTTAATTTAATGAGCAGGAATTCTATTTCTACCAGAAAAGGTGCCAATGTTTGTGAATAAGTAACTCAATAAATTGAAACTACTACACTTTTTAACATTGGAATTTCCATTGTTCATATTTAAAAAATTAAATCCTCCTTTAATAACTCCAGGTCATCTCGAGTCTTAAATGCATATCTGAATTTTGATTTATTAGTATACAAGATACACCATGAGTAGTTTCTTCTCTAATTTAATAATCTACTACACTAAATTGTTTTGATTTGTTTATGAAGTGTACCTGATCACTTATTAACTATTGTGCATTGAGACAAATATTGGAAATACTGAGATGTGAATTCTCTTCAAGAAAGATTTCTATTTTTTATGTTTAAGTGCATAATGTATTGATTTTCTTCTCTACTACAGATTTTAACATTTCTAATAGTACTTGTGTTTTACATGCATTAATATTAATGCCTTTATCACTAATACTTAACTACAATACATTATTATCATCTACACTGCATCTGTTTCCCAACTTTTCTTTATAGATCACTCTGAACTCCAAATATTTTATAAAAAGTAAAATCGAGAAGTAACACAGAAACCACGAGCATCATTCCAGTTTCTGCTTGGGGAGGGGTGTAGATTGCCAGAAGCAGTTGTCTGAATTTTCATGTGGATTTTTAACGATATATTTAGCCTAAGAGAAAATAAAAATATTTATACTGAAAGCATAGTTCTGGTAATTTTTTTTTTTGGTAGAGCAATTAAAATCAGTAGCCTAATTGGGGAGTAGGAATTGACCCCCTTGTACCCTAAAATGACGCCCCTGATAGAAACACATGAGTATATTGATAAAATAGAAAAAGACCGGAAAGTTAGGCGCCAAAGCGCTCATTATATACGTGCAAGTACAGAGTATAAGATAAACAATAATTACTGCAAACATATGCCTTAACTTAGCTTTATATTTGAATAGAGAAAGATAAATGTAGCAACATTACCCAGTTTGTTTATTGCGTTGTTTGGAATCTTTTCAGCTTTCCCGCACGTAAGGGTTGATTAATGATATTAACTGAACTGTAAGCTGTCATGCTCATTCGGCGCGTTTTTGTAAAAGGCGCCAAATGAGATTACCAACACGATGCTCAAACATGTAACAGAAATAGCCGGAATTCTCTAGTTTGCTTGTGGCAGCCTGGTTTGTTTTGTTTTGAACGACTGCAATATGGCTGCTGTTCAACTAGGTTGATTGTGTTTAGTGAAATACATTAATAATTGTGTTACTGTTGCATACTGTTAATTTGCAAAGGAAAATTGAATAATAACCACATCTGTATTCCTAAAAGAAGTCTTAGGTAAAGTTTTTATGTTAATTTCATATTTAAGTATGTATAAGGTTAAGTACAGTGCAACCTAACCATGACGAATTTAATTTGGAAAGATACTTGTAGCTTTTGCGCATTGATTTGCTGCCTTTGCATTCTTACATATAGCTGTACTTTAAAAAGGAAGAAAGCGCTTGGCTTGTTGGTTACTGTTGATCATCTACGATAATTTCAGGATGTCGAAACGGAAGCTAGAAGATGAACTTGAAGAGGATTGGTATGATGGTGACCCTAAAGTTGCAAAGCCTGGGGTTAAGAAAAATTCTCTAGACTCTGATGAAGAGGATGATGTAGAAGAAAAAGCATACGATGTTTTAGCAGAAGACGATATTGAAGGTGCTCACCTAACAGTATTTTTTTCTCCTTTTAGAAATAAGTTGTCAGTAACTATGTTCATAGGCGGATCCAGAGAGGGGCTGTAACACCTGTCCTTTAATTTTGTACTTATGGTTTAGATGATGATGCTTTTGCTCTGGTAAAATCAAAACTGACACTTTGGTTTCTATCCTATTTGCTTAAACTTAAATGAGCATTTATTCGTTCAGAGTTAGTGAGTAAGTTTAGCTTAGTGGTGGACTATATGTCGAAAGATGTAACCTGAAAAGAAAAAGAAGCAAATAGGCTAAAATGAATATGCTTTATATTCACCAGTAAATTAACTTCTGAATAAGATTAAGCCCTGAAACAATAGGAGCAGAAACTTACAGTAAAACTGAGTAGTCAGACTATTTAAATAATATGTTTAAAAGGCATGTTTATTGAATAAGTCTTTGTATAGATTTTTACAAAATTTAAATTAATGTTTGCATCCAAAGGACCATCCTTGGATGTCATATGTATTGTTTGAAAATCTAGAAGGCTCTATTACTGACTGCATTTTGCTTGTTGGTAACGTATATTTAAAAATGTGTTGGCCCCTCCCCAAAGCAGATGGAGGAGATCCAAGGTGATGGCATCCTGAATCAATTGTAGTCAGCTTGAAAGTTGAGCTATTATGATATTTATCTATAATATAAAAAAAAGTATGTGTTTAATTCACATGACTTTTTCTACTCTTCTACAAACTATTCTTACAAAAGCTTTTTCTTTTATCCACTTTCTATTAACTGACATAACCATTCATTACACATTTATACACTTTGTTGCAGGCATAAGATAAATACAGTAAGCTAAAGTGAGTGAATTTTTTAAACAAATTATTGCCATGTGATGGCGTCACAATCAAGGATTTGTTCAGAAAGTGTAGCAATAGTAATTTGAACTAACATGTCACAGCTGTGCAACATTAAAAAACCTTCACATTATTTCAGTACTAAAGGGCAGAAAAAGAAACAAAGAAAAAAATTGTATATACAAGGGAAAATGTGAATAGAAATGGTGAAATATTTTATGTTTATGGGTACTTTTATATGATATTTAATTGAGAGTTCCTCAATCTTTCGTTGCCACACAATAACTAGTGTTAAAATTATTTTCAAATTGGATGATGTCTGGTTCTTGAGCGCCAATAAATCATCGACCAATGGAAGTTTGCACTGTTGTCACATTGCATTTCTGCTAGTAGGAAGTGCCACATGTGAAGCAAATTTGTCTGTAATAAATACCACTTACATTGCTCCAAATATTCTAGTTTAGCAAAAATTACTTCACAAGGAATGTAGAGAATAATGTTTGTAACATAACTGTGAAAGCCATCTATTTTTAGCTCAAATAGTTTTCATAATACAGATAAATAAGCACAGCAATGTATTTGATCATAGCCACATATGCACTGAAATGTCCATCGTTTGTATGCTTAAATGTTTCTAATTACATAGTACTGTAATAAGAACTATTGCCAGGATGTTGCTAAAGGTATTATGTTGGAAATCCACCAGGAATTTGTTTCCTCTCTCGTTTCAAGAGCCAACAGCTCACCTAGCCTGGTAAGCAAAATGATGCATCTGGAGAATATCGGCCATGACATGTTATGATGCATAAGTGGGATGTGGGCTTTTATTTTACCCTTCAGAATTCATATTCATAAATGCTTCATATCAGTAATCAGTTTTTGTTTTGAGTAGGAATAGAACAGATGTGAAGTCATGCAATGGCCTTTAGCCGTGAATTTAGTGGCAAGTCAAGAATGCATTTCATTATCTTGGGCTAGACCAGCGGTTCCCAAACTGTGGGTTGCGACCCTCAAGGGGGCTGCAGTATTCTATCTGGGGGGTCACAGTGGATATTTGGAATTATTAATAAATCATTTTATTGTTAATTATAATAACAATAGGGAAAGTTGAATTTAGTCACTTATTACATATTACATTTAAACAGAATCATGTTTTGTATTTAAGAAGCATATTAATACTACAATTTCACAGTAAATGCACATGTACAATTTTATGTAAACCATTAAATATTACACTGCACGTCAGGGTGATTAGCGATAAGTAAGATCCCGTTTGCTATTAATTAATCGTTCAATGTTTGACTGTATATTAGTTGCACACATTATTAAGCCATTTTCTAACTGCAGTCTATTCCTAGATTTAGTCTTGATGTTCATCATCCAATTTCGCAGAGATATGAGGTGCAGAATGGAATAAGCACGTTTAGTGCGGCAGACACCAGGGTATTCTGTTCTTCTTTCTAGCCAGAACTGACACACATCTTCCTTCTGGAAAGTCAGTTTTAAACTTTGGTCTGAAGAAAGCTCAGTTAATTTATTCTTTAACTTCGCACTTAAGTTGTTGAACTGTGTGCGAAAACTTGCAAATTAATGATTAAACAGCGAAGTGAATGGAGGGGTCGCCAATATTTCATTATCGAAGGGGGTCATGTGTGCAGGAAGTTTGGGAACCACTGCACTAGACAGTATGAGAGAGAGAGGGAAATATGAAAAGAGAAGGGTAACAAAGTGACAATGCATAGTTACCAACACCATCTTATTTGCTAGGGAGCAAACCTCTTCCTATTTCAGATACTCTAGACTTCTTCTAATAAGCTTTATTTTTACATTTATATCTTTATTCTAATGGATAGTATTATAGTCACAATGCAAAGTGCATTTCTATCTTTTCAATTACTTTAAATAAGTTTTAGTGTGAATTAGGACAATATTAGTATCCTAAACAAAATATGGTATAAGTAGCTATGAAACAATTCAAGAGTTTCAGGTAATAAAGCTTTGTGAGGGCAGTCCCAGAAGTACCCGACCTCATGTATATATAGCGGTTGTTTCAAACAAATGACTATGGTAGAAAGTACCACCCTTATAAAGCTTAATTTTGATGTTTGACGATGCTACGTTGTTTAGTAATTGTTTGGCAGCTATTAATACTGAACTCTCTCAGCAAATTTGTAAACATGGATAAAACTGGCCATCATTATGTGATACAATACTTTCATTTGAAAGGTCTTAGTCCAACTAATATTAAAGCTGAGCTAGATTCTATTCTGGGGAGTCTGCTCCTTCGTTTACAACAGTAAAATATTGGATTGGCAGTGTTTAAGCGAGGCCGTACAAGCTGCCAAGACGAACACTGCAGTGATCGATCAAATGAGGTGACGACACCAGAAATTGTGAAGAAAATCCACAAAATAGTATTGGATGACCATCGGCTGAAAGTGCGTGAGGTAGCAGACGTCGTAGGCATTTCGAAAAGTGTTGCACATCTCATACATTGAAAATTTACACATGAGAAAGCTGTGCGCAAGATGGTTGCCGCGTTTACTCACAATGGAACAAAAGAAGTATCGTGAGGATGTTTCAGTCGAGTGTTTGGTGATTTTTGCTGCAATAAAGCCGAGTTTTGCATCGATTTGTAACCATGGATGAAACATGGGTCCATCACTTCACACCTGAGATGAAGGAACAGTCAAAACAGTGGATTGAAGGAGGAGAATCAACTCCAAAGAAGGCGGAGACAGTTCTATCTGCAGGCAAGGTCATGGCATCAGTTTTTTGAGATGGACGTGAGATAATTTTCATTGATTACCTTCAAAAAGGAAAAGCAATCAATGTTGAGTATTATGCAAACTTACTGCAGCATTTGAATGATGAAATCAAGTTAAACTGGCCGCATTTTACAAAAAAGAAAGTTCTGTTTCATCAAGACAATACGCCAGTTCACACATCCATTATCACCATGGCTAAAATCAATGAGTTAAAGCTTGAATTGCTCATGCACCCTATTTATCGTACTTAGCCCCCTCTGATTATTTTCTGTTTCCAAAGTTGAAGAAATGGCTTGGTGGTAAAATATTTGCCAACAATGAAGAGGTGGAGTTTGCAGTGATGCTATTTTGCAGAACTCGATGGTTCTCACTATAAACAGGGTATCGAAGCTATAGAGCATCACTGGGAAAGGTGTATGTAGCTAAAAGGAGACTATAGCTATGCTTTTTCTCAAAATTTTTGTGTTTTCTTTGTTCGGTCGTGTACTTCTGGGACAGCCCTTGTATATTCACTAGTTTAATATCAATATAACTGTGAAATCTAGCACATAATACAGCTCTATGTTTACCGTTTGAATCTAAGAGAATTTCTTGTGAGGTATTGGTACCCTTACTGCATAGCCTTTGCTCTGTATTTTTGCATCATGGACTGCAGTAGTTATTGTGATGTGTGAAATTGAAATCTGGGAATAGACATTCGCTTCATCAAATATAAGTTTGTAAATATCTTCTCAGTTTGTCAGAGATTTTCTTTGAGGAAGTAATTATTGGCCATATAAAATCCCTCCATTCTTCAGAAGGTTAAAAATATGGGGAGAGATCAGCACTTGTTCTTAAAGTGAAATATAAGTTTGAGCTCAACATATGAAATTTATTTACCCATCATTCTCAGCACAAATGACGTCATTGTGTATGTTGGATAGTAGTACATTCATGTTCTTGTCATTTCTTCAGCGTGTACAAGGGTCACAAAATTTTGCAAGACAATGAGTTGAAAGCCAAAGCAGATGTTCTAGGTTTAGATTGATAGTAACGTGTGCTTACCTGGGTACACTCCTCAATGTGCGGTATCAGCACTTCTGTGTATGTGCATGCAGGTGTTGCTACACCATACGCCATATGCTGGATCTCAAGTGAGAGCATTTTTGTTCTATGATTTTCTATGACTTCACAGTTGGTTTCGGGGCAGAGAGGATGCCTTGAAAGACTGCATCAGGTAGGCAATCCATCATTTCCCTTTGCAATCCATCATTTATCGATGTTTAGAATAAGAAGAGATTCCCTCGAAGATGAAGGCCATGATGTCCGGCTACAGCAACAACAAATGAAAATTTGAGCAGAGCACATGTTGCAGGAAGATTATTGTTGCACATATCAGATTCAAGAAGCCGTGAATATTGGATCTGCAGCAATAAAGACCATCCGTACAAAGGAAGTTCATGCCAAAAATCTCTGAAGTCATTGGATCCCCCAACCTCAGAAATGAGGAGAAACAAGCATGTGTGCAATGGTGCCAGGAAATAATAAAGAAAATTTGATGGAGGAAGATCCAAAAACACATTTAACATTGTAATAGGTGATGAAAGCTGTATATACCAGTATGATCCAGAAATTAAGCGACAGTCATTATCAAGTCTCTTCCCAGGAAAGGATCTCCGACAAAAGTGAGGTGAGCAAAGGAAATTGGCAAGAAGATGATCTGTTCATTCTTCTCAGCTAGTGACCATATTGTGGCAATTCTGCTTGAAGGACAAAGACTGTCACTGCCAGATGGTATATCACAAAATGTCTGTCAAAAGTCTTCAATGAACTGAGAACAGAGCATCCTAAAACTGGTATACATGGAAATTTTTCGCACCACGGCAACACCTTTGCCTACACTGAATTAGAAACAACCCAATTTCATCAAGAGTAAAATATTTGTCCTCCCTACAATCCAGACCTGGTCCCATGCACCCCCCCCCCAAAAAAAAAGAAAAAATAATTCAAGGTTAAGGAGTTGAATCATCTGAAGCTCCAGTAGTTGCTTACAAAGAATGTATTTGCACTCTCTCCAAAGAAGAATGGCATTTGGCATTTGAAAAGTGGTTTGAAAGGATGAGACTTTGTATAGAGTGCAATGGAAAAGCTTTGAAAAGTTGCAATGATCGGATTTAAATTTTAAAAATTTTATAGCATTCATTCTCAACACTTTTAGATTGACCCTCGTAAGCGCATAGAACACAATTATTTTTCTAATTGCAAAAATGTTGCTGGTTATTCTCCTGTGTTTGACTAATGGAAATGAGAACATGCTGTATATGCCTTTCTTATTTTTGTTTTAGCTGGTACAGAGAAAAGCATCTATAACTGTCAGATATACATGTTTATGTTACGGTGAGTCTACACTGTTCGACATATCCACAGTTAACATTCAACGATTAACAAAATGTTTCATTCAACATGTTAAATGCTTCAACATGTTATAACTATGAACCTTTAACATTCCATCCACACCAGTTGACTTGTTGGGACAACAAAATCTCTCAATTAAAAGCAAAATGGACTCCAGTGATGAGGATTTGACCACTGCTATTTGTATCTGTGCTTGGTATGTAATAAAAAGAAAAGTAGAAGGTGATGAGGCTCTATCTTGTTAATCGGCATAGGAGTGAAAATATTTTGAATGAGTTTAAAATTCAGAGCAGGTTTGACTTCAATTTCTTAAGAACAAATTAAAATGACTTCAACTTTGTTTTGAGCAAGGTTCCTAACCTATAATTCACAAAAAGGACGTACATTTGAGAGAAGCCATCCCAGCTGTCAGACTTGAGTCTTTTTTGCAATTCTCTAACAAAGTGAGGGCCTATTTTTTTCTGATATTGCCTCTGGAGCAACAATAAATTGTGCTTAGTTTGGTATAGTTGTACATCAGTTTTATTAGATATATTACAATGTTCCATAATGATAACCTCAAAAAAGATTTTATTAATGAAAGTGTCTTTTCTTTCGTCCATTCCATAACTTCACATGAAGCAAACCAAATCAAGGATACGAGCACAGAACAAGTCAACACAGAACTACCAAACACAATAGCATAAAGGAATCAGAAGTACTCCGTTGCCATGGTTACAATCTGGAAACATCCGAAGTTCACCCAATCACATACACTGAAAGTGAATTGACTTAAGTTTTCCATTAAAAGCGGAAAACACCCAACATGTTAAAAGTGTCAAGTACAACTCTTTTGGTTAACATGTTAAGTCAATTCTGTGATCGAATTTTGGCCAGCATGCAAACTGTTAACATGTTGCACTTGACAAGTTTTGTTAAATGTTAATCAGTGTGCACAGGGCTTTAGGTATACCTGCAGAGTAATGAAATGCAATAAAAAGATCTAACCAAGCACGCAATATTATTCCAGCAGCACTTGTTTTCTATTTACACTTTGGATGTGGCATGAGTAGCATTTAGAAATATGAATGGAAGCATTCCTAGCTCCACATCTATATATGCTAGGAAAAGACAACTCATATGAATAATTTCATGATTGTAGATTTTTATTGAACAGCACAAGTGATCATAGGTTAGTTTGCATCAAAATATATAAAACTACATAAAATAAAACTTAAACAACAAGGAAACATATTTATTTCTGGAGTGAACTAAACAGCCATGAGATTTCACTTACCATACATATACCGCAGGAGGATGCTTTCGTGGTGGATTGGGCATTTTCATTTATATATATCAAAGTTTGTAACTTGATCTTTACACTTCTTGATGAAAATTTTCTTCTATACTCTAACTCTTTGGCATTTCTCATGGTGTTTAGCGGTTTTATATATTTGTTTATGTTGTGATGTGTATTCCAAAAATGGCCAGTGCTGCAGACTTGTTCATTTGCTTATAAATTTTAATGTTTCTTAGGTGTTCTTTCAATTAACATTGAAAGATATTGACTTCTTTTTGTTTTTCCAA
The DNA here is from genome assembly GCA_030765065.1 of Deroplatys truncata. Taxonomy (NCBI): domain Eukaryota; kingdom Metazoa; phylum Arthropoda; class Insecta; order Mantodea; family Mantidae; genus Deroplatys; species Deroplatys truncata. Next base: position 66,707,729 of record CM060979.1, read on the forward strand.
TGTAATTAAGATCACACTGGGGACAGTTAATGTTATATGCCCAGTCTGTCCTTTTCTTTCTGGATATTCAATTTTGTTTATTTTAGCAGGTTTTTGCTTTCTGTTTTTGAGGGCCTAAAGAGTTTTTCTGGAATATTTTCTAGAAACAATGCTTAGCTGTTTTACATACAAAACACTGTTTTATTTCTTTATTCATGGACTTTCAATTTTGCATGATTGAACATTGCTCTACTCATAAAATGCTAATATAACAGTAGGGTCACATTACCTTTGAAACTAAAAAGTTATAACACCAAAGATATCTTTTATTCTCAGTGTACAGCATGATAATCATTGTTTTAAGTGATTTCTTTTCATCAATGACTTGCTGAATTTACTTTAATGTTTGCTGCAAATATAAATGCCCATATTGTTTAGATGGTATAGATTATTTTAGAAATTGGTTTGTTTATAAATGTTAAGTTACACTTGTTGCTTTTATTAATTATATCATAACACTGTCTTCATTTGAAAAATGACTGATAGGTTTATACTATGCTACACAGGACAAGAAGAGGGTGGTGGAGGTTATGATGGTGATGTAAAAATAACACCTTTCAATATGAAAGAGGAATTAGAAGAGGGTCATTTCGACACAGATGGGAACTATCATTGGAAGAAAGATGGCAAACTGATACGTGATAATTGGCTGGAAAATATTGATTGGGTAAAGGTAAGTACAATTGAAATGTGGCATACAAGAGCACAATTGGCCATTCAACCATATCCTCAAATTGAAAATAAGGAACACTTTCGTGAACAGTATGCAGTAATCTGAGAGACTAAAGTAGTTAATACAGAAAGTGGAGTAGCATTTGGGATGGTGTTTTTTTAATCTAAACCAAATTAATGTCTGCTGCTTGAAAAATTGTATTACATAATCTTATAGAATATATAATTATTTGACAATTACACATACATTGAATTGAAAACGATGAATTTTAAATATTGTGACTTTGTCTAGTTTTCACTATTCAGCAAAGAGTAAAATGAAAAGATGTATTTGTTGGCTTCTGCTTGATGGTTTCCAGATAAAGAAGAAAGAACCTTCAACAGAAGAAAATAAGGATGGCAACGAAAGTGAAAGTGATTACTCTAGCGCTGCATCTCCATTTGATCACATAGCTGCATATAAACAAATGTTGGAGCTAATGAAGCCTGGTGAATCAGTAGCAAAGTCTCTACGAAGGCTTGGTAAGTCAATAATGTTCATTTTACTTTTTTACCACTTACCTAGTATAGTACATAAGGTTTAAGTTGAAACATGACCATTTTGATGCTACCTGACTGGTCTAGGAGGAATGAGGCAGTATTTTTAACACTAAAATGATTTCAGTATAATTGTATAATATATATAATTCAATAACAGCCCGCCTTAAAGCAATATGTGTATGTAACAATATATAAAAAATGTAACAGTCATTGTATATGTTTGTATTATTGTATCCATGTGTAATAATGTTATGTGAATATATTACGTAATTTAATAATGTAGGAGCTGTGAGAATAATAGGTTAAAAGTTGCTAACAATGAGGTAACCTTGAGGCAATAATGAGTAAGAATGTTTATAATGCTACTAGTCATTATTGGAGCAACAATAATATAATTTAATGACAGTTTATATAAATAGCCAATCAACAACCAGAAAAAGCTTTAGTTAAATGAAGGTATTCTATTGGAGTAGGATTAGCCAATCAGAGACTTGAAATACAGAAATTTACAAGTTTAGGCGGTTGAAATCAGTTCAGTTGCCTGCAAACAGTGTTCATAACCGGATGCGAGACACGTCAAAAAATTTAATACGTATTCGTGTGAGACGAAAAATAGTTTTACGTGTTAAAAAGTTCAAGTAATTAATTAAAGAATCTTGCAGCTCTCTATATCAGTGAAGTGTTATGTATATCGTATCAAGTATTAATAAAAGGAGTGAATTATAATCTGTGTAAGCCTGCATTCTTAGTCGCATCACGCGCTGCTAAAAGAAACGTGTCTCTAACAGTAATACTGATGCAGCCAAGGCAAACATAAATATTTAATACTTAAAGGAAACAGTCAAATTACAAAGTTAATATTTTTTAAACTTGGGGCAAAGGCTACCGGAAACTTTACTATATGTGCGATTGCAACTACTACAAGTTTGGCTCCCCAACAGTTGAAATATAATACAACTCCTTCAATACAAACTACTTCAAATTGATGCCTAAAGCGTGGTGCAAACAACGTAACAGAAAACCTACTTCAAATTTGCTTCCATACGTGGGGCAAAGAACAATAATAACAATACATCCTTCTCAGGGAGGGGGTGTGCTACTGATGGTCCGAGTGCTGAGAAACTCTGCTACAGTCACCCTTCACTGCCTAATCTGTCAGTATTGGCTGTAGTGTTGTCGCCAGTTGCATTTTTGGCAGTAAAATATGGAAAATATCCTGATATCTTTGGCCGTCCTTGCTTCACTGGCTTTCATATTGTTACAAGCGGGTGTTTGTTGTTCTCTTCTAAATTTCATGTTTCAACCTAACTCAGATTTCAAATAGTAAGTTTAATAGTAAAGGTTTTGAAATTAGTCAGTTAAGTATTACCAACTGTCGTGTGGAGTATAGCACTATCTCTTTCTACTTTCCATGTTTCAACTTAAAGCAGATGCACTCTAGGTAGAGAACGCATTGCATTCCACCCAAAAATGCAATACTAAGATTTCACTGAAAATACATGTTTTGAGGTTAGGCAGTTAAGTATTACCAACTGTCGTGTGGAGTATATTGCTATCTCTTTCTACTTTCCATGTTTGAATTTAAAGCAAATGCACTATAGGCAGAGAAGGTATTGCATTCCACCCAAAAATTTGATACTAAGGGTTCATTTAAAATACATGTTTTGAGGCCCCTTAAATGGAGAAAAACAGCATTTTATAAAAAAAAATGTCTATGCATGTCTGTGAACAGCGTAACTCAAAAACAAAAAGTTGGATATATATTAAACTTGGTATTTAAGTTCATTATCCTTCAAAGGTGCAACACAAGGACTTTCAAGAAAATCCCCCAACCCTGTACTACCCTTTACTGGAAATTTTTTGTTTTCCAAAAAATGGCACTAATGATTTTGATTAAAATACCATATATTAAAGATATTACATGACAAAATGTATATCTTGAATTTTCTAAGAATAGCCATAAGTCTTCTTTATTTTCAAAGAATGTTGTGTAATCTTGTATAACTGGTAAACATTAAACATTCATTTCACGTATCATTCATGGGTGTTTAGAAAATGTGAGAAAACCTTCAGTAAGTTTGGCTTCCGATTAGCTCCTCAAAACAGATACAACCTGAACAATTTGTTGTACAAACCACTCAAAAACAGAGTTTTAGATGCACTAAAATCAGGAATATACCAGATCAACTAAGAGAAACTGGAGCATCAGATTGAAAGAGCACCAGAGAAATATAGAACAAACAAACAGACAAATCTGCTGTGTCAGTCATTTTTGGTCTGAGAACCACAGCATTGGTCAAGCCATAAAATTGTTAAAACAAGTTTCCTCATCACCAGAACCAAGGGAGAAAATATTCATTGTCAAAAATGCAGAGAATATCGCAAATTTTGAAATCCTTCTTCCAAGTGGTTTGTTAGACCTTTGTCACTTTACCGTTAAATGGCAGCAGGATCCAACCCAGTCAGGAGAGGTAGAAATTCAAGACTGACATTTTCTAACCTGCAGTCCACTTCATGCGCAGTGCAGTTGTCTATGATGATGCCGACAATTTTCTTCTTGTCTCTGCCCATTCTTTATCTACCGCAATGAGCCACTTTGTGAGCAGACTTTTTGTCATCCATGCTTTGCTGTTGGCCATATATTTCACAAGCAGAGATGCAACACCTTTAAAACACCTTGGCTTAGCAAAGTGCCCTATTATGAGTGCCTTCAGCTTCCTTGTATCTGTGGCATTGCTCCAGAATAATGCTATCAGTCTGTTTTGACTGCTTACCACCAGTAAAGCACTCACCCTTGTAAGTCATTGTTTTATACAGTCAGCTTTTTATAGAAAAATGCAGTCTCATCTGTGTTGAAAATGTCTTGTGATTTGTAATTTATGACGACATCTTTTAAATATATTTCTTCCATTCCAGCAGCTTTTACATTGACATCTCTTACCTCTCCCTGACAGTTTTAAGAAATGCCATACCTCTCCTGAAAGAGCCAACCAGCACTTGCTTGGAAATCTTTGACGTCCAATACATTGCAAACTCCTTTGCTTTTGCTTGGAGCATTGGTCCTGAAACTGTTAAACTTTTGGCCCTTACATGTTTGAACCACGTGTCCACTGCTGCTTCCCTTGATGGAAATCACCAACACAAATCTTCTTTCTGTTGGGGCAGAATGATGATGATATTTTGTATGTCTGAAGTATTTTCTCTTTTGTTATGAAGTATTGTCAAAAGAGTGGTGGTTTTAATGTTATGCACACATGCTACTTCGATCTGCTTCATTCTGTTTTCTACCTTCTTTATCAGCTCAACTCTCTATTCTATTGGAAACTGCTTCCTTTACTTCGCGTCCATTATGTTGTCAAAGTTAATGAACAACTCTTTCGTCAATAATCAACAAAAACGCAAGATGCAAAATTTAGCAAACGCTTTAACCAACAAAAATAAAAAACACAAACTCGAATAACTATCTTCCTCAACAGATATGCAATACGCAAAGTTTAACAAACGACTCTTTAAAAACAAAACAAAATTGCAAGACGCAGACTTATCTTCCTTGTTTAACAACAAAAACCATGTGAAAACGAAACCTTCGATTCAAACAAAATTGGAAACGAAAGTGCATTTGGGTTTAACCACAGCAAAGAAGGCTTATGGTTTAACCAATACCATATCACTGCGCAAAAATATCAGGTTGCCGGCCTTATAAAGTGGTTACACATTTGTTGTAGTCCTAATAGATTTGCTTGGGGAACAAGAACTTAAGGCGGCACATACTGCACAGTCTGCTTCCAGACAACAGTTTGAAATTGAAGCAAAAATGTACTAATGCACTACATGTAATGACATTTTTGTTCAAGAATAGATGAGATAACACTATCAAAGAAAATGTGTTTAATAAAAATTATATATGTAATTTTGAAATGTTCATAATTAACACACACATAAAAATGAAAATCCTTTGCATTATATTGTATGGGATTTAAGCAGGGGATTTAAAATCTATATGTAAAAGTGAAATATACACTATAGTGAGGTACGTTATTTTGAGATTTCACTGTAGTGTTATCAGCCAATTTACTGTCAAAATTTATAAATTTGAACTTTGGTCCTCTTCAGTGTACTTGCCCAATTCATCTAATTTTCTAATCTCTGATACTATTCTTTGGGAGCTGCTTTGAACCCCTCTAGTACTTAGATTTTGTTGTTGAACAAATGTCCCTCAATTTGCTTTTTGGGCTTTGGGTTGAGAAATAGTTGCCTGGATCTAAATCCAGGCTGTAAGGAAAATGCATCATTGCAAAGGTTCTTTTACCTTTCACCAGGAACTTCGAGACTTCATTAGCAATATGAGGCCCTGTAAGATTCCTACCTTTCTCTTGCATTCTTTCAAATGTGATACTTTGGTAATTGATGCAAAATGTTCTTTGTAGAATTCAGTAATAACTGTTGAATAAACAGCTGCTTCAATGCTGATCATTGCCTCTGCACCATTCTTCCTGCAGTTCACAGTTTTTGCTGTCATCTTAAATTATTTGTGTATTATTATTATTATTATTATTATTATTATTATTATTATTATTGTTGTTGTTGTTGTTGTTGTTGTTGTTGTTGTTATCATCATAAATAATAACAATTGTTTCATTTGTATAGCCTTACTTGACTTCTATGGTCATATTGGGGCTTTGACTTGAAAAACAGTTTGCTGACTGTAGGTTCTTTAACTTTGGGTTTTAATCAGTTCTAACATTAAACACATTCACTCCCACATGCATACTTCCAGACTCTATGGAGGATAGGGAAAGATTTTAATTAAAGAAAAATAAAGAGGTACTCAACTGATTTGGTATTAAAAGACTTAAAACTTTCACAGTGATGGTTATTGATTAGGACTTCTCGGGTTATCACCCATGTTATATTGATGAAATCACTTGAGCTTTTGACCATCTTGAATTTGTGGGCTTTTTCAGGAACTGACATGAGCTGGAATCTTTCCCTGCTATATATACCCGCAGCCAGGAGGGCAGGGCTAAATGGCCCGAGCCGATCCTCTCTGATTGGTGGCTGGGCAGAGTTAGTGAGGTTATATATATGTCTGAGAGCTGCTTCCATGCAGTCTAAACCCTTGACCACACTGTGCTGAGCCACAGGCCTTTGTCTCTATTGAAGTCATTAGTAGACTCTAGTTTAATTTCTATAGCCTCTTTTATGATTCTGTCAAAATATCAGCTGATGTGGTGCAACACCGTGACCTTGTCAAAGAGTATGCATGGTCATGGTCAAAACTGTGTTGTGCTATTGCCAATTTCTCAGGTTGTAGTAACCGGAGGTGCCATTTATGTTCCACACACCTCTCTTCAATGGAATGGCTGGTCTGTCCGACGTAAACTTTCCCACATTGGCACAGGATTCTACAAACACCCAGAGTTTTGAGCACCAAGGTGTCCTTGATCGATCTCATGTGTTGTCTGAGTTTCTTAGGTGGCAAGAAGATGGTCTTGATATTGTGTCTTTTTAAAATACAGGCAATCTTATTGGATACCGTGCTGTAGAAGTGGATGTAGGCTTTCCCCTTGGGTTTTGATCTTTATCTGAAGTTCACGTTCTTAATACATGTGTTAGTACAAGTGTCCTCGAGGTGCTTATTGCGCTTCAGTAGCCATTTTTCTCAAACATATCTTTTAGGTGTTGTAGTTCCTGTGCAGTGTGATCTTGGTCTGCAATTTCATATGGACGATGGAACAGGGTGGTGAGAACAGTGTTCTTCTGAGTGGGATAATTGCGACTGCAAACGTCGATTAATATTCTAAAACACAGGTAAAACTTCTATTTGGCTTAAATGCAAGTCTCCCATCATTTACTAAAGGTGTACATATATATATATATATATATATATATATATATATATATATATATATATATATATATATAATTTTTTTTTTCAGTTTTCGTTAGTTGGGATATTTATGTGGTATCCTTGTTGGTGGCAGATAAATTACATCATTTACTTGGCAAAATTTTATTGACGCTCAATAACTTGAGATAGCTTTTAGGTTGGGAAGAAATGCTTATATAATATAACAGTGAGTATTTGTAGCAAATCGTCACTTATCCTTGAAATCATAAATTCAGTTCAACAGCAGGACATGTTTTGTAATCCATTCGATTACATCATTAGCTTCAATTTTCTTTGACTTGTTTATTTATGTCATTATGGTTACTGCCGCTAGTTGACAAATTGTTAGTTATGGTATTGCCATCTACTGGAAGTAAAATAAAGTTGTTGATGGAATCAGTCGATGATGGTATTTCAGAATTCATTATACGAGCTTTGTTGTTTAAAATAAATATTTTCTCCCACACCATTAAACCTATGGCTCCATTTAAATTATTGAAACATTTAAAGGGACCTATAGATTTAATGGTGTGAGAAAAAATATTTATGTTAAAAATAAAGATTGCATAATGAATTTTGATTCTATTAACAAATTTGTTTTAATTCCAGTAGATGGCAATACCATAGCTAACAACCCGCCATCTAGCAACAGTAACTGTAACAAAGCAAATAAGTCAAAGAAAAATAAAGCTGATGATGTGATCGAATGGATGCAAAAAATGTCCTGCTGTTGAATTTAATTTATGACTTACAAAGATAAGTGAAGATTTGTTACAAGCATTTATTGTCTATTATATATTTGTGTTTGCTTCACTGTCAATAGCTTCATTTGTATGTTTTATTAAAAAGATGCTTGAAAAGTGTTTTGTCACACATGGAAATAGATTAATGTACCAAAATTGTTCAATTTTCAGGTGGGAAACGGAACCTATCTGCTTCAGAAAGGTGGAAATTAAAGAAGGCAGGACATGATGTCAGTAATGAAGGTAACCAACAGCAGGTGACAGACCTGACAGAGCTGGCCAACAGTGTTCTTACAAATACTGGAAACATGGATGTTTATCAGGAAAGTTATGAACAAATAACTAAAAAGGTGAGCATGAGAACATACCATTATAGATTTATGACAGTGCAACCGTTTTATACATTCGGTTTATTAAATAATTACCTCATTATGCAGATCATTGTCACTATATAAATAAAGCAAGAGGTAAGAGTAAGAGGTCGCAATGAAACTTAGACATAAGCATAACGTAAGCAAAGAAGTTTGTTTCCTGTTATCTTAATTCATGCAGTCATAATGGCTGGCATTGACATATATATGGCCATGAACTTATAAAAATAAATGTGAAAGTGTACAAGCCCCAAGTTTATGATCATTCTGCCATCTCACACCAGATTTTTTATTGCCATGTATTGACTCGCTAACTGTCTTTCCGTGTAAGGTCATGAGCAAGGAATCATGAGAATATCTATAAAAATCACGGGAAAACAAAATAAATTTGATGGTATGTGATGCCTGTTGGTAAGTTTAACATCTTTAACACTAGAACACATGAGTTTGAAGAGGTCAATTTGTCCCCTAGCAGTAAAACACTGTTTGAATATTATCATCACTTTATTCTAAGTGATCTAAGTCTTCATGTCTTTCCACTTGAGAAAGCTGCATAATTAATTGATTGCTATATTGATTTATTAAAAAAATCTGATGTGTTACACTCACATGACTTTCTTTACTCTTGTACAAACTATTTTTACAAACGCTTATTCTCCATATGCTTCATGTTAATCGAGATGTTAATCTTATTGCTAATTTTCTTGTAGGTGCAAGGGGAATATGGTGGGCTTTAAGGGACAGTCAAATCTTTTAACAGCTGGTTGCTATGTGGCGCACATTCCATTCTCTTTGCATGTCCAGGACATAAAAAGAAATGAATAACAAATTCCAATTTGAGAAAAAGTATAAGTATTGGAAAATTTAAGGGAATAACAAGCAATATCTCGAAAATGGTTCACTCAACAAAAAAAATGTGTATGACATAAATTGTATATTTTAACGCAATCTACATTTTTTGTGTAGTGAAATTTTGTCTATCTCTTATGGTTTACCAGAAATGCAAAAGTCGTTCACAATGAAGAATACTTTTGGAGACATTCCCAGAAAATTCGAGAAATACATTTCATTTGTCATAAAAATACCTTAAACATATGATATTTTAATCAAAATCGTTATGCCATTTTTGAGAAAATTAAAGTTTTTGATAAAAGTTTCATGTAAAGAGTAATCTAGGGTGGGGAGATTTTCTTGAAAGCCTTCGTGTCGCATCTCTGGAAGATACTGAACCTAAATACCAAGTTTGGTGTTCATCTGACTGTTCGTTTCTGAGTTATGCTGTTCACAGACACACGGACATGTTTCCAAAAATGCCTTTTTCTGGATTCAGGGGGTCTCAAAACATATATTTCCGGTGAAATCTAGGTATCAAATTTTTGGGTGGAATACAATACTTCTCCTACTTAGTATATGTAGTAGAGAAAGTAAAAATTGGTGGCCCCTACTGAAGTCGTGCATGTAGGCCAAAAGGAGGGCCATTGTGTCCCTTAAACTAAGGAATCTAATCAAGTCCCAAATTACCAATAAAGATAACCCAGCTTCTAGATTCAATTCGTTTAATATCTTCCAGTTCCAAAAAGAATATCCCAGAGAAAGTCATCCTCTGCCGTGCATATGCCATACATTTACAAATGATGTAAATGGAGGGTCAGCCTCCTCTCCACACTTCCTACACAGTGGGACATCAATCAAACTCATTAGTGCAAATGCTTCCAAAGAGAATTGTGCCCAGTGTACATACCTACCACAATCCTTATTTGCTCCCTACTGAGGGCGATCAGGACTTCTACCCTTGCACAGCAGACCCCATGATTAACTATGGCTATGCTTGGATAGTAGAGAAACTTGCTCATTGGAAGCAATTTTGATTGTTTCCCCTGTTGCATGAATCCAAGCAGATGAAAGAAGATGTGGTCTGTAACAGTTTATATATGACCTCAAAGAGATGTTTATTGCATATTTTTTAATTATTTAATTGAGATATTGTTTTAATATGTTGATAGGAAATTTGTTTTATTTAAGTGCATATGCAATAAAGTTACTTAATTTATATCAAAATTGTGATCATTACTTACCAATGAAAATATTTGTATGTTAAAACACATGTTTCTGAGGTGCCGGAAAAAAAATTATATATATATAATAATATATATATAAAATAACCAGGAGAAATATTCAGGAAACATAACCAAAGAAATACTATAACCGTAAGAATTCTAAATTGCTGTCAGTGTGGAGATCTCAGTTCATTTGTTAACATTTGAAGGAGAAAATAAAAGACCAATGAAAATATCTATTAACATCTCTATAGGAACAGTTGTTATGTACAAGGAGAAAATTTTTAACAATATATAACTTGTTTTTCTGAGTAATGATTAACACATACATATTTTGGACATCCTTATAGAAGAGAAGAGTATATTTACCCTGACATAAGTTTTGAGTGGTTTAAAAAGGAATACTACATAAGAAGATGGTGTGGTTTATTTGTTGAACATTTATATATTTATTGAAATTAAATAAAATACAAAAATAAATTAAAAGTGGTGCAATAATTTAATTTTTTACTTTCTCTACTGTGTATAGTAAGTAGGGGAAGTATGGTATTCCACCCAAAAATTCGATACCGAGATTTCACTGGAAATATATGTATTGATACCTCCTGAATCCAAAAAAAGCATTTTTGGAAACATGTCCGTGTGTGTGTGTGTGTGTATGTATGTATGTATGTATGTATGTATGTATGTATGTATGTATGTGTCTGGGAACAGCATAACTCAGAAACGAACAGTCAGATAAACACACAAACTTGGTATTTAGGCTCAGTATCTTCCAGAGATGTGACACAAAGATTTTAAAGAAAATCCCCCACAACAAATTACCCTTTACATGGAACATTTTTCGAAAATTTTAATTTTTTCAAAAATGGCTCTAACAATTTTGATTAAAATATCATATGTTTAAGATATTTTCATGACAAATGAACTGTATATCTCGAATTTTCTGGGAATGTCTCCAAAAGTATTTTTCATTTTGAACGACTTTTACATAACTGGTAAACAATAAGAGATAGATAAAATTTTGCTGCACAAAAAAAGTAGATCGCGTTAAAATACACAATTTATGTCATATGCATTTTTTTGTTGAGCGAACCATTTTCAAGATATTGCTTGTTATTCCCTTAAATTGTCAAATACTTTTTCTCAAATGGGAATTCGTTATTCATTTTTTTTACATACTGGACATGCAAAGAGAATGGAATGCACCACATAGCAACCAGCGGTTAAAAGATTTGACTGTCGCTTAAAGTCTACCATATTCCCCTTTCAACTACAGGAAAATTAGCAATAAGATTAACATCTCGATTAACATGAAGCATATGGAGAATAAGCATTTGTAAAAATGGTTTGTACAAGAGTAGAGAAAGTCATGTGAGTGTAACACATCAGATTTTTTGTCTATCAGTACCATGCAAACCCTGCAGATATAAGAACTCATTAGATAACAAAATAAAAAAACTGCTACAGGATATTTGCTTTGAATGACAATTCATTACTGTCTCTGGACGGATTATGGCATTCCTTTTTTTCACTTTATGCACCACTACTGAACAAAAACAATGGAATTCCACACTTCATAGCTTGTAGTAATCTGCTCTCTCTCAAACAAACAGCCTGCCATCTTTCTTTATGTATGCATGTGCTCTCTCTTGTGGCACTAACTACGCTACTTGAAAATGAAAGACAAACTCCTCTTTAATGATGTGCAAATATACATTAGTTTCATTATTTCATAGACACTGTCTACTGTCCCATTCCAAATCAGAATGCCCTTTACTGTAAACAAACTCTTTGTATTATCCGCGCGATAGTAGTTCGTAATCACCACCCCTAACAGCTGTTTCTTCCTCTCGCACATGCTTGCTGCATATTACTTACAGCTGAACACTTTTCAATCTACAAAAAGGTGCCCTGCATGAAAATCATAGTTCAAAATATAACCTGAAGTAACAATCGATTTTATAAACATGTGGAAATTAACAATTTACTTACATTAATCGCAGTTCTCAGGCAAAGGTGCAACACCCAAATCTTAATCCTCTGAAGACGATTCAGCTGCTATATTGGAATCAGAACTATCCCCAAGTTAATGACAAGCTTATCGACAACACTGTCACACACAAAATCGAGTTCCCACATTTTATTCTCCTCTTCTATTAAATCCGTTTATATTCCCTGCAGGCTTTGGTTACACTTTTCACTGAAATGCCTGTAAACTCGGATGTTAGTTTTGTAGTATACACTACTGCGAGCAGTAGTGAGTAAACACACTAAGCATTATATCTTTTTCACTCCTTCTAAACAGTTTCCCACTTTTGTGTTTGAACAGTTTTTACTCACACTACATGCACCTTCATCTGCCTTGAGAACTCAAACAATAACTGGTTAAATCACAACATTTAACTGAGCTGAGCATACGTGTGCTACCATATTGTAAATGCTTTGCTTATCTTATTTCCTGTGTTACACAAAATGTTTATTTGGTACTCAGATAGCACCTCTGGGAATTTATTGCTGCATTTCTCATATATGCAAAACAATGGCAGTCATGCATACAGTTAGTAATTAACAAGCAAAATGCTCTCAGTGTTACCGCAATAGCAGACAGCATTAAGAAAATCGTATTTTGTAATCTCTTAACAATAAGCATATATCCATTATCTTTAGCAGTTGATGCAGTAATTTGTATCATAAATTACTTAAATGTAAATAATGATTGTAATATGAATATGCATTTTTATGTGACATTGATTTGAGATGTTTATTGATTGTAATTATTGTTGAGAAGTAAGTTTATACGGCCTTACTGAAACTGACAATAATAGCGTACAATAATGCAGTGAGGGGGTGAGCTGTTTATCATTATTGGAAACGAGGAAGTTGCGTAATGTTGACACGTTTAAAATATTCTGGAACATTTCCCTAGAGCATATGTATTCATAATTTTCGTTGGATATAAAATAGACGCTAATGTTGGCGCGTTTTATTAGCAAATAGCAGCTCAGTTATAATCTTTAGGCATATCTGGATGAAGGAGTATAAAAGGTAGGTTAGAGGTAAAGACCCGGTCAGTTCATCGAAATTATTTGTAAAGTACATGTTGCCTCCAGTCCGTCAGTTCATTAAAATTCTTTGTACACTACACGCCTTCAGTCCTTCAGTTCATCGAAAATATTTTGTATGATACACGTCGTCTTCAGTCCAGCAGAAATATTACACGTCGGCTATCGATTCGCAAGTTACGCGTATAAGAGTTATGAAAATTCTCAAGTATGGTAAAGTTAATAATACAAAAGGTTGAAGTACGTGGATTAAAAGTGATCAGTAAGAAGTTATTATAACAGTTTCAGTTTGGCGAGTGTCAAGATCAATGTGTAAATGTGATAGTTAACGTGTTCGACAATAAAAGTGTAAAACAAATTTCTTCATCAGTGTTATCTTTGGATAAATGTCTCCTTTCCGTTTACACAACCTGTACAAAGAGAAGTGTTTGACCAAAAGATCAGAGCTAGCCGGAGGACAGTAAAAAAATTTAAAGTAGTATTCTTTCAAACAAAAACTAATACTGCCGCAAATTGCTAACACCAGATGGAGCTACGAACCTAACAAAGAATTACGTCACAAAATGGCATCACCACGTGAAGTAAACACACATACACAAACATTTGAAGTAATTCTACTTCAAATTGGCTACCACAACGTGGGGCTACACAATAATGTTAAATAAATAAAATAACATTAAACAACCATCACAGTGAGTTCTATATCTTTCCTACCCCAATATTTCATGGTAAAAGACATTTATTAAGGAACTATTTACATTGGCGTAAGAGTATGTGCTTAGGTTTGTGACAAGCAGAAGCACATGCTTTTGTTTACATCAGAGGAACTATGGTTTGGAATGGACAGTACTCACTATCTTCCATTTCTGTAAAAACCTTTTTAGCAGATCTTTCTCTATTTTAAAAGCTTACTGCATTTGTCTCATTGCAGATAGCAGATGCTGAGAAAAAGACAAACCAAATGAAGACTGATAAAGATTATGAAGATGTGTTAGATATGTATGCAGATGACTTTGATGAGAAAGAGAAGGCAAGAATAGAGAAACAAGCTCAAAATAGAGCAGAAGAAGCAGGAGCATCTACACAAGAGAATAAGGCTGAAACTGGAACCAGTGAAACTACCAATGGTAAGCATGATTCACATGTTAACCACCAGAATCTCTGGTCCTGTATTAATTATAAGGAATTGATATACCAGGTTAATCAGCCTCCCTTAGGTATTTGAACTGTTATGATCCACTTGAAAACATTTTCCCCTTTATTAATATACAGGGCAATCCGGACAAAATGAAAACACCATAAAACATTTACTACTGAACTTTACATGTTAAAACTAGGTGTATACAACATTGAACGATGGGAGAGTTCTGACAATGCTACACGGCCACATTGTACACTGTGCACAACTTGCAAAATAACAAAAATGTAGACAAAAATGTACTACAGAAACAATTTAGATTTTTTCTTCTTTTTCTTCTTCTTCTTCTTCCTCTTCTTCCTTTCAAGGATTAGGCCTATCGACCTGTTCCGTCCTCAATTCCACCTTTTAACTGGCCTTCCTATGTCCCTCTTTCCTATAGGTTTATATTGTAAGGCCATCTTTGTAATCCTTCTTTCTTCCATTCTTTCCAAATGTTCTTTCTATTTTTGTTTTTGTTCTTCTAGTTTATCCTTCACTGCAAAAATATTCGGTCCTTGTCTAATTACTTCATTAGGGATCCTGTTCAATTTAGTATAATCTTTAACTGTTCTTAAAAATTTCATTTCTGCAGTTTGAACATGACTACAATCTTTTCTCCTCATCACCCAGGATTCACTGCCATATAATAGAATAGGTAGAACCATTACCTTATAAAATTTAACTTATGTTTCTCTTCATGTGATTTTTAATGTTCTGCTTATACTACCGCAGATACTCTGATATTTCTGTAATTTGATGTCCATGTCCTTATCCTGGTTAAAAGTAATATAACTTCCTAAATAGTTGAAATGCTAAAGTTGATCAGAGACACAATTTTCAATTGCTATTTTACATCTTACTGGGTATTTCCAATGGAATGCCATTGTCTTTGTTTTATTTATTGATATCTCAAAATTATACTCCTTTCCAATTATATTTAAAAGTTGGATTGATTTTTGTAGTTCATTTTCAGAATTTGCAATTAATACAATATCGTCAGCATATAATAGTATGTCAATGTATTTATTCTTGATTATGTATATTCCTTTTGGTGCTCTTTCTCTCCGTTTTCAGATAGCATCATCTATATAGATATTAAAAAGAGTGGGCGATAAAGTATACCCTTGTCTTATACCTTGGTTTATTAAAATCTTTTCCCCTTTATAATTGGGGACATCAAGTATTATATAAATTCCATTATACAGATTCTTAATACAATTTATTAGATCATTTGGGTATCCACATTTTTCCATGATTTCCCACAATTTCTCCCTTTCCACCCTATCAAATGCTTTCTCCAAATCTATGAAAGCTAGGTAGGTTGGAAAATTAAATTCTCTTCTTTTCTCTATTATTTGCCGCACAATAAATATATTGTGACTACATGACCTTCCTCTTCTGAAACCACTTTGTTCTTCTAAAAGCATCACCTCTGTAATATTCTTTAGTCTAAAATAAAGAGAGTTGAGGGTTGTTACACTACATTACTATAATATTATAGTGATGTAGTGTAAGAACCCTCAACTCTCTTTATTTTAAATTATGACACATCACTGTTACTAGCTTCTAAATCTTCAAAATTAGTCAATTCTTTAGTCTGTTATTTAATATACCAGAATATATTTTGTCGGCACTGTTTAACATACTAATACCTCTATAATTTGCAGTTTTACTGCGATCTCCTTTTTTAAACAGTGACAATACTTTTGCAATAAGCCAATCTTCCTAAATTGTATTATTTAACCAACATATGTTAACCAGATGTAAAATTCTAAGCTTAAGCAATAACCCTCCATGTTTTAGATCTCTTTAAAATACACAATTTACTTGTAATAACATTTTCTGTACCATCAGCCATTTCCGAGACACCCATTTTTACTTTCTCTACTACGTATAGTAAGTAGGGGAAGTATTGCATTCCACCCAAAAATTCGATACCAAGATTTCACCAGAAATACATGTTTTGAGACCTCCTGAATCCAAAAAAAGCATTTTTGGAAACATGTCCGTGTGTGTGTGTGTGTGTGTGTGTGTCTGTGAACAGCATAACTCAAAAACGAACAGTCGGATAAGCACCAAACTTGGTATTTAGGTTCAGTATCTTCCAGAGATGCGACACGAAGGTTTTCAAGAAAATCCCCCCACCCCAGACTACCCTTTACATGGAAGATTTTTCGAAAATTTTAATTTTCTCAAAAATGGCTCTAACGATTTTGATGAAAATATCATATGTTTAAGATAATGTCATGAGAAATGAAATGTATATCTTGAATTTTCTGGGAATGTCTCCAAAAGTATTCTTCATTGTGAACGACTTTTGCATAATTGGTAAACCATAAGAGATAGACAAAATGTTACTACACAAAAAATGTAGATCGCGTTAAAATACACAACTTATGTCATATACATTTCTTTTGTTGAGTGAACCGTTTTCGAGATATTGCTTGTTATTTCCTTAAATTTTCCAATACTTATACTTTTTCTCAAATTCGTTATTCATTTTTTTATGTCCTGGACATGCAAAGAGAATGGAATACTCCACATAGCAACCAGCGTTAAAATATTTGACTATCGCTTAAAAGCTACCATATTCCCCTTGCATCTACAAGAAAATTAGCAATAAGATTGACATCTCGATATCTCGATTAACATGAAGCATATGGAGAATAAGCGTTTGTAAAATTAGATTGTAGAAGAGTAGAGAAAGTCATGTGAGTGTAACACATCAGATTTTTTTTAAGTAGTATTGCTACTGTTGCTATGGAATTTCAAGGCCAGTATGTAGTGATTTGCTTTTAAGCATATGGCTATCGATTCAGTTTCCTAATCCCCCTTCTACCTACAGTGAAATATATAATGAAGCTATTTCTGAAAAGATTTATCTCGAGTATCATGAAGTAGACAGAAAAATAATCTCTCAGGGGAATAGTTTGTAGAAGCTGTATATTAAAATAAATTATAGTGAGTAGAGAAAATCCATGTGAATGTAACACATCTGATTTTTAGTTTCTCTACTACGCATAGTAAGTAGGGGAAGTACTGCATTCCACCCAAAAATTCAATATTAAGAATTCACTGGAAATACATACTTTTGAGGCCCCCTGAATCCAAGAAAAGCATTTTTAGAAAAAGGTTTGTTTGTGTGTCTGTGAACAGCATAACTCCAAAACAAAAAGTTGGATAAATACCAAATTTGGTATTTAGGTTCAGTATCTTTCAAAGATGTGACACGAACATTTTCAAGAAAATCCCCCCTCTCCAATTTACCTTTTACATGGAACATTTTTCAAAAATTTTGATTTTTTAAAAAATGGCTGTAATGATTTTGATTAAAATATCATATGTTCTAGACATTTTCATGGCAAATGAAATGTATATCATGAATTTTCTGGGAATGTCCCCGAAAGTCCTGTTCATTCTGAATGACTTTTGCATAACTGGTAAACTGTAAGAGATAGACAAAATTTTACAACACAAAACATATAGAACTCATTAAAACACAACGTATGTCATATGTCTTTCTTCTTTTGTTGAGTGAAGCATTTCCGAGATATTCCTTGTTAATTGTTTGAATTTTCCAATATTCCTTTTCTTAAATGGGAATTTGTTACTTTTTTTCCCCCCCATGTCCTGGACGTGCAAAGAGAATGGAATGCTCCACATAGTAACCAGCTCTTAAAAGATTTGACTATCGCTTAAAGCCTACTGTATTTCCATGTTCCCCTTGCACGCACAAAAAAATAGCAATAAGATAGTCTATGGAAATGCTTATCTCCATTAACATGAAGTAGATGGCGAATAAGCATTTGTATAAGTATTTTATGCAAGAGTAGAGAAAGTCATGTGCATATTACACATCAGATTTTTAATTATAGATCATCAGTGTTCCTGGGTTTCTGTGAATAGGCAAGTGTGTTTATTAAAACCCCTCACAAAGAAGTTAGGAGGCGTTAGATCTGGCGAGTTTGGTTCTCAAGAAATTTTAGAAAATCAAGGATAAATAAAAAGTAATATTTACTTTAATTCATATCAATGGATTAACTGAATCAAGAAATACAAGAAATAGTGATTTACTTTTTTAATAATGGTAAAACACTTTCATTGTGTATAAAAAATTACCTTTTATTACAAATAAGTTATTACCATTCTTTGTGAAATATCTTAGTGTAATCAACAAATTTCCTAGCAGTGCACAAGGAGCAACTTTATTACTTGATCAGCAGTATTAAACATACATTACAGGTAAATATATTGCATATGAACTTAATTCTATACTATTTTTTGTTTAATCATTTGTACAACTGCAGCATTTTTAAATCTCGGTGAATGACTTATTAGGGCATTTTAGTACTTTCTAATATTTTTAAGTGAAATAAATAATAATTGAAACATTAGTCTGTGAAGTTGCATCCAGTATTACACCTCTTTTACACTTTTCAAGGGAGAAAGGATGGTGTAAAAGGGGGGAAAGTGTAATTCATGGGAAACCACTTAGGTAAAAACGCTTTGAGAAGGAGGTTAAGATTTCCAAATGCACATTGTTAATATTATAGATTGTTTTGTTCTTATTCCTAGTACTTACCTCAAATATCCAGAGTGTGAAGTAATTGCTGATACTACACTGTCTTTGTAATTCTGTTTATTCACTGGCTAGGAGAAGAGCAGTTATTATTGTGTAATACCTACATTCTTTCAATTTGATTATTTTTTATATTATAGGTATGGAATTACCTAAGATGTTATAAATATTATTTCTCTGCATGAAACAATTAAACTTTAATAACTTGCACATAATGTAGAAATCACAATATGAATGAACTTTTATACCTGAATGAAAACAATTACTGCTCTGCATCAAAATAATCCAAAATGGATTTCTGTTTGGACCTTTGAAATAGATATTGTCTTTACGTATTGAAAGCCAGTTTGAAGAAGATATATTATATTTCAACTGTTGGGGAGCCAAACTTAAAATTTGTTGCAATCGCATGTATAGTACCCGGTTTCCGGTAGCCTTCGCCCCAAGTTTAAAAATATTAGCTTTGTAATTTAACTGTTTCTTTAAATATTATATTTATGTTTGCCTCGGCTGCATCAGTACCTATTATTGTTAGAGACATGTTTCTCTTGGTAGGGTTGTGGTGCGACTGAAGAATGTTGGCTTACACAAATTTTTAGTTTTAATTTACTCCTTTTTATTAATCCTTGACACAAATTAAATAGCATTTCACTGATATAGAGAGCTGTGAGATTATTTTATTTAATACTTGCACTTCATAACACGTAAACTATTTTCGTCTCACACGAATACGTATTTAATTTCTCGAGGAGACATCTTGCGTCTGGTTATGAAGACTGTTTGGAGTTAACTGAACTGTTTTCCACTGCCTAAATTTGTAAATTTCTGTATTTCAAGTCTCTGATTGGCTAATCCTAGACCAATAGAATACCTTCATTTAACTTAAGCTTTTTCTGGTTGTTGATTGGCTATTTTTTAAACTATCTCAAAATTTACATTATTGCTGCTCTAATAATGACTAGTAGTATTTAAACTTCCTTACTCATTTTTGCCTCAAGGTTACCTCATTGTTAGGAACTTGAAACCTATTTCTCACAGCTCCTACATTATTAAATTACGTAATACATTCACATAACATTATTACACATGGATACAATAATATAAACATTTAAAATGACTGTAATATACACATATTGCTTAAAGGCGGGCTGTTATTGAATTTACATATTTATATAATTAGACTGAAATTATTCTATGTCTTTTCAGTTCACACAGATTATCAAATTTATTTTTACCCCCGCAAGAGTGATAAATATCCATGCAAAGCTTCTACTGCTGCACATGCCTCTACACTGCTAGCATCACTTCACTTTCACATTCTTCTTCATCATTGATGGTGGATTTAGCTGCCTTTCGTTCCACAACGAACTCCTCCACATCTCTTTCCTTAGTAGTAATCATGGCATCATCCACCTGCAGAAAGTTTTGAATAGTTCAGGTGGCATACACGAAACGTTTGTTTGTTTATGCTCATGAGACACAGGCCATTGAAAGTGAAAGAGAAACCTGTTTATATGGTGTCATCCAACTGTTAGAAAGTGAAAGTGCACCCCCGCTCTAGTGGGTCAGCAGCACTTGCAATGTTGTCAGCATATCTGTTTTATGTTATCGAGAAACCTAAAATATCTCAGTAGGAAATGGTCATGGAAAGAAATGGGTGTTACAAAATGTGTTCTAGATAACAGGATCAGTAATTGATTTAAATTAATGTAATAACTTTGCTTCCACCTGGTATACACGAATGATTTTAAAACCACAAGACCAAACGGGATGGCTCAGGTGGCAACGTCTGTGGCCCCAGAGGTTCACCGGGTTCGATTCCCGGTGACCACCCCACTTTGACCATGTTTTTCGTGATTTTCCTGTGATCACCTAGGCGAGTGCTGGGGTGATGTATTCTTCCACGATTTCTCCTTTTCCTCATTTCCTGTCATTTCATCTTTCAGGCAGTGTCTCCAGGTTCCGTAGTACGTCTGATGCGTATGCTCGCTGTGCTTTGTAAAGCTTTCTTCCCGCCAACAACATTTCCCAGGTAGCAGGAAACAGGTCTTCTTCTTTCTCCTCAGCTGCCAGTTGTATTGGTGCAGTTCTTGAAAAATTCTGCTTTCAAAAAGCAGTTTGAGATGGTAGACTGCTTCACAGCATATCACAAGTTGGCAATGAAATGGAGTGCATCCAAGATTAAAACCTTGAAATATGCAAGTTCCTTACCAGCATCCATCAGGCAACTAAGCTCTTTTTATAAAGCCCCTTGAAAGAGTAGATAATCCTGAAATCCATTGGCTGCAGCTGCTACAGTTACCTGGAAGGAACTCCAGTTGAACATTCTTTAGGTACACGTCTTTAGGATACGCAGGGCAATGGTCAATGAAAAGCAGGATTTTTCCTGTTTTGTGCTCCCATTTTTGCATCCAGAGCAGCCAGCTGCTGTCAAAAAAGATCACATGTCATTCAAGCTTTTTGATTGTCATTATTAGAAGTTGGCAATGACCGCACATTTTTAAAGCAACCTTCCCTATCACAAAAGGGTGGAGCTTCTCACAGTCTTCAGCATTGGCTCCCAACAAAACTGTTAACCTCATTTTACTTGCTTCCCATCATGGTAGTTATCACCTGTGAATGCTAAACTTTTGCTGGGCAACACATAAAAACAAATTTCATCCAAATTAAAAATGCCCCTGGGTTCATATTTCCTGGTAAGCTCCTGCAATTTTCCACCAACCCTTTAATGCTTTTTCCGTTAAAAGCACTCCATCAAGTGGGATGCCTGCTGCTCTTGTAGTTACAGACCAGCTGTTCACGATTTTTTCCAATTCCTCATATTTTGTATGTGTTGCATATTTTAGTTTCTTAAGGTTTGGTCTACATTCTGAAGTACTGGGAGTTACAGTTGGTCTACTTTTTATTATCATACTCACTGTGGACACAGAAGGTACAACTCATGCAAGTGCAACATGTGTTCCCCGGTTGGAATCTACCTTCTCCAAGATCCAAATCTTCTCTTCAATAATGAAAGTCTTTCTTTCCTTCCATGATCAACACAAAATGTAAAGTCTCATGTTAAAACAATAACAAAGAAGGATTAACAAAAAAAAAAAAACAACAAAGAGATCAGATAAATAACTGGCCACTTAACTCGGATACCAAATATTCAACAGGAAAAGTGTAAAAAATAAATGTAATGAATCACCAGCTTCAACAACTGCAGCAACAAAATCATAAGCATGAAACGAAAACCTTTAGCACGATGAACACAGATTTGCTTAATGATTTCACGTCAATGCATTAATGTAGCTTCTCAAGGAATGAATGATAACTGTACACTGCAGATTTGCAAAACATGGGTGATCGCATCATCACATTTGGCTGCGTGAGAATGCAGAAGCTTTGTGGTGATGGCTTTGATTTCTTTTTTCCCACTCAAATTGCCGGGCAGGACATAAACTGCGGGAAATATAAAATTTCAAAAACATAAACCTTAGGATTTAAACACATTGTGAACTAGGAAATCTGGGAGGACCAACAAAAAGTGTCATAAATGACAGCAAACGCAAAAGATGGGAACGTAAATATGGGGTAATACTATATATTATTAGCCAACTCAGTTATATTTCACATTTCAGAGTGGTGTGACCTCAGTGATGTGATGTAATGTAATTTCAGGTATTCATAGGCAAAGTGTACTGGAGGAAAATGGACAGGCTTTCAGACTTACGACATTCTCTTATCCAATTAGTCCTTTCTTAAAAGTAACTTCGCCTTTTCCCTTCCTTTCCTGCTCAACAATTCTCACCGAGTTCTCTGTCAGAGCCTGGAGCTGAGACACGTTTGCTGTTGTCACAGAGCTTTCAGTATCCTCATCCTGCTGTTATATATTAAACAGCCCACCAATTTTTTACTTTACTTTCTTTCTGCTTTTTTGCAAAATGTTAATAAGCAACAAAGCGCATAAAATTAATAAGAAAGTGAGCTGGTTACTTTATGAGCAAACTGTACCCCATTTAAACTAGTTGGAAACTAAAACTCAACTTTCAGTATCGCATGACAGAAGATAAAGTGAACACCTGTAGTTGAACCTTGATCTATCATTCCCAGAACTATAATTTTCCTGCATTCATCATTCAATTTATGCAGTCCTGGCCAGTTTACATTATTACTTATGTAAATAAAACCTATATTCACCATTCCTTAAAGTTTTATTTTCATGCAATAATTGTTAAAAAATTTCAGTCCCAAACAAATTCTATCCTTGAACAATAATTTTTAAAGTGGAATAATTGGAGCAGTGATTGTAATTTGAGAGTAGTTGCCAATACTTTTGGAGCATTCTGTAACAGCCGGATTGAATTCAAATAGCAACGTTCATATTCGGTTTTGACTGGGGGGTGATGGCCATGAATATATGCCATTGGCTATTGAAACTGATATGAGAAACAAAGAGATATGCATACTCTTCTCATACCTCTTTCGTTCAGTAGCATCATCATTTATTCATTTCACTTTGTGATTCAGTTCAGTGTTTTTACTTTCTCTATCACATACAAAATAGGTAGAGAAGATATTGCATTCCATCAAAACATTTGATACCGAGATACATGTTTTGGAGACCCTTGAATAAAAAAAATATTTTTAGGAAAAGGTCCATGTGTGCGTCTGAAATATATTTACATGATAAATGAAATGTATATCTTGAATTTTCTGGGATTTTTTTTTCATTTGCATACTGCAATCACAAGGTTTGCTGGGTACTGTCCCTGCAGGTAATAGGGAGAAGAGTGTCACTTAAACACATATGTTTCTGTAATGCTGCAAACCAAAGAGAAAGATTGTGGTTTGTAAATGTAATTGTTGCTTTTTGACTTTTGTATTTTGAGCTATGAGATCTTATATATCTTCAGGTTGAGGTCACAGATAAGGCTTTTATATATATGAATAATTTAATAATTTTTCATTCGCTGATATTTTATTTAATAATTCAGTTAGTATCCATATTTGGATTGATTACAGATGAAGATATCCCTTATTTAACTCGCCAACTTATCTATGCATATGTCCAGGATGTTTTTCTTAGGTGTTCACTGTGATTGTTGAATTGATACTGATTCCATAATAATAGTGTGTTACCAACTTCTCCCTTTTATTCTCATTGTAATAAATTAACTATTATTGTTATTGTTTACATTTCCATAGTAATATTCATTCATTCATTCATTATCTGTTTACCCTCCTCTTATGTAGGACTTACACCCCCCAGGACTTACAAGCGGGTGCCTAGGGTCAGAGGCCCGTCGAGGAGCAGACACTCATGGATCAGACAGAGCATCCAGGATGGGTGATCAGCCCGATGCCTGGTATGGGATGAAGGAAGTAGATGAAACGAAATGTTGGTGAAATGGATGAAAGGAAAGATGATGATGGAGCAGTTGGTGGAATGAATGGCGGGGGAAACCGGAGAACCCGGAGAAAACCCGCCCAGACGCCGCTTCGTCCACCACAAATCCCACATGCAGGTCCCTGGGATTGAACCCGGGCTGCCTCGGTGGGAGGCGAGCGGTCTAACCACTCGGCCACGGCGCCGCCTTTCCATAGTAATAAATTATATAAATTTTCTTCATTTATGATGTTATTAAAATTGGCCATGCCATCTGTAAATTCCTTTATTTTAATATTTGTGCTTTAATTCTGGATATATGTGTATTAATGAGGTGTACATCCATAAATAAACAAGGAAACATAATATCCACATTAATAACATGAGTCGATTAAGAATACATTCAAACACCATTTCAAGAAATGGCAAACATATCTCAATAGGAATGTCTATAGGTAAGTTCTTTAGTTTTAACCATCACAAGATAATGAAACAAACTCTGTCTTAATCATATTTGCCTCATGCAGACCTATTTTATTGTATTCCTGCAAATTAAGAAAACAAAACAAAAAGGAAACAATTTTTTTTCCTTCATGCATTAGACATTTCTGTAGCAATCTGCATATCCTGTTTGTGCCACCTTTTATTTGGTATTCTAATATTTCTTTTCCCTATTGGTTTATAATTCTTAAAATGGAATGGTAGTCTCTCTCTATATTCATTCTTTGCAGATGACTTATCCAGTTAGATTTATATTCTTTAATTTTTTCATTCAGATTGCATATATCTATTCTTATCTATTCTTTTCTTATACAGTGGGATTTCATTAGCACGTTTCTCATTAACACATTTTCCCGTGTATTACAGTAAATTATAAAAACTCCAACACCAAATGTAAAAATATATTTAGTACATTTTCTCACTCCCACTTATTACGTTCAAAGTTTGACGTCCTAATTCACTATTTTGGCCAATCCTTGGTTGGTCCAGTGGGTGTAGGTGCTTACTACATTCAAAGTTTGACGTCCTCATTCGCTATTTTGGTCAAGCCGTAATCACGGGGTGGAGACTGGCAACCAGTGACAATGCCTTAGCTTGGCATAGTAAATGCCAATGGTAGTTTCTACTGTTAAGTGTTGACCAAACATACGTAGATTATATTTTAACTTTTCGTTTGCAATGGAGAAAAAGAAGGTGTGGCAAACAACCAACACTAAAAAACTAAAAATCCTTGAAGTATCCAAATATAAAATGTGTGAATATAGCACAGAAGTTAAACATTCCTCTGTCAACATTAAACACAATTGTTGTTGTTCACCAATGGCACTGGGAATTAATTGATCTGCATCATTTTCCCCTCTGGCTTCCCAATATAAAGTCTTTAACTTTTTTGGCTTGGGAAGCATGCCTGTGTTGTAGTCCATTTAGTGTTACCCAGGGAACACCACGTGGAGGCGGACTACATTGTTCCCCTTAAACGCAATTGTTAGCAGAGGTAAACTGATTGAAACTGCTTTAGAAGAAGGAAAAATTCTAAAAGAAAACATAAGACAGTTTTTTAGAATTAGAAGATGTTCTACTAAAATGGTTTATACAAGCAAGAGCTTCAAATGTGCCAATAGACAGTACTGTGATTTGAACTCAGGTGACTCATTTAACACAGAAGATGGAACTGGATGATTTCAAAGTGTCCAATGGCTGAATTGAAAGATTCAAGAATTGACATGATTTAGTTTACAGATGGGTGCAAGGTGAGGCTGCTGCCCTAGATAATGATGCTACACTGTGTAAAAATATAGAAATGTAAAGCAATACAATGCTCCCATCAAAGTTGAAAGACTATAACCCTGACAATATTTATAATACAGATGAAACAGACTATTTTTTCACCTTTTGCCAGGCAAAACCATGGATTTTTGAAGCACTAAGTGTCATGGTGGGAAAGGTACAGTTTTTCTGTGCTGTAACAAAAACAGAATGGAAAAATTGGCACCACTGGTTATTGGAAAAGCACACAGTCAATGATGCTTCAAGAATGTGCAATTTTTTTCCATGTAAATACACTTCCAACGCAAAAGCCTGGATAATTCTACGGTATTTGAAAATTTCTTATGTCGCAAGAAGGGGCACAGAAGCTTTCTTCATTGATTAGTGTGCCGCTCATCCACCAACTGTTTGAAATTTACGAAACATAAATATCATTTTCCTCCCAGCAAACTGCATGAGTAAGCTACAATGTTTAGATCAAGGCATAATTTGGTGCATGAAGCAAACATATCGGAAGAGAATGGTACATAGAAGGTTGACTATACTGAAATCGACAACAAGAAAAATCACGGTCTTAGATGCCATGCATTTCTTTAGGATTCTGTGGCACAAGATACCATTAGGAACTGCTGTAATAAAGCTGACTTTTGCCAGGTTTTGGTGATAACATCACGCTGGAAGATGAGTTTTCTGAGAGTGAAGAATAGCATCAAATAGACGACGCTGACATGTCTTTTGAAATGTATGTAAACATTGACAATAAAATTCCAGTGTGTGAAACAGTGACGATATATGAAATATTTGATGAATAAATTATAGAAGCATCAGTGGGAGATGAAAATGATGATGAGCCAGATCCTGAACTAATTTCTACAGTATTGGAAGCGATGGAGGCAATGGACATAGTGAAGCTATATATGTGTAGTTTCGAAGTTGATGGCAATGTAATGACTTTACTAAACAAGATGGGCAGTAAAATTTTGACATTAAAAGCAACAAAGCAATTAACTATAGATATGTATTTCAAACCAGAGTAAATAGTGCACATATTTCATATCTGTTTGGGTGGTAAGTTGTACTATTTACTTTTATTATGTAATTACGTTCTTAAATTGCAGATTTTGTATTTTCGTTAACATGTTTTCCTGTCTATGATGTCCAAATCCTTGTATCCCTGCAAAAACTTATTAATGAGATTCTACTGTATTTTAATTTCTTTTATGATTTGTTCTCTTATATCCTGCCACTGCTCTTAAAAACTTCATTTCATTTACTTTGAGTCTCCTTTTGTTTTCTCTGTCATAATCCATTCTTCACTCCTATACAATAATTTTGGCACTGACATTGCTTTATAAAATGATAATACTGTGGATTTTCTTGCTTTGTTTTTCAGACATCTTTTTATAGTTCATTAAAATAATTAGACTTTAATTTTTTTAAGTAGATGAGTTTTTTTTTTTTTTCCTTTCTTTCTTTCTTTCTTTTTTATGATAAATTACATCCTAAATTCTACTACCTGTTCCACAATCTATCTTCTATAACAATTTTTTATTGTATACTTTCTTTTCCTTTGAATGTCATCACTTTGGTTTACCTAGGAAGATTATCATGTTATATTTTCTGCTATTTTATTCAGTGGATAAGTTACTTATGAAGATTCTCCTCTGAATTAGATATACATAATATTCTGGTCATCTGCAAACATTAAAGTTAATGCATAAATCTTTTTTATTAAAATTGTTTGAATAGAAAAAAATACTATTAATCCATTGTTAGCAATTACATCAATACAAAGTTAAAAAGTGGCAGAGAATACTGCATCCTTATCTTACTCCTAAGGAAGCAGAACATAAATAGAAGTTAAAACATACACTATTCAAGGAGGCTCTCAGAAGAATGAGTGAGAAGATATGTTTTTGTTTCAGAGGTAATGTGGGAATTTAAATGGAGTGAAGGTAATCAAGAAGTATATGGTCCACATTCATCACAGCAGATGTATGCATGGGTACAGGAAGGCTACTTTAAATCTCCAGTACTGGTTCGCAAGGCAGGATCCAACGGACAGTTCTACACATCGTCTCGGGTTGACTTTGATCTATATATATAGGCATTCCACTCATCAATGTCATCTCATATTATCTTTTGTTATGTTTATCCAGGTTTCTTTCATCTTTTTTGCTAGCAGGTTATTTTCATAAATGAAATCTATATCTGGTAGTAGAAGTTGAAATACTTGGAGCTTGAACACACAGCATACTTTAATGAAAGTATAGTGGATAGGAATATGTGTGCACTTGCTAAAAGATGTGCCTAATATTGTGATGTATCTGGCTTTTATTACAGCAAGATGCCAAGAGATCTTTAGAAACATTGAAAGCTAAGATTTTATAAGCATATTACAGATGACCTGGTGCATAGCCAATAAAATATAGTTGAATGCAGTTGTTTGTTAATAACTGTAAAATTTTATTTTAAAACAAAGTAGATAATGTTGAAGATATAATAGTGACTGTAACCGAAATTTGACAGTAAAATTATCAATATGTCATGCTATGTCTATTAGTGATGATGACCTACTTCTTTCTTTCCATTGATTTTTGTTCTTTTTTTTTTTCCAGCAGTTTTTCCAGGATATGTAAATAGTTCTCAAGCTTTTCTAGGATATTCCTATCTGTTTCTTTAAGTATGATTTTTTTTTTCCACTTTTATTTTTTAACATTTTTTATCTTTGGAACGGTTGCAGTCATATTTTTTTTAACATCCTCAGCCAAAGCCAATTGTTAAAAGTCAATGGTTAAAGGTAAAATTGCAAGATATAAACAGACATTAGCATGTCCCTTATAGCTGATGCCAGCACTAAGAATGTTGAGGTATGTGATAAAGGCATTAGCACTTTTTTATCCTGCAATTAATAACAAAATGTGAGCATATGGTAGAAAAAATATAAGCTTTCATACAGTAAATTTATTGTAGAATCATTCATATATTTATTTACCCTTTGATTTTGATATAAAATTATCAACTTCATCAAATTTAAACCAGAACATAATACACAATCAAAACTCTCATTATGTATGTACAAAATGTACAGGCAACAGTTTTGAATAATAACAATGTTAAATAAGAATGTATACACAGAAAGAATATGAAGATTAATAAACAAACAATAAAATATAAAATATTACTTCTATTAAATTACAAAGCCACAGATTACATAACAATATGTTTTTGTCAAGCACATTATTATTACTCCTACTAAGTTACAAGATCACAGATGAAATAACAATATGATTTTGTCAAGTACATAATTACCTAAGACAAATACAAATGTATATATAAAACATCAAGAATAAACGTGGTATACAATGGTAACGCTTATGTTTGAACCCATAGATTTAAGTCCTTTAATTCTTGAATAGTAAGTGGTTTATGATCTAATAATGCTGTGCTTAATGGCTGTTGAAATCTTATGTAACGTTGTTCTTTAGGGTAGATTGTTGTACAAGTAAGCTCCATTCTGTGTGATGTTGCTATGGGTTTTATTAGGGTAGAATTGTCATGTATAGTATTTAATGCTTTGGTATCCTGTAAATGATATGTACTATTTGTTTTAAAAATGCTTCTGTTTTTATGTATAAAGGATAATGCTTCAAGAATATATGTAAATAATGGGGTTGCTAAAATATTTAGTTCCCTGAATACTGTCAACCTGGATGGAGTTGACTGGTGTGCTTAAAGTCGACCACTTTTGGACTTGGCTGTCTGTTTGAAGTCTGTTTAGGTGTTAGTGTTTATTGAGTCTTGAGTCTCGACATAGCATGATCTGTGACAAATGTACATGCTAATTTTCTTCTGTCACTTTGATTTT
The DNA here is from genome assembly GCA_030765065.1 of Deroplatys truncata. NCBI lineage: Eukaryota > Metazoa > Arthropoda > Insecta > Mantodea > Mantidae > Deroplatys > Deroplatys truncata. The sequence continues at coordinate 66,737,871 of CM060979.1, forward strand.
TGCTATCCTAGTGGAAATGTTACCAACCAAAAAATCTAAAACAACTAAAGCCTGTCAAGCATTCAGTAATATAAGCTATTTCAATATGTATTTTGTGCATGTATTATTTCTCAAAAAATCGCAACAATTACTAGCGAGGCTGAGGCCTGCAAGTTTAGTGCTGTACAATTGCCTTGCCCTCGCTCTCGTTTGATGCCTAGCCTTGATTGTCAACAAATAACAGTGGTGCCCTCCTCTAAGTGCATTCATATTGTGGCCGACTAGTAACAGTATCTGTTTATCTGGATCCATTGGTTACAAGGAAGATGTTTTATTTCCTGCTTATATTATGCACAATGATCTGGCATCTTTCTCAATAGCTCTAAAGAAAATGCTATGTGGTTTTGAAAGCCTGCTTTCTGAAATATACGGCAGCTTATGGCAGACACATACAAGAAACTATAGCTGTCCTTTTCTACCCAGATTGTCGTAACCTAACTTTAGCATTAAATTTTGTTATATTGCACCTTTCTAAACAATGTTATTTTAACATTTGCATATCGATGAATATGATATGTGATGTACAAACATTAAAACATAAATATATTAAATTAAATGCAATTAAACATAAAGAAGAGCTTAAAAACAATGTCCATGCTCTGAAATCAAAATGCTTTTATTTAACAGTTAATTAAGAATTTAAAACCTTAATAATTATAAATTAGAAGCATAATAAAATTCCACAAGTCTTTCAAATTGAAGTGCTAAATAATGTCTTAGTTTTGCAGTAAAGGATAATTAATTATAGGTATGCTTAACCCTTGAACGGTTGTGTTGGTTGACTGAGTCATTATTTTGCTCTGAATTCAAACTGCTCGTTTTTGCACTGCTGGCAGTTCCATCTAACTTCATGTTGAACCTTTGTCTGTCACCAGGTTTGTTGTTGGAGTTGTAGCAACCACCATAAGTGATAATTGAAGCTTTGTGCATGCCCTATTTGGTGTACTGAGTTAACCATGTGACTGGTAATGTAAGTATCATTTTTATGCTAATTACTATCTACGCCATAGTTTTTATGGATTAAAACCTTTCATTAGCAATTATCTTTCATTAAAGGGTTGTCAGAGTAGGAAATTGAAAGGCTTCTAAATGAAAGTTCTGAATTTGATTGGTTCGATGCATAGAAAGATCAAATACAAGTTAGGATTACATCAGTGAATCACAAATAGAAGTGGATCCATCAGACAGAAATTAACACAAAGCCTTGAAGATGAAAAAATGCAAGGACATGAAGATGGTGACGGGAATTTGATCTTAGTTGTGGGTATCTTGTGAGTAAAAATGGTAAATCTAAATGAACCAAGGAACGTGTAATGGCCAAAACAGCGAAAACACCCTAAAATTATAATAAAAATTCTTCCTGGTTCAAAGAGGTACAGTTCAAAATCTTAAAATACCCGGCGCCTCCACCAAATGTCATGACCTCTAAACACACTAGCTCAATGGGGGGTAGAGCAACTCGGGTACCGAAGAATCTGAAAGTTAATAATTTACATTATGCGAGGTCACGACGAGGGACGCAGCTAAGAGAAATGTGAAAAAATATTAGGAAATACCTAGTAAAAGGATTACTACATGGTGCAGATGAGAGAAGGGATCTATCTACTATGATAAATTAAACTGAATAGAAGTGGATGGCAAGGGGGGTTATTAATAAAAGGGGATACAGTACCTCCTTGTTTCCATGTCTGTCGGTGAGGACGCCATACTGTTTGCATGGGTAGCACGCACACACACAACCTGCCTCTTCCAGTAACTAGCCACGACTCTCGTCTTCTGACTGACTCAACCCATGCTAACTCGGCGTGGGACACTATCTAAAACTCGTTTATCCCCACCACTCTCTTACGCAATACCCGATCCGGGCAGCCAGGTCACATACATAACAATGCTCGTACGTCACAATATTACACAACAAATGACAGCTTTCAACAGGATTGTTAGTGATATATTTGATTCAATTGTGGATTACACTAACTTGCATAGCAGAATCCTGATATGTTGAAATTATTCCAGGGAGATGTTATTGTTGTTGGTTTATTTATTAATGCTGTATCCAATAATGCCCAGGATATCCCCATCTTACGTTAGAGAGAGCGAGAAAAGTACAAAAATGAAGTATTTTTTTCTTCTAGGATGTGAGTTATACTTCAAGATTATAATTTCATTTTACATTTGCGAAGAAATCTAAGGAGATTTGGTGCTATATATTGAATGTCTGTATGTAACAACAATAATATACTCCAAGGTCTAATACCAAACAGAGAACAAGTAACGCCTCATTATGATCAGAAAATTGGAATGCAGTGTGCGATAAGTGCTAGAAGAATAATAGGGCCCATATTCTTTGATGAAACAATAAATGCAGAGTGATATCAGAGGTTAATTCTGAAGCCATTTTGCAATTGCTTGACAGAAGAAGAGAAATCGTATGGTTGGTTCCAGCAAGATTCTGCAACAGCACATATGGCTTTCGAATCATTACATGCAATAAAAGAGGTGTTTGATGATAGAATAATTAGTGTTGATTTGTGGCCCCCTCATTCTCCTGACCTTACGAGTTGTGATTTTTATTTATGGGGTTCTTTAAAAGACAAAGTGTATCGTTCCAATCCTTGCACACTACAGGAACTTACAGAAAACTTTGTGTAAGAAATCACAAGAATTCCTGCTGCTGAGCTTCGGAGAGAGAGCGAGAATATTTACACGAGATATGCTATCTGTTTGAGAGCAGAAGGTCAGCATTTCCAGCATCTATTATAAGGTAAGGATTTTAGTCGCCTCTGCCAGCGTGATTTCCCTGGCGACTGCCAGCTGTCTCGTGCAGCAGAGAGAGGTCATGAGTGGGTTCCAATATAATCTAACTACCCTTTAGTTTTAAAGTAAAGTGGCATTTCTGTGAAAAGAAATAATTTAGCTATAAAGTTAATGGTTAGGACTAATTGATTGAAAATCTGCAGTATAACAAGCTCGGCAAAAACTTTCTGGTTAGCCAGTTTGCCACAAACTCCTAGGATTAGTTTGCCAATTTGATATAAGACAAAATTGATTTTGATTTGTCAATGTTGAGGGTATGAAGTGACAACAGTTACACCCTAGTCCAATTTCTACTGTTAAACTTTAAAGGATGAATATAAGCACCGGAGGTGGGTACCCCAGTATCAGCCTTGAATGTGTTTAAAAATATTACTAGTTGCCCAGAGGATGTATGGAGATAAATGGCATGTGTCTTCTAACTTAAATTACGGTCAATGTGCATGCCAAGAAATTTAACTGTCAAAGTAAGAGGTAAGGGGTAATGTCCAAGTTGCCAAGGATTTGTAATATTTGTCTAAGGCATTTAAAGAAAATGAAGTGACTTTTGACAACATCCAGGCAAAAAAGAAAACCTCTAGGGAAGAAATTTGTGCTGTTATTGGAATCCTTATATTTATTGGTTTAAAGGGTGGAAACAAAACTAATGTTGAGCTTTGGAGTAAAGATGACACTGGTATGATGCTTTAGAGCTTGTGTGATACAGAGGTTCTTATTTTTCTTCAGATGTGTGAGATTTGAGAAGCTGGCATGAACATAAAAGACTTAAAAAAGATAAATTAGCAGCAGTCATGTCATATTTTGAAAGATTTGTCAAGAATTGCAAGGAAAGCTACAATTTGGGAGAGTTTGTCACTATAGATGAAAAGCTGACATCTTTTAGAGGAAGGTTCATTCATAAATGCCAAACAAATGCGCCAAGTACTTAAGTTCTTTGCTATTTACGATGCTTAAACATTGTGTACATCATCAGTTGAGCTATACTGTGGAACACAACCAGATGGGCCATATGATATCGTGCATTGACTGGCAGAAGCTCTAAAATGGATCCCATTGGAATCTTACTTTTCATAATGGTATATCAATTATCTGTTAGCAGTCTTGCTTTTACAGAAACAAATCAGTTGTATTGAAACTCTGAAGTAAATAAAACAAAAATCTCTCCGGAGTTCTTATCTTTTAAATCTTGGGTCTTCATTGTTTGGATACCAGAAGGACATCACAATGATATACACACCCAAAAGAAATAAATATGTTGTTCTGGTTAGTACCATGCACTGAAGAATTGATGAAGAAACCAACAAACCACACATTATGGACTATAATATGAAAAAGGGAGGGGTTGACACAGAATCAGATGTGCAGAAAATACTCTGTTGGTTAAATAATGAACAGAGGGATAATGGCTGTATGGTTCACTTTACTAAATATTGCTGGTATCAGTGCCCAAATATTTCAGTCCAATGCAGCAAATTCAACAAAACCATGATAGTTCTGAAACAGTTGTCTCAACAACTTATGACAACTCATTTTGTTACAAGATCCCAAATTTCAAACAATTTCAGAATATTTTTGTCACCTTATAAATTGGAAGAACCTGGGGGAACCGGAAAAGCCTCCAAACAAAAGCAAGAGTCACTGTGTCATCTGCAACAGAAAAAAGAATGTTGTTACCACATTTAGTTGTAGTCAGTGTAAGGTGTTTGTATGCAAAAATCATTCTTCCATTGTCTGTGAAAAGTGTGCCTGGATGAGGTGGAGGTACAAAATGAATAAACTATTTTACATAATAACAATATCATCACTAATAGATAATCATGTAATGGACAACTGCTGTAAGAGTAGTATATATATATATATATATATATATATATATATATATATCTGCGTGCGTGCATGCATGCATGCAAACATCATCTGAGTAATAAAAACAGATTAGTTGTGATATAAGATTACAGATTAGTTGTGATATAAGATTAGCATATATGTTAAGGGATTTAGTGGGAATTAAAAGACCAGGAAACATTTATTACATTTTATGACTATTTAGAAAAAAAATAAACGTCAAAAGTTAAATAAATACACAACACAATTGTAAAACAGCAAAATAAAGTATAATATCAAAATACAAAGTATATTATAGCAGTATTTTTCATTTATCTAAACACAATGGCTGGCTGACAGTCTTCCATGCAACTGCTGAGTTATAAAAATTGGCACAACCACTCGAGGGTTAACAAAGCTATGTATTGGTACTTAATTCTTCTTTCACACTAGCCATTGTAGGACAAGGTGTAGGAAAGGTAGAATCAGACTGAAAAAATTCAATGCCATAGCCAGAATTTGAACCACGGATCTTCTGTTTCCATTTACCATTGATTGACCTAATAGTTGATTAAACTATATAGCCAGGACTTAAAGTACTTACGACATTGTAAATTGCCATGGGGGTATACCATTTCAAATTAATTTGAGATCTCCTTGTAGCTTACTGGGAAAAATGTAAGTCATTTGGGGAATCTAATGTCATGCCGGTATGTTGTCATGGTAGCTTAGTTAGTTAGAAATACTGAAAGTTCTGTGGTTAAAAGCCCATCTTTGGCATTGGATTTTCCAGAACGTACTAGTGGTTTACTAGAAGCAGTTTTTGAAAAATTAGAAATATAAAATATCATAAAAGGTGATCAACTCTAGCCAGATTGACAATATTGTTTTACTAGATGTTCTTATGGAAACTTCATTTATTATGTATAGTATTTTGTTTTGCAGCTTAAAAATTGTATATATTTGAGGGCATACTATAATTTAATATGGAGTGAACATATCCAATATATATGGCATTTTAAATGCTTTAACATGCTACTCTGAAAGCATAACAAATCCTGGATATATTTCCCTGGGTAATTAATGCTTGTTTTCCAATTTAACTCTAAAAAATTACTAGATATTTAGTTACTTCATTTTAATGTACTTAGGTGGAGTCAACTTGATCACTTTTAATTTATGCAGAACATGTATCATGAGTTTGCACTCACTTTAGCTGCTTGTTGACTACTCAAACAATTTTCAAGTCTGTTTGGGCTGGCCCCAAAGCTTTGTCAGTAGAGCAACTACCTGCTCAGTCAAAATTATTCCCTATCCTCCCCAGAGTCTGGAAGTATAAATGAGAGTGTGAATGTCTGCCTGATCTAATGATTAAAACTCAGAAAGTGCAAGAAACCCAACAACTAGAGAATACAAGTTAACACCATTGCCAATAGGCAATAAGTTCCAAAGAAAAGATTGCCCATAAGACCAATGTAGTTAAAGGCGGTGTATAAATGGAACTGAAAAAGAAAAGTCTATTACTTATTTTATCCTCTAGTGGCATGTTGATGAACCTAAAAATGGCTTGTCTGCTTCATTGTACCATTTTCAAAATTTGTTATGTATTTCTTTTCCCAACCATTGTTGCAGCAGTCAAGAAACAGCTTTATGATGTTAAGGCAATGCATAAAAAATGTGTAAGTGAAGCATTTAAGTGTTCAAGTTGACTGCACCTAAGTGCATTAAGATTTACTACACTGTGTGTGATTCCATCTTACTTAAAACATTGTATTCACTTTGTTTGTGAGATGATTATCCATTTTAATTGCAGTTCTTTAAAGGTGCCTAAATTTAAGAGAATTGATTATTAACATTTATTCTTACTGATTAAAAACTTCGGTCAGTTAAAACTTTTTTGCTGACTACACAACAGTTATTTCCAGTCTGGCCTTTTAATTGGTAAGAATATTATAGGAAATTAAGGCTCTGGGATTTGCTTTTGCAAAATTATTATTAATGCCATTTTTTTTTTAATATTGTGTATTGTTGTTCAAATTAATTATCAGTTCATACTAGTAAATGTATTTGATGTTTTGCTTCTCATTCATAATGGCAAAAAAAAAAAAAAAAAATGTAGACAGAGGCACAAACTTGCCAACATTCTTGCTAATGTACCAAGTTCAGTTCTTTGAGTTGGGCAACATTATCCTACTAAACTTGATTTTTATGTGCTTTGATGTTGTATATTTATACCTTTCAGACCAATTTTTTATTTTAATACAAGCAAGGAAAATTATTAGAAAGCCTTAACAGTTTTTCATAAATTGGTAACAAATAATAATTATGTGATGAAGTTCATGTTCATAATGAATTTAGAGATTATGTTCACTTTTGGATCAAGTAATCAAAATAAATGCTGGTTGTTCATTCTCCTTCCCAGAGTGTAAATAAGACAATCTGGAATGCAGTCTTATGTTGTGCTTTTCTTTTCTTTCTTTTTTTTTCTACCCATGTATATAATTTACTTGTCTCTCCATTATGATGTTTAAAATAAAGCAAATGCTCTGTTGTTGCAAGGGAAAGGAAATACCATGTGTTCGATTTATAGCCGGGCCACAGATCGCATATATGTGTTGCTTGCTAGCACTGCAGTGACCTCGTATGTTCTGCTAGTACAATAGTAGTGAATGACCGTCTCAAGGCTATGTTTATCAGTTATATTGTGTCAATTCCTGCATTCAGTCCAAACTGTAAAGACCAGAGTTTGTTCATTGTGCATCTCAAAATTGAAAGTTTATTCAAACATCTGTGTTGTATGTGAATTACTATAGAGTATTCTTATTATTGTTGCTGTTCTTGTCTTATTATTCCACTGAAATACCTACCAAAAGATTCATGCTTGAACAAAGAATTTTTATATATGTAAAAATCGTATCATATAGACAGAAGTTTGTAGGAACAATCCCTATACCATAGACAAACCTAAGGACAATATAAGAACAGAAATTAGAAAATGATAAAAGAAGAATTTATGCGTGTAAATGGAAATTTCATCCAAAGATGCCAGGAACGTCTCAGTGCATATGGGCACCACTTTCAACACAACTTATAACAAATGTGTGTTACTATCATTCATGAGGAAGTAATGCAGGAGTTTTAGAATGAATAACCACTCAGTGTAATAGCATGCAGAGCATGCATATGTGCAATCCATGGTCCAGCAATATAATGAACACACTATATATAGAAACCTTTAAACCATAGAAGGACATTGAAGAAGTTTGTGTAGGTACTTTTCTTCTGTCAGACTTATGAATAAATGTTTTCCAAAAAAGAAATACTTAACAATTGTAAGTTTCTTCTGCAGAATGTGGTATCATTCAAGCTGTAGGGGTAATTTGATAGTTTGTGTGTTGTGTTTATAAAGGTAGCTGTAATTATGTTGAACTAATTATTGCATTACAGAATGATGTTCATTTCTGCTAGTTATTGGTACTTAACTTCTAAGATAGTTCTTTTGTTTATTTGGAACGAATATTTAATGTAAGAATTATTGCATTACAGAATGATGTTCATTTCTGCTAGTTATTGGTGCTTAATTTCTAAGATAGTTCTTTTGTTTATTTGGAACGACTATTTAATGTGAGAATTAAGACTTTAACATATCTGCTTGTATAAAAGAACAATAGAACTCATGGATTTAAAGCAAAGAGTACGACCCCATTCATAACGAAAAGTAAGTGCAGATGCAGCATAAGCGCAAGACTTTGCAACGATGTTATTTAATGGAAGTATTCACATAGAGTCACGTAATGCAAGAATTTGCAAACTCCAAACTTTATACTTGTGCTGCATGCATAGAGGAAGAATTCTTTATTTCATTCTCCATGCACTATCAGCTTCTGAAAAGACAATTACAATGCAAGATTTTATGTCATATACTGTACAATCATAGTGCTGTTACATTTGGTTATGCTATGCCATTTTAAATGCTGGCACAAGATACTGATCATTGTTTGCTTGCTAGAACATATTTCCTATTTATGTATCAACACTGGAAGAATTTTCATATTGGATATTATTGGTATTGCTATTCCATTTTAAACTTGTGGTATGCTCAGAAGATTTCTGCATGCAATTTACAGATTAGAAATCCGTATCAAGTTCTTGTATTACGCTTATGGTTGCATTGTGAATGGTCTTACCTCACACCTGCTAGCATTATGTTAGCTTTATGCCTTCATTGTGAATAAAGACTTACAGTTGGTTTTAAATAACATGTGATTACTTAAACATTCAAAGAAACAAAAACTAAAATATTTATATTTAACAATTTAGAATAGTAAAGAAAAATATTGTATTTTCATTTAAAAATTTAAAGAAAGATACTAAGGAATGAACTGTCTTATTTTTACATAATAAATAGAAACAAAATAACAATTATGTACACTGTGGTCATGCTACCATAACCCATGATATTGTAGCTTGGTGTATGCCAGGTAAGACAGCAAACAAAGTTTAAACATAATTGCTCCAGTAGAAATTACGGTTTATCAATCCAACAAAACAATGCTTGGAAGAAAGAGAGGGAAAGAAAGTGAAAACTTATGTTTATACTTACCTTAAGGGCATTAGGAAGTGATAAAAGTAATTTTGTGTTTTTAATGTTATGACACTACAAGCCTTCTGCTTAAAAATTATATATGATTTATACCTTTTAATTTTAACTTTTAAATATGGGGACATGTGTTTTGAAATGTTGCAACCATCATTAATAGAAATTTGCCATAATCAAGTTTTTCAAGAAATAACCACAGTCAGGTGTCTATATTTGAACAGTTGTCAGTTTCAGATGCAAATAAACATATTTAAAAAATATGTGTACAGTATAAAAAGATATAAAATGTTGTTTTAGGTATCTTACGACTTTTATAGGTAATTATTTTTTCAGTATCTCTTTCCCAAAATATATATATAAAATGTTTTTGTCCCAAGATAGGAGAGACCCTTCCTAATTTTGGGTCAGTGTGTGTTTTACCTGTAAGGGCACCTGCAACCATAGATCAGATTGTAAAGTGGGTCATATATGTTTGTGACCTTTTTCTACTGCGACCTCAACACCTGTAACCATACTACAGACACAAAAAATCTTTATAAAAATTATTCCTAGTACACAAACCTACAAGGTGAATTTTTCTCATAAGTATAGCAAACTGATCTTTGCTTACACCCTTGTACTATAAATTTGTTGTACAAGTTTCCTGTGCCATTCTGCTTTGGACTGAAGAACATTAAATCCAATGTCTATGCTGTTCAGTGGTAACAGTATGAACCAAATGCTGTTATCAATGCAGTGTTTCAAAATGTTGACAAAGATATGACTTGCTAAGTTATCACCCAATAAAGATTTTGGGTAATCACCAAACTTTCACTGCAATGCTAACAAACCAATCTATAAGCGTATTTCCCTCAAACCATCCAAGACGTCACTGGTTGAACCTCATTCCTGAAGAAAGTCTTTCCATGTGCCATAGAGGTTGTAGGACTTATACGTTACGTAAGGTGGCAGAACAATACCATTGGCTATACTCACAAACATTACTGAGGAGTATGATTTTGAAAAGTATATTATTCTCTCTCTATGTTTGCATGTTCTTCTAATAATAATTATTGCTCTTGGGATTATCTTGCATACAAGTTTCATCATAATTTAAGATGCCTTCTTCTCGAACTTCATTTAGGGAAGCAGTCAAAGTGTGTTTCTATTGCTTCAGGGGTTACTGCTATCCTGGTTCTTTTAATATTATTACATATCAAGTTTTTTAACTATGCATTTTCTGTTTAGAAAGCATGGAACCCATTTCTTTCATGGTAGGTATTTTTGAACTGAGATTCAAATAAGCCTCTTATCGAGGACCTTCTTGACAGTGCATCTAATGTCAAAAGCAGTTAAACTCCCCCCCATTAAAGGCATTCAGATAGTTTGTTCTCTTCACCATTAAATATAGGTTGTTGCTGTACATTACTTTCATCTGGATCAAGGATTTTGGAATATCAAATTATTACTTTCTCTACCACATACATAGTAGCTAGAGAAGGTATTGCATTCCACCCAAAAGTTCAATACCGAGATTTCACCAGAAATACATGTTTGAGGCCCCCTGAATTAAAAGAAAAAAGGGCTTTTAGAAAAAGGTCCATGTGTGTGTCTGTGAATGCATAACTCAAAAGCAAAAAGTCGGTTAAGTACCAAATTTGGTGGTTAAGTTCAGTATCTTCCAAGGATGAAGATTAACAAGAAAATGCCCCCACCACAACTACATTTCACATGGAACATTTTTCAATTATTTTAATTTTCTAAAAAATGGTCCTAATGATGTTAATTAAAATAACATATATTAAAGATATTTACATGTCAAATAAAATCTATATCTTGAATTTTCTGGAAATAGCCTTTAAAGTCCTCTTCATTCAGAACGAATTTTGTATAATCTTCTATAGCTGTAAAAACTTTAAGCAATAAAAACACAATTTTTTTCAAATAAGTTTTTCTGTGCCATAAGCTATTTCTGAGATATCCATTGTTAAGGGTTCAAATTATTAATTTCTTAATTTCTTGGTCATTCTTTAAAGTCCTTTCAACATTTAGTTGTTTCTCATGATTGCATGGAAACAGTATGGAATTTTCAGGCTAGCATATAGCATCCAGTTCTTAAACATTTGACTATCACATTTCTCTTTGTATTTATAACAAAATATGTAATGTAGCTATTTCTGCAAAGGTTTATTTCGATTAAAATGAAGTAGATATAAAAGTAAGCTTTATTAAGAAAGCTTGTATACTCATTAAAGATAGAGGATAGAGAAAGTCATGGGAATTTATCACATCAGAAATTCTTTTTTTTTTCCAGCTTGCCAATGATAGTGTCCAATGTACAGTCTCTTGTAAATTGTTACATAAATAGGATATTTGTATCGAGCTTGATGGCTCATGCAGCAAGTCTGTGGTCCACATTCGGGAGGTCCTGGATTCAAACCCCCTGGTCCTACCAACCTGACCAAAGGTTTTTTTTGCAGTATTCCTTGGTTGCTAGGCAATCTGGGTTGGATAATTTGATCCATGAATTTTCCTTTCATCACTACATTTCATTTTCTTCTTTATTGCCATACCAGGCATAGGCTAATCACCCATTGATACTATGATCCAGAGTTTGCTTGCTCCTTGACAGACTACTGACCCAAGGCATTGGCTTATAAGTCCTACAATGAGGAGGGCAATCTGTTAAAGAAGAAGAAAATAGATTTGTTACATAAACATTAAAACAGTGACTGGTCTGGTTACCAACCATAATAAGCTAAAAATATCGAGGAATCACCATGCTCCAGAAGTTACTGAAAATGCACCAATCAAAAATACTTACCCATTTTTGTGTATCATTCAAAGCATATAATATTGTCGTAACTATTGCAGAATGTTTATTTTCACTGTGCTTTAAGTAATAGCTATCCCTCTATCAACATACATTACTTTTACAAATTAAGCCAACCATGAAAGGTTCCAAGTAAGACTAGTCGCTTGACTACTCAATCCATAAACTTATTAGAAATATAGTCATAAATAATTTGCTGTGAATTTTCCAGCTATAGGTCTGTGCTAAACTATTAATGTTAAATATCTTAAGGTTAAAGTATATTTTATTCCTTGTCAATAATATTAAGGAGATTATTATTACTTAAAATTTCAGTTTCATTTGTTGTTATAAAGTGGTGCTTAAATTCCTTTTTCAGCTTTATATATTACAATAGTAGTTTGTACCCCATCTCACAAACTTTTGGTTTAGTCAAATTATTCTTTCACATAAGCTGTATGTTAGACAAGGTTAGAAAGGTTGAATCAGATGAATGAAAAATTCAATGCAATAGCCAGGATTTGACCATGGATCTCCTTGCTAATGGTGGTTGAAACTATAAAGCCCACGACTTAAAGTACTTACAGCACAGTAAGTCACCATTGGGGTATGTCATCTCACTACAATTTGAGATCTTGTGGTTTACTGGGATAAATGCGAATCATATGGGGGAATTTAGTTCGTACTGGCATGTTACCATGGTAGCTCAGTGGTTAGAGCAACTGGATGGACACCAGGAGATCATGGTTCAAATCCCGGCTATGGCATTGAATTTTTCAGTTGTCTGATTCTACCTTTTAGTTTGGTCCTTTATTGCATGAATTATTTTTCAACATATGCTGCTCTTCCTGTAATTCCTAAAGCAGTTGTTTTATCCCTATCACAGGGATTTTAATGGAGGCTCTCCATTCATAGCCAAGTATGGTGAGTTTGAATCCCAGTCTGTGATAAAGGATGGGAAGGGCCCACCTAAAATAACTGGTGTGATGACATATTTTGTGAATGATGAATTTTTTGTTTTAAAAATGCTACAATAGTGTTGAAATAATAGAATATTTTTGCTATAAACAATTTCACATACTTGTAGTTTAGTGTTAGATGTTAGTATAAAATGAAAGTAACACGATCTTGACTTAACATCTTTGTTGCTAATGTGTAGCACTATGCAATAAAGAGTTTAAAAAAAGAAAGACATATGTTAAGCTTTTGCTATACTTATTATATGATGAAAACTATTTTCGTTTTCCTTGGATATTAAACAAAGCATCTATTATGTAAGAACAGTCATTAAGTAGCAGAGAGGAAGCTAATGGAGAGCTTTTAAGTGAAAACTTGTAGGGTGATGACTGTTTCAGACATTGTACTGTATTTCTTCAAAAACTATATTGGAGAAAAATATGTATCACTTCTGTACAAAGGTCCTAAATACATAACTTTCGGCCTTCATCACTAAAAAAAATATACTTCTAACCATACACAGAGTTTAGTTTTAAGCTTAGCAGTAGTTGGGAAGAAGCAAATAGATACAAATTTACTAAAAGTACAATCTAAGAATTATATCACTTTCCAAATTCCCTAATCATTTCATGTTTGGCTTGTAGTGTCACTAAAAGAGATAAAAATGTATATACTTCTGTTTGTACAAAGAATTAAAGACTTAAATGATTCAGTCTTTTATTTGCCTCTGTGTACAGAGTTGCTTAGTCTGATGACATTCTGTATTCCTCCAACAGCATAATATATTATATCTGCCCATATCAAAATATTTAAGTAATAAGTGGTAAAAATTGCATGTAATTGTAATTTTTTTATTATTATTAATCTTCAGCTGCTTGTGTACTGCTGTATGAAATGAAGAAAACTTGAAATAACATATATATTTCTAACTGGTTTGTGCTTAAGAACTAAATCATTTATTTAGGGTAGTCTTCAAGTGGTTAAAATTTATTTGAATGGGAACAGTTTTGAGAGATTTCATTGTGTAGTAATCTGTAAATTCTTTTGTTTCAATCTTTTGCTTGGTGTCGGAGCCACAGCTACCAACCAAATCAATTTAGTATATATAGGGTCATTCAAATGAAACCCGGTCACTTTTGTAAAGTAACGGTAATGATTTTATTAACTCAAAAATAGTCACCAAAACTGTTGGCACATTTATACCATTGCAACACTAGCCAGTTGATTCCATCTTTGAAGAAGCTAGTAGGTTGCTGGCGAATCCAGGCCTGGACTTTGTTGTCCGTTGTGAATCGATGTCCACAAATAGCTTGTTTTAGAGGTCCATAAACATGAAAGTCACATGGTGAAAGGTCTGGACTGTACGGTGGATGTTCCAGCGTTTCCCATCAAAACTGCTGCAATGTCATCTTCACCACATTGGCAGTGTGTGGGAGGGCATTATCGTAACGCCATTGGACAACATGCCTGGGCGTTTCGTCTTGATGGCTCGTCTAAGGTTCTGTAAAGTGGCTTGATAACGCTGGGCATTGATGGTGGTTCCCCGTTCCAGGAACTTGACAAGTGGGCCCTTGTGGTCAAAAAGGAGGACATCATGACCTTACCAGAACTGGTGTGCACGGCCTTTGATTTCTTTGGAGGTGGTGAAGTCACATGTTTCCACTGCTTGCTCTGACTTACTCCTTGTTGTTCCTGCTTACTCGCCTTTATGTTCAGTAGTGGATGATAACTTGTGTGACCACCTTCTCTTCGGCATGAAACCACACTGTCGCTATGCAACGTCATTGCACACGCTGTAGTCGCTCTAGCAATAGATGGTGCCACCATATGTGTAGTGCAAAGTTAGACGCACTGACCAGGTTTCATTTGAGTGTCCCTCATATATCTATATATATATATATATATATATATATATATATATATATATATATATATATATATATAAAATAGTATTTGATGAAATATACTAAAAATGAGTTCAATTTTGCTTTTGTTATCAGCTTCTTTACCACATAAAAGTGGTGATGATAATGCGCACAAATATTTTTCAGAACATACTGTATTATAGAGTTAATAAAGAATTCAAGTTGAAAAAGACATGTATATTCCCAATAATAATAATAATAATAATAATAAAGCGAACTTGCATAAATGCTGAGGATTAAGAGTAGCGAGCTGGGTCATCAGAGTGTTCTTACCCTCTTTGTCCTTATGCTCTTTGGTGCTTCAGACCTGCACTAATTGATTATGACTTTCCTAATTGTGCTCTGTATAACTCATCTGTTCTTAGTCTCTTCACTGTCATCATTTCACTAGGATCTGAGATTCTGTATTTTACTTCCTTTTAAAGTGCCTTTTACCATAACCATTCAGTGCATCCAAGACTATATTTGTTAGCCAATCCTCACTGTCTTTCTCTGATCATTAGAGCTATCCAGTGAACGAGTTTTGATCATTAATTTGTACCTTCAAACACAAATGAACTTGCTGATATGGCCAAGTTGGTTTACTGAAATCCAAGCAGTGCTCCACTCTTAGTCCTTTCTGTATGGTATACCAAATGAGTATGTGTATCTTTTCATGTTCGAAAGCCCAGTGTCACCAGATGCAAGGGAAAGGTTCAGTCTGTGTGATTAACTGGCATTGTTGCTGCAGCCTAAGTTAGTATGATATTTTGGCGTGGAATCGAATGATACAAGTGAAAATGCTTTCTTAAAATTAAGTTAAGGAGTTTATCAGTTATAATTAGTTATAACATAAAATCATAATAAGCGATGTATAGAAGCACTTTGGGATTAGTTTTTAAAAAACTATACAATAATAATAAGAAGAAGAAGAAGGAAGAAGTGTTGAAGTTTTCTTAGATTTAGGTTTAAGAAAACTCTGTTTTTATTTTATATGTATTCTTTTAAAGTTTGTATTATAAAACATAAAGGTGCTCTCAAGTATCATTAGTTTTCCATTACAGATTTTTGACATTACCGCGTTTATTCTCAGGTATGCTAATTTGTATCTTGTTAGAACAAAATGCAATTTTTAAGTACAGCAAACATTTTTTTAGTAGTGCACCTAGTTGTATGTAGTAATAATGTAAAGCAACTTTAGAGTTAATTAATCTTAATTTCTGTTAAGGATTGGTACTAATATAATTCACTTTAATGTCAGTTGTGCAGCTTCTTGAGTTTAAAGAATAATCATTACTTGTGGTTTTTTTTTTTTTTTTTTTTTTTTTTTTTTTTTTTTTTTTTTTTTCTTTTTCCTTTTAGTTTTATTTATGGACGCTCTTTAACTACTATGGTTCTTAGCGTCCCATTCTATATTGGGCGTGAAACACCTGTAATTTTGCTCAGAGGCCTCTTTATCAGGCTTGAGGTTCTTTTACGTGCCGTAAATCCACGACACGGGACCACCGGCTTTACTTCCCTTCCGAAGGAAGCCGTGCTAACGATTTTTACGCCCGAAAAAATCCATCGCCCTCCGCCGGGTTTGAACCCGCGACCTTGGGAACTAGAGGCTAGCACGGTACCACCAGTCCACGGAGGACGACATTACTTGTGTATATATATTTTCTAATATGTTTATTTTACTAAATGTTAATACTCATGACTTGAGTTTTTTTTTTCCTCTCACAGAAATTTTAAATGTCATTGTGTATAAAACTTGTATGATATTTATATTAACATATTTTAATATGTTTTACTTAGGGGTAAGGACAGAAAAAAAAAAAAAATTGGAATATGTGTATCATAATGCAGTAAACGAAGCTTTGACCATAACACTAGGTAGAAATAAAGGTTGAAACCGCAGTAACATGTCATATGCTGTTGTCATTCATTTGCCTTAACACACTGAAGCAATACCCATGACAACAATGCTATGATGTGAACTGTCAAATGAGTAAATGCCCATTTCCTACAAGAGCGTATATGAAGCACAAGCTGAACCATAGGTCAGTATATTCATTGCTGCTTTTTGAAGAAGTTGGGCTTGAAGAAACAAGTGAGTCTCATTATGTACTTTATGAAATAAACGAGTAAAATGTATGTTCCTTGACAGCTCTAATCTGCATCTCTTTCTCCCTTACTGTCCTTGTCCATGTGTTTCCGCATATAGTCTTGAAGATGTTGCTTCATCTCTGAGTTATCCTCTGCTTCTTCTCCCCAGCATAACATTTAATAACACTAAAGTTTTACATTTAATAATGCTTTTTCTTCACAATGATGAGAGAATTATAGATTATATTAAACCATCCTATTCTTTAGGAGACCCCTACGATAGAGGTGTTGATGAAGATGTCTACATAGCTGAAAAGCTTCTTTATCTCTCTTCTTTGCTTGAATTTAACATAACCTCTTTTGAATTACAGGCATCTAAACATACCAACTCTCAAATGCATATATTATTTCCTCCAGCAGAAAATATTTAGCTCCTGTGACCAAGTAAAGCTTGAAGTGTACAGAAATTATATGTCATATTATGTTAAAATCTTTTTTCACTTTTTTACTTTCTTTTCTTTATAAATTTTGGTATGAAAGCCCAAATTCACAGCTTATACTGTAGAATTTTTAATGAATGCCATTTTTAAGTGCATAAAAATAATTACGCAAATTATTTATTATTTTAATTGCTTTTTTGTGTTCTGATTTAAACAAAACTTTTCCATTCTTACATATAAAACATCCAAAATTACCCAACTTTCATTTCAGGTATGAGAATTACAATTTGTTTAAAAAATGTGTTATAATCTTTTCTACTTACAGCTCTTAAAGTGACTTTAAAATTCTACGGAAGTTATTAATTACTGTAAGCATATATAGTAATTCTACAATTAAGCCTTGTTTCAAACTAAAATCTTACAAAACTTTCCAAATATTATTTCAGAAAGCCAACTTTTTGATACTTCAAAAGATTTATTTCCAAAATTAGCAGCTTTTTGTATATTACTGTAAATTATGTACTATGTTTTAAATGTAACCTTAAAAATGATGTATAAAAGATAAGAGGAACCCAGTATTGGATTCCTGCTGTTTGTAAATGTATTAAGTTATTATTTTGGTAATGCATATAAATTATGAACTACTTTAGGGCATTTTAGTTTAATAGGAAAACCAGGGTTTAGATTAAGCAAAAAAGATATAGCATGTTGAGTTTTTTAATGATAGCTCACAGCTTCTTTGTATTAAATATATAGAAACTAAAAAGAATCCTGTATACTGTATTCATATAAATTGACATCAAAATATTGGTTATGCACTCCATTTTGCTATATATGTTGTTGTGCACTTCTTTTTCTGATTGGAGTTGGGTTAATTTACCATTCTGCATTGTATATGTTACAAGTATTGTGAATATTTACTTGTGTATTGATGGCTGCTGTTTAGTGTACAGTGAATAAAGATTATGTTGAGAGAACTTATTTGTTTTAATTTGAATGAGTAAATCTAGTAATGTAGTGCTGTATACATTATTCTAGAAAGGAAAGTGTAGAAAGCAGGCTTGTGTTCCAATATAGAATATCGTATAATTCGTAAACCATAAGAAATAGACAAAGTCTTCTGCAAAAACTGTAGATCTCATTAAACCACACAATTTGTTTCAAATAACATTTTTTGTGGTATTAAACATTTCTGAGATATTCTTTGCTGTTGGTTTGAATTTTCAAATACTTATACTTTTCACCTGAAAATCACTATTCTTTTTGGTTTTCTTTCCTTTTTTATTTTATTTATTTATTTTTTTGTATTCATAAAAAGAGAATAGAATATGAAAGCTATCACATAGCGATCAGCTTTTAAAAGATTTGACTATCACTTTAGCTAAGCATCAAACTTTGTATTTAAGTTAAGTATCTTCTAAAGATGCAACACTTTTGGTTTGAAATAACTTTTAAATACTAACTGGTCAGTCACTATTTGTTTTTATTCTTGCGGTCATTCAAAGAGCATGGAATTTCAAAGCTATCATGTAGCAATCCTCTTTTTAAAAATCTGGCTGTCTATCTCTTTACCTTCTTAATCACAACAAAACATGTAGATGTGAAATGAAAGTCTATTTGGATTAATAAGAAGTAGATAGAATAATACTGATTTGAAAGAATAGTGAGTAGAAAAATTAATGTGAATGCAACTTTTTTTTTTAATTTGAAGTGTCTAGAAACTCAAGGTTTTCAAATTTTGTTTTTAAGTATATTAATGGAATGTGTTATACATAATGAAAGGGTGTTTTTCAACTATATCTCAAAAGTTAATAAAATATGCTTAACTTAAGTATTAATATATTTTATTTGAAACATAAAATGCATGAAAATTTTATTTTTAAATGATCTGTATAAATGACAAAATCACAGTTACCCCACTAACTTCTGTAAACTGTGGTAAAGGAGGTTGCTTATCGCTGAACACTAGCCTAATGCAATATTTGACACACCATTTTTATCAATGCACCTTTATTTTGTTGGAGGTATAGGAGAAACTGCCTCAGAAGTTTTGGTGGGTGTGGCATCACGTGGTTAATCTTAATATACATTCTCATCAACTTTATTGTACTATTCACTATCAACAACTAAAAACAGAGTAACATAAAACTATATGGATACTGTAGACTCTGTGTAAGCCCATTATTCATGTCAAAAAATTTACTTTCTGTCAATAATTACAACTTAATAGCATTATCTGGAGCATATTCATGTTCTGAAAGCTCAAAAGCTCTCCAACAAAATGAGAATGCTCCATTGCTGTATTAATGGCAACCATAATTTCAGTTATGGATCAAAGAAATTAAAACCATTGCACATTAATGTTTTTATACCAAATGTAACGCAACTTTCACCCTCAAAGAAAATGGTGTTAACAACTGATAGAACTGACTCCTTTAGTTTTCCAAAACATTTACCGAAATGGCCACAGATGGGAGCAAAGATTGCGCAACTCAAAGAAAAAAGCTGACCCCATTGCATAGCCCAATCCAAGTTCCTTACCAACAGCCTAGAAAGATGCTATTATTTGAATTAAGCTATTTTGCTGTTCATTTTTACACTGTTTTAGCAAGGGGGATTTCCAACCCCCAAACTTACCCCTCTAGCTGTGCCTTGTACAGTAGGCGTAAGCAATAGTCAAATCTTTTAACAACAAATCACTATGTGATGACTTTGAAATTCCATCGTCTTTGCATGACCACAGGAAAAGAAGCCAATAGGAATTTTGCAGTTGAAAAACTATGAAGTATTTGACAATTCAAACCAATGATAAAGAATATCTCAGAAATGGTTAATCACAGAAAACCTTTTATTAATGAGCTCTATATTTCTTGCCCAATAAGCTGTTGTGCATCTCTTATAGTTTACAAGTATTTAACATTCATTCAGAATGAAAGGAACTTCACGGGCTATTCCCAGAAAATTTAAGATATACATTTTATTTATCATGCAAATATCTTAAAACATACAGTATTTAAGTAAAATTTGTTGATGTGAAGGGTAGTTTGAGCTAGAAAGATATCTCTTGGAAATCTTTGTGTCACATCCTTGGAAGATGAACTTTAATACCAATATTGGTATTTAACTGACATCATTTTTGAGTTATGCAGTTCACAGACAAACACATAGGCCTTTTTTCGGAAATGTTTTTTTTTTTATTCAGGGAGTCTCAAAACGTGTATTTCAGTGAAATTTTGGTATTTTGGGTGGAATGCAATACTTCCTCTACTTACTATAAGCAGTACAGAAAGTAAAAATGAAAATGTCTTGAAAAGGAAAGCAGCACTTGTTAAAGCAACGTGCAACCACAAAACGTTTACTGCTGGAGTTACCTCTACTCCTGCTCTGTCCACAGGGAGAAAGTGGTCTGTTTCCCACGGACCGTGATGTTTTCCTGTAATTACATGTGACTCATTGGAAGGGAGCCTCACTCCAGACAATGGGGGAGCCGTGTTTGTCTTTTGTCTCCACTTGGCTCGCAATTGTTGGCGCCTAAGGGGTGAATTACAGCGTCTGGGACGCACGTTCAACTACGCAGTCCACCGCAGGCATTTTCCTAAAGAGTCTGTTTTGTATACATCACAAAACGTTCCACGGAAAATGATGTGAACCAACAGAGAAAATAAATGTAAGAATAAAAGTTACCTAGTTTTACCTTCTCTGCGAATAAAGAAAGAAAGTATTATGTTAAGCCCAAAATGCACAGTAAATGAAGGTTTTGAAGCGGCCTGAACCAGAATAAGCACTTAGAGAAAAAGGTTCAAACGTTCCCTGATGTTTTTTTTTCCTCCTTTCCTCTTCTCTCTCTCCCCGTTTCGATGTGTGTGTGTGAGAACAGCGTAACTCAAAAGAGTGCCTCCAAATTCTAATAGAAAGAATTATGTTAAGCCCAAAAATGCCAGGTCGAAAGTTTACTAAAAAAATTCTGATGTGATACATTCACATAATTTTCTCTACCCTCTATATTTCATTAATGGGCATACAAACTATTCTTACTAAAGCTTATTTTTCTATCAACTACATTATAATCCAAATAAACCTTTGCAAAAACAACTACATTATACATTTCGTTATAGATGCAAAGAGAATAGCGATAGTCAAATGTTTAGGAATTGGACGCTATACGCCGACATTAAATTCCATGCAATCGTAAGAAACAACTGAAAATCGATGATTTTCAAAGAATGACAAGTATTGAGCAATTTGAACCTTACGGATATCTCAGGAACGGCTTATGCCACAGAAAAACTCTTTTAAAGTAAATGTGTTTTAAAGAGATTTAAATTTTTTGCATTGTACGTTTTCATCTATCGCTTAACGTTTACCGGTCATACAAAATTATACAAAATTCCTCCCGAATGAAGGGGACTCACAGGCTATTCCCAGAATATTCAAGATGTAGGTACATTTTATTTGTCAAGTAAATATCTTTAATATATAATATTTCAATCAAACTCGTTAGTCTTAAAAAATATAAATTTTCGAAAAATGTTGCATGTAAAGGGTGGTTGGAGTGAGGGGACTTTCTTGAAAATCCTCGTGTCGCATCTTTGAAAGGTGGTATTTTTCCCACTTTTCGTTTTTGAGTTATGCTGTTCACAGACACATACACGGACCGTTTTCTAAAAATGCTTTTTTGTAGGGGATTCCGAGAGCCGCAAAATATGTTTCCGGTGAAATCATATAAAACTTTTGGGTGGAATGCAATACCTTCTCTACTTACTATATACGTGATAGAGAAAGCAATAAGCGTTTTGAGCGGCCTGAACCCAGAATAAGCACTTAGAGAAAAAGATTCAGGCGCTCTCAATTGTGTGTGCTAGTTTCTCTCTATTTCTCTCCTGTCTCTCTCTCTCTCCCTCTTCGTGTCGTGTTGTGTGTATGTGAACAGCATAACTCAAAAGCATGCCTCCAATGTGTAATGAATAGCTTTTCTGCCTAATATTCCTCAAAGCAGTGGCGGCTGCTGCATAAGAACACGTGAGTACCCTAACTTTTGACACCTTACAGATTTATTGGTTATTTTTCCTTTGAATGCTATTAAACGTAATGAATATTCGTTAATCTAAAATCTACGACATTTAAATCTACCGCGCTACTCCTCTAAACTCGACAAGACACGGCAATGCAGTCACTAGCACTTCTTAACTGTGCACGTTTTAAGGAGCTTCTGCGCATGCGCAAGTGGTAATTACTTTAGGGGCTAAATACTGTGGATCCTGCTCACATGAAGAAGTGCACTAGCGCACGAAGCTTTTCCCGTACTCTGTATGCATACTGTTACTATAGTTTTACATCAATATCACTAGGTGGTAGCTCACTACGCAGAAGTAGGTAAGGTACACAAGCGCGGAAACTTCTCGTTTTCTCTATACCATTCATGATCTTAACTACAATTCAATTTACACATTGCTTCGTTCTTGCCCTAACACGGTGTGCTTAATTGTGCACACAACAATAAACATTCCCACCAAAAGACTTTCTTTCGTGAGGCACGTTATGCATTATTATTATTATTATTATTATTATTATTATTATTATTATTATTATTATTAGCGGCTGGAGTTGTGTAATCATAATTGTTGTGCAGCAGATGGTATTTCACATTTTCATTGCTGATTAAAATTTTGTGAGCACCCAAAATATATACCTACCTACTCACGAGCCGCTACTGCCTTAGGGCACTAGTTCAAGTTGATGAGTTGACTAGATAAGGCATTTTCCAGGATTTTTAACTTATCCTGCAAATACAAAGTATGGAATAACATAAACTCTTTGGTTCCTGGGAACACATTTGTGATTCCTACAGATTGTCATAAAAGTAAACCTCAAATGCCAAAAGTAGAGCAAATATCAAATTTCATACTCAAACTTTGAGTATGGCTTTTGGGAGATTCTCCACATTCCAAACAATTATATATATATGGGAACATTTTTGCTGTCCGAATTATTTTTTTAGGGCTAATGCTGCAGCTACCATACCATTATGAATATGTAGATGACTTTTTTTGTATCTTCAGATATAAAGCTGTCTTCCAAGATCAGTTGATTATGATTTTAAGAAATCTGCAATTCTTCGCTAAAAAACCGAAGATTTTAAAGTTTGTCTTCATCGATTGTGACGTAGTAATTCGGTACATTGACAGCTCCGAGCACCAGAAGTAGGCGCCTATCTGATCCGCTGTCATGGAAATTTACATTTGTTTCGTCTTTATAATGAATTGAACATGTTTTTATTATAAATCGCTGTTTAATTTTAATTTCAAAATTCCATGGCCATATCTGAGTTTCACTCTTCTTAAACTGTCTAATGACACTTTGTATTGCCGAAATTGAAATTCTGATTCAACTTTGGCAAAAGTCTCCCTTCAGGAAGATGATTAAACTCCTTTCCAAATTCTATATAGCTTGATTACGGCTAAATCTGCAAGCACCATATTGTTACCAATATTAGAAGACTGTTTTTTTACTTTCTCTACTACGTATAGTAAGTAGGGGAAGTATTGCATTCCACCCAAAAATTCGATACCGAGATTTCACCGGAAATACATGTTTTGAGACCTCCTGAATCCAAAAAAAGCATTTTTGGAAACATGTCCTTGTGTGTGTCTGTGTGTGTGTGTCTGTGTGTGTGTGTGTGTCTGTGAACAGCATAACTCAAAAACGAACAGTCGGATAAACACCAAACTTGGTATTTAGGTTCAGTATCTTCCAGAGATGCGACACGAAGGTTTTCAAGAAAATCCCCCCACCCCAGACTACCCTTTACATGGAACATTTTTCGAAAATTTTAATTTTCTCAAAAATGGCTCTAACGATTTTGATTAAAATATCATATGTTTAAGATAATGTCATGAGAAATGAAATGTATATCTCGAATTTTCTGGGAATGTCTCCAAAAGTATTCTTCATTGTGAACGACTTTTGCATAACTGGTAAACCATAAGAGATAGACAAAATTTTACTACACAAAAAATGTAGATCTCGTTAAAATACACAACTTATGTCATATACATTTCTTTTGTTGAGTGAACCGTTTTCGAGATATTGCTTGTTATTCCCTTAAATTTTCCAATACTTATACTTTTTCTCAAATTCGTTCTTCATTTTTTTATGTCCTGGACTTGCAAAGAGAATGGAATGCGCCGCATAGCAACCAGCGTTAAAATATTTGACCATCGCTTAAAAGCTACCATATTCCCCTTGCATCTACAAGAAAATTAGCAATAAGATTGACATCTCGATATCTCGATTAACATAAAGCATATGGAGAATAGGCGTTTGTAAAACTAGATTGTACAAGAGTAGAGAAAGTCATGTGAGTGTAACACATCAGATTTTTTTAACTTTTTTTGCTTCTTACATAATTAAAAATATCTTGCGAGAGCAGACAATTTCGTAATTATAATTTTGGGAAATCTGATATTCATAACTGAAAAACCTTATGTGTTACACTCACATGACTTTCTCTACTCTTGTACAAACTATTTTTACAAACGCTTATTCTCCATCTACTTCATGTTAATCGAGATAAACATTTGCAGACTCTATCGTATTGCTAATTTTCTTGTAGATGTAAGGGGATAATGTATTTAAAAGGGCAATTTGGAAATACAGTAGCCTTTAAGCACATACATATCTCTTAATAGCTGGTTGCTAGGTGCAGCACCATTCCCTTTCCCACAGATTAATACTCTTTGCATACCGAAGACAGAAAATGAATAACGAATTCCCATTTGAGAAATGAAGTATTGAAAAATTTAAGGAAATAACAAGCAATATCTCGAAAATGGTTCAATCAACAAAAAAAGTATATGACATAACTTGTGTATTTTAACGGGATCTACATTTTTGTGTAGTAAAATTTTGTCTATCTCTTATGGTTTACCAGTTATGGAAAAGTCGTTCACAATGAAGAATACTTTTGGAGACATTCCCAGAAAATTCAAGATATACATTTTATTTGTCATAAAAATATCTTAAACATATGATGTTTTAATCAAAATCGTTAGAGCCATTTTTGAGAAAATTAAAATTTTCGAAAAATCTTCCATGTAAAGGGTAATCTGGGGTAGGGGGATTTTCTCGAAAACCTTTGTGTCGCATCCTTGGAAGATACTGAACCTAAATACCAAGTTTGGTGATTATCCGACTGTTCGTTTCTGCGTTATGCTGTTCACAGACAGACACACAGACACACACACGGACATGTTTCCAAAAATGTTTTTTTTTTGGATTCAGGGGATCTCAAAACATGTATTTCCGGTGAAATATCGGTATCGAAATTTTTGGGTGGAATACAATACTTCCCCTACTTATTATGCGTAGTAGAGAAAGTAAAAATAAATGGTTGAAATTTTATCTTTGCCGACTGCGATGTCATTTCGTACACACATAGTTTGTAACCCCAGGAGCACGATTCTAAGACATCTTCTTGAAATTCTTATGTATTTGGTCTTTATGAAGAATTAAAATTTTCAAAATTCTAAATATTTTTTTGTGAAATCGCATATAAATTTGAAATTCCAAATTTTAAGGCCATATCTGAATTCGTCTGTTTTTCAGCTTTCTAATCACACCCAGTACGGTTCGAAATTAAAAATTTCATTCAATTTCAGCAAAACCATGTGCATGTCCCCATTAAGGACGTTTAAGCTATTTCTGAAAATTTAAATTATGATACATAATTGTTTACGGCTAAAACTGCAGCCACCATATTATTACTAATATGTAGAATATTGTTTTGAAGAATGTTTTATGCCTTCATTTTTGAAAAATCTCTCCCGAAAGTTATTTACAATTCTAATGTCATTAGTACTGAAAAAAAAAAGATTTAAAATTTTATGACCGGCTGCAATGTAAGTCGGTATAGTGATAGTTTAGAGCTAAAGGTGCATAAATCTGAACAGTTATTTTTACAAAATTCTATTTCTTTAGCTTTATAACAAACTGAAACGTTGAGAATCAAAATATTTTTGTTACAACCCGCATATTAATAGGAATTTCCATATCCCAAGGCCATGTTAGGGCTTCACTGTTATTCAATCTTATAATGAAAGTACCTATGGCCATAAATTCAAACCTTGATTCAACTTTGCGAAAACCTCGAAAATTTAAACGAATAGGCTGTTTACGGATAAAGCTAATTTTAGGCTAATGTTAATGGCAATAAAATATGTAAAACATAAAATGTAATAATTATGGTCGTGGAAAAAATGCAACATTAGCGATTAAGGACAAATCAGGAAGTTAAAAACAAAGAAATATAACATATTGAATCCCGATCATTCAAGCGACAGTCGCCTATCTTGAACACTAAACCACGAAAGTTAATTGTGACTTTATAAGTATATTTATACCGTTACGGCTACTGCACAGGATTGTATTGTGGTTATATTTCACTACCAATAAAAATAAAAATTAAATAAAATAGCTGATATATTCCTCCATTGAAATGCCGTCCATTATTTTATCTAGCATGCGCTCAAAGCGTTTTGAAAACAGTCGGCTTCTTCGGAAACACTCGGCTATGGATAAACAACTTGGACTTTAAATTCGGACTTTAAATATTGTGAGCTTTAAATTAGATTTTAATACCGTAAATGCCAATAATTTGCAGTTTTTGGATTTTTGGACAATCGAGAACATGAGCTTTCCAAAATAATCCAAAAGTTTGTTATATTACTTTCTCTACCACATACATAGTAGCTAGAGAAGGTAACTATTGCATTCCACCCAAAAATTCGATATTGAGATTTCACTGGAAATACATGTTTTGAAGACCCTGAATAAAATAGAGCATTTTTAGAAAAAGGTCCCCACGCGCGCGTTTGTGTGTCTAAACAGAATAACTAAAAACAAAAATCGGATAAGTGCCAAATTTCTCCAAAGTTGCGACAAGATCATTTCAGCCATTTTATTCAACCTCTGTTATTACCAGAGCTAGGACAGATATCCTTAAGCTTACAATGTGTGCACGCAGCAACTATGTATCGACAGTGCGGCTTGGGGAAGGGGTGCCACAGCTAACCTGGATCTGTAAACAGTAGTGTCAGGGGCAGAACAGAACAGCTTCCAGAGAGCAACTCTGCCATCTCATTAACGCAAGTGAACTACTGACTGTCCACTGTGCATCCCTGGGTTCGTGTATTCAGTATGAGTTACATGTATAGGTAGGGTGGCAGTAATGTTCATTCCTCGCTCAATGCATATTTGTCCTAGCTCTACATATGACATATCAAGTTAAAGGACGTTAAATTACAAAAGAAAACAAAGAAAAGCGGGTTTAAAAGACGACAATCAATCCTGTGTTATATTTGTTTCTTTAATTAAATTTATCTAATACTGCAGATGAAACGGTATCAAAATGTCTAAATACCATTATGCTAATTCTATAGAGGTTAGAAGTTTTTGGATATCCAAACCTTCTAATAACCCTCATGTAAGAAAGTTTTTGTTTCTTTCCTTTGTACTTATGTTGTAATCAAGTTTGTTAGCAAGGCTAACTGCTTACATTAGAAATCAGTGAACTGATATTTTGTATAACTGAAAAGACTATTTTTCTCGATGGTTACAGATATTTGTCTTTTCTAAAGAGGTTAACTTGGTAGCCCATCTTTTTGCTTTCTCTACTACGTATAGTAAGTAGGGGAAGTATTGTATTCTACCCAAAAATTCGATACCAAGATTTCAACGGAAATATGTTTTGAGAACCCCTGAATCCAAAAAAAGCATTTTTGGAAACATGTCCGTGTGTGTGTGTCTATGAGTCTATCTGTGTGTGTGTGTGTGTGTGTGTGTGTGTGTGTCTGTGTGTTCTCTGTCTGTGAACAGCATAACTCAGAAACGAACAGTCGGATAAACACCAATCTTGGCATTTAGGTTCAGTATCTTCCAAAGATGCGACAAGAAGGTTTTCAAGAAAATTCCCCCACCCCAGATTACCCTTTACATAGAACATTTTTCGAAAATTTTAATTTTCTCAAAAATGGCTCTAACGATTTTGATTAAAATATCATATATTTAAGATACTTTCATGACAAATAAAATGTATATCTTGAATTTTCTGGGAATGTCTCAAAAAGTATTCTTCATTGTGAACGACTTTTGCATAACTGGTAAACCAAAAGAGATAGACGAATTTTTACTACACACAAAATTTAGATCGCGTTAAAATACACAATTTATGTCATATACATTTTTTTATTGAGTGAACCATTTTCGAAATATTGCTTGTTATTCCCTTAAATGTTCCAATACTTATACTTTTTCTCAAATGGGAATTCGTTATTCATTTTTGTTATATTCTGGACATACAAAGAGAATGGAATGCGCCACATAGCAACCAGCTCTTAAAAGATTTGACTATCGCTTAAATACTACCATATTCCCCTTGCACCTACAAGAAAATTAGCAATAAGATTAACATATCGATTAACATGGAGCGTATGGAGAATAAGCGTTTGTAAAAATAGTTTGTATAAGAGTAGAGAAAGTCATGTGAGTGTAACACATCAGATTTTTTTTGTTCCATTTATATGCCGCCTTTAATATCTAAGGTCGTATCGACGGCTTTGCCTTTGGATCAATTTCTCATGGGCAATGATGTTCACTCTTACAATTCTATTAGTCTTTGAGTGTTTTTTCCCATGTTGGGATTTTTTTACAAAAATTAAATTCGCACACACACACAATAACACTTTAATAATATTTCCAGACTTTAGGGGGAGTGGTGAACAATCCTGGTGTAAGAAAAATTTCCATCCTCCAGCCGTGAATCGAACCCTGGATCTATGTATTTAGAAGCTAACCTGCTAATTTTAACCTGCTATAATTATCTAAAATATTAGTAGACCATTCGGATCGTGGAATCTTCCGCCACCAAGGGATGTTTATTCCCTATGCACCATTTCTGAACTTGAAAGACTGTCGGGGAGAGTTTAAGGAAGTCAGACGTTCCGCCGAAGATTTACATCTTCTTGCGTGAATATTGAGGAGTTTTTCATCCTTGTTTAGAATAGTCAGGATTGTACGAAATTACAATTATAAGGAGTAAAGGGAAGGATACACTATAAAAATCCTCTAGATGATTGTGCGGTAATTTCATAAAGAACAGAGCAGGATGGCTCAGGCGGTATCGTCTGTGGTGAAAAGGTAACTCTAGGCCGAGCCCGAGCTATGGAATTATTAATAATTTGGGTAATTACTTTTTTAGTGAAATTAAATTATGCTATGTACAACTATTTTTCTTTTTACTGCCTGTGTAACTTAAGAAGGGTGATTTAATGATAGGTTTGTATTTAGGTTACTAATATTAGAGGAGTAACAAATTGTTTAATGTAAATAATTTAAGCGCTATGTTAAAGTACTGTCAACGACGAGATGTTTTAGCTGCAGGAAAAGTGTCTCCGAAGGCATCAAGTGAGTTTTACGATGTCTCTCTGGTAGCAAAAGTATTGTTCGTACAGCGAGGGTGTAGAGCTATTGTCCTTTTGTACAGTAATTTGCCGTGACCGGAGTGAGTGAGACAACAAGCTCAACGGTAAAATTAGGAAAAGTCGCGATTTCATGTTAAAATTGAGCCAAGAGGGGGAAGAATAGGACCAATAAGATCCAAGTAAATCGATATGAAATAGTGAGACGCGTTGAGTGACGCGAAAAATGCACCAATAAGAAATTAAGTAGCCCAAGAAGCCCGCGACAATAAATAGATCTGCTAAGACCAAAGATCGAGGAGTTACTTCTAAACTACAGGCAGAGGAGGATGCTGCCGAATAATTAAGGCATGTCGCGCCAAAAGTTAGTGGATTAAGACTGGTTTCGCTACACACATAGGAATCGCTACGAGTAAAGCGGTTTGTTAAATATATAAACTTCGCGTCATATCAGCACCGTGTTTCAACAACAGTGGACAGTGTCTTAATGGCGACAATATCAGTGTTGTGAAGTATTAGAAGTGACGAATAAAGATAACAGTGGTGTTCTCCTTTTGAAATTGAAGCACGTGTATTTTCTCTCCGTTACCACACCCCAGATCTACGTTTCCTTTACCGAGGAAAAGTCCCTGCTCTTACATATTCCAGTAATTACTACAGCTAGCCGAGGATAGAGATGCAGAGAATCAGCCCACGAGGAACATCCGGAGTCCACGCGGAGGCTGCAGAAATGTAAGCCGCGAGCTACGGGCATTACGAACCAGAACAACTTCTGACAAGAGGAGGTACTGCCGCAGTGGCCAGCATTCTGGAGGTTGTGGGTTCGAGTCCCGTGGCCGACCTTCTGGCCCTTGGGTTTTTTCGGAGGTTTCCCCGGGTCTCCAGGCGAATACTGGAAAGTATCATTACATCCTCCGAATTTCCTGTCCCTCCATGTCATCTCAATTCTCATTTCCCTTCATCTTTCATCTGCTTGGATTCTTTCGGGGTCGCAAGTGTCTGCGGAAGATCTCGTCGTGTGCGTGGTAGGGGAAAAGGATGCCCTGAGTAAACCTTCGTCCCCCGGACTGTGAGCGATCTGAGGGTCCCGATCTCCCCAGGGGATGTGTAATCCCACAGGGGGGAGGGGAGCCGGCTGCACCAGTACCCAGTACCACCCGAGAAGTTCAAATTTGTAAACGTGCCCTCTGTCTGCTCTCACTTCATCCTTTCCTCTTGGGGGCGCTAGCTTTTTAAGCTAGCCGTGCAACGCCGAGTAATCCTGCTAGTTATACATAGACTATATGGACACAAACCCATCACAATTTGGTCAAGTAATTCACACAAGGTTAGTGAAGCTGTGACTTATTTCCACTCCACCCAGCTCCCTAACCAATGCTCCTTCCTGATATTGAAAGAAAAACGCCAAAAACTATTCGGAAGAATATAATTTTTACTTTTTCTACTACGCGTAGTTTATGCTACCTAAAAATTCTGATGTTGAGATTTCACCAGAAATATGTGTTTTGAGCCTCTCTAAATGAAAAAAAGGCATTTTTAGAAAAAGATCCGTGTGTGTGTACCTATGAACAAAATAACTTAGAAACGAAATATCAGAGAAATGCCAAACCTGGCATTTCAGTTCAATATCATCCAAAGATGTAATACGAAGCTTTTTATGAAAATTCCACCACCCCGACTACCCTTTACATGAAACACTTTTTGAAATTTTTTATCTTCTAAAAAATGGTACTAATAATTTTTATTAAAATACCATATATTAAAAGCATATTTAACTGCAAATAAAATGTATATGTTGAATTTTCTGGGAATAGACTATGAAGTCTTCATTCGGAAGAAATTTTGTGTAATCTTGTATAATTGGCAAACGTTAAGCCATAGAAGAAACCTAACTACACAAAAATGTAGATCTGTTTAAAACACAATTTATTTCAAATAACTTTTTTTTTGTTGCATTAAACCATTTTCGAGATCTCCCTTAGTAATTGTTCCAATTGTTCAATACTTAAGCCATTCTCTTCAAATCCTGTCGATTTTCAATTGTTTCTTGTGATGTCATGGAAAAAGTATAGAATTTTCCTGTACCCATCACCTGTTTCAGGGTTGTAGGACCTGGTGTTCGGCGGGTTGCGGCTGGACGGTGGCTGTGCGCTCTGTTGAGGCTTCATCCTGACATCGTCCAGGGACTGCTCGCTTGGAACCCGCCTCTGGGTGCTTTCGGGCGGCAATTCCTTCGGAGGACTCCCGGAAGCTCGGGTCCCAATAGATTGGGCTTGAGCGGCGTTGGAGTCATTCAATCTGGAAACATTGTGGACCCGACTGTGCTTGCGCCCGTCGTGATCTGGATTTGGTCGGCCTTTGGTCTTTTCCGGGGATCACGGTAGAAGCACAAGGGGCTGGCTGGCCTGCGTGCGGTGCTGTGCCCGGGTTTCGGGGGTCCCCTTCGCTCATCCGTACCTTTGCCTTTAAGGTAGCAACATGATTGTCAAAATGTGTGAATTATTTCAAGAGTTCATAAAAATTTTAGCGAAATCAGTCTTGTCAAGCGTATTAAATCTAATGAATTCCATGACAAGAAGGGGGCAGCTTTTAATATGAGAAAAAGCTTTCCTTTTTTGCTAGCCGGTCTTTAAGCGGGATATTTTTACACTTTTTCGCAACTCAAATTTTCGCCAGTTTTTTCTAGAATTACACTATCTAGGACAATGAACTTTGTTACCGGTTATTAAGGAAAGTTTTGTGAGCATACTGATATCGAGATTTTTTAGCTGGCTTTAAATCTTTCCGTTATAAAAAAAATTAAATATCGTAAAATAATTTCTAAAGAATTTTTACCTTCATTTATAAGTACACTTTTCTCTGAGACTAAAGTTCAGAACTCCGTCAATTTCGTTATTATGAGCTTTTATAAGTGACATGTGATAGCCGGTTAACTGTTTGTCCATTTGAGTGACTAATTTAATTTTTAAAAAATAGTCACCAGAAAATAACTTTTGTGTAACTTTTTATCTTTATAATTTTTTGGTGGAAAGTATGTAATCTAGGATCAGCATTTTTAACCCGTTAAATGCAGATAAATATTCTGAACATCCACAAAAGTTTCAAAATTCTAAGTTAAATAGATTTTTAAAAACGTGAACCTGAAGTTTAAAAAATAAAACTTAGGAAATAGCAAACACACACTATGGTGATTACATTGTTACATATCAGTATACTATAACATCTCTGGACTATAAGAGAACTTCAAAGGTGCAAATAACAAAAGCAATTAAATAGGTATGTTTCTTATATAATTTATAATCGATTACAACAGAAAAATAAAAGATCAATTTTTTGAAGCCAAATCTACCAAGTGTCCTTAAACCACATGCTACATTTCTTTTTTCTTCTTCTTAAAACTAGGAGAATGCAGACAAAGCAAGCGTATTGTCATCTGAGCTCGACATGTTCCAGGGACAAATTGGGCTTCAAGCATACTTGTGCCGTGTGGCGAGTCAAATTGTGGATGCATATGGATCATGCATGCTTGACGCATGTTTGTCAAGCATGCAGTCGCATGTGTAGCCGTCTTAAGGATACCCATCTGTGAAAAATTACTAACATTCATAATTATGAAACATTTCTGCTTTAGTTCTATATAGCTTTTATAGCTGTACGATGTTTTAAAGCACGTCATATACATTTATGTCTGTAAGCCTAGCTTTCTATAATATTGTAGTAAGCATCGATACGTTTTGCCAACATTAAAGTGGACAAAACCAACTAGGGCGAGGTGTCGTCCTAGTAACACGTGTGATTCGCATTCGGGGGGTCCTGGGATCAATTTTCGAGTTTTTCCGGGGTTTTCCCTGGTCGTCAGGCGAATGCTGGAGTGATTTCTTTCAGCCCCCGAATTTCCTGTACTCCATTTTGTTCCATTCATCATTTCATTCATCGCTCACTCTGTTAGATCTGTTGCCGGGTTAAAAGTGCCGACGATGGTGTTTCGGTGCTACGTGACAGGGAAAAACGATGTTCTCTGTGCAACTTTCTCCATCCCTCGGCTGGTTGCCGGTGGTAAACGGACCGCCCCTTCGAAGCGGAGTGTTGGACTCTCTTTGTGGGGCGGGGGTCCCCGGTCTTCCTGTCAGACTGTCGAGGCGTGTCAATCTGGAAACAGTAGGGATCCTGTCATTGCCTGGTTCCGGCCGCCCGGTGTCTCCTCTCACCTCCTCCTTCCTCCCGGGGTGCTCCCTTGTACGGCATAGGTATAATATGATGCAGTAATTTGTATCACAAATTACTTTAATGTAAATAATGATTGTAATATGAATATGCATTTTTATGTGACATTGATTTCAGATGTTTATTGATTGTAAATATTGTTGGGAAGTAAATTTATAATGTCTTACTGAAACTGTCAATAATAGCGCGCAATAATGCAGAGAGGGGGGGGGTGAGCTGTTTATCATTATTGGAAACGAGGAAGTTACGTAATGTTGGCGCGTTTTCGGTAGAAACTTCTGGAATGTTTCCCTAAAGCATATGTATTCATAATTTTCATTGGATATTAAAATAGACGCTAATGTTGGCGCGTTTTATTAGCCAATTGCAACTCAGTTATAATCTTTAGGCATATCGGGGAGTGAGAGTATAAATAGAAGCCAAGTTAGAGGTAAAGTCAGTCAGTCCTTCAGTTCGCCGAAAGCATTCATACATTACACGTCGTATTCAGTTGTCAGTTCATCAAAAATCTGTGTACACTACACGTCGTCTTCAGTCAGTCAGTTCGTCATACATCGGATATAGATTCACAAGTTACGCGCAGCAGAATTATGAAAGATCTAAAGTATTGTAAGGTTAATTATATAAAAGATTGAAGTACGTGGATTAAAAGAATTATCAGTAAGAAGTTATTATAACAGTTTCAGTTTGGCGAGTGTTAAGATCAATGTATAAATGTGATAGTTAACGTGTTCGACAATAAATGTGTAAAACAAATTTCTTCATCAGTGTAATTTTTGGATAAAAGATTCCTTTCCGTTTACACAACCTGTATAGAGATACGTGCCCAAGCCAACAGGATAATAGCTAGCCGGAGGACATTTGAAATGAAATCAAACAAAAGCTAATACTGCCGCAAACTGCTAACACTAGATGGAGCTACAAACCAAACAATTGAATGACGTCACAAGATGGCTTCAACACGTGATGTAAACAAACATTATAAGTAATACCGTCGCAAATTGGCGCCCAACGTGGGACAGAGTAACCAGGAAAGGAACACGATGACCAGGAAGTAGCAGAGTGACCAGGAAAGGAACCAGGACGTGGAACGAATGCAGCAGTGAAATGATCTACAAGACGCAGATTCCAGAAACAACAGGAACGACAGACTAAGCGGATGAGTGGACACAAAAACATCAAAACGACGTAGATTCATCATAATACAACGCAGAAGCGACATATAACCTAGGAGAGAGGGGCAGGAAGCTGGACATCAAAGTAACAGCAACAGACAGCATCACAAAGGTCAGAGTATCGTAATTTTTTTTAGAAAACAAAATTGTAACCTTTAAATGTCCATTAGGAGCGGTAGGATAAAGAAAACAATGGCTACTAATAATACAGAAGAAATAATATTTGAGGGAGAAAATGTTAGTGCAGAAAGTAAGAATAGAATAGCAGGAAATATTAATCTTGATGCTAGTATGATGATGGAAATGCTGAGAAATATGAGTAGGGAATTGAGAGAAGATATGCAAAAGAATAATAGGGAAATGAGGGAAGATCTTAGTAAGAAAATAGAGCGGGCATTCAATCAAATCAATGAAGATATGAAAAGAAGGAATAGGGAAATAATAGGAGATATAAAAAATAGAAATAGCAAAATAATAGAAGGATTTGAAAAGAAAGTTATGAAGCTAGATAGTAGTATGCCAGAAATGAGAGATGAAAATCAGGAAGTAATAGTAATGAGATAGGAGAAGTTTCAAAGAAAATGCTAGACATGAGCAGGGAAATAGGTAACAAAGAAAGTGAGGTTAATATTAAAAGTGAACATGCTGATGTAGAATGTACAGAGTCAGGTAGTAGAATGAGTAGCATTTCAAGTGAGATAAGAGAGATGAAAGAGGTTATGAACGTAGATGTGAATCAGGCGCAAGTTAATTTCAGAGGGGAAATATCAGAAATACATAATGAGTCAGTAATGCAAAGAAATAAATTGTACGAAGAAGTTAAAGTTTTGCCTGTAAATAATCAAAAGCTAACTTCTGAAATTAACAAGTACCAAGCTTTTCAAATTGAAAACTCCAGTCCAGTACAGTTTAGTACAGATTTGTTAAAGTACTCTCAAATTAACAAGATAGTAGAAGAATTGAAAATGAAAGTTGTTAAAAGATGTGTTGTTCAGGAAACTTTAGATTATTTTCAAATGTTATCATGGGACGAAATGTCATATGAATACAAGAGGTTATTCATGAACAAAAATTTGAAGGTTAGGATACGGCTACGAGTAATGTTTAGCCACACACAATTTGATCCAGGAGGGTAAATAGCAATGAGATGTAAAGTAAATGCTGGATAGTTAAAGATGACTTGCAGAGCCATGTATTGGATTGTAAGAGGGTTAACTATTTATATATGTCATGTGAAAGGAGAAATAAAGTTTTGGACATAATTAAATTTTTTTAAAAAAAAAAGGAAAATAACATTTTTTTTGTAACTATAACAGTATTTGAAAATTAATAATGCAAAGATTGAAACTCAATATGATATTAAAGTTAAAGTACAAAATAACAAAAATTGGTACAAATAAATAAAACAAATACTTATGTAGCAAACAGAAAAGGTGAAACATTGTCTAGATTTAAGAGATATCAATATATTTGTGTAGAGGGTGAATATTTTTTGGTGGGAATGTATAGTAATTGCAAAAATTCTTAAATGTATAAATTTTTGTTAACAATATAAGAAAGTAAACCATTTTTTGTAACAGTAATTTAATAATTCAGGGTACAGTACTTGCTATAAAAAAAATTGTAATGTCAGATTAATGTCTAAACAAATTAAACCAGAGCCAGTAAGTAGTCGTCTTCAGTCAGTGAGTTCGTCATACATCGGATATAGATTCACAAGTTACGCGCAGCAGAATTATGAAAGATCTAAAGTATTGTAAGGTTAATTATATAAAAGATTGAAGTACGTGGATTAAAAGAATTATCAGTAAGA
This sequence comes from Deroplatys truncata, assembly GCA_030765065.1. Lineage (NCBI taxonomy): Eukaryota > Metazoa > Arthropoda > Insecta > Mantodea > Mantidae > Deroplatys > Deroplatys truncata. The sequence continues at coordinate 66,775,016 of CM060979.1, forward strand.
CGTTATTATAACAGTTTCAGTTTGGCGAGTGTTAAGATCAATGTATAAATGTGATAGTTAACGTGTTCGACAATAAATGTGTAAAACAAATTTCTTCATCAGTGTAATTTTTGGATAAAAGATTCCTTTCCGTTTACACAACCTGTATAGAGATACGTGCCCAAGCCAACAGGATAATAGCTAGCCGGAGGACATTTGAAATGAAATCAAACAAAAGCTAATACTGCCGCAAATTGCTAACACTAGATGGAGCTACAAACCAAACAAATGAATGACGTCTCAAGATGGCTTCAACACGTGATGTAAACAAACATTATAAGTAATACCGTCGCAAATATCCTCACTGGAGTGGTGCCGAGCCCCCTCCAATAATCACAAAAAGTGCACAAACCATTCAAGAGAGGGCTCAGAAATTTTAAAATACTAAATTAGTTACAGAAGAGAGGAAAAACACTAATCAGCACAAAGTCACAAAGTGTTATTTTAGCGTGAAGTGTTTAAACTCTTTTCTTGGGTTTTTATTTGTGGGCACATTTTCATTTTAAAATTGTTCCACACGACGTACTTTTCGCTATAAATGATTAAAATTATGTACACCTCCTTATAAATAACAGGATAAAAATAAGGAGATGAAGTTTGTTAGCATGCTTGGTTGTAATGTTATTAAACAATAATGTTCGTATTCTGTAAATACATAAACAAAAAATAAGTGTCGTATTTAACATTTATTTACTACCAAACTAGTACAACAATAAAAACTTCAACTCTACAATTTAATAATATACCTTTTAAGAGTTTAACTATAACATGTTAATTTTTTCAAAAAATGATTGCATCGTGTAGAGAAATTTTTCAGAACAGTAAAACATTAATATCTCGGAGTCTAGCTTAAAAATATGCACGACATTTGGTATACATATTATACATTAAACCGTGACTGCTGTGTTAACATATCATATAATTCGAACTGAAATTATGGATTTTAGAAATTTCATACAAGGGTGTTCTTAAGAGATCCGCTCTGCTGAATTTCAACTAAGTCGACGTGGTAATTTAATAACTTTAAGGTAGATCATTGGAAAAACTGCTGTTTTCCACGTACAAGTAGTTGGAGAGCACAAGTGACCTAACCCACAAAACTGTCACTTTAATTTAAAGATGTTACGAGATTCATAGAACTGTAGTCTCCAAAGATACAAATGAATCAAGCTATATTGTTGTTGTTTGAGGCTGAAATGGCATGCGGTATCCATGCATATTAGGGGATTCTTCTTTTTTTCCAGTATGAGCGGATTAATAACGAACACTGAGTTACGAGCGGTTGTATTCGTTTTTCGTGCTGCATATTGTACCGTACTGCTTAATCGTCAGAAACGTAACGTGAATGAAATTATCACTTTTTGCACGAATGCTGTAGTATACAGAATGTATCATAATTAATAGCGCAAGCTGAAACGGTTGAAAATATACGATGATAGAAGCAAAAAAGTTTCAGTAAACATGGGTCCGCAAACAAGCCGCATGCGAGATTTATTATTGCAAATGTGTGGTTATGAGCTACCATTGCTTGAGGATGTTCTCCTTGAGGAACGTCGGAGTATGTGGTACATGCATGATGGACCACCGGCACATTTTACTGCTAACGTGGAGAAATGCCCCAAGATGGATAGATCGAGGAGGGCCTGTACCTTGGCCTCCACGATCACCTGATCTCAATTCTTTGGATTTTTCTGTATGAGATCACCTCAAAGATGTAACAGCACTCCTGTTGATTCTGTTGAAGTACTGGAGCAGAGAAATGTACGTGCTTGTCAAGAATTCCGAGATGATCCGGGAGTGTTTGAAAGAATTCGAAAATCACTGCAGAGACGAGTACAGTATTACATCCAAATGCAAGGAAGACACTTGAATACCTCCTTAACGGGAAAGCGTGTACAGTATTAATAACATGTAACATACTAAAGTAGAATTGTATTCCTTGTTAAGTTAGGCTATAAGTGAATTTTTAGGAAACTTAGAATGGCAATTGTTAAACAAAAATTCTACTTTTTAAATTAATTTGTACTAATTCGGCCGATTTTGCTTAATAAAGTCAGTGGCGGCTTGTATTTACACATTTGCAATTATCTTGCACGTGGTTCGTTTGCAGACCCATGTTTACTGGAACGTTTCTGCTTCTACTATCGTATATTTTCAACCGTTTCAGTTTGCGTTATTGTGATACACCCTGTATAACCAACTATGTATAGATGTAATGGAAAGAGAAAGTTGTGTGCTTTTAACATATCAATTTTTTTCACTTTGTCATATACAAATTATTCGTCAATTTATAATGCAAAAATCTGTAACAAGTAAGATGCGTCATCTATATTCTGTGTAATCAGTACATGATCTTCAAAAGCAAATGCAATATGTAAGTAGTGATCTAGTTCAATTTTACTCCTATATTACTGCAAAAGATGGTTTTCTAATAATTTCTCGATGATAATAATAATAATAATAGTAATAATCATAAAAATAATATTGTGTCCAGGCTCAGCCAAGCCATCGATAATGGTTTCGAGCGTGGGAGATTCGAGAAAGCAAACCCGCATAGTAGAGCCCGCCATTGAAAGAGGCTTTGACTGGCTACTCTTCGAGAAAGTTCTCCATCTGCATCCTGGTAAATTCAGAAACTTTGCATTAATGTGTCTCCCCGGCAACAGGGGACTATAAAGGCAGAGCAATTACAAGATAGCAGCAAGCGAGTTACGAGCGGTTATAAGCTGCAAAGCGAGGCTTATAACGCATTTCTCTGTATTAATACCAGGAGTGGTTTATAAGTCATCGATAAATTCTCGAGTCACGAAGTGAGGAGAGAATTTATATAGAGGTTTTGGAAATCATGAGTGGCATTTGCTAAGACTGTTTTACGAATAAAATGAAGTGATTTACCCAAACATCATGATAGTTTTAATAAAATCATTAAGTATTTTGAGGCAGTATCTTTAACAATTAAATGATATCAATCTAATTATATAATATAAAATATAATAACAGCCCGCCTTAAAGCAATATGTTTATGTAATAGTACATAAAGCATATATTACAGTCATTGTATTATGTTTATTTTATTATGTACATGCATAAAAATGTTATGTGAATGTATTACGTAGTTTAACAATGTAGGAGCTGTGAGAATAAAAGTAAGATACTTTTCGTAGCAAACATAATTACAAAGTAGAAGCCGAACGTTGCTAACAATAAGGTAACCTTGAGACAACAATAAATTAGAAAGTTTAAAAAGGCTACTATTAGTTCTTGGAGCAATAATAATGTAATATTTAAAAGAGTATATAAATAGCCAATCAAAAACTAGAAAAGCTAAAAGTTAAATTAAGGTATTCTATTGGAGTAGGATTAGCCAATTAGAGACTAGAAATAGAGAAAATATACCAATTCAGGCGGTAGGTGCTACAAGATAGCGTACCATCGCAATTCGGTTCGGTACGGGTTCAGTGTGAGACAAAAATTCATTGCGATGAGAATAATATACGTTTACCTGTTAAAACGTGTAATTAACAATAATCTCACAGCCCTATAGTGGGATACATCAGTGGAGTGTTACATAATCGTGTGAAGGATTAATAAAAAAAAAAGAAATACAATTATAATATGTGTAAGCCTTCCTTCATTCTTTAACCGTACCAGCTCTGTTAAGAGATACGCGCTCTACAAATTACTAATGGCGCAGCCGAAGTATACATACATATATAATATTTAAATAAATAATATTAAAATAGTTATTACACATGAAGTGAAAGTGGGGCGAAGGCCACCGGAAAGTTTGTACCATACGTGGGGCGAACACTCCTAGAAACAATTTCCCGCAAATTGGCATCCATTACGTGCGTGGTGTATAACAGCTTCAAATTGGTACTAAACGTGGTACAGCCGCAACAACAATTAAACCCCTTCAATTTATATTTATTTCCGATATAAGTGGCGTTGTTTTCGAAAACAAGTTGGAAGCTTTGTTTGTTATCAGTGCAACTTGATTATAAGGTATTATTTTCTGCCATTTGGAACTTATAGTACAAATTCGCTATTCTTTTATATATGATAGTAAGAATGATTCTAGTAGAGAAAATGTGGAATAAATAAAACCTGTATTATCAGCACTATGATTTTCTATCTAGAAAAGGCTGAAGTGTTGACTTGTTTAGTTCATTGGTCTATTATGGACATTATTTAAAAACACAATTATCTTGTTAATTTTATAGTGTGTTCCTTATACTCCTCTCCGTTTGATTTCCTATGTGGAATACCACAGCTAAATGCCACAAGAAACGAATTTTAAGGAATATCTTATAAATTTTAATCCATTTGAAGACCAGGAGCTTCAAGAGATGAGAAATGCCAAAAGAAAACTGCTCTAAAACTTACCGAAAAAAATTCTGATGTGATACAGTCACATGAATTTCTCTATTCTCTGCAGTTTATTACTGAGTATATAAACTATTCTTATTATAGCTTATTTTTATATCTGTTACGCTTTAATCCAAATTGCAAATTGCTGCATGACACATTCGATTATAAATACAAAGAGAACAACAATAGTCAAATGTTGAAGATCTCTACGCTATACGCTAGCCTTAAAATTTATACTGTTTCCATGCAATCGTGAGAAACAACTTAATGTTGAAAGAACTTTCAAAAATGACCAAGAAATGAACAATTCGAACCATACGATATCTCAGAAATGGCTTAAGCGACAAAAAAACTTATTTGAAATAAACTGTGTTTTAAACAGATCTACATTTCTTGTGTAGTACGTTTTCGTTTATCGCTTAACGTTTACCAGTTATACAAGATTATACAATATTCCTTCCGAATGAAGAGGACTTCAAAGGCTATTCCCAGAAAATTTAATATATGCATTTTATTTGTCATGTAAATATATTTAATATATGATATTATAATTAAAACCGTTTGAGGCATTTTTAGTAAATCAATTTGTTTAAAAAATATTCCATATAAAGGGTAGTTGGGGTGGCGGATTTTCTTGAATGTCTTTGTGTTGCATGCTTGGAAGATACTGAACTTAAATATCACGTTTGGTACTCATCCGACTTCACATTTTTGAGTTACGCTGTTCTCACATACACACACACGAACCTTTTCCTAAAAATGTCGTTTTTTTAATTCAGTGGGCCTCGAAACATATATTTGCGGTGAAATCTCGACATATAATTTTGTGGGGGAATGCAATATTCCCCTACTTACTGTACATAGCAGAGAAAGTAAACATAAAGATTACTGCAGTGGTTTTAAAATTCGAGGACTATGAAACAATGAACAATGTATGAGATGAGAATATCTCTGAAGGATTACAAATGAAGTTTCTCCTTACCGCTGCGTTATAATTGGCATGCCTAATTAATAATCTTGTCTATATCTTCATATGAAGCGATACCAACTCTCTTGTCATTTTTACTTTCTCTACTACGTATAGCAAGTAGGGGAAGTATTGTATTCCGTCCAAAAATTTGATACCGAAATTTCACGAAAATACGTGGTTTGAGGCCCCCTGAATCCAAATAAAGCATTTTTAGAAACAGGTCTGTTTGTGTGTGTTCTGGAACAGCATAACTCATCAACTAATAGCGGATAAATACCAAACTTGGTATTTACGTTCGGTATCTTTCAAAGAAGCGACACGAACATTTTCAAGAAAATCCACCCACTTAAGACTACCCTTTACATGGAATATTTTTGAAATTTTTTATTTTATCAAAAGTGGCTCTAAAGATTTTTATTAAAATATTATGTAATTAAGATATTTTCATGGAAATTAAATGTATGTCTTGAATTTCTGGGAGTGTACCCAAAATTCTACTGCATTCTGAATTACTTTTGCATAACTGGTGAACTGTAAGAGATAGAAAAATTTTACTACACAAATGGTGAAGAGCTCGTTACAACGCACAATTTATGTCACATAGTTTTTGTTGTTTTTGTTTTGTGGAGTGAGCCAATTTCCGAGATATTCCTTGTTAATTGTTTGAATTTTGCAATACTTATACTTTTTCTCAAATGAGATTTCCTTATTATTTTTACTTTCTCTACTACGTATAGTAAGTAGGGGAAGTATTGCATTCCACCCAAAAATTCGATACCGAGATTTCACCGGAAATACATGTTTTGAGACCTCCTGAATCCAAAAAAAGCATTTTTGGAAACATGTCCGTGTGTGTGTCTGTGTGTGTGTGTCTGTGTGTGTGTCTGTGAACAGCATAACTCAAAAACGAACAGTCGGATAAGCACCAAACTTGGTATTTAGATTCAGTATCTTCCAGAGATGCGACACTAAGGTTTTCAAGAAAATACCCCCACCCCAGACTACCCTTTACATGGAGGATTTTTCGAAAATTTTAATTTTCTCAAAAATGGCTCTAACGATTTTGATGAAAATATCATATGTTTAAGATAATGTCATGAGAAATGAAATGTATATCTCGAATTTTCTGGGAATGTCTCCAAAAGTATTCTTCACTGTGAACGACTTTTGCATAACTGGTAAACCATAAGAGATAGACAAAATGTTACTACACAAAAAATGTAGATCGCGTTAAAATACACAACTTATGTCATATACATTTCTTTTGTTGAGTGAACCGTTTTCGAGATATTGCTTGTTATTTCCTTAAATTTTCCAATACTTATACTTTTTCTCAAATTCGTTATTCATTTTTTTTATGTCCTGGACATGCAAAGAGAATGGAATGCGCCACATAGCAACCAGTGTTAAAATATTTGACTATCGCTTAAAAGCTACCATATTCCCCTTGCATCTACATGAATATTACCAATAAGATTGACATCTCGATATCTCGATTAACATGAAGCATTTGGAGAATAGGCGTTTGTAAAATTAGGTTGTACAAGAGTAGAGAAAGTTATGTGAGTGTAACACATCAGATTTTTTTATGTCGTGGACATGCAAAGAGAATGAAATGCGCCACATAGCAACCAGCGCTTAAATATTTGACTATCGCTTAAAACCTACCATATTCCCCTTGCATCTACAAGAAAATTAGCAATAATATTGACATCTCGATATCTCGATTAACATGAAGCATATGGAGAATAAGCGTTTGTAAAAGTAGTTTGTACAAGAGTAGAGAAAGTCATGTGAGTGTAACACATCAGATTTTTTTTAATGTCCTGGACGTGCAAAGGGAATGGAATGCTCCACATAGCACCTAGCTCTTAAAACATTTTTCTATTGCTTAAAGCCTACCGTATTCCCCTTGCACTTACAACAAAATTAGCAATAAGGTTAGTTTCTAGCAATGTTTATCTTGGTTAACATGAAGTATATGTAGAATAAGCGTTTGAAAAACAGTTTGTACAGGAGTGGAGTCACGTGAGAGTAAAACATCAGATTTTTTTGATTAAACGCAGCGGCATTGATTATTGGTAGCTGAGTTAATGCAAAATGATAATCCAACCTCTTCAGTGTATTAAAAAAAGCTGACCAAAGAGGAGGTGAAAATGGCATTTCGATAAAAATTGAATAGAATCATGGCTGTGATTGATTCAAAAATAACATTCCTTTAAATGTGACTGGTCATTATCTCGTATTTGCGACATGAGTGAGATAGTCATTGTAATGAGTGATAATAAAAATGTAGCACATACATTATGCTGTTGTAGGCTATTTGTATTGTGAGCTTTAAAATCGCTTTTTTGGCCTTCTATCAGTTTACTAAAATAACAAGAGTTCATAGCATTCATTTCCTGTGCTGATATTTACCAACAGGAAATATACAACACAGTATCCAATTTTACCAATACTTGTTTCGATTTCTGAATTATAAACCGTAGGCGGCGAGCAAACCCTTTGGGCATATTTTTAATTCATTAACGCACCCGACCTTATCTCCCATAACATAGTACATAAGCGAGGGGGTTTAAGGGATAAATTAAAACGGCGATGTTATTTCCGCTGTTTTTAAAAATATTTTACTTTAACTTCTGCAGCGTGTTACCTTACTTCTGAACCGAGCAGGATGGCACCGGGGTAACGTGTGCGGCTCGCATTCGGGAATACCCGAGTTCGATTCCAGTCCATCGCTCACTCTGACCTTGGTATTTTTGTTTTCCCTGGTCGGTAGGCGAATGGTGAGGTGGTTTCTCATCTACTACGATTTCCTTTCCATAATTTTCTTTTCATTGCGTTTCTTTCCCATCTTCCAGGAGTGATTGACCTTTCGCGGAGAGAGAGAGGCGACGTTGCCGCTTATCGCGACCACGTGGAGAGCGCGTTAGAATTGTGCACGAAGGCGACTGGGTTGCATCTGCATTCTAAGGCGGGTATTATTTATATTCATATATGAAGACAATTATAAAATAATGAATATACATGCAAAGGATAGAACATGCAATAGTATATCAGTGTAAAGATCTGCGTTAACAAGAGAGATATACCTGTGAAATTTTGATACTCTAATGGGGAAATGTCGCCGATTCTCTCACAGAGCGTATTATTTCCCGTGCTTGTCCTTTAATTGGGATACCTTTACCAAATACATTTTCTTCGGTTACCGAGTAAGCTCAGTTTTTCGTTTGGCTCGTTGTTTTCGTCACTATTTTTTGGATACTGTTAAATATCCATTAAAATTGTTAACACAATTACAAATGCTCATAACACAAACACATAGATACACGGACTCAAACACGTAAACACAAAGCATATAATCGTACAAATAGGATGATGCAAAATAACTTGTCAGTACACAGGCAATCTCTAAACTGATTTAAATACATTAAGCTGTGGCCAAAGGAAGCATTGTTTATAACAGCAGAGGATAAGAGTGAAGTTCATGTTGCTGCAACGGTCGCTCGCCAGGCACGTCATGCTAATCACGTGTTACAGTATCGGCAACAAGGTTTTTGCGTCTATCGTAGCTATGGAAACGTCTTAGTTCAAATTGGTTCTTCTAACAGTTGCTATGACGACCGCTATGACGTATCCATCACCTCCCATTCATTTAAAGCTTTCCGCCACGTGGTTAGTAACTGTACATCACCTTCTTGATTGGCGCAGACTATAGGTTTCGTAACGTAGGGCGGTGCTGGACAGAAGTCGCGGATGCTTGCTCAAATGAAAGAGTACTCCCCGTGGACAGCAGAGGGCAGCTTGGTCGACGGGTCGTTCATCGCCCTCCTAGGTAGCTCCACCAATACCTGAAACGTCTCTGTACCTATCGGATTTGAGTCTGCAGCCTCCTGTGGTTCCTTCACTTCATCCCTTCCTCCTGGTGTGGTAGTCACGATAGGTCTGTGTAGATCGCAGTTTGCGGGTTATCCCCCTGCGTTTATAACCTATACCTTTTCTCTGAACAAAGGGAAGCCTTTTGTGAGTATCACAAGTAAATATGAATGGTTGCTTCTGCAGCAACGCCAGTAAATGATCGTTTTCTGAGCAATGTATAACTTTCGCTGAGTGCATAGATAACCGAACATTGAATGTAAATGTAGGTATCGTTGGAAAGTATATCTAGACAATATTATTTTGTAATACTGCAAATATGATTATTCAGTACCGCAGCTCTATTCGGTTATTGCGCTATATGCGAAGATTCACCTCTTCTCTCTCCCTCTCTCATCTCTCTCATTTTCTCTCCCTCCTTTTTTCCCTCTGCTCTTTTCTCTCATTATTCCATCCATCTCCGTATTTCTATTCCTCTTCTCTCCATCTCTCCTCCTTTTTACTGCACTTCCCGCTTTCTATATCTCTAACCCTTCATTAGCCTAACCTCATTCTCTCTTTCTCATCCTCTTGCGCAGCTTAGATGTAATGCAATGTTTTGAAAATCAGTAATAAAACTATTTTTGTGGGTTGTTAATAGAAACTAAAATACAAATAATAGTTATTTACGCAACTTGTGACTGATGTGGGATTTTTTTTAGAGTAAAAGACTTTCCTCTTCTCTTCATCTCTCCCCCCTTTTTACTGCACTTCCTATTTTCTATATCTCTTACCTTTCTTTGCCCTAACCCCATTCTCTTTCTCTCCTCCTCTTGCGCAACTTAGATGTAATGTGATGTTTGGAAAACCAGTAATGAAGCTACTTTTTGGGGGTTGCTAATAGAAACTAAAACACAAATAATGGTTGTTTACGCAACAATTGATGTGGGACTTTTTGTGCGAGTGGAAAGACTTTCATCACAAGCGCAAGAGGAAATCCCACGTTCTACAAGTTGCATACACGATTTTATGTACAAACCGTATCAAAACTTCACAATATACTGTTTTGCGAAATGAAAAAGAAAATGTATTGTGAGATTTAAGTTTAGCGTCCGTGTTGAGCATACACAACGTGGCATCTTAAGGAGGAAGTGACACTAAACTTAAAACTCTGTACTTCTCGTACTTGAAATACTTAAGTTATGCTGTGCTTTTCTTCTTTGGTTATCTGTGACCATGCCATATCTAAGTTACACTATGTGACCAAAACTATCCGGACACCCCCACAAACATACGATTTTCATCTTAGGTGCATTGTGCTGCCACCCACTGCCTGGTACTCATTATCCGCGACCTCAGAGTCATTAGACATCGTGAAACAGCAGAATGGGACGCTCCGTGGAACTCACGGACTTCGAACGTGGTCAGGTGATTGGGTGTGACTTGTTCAGAAATCTGTACGCGAGATTTCCACACTCCTAAACATCCCTAGGTCCACTGTTTCTGATGTGATAGTGAAGTGGAAACGTGAAGGGACTTGTACAGCACAAAAGCGTACAGGCCGACCTCGTCTGTTGACTGACAGAGACCGCCGACATTTGAAGAGGGTCGTAAAGAGTAATAGACAGACATCTATCCAGACCATCGCACAGGAATTTCAAAGTGCATCAGGATCCACTCCAGGTACTATGACAGTTAGGCGTGAGGTGAGAAACCTTGGATTCCATGGTCGAGCGGCTGCTCATAAACCACACATCACGCAGGAAAATGCCAAACGACGCCTCGCTTGGTGTAAGGAGCGTCAACATTACAAGATTGAGCAGTAGCAAAACGTTGTGTGGAGCGACAAATCACGGTACACAATGTGGCGATCCGATGGCAGGGTATGGGTAAGGCTAATGCCCAGTGAACGTCATCCGCCAGCATGTGTAGTGCCAACAGTGAAATTCGGAGGTGGTGGTGGTGGTGGTGGTGTTATGGGTGGTCGTGTTTTTCCTGCAGGGCTTGCACCCCTTGTTGTTTTGCGTGGTACGATCACAGCGCAGGCCTACATTGATATTTTAAGCACCTTCTTGCGTCCCCCTGTTGAAGAGCAGTTCGGGGATAACGATTGCATCTTTCAACACGATCGAGCACCTGTTCATACTGCACGGACTTGGCGGAGTGGTTACACGACAATGACATCCCTGTAATGGACTGGCTGCACTGAGTCCTGACTTGAATCCTATAGAACACCTTTGGGATGTTTTGGAACGCCGACTTCGTGCCAGGCCTCACCGACCTACATCGATACCTCTCCTCAGTTCCACACTCCATGAAGAATGGGCTGCCATTCCCAAGAAACCTTCCAGCACCTGATTGAAGTATGCCTGCTGTAATCAAGGCTAAGGGTGGTCCAACACCATATTGACTTCCAACATTACCGATGAAGGGCGCCACGAACTTGTACGTCATTTTCAGCCAGGTGTCCAGATACTTTTGATCACATAGTGTATGTGGTCGGAACTATATCGTTCCTGGTAGTAATCGGTTTACGTACGTGATTAGTAATACTAGAATATATAATTACGTAAATATTTATCGCTAATTCAAAAGCACTTTACTTATAAACTCTCGTTAACAACGTTTTCCCAACACATCTGAAAAATAGGGGATATTTTATTATTTTAAATTTTGAGTCCGTCTAGAAGCTCACCTTCCTTCTGGGGAAAATATTTAGGATACCTTTGTATTTTAGACACGCAGTAAAGCGTAACCTGAAGGAAATCTGAAAATATTTATTTTCTTAAGAATAGAAAAAGTTAAATTGTACATTTTGCATTTCCGAGTCCTGCTATTATATAATGGTGCTTTATATTTTACTTGCTGTTAGTGTATTACAAGTGTAGATTTTATGAATACTTTACTGTTAGAAATTATTACTAATCCAATTCAACCTTAAATTAACTGTACTAAAATAGTGTGCTAAAAGGACCTTAAAAACGTTAACGCAGTAAAATTTTTCTGTGAGAGGAGTAGAAGTTGTCTATGATAGCTTCTACATCTTGAGTTCTAGTTACTGACCTGTCCACATAACAGCAATATTTCTATGACTAGTTTATTTCATATGAAGGTTTTACTGCCCCCTCATAACTTGAAATGATCTTTACATACAATACGTAATAGTTACATCTTTTGCTGCTGTTTTAAATAATTCGTGAAATACCAAAGGAAGTTCCTCTAGAAATCTTGTGAAGCACATGGTAATTTTCATCAAACACTTTTAATCTTCCGCATATATTTTTATTGTTTTTCAAACCAAACGAACTAGATAACAGTAATAATTTTTGGAAGATTGAATACTTAATCGGGAGCCGGGGTAGCTCAGTGGTTACGATTCCCGGTTATGGGTGGCGATTTTATGCCACTTCTACTCAAGCGTTCACCACAAACACCAACGTGGTTTGGAATCCATAGCAAAAGCTGTAGGTTCCCTCATTCCATTGACATTCTACCAATCGCAAGTAACTGAAACCGTCCACCGCTGGGTGCTTCTGGCTAATAAATGGGTCCAGTCAACACCTCGTGGAACGAGGTTCTCCCGAATGTCATCTTATGAGTGCAGGGAATAACAGACACTATTCTCGGAAAACTCATTTCAATATACCGCCATTATGCGTTTTTTAAACAATTATATTTCCATACATTTTAAAATACTATATAATTGCTCAGTTGATATTCCTTTTCATCTCAGAGAGCTTGGCGTGAGATCTCAATTTGGTTCTCTTCTACTCCAGGCCACCTCCCCGTTTGCGTAGCCCTAAAATAACTCTGCTAGGTCCCAAGATGTTCTCTACTACATACCCAAAACATCAAAAGCGACATTCCACTGGACATACAGGTTTTGAGGTCTCCTGAAACCAAAAAAGGCAGTTTTACGAAAAGATCCAGGTACTCGTCTGTATGTGAACATTCTTTAAATCCAGAATTTTTCATTAGTTTTTGATTTTGAATTTTTTTCCGAGAAATTCATTGCTATTTGTTTGAGGTTTTCAAAAGCTGTTTTTAAATTGCTAAAGCACTACTCTTTTGTTTCTTGCTGTGTATAATGATAATGGAATTTCAAAGCTAGCATATACTCATTCACTTTTAAACATTTGACTATCGCTTCGGCCTATTGTATCCTCTTTATAGCTGTAGAGTAATGTATAGCGATACATTTCTGCATATGTTTATATCGAGTAATGTTGGATAGACAGTAAAAAATGAACGAATCTAAGAGTATTTCGTATAAGAAATATAAAAATAAAACATTATGGGTAGAGAAACTCATGTGAATGCAACCCTTAGTTGTTGTTATATTCATTCAATTTTTCATCTGGATTAAAGTTGAATTTAAAAATAACGTAGTTATTTACATTTTCGCGAATTACAAAAAAAAAGAAAGAAAAGAAAGAAAGGAGAAAAAGAAAGAAAGAAAGAAAGAGAAACCTTACAAAAGGATTTCGTAGTATCATACCCTCTATAATGACGATGAGCTTGCTCTCTTGCACCAAAAATAAAAATCGTACATATCACATTAATAAAATATTTTCTGCACATTACAGGTCCATTTGTTGCATGTATAATAGGAAAATAAAACAACAATTTATATCTTGTAAGTTACTTTCTCTACTACGTATAGGGTACCATGCTAGCCTCTAGTTCCCAAGGTCCCGGGTTCAAACCCGGCGGAGGGCGATGGATTTTTTCGGACGTAAAAGCCGGGAAGTAAAGCCGGTGGTCCCGTGTCGTAGATTTACGGCACATAAAAGAACCTCAAGCCTGATAAAGGGGCCTCTGAGCAAAATTACCGGTGTTTCACGCCCAATATAGAATGGGACGCTAAGGACCATTGTAGTTAAAGAGCGTACATAAATACAACTCAATTTATTTATTTTACTACGTATAGTAAGTAGGGGAAGTATTACATTCAACCCAAAAATTTCATACCGAGATTTCACAGGAAGTACATGTTTTGAGGCGCACGAATGCATATAAAGCATTTTTGGAAACATGTCCGTGTGTGTATGACTGTGTGTGTGTGTGTGTGTGTGTGTGTGTGTGTGTGTGTGTGTGTCGGTGAACAGCATAACTCAGAAACGAACAGTCGAATAAACACCAAACTTGGTACTTAGGTTCAGTATCTTCAAAATATGTGACACGAAGGTTTTCAAGAAAATCTCTCCATCCCAGATTACCCTTTACATGGAACATTTTTCGAAAATTTTAGTTTGCTCAAAAAATGGCTTTAACGATTTTGTCTTAAATGTCATATATTTAAGACACTTTCATGACAAATAATATGTATATCTTTAATTTTCTGGGAATGTCTCCAAAAGTATTCTTCATTTTGAACGACTTTTGCGTAACTGGTAAACCATAAGAGATAAACAAAATTTTACTACACAAAAAAAATGTAGATCGCATTAAAATGCACAATTTATGTCATACATTTTTGTTGCTGAGTGAATCATTTTCGAAATATTGCTTGTTATTCCCTTAAATTTTCCAATACTTTTACTTTTTCTCAAATGGGAATTCGGTATTTTTTTTGTCCTCGTAATTCAAAGAGAATGGAATACTCCACATAGCAACCAGCTCTTAAAATATTTGACTATCGCTTAAAGCCTCTAATTCCCCTTGCATCTACAAGAAAATTAGCCATAAGATTAACATCTGGATATCTCAATTAACCTGAAGATATGGAGAATAAGCGTTTGTAAAAATAGTTTGTACAAGAGTAGAGAAAGTCATGTGAGTGTAACACATCAGCTTTTATTGATAATGCTCTCATGTGGGAAAAATAAAAAATTGCCTGAGAGGCTTTATAAATGCCTTTGTTACTTAATGATGTAGAATAGGATAGGACTAGAAGAGAAGCGGGACTTAGTACCTCGACCTAAGCAGATCTTTTGTGCGTAGGCCCGTGACGGGGCGCCCTCGGGTGGGAAGAATGAAGTGAGAGCAGACAGAGGGCAGCCAAACCCGGAGGTTTGACACCCCGGCTTCCCTTGGTTACACATCCCCTGGTGGGCATGGGATCTGGAGATCTCTCGCAGTCCGGGAGACGAAGGTTTACTCAGAGCATCCTTTTCCCCTGCCACACACATGCCGAGACCTCTCGCCAACACTTGCAGCCCTGAAAGAAACTAAGCAGATGAAAGGTGAAGTGAAATGAGAATGGAGATGAGATGGAGGGGCAGGAAATTCGGGGTTGTAATGCTTCTTCTCAGCTTTCACCTGACGACCCAGGGAAACCCCAAAAAAACCCTGGGTCAGGAGGGTCGGCCACGGTAATAAAACCCACGACCTCCGGAATACGGGCTACAGACGTTACCGTCTGAGCCATCCCTCTCGGTTACTTAATGATGTAACAACGAATACATCGTAAAAATGTAATCCTCTAAAAATATTATTTGAAATAAAATTGTTTATTTTAATTAGCCCTACATTTTTCATTGAATAAAATTCTGTTTCTCTCTTATACTTTAGCAGCTATACAAATTTACATAACTTTATTTAGAATGAAAAATGCTTTAAACGCTATTCACAGAATATTCGAGATACGCACTTTATTGTTTGTGTGAATATCTTAAACGTAAAGTATTTTAATTAAATTCTTTAAGCCATTTATGAGAAAATGAGAAATTTATTTCCTTATAAAGTGAGGTTTTCTTACAATAATCTTCATCTGTCTGCTTAGACAGTGACTGGCTCATCTGAAATGTGTCTATCTGAATTTTGTTTTGGAGTTACAATATTCATCGACACACACACTCTCTCGCGAACCTCTTTCTAAAATGGTTTTTGCAACTCAATGAACCTGAAAACTTGTCTTATCTCTGGTGAAATTTTTATACGGAATTTTTAAATGGAATACAGCACTTCCTCTGCTCACTGTAAGTGGTAGAGAAAGTAATTAATTACCATAGCTTTGTACCTAAGTTAAAGGAATCACCATCATCGTCACATTTATCTTAAGCTCTGTGTTATAGTAATTCTGTCATATTTTTGTTTGTCCCATTTTTCATAAACACAGAGAACGATACATTTGACCAAAGGTTTACGTTCTCTGCATGTACATAGTAGATAGTGAAGATTTTACATTCCACCCAGTACACAGTATTTTACTGGAAATACATTTTTGAAGCTCCCTGAATTCAAAAAAGCTTTTTAGAAAAATGTCCATTTGGCTACGAACAGCATAACACAAAAATGAAATTTCGGATGATTACAAAACTTGGTAACTTTAATAGCTTCCAAAAAATACGACACGAAGATTTTCAAGAAAATTCCCCTTTCATAGGACATTTTTAGAAATTTTAGTATTTCTGAAAAAATAGCTCTAAAGATTTTAATTAAAATACCATCTATTAAAGATATTTATACGACAAATAAAATGTATATCCTTAATTTTCTGGCAATAACTTGTGAAGTCCTCTTCATTAGGTAGGAAATTTATATAATCGTACTAAATATAACCGTTAAAAGCAAGTAACAGGAAATATTGACCTCTTTAAAAGACACAATTTATTTCAAATAACTTTTTTGTGTAATCAGCCATTTCCAAGATATCTATTAATGGTTCTAATTGTTCAATTGTTCTCTTCAAGTCTTGTCAATTTTCAGTTATTTTTCGCAATCTCATGGAAAGAGTATGGAATTTTAAGGTGAGGTATAGCGTCCAGTTCTAAAACATTTTACTGTTCCTCTTTCCTTTGTAAATATAACGAAATGTATATTGTACAAGCTCGTAGTTATTTCAGGAAAGGTTTATCTAGATGAAAATGAAGTAGATAGAAAAATAAACTTTTGTAGGAATATATATTTCTTTTTTTATATAAATTATGCAGGAGTTCCTGGTAAGCTTGCATAAATTAACGCGTATCCTTATGATCATGCATTAAAAGATGAGAAGCACAATATCAAAAGAATGAGGGAAAAGACATAGTCTCGTTGTAACGCGAGGAATACAAACTTTTCAATTAATCAAAAGGAGGAGACGCTCAGTGCGCAAGCGTCTAATGCACCCGACCTCGCCCCACCATAGACAGTTCCCCAGTTCACTCAGTCCAGTCAACCCGGCGACTCAGTAAAGGTGGGTGTAGCTTTGAGAGGTATCCTTCTGCAAAAACAACCCTCAGGACTACGGTGAGTACCGCACTCATGGTTTCATTTGCATGCCACAATTTTACAGCTATCCTTGCAGTTAGTTTTACCTTCCTCGAAAAGATGTCAATCTAAAGAAATAAACACACACAGCCTAATAGGGTAACAATTGCTAGTTGTCTCTGGCCTGTTACATAAAATATGACAAAATCACTTTAAAAATTTGACTATAGTGCTTATTTTGTCTTTGACCTTACAGTTTCGAGGCCCGATTCGTGTCAATAAGTATTGGAATTAAGTTTTAAATTACACAACAATGAAATCCATAATTAAGTTGTAAAAAAGCTGATTTTGAGTTTTATAAACAACACACAAAATAAGACTTTAAGGAAAACTGGAAGTCGTTACTGTGTGTTCTGAGGCAATGATAGTAATAAAAATAAGCTATTTCAAGAATAAACACTTCCAATAAATATACGTTTACTTTATTTGCTGAGCAGTTGAGGTTAGAATATCAGATTAGGTTATACTTTATTTTTCTCGTAGTTTGATAGCTGCAGCACATTTTGCCTGTAACTTGAATGAGTTCTTTTTAAATTATTTATGTTTGAAGAATCCTTTCCGTTTTTCAAGCCAAAAACTAACACTTTATATGGTTCACTTAAAGACTCACTATATCATATTGATTCCTTTTGTTCTTAGACTTGAATTTATTGAATTAAATTAGGAATTCGACTACTATAATTATACCTGAGTACGATAAGTGTCAACACCCGGTACTTTGAGATTCAGAGAAGAGCCTGTTCTCTCTCCCTATCGTCTTCTTTACTCTTCGCCATCTTGAAATTTGCTTAATGAAAAGAAGTTCCAGGAGTGCCAACTTCAATGTCAAATTTAAAAGTTTAATTTAAATTACTTTCTCTTAAGGTCGTAGTTTGCATAATTGAAAATAATAATTTTCATTACATTAAATATAATGAATTACTTTAAGATACACAAAATTTTAAATATTATTGATGTCGTTTTTCAAAAATGTATTTTCCATTTCATATCATTGTTGGTTACTTGGGTGTCAGTGATAAAAAGTATTACTTTTTACTAGCGAGAGTGAATTGCTGATTAATGTAAAAATATGTGCGAAACTTTTCTGCAATTACTTGGAAATAGTTTGAAAGTGAAAACGGAGCTTTGCAAAGCAATTTCTGCAAAGTTTAATTTGTTGCTCTCTTGGGAACGTACGTACCGAGTTCTCTCTCTGCAATGCTGCCTGTTGATTTATATCTTCGTAACCGATTTGAAACGCAATGCTGCAGGCGTATCACTCTCTGCACTTTCATTTGTCTATCTGCTTCGAAAGGGCGACACTGGCTGAAGGTTCGAGTTGGCGCCAGCGATAGAGAGGAACGCCCTTACAGTCAAGTTTTCACATACGACTGTGTGTTAATTTATAATTTTCTCAATCAGAGTTACAGACAACGATAATAGTCGTTAAGGATATTGCACCAGTTCTAAAACGGAGCTCATTTGCGGTTATATAAGCCGTAGTTATGGCTTGATAAATTCCCAGAAATCTCCACGGCCTGCTTTTGCGATGATCCACAAAACAAACACACAAACAAATGCCGCATAAACGGATTACCAGACAAGTGAACTGCAGCATTTAGTGCTGTTGTATAGGTTAGGAAAATCAGTTGCAATTATATGCAAATATATCAAGTCAATAAATGTCATCGCTGCATACTTTGTATGGAAGTATATTAGTACAATAGATGGAATGCTTTCTACGGAGTGCAGCAATGGAGCACTCTCTTTCTCGGAGTACCACTTTCAGATTTAAAACATCACTGATGCCGAAAAAGTATTTTATTTGGAGAATTAATTAAAAGTTGTGAGGGTTGAATTCGGTTAGTCAGTAGAATTATAAAACAAATGAAATGTGGGTATAATCATTTATACCTTAAGAGGCGTAAATGGCAGAATGAGTAGCAATTTGTATTGAGAGTTTACCATTCAAGATCTGATTTTTCCCGGTGTCGCCATTTATTGATTCATCTCTGAATTCAACGCCCCTGATATGATGTAAATTATACAACATTGGAACAGCTTTCATGTTCACAGGATAAAATATCTGCGCCTTATTCTTCCACAAAAAGATAAACGTTTCGGAGATTAATGAATATAGTTTTTAGGGTAGTAAAGACCTGCGTAGCTGCTCTCAGAGGCAAACTTTTCCCTGTTGGCATAAACTGGTTCCAATGTATTTAACAAAGTGCAGGTCATAACCCGCAGAAACATTTGTTTCTGTTTTTTTCTGCTCCGAGGTTGTGTCTGCATGAACAGCAAACATAAAATAAAGACGAAAGGTCATGTGAAGATAAACTGGGTATCTAAGTCTGCCGCTTTCAAGGATGCAAAATTCATAGGCAACATTTTCCATCTCGACTAATACTTGGAACATTTTCATTTTCTCTACCACGAACATATTGGTTAGAGAATATACTGCATTTCACCCAAAAATTTGATATTGAGATTTTACCGAAAATACCTGTTTAGAGGTCCACTGGAGAAAAGAAACAATGTTTAGAAAACGTCCATGTTTGTGTGTGTATGGTCTGTGAACAGCATAACTCAAAAACGAAATGTTGGATAAATACCAAACTTGGTATTTAAATTTAGTATCTTCCAAAGATGCGATACAAAGATTTTCAGGAAAATCCCCTCACCCCAGACTACCCTTTACATAGAAGATTTTTCAAAACTTTTTTATTTTCTGAAAAGTGGCTCATACGATTTTGATTTAAATACCATATATATTAAAGATATTTATATGGAAAATAAAATTTCTGTCTTGAATTTTCTAGGAATAGCTTGCGAAGTCCTGCTCCTTCGGAAGGAATTTTATATCTTGTAGGTATAACTGTAAACGCTGAGCGATAGACAAAAACGTACGACGCCAAATATATTGATATATTTAAAACACACAATTTATTTCAAATGACTTTTTTGTGGTATCTTCGTTATTAATGGTTCGAGTTGTTCAATACCTAGCTTTCTTTTAAAGTCCTCTCGATTTTCAATTGTTCCTCGCGGCCATGAAAAGAATATGGAATTATAAGGCCAGCGTATAACCTCCAGTTCTAAAACATTTGACTATCGTTGACTTTGTTTCTATAACAAATGTGTAATACAGGTATTTCCCGAAAGGTTTAGCCGGATTAAAATGAAGTATATAGGAAAATAAACTTTCGTAAGAATAATTTGAATACCCACTGATAAGTGATACAGGGTAGAGAAAGTCATGTGAATGTAACATACCAGCTTTTTTCTTCCTTTTGATATTCCAGATAATATTTCTAGGAATGTGTATTATAATATGACTTTGTATATAATGACATGTCAAACTATATAGATTTCTAGACATTTCTGTAAAATGCATTTCGTGCATGCAAACTATTTCTGCCAACATTTATCGGTTATTCCGTTTTGTGAAGTAGCCTGCCTGCTACAAAATCTGATGTGTTACACTCACATGACTTTCTCTACTCTTGTACAAACTATTTTTACAAACGCTTATTCTCCATATGCTTCATGTTAATCGAGATGTTAATTTTATTGCTAATTTTCTTGTAGATGCAAGGGGAATATGGTAGGTTTTACGCGATAGTCAAATATTTCATCGCTGGTTGCTATGTGGCGCATTCCATTCTCTGTGCCTGTCCAGGGCATAAAAAACTGAATAACGAATTTGAGATAAAGTATAAGTATTGGAAAATTTAAGGGAATAACAAGCAATATCTGGAAAATGGTTCACTCAACAAAAAAATGTATATGACATAAATTGTGTATTTTAACACGATATACATTTTTTGTGTAGTGAAATTTTGTCTATCTCTTAGGGTTTACCAGTTATGCAAAGGTCGTTCACAATGAAGAATGCTTTTGGAGACATTCCCAGGAAATTCAAGATATACATTTTATTTGTTATGAAAATATCTTAAACATATAATATTTTAATCAAAATCGTTTTAGCCATTTTTGAGAAAATTAAAATTTTCGAAAAATGTTCCATGTAAAGGGTAATCTGGGGTGGGGGGATTTTCTTGAAAACCTTCGTGTCGCATTTGTGGAAGATACTGAACCGAAATACCAAGTTTGGTGTTTATCCGACTGTTGGTTTCTGAGTTATGCTGTTCACAGACACACACACACACACACACACACACACACACACACATACACACACACAGACACACACACACATGTTTCAAAAAATGCTTTTTTTGGATTCAGGGTGTCTCAAAACATATATTTCCGGTGAAATCTTGGTATCCAATTTTTGGGTGGAATACCATACTTCCCATACTTAACTATACGTAGTAGAGAAAGTAAAAATGCAGGTCTCTTTAAAACACGTACTTTATTAAAATAATTGTTTTATGGCACCAGTCCTGCCAAGATGATGATGTTATTGGTTTGAATTTTTCAATAACTTGTTCATTTTTTAAGTGCCGTAGCTATTTAGGTTTTTTACTTTCTCTACTACGTATAGTAAGTAGGGGAAGTATTGCATTCCACCCAAAAATTCGATACCGAGATTTCACCGGAAATACATGTTTTGAGACCTCCTGAATCCAAAAAAAGCATTTTTGGAAACATGTCCGTGTGTGTGTCTGTGTGTCTGTGAACAGCATAACTCAAAAACTGACAGTCGGATAAACACCAAACTTGGTATTTACGTTCAGTATCTTCCAGAGATGCGACACGAAGATTTTCAAGAAAATCCCCCCACCCCAGACTACCCTTTACATGGAAGATTTTTCGAAAATTTTAATTTTCTCAAAAATGGCTCTAACGATTTTGATGAAAATATCATATGTTTAAGATAATGTCATGAGAAATGAAATGTATATTTCGAAATTTCTGGGAATGTCTCCAAAAGTATTCTTCATTATGAACGACTTTTGCATAACTGGTAAACCATAAGAGATAGACAAACTTTTACTACACCAAAAATGTAGATCGCGTTAAAATACACAACTTATGTCATATACATTTGTTTTGTTGAGTGAACCGTTTTGGAGATATTGCTTGTTATTTCCTTAAATTTTCCAATACTTATACTTTTTCTCAAATTCGTTATTCATTTTTTTATGTCCTGGACATGCAAAGAGAATGGAATGCGCCACATAGCAATCAGCGATGAAATATTTGACTATCGCTTAAAAGCTACCATATTCCCCTTGTATCTACAAGAAAATTACCAATAAGATTGACATCTCGATATCTCGATTAACATGAAACATATGGAGAATAGGCGTTTGTAAAAATAGATTGTACAAGAGTAGAGAAAGTCATGTGAGTGTAACACATCAGATTTTTTTTTTTTTGCGATCTGATGGAAAACCTAAGGAATTTTTAGTCCAGCATATAGGTATCTAGAGTTTTTAAATATCCGACTGTCGATTCGATTACCTCTATCTTCCTAGTATCCACAACGAAATATGTAATGATTCATTTCTGCAAAGGTTTATAATGAAGTAGATAGTAAAATGTTCTTTCGGAAGTATAGTTTGTAGAAGTTACAACATAAACAATAGTGGATAGAGAAAGCCTTGTGTATGTGACATAAGATTTTTACTTTCTCTACTGTTTACCTATAGCAAGTAGAAATATGACATGCCACTCATCGAGATTTCATCGGAAATATGTATTTTTAGGCTCCCTGAATCCAAGTAAGCATTTTTAGAGAAATATCTGCATATGTGTGTGTGTGTGTGTGTGTGTGTGTGTGTGTGTGTGTATCCATATCTGTCTGTGGACAGCATAGCTCTAAAACAAAAAGTATATTAAATATCAAACTTGGTATTTTAGGTTCAACATGTTTCAGGGATGCAACACGAAGATTTTGAATAAAATTCTCCCAACCCTAACTATCCTTTACGGACATTTGGTAGAGATCGTAGGGTATTTTTACTCTTTTTTTGGAATTGAAGAAACTCCAGTTTACCCTAGAATTACACCATCTAGAACAATAAACTTCTTATTTTTTATCAAAGAAGGTTGTATGTGTGTACTAGTGTCATAGAGTTTTTAGGTAGTTTTAAATCTTTTAATTATAAAAATATTTAAGTATCGTAAAATAATTTCTAACAAAATGTTATTTATAGATACACTTTTTTTCTGAGAATAAAGATCAGACTCCGCTAATTTTTTTACAATGAGTTTTTATAAGTAGCTTAAGATAGTCGTTTAACTATACGTATGTCCATTTAGGACAATAATTTAATTTTAAAAAGGCCACAAGGAAATAATGTTTTATGTAATTTTTTTATATTTATATTTTTATTCGTGGAAATCATGATATTTAGGATAAAATATTTAATCTATTAATGCAGCTAAACATTATGTACGATCATAAAAATTGTCAAACTACTAAGTTAAATATATTTTGAGAAAAGTTTACCTGAGGTTAAAAAGTAAAATTTAAGCGAAATGCCAAAAACAACATGTTGAGCACATCGTTACATTCCAATAACATCTCTAGAACAGAAGAGCCCTTTAAAGGTCTAAATGACAAAAAGTTATATAGTTATGTTCATTATACCATTTTACAGCAAAAAATCATATTTTGGAACCCAAATCTCTACCAAGTGTCCTTAAATGGAAAACTTTTGTCTACTTTTGATTTCTCAAACTGGATCCAACGATTTTGATTACAATACAATATGTTTAAGACATTTATATGACACAAACTGTATATCTTGAAATTTTCTGAGAATAACCTATGAAATCCATTTCATTCTGAACGAATTTTATATAACTTGTAAACCGCAAGAAGTAAAAATAACTTACTACACATGAACTCCAGGTTTCGTTAAAATATAAAGTTTATTCAAATATATTTTTTGTGGAAATAACCATTTCAGAAATATTCTTTATTATTGTTTTGAATTGTCAAATACGTCCTACTTTTTTACTTCTAAGTCATATTCGTGTTTTTCTGGTGATCATGCATAGAGAACGAATTTTAAAGCCATCACACATCGAGGGATTAACTGACTTAAGCTGACTGTATTCCGCTTGTACCCACAACTAAATGTTAATGAAACCATTTATGCAAATATGTATCTTGGTTAATATGAAGCAGATAGAAGAATGAGGTTTAATAAAAATAGGTGACATAAAGTATATGGCTCCTCCAACAATTGTGACGTAACGAATGGATCCGGCAGCTCAACCAATTGTGACGTAATGGCCTGGCGTCTCCAACAGTTGTAACAAGGGTAGCTATGATGCCATCAGCGCCTATAACACTGAACTAGTCATAATATCACTCGAGAATCTGAGTTTTCCAGATAAGTTCACCTTATTTGTGAAAATAAATGATAGGGGTATAGAAAGGTAAGACTACAATTGATTAGATTTTTTATTTTAATATTTTCATAAGCCAATAATTTATCACAATGTATTTTAATACTTAGAATAATGCAAGATGCATTTTAAGGCACAGCTTCTCTGCGTATTTGTAACATCAAATGAGGTACATTGATTTTAAGAAATGCATTTTAGTGATTTCGCCAAGCCTGTGGTTGTTTAATAAAGAAAGAAAAACGAATGTTCAACTCTGATTAACGGTGGAGGTGAAATAGGAACACGTGTAGGGAAATGCCGATATAAAGCAGAGTACTGAATACGCCCAACACCAGAGAGGGTATTAATATACACAAATAAAGCGACAGAATTGCACGCACTTTCTTAACACATCTATAGTGCCCCTAATCTGCTTGTGACCTTGAGAGCATTTCAGTTCTGCGGGGTGGAGTGTTGTGACAAGTGAAGACTACCCGCCGTGCTTTGAAACGAGAGACGCCTACACCCTACATCTACTCGACGCTCTTTGTTCTCGGAAATGGTTATGACAGGATCTAAACAGTTACAAGGGCTCTTGGTATTTTCCCCTTTGAGAGGGTAATATTTTCTTTCTGCGTTTGTTTCTCGATTAACGACCTTCCTAGAATAGAACGCGCCGACTCCTCATTAAATCTCGTTATGTTATACTGTTACGGTTCATTTGGTAAGAATGTTCTAGACCATTTCTTTTATTTCTTTCTCTTTCCCTACTACCCACCTATTGCAGGCAGCGAGCGAGATGGCTCCATGGTAGTGCGTGAAGCTCAGATTACAGAGGTCTCGGGTTCAATTCCTGTCGTGCAGACCATTCTGACCTTGGATATTTTTAGCTTCCCCGGGTCGGTAGACAAATGCCCTTCTACTACGAACTTCCTGTCCATTTTTCCTTGTTCCCATCACTTCCTTTCATCTGTTTCAAGATTGGAAGACCAGGCGACGACGTTTGATGTGTTGCGTCAGGACGATGGAATATGCGCTTTGGACGGATTACCTCCTGACGCTTAGCGAGACTGCTGCGGCCCCCTTCCTTCCTGGGAGCTGTCTCAGCTACATGATGATCCGGATCTGGTCGTTCTTCGGGTTTACCCTTCATCTCTTTCTCCCCGGGATCACGGAAGCACAATGGCGTACGGTGAGGTGCAGTGCTTCCGTATGTCATATCCTAACTCCTACTTAATAGTAGGTAGGATGGAAGACCAGTTTGATCTATTGATGGCTACACCCACTGAGAGGCAGGGGTGAGGTGAAGGAGTCATAGGAGGTTCCAGGTCCATAATGAAGTAGATGGTCTGTTCTATTAGCCCCACGTTTTGGGCACCAATTTGTAATAGATGATTTATTAGTTCCACGTATGACGCCAATTTGAGAAAGGTAGTATATTACGTTATTGCTGCTAGGTATGGAAAGCCAGTTTGAAGATGATGTATTATAGTTCAACTGTTGGGGAACCGAACTTGTAATTCGTTGCAACCGCACCTATAGTACCCGTTTTCCGGTAGCCTTCGCCCCAAATGTATTTTCAGGTGGCCTTTGCCCCAAGTTTAAAAAAATATGAACTTTGTAATTTGACTGTTTCTTTAAATAGTATATATTTATGTTTGCCTCGGTTGCGTCAGTATTATTGTTAGAGACACATTTCTCTTAGCAGGGTTGTGATACGACTAAGAATTAGGCTTACACAGATTATAATTTTACTTCACTCCTTTTATTAATACTTGATACGATTTAAATAACACTTCACTGATATAGAGAGCTGTGAGATTATTTTTATTAATTAATTACACTTTTTAACACGTAAACCATTTTCATTTCATACGAGTACGTATTAAATCTCTCGAGGATGTGTCTTGCGTCCGGTTAGGAACACTGTTTGCAGGCAACTGACATCTGAATTTGTAAAATTTTCTCCTTTTCAGTTTCTGATTGGCTAACCCTACTCCAATAGAATGCCTTCATTTAACTAAAGCTTTTTCTGGTTGTTGATTGGCTATTTTATAAACTGTCACTAAAGTTACATTATTGTTACTCCAAGAATCACAAGTAGTACTGTTAAACTTTCTTACTCATTACTGACACAAGGTTAACTCTTTGTTAGCAACTTTTAACTTATTATTCTCATAGCTCCTACATTATTAAATTACGTAATATATTCAAATAACATTATTACACATGGATACAATAATATAAGCATATGCAATGACTTCATACATTTTACAAATTATTACATACACATATTGCTTTAAGGCGGGCTGTTATTGAATTTACATATTATATAATTTGGCTGAAATCATTTAAGTGTTAATAATACTGCCTCAATAGGCAATTCCATAGAGACCTGCTGAAGTCTGTAACATTTCCAGTTCGAACACCCGTGTACCAGTGGCAAGAATCCCAAGGGCGACGCAGCGACTCTAACAAGTGAGGCAGCTCACTCTGGCGTTCACAGGGAGAAATCTTTTCCAACGAGCATACATCCAAACCATAAGGCTTTGGTATTATTTGTTATACATAAAGTGATAGACGAAAACATACTACACAGAAAATGTAGATCTCTTTATAACACACAATGTATTTCAAATAACTTTTTGGTGGCATCAGCCATTTTCGACATATATGTTATTAATGGTTCGAATTGTTCAATACTTAGCAATTATTTTTGAAGTCCTTTTGACATTCAGTTGTTTCTCGTGATTGCATGGAAAGGCAGCATACAGCGTACATCATTTAACAACAGAGAAGATCATGTGCATGTAACACATGCGATTTGTTTATGTAAAATTACATAAGACACATGAAGCGTGTAACCGCCCTAAATTATATACACGTTGTTGAAGCAATAACTGAACATAGTTGCATTTGAAATATAATATACATGATATAAATATACATAATTATAAATCCAGCTTATATGAGGGAGTATATTTACTTAATATACAGGATTATTCAAAAAGAAGGAACAAACTTTAAATATTCATTTTAATGAACGACAATAGATAGCGACACATAGACACATTATTGAATACAGAAAAGTTCAAAGTTTTGAGCCCCACCTATTAGTTCCATTCAGTGCCTAAAGCGGTGCTGTGTTTGATTACGAGAAAATGACGAAGCCACAGAAAAAGTCGTTTTGTGTGCTACATTATGCAAAGAGTGAATCCATTGTTTCATTGCAGCGTGCATTTCGTTGTAAGTTCAACAACGAGCCGCCTCGATATAATAAATTTACAATTGATATAATAAATTCGTAGAAGATGGTTGCGTATGCAAACGGAAAAGCACTGGTCGTCCTCGCATAACAAATGGTGCTCATTTTGAACACACAAAGTAAAATTTTGAACTTTTCTCTTTTTAATGATGTATCGCATGTGTCGCCATCTATCGTCGTTCATTAGAAATAAATATTTAAAGTATGCTCCTTTTTGAATAACTGTATAAAGTCAAAGCAGCAGGTCGTGTGTCATTTTGTTTTCATCGTCTGTTGGACGGCTCTAGTGGAGGTTGTAGAGGAGTATCACAAAGCAGGGAATTTGGATGACTGACGAGAGTCTGAGATAGCTCATTCTGACGACTTGCAAAACTTCTGGTATGTCGTAGTCCTTGCGGAGAATGGTATTGTTGACATGCTAAGGAGTAACTGTGATCAGTCTTAAATAGTGACGTGAAGTATTTTATTTTGTGAGAATGAAGCTGAACCCTATAAGGAACATCCATATTGCCAAATAGTGACAGAGAAGATTTTGCTTGAATTATGTATTTAAATTGTTGAATGCGATTCCTGATTATTCAGCTGATTTATGCGATTTATAAGTTCAAGGTTAGCTTGCTATCCATACTGAAGAAGATATTTAATTTAGCCACACGTATGGACGCCAATTTGGAGTAGATATTGTGTTGACGGTGTTTGCTGCTACATATGAAAAGCCGATTTGAAGTAGGAGTTGTATTATATTTCAGCTGTTGGGTAGCCGAACTTGAAATACGTTGCAATCGCAAGTATAATACCCGGTTTCCGGTAGCCTTCGCCCCAAGTTTAAAAATAATAGCTTTGTAATTGGACTTTTTCTTTAGATATTATATTTATGTTTGCCTCGGCTGCGTCAGTATAATTGTTAGAGACATGTTCTCTTGGTAGGATTATGGTGCGACTGAAGAATGTAGGCTTACACAGATTTTAAGTTTAATTCACTTCTTTTCATTAATCCTTGACACAAATTAAATAGCACTTCACTCATATAGAGAGCTGTGAGATTCTTTTATTTAACACTTGCACTTTTTAACAGGTAAACTATTTTCGTCTCACACGGATAAGTAATTAATTTCTCGAGGACACATCTCGAGTCTGATTATGGGCACTGTCTAGAAGCAACTGAACTGTTTTCTACTGCCTAAATTTCTAGATTTCTGTATTTAAAGTCTCTGATTGGCTAATCCTAGTCCAATAGAATAGCTTCATTTAACTAAAGCTTTTTCTGGCTGTTGATTGGCTATTTTTACTTTCTCTACTACGTATAGTAAGTAGGGGAAGTATTGCATTCCACCCAAAAATTCGATACCGAGATTTCACCGGAAATACACGTTTTGAGACCTCCTGAATCCAAAAAAAGCATTTTTGGAAACATGTCCGTGTGTGTGTGTGTGTCTGTCTGTCTGTGTGTCTGTGAACAGCATAACTCAAAAACGAACAGTGGGATAAGCACCAAACTTGGTATTTAGGTTCAGTATCTTCCAGAGATGCGACACGAAGGTTTTCAAGAAAATCCCCCCACCCCAGACTACCCTTTACATGGAAGATTTTTCGAAAATTTTAATTTTCTCAAAAATGGCTCTAACGATTTTGATGAAAATATCATATGTTTAAGATAATGTCATGAGAAATGAAATGTATATCTCGAATTTTCTGGGAATGTCTCCAAAAGTATTCTTCATTGTGAACGACTTTTGCATAACTGGTAAACCATAAGAGATAGACAAAATTTTACTACACAAAAAATTGAGATCGCGTTAAAATACACAACTTATGTCATATACATTTCTTTTGTTGAGTGAACCGTTTTCGAGATATTGTTTGTTATTTCCTTAAATTTTCCAATACTTACACTTTTTCTCAAATTCGTTATTCATTTTTTTTATGTCCTGGACATGCAAAGAGAATGGAATGCGCCACATAGCAACCAGCGTTAAAATATTTGACTATCGTTTAAAACCTACTATATCTCCCTTGCATCTACAAGAAAATTACCAATAAGATTGACATCTCGATATCTCGATTAACATGAAGCATATGGAGAATAGGCGTTTGTAAAATTATATTGTACAAGAGTAGAGAAAGTCATGTGAGTGTAACACATCAGATTTTTTAAAACTGTCTCAAAAAATTGCATTATTGCTGCTCTAATAATGACTAGTAGCATTTAAAATTCCTTACTCATTATTGCCTCAAGGTTACCTCATTGTTAGCAGCTTTAACCATTTTTTTACTTTCTCTACTACGTATAGTAAGTAGGGGAAGTATTGCATTCCACCCAAAAATTCGATACCGAGATTTCATCGGAAATACACGTTTTGAGACCTCCTGAATCCAAAAAAAGCATTTTTGGAAACATGTCCGTGTGTGTGTCTGTGTGTCTGTGTGTGTGTGTGTCTGTGTGTGTGTCTGTGAACAGCATAACTCAAAAACGAACAATCGGATAAGCACCAAACTTGGTATTTAGGTTCAGTATCTTCCAGAGATGCGACACGAAGGTTTTCAATAAAATCCCCCCACCCCAGACTACCCTTTACATGGAAGATTTTTCGAAAATTTTAATTTTCTCAAAAATGGCTCTAACGATTTTGATGAAAATATCATATGTTTAGGGTAATGTCATGACAAATAAAATGTATATCTTGAATTTTCTGGGAATGTCTCCAAAAGTATTCTTCATTGTGAACGACTTTTGCATAACTGGTAAACCATAAGAGATAGACAAAATTTTACTACACAAAAAATGTAGATCGCGTTAAAATACACAACTTATGTCATATACATTTCTTTTGTTGAGTGAACCGTTTTCGAGATATTGCTTGTTATTTCCTTAAATTTTCCAATACTTATACTTTTTCTCAAATTCGTTATTCATTTTTATGTCCTGGACATGCAAAGAGAATGGAATGCGTCACATAGCAACCAGCGTTAAAATATTTGACTATCGCTTAAAAGCTACCATATTTTCCTTGCATCTACAAGAAAATTACCAATAAGATTGACATCTCGATATCTCGATTAACATGAAGCATATGGAGAATAGGCGTTTGTAAAATTAGGTTGTACAAGAGTAGAGAAAGTTATGTGAGTGTAACACATCAGATTTTTTCTCACAGCTCCTACATTATTAAATTACGTGAAACATTCACATAACATTATTGCTCATGTTTACAATAATATAAACATTTACAATGACTGTAATACATTGTTACATACACATATTGCTTTAAGGCGGGCTGTTATTGAATTTATATTTATATAATTAGACTGAAATTTAAATGTTAAAAATACTGACTCAATACTGAGTCCCAAATAATTACGTAAATGAGATTTGGATACAGATACTCCTCCAAGAGTTGACTGATATCAATAATTTAACTTCTTTAGGTATAAAAATAGTATAAATGGAAAGAATTTTAGAGCTGCTTAAGTATTCATCCTATTGAAATGTGTAAGGAGCAAAATATGTTAGAAACTATGTTGCTTAAAATGTTTCATGCCTCTCAGAAATAAGGGAAATGCTTAGAGCTTTTAATTCGTGCACCATTAGATCTCTTTGGTGAAAAGTAATTAAGATGCCGTATAACTAATTTTTGAGTAAGACTTAATTTTTATATACCATGTTTAAAAGCTATTGTTGCTTCTTGATTACATATATAATACATTTATACACACAGTGGAACATTTAAAGATATGAATGTTTACTCAAAATGGTGTGTCATACATGTATCAGTTGTTTATCTGATTTATCATTACAGTTTTCTTATTTGTATATAGGTATTTACAGCAGATTTATAAATACACATTTTTACTTTCTCTACTACGTATAGTAAGTAGGGGAAGTATTGTATTCCACCCAAAAATTCGATACCGAGTTTTCACCGGAAATACATGTTTTGAGACCCCCTGAATCCAAAAAAAACATTTTTGGAAACACGTCCGTGTGTGTGTGTGTGTCTGTCTGTGAACAGCATAACTCGGAAACGAACAGTCGGATAAACACCAAACTTGATATTTAGGTTCAGTATCTTCCAGAGATGCGACACGAAGGTTTTCAAGAAAATCCCTCCACCCCAGATTACCTTTAACACCGAACATTTTTAGAAAATTTTAATTTTTTCAAAAATGGCTCTAACGATTTTGATTAAAATATCTTATCTTTAAGATATTTTCATGGCAAATAAAATGTATATTTCGAATTCTCTGGGAATGTCTCCAAAAATATTCTTCATTGTGAACGACTTTTGTATAACTGCTAAACCATAAGAGATAGACAAAATTTTACTAAACAAAAAATGTAGATCACGTTAAAATACACAATTTATGTCATATACTTTTTGTTTGTTGAGTGAACCATTTTCGAGATATTGCTTGCTATTCCCTTAAACTTTTCAATACTTATTTTCTCAAATAGGAATTCGTTATTCATTTTTTTGTTTTGGATATGCAAAAAGCATTAATCTGTGGCAAAGAGAATGGTGCTGCACATAGCAACCAGCTATTAAGAGATATGTCTATGCTTAAAGGCTACTATATTTCTATATTGCCCTTGCAGATACAAAACAAGGGAACATAGTACGCCTTAAGCGATAGTCAAATATTTTTAGAACTGGTCCCTATGTGTAAAATGTAATTCTCTTTGCATGTCAAAAGATCGTTTCTGCAAATGTTTATCTCGATTAATATGAAATAGATGAAGAATAAGAGTTTGTACAAGAGTAGAGTGTACAAGTCATGTGAGTGTAACACATCAGATTTTTTAAGTAAATCTGTAAATGATGTGATGAACATATCTACAATTTATAAAATTCTTTGAAAGTAGTGTTCACTTGCAGAAATGTAAGTTTTGGAATTGTTAATATATTTCTAACCCATGTCTTGGAAATAATTTCACTTACGCTGCGTTTATATTTAGAAGACCTGAGCGGTAATATCAACATTAGGGCGGGAAGTGAAATACATTTGAAGCATTAATTTATTATATCTTGTTAATAATCAGTAATAACATTACAGTGAAGGCATGGTTGAAATGGAATATCTTACAGTATTTTTAAATAATTTGTTATCATTCATTACCTTACACCTTGCACTATTTCTCCACCGCCATTATTCAGGCACTTGTAGTGATGCCAGTTTTTGTATGCCTTTGTCAAATAATGATGCCACCTGTGACGACAGCCAAGTCTGGCTTCTTGTTTTACATCATCATCGTGGTTGAAATGTTTTCCACCAAGAAATTTCTTTAGATAAAGAAGCAGAAAATCTCTTGGTTATCATATCCAGACTGTAGGAAGAGTGGTTGAATGATTCCCAACCAAAGGAAGCGATCAGGTATTGAGCTTGTTTGGCTGTGTGTGGCCGGGCATTGTCACTCATTATTGTTTCTCCATAATGCTCACACAATTGGCGATGAATATTTGCTGGCGTAGCATTTCTCGCACTCAAAAAATGAATCACTGATCAGACTTCACAGTCGGTGGGTCGCTCGATTGTTTTGAACACTTCGAAATCCTTTAACAACAGGAAAACACAAAGTGTCGGTCGCTCAAAGCTGCCTCTGGCTTCATGCATGCTCAAAATCGCGACTGTAGCGCTGCAGCGGCAAAATGTTAAAAGGGTACTTACTTCAAGAACACGCCTCATAGATCTTTCAGGAATCAATGACGCACACCCAATTTTCCATACCTCTTCAACATCTGTCCCTTCATAAAGTTATGTTCATAGCAATAAGAAGCATAATCCCTGTGTCAGGTCTCGTGGTGAACCTCTGCCAATCCATCCGTTAGGAAAGCGCTGGTTGAGGTACGCTCTAACAAGCAATACAAATGCGGGGGTGCACCATGTTGCTAAAAGACAAACTGTCTAAAAAGCCATCCAGGTCAAGCTGTGGTTTCAGAAACTCGTCAGCGTATCTAGGCATGGATTTGGTAAGCCCAAATCACATTTTGACTTTCGGGGTGTCACTTTGCAATCCATAGGTAGTCTGTGATGGCTTCTTAAACTGGCAAAACATGGGCAATTTCTTGACTAAAGTGCGCGAAGCTAGGTCAAATTTATTCAGTTAGATGAAGATAATTTCTCTGTATTTTTCTTTTTCTTGTTCTTTTTGTTTTGTTTTCTTTTGTTTATTTTGTCACCATACTTATATCTTAAATATGCATGTACAGTAAATGACCCATGCACTAAATACTTGCTAATAACTTCAATAATTGAAACCAATAAACATACCTTATCCATCCATCCATCCATCCATACATCCATCCATCTGCTTTACCACAAATGTAGAATGTGGCCTCGTCACTAAACAGGATAATGTTGTCATTGTTCACAGCCTCCCCTAAGTCATAACACACTGCTCTACGAGTTGCATAATCTTCCACGTCTAGTTATATAGCTCCAATGTGATAAGCCTTAAATTCTTCCACACTGTTGCTCTGGGTACATCTCGCTTGTTACTTAGACGAAGAGTCGGTGCTTAAGGATTCCTTTCGATGGCTTCTCGAATCGTGCCACAGTCTCCTCGGGCACGGCAGGTCGACCCGGACGTGGCCCATCGGCTAAATTATCTTTCCTCTGAAATTTATTGACCAGGAGTCGGATATTTGCATGCGCCAGGTTGTGGAATTTACGTCTTACCTGCTCTTGGATCTCTGCATACGTTAAACGTGCAATCGAGTACCAACAACAGCCATTCTTCAGTAGTCAACATACTAGTATATCAACGTTATAGTATATCCAACGTTAACTCGAAAATGGATTTTATAGTCACCGTGTATACATTCCTTGAAATGAAATATCCGAGGCAGCTGTCCTTTTTACTTTCTCTACTAGTATAGTAAGTAGGGGAAGTATTGTATTCCATCCAAAAATTCGATACCGAGATTTCACCGGAAATATGTGTTTTGAGGTCCGCTGAATCCAATTTTTACTTTCTCTACTACGTATAGTAAGTAGGGGAAGTATTGTATTCCACCCAAAATTTCGATACCGAGATTTCACCGGAAATACATGTTTTGAGACCTCCTGAATCCAAAAAAAGCATTTTTGGAAACATGTCCGTGTGTGTGTCTGTCTGTGTGTCTGTCTGGCTGTGTGTCTGTGTGTCTGTGTGTCTGTGTGTCTGTGAACAGCATAACTCAAAAACGAACAATCGGATAAACACCAAACTTGGTATTTAGGTTCAGTATCTTTCAGAGATGCGACACGAAGGTTTTCAAGAAAATCCCCCCACCCCAGACTACCCTTTACATGGAACATTTTTCGAAAATTTTAATTTTCTCAAAAACGGCTCTAACGATTTTGATTAAAATATCATATGTTTAAGATATTGTCATGACAAATAAAATGTATATCTCGAATTTTCTGGGAATGTCTCCAAAAGTATTCTTCATTATGAACGACGTTTTCATAACTGGTAAACCATAAGAGATAGACAAAATTTTACTACACGAAAAATGTAGATCGCGTTAAAATACACAATTTATGTCATATACATTTCTTTTGTTGAGTGAACCATTTTCGAGCTATTGCTTGTTATTCCCTTAAATTTTCCAATACTTATACTTTTTCTCAAATTCGTTATTCATTTTTTTTATGTCCTGGACATGCAAAGAGAATGGAATGCGCAACATAGCCACCAGCGTTAAAATATTTGACTATCGCTTAAAACCTACCATATTCCCCTTGCATCTACAAGAAAATTATCAATTAAATTGACATCTCGATATCTCGATTAACATGAAGCATATGGAGAATAAGCGTTTGTAAAATTAGATTGTACAAGAGTAGAGAAAGTCATGTGAGTGTAACACATCAGATTTTTACTTTCTCTACTACGTATAGTAAGTAGGGGAAGTATTGTATTGCACCCAAAAATTCGATACCGAGATTTCACCGGAAATACATGTTTTGAGACCCCCTGAATCCAAAAAAAGCATTTTTGGAAACATGTCCGTTTGTGTGTCTGAGTGTCTGTCTGTGTGTGTGTGTGTCTGTGAACAGCATAATTCAGAAACAAACAGTCAAATAAACACCAAACTTGGTATTTAGGTTCAGTATCTTCCAAGGATGCGACACGAAGGTTTCAAAGAAAATCCCCCCACCCCAGAGTACCCTTTACATGGAAGATTTTTCGAAAATTTTAATTTTCTCAAAAATGGCTCTAACGATTTTGATAAAAATGTCATATGTTTAAGATATTTTTATGACAAATAAAATGTATATCTTGAATTCCCTGGGAATGTCTCCAAAAGTATTCTTCATTGTGAACGACTTTTGCATAAGTGGTAAACCATAAGAGATAGACAAAATGTTACTACACAAAGATGTAGATCGCGTTAAAATACACAATTTATGTCATATACATTTGTTTTGTTGAGTGAACCATTTTCGAGATACTTGTTATTCCCTTAAATTTTTCAATACTTATTTTCTCAAATGGGAATTCGTTATTCATTTTTTTGTCTTGGATATGCAAAGAGTATTAATCTGTGGGAAAGGGAATGGTGCTGCACCTAGCAACCAGCTATTAAGAGATATGTATGTGCTTAAAGGCTACTGTACTTCCAAATTGCCCTTGTAAATATACATTCCCCTTACATCTACAAGAAAATTAGCAATAAGATAGAGTCTGCAAATGTTTATTTCGATTAACATGAAGTAGATGGAGAATAAGCGTTTGTAAAAATAGTTTGTACAAGAGCAGAGAAAGTCATATGAGTGTAACACATCAGATTTTTTTTTTTGGAAACATGTCCGTGTGTGTGTCTGTGAACAGCATAACTCAGAAACGAACAGTCGGATAAACACCAAACTTGGTATTTAGGTTCAGTATCTTCCATAGATGCGACAAGAAGGTTTTCAAGAAAATACCCCCACCCCAGATTACCCTTTACATGGAACATTTTCCGAAAAGTTTAATTTTCTCAACAATGGCTCTAACGATTTTGATTAAAATATCATATGTTTAAGATATTTTCATGACAAATGAAATGTATATCTCGAATTTTCAGGGAATGTCTCCAAAAGTATTCTTCATTGTGAACGACTTTTGCATAACTGGTAAACCATAAGGGATAGGCAAAATTTTACTACACAAGAAATGTAGATCGCGTTAAAATACACAATTTATGTCATATACATTTTTTTGTTGAGTGAACCATTTCGAGATATTGCTTGATATTCCCTTAAATTTTCCAATACTTTTTCTCAAATGGGAATTCGTTATTCATTTTTTTATGTCCTGGACATACAAAGAGAATGGAATGCGCCACATAGCAACCAGCTCTTAAAAGATTTGACTGTCGCTTAAAGTCTACCATATTCCTCTTGCACCTACAAGAAAATTAGCAATAAGATTAACATCTAGATTAACATGAAGCATATGGAGAATAAGTGTTTGTAAAAATAGTTTGTACAAGACTAGAGAAAGTTATGTGAGCGTAACACTTCAGAATTTTTACATTCATATTCTGTGGAGGAAGAACTACTACTCCATGACATTCTCAACTGAAAAACAGACTACTTTGCTAGTTTTCTTCACAACTCCAATCTGTTCCTATTCTTAAAGTACAACGGCTTTGTTAATCCGTTTTTATCTTCTAGTAATTTATAAATGAAATTAGGTACTTTATAGATCATCCGTCAGAAAGAATTGGGTTTTTTCAATGGTGAAAGAATTATTAAAATCGATTGATGGTTTTTGAGGTTATCTCCCTTAGATACATGAATTTTTCTTCGTTATAATATTAATGTGGTTGTCATTTATAGTGATCATTCTGAATCTGCATTTGTTATTTCCCAATTGTAGCGGGAGATAGTCGATACTTGGGTTGATGTGGTCTTTGGCAGTGTTCTTCCTTGGCTATTGATGCCCGTCGGTTGTTGCGTATTCCATTCCTAACTATATCTAATTATTATTTCTCAGGTTATGGTGGGTGAGACAAGTTAAAAAAATACACTGCAAGTTTTCCTTAATCAGTGAAGTTTATTTCACAGTTTGAGTAATTATGGGCGGCTAGCTTTTCCCATTATTATCATTCCACCACTTTAAATTAGTCAGGAGCCTAGCTATCTGCACACGCATTCCCACCCTTGTATACCCCCACGTGCATTTGTAGCACCTCGTGTCGACGTGAATTCTTGAAGACGAGTAATAGAGAGAGAGGCCTCTGAGGCCTTGTCTGCCCTTATATACGGGATCCTAGTGACGCTCACCTCTGCGTTTAAAAATGTAACGACGTTCCCTATTGGTCCTCAGACCGCGTTACCTTAACATGTATGAGAATGTGTTTCTTCAGATCCGTGCGCTTAAACGTCATCTTGGAGCGTTGTGAAGCCAGTTCCACATCTTCGTCTGTTTCGTTTCTCTATCTGTCTCTTTCTATTTCTCCGTACCGTTATCGGTTCCCTGCCTGCTAGCTTGGTGAAAGGTACGCTCTTTATGTTTTCCTGGAATTTTTGCTGGCTCGCCCGTTTCTTAGAATCAGCTCTGTACAAATGTTAGATGTTGAATATTTTAACATGTTTTGTGAATTAAGTTATTACTGTACAATTCTTATATGTACAATTCCTATATATGTATAATGTATCCCCTTTCGCAATCTTGGGTTTTTGACTATAGACATCTAGGTTTGTGTGTGTACATGTATAAAACTGAAAATGAGTTTTATAGTTAAATATTTATCTCTAATAAAGAAACAAAACGAATTATTATTTTATGTAACTAGAGAATTATTAGCACAAATACGCTTCTGGCTACTTACAAAGCCTTGAGCCACAGACCGTTGGTATTGCAAATCTGATGGCTTCAGTGCATAATTATCTATCTAATTCCAATGGTGCATAAATAATTATTTTCTATTTACCTAATGCTAATTACCAACTGGTTTCATTAGGAACTACCAGGTTGTCAAGAAGTACATTTTGAAGATAGGAGTACGAATTCAGAAACATGTAATTTTAATTTTCCATATTTAGGATGATGTAATGGCAAAAATCTGATGTTACGTTTACATGACTTTCTGTAATAATTAGCATTTCTTTTATATAGCTTCTACAAAATACTCTTGCAAAAGCTGGTTCATCTGTATACTTCAGATCAATTAAAATAACATTTTGCATAATTACTTTCAATCCATATTACGTTATAGGTACAAAGGGAACAGCGATGATCAAAATTTTAAAAACTTGTCGTTATATACTGTCCTTGAAATTGTATATTCTTTCCATGACGTCGCAAGAAAGAACTGAAGGTTGGCAGAGGGTACTTAAAAAACCAAAATAAACTGTAAACCAATAACAACGGGTATCTCGTAAATACATGATGCCACAAAACATTAATTTGAAATAGACTATGTCTTTTAATTAGATGTACATTTTTGTGTAGCAAGTTTTTTCTATCTTTTATGGTTTACCGGTTATATAGAGTTATACAAAATTCCCGCATAAGCTATTACCAGAATATTAAAAATATGTTTTTTGTCATGTAGGTATATATCTTTAATATTAGTCAAAGTTGTTGACCATTTTTGAGAAAGTCAAACATTTTGAAACATTTCAACATAGAGGTTAATTTGAGTGATTTTCTTGAAAATATTTGTATCTCGTTTTTGGAAGATATAGAATTTAAATATGAAGTTTGGTATTTATCCCAGATTTTGTTATAGAATTGTGCTGTTCTCTCTCTCTCTCTCTCTCTCTCTGTTTCTCTCTCACACAAGCATGGATCTCTTTTTAAATGTGTTTATTTTATTAGGAAGCTTTAACACGGTACATATTTTTGGTAATATTTCGATATCAACCTTCTGGATGAAAAAAAACCACTTTCTCTAAACTAGCTACGTGGTAGAGAAAATAAAAGGTGATTTTAGGATTCGTAATTCCCTAGAGAATAGCTGTGATACACATACAATTTTTCCTATGTTTCTTTGTATAACTCACTTTAGCTTCTGTGATTATATCGGAAACTTTACTTGATAACACTGATGGTATTAATAACTGCACGTTGGGTTATGGTTGGGTTTTATTGACTTCGCAGAAGAAAAAAAATCGCGTAAAATCTAAACCGGAAGTTCACAATCGCAGAAGCAGACCTATTTTGTAACCCAGAGAGTGTAGATAAAACAATCAAACCTAGAGGGATGGCTCAGGCGGTAAAGTCTGTGGCCCGCATTCGGTAGGTCCCGGTTTCAAATTCCGTGAGCCGACCAACCTGTCTGAGATTTTTTCGTGGTTTTCCTCAGTCGCCAAGGTAAATACCGGATTGGATATTTAGCACCACGACTTAAAGTTCAACCTTAAGTCTAAAACAATAATAAAATAAAAAATAGGTGGTAATAGCAAACACTATGCCATCTATCTACAGACTGGACGGCACCCTAACGCCATCTGCACGCCACGAAGCAGAAGATCCGGCTGCCATACGCTGGGGGTCTCTGTGGGCACGTGACGAAGCAAGACGGCATTTTTCAGGGATGAGACCTAGAAGGCTAATTATCCGCCTTTCGATGTGAGGGCGACGGTTGGACTGGACGGCACCCTAACGCCATCTGCACGGCATGAAGCAGGTGGTTTCAGGGATGAGACCTAGAAGGCTGTCTGCCTTTATATGTGAGCGGCGGTTGGACTGGACGGCACCCTAATGCTGTCTGCACGGCACGAAGCAGAAGATTCGGTAGCTATGCGCTAGGGTCTCTGTGACACGTGACGTAGCGGGTGGTTACAGGGATGAGACCTAGAAGGCTAACTGTCCATCACATATCGTTTTAAGTGTTATCCACCAACAGATCCGTCGCGATATGGCCAAGGAGTTAAAGCGACGTAAAATAAAATAAAGTAAAAAAAAAAAAACCCAGTCAACTGCTAATGCAAGAAATCGATAGATGCAGTTATCATACGGCTACAATCATAAGGCTTTCTCTGCACGCTATAGTTTATTTCCATATATATATATATATTTCTCTCTACCTGCTGTTAAGGAGGTTATTACATAGATGTTTAAAAAGAGTTTGCTAAATGATCTAATTGCGTACTCTTATCTTTGATTCATGGGATTTCTTTGATTCATGGGAAACAAAGGATGGACATAACATTCTAAAAGTATGTAAGTTGAAATAATGCAAAATTTATCAAACAGCAGGAATTATTACGTGCAAAATATACAAAAATTAATTTAAAAAGTATTGGAAATCTTAAAAAGGTTGTATAATCTTTCTGTAGTAGATTGCTGTCCATTTCGTATAACTTTAGTTACATAAACATTTTAAAATACAGTAAGAAGGAAGAGCGACTTCATAAGCTATTCATATGGAATTCAAGTTACAGGTTTTGTTTTAATTTAAAAATCTGAATCTCTTTTGAGAAAATAAAAATAACAAAACTATTTTCTTGGAAAGGATAGTTTGGAATGGGAAGTTTTCTTGAAATATTACACTGATATTCTTACAGAATGCCTTACTAAAGTATAAAAGTGGTATACATATATGCGACTTCTCCTTTCTCCCAGTGAAACGACAAGGTTAGACGCGAACATGAACGTTTTTTTAAATGCTCTTTTGGAGTTTGAAGATTTATAAACTTGAATTTATGGTGTAATTTCCATGCCATTTTTATTGAGCGGAATGCAACACCACCGCCGCCGCCGCCACTGCCACCACAACAACTACCATCACCACCACCACCACCACCACCACCGCCAATAGTCGATAGAGAAAGTAAACACTATACCTGTCCTAAAGGATGGTCAGCACGTTGACTTCTAAAACCAAAGATCCTAATTTCGTTTTGCGACAGGGGTTGGAACTTTTTCTTTAATTAAACTCACCCAGCAGACAAAAGAGGTTGAGACGACAGTCAGCTGTTCAAAAACAGGTCTATTATGCTATCCGTGATAGCATTGGTTCTTGAGAAACGATGACCACTACTATTACGTTTCTTACTACGTATAGTAAGTAATGGAAGTATATGCATTTCGCACAAAAATTTGATACCGAGATTTCACGAGAAATACGTGCTTTGAGGTGCTCTGAATCCAAATAAAACATTTTTGGTAATATGTCCGTGTGTTTGTGTATTTGTCTGTGAACATCATAACTCCTGAAATCAGGGACAAATACCAAACTTGGTATTTGAGTTTAGTATCTTCCAAAGATGCAACACAAAAATTTTCAAGAAATGTCCCCCCGTAGAGTACCCTTTACGCGGAACATTATTCGAAATTTTTGATTTTCTCAAAAAGGCTCTAACGATTTTGATTAAAATATGATATGTTTAAAATATTTTTATGGCAAATGAAATGTATATCTTCACTTTTCTGGGATTATCCCCAAAAGTCCTCTTCCTGAATGACTTTCATATAACTGGTAAATCGTAAGAGCTAGACAAAATTTTACTACAAAAGTGTAGATCTCGTTAAAACACACTATTTATGCCATATACATTTTTTTTCGAGCAAACCATTTCGGAGATATTCCCTAAGTGGAGAATTTTGTTTTTATTTTTTTGTGTCTTGGACCTACAAAGAGAATGGAATGCGCCACATAGCAACCAGCTCTTAAAAGATTTGACTATCGCTTAAAGCCTACCATATTCCCCTTGTACCTACAAGAAAATTAGCAAAAAGTTTCTGGAAATGTTTATCTTGATTAATATGAAGTAGATGGAGAATAAGCGTTTCTAAAATAGTTTGTACAAGAGTAGAGAGAGCCATGTGAGTGCAACTTTTCAGATTTTTTAAGTGTACTAATTGAATTATTAGAATATTTAAACGAACTTCGAGCACTTTGTAAATACTCCATGTCACTACTTTTTTATAAAAGTTGCTTATTTTAACCAAATATGCATTTATTCTATCCCTCATGATTTCGAAGTTATATAAAATTTACAGAGAATGAAGAGTGCGTCACTAACTACGGACAAATCGCTGCTGTATCGCGCTTACAATATATTTGCATCAAAATCTGATTAGTATATTAGAAGATACAAAATATTACCATCTTCTACATGTAAAATTTGTTTGGGTTAAGGACAAAATCTTCGCATTATATCCTTTAAAGAAGGCAGACGTAAGTAATGAAGTTTGGTAAATGCCCATTTCTCGTTTTTTTTACATCTGCGAATGTTTTATTTCAAAATTAACATGCAGAAAAAATAAAGATCAAAAAGATATATGTGGTTTGGAAATACGTTTTTCGACGATAGCGTTCTTATTCACTTTCACGCTCTAGCTATCATGCATGTGTTTTGCACCTTTTACCACAAGCGTTAATAAAATGCATTTAAGCCTCCAACTATCGATATGATCAAAAGTATCCGGACACCTGGCTGAAACTGACGTACAAGTTTGTGGCGCCCTCCATCGGTAATGCTGGAAGTCAATACGGTGTTGGTCCACCCTTAACCTTGATGACATCGTTCACTCTCGCAGGCATACTTTCAATCAGGTGCTGGAAGGCTTCTTGGGGAATGGCAGCCCATTCTTCACGGAGTGCGGAACTGAGGAGGGGTATCGATGTAGGTCGGTGAGACCTGGCACGAAATCGGCGTTCCAAAACATCCCAAAGGTGTTCTATAGGATTCAAGTCAGGACTCGGTGCAGGCCAGTCCATTACAGGGATGTTATTGTCGTGTAACCACTCCACCACAGCCCGTGCAGTATGAACAGGTGCTCGATAGTGTTGGAAGATGCAATCGCCATTCCCGAATTGCTCAACAGTGGGAAGAAGGTGCTTAAAATATCAATGTAGGTCTGCGCTGTGATCGTGCCACGCAAAACAACGGGTGCAAGCCCTCTCCAGGAAAACACGACCGACCACACCATAACATCACCACCTCCGAATTTCACTGTTGGCACTACAAACGCTGACAGATGACGTTCACCGGGCATACGCCATACCCACACCCTGCTATCGGATCGCCACATTGTGTACCGTATTTCGTCACTTCACACAACGTTTTGCCACTGTTCAATCGTGTAATGTTGACGCTCCTTACACCAAGCAAGGCGCCGTTTGGCATTTTCCTGCGTGATGTGTGGCTTATGATCAGCCGCTCGACCATGGAATCCAAGGTTTCTCACCTCACGACTGTCATAGTACTTGGAGTGGATCCTGATGCAGTTTGAAATTCCTGTGTGATGGTCTAGATAGATTTCTGCCTATTACACTTTACAACCCTCTTCAAAAGTCGGCGGTCTCTGTCAGTCAACAGACGAGGTTGGCCTGTACGCTTTTGTGCTGTACATGACCCTTTACGTTTCCAGTTCATATCACATCAGAAACAGTGGACCTAGGGATGTTTAGGAGTGTGGAAATCTCGCGTATAGTCTTCTGACACAAGTGACACCCAATCACCTGACCACGTTCGAAGTCCGTGTGTTCCACGGAGCGTCCTATTCTGTTGTTTCACGATGTCTAATGACTACTGAGGTCGCGGATAATGATGGCAGTAGATGGCAGCACAATGCGCCTAAGATGAAAAACGTATGTTTGTGGGGGTGTCCGGATACTTTTGATCACCTAGTGTATGTGCAAAAGC
Organism: Deroplatys truncata; assembly: GCA_030765065.1. Lineage (NCBI taxonomy): Eukaryota > Metazoa > Arthropoda > Insecta > Mantodea > Mantidae > Deroplatys > Deroplatys truncata. The sequence goes on from CM060979.1 coordinate 66,819,568, forward strand.
TTTCACGGCCGTAGTTAATTGATAAAATAATATCTTACGGGGTGGAAGACCGTGATCTATAGGTAAAGTTGTTTACACCCGAAGCGTGTCGGGTGTAAACAACTTTTTGGTTGTAATCTTAAAAAGGTAACACCCTGAGCAGCTTAACAATGATATGCACATTCATATGTATATTTATTGTTATAGATATGCAAAATAATATTTGATACTTGATTCTATCTTGCTGTCTTACTTTCCTTTATTTGTTAACATTTACGTACGATTTAATTACTGCATCTTAATTACAACTATTTCGGCGCAGTCAGTCAAGTCGTCTTCAGTTGTCGACTTGGTCAAATCTGCCAGTTTGACTAATCCATCATCGATTCACAACGCGGTCGACCTGGATGTTGCTTTTGAAAAACTGATAGTGATTAATGCCTTTTTGCGTAAGTTTTCTATTATTCACCATTATCGAAAAAATCTGATGTGTTGCACTTACATGACTACTTCAATTGTTGTAGAAAACTATTTTTACAAACGCTTGTTCTCCATCTACTTCATGTTAATTGAAATATCGAGATGTTAATCTTATTGCTAATTAACTTTAAGGTGGAACAGGAAAATGGTAGGATTTAAGCGATAGTCAAACCTTTTAAGAGCTGTTTGCTATATGGAGCATTCCATTCTTTTTGCATGTCCAGGACATAAAAAAGAAAGGAATAACGAATTTACATTTGAGAGATGGTAAGTATTGGAATGTTCAAACAAATAACAAATAATATCTCGGAAATGGTTCACTCGACAAAAAGAGTGTATATGACATAAATTGTATGTTTAACGAGATCTAAATTTTTTGTAGTAACATTTTGTCTATCTCTTACGGTGTACCAGTTATGTGAAAGTCATTCTGAATGAAGTGGACTTTTGGGGAAATTCCCAGAAAATTTTTGTTAAAGTTCTACGTATAGGGTAGTCTGGGGTGGGGGAATTTTCCTTGAAAATATACGTGTTGCATCCTTGAAAAATGCTAAAGCTCAAATACCGGACATGTTTCCAAAAATGCTTCATTTGATTTTAGGGCACCTCAAAACATGTATTTCCGGTGAAATCTCGGTATCAGACTTTTGGGTGGAATGCAATATTTCCCCTACTTACTATACGTAGTAGAGAAAGTAAAAACAGTATGCAATACTTCGTCTTGTATTTTCAAACTTCTCCCTCCTACAAAGTTGCACTATACTGCTGTGTTATTTATGTTGCTATATCGGATGCATTTGATTGTGCTTGTATAACCCTAAAATTTGGGTAGCCTTTTAGTCTTTCATTATTTGTTTGATTAATTATGCACCGACTAGTTAGTTTGTTGTTTGAGTGAGCAAATATCTCCTGGCAGGGAGTGTATCGGAAAGGAGTCTGAAAAGATAACGCTGGGGAGTTCGGCTTTAAGAATTTATTTCCTAGCTCAACGTAATATACATTCTCAGCTATGCCTCGCTGAAACTGTCTGCCTATATTATTTCACGTAGTTAATATACTTGTAACTAAATATTTTCAGAGGTTGCGCTGCAAATATATAATTAGTAATTCGCGACCTTACATTTTATGTTAACTAATACGACGTATAGGCACACCGTGGAGTAATTTGAGGAACCCGAAGATCGCTTTGTAATCTCTGAGAATGTACCATATCTGTCTGGAGTTGCCTAAGCATTAAAACTAGATTCTGATTGGCTAATCTTTGGCGCGATACATAGCATCCCATTTCAATGGCCAATCAACATAAATTCTTAGGTAGAGAACCAATGCCATAGCTTTCTAACAAGTAACCCAACGCGTCTCTTTTTAGGTTCATTGTCACAACTTCGCCCCTCAGTCTGTATTGTTTAACGTATTTGGCGAAAGCTTTCCCTTGCAAAAAACAGTTTCAGCTTGAGGCAGTGTTTTTAACACTTAAATGATTTCAGTCTAATTATATAATATGTAAATTCAGTAACAACCCGCCTTGAAGCAATGTGTATGTAATAATTTGTAAAATGTATGTAACAGTCATTGCATATGCTTATATTATTGTAAACATGTTCAATAATGTTATATGAATATATTACGTAATTTAGTAATGTAGGAGCTGTGAGAATAATACGTTAAAAGTTGCTAACAATGAGGAAACCTTGAGTCAATAATGAGTAAGAAAGTTTAACAGTACTACTTGTGATTCTTGGAGCAACAATAATGTAGTGTTAGTGACAGTTTTAAAATGGCCAATCAACAACCAGAAAAAGCTTTACTTAAATGAAGATATTCTATTGGAGCCAATCAGAGACTTGAAATACAGACATTTACAAGTTTAGACGGTTGAAATCAATTCAGTTGCCTCCAAACAGTCCTCATAACCAGACGCGAGATGTGTCCTCGAGAAATTAATTACGTATTCGTGTGAGACAAAAATAGTATACTTGTTAAAAAGTGCGAGTATTAAATAAAAGAATCTCACAGCTCTCGATATCAGTGAAGTGCTATTTAATTTGTGTCAAGGATTAATAAACAGGAGTGAATTAAAACTTAAAAGCTGTGTAAGCCTACATTCTTGTCGCACCAAAACCCTGCCAAGAGAAACGTGTCTCTAACAAATACTGACGCAGCCGAGGCAAACATAAATATATAATATTTAAAGAAACAGTTAAATTACAAAGTTAATATTTTTTTAAAACTTAGGGCAAAGGCAACCTAAAAATACATTTGGGGCAAAGGCTACTGGAAACTGTTTACTATACGTGCTGTTGCAACTACTACAAGTTTGGCTTCCCAACAGTTGAAATATAATACAACTCCTATTTCAAATCGTCTCTTTATACGTAGCAGCAAACAACGTAAAGAACAGTTCTACTTCAAATTGGCGTCCATACGTGGAGCTAAATAAATAAGCAACTCAAACAAAACACATTCTTCAAGCTTTGTCATGCAAATCTCGCAATGATTCTTAAAACTAGCATACTCTTCATATGTGCATTTGTATATGACAACCAATTATATAATTTTGCAGGCCGTTTCATTTAAACCCACAATCTGGGTCTATGATTATTTCTTATTGTATTTACTTTCTCTATCACGTACATAGTAGGTAGAGAAACTATTAAATTCCACCCAAAAATTGGAAACCAAGATCTCACTGGAAATTCATGTTTTGAGGCTCCTGAATCCAAAAATATTATTTTTAGAAAAAGGTCTGTGTGTGAACAATATAACTCAAAAAAAAGTCGGATACACACCGAACTTGTTATTTAGGTCCAGTACCTTCCAAAGATGGGCAAGAAGATTTTCAATACTATCCCCCACATGAAACTACCCTTTACATGGAAATTTTTCCGAATTTTTTTATTTTATAAAAATAGCTCTAACGATTTTGATTAAAATACCATATGTGAAAGATACTTATATGACAAATGAAATGTAAATCTTAGTTTTCGGGGAATAACCTATGAAATCCTATTGATTCGGAAGGAATTTTGTATAAGCTTGTATAACTGGTAAATATTAATCGATAGACCTAAACGTGCTATATAAATGTAGATCCCTTTTAAAACACACAATTTATTTAAAATAAGTCTCTTGTGTCATAAGCCGTTTTTGAGATATCCGTTATGAAGGTTTCGATTTTGTATGGAGTTTTAAGGCCAGGACATAGCGCCCTGTTCTTAAACATTTGACTGTTGCTGTTCCCTTTGTATCTATAACGAAGTATGTAGTTTTTGCATTAAAATTCCGGATTCTGGATTAAAATTTAGTAGATGAAAAATAAGCGTGAGTGTGCGAATGTATAACATTAGATTTTTAGAAAAAGGTCCGTGTGTTTGTGCGTCTGTGAACAGTATAACTTGAGGCAGTATTTTTAACACTTAAATGATTTCGGTCAAATTATATAATATATAAATTCAATAACAGCCCGACTTAAAGCAATATGTATATGTAACAATTTGTAAAATGTGTGTAACAGTCATTGCATATGCTTATATGGTTGTAAACATGTTCAATAATGTTATGTGAATGCATTACGTAATTTAATAATGTAGGAGCTGTGAGAAAAATAGGTTTAAAGTTGCTAACAATGAGGTAACCTTGAGGCAATAATGAGTAAGGAAGTTTAAATGCTACTAGTCATTATTAGAGCAGCTATAATGTTTGAGACAGTTATAAAATAGCCAATCAACAACCAGAAAAAGCTTTAGTTAAATGAAGGTATTCTATTGGAGTAGGATTAGCCACTCAGAGGCTGGAAATACAGAAATCTACAAATTTAGGCGGTAGAAAATAGTTCCATTGCCTTCAAACAATGCTCATAGCCAGACGCGTTGCTTCTAGACAGTGTTCATAACCAGACGCGAGATGTGTCCTCGAGAAATTAATTATGAATTCTTGCGAGACGAAAATAGTATACGTGTTAAAAAGTGCAAGTATTAAATAAAGAACCTCACAGCTCTCAATATCAGTGAAGTACTATTTAGTTTGTGTCAAGGATTAATAAAAAGGAGTGAATTAAAACTTAAAATCTGTGTAGGCCTACATTCTTATTGCATCAGGCCCTGCCAAGATATCCAGGTCTCTAAAATAAATACTGACGCAGCCGAGGCAAACATAAATATTAAATATTTAAAGAAACAATGAAAATACATTTGGGGTGAAGGCTACCGGAAAAAAACTGTTTACAATACGTGCGGTTGCAACTACTACAAATTCGGCTCCCCAACAGTTGAAATATAATAAACTCCTTCAATACGAACTACTTCAAATTGACGCCCAAAACGCGATGCAAATAGCGTAACAAACCACCTACTTCAAATTGGCGTCCATACGTAGAGCTAATTTAAACAACTACTTCAAACTCAAAAACGAAAAGTCGGATAAACACCAAACTTGATATATAGGTTCAGTACCTTCCATAGATGCGTCACGAAGATTTTAAAGGAAATCCTCTTACCCAAAATACCCTTTACAAAGAACATTTTTTTTAAAAATGGCTCCAAAGATTTTGATTAAAATATAATAAAGGTGTTTACATGACAAATAAAACGTATATTTGAATTTTCTGGGAATAACCTTTGAAGTCCTCTTCAATCGAAAGGAGTTTTGTTAAAACTGGTATAAGTGGTAAACGTTAAGCGATAGACAAAAATGTGGAACTCTTTAATACATACAATTTATTTCACTAATTAGCCATTCTTTTCGAGTGCTGTTGATTTTCAGTTGTTTCTCGCGGTTATGGGAAGAGTATGGAATTTTAAGACCACACATAGCGCACACTTCTTAAAACATTTGACTATCGCTACTCCCTGTGTATCTATAACGAAATGTGTAAGCAGCTGTTTCTGGAAAGGTTTATCTCAATTAAAATGAAGTAGATAGTAAAATAAGCTTTCGTAAGAATAATTTGTGTACCCCTAATAAGCTATAGAGGGTAGAGAAGGTCGTGTAAATGCAACACAGCAGATTTTTATATGTTATAATGCGTGATTTGTTTTATTGGTGGTGTTATCTACAGCTTCATTGCTTTCCCGAGTTTTAAACATACACGAAAATAGGTATTATTTGCTAATGATGCTGCTAGTGTTGATTATTATTTCTTTCTGCCCTGCGGAAACAACTCTCGCCATATACAAATGGCATGTACTTGTCAAACGCAGATACAGGCTTTGTTCATATTGCTTATCAAACAAACCGAACTGTTGGTATTGGGCTTTAAAGCCAGAGGAGGTTGTCATTAATTATCCTAGTTGCTTCATGTTGTGGCTGTAAGTACATCACAATGTGCCGGAAGCGTTAGTGCTGTTAGCCACTCATTGGCGCGCATTATTTATGTTTTCCTTGCATTGGATTTGCATATGCCTCTATGGTTCGTTTGAACGGCGTTTTCTGTCAACCGCGACGTCAGCTTCCGTACCCGTGGTGTGAATAGCGTTAGAATATGGAAATGGCGTGCAGTACGTTTCACCAAACTCGAGTCCATTCAGGAACAAATCACAGGTCAAAGAGCACAAAACCAAAGTTTTCAGTACAGCCAGTTTATTAATGAGGCATTTACGGTTTCACAACGAAGCTTTTCGTTTGAGGGTACATATATGGCTTTCATGTCAAAACTTTGTAGTCTAAATAACCATGTATTTAAAGTTAGTTTAATTTAAACAAAAACATATCGAGGTAAATACGAGAAGTGGAAGTCCAAAGCCATACTGTTGGCTTTCTTGGTTTCACTCCATCTGCCCTATTCATCCTACTTGGAAATATTAAATAACTCCTATATTACAATCAAACATGATGGTTACTGCTTCAATAATTTCGCTGATTTGGGCTCATATTTGTGGTTTTCTATCGTCACCTGCTAACTTCCTACCATTTTAATTTTGACAACAGAAAATAAACACATTTTATTTTGTTTTTTTATTACTTTCTCTATCACGTACATAGTAGATAGACAAGGTATTGCGTTTCTTGTTTTGTTTATTGTAGAGTCAACTGAAAAATTCAACGCCACAGCCGGGATTTGAACATGGTTCTCCCGCTTTCCGTGCGGTTGCTCTAACCATTGAGCTACTGTGACAACATGCAGGTGGGACATTGAATTCCCCAATTGATTCAAATTGTTTCCCAGACATACCTACCAAGGCATCTCCATCGAGCGGCGACCTGCTTATTGCAAGTACTTCAGTGCTAGGTACATAATTTATTCAGGGGTTTTAATTTTTTTATTGTTATTGTATAAATTAATTATACTTTTAATAGGCCTTAGCCTGGCCTAGGCAAGTTCTTTTCAGTTGACTCTACAATAAAAAGACTTCCTAGGCCAGGCTAAGACCTATCAAAGGTATAATTAATTTATACAATAACAAAATTAAAAAGTATTGCGTTTCACTCAAACATTTTACATCGAGATTTCACCAGAAATACAAGGTGGACCATTTATGTTGAGACTGTACAATATCTCCAAAACTAAGCGTTGTAGAAAGAATTTTTTTGAATAAAAGTTGCTTTTTATTATGGAGGAAAGTAAATGCCATTAGTCGTGTTTTATTTGGAGGAGTTGTCATGGTGATTTTAGGGTCAATTTAATTTTTTTAAATGGGAACCTACCTTTTTAAATTGCTTTCTCGCTCCTCATAAAAAGCTAAACAACATTTGTATAACGCACTTTGTAATTGTTCTTACACCAACATAAATAAAAAAGAAAATTCTGAATGGCTGTGTACGAAGAGCGCAATGAATGGATGGGCCATCCATGAATGGTCGTTTGAGTGTCATTCAGAATTTTCGTTGTTATTTACGTTGGTCCTTAGCGTCCCATTCTATACTGGACGTGAAAGACTGGTAATTTTTCTCAGAGGCCTCTTTGTCAGGCTTGAGTTCTTTTACGTGCCGTAAATCTAGGCACGGACCACCGGCTTTACTTCCGTTCCGAAGCAATTACTATCAGTATAGTACGGTTTTGATTGGCCAACTGACTAGCATTCTCTGCCTGTCATTGGCTAATGGCATATGGAGTGCGATTATAGTGCTAGTTTGGTACGTTACATATGATGTTAAATAAGACATTTTATGCTTTTGCTTAAACATTTACACAAGACTTATTACTTTCTCTACTACGTATAGTAAGTAGGGGAAGTATTGCATTCCACCCAAAAATTCGATACCGAGATTTCACCGGAAATACATGTTTTGAGACCTCCTGAATCCAAAAAAAGCATTTTTGGAAACATGTCCGTGTGTGTGTCTGTGTGTGTGCCTGTGTGTGTGTGTGTCTGTGAACAGCATAATTCAAAAACGAACAGTCGGATAAGCACCAAACTTGGTATTTAGGTTCAGTATCTTCCAGAGATGCGACACGAAGGTTTTCAAGAAAATCCCCCCACCCCAGACTACCCTTTACATGGAACATTTTTCGAAAATTTTAATTTTCTCAAAAATGGCTCTAACGACTTTGATGAAAATATCATATGTTTAAGATAATGTCATGAGAAATGAAATGTATATCTCGAATTTTCTGGGAATGTCTCCAAAATTATTCTCCATTGTGAACGACTTTTGCATAACTGGTAAACCATAAGAGATAGACAAAATGTTACTACACAAAAAAGTATATCGGGTTAAAATACACAACTTATGTCATATACATTTCTTTTGTTGAGTGAACCGTTTTGGAGATATTGCTTGTTATTTCCTTAAATTTTCCAATACGTATACTTTTTCTCAAATTCGTTGTTCATTTTTTTTATGTCCTGGACATGCAAAGTGAATGGAATGCGCCACATAGCAACCAGCGTTAAAATATTTGACTATCGCTTAAAAGCTACCATATTCCCCTTGCATCTACATGAATATTACCAATAAGATTGACATCTCGATATCTTGATTAACATGAAGCATATGGAGAATAAGCGTTTATAAAATTAGATTGTACAAGAGTAGAGAAAGTCATGTGAGTGTAACACATCAGATTTTTTTAATATCAGAACTAAGCATGTTAACGGACATTAGTCTCATAATTTTTATCTTGGTGTTTTTAAGAAAGTATTGATATTTCATTCATTTAGATTAAAAAGTACACCGAGTAGAAGGTTTTGAAAATAAGAACGTGTCGACAAATGAAAATTCAGAAAAAAACAGTTAAACAACTGTTTAAAATGCATTTAGTACATATACAGACCGTTCTGTCTTTTTCGGTTTCTCTGCAGCAAATTCAGTATTCGAAGATTCTTTAGGCCTCTGTTGAATGGTTTCCTGACCTTAATGTAGGCAAACTTTATTACATTTATTCTTACTACGAATACTACGCACTACACTTTTGTACGAAGCTAGGCTTATTGGAAGATTTAAATCGTTATATCATAGTCATTCAAATGTAGTACATCTATAAAATCTACATACATCTAAAGTAGGTAGTGTTTTCTAGCACTAAAATTCAATTTATGAATTATGGCAACTTTTGGATTCTTTACGGATGGGTAACCTTAAAATGCAATTCTGGTTGGATATTAGCCAAGTTTATCGGTCTAAATAGTAGATATTATTAATGTTCATCTCAGAAAATTGTCTTTTTGCACTAAAAAGGTCAAAGTTGCTATACGAGGGGTGCTCAGAAAGTAAGGTTATAAGGCAGATATTCATGGAGTTTTGTCCTTTATAAAGAAATTAGTAATTTCTCTGTACTGTGCAGAGTTTCAGCCACCCGCCACCTACTGCGCTAGTTGTAAGTGAACACCAATGGCGACTCATTTGGAAAACTGGTCTCACGAAGACATTCGCTCCGTTATTCGAAACATGTAACCGCAGCTGAAATTCACTGGAAGCCGGTAGAGTTTTACGGAGAGACCGCAATGTCTCGTCAGCATGTTGCAGAATGGTGTCGAAAGTTTGCGGCCGATAGAGAAAACGTCACCGACGAGGATCGCAGTGCCAGACCCAGCACGGCATCAACAGATTTGAACACTCGCGTGTAAGAGCTAATTTAGGACATCGGGAGGATCATGTTACGGTATATGACGGTAGAATTGGGAATGTTCGTTACATTGTTCACGATATTCTGCAGTACCGGAAAGTTTGTTCCACGAAATCCGTCCAACCAACACAAGGAGAAGCGCATGGGAGTAAGTCTACAACTTTTGCAACAGTTCTCCACTGAAGGGAACAGTTTTCTTCACCACACTGTCACGGTGACAAAACATGGATCCACCACTCCCAGCAGTAAGCGGTCGTCAATGGTATTTCCACTTCAAAGACAAAGAAGTCTGCGGGGAAGGTGATCGCTACAGTATTTTGGAACAGCGCGGGTGTCGCACTCGAATAGTTTTTGGAGGGCACACAGTGATTGCTGACCGATACTACGAGACATTGACACGACTGCGCAAAGCAAACGGGAGAAAACGGCCAGGACTTCTCACGAGGGCGTCGTCTCCTTCATGACAACGCGCGACCTCAGACAGCCCAGAAGACCACCACCCTCCCTATAGCCTGGACTTCGCTCTAAGCGACTTTCACCTTTTTCCTACTTGAAAGTGCACCTAGGAGGCCGACGAGGAGGTGAAGCGTGCAATGACAGGATTTTAAAAGGACGGGAATATTCAAACTCATCCCACAAAATGACAAGTGCCTAAACCGATATGCAGACTATGTCGAAAAGTAACCTATTGTATGCACTATCAGTTGGCTATATTGTATGAAATAAAATGTACACGTTTCACCAGGCTTTGTAACCTTAGTTTCTGATCACCTCATACTTTTCATACGAAGTTTGATTATCGCTATTTATCCATTTATTTTATTTGTAGAACACATCGGTCATCGCTCTTGTTACAGAGGTAAAATAGTGTTACAGTAAGTGTGACGAGATTCTTTCAGAAGGATGAAATCAAATTACTGACGTACTTAAGTAGAGCACTTCCGGGGTATACCGGAGTGCTTGAAATTCCCTCCTTCCCACTACTTCTACTCTTAAACTCGTGTAGCTGTCCACGAGAGTAGTTAAAAGCATCGGATTTCTTGCACTAGTTCTAGCATGCTTGTTAGAACCAGTAGCATCGTGTTACATATGCTAGAGGGCGAGTTACTACTGCGTACGTGAATGCCTGTGGTCAACTCCCTGTGCAATATGAGCGAGCATATGGTGCAGCATTAAATAAACGCTAGCATAGGTTTAAATGTCAGCTCTCTAGATATGTACATTACTTATACAAAACCCCGGAAATTCCCAAACAGAAATAGGTTATTCCCTCGAATAAATGCAATGATATGATCAGTAAAGTATTTATAGATGATGAGGTTGTAGTAGGAAAGACAGACGAAGACATTCAGGATATGATAGTTAAAGAATAGAATATACTACTTTTCTTAAGAAGACTAGGTATTAAATTTAAGGGGTCTAAAGCTTTTTGAATAACAATACAAATGTAGAATAAGCGAGTCATTTTAAATACGTGGAGCATATTACATACCACAAAAGTCAAGACGTAAACGCGGAGGAGCCCAAAAATATATACATATTTCGAAATATCTGTTAAAAGCTTTTTAACAGATATATTAAGGCATCAAAGATGAACTTTAAGTAATGTTTTACTCCTGAAATCGTGCAAGATGTTATAAATGTTCATCGTTAAGAGAACGTAAATGCCTAGTTTTGTATTCAACCGATTTTTTATTTTTGAGTTATGTTCACACACACATACACAGACACACACATAGACCTTTTTCTAGAAATTCTTTTCTTGGGTTCAGGGGCCTCAAAACATATATTTCCGGTGAAATCTCTACATCGAATATTTATGGGTGGAATTTAATACTTCCCCCACTTAAGAAGAAAGTAAGAAAGGAAACTAACAGGATAGAGAATGCTTGGAGGACCTACAAAGCTATTGTTGGAACAGGATCTTGAAGATATCGAACGTGTCAACAGATTCACATCATGATGTTGATAATTGACACTTTCATATTTGAGAACATTTCACTTAGACATTCTTCTCCTTACATTTCCCAAGGTAAAATGTTTTAGGGACAGATATGGTGATAGAAGTGGCAAAATTAGAGAGGTAATTCGTCATTAACACAGTACATTCTATTATATGGAGTGTGAACATCGGAAATGCTCTAATACCTTTTCCTTCCGTAAATATTTGCAAAACGAATTGAACATTTCAGAAGCGTAACAGTCAGAGAACTGCGTTCCACAAATACTATTGGACCAGCCGTTCTATTTGCACTTCTAATAACCATTTATTTGCTGTCGCTAATTTGTTAACTTAATGCCCATGTCGAATGCAAACAAAGCCTTTACATGAAAAGAGAAGAAGCGACCTTCGGGGAACAATTTGCTTTCACATTGGCCGCATGGAGGCTAAGTATGGCCGTATTGTCGAAGGGTAATATTACAACCTAAACCTTATATTTCCATGCTACACTCCCGTTTTCTTATTGCCTTTTAGTAACAGCAAGAACTTTAACCTTCGTCTCCATGTCACCGATGGAAGCTCTCATGTATATAAATGTCATAGCTGTTCTTCAGTTAACCTTACATCTATATAATTCTTCACCTCTTCTTCTAGAAGGCCGAATTATACTGAATTGGTTTAGCCTTTCCTTGCGTTTTCACCTTACAGAAGGAAAAACACTATGAAGATCTAGAGCAATGGGCCATCTTTAATGCACGACAGTGTATGTATGTGTGCATAAGCAGGGTAATCTCAAAAAACAAACGATTTTAATAATTCTTTCATAATTGAAAAACTCTATTCTTTCTGATGGATATCGGGTATAAAACACTTTCTAGTTTCAATTCATAGATTATCAAAAGGCTGAAAAGGATTTACAAAGCCTTCGTTGAGAATGGCACGAAGTAAAATATAGTTGCTGTACTCCACAGAGAGTGCATGTACAGGATGTTTGGAAAGTCAATCCTATTTGGAACATAAAATACTTATGGCAAGGACTAAAAAAATTATCATAATTTTATTTTCATTCAATAATTATTAGGGTGTACCATTTGGGTTAGTAAGTTACATTTTGACGTATGCACCCGCACTGTCTTCACATTTCTGGAATATTTTTGGAACAGCGTTCCGGATTTTCTTGATACCTCAATGGCACATTCGCAAAAACTTCACAAATTTTTTGTTCATGACTGTCCACTTTCCTAGCAGCTTCTCTTATTGAGTTTGTAGGAGTTTGTTGAAACATCTTATGAACAACATTTACATTTGAGGCAGTATTTTAATACCTAAATAATTTCAATTGTACTTTACAATAAGTAAATTCAATAACAGCCCGCCTTGAAACAATATGTATGTAATAATTATTTAAATTGTATGTAACAGTCATTGCAAACGCTTATTTTTATTGTAAACATGTTTTATTAATGTTATGTGAATACATTATGTACTTTAATAATGCAAGAACTATGAGAATAATAAGTTTTGAGTTGCTATCAATGAGGTAATAATGAGGTAACCTTGTAGCAATAATGAGTTTCAAAATTACTAGTCATGATTAAATCAAAGATAAGGTAAATTGAGTAACAGTTTAAAATTAGTCAATCAATAGCAAGGAAAAAGTTTAAGTAAAATGCAGATATTCTATTGGACTAGAATTAGCCAATCAGAGACTTGAAATACCGAAGCTTACAGATTTAACCGTATAAAGTTGCTCAGTTGCTGGCAACCCTTGGTAGTGAACAGATGGAAGATGTGTTCTCTACGTGTAGATCGTAAAATATGTATACGCACTAAGTGAAAGCATTGAAGATTCTCACAGTTCTTAAAGAGTGTAGTTCTTTATAAAAATGTGCAAGAATTAATAAAAGAAGCGAATTTTAAGAAGTTAAATTCTGTGATGTCTACATTCTTGTTACACCGAATCCTGAATAAGAGAAACATGTTTCTAAAGTAAGACTGACGCAGCCGAGGCAAATTCAAACATAAATAATCTATAGGAGCAGTTTTAATAACAAAGTTAAGTATTAGAGTGTAAAACTTGGAGTGTAACAACAAAATTACATCGTGAAAATCAGCTTCTTGTACATAGCAGCATATTGCGTAATAACAGTAACTATTACGTAATCAACAAATTCAACCCGACGCCCAAAGCATATTTCAGGAACCCCTTAAATACAACTAAATAAATATTACGTAAAATACAATTACGTAAGCATACATGATCTTCAAGTTTTAAACATTACGTTAACAAACTACTATCTTAAAGTTAAACATATTTACGTGAAACAACTACTTCAAGTTGGCTCCCATACGTGGGGCAGTTAAAATTACGTAACTAAACAAAACAAAAGCAGCACAACATAACCTTCATCAAGTTAATAAAAATACTTACGTAATTTATTACGAGAAGAAAACACTTTACATTGTCTTGTGATTTGGATGTCAAGGGTCTTCCAGATCAACGTGCAGATAGATAATATCGTGCACTACATAATCTAATCTAACAATAGGTATTGACTTTCAAACCATCCTGCAGATACAAAGCTGGTGGATTGCTGTACTCCGAAGAGAATGCGTATAAGAACAAACTCCAGTTACATTTTATTCCAAACAATTTACATAGATGGCTATGATGTAATACCTAATACAGAGTTTAGAAAGCGACCTTCATCTTGAGTATTTCTATAACTGCCATTTATGTAACACTGCAGATGTGTGTGTAATAAAAGTGTCAAAACCTCTCAATAACCTTTATTTTAATTCTATAGATCTATGCACCGAAGTTTCTGGATGCCACAACCTTCTAATAACCCTCATGTAACAACGTTTTTCTTTACTTCCTTTGCACTTATTTTGTAATCCAGATCGATTTTGTAATCCAGCTGGACATGCAAAACATTTTATTGTTAAACAGAGAAACTTGCTAACCTTAGAAGTCAGTGAACCAATATTTTATATTAACAACTGAGAAGATAACTTTTCTCGATGGTCGCTGATTTGTCTTTTCCAAAGGCGTTATCTTGGTCACCTGGGAGTGGGGAATCTTGATATTTACTAGATTAAACGTTACCTATGTTAAAGGTTTCTGCATTATGTGAAAACTATTTTTATAGCTTTATGCCATTAAATAACTATAAGACGAAAGTGACGGTAGAAAGTCATAAAATGTCACTTACGTCATTATCTAAACAATTAATCGACCATTCCGACCAATGATTGTTCCACCGCCAAAGGTGCAGCATTTCAAGAACATGGAAGACTTGGAGGAAGTAAGGAAGTCAGAGGTCCCGCTGATGTTTCCAATCTTTTGCATGAATATCCATAAAAAAATCTGATGTGTTACATTCACATGACTTTCTCTACTCTTGTACAAACTATTTTTTACAAACGCTTATTCTCCATATGCTTCATGTTAATCGAAATGTTAATCTTATTGCTAATTTTCTTGTAGATGCAAGGGGAAATAGTAGGCTTTAAGCTATATACAAATATTTTAAGAGGTGGTTGCTATGTTGATTATTCCATTCTCTTTGCATTACCAGGACAAAAAAAAAAAAACCAATAACGAATTCTCATTTGAGAAAAAGTATACGTATTAAAAATTTAAGGGAATAACAAGCAATATCTGGAAAATAGTTCACTCAGCAAAAAAGTGTATAACATAAATAGTGTATTTTAACGCGATCTACATTTTTTGTGTAGTAAAACTTTGTCTATCTCTTAAGGTTTACCAGTTATGCAAAAGTCGTTCACAATGAAGAATACTTTTGGAGACACTCCCAGAAAATTCGAGATATAAATTTCATTTGTCATGAAAATATCTTAAACATATGATATTTTAATCAAAGTCGTTAGAGCCATTGTTGAGAACATTAAAATTTTTTGAAAACTGTTCCATGTAAAGGGTAATCTGGGGTGGGGAGATTTTCTTGAAAACCTTCGTGTCACATCTCTGGAAGATACTGCTGAACCCAAATACCAAGTTTAGTATTTATCCGACTGTTCGTTTCTGAGTTATATTTTTCACAGACACACGCACAGACACACAGATACACATACGGACATGTTTCCAAAAATCCTATTTTTGAATTCAGTGGGTCTCAAAACATGTATTTCCGGTGAAATATCGGTATCGAATTTTTGGGTGGAATGCAATACTTCCCCTGCTTACTATACGTAGTAGAGAAAGTAAAAATAAATAAGGAATTCCCATTTGAGAAAAAGTATTGAAAAATTTAAGGGAATAACAAGCAATATCTCGAAAATGTTTCACTCAACAAAAAAAAAAAAATGTATATGACATAAATTGTGTATTTTAACGCAATCTACATTTTTTGTGTAGTAAAATTTTATCTATCTCTTATGGTTTACTAGGTATGCAAAACTCATTCACAATGAAGGATACTTTTGGGGATATTCCCAGAAAATTCGAGATATGCATTTCGTTTTTCATGAAAATATCTTAAACATATGATATTTTAATCAAAATAGTTAGAGCCATTCTTGAGAAAATTAAAATTTTCGATAAATGTTCCATGTAAAGGGTAATCTGGGGTGGGGGATTTTCTTGAAAACCTTCGTGTCCTATCTCTGGAAGATACTGAACCTAAATACTAAGTTTGGTGTTTATCCGACTGTTCGTTTCTGAGTTATGCTGTTCACAGGCGCGTACACACACACACACACACACACACACAGACACACGAACATGTTTCCAAAAATGCTTTTTTTTTATTCAGGGGGTCTCAAAACATATATTTCCGGTGAAATCTCGGTATCAAATTTTTGGGTGGAATACAATACTTCCCCTACTTACTATACCTAGTAGAGAAAGTAATAATCAGGACATTGTACAATAGTTTCATAAAGAACGGAGGGAGGTTGAAGTTGGCTGTGTTCTAGACTCGTAGTCCTGAAGTCAGAATTCCTCAACCTGTGACTGAGCTGTTCTCCTCGCGTAGATTTTCTCCTCTGGCTGGCTAGCGCTGAGCAGTATTGACTCTGTATGTCTATAGAGAGGGGTAATTCATGTACCTTTTGCGATCATGAAAATATCAACCGTAACAAATGTTAACTTATTGTTCAGTTATTGCTACACATTCTGGAACGCACACCATTATTAATTATTCGAGGCAAACAACTCGATCGTCACAATTTATAATATTATGAATTTAACTGCGGTTAACATAGTGATAATTTCTAATACTGAGAAATTTCTAGGTTGTCTAACACTTTCGTAGAGCGATATTTCCCAGAATGCATAACTGCGACTTTACTCTCACGAGCGCAGATTTCAGAGAAGTGAGGTTACTTGCGATATGTAATTTTCGCCAGTCCGATTTCATCCCCACTCCCCATGTGTCATTGATTACTTTGTTCGCTTTTTAATAATGTGACATTTTTACTGTTTTTACAGTCGCTAGTTCATATTCTTTACTTTGAATGTATTGGCTACGATTTTGGGCTTTTTCGTCAACTTCCTAGCTTTCTCTTTCCTATGACACTAGTTAAAATTAGTTGAATCTAAGCTGCATCACATACTAGTTTTATGAATATAATCTCCTTATTTGTCGTAAGCGACACGCACTTCCAATTTGAAAGGAATCGCAAAATTCCGAGCCCTTTTGTCCATAGACCTTGGGTCTCGCTTGCTCGCCTTTGTGTTTCAATGCCACCTGTCCTAAGGAGAGTAACAGGTGGCTGACATGGTTCCTGTCTCCATCACAAGTTCCGTATTATATTATGCACAAGGTTTTCCCTATACAGGTTACAATATTAAACACAACATTTTGTATCATCATTAGTGATATTACGTAGTTTCAATTACTTCGTAACATTCCATCGTTATATTATAATAATATTACTTTATATATAGTTAATTTATTTTAAACAATTACCGGGACGTGTTGGACGGTATCAAGGTAAATGTGAGGCAGTATTTTTAACACTTAAATGATTTCAGTCTAATTATATAATATATAAATATAATAACAGCCCGCCTTAAAGCAATATGTGTATGTAATAATATATAAAAAGTGTATATTACAGTCATCGTATATGTTTCTATTACTGTATACATGTGTAATAATGTTATGTGAATGTATTACGTAATTTAATAATGTAGGAGCTGGAAGAATAATAGGCTAAAAGTTGCTAACAATGAGGTAACCTTGAGGCAATAATAAGTAAGAAAATTTAATAATGCTACTAGTCATTATTGGAGCAACAATAACGTAAATTTTGAGACAGTTTATAAATAGCCAATCAACAACCAGAAAAAGCTTAAGTTAAATGAAGTTATTCTATTGGAGTAGGATTAGCCAATCAGAAACTGAAATATAGCTAAATTTACAAATTCAGAAGTCAGTTGGATGTAGACAGTGTTTTTAACCAGACGCGAGATGCGTCCTTGAAAAATGTAATACGTATTTTGTGTGGGACAAAAATAGTTTACGTGTTAAAAAGGGCAAGTAATTAATAAAAACATCTCACAGCTCTCCCTCTATAACAGTGAAGTGTTATTTAAATAGTGTTAAGCATTAATAAAAGGAGTGAAGTAAAATTATAATCTGTGTAAGCCTACATTCTTAGCCACACTACTCCCTACAAAGAAATGCATGTCTCTAACAATAACACTGACGCAGTCGAGGCAAATATAAATATATATAATATTTAAAGAAACATAAAAAAGTACAAAGTTTATATTTTTTAAACATTTGGGGCAAAGGCCACCGGAAAGTACATTTGGGGCGAAGGCTGCCGAAAACTAATTACCATCCGTTCGGTTGCAACTACTTCAAGTTCGGCTCCCCAACAGTCAAAATATAATACATGTTCTTCAAACTGACTTTCCATACGTAGCAGCAACAAAACTTCTTCAAATTGGCTTCCAAAGCGTGGGGCAAATAACAATACAACGAACCAACTTCTTCAAATGAAATTAATTAATTTGTCATTAGAGTTTAAAAATTCTAACCATATAGCGTCTGGTAAGTCAACTGGTATAGAATAAGAATTATAAATGCAATAATTGGAGCCTGTATTTTATAACGACCGGTTAGATTACTGATGAAGTATATTTTGCTTCTAAAAATCTGAGTTTTATTTAATGAAAAGTTTTAAGAATTTGTGGATTACAAAATAGTATCGCTTTAATACGAGAGAAGGAAAGGGATTTTTTGCAACATACTCGTATTTTCGGCAAAAATTAAAAACGGAAACAATAAAGTTTCTTAGCTGGCAGAAGGTTAATGATTCACGGAACAGACATTTAATAAGCTTGTTTATTCCTTACTTAGTCAGCTTTACCCTCCTCGTATGTAGAACTTACAACCTTGCCTAAGGCTAAAGGAGCAGACGAACATTGAATCAGAGAATGAAGAACCCGAAACGGGCAATCGGCTCTTAGCCAGGTATGAGAGTGAGGGAAGAAGATTATATGAAATGAAGACAAAATGGATTAAAGAAAAGGTGACGGAGTAATTCGTGAAATGAACGTTGGAGAACCCGGAGTACCCGGGGAAAACCCGCAAAGACGCCGCTTGTCCACCATAAATCCCACATGGTGCTCTCAGGGATCGAACGCAGTCCGTCCTGATGAGAGGCGAGCGGTCTAACCACTTAGCCACGGTGCCGCCATGTTTATTCCTATAAATTAAATCTACCTGTGTAAGATTATTAGAAATTTACATTATACTAAAGCAGCATTGGTGTTTAATTACACTTCATTTAAAACAATTACACTTGGAATGAAGATGCATACATTCAAGCTCTTGCAATATAGCCCGATGCCACCATTATTAAATTCTTCTAATTTAACTACCCCATCCTCTATAGGCTTGATAACATCACGTGTTTTAGAGGCAAATAGATGTATTAAAGCAATCCTCGGTGAATACCTCGAAATAAAGATTTCCACCCAATAGGTTCAAAAGTTTGCTTACGTTGAAATGCTTATGGGGATTTTGGTTGCTGGTCTCTTTCAACTAAGCGAGCGAGTAACGCTAACATGTGAGGCACCCATTCGGGAGATCTTGGGGTCGATTCTCTCTATCGCCCACTCTAACCTTGGTTTTTCATGGTCGATAGACGAATACAGGGATGGTTTTTCATCTCCCATTATTTTATTTCATTTTCATTTCGTTTCCTTCTCATTTTTCAAGTTGCTTCTAGGTTTCGTGGCGTGAGGTGGTGCCGGATAAATCGCGCGAATGCTTGCTCCAAGGAAAGAACACTCCCGTAGACACTAGAGGGCTGCTTTGAAGGGTTGTTCATGGCCCTCTTTGGGCAGCTCTAATACTGGAACGAATATTTGAGTCAGGAACTGTTAGCGTCTTTGTGGCCTACCTGTCTGCGGCCTCCTATGGTTCCATCACTTAATTCTTTCCTCCTGGAGGTGGAAGCCGCAATAGATCTCAGTTAGATCACAGAGCGCGAAGTGTTCCCCTCCAATGTACACCTTATATCCCTCTTTCAAGTACTGTTCGTATAATGCTACCTAGATAAACTAGATGTCATGTTTTCATATAAGTGCTTGCTCACAGGTTGTAAACGTAAGTTAAAGGCGAAAGGAAGCAATTTGTGAACATCTGTTGTACTTCGATGCCATCGAATTGGCACAGGGAGGAAATTTTACCGATAATTACACGCGAGCGCCTTTCAACCAATTCAGGGTCTCACTGATACCTTATTTATAAATCAGAAACGAACTGAAACGATAGTTCTAAAGCTGGTGCTGAAAAACTAACAATTTATAGCTGTTTTTCCCAGATTTCACCGGAAATATATGTTTTGAGGCCCCCTGAATCCAAAAAATGGAAACATGTCTGTGTGTGTGCCTGTGAACAGCATAACTCAGAAACGAACAGTCGGATAAACACCAAACTTGGTATTTAGGTTCAGTATCTTCCAGAGATGCGACACGAAGGTTTTAAAGAAAATACCCCCATCCCAGATTACCCTTTACATGGAACATTTTTCGAAAATTTTAATTCTATCAAAAATGGCTCTAACGATTTTGATTAAAATATATGTTAAAGATATTTTCATGACAAATAAAAAGTATATCTTGAATTTTGTGGGAATGTCTCCAAAAGTATTCTTCATTGTGAACGACTTTTGCATAACTGGTAAACCATAAGAGATAGACAAAATTTTACTACACAAAAATGAAGATCGCGTTAAAATACACAATTTATGTCATATACATTCTTTTTGTTGAGTGAACCATTTTCGAGATATTGCTTGTTATTCCCTTAAATTTTCCAATTCTTATACATTTTCTGAAATGGGAATTCATTATTCGTTTATTTTTTTGTGCTGGTAATGCAAAGAGAATGGAATATTCCACATAGCAACCAGCTCTTAAAAGATTTGACTATAGCTTAAAGCCCCAATTCCCCTTGCATCTACAAGAAAATTAGCAATAAGGTTAACATCTCGATTAACATGAAGCATATGGAGAATAAGCGTTTGTAAAAATAGTTTGTACAAGAGTAGAGAAAGTCATGTGAGTGTAACATCAGATTTTTTTCTCCTACTTCACTTTTCTTTTATTCCTATACTCTCTTCTTCGATTCGACTAGGTATCTAGGAAGCTATTCTCTTGCATTTTATAATTATAAACAAATGAAGTTTCTGGTTGTAAGGACGTCATAATAAATTAATTTATTTTAATAGGACGTTCTGTTTGTAACAAAGGGAATGGAATTAGTGTATGTTGTGGCAGTAATTTGTATCACAATAATGTAAATGCCAGAGTGATTGTAGTGTAAATAAGCATTATTGTATGACAATGATTTGAGATTTTTGTTAATTATATGCGTTGTTAGGAAATAACTTTATACGGCCTCACTGAAACTGACAATAAGAGCGGATAACAATGAGCGAGGGGGTGAGTTGAATATTAATTAGAAGAGACAAACAAATGACGTCAGATTGGCGCGCTTTTCTTAGAAATAGCGGGAATATTTTCCCTACAGCATTTGTTTTCGTAATTTTTGATTGGATATAAAAATAGACGCTAATGTTGGCGCGTTTTATTAACCAATGACAGCTCGGTTATAATCTTTAGGCATATCGGGGTGTGGGAGTATAAAAAGCTAAAGTCAGAGGCAGATTTCGTCAGTCCAACAGAAGCATTCGCGTGTAATACGTCGATCAGTTCAACATAAGTATTCGTGAGTTATACGTCGCGTAGTTCAACAGAAGCATACATAAAGTAGACGTTACGCAATTCTACAGAATCTCTCGCGTCTTAAAGTTTGTTATAAATGTGAAACACGCGAATTAATAATGTGAAGTAAATAAGTGATTATAGTGATATTAGAAAATATAACAGTTTCAGTCTGGCGTGTATCAAGAGTCAATATGTGAACTTAATTAATTGTGACGGTAATAAAAGTGTAAAAACAAATTCTTTTATTAGTGTTATCTTTGAGTAACAAATCCTTTCCGTTTACACACCTTGATCAAGAGATATGCTCGACTTAATAATAATAATAATAATAATAATAATAATAATAATAATAGCTAGCCGGAGGACAGTGAACCCAACATTCAAAGTAGTAATACAATAACAGGCGCCCAGCAAAAGATAACACGAAGTGACCGCGACAAATTGGCTTCCATACGTTCTGCATATAAACATGAACCATCTTCCAACAAACAACAAATATCACACTTCAATGTTTTCAGAAAGATGAAACAGGTAAACCACTTCTGTGATTATACATAAGTATAATTGGAATTGTTCTTACACTGCAATTATCTTACCAAATCTATCCTCTTATTTATAATTTTCCTTGGGTAATATAATTGAGTTTTAAAACTTATCCTAGTAGCCATTAGATAATTCTTTTGAGACCAAAGGTTTCGAAATAATTATCATGAGCACAACCATTCTTAATCTCATTTTACATTACCGAAAATCCCTCAGCACTAATGGATTACTGAAGAAAATAGTTTCCTATTGTACAGTGTATTAGCAGAATTATCACGATTATCTTCCGATATCGAAATGCAGGTATGGAAACGCTGATGCATCCAAAAAACCTCCGAACTTGAGGACAGATGTGCAGAAGTGATAATTAAGTGAGGTAGATTAAAAATGTGCCATAATTTGACCGCAGAACCCAATGTAACTATGTTATCCCAACATTGCAGCTACTGTTGACAATTAAAAGCTAAAACATTGTATAAAATCTACTAAGAAATCACAATTGAGCCTATTTATAATAAAGGAGGAAAGAAAGAAAAATGGCTTGACTGCGCTGCTAGGCCCAGTAAACTGAATTACAAGGCATTGCTGAAACATTCTGTTTACAAATTAATTCCAATTCCAAATATCTGCATACAGGAGCCGTCAGTTTCTTTGCCATTTTCTTGGGAAACTCATGAATTCCCATTGCTAGCTCCAGTTGTAAATCACGGATGGTATAAGTGAAGGTCTTAGAACGTTTTGGAGGGAATAACACCGCAATGCCACGCCAAAACATTCAGTTTGCAACTAATTGGCAGTAATTTTGTCTTACGAGAAGATGACCCAAAACAGATCCCGCCTCTGCCAAGACTATGCAAAGTCCCTCTATGGAGAAAGGCACTCGTCATAAAGATTAAATGCCCGCTTAGCCTCCAGACCACTACGGTTCTCATTTTAATTGCAATGGGATAGGTTAGAATGATCCATAAACAAAAAATCTGGTGTGTTACACTCACATGACTTTCTCTACTCTTGTACAAACTATTTTTACAGACGCTTATTCTCCATCTACTTCATGTTAATCGAGATAAACATTTGCAGACTCTATCTTATTGCTAATTTTCTTGTAGATGCAAGGGGAATATATATTTACAAGGGCAATATCAAAATACAGTAGCCGTAAAGCACATACATATCTCTTAATAGCTGGTTGCTAGGTGCAGCACTATTCCCTTTTCCACAGATTAATACTCTTTTCATATCCAAGACAAAAAATGAATAACGAATTCCCATTTGAGAAAATAAGTATTGAACATTTAAGGGAATAACAAGCAATATCTCGAAAATGGTTCACTCAGCAACAAAAATGTATGACATAAATTGTGTATTTTAACGCGATCTACATCTTTTGTGTAGTAAAATTTTGTCTATCTCTTATGGCTTACCAGTTTACCAAAAGTCGTTCACAATGAAGAATACTTTTGGAGACATTCCTAGAAAATTCAAGATATACATTTTATTTGTCATGAAAACATCTTAAACATATGATATTTTAATCAAAATCGTTAGAGCCACTCTTGAGAAAATTAAAATTTTCGGAAAATGTTCCATGTAAAGGGTACTTTGGGGTGGGGGGATTTTCTTGTAAACTTTCGTGTCGCATCTCTGGAGGATACTGAACCTAAATACCAAGTTTGGAGTTTATCCGACTGTTCGTTTCTGAACAGCATAGTTCACAGACAGACACACAGACACACAGACACACACACGGACATGTTTCCAAAAATGGTTTTTTTTCTGGATTCAGGGGATCTCAAAGCATGTATTTCCGGTGAAATCTCGGTATCGAATTTTTGGGTGGAATACAATACTTCCCCCACTTACTATACGTAGTAGAGAAAGTAAAAATGACAGGTTAGATATAATTCTGGGAGATTTTAAACAAGCAATGCAAGCGTATTCCAATCGAATACCAGAAAGGGTGAGCTTTCGCAAGTCAAGAAAATGCAAGGGGCAAAACGCTTTGTGAACAGTAAAATGACATAAAAATTCTATATTTTAAAAGCCAGTATAGTCGTCCGTTTTAATAACCGATTTGAGTTTAGAATGCGTAGGTTGTTCTGTATTTTTCGTCTATATTTACTTTTGCATATTATGTTTCCAAACATACGAGGGTTGCGTGTTTACAGTCTCTCCTTTATAAAGTGTATATTATTATTAATTAGGAATTACAAATAGAGTAGAAACGATAGAAAATAAAAGAGATGAACCGTACATGCACCTTCGTAGAACAAACTCATACCAAAGTCCTCTCCAAGTATTAAATTACCTTCCAATTGGTTAACGCAGTGTAGTAATACCCAAAAAGTGAGGCAGTATTTTTAACACTTAAATGATTTCAGTCAAAGTATACAATATAAATTCAATAAAGGAATATGTATATGTAACAATATATAAAACGTGTATATTACAGTCATTATATATGTTTATATTATTGTATACATGTTCAATAATGTTATGTGAATGTATTATGTAATTTAATAATCTAGGAGCTGTGAGAATAATATCTTAAAAGTTGCTAACAATGAAGTAACAATGAGGTAACCTTGAGGCAATAATGAGTAAGAAAGTTTAATAATGCTACTAGTCATTATTGGAGCAACAATAATGTAAATTTTGAAACAGTTTATAAATAGCCAATCAACAACCAGAAAAAAACTTAAGTTAAATGAAAGTATTCTATTGGAGTAGGATTAGCCAATCATAAACTTAAATAAAGCAAAATTTATAAATTCAGAAGTCAGTTGCTTGTAGGCAGCGCTCATAACTGGACACGTTGCTTGTAAACAGTGTTCCTAACCGGATGCGAGACCCGTCCTCGAGAAGTTTAATACGTATTCGTGTGAGACGAAAATAGTTTTACGTGTTAAAAAGTGCAAGTAATTAACAAAGGAATCTCACAGCTCTCTATATCAATGAAGTATTATTTAAATCGTTTAAAGAATTAATAAATGGAGTGAAGTACAAATTATAATCCGTGTAAGCCTACATTCTTAGCCGCACTACTCCCTGCAAAGAAATCCATGTCTCTAACAATAATATTGACCCAGCCGAGGCAAACATAAATATATAATATTTAAAGAAACAGTCAAATTACAAAGTTAATATCTTTTTTTAAACTTGGGACAAAGGCCACCGGAAAGTACATTTGGGGCGAAGGCTACCGGAAACTTTTTACCATACGTGCGGTTGCTACTACATCAAGTTCGGCTCCCCAACAGTCGAAATATAATACTCCTCCTCCTAAAATAAACATTCTCGAAAGCGATGGAGAGATCAGCTTTAACTCTGAGTAGCCAGGACGGATCTTAAGCCCAAGGCAACACTGACAACGCTAGTTTTACGGAATGACTTACTGATTAATGTCTGGTAAAGCTGTGAGGCGCCAGAGTTTGGAAACGCTTCTTGATGGCTGCGCTTTCCAGATTTTATCAAAAATCTTCACCAACCCAAACAAAACTTAATATCAAGCATTAAATAACAAAAGGGGCTCGAAATACTCCCTACACAATCATACGTATTTCATCATGCATGTCAATCTCTACACCGCAAATGTACATTCTGTAGGAAAATACGTAGAAGGTCGACGTTTCGAACCTAATTTTGTGTTTTAGTGCACCGTTTGTTGCTCTTAGTGGTTCTTATAGGCGTCTTGACAATATTTGGAACTCACATTCCTTACCATGTCAAAAATATTGTTAAAATTTAACGTTCTGTAGTATACGAAGTATGCTTTTCCGGACATGGGTTCCCTGTCGAAAAATCTCGCAGCGCTAGATTTTTGGAATCACCTGATATCACTTAACAACACATAAATCGTATAACATGTGCATCTCAAGAAAGTTACCGCTTAAAAATGCTTCATATTTTGGTTCAGAATATATAATAATTACCATAACGTGTATTCATATTCCTAGCAGCCCGCATATAAGAAAATAATGATTCTTCCACCGACTACCGAAGAAATATATGTATTCTCAAATAAACCCCGTCATCTGGAAAGTTTGTATCCCATTAAAGAAAACTTATCTTTCAGCACATGCGAGTGCGTGTCTCAGGAAGAGTTAGTTGCCCTTTGTCTCGACTTGGCCTCTGGGAAGGCTCTCCAGTGTGCACGCCTCATTAAGCAAAGTACTTTCCTTGCCTTGCACTAAATTCAAGCGGCGTCCGCGGAAAATTAATTAGTTAAGCGATAATTCCTGACGTTGCACTTGCTCTATGTTAAATGGCCAACACACACACTTTACTATCACCATGATCCGGTCTGCAAGCTCGACACAGCTACAATAGAACTGCCCTTTCAGCCAAAACCGCTAACTTGTCGAGACAGTTTCTAGCTAACTAGAACGAAATAGTGAGAAACATCGAGATGTTCGAGGCTCTAGGGGCTTAGACCATATAGTTTATAAAGCTAATAGCTGAGATACTCCCGAAAATGGCTGTATTTCGGGTGAGATATATCACCCAGTGGAAAGTGTCGACTTTATCTTAGCCACAGAGTAATACTCGTACTAATTATGTAAGTTATTCTTCAAAGAGAGAAACAGATTTCGGATTAAATAGTTTTAGTAGTTTTCTTCACTGTTTTATAGACTTGGAAAAAAGTATTTTTTTGCAAAACGTCATGTTTTCAACCGAACGGATTTTCCACTATTGAATTCGCGATGAGTTTCTAAAAGGGCTGCGGTTATATTATTACCTATTGGGAATTATATTAACTTAATTGAGATATTTAATTCCAAAAATAATGTATTTGCAACGATTACGTAACGAACGTAACCAACATCAAAACATTCTTTATGAACTTTGAACGAAAGAAAGATAGAAATGAAGTAGAAATGGTTTAACTGATATATTGGCATATACTCATATATAATAGTATATTATGATACAAGTGTTAAAAATGTAGGGTTTTACATTTCGAGTAAGAATGTGTGTGAAACGAAGGCTTAGGCCGAGTTTCGCAAACCTTCAAGCAAAATAAAACTACTTTTAACACGTGTGGCATATACTATTTTTAGACAGCGCTCAAATTTGTAAAATATCAATAAAATAATATTATATTGGTTCCTGAAACTAAAAGAAATCACGTTTAGAACGAGATGAACTGGCGTGTCTAGCGAAATTCTAGAAACAAGAGAAATGACGTTAAAACGAGATGAACTCTTGTGTGCAGCGAGATGTCAATTTTTTGATGTTTTGTTGATTCGCTAGCAGTCATTTTCAGCAAACTTTTACTTTCCCTACTATGTATAGTGAGTAGGGGAAGTATTGTATTCCACCCAAATATTCGATACTGATATTTCATGGGAAATATATGTTTTGAGACCCACTGAATCCAAAAAAGCATTTTTGGAAACATGTCCGTGTGTGTGTGTGTCTGTGAACAACATAACTCAGAAACGAACAGTCGGATAAACATCAAACTTGGTATTTAGGTTCAGTATCTTACAGAGATGCGACACGAAGATTTTAAAGAAAATCCCGCCACGCCAGATTATCCTTTACATGCAACAGTATTCGAAAATTTTAATTTTTTCAAAAATGGCTCTAACGATTTTGATTAAAATATCATATGTTTAAGATATTTTCATAACAAATGAAATGTATATCTCGAATATTCTGGGAATGTCCCCAAAAGCATTCTTCAATTGAGAACGACTTTTGCATAACTTGTAAACCATAGAGATAGACAAAATTTTACTACACAAAAATTGTAGATCGCGTTAAAATACACAATTTATGTCATATACATTCTTTTTGTTGAGTTAACCATTTTCGAGATATTGTTTGTTATTCCCATAAATTTTCCAATACTTATACTTTTTCTCAAATTCGCTATTCATATTTTTTGTCCTGGTAATGCAAAGAGAATGGAATACTCCACGTAGCCACCAGCTTTTAAAATATTTGACTATAGCTTAAAGCCTACCATATTCCCCATGTACCTACAAGAAAATTAGGAATAAGATTAACATCTCGATTAACATGAAGCATATGGAGAATAAGCGTTTGTAAAAATAGTTTGTACAAGAGTAGAGAAAGTCTTGTGAGTGTAGCACATCGGATTTTTTAATTTTTTTTTGGATTGAGGGGCCTCAAAACATGTATCTCCAGTGAAATCTCGATATCTAATTTTTGGGCGGAATGCAATACTTTCCGTTATGTATACGTAGTAAAGATAATAAAAAGGTTTCCGTTTTCAATTAAATTTTAATCAAAAGATGGTGTAATTAAGAAAATATTTTTCTTAGTAAACAAACTTATTGGTAAAAATTCATCAGTGTGCTTAGAAGCCATGCGTCTACATTCTGTAAACATTACGTTGTGAATGTTTTAAATGGTTTCTAAGATAATGTGTCAATTTAGTAGATTTAACATTGGCGGAATAGGGCTTTTAATCTTAGCTTTGATGAAAGTACCAACATTAAGACTTCCAAGTTCACCTTTGGCAAATGACATACCTAGAAGGTTAATAAAGGCTTTTCAAACTCCAGTTAGGGAGAAACGGCTTCATAATCGTAAGTTCCGCCTCGTAGCTGAACTGTAATTGCACAACGCTTCAGCTTTCTAGGTCAATGGGGAAGCTTCTTGAGGGTGTAGACTGACACACATTACAGAGCTATATGCAGTGTATCTTGTCATTTTTAGTCTCGCTTCTGTTTTAGCTCTCGAGCAAAAGTTTGGTTGTTACGTAGTTGTTTCCCCTCGAAACATCCTCGTTAACAAATTTTACCTTAGACTGCCTCTGTGGTCTGGTGGTTAGCATGCTAACCCCAAACCCAGAGGTCCTGGATTCGATTCTCGGCTGGAGGGTGGGAATTTTTCTTTAGCCAGAATTATACCCTATCCTCCCTAGAGTCTGAAAGTATGAGCGTGTGAATGTGTGTGTGTGTGTGAGTGTGTGTGAGAGACTTTAATGTAATGACCAAAGATAATACCAACCCAAATATTAACACCACTATAAGCGAGTAAACATATGTTGGAGGCGGCATATATATAGATATACACATACAGGAGTTTCAGAAATACTTTTACAAACTTCGGGTATGCGTTCCTCACACCAAAAGAAGGAAAAAAGGTCATATGAACATATGTCCCATAATCCTTGGTTTTCGCATTATTCCTGTCACAATGAAAGTGCGAGTTCAACGCCTTTGGGGTCCAACCCCAAAACTTCATTTCTCTATGCATTCATAGAAGGCGTTGACCAATTGTACTACATACGATAGATGGCGAGGTGTTGCCATGGAGACTTGTTTACGCTTATCATTTGTCATTAGTCTGTCTTCAACGTTTCAATTGTATACATGTAGTGAGTTAACTGCACGTGTTTCGTTCCAGCATTGCTGGATATTCATTTCGTGAACAGGCAGACATGATTTTTATGTATGGTCGCGCGAATGGTAATGGACGCGAGGCTGCACGGCTCTATCAGATGGAGTTTCCAGACCGAAGACAACCGAGTCATCCAACCTTTGTCGCTGTTTATCGTCGCCTTGCTGAGACAGGAACCGTTGCACCATGAACTATTGATTGAGGAAGACCAAGAGATGTTCATACGCCGGAACGCGAAGAACAGATGTTAAAGTGTGTCGAAGACGATCCAGGTATCAGTACAAGACAATTGGCTGTGGCGTCTGGTACATCACACGTGGCAGCATGGAGGGTACTTCCCGCGCAGCTCATGTATCCATATCATATTCAACGTGCTCAGGGCCTTTTGCCTGCCAATTATCTACCACGGGATAACTTTTGCCGATGGTTTGTAGCACAAACAGCCAATCCATTGTTTGTCTCATCAGTTTTGTTTACTGACGAGGCAGCATTTGGGAGAGATGGAGTTACTAATTTCCACAACGTACACGTATGGGCAGATCGTAATCCTCATGCTGTACTTCAGGCTAGACATCAGCAAGAGTTACGTCTGAATGTGTGGGCTGGAATTGTAGGTCACTGTCTGGTAGGTGCATACGTTTTACCAGCACGTCTTCCTGGTGCTGTCTACAGGGACTTTATCCAGCACACTCTACCCGACTTACTTCACGAATATATGCCCCTGCAAATAAGAAAAAACATGTGGTTTATGCATGATGGGGCTCCGGCACATTTTAGTCTCATTGCTCAAGATGCACTGACTGGTGTCTACCATAACCGATGGATAGGCAGAGGAGAACCAGTTCCATGGCCTGCACGTTCTCCCGACCTCAATCCTGTGGATTTTTACCTCTGGGGGCATCTGAAATCATTGGTTTATGGAGCAGCCATCCCGGATGCAGAAACGCTTCATCGACGTGTCATGGAAGCCTGCGAAACCATTCGACACCATCCCGGAGGTTTTGACAGGGTGCGACATTCCATGATTCGACGAGTACAGGTATGCATAGAAGCAAGAGGAGAAGATTTCGAGCATTTATTATGAGTTTTGTGTGTTATAAGTGTACCACTGTGTTGAACACCTCCTAACGAGAAAACAAAGGATTATGGGACGTATGTTCATATGAACTTTTTTTCCTTCTTGTGGTGTAAGGAACCCATACCGGAAGTTTGCAAAAGTATTTCCGAAACATATATGGAACATTAAAAAAGTATATATATATAACCTCTGATAAGCTAATCAAACCTATCTATAAGTGCTAATGCCAAATCTTGGATCCATCCATGTAGATCATAAGACATAGGAACTAGTTTCCATACATGTCATTCTATTTTGAGATTTTATACCACTTATCTATCGAAAATTCGATATCGAAATTTCACTGGAAATACACGTTTTGAAGACTCTTGAATTCATAAAAGCGTTTTCAGAAAAAGGTCTGTGTGACTGTGTGCTTGTCTTTCAGGCAGAAGTATTTGCTATCTTGAACTGTGTTCAAAGAGGTCCTGAGAAAGGTTACCATGGTAAACGAATTCTCATCCTTACAGATAAAGTGCTTTAGAAGCACTCTCCTCAGATCAAATTAAATTGAGTTTTATTTATGGACGCTGTTTAACGATGTGATCCTTAGCGTCCCATTCTATATTAGGCGTGAAAGGCTGGTAATTTATCTCAGAGGCCTGTTTATCAGGCTTGAGGTTCTTTTACGCCCGAAAAATCCATCGTCCTCCGCCGGGTTTGAACCCGCGACCTCGGGAACTAGAGGCTAGAATGGTAACCACTACACCATGGAGGACGACTCTCCTCAGATCAGATACAGTACGTAAGATTTAAACATCATTTTGAGGCTACCTGACCGGTCTAGGAGGGGGATGCGGTAATGAAGGATCGAGTGCTGAGAAAACCTGCCACAGTCAACTTTCACTCGTTAGTCTCAGTACACTGTAATGTAGTTCCACTGCACTTTTGAGAGTGAAATACGGAAAATTTCCTGATATCTTCGGCTGTCCTTGCTTCGCTGGCTTTCGTATTGTTATAAGCGGCTATTGGTTGTTCTCTTCTAAATTTCATGTTTCAATCTAACCCGGATTTTAAATAGTGTTTTGAGATTAGACATTTAAAGAATACCACTGTCGTAAGGAATATAGTGCGATCACCTTCTACTTTCCTTGTTTCAACTTAAAACAAATGTACTATAAAATCAAACCTGGTGGGAATACCGAAATGCGCTGATTGCCTCGCCATCTCGCAATGCAGTGGGTGCCAAGGTATCAGGGCAACTATGGAAATAAAATGGCTGATCAGCTGGCCATGTTGGCCCTGAATACCTGGTTGGAGTCAGTACCCATACTGTCAAAACCTGGGTAAAAGCTTGGATTACGGAAGCACATCAACTCGGGTTGCAAACCTATCTTGGACAAAGATAAGCCAGGAAACTGGTCTTAGATC
The DNA here is from genome assembly GCA_030765065.1 of Deroplatys truncata. Lineage (NCBI taxonomy): Eukaryota > Metazoa > Arthropoda > Insecta > Mantodea > Mantidae > Deroplatys > Deroplatys truncata. Next base: position 66,851,597 of record CM060979.1, read on the forward strand.
CATGCAACACTCTTTCCTCCTCTCTACTGAGATTGGATAGATCAGGAATACGGAAAGTAGTTACTTTAATTTATGAACATACTCACTTCAGGAAACATCTACGTAAAGTAGGCCTCTACAAAGATTAAACCATTCATAGAGTGTATAAAGAATTTGAGGAACCTTGAGGCAATATTTTATATCATAACATGGTGTGAATGCCAGAGTAATTGTAGTGTAAATTAATATTATTGAATACACATGCTTTTAGATGTATGCTAGCCATAAGTATTGTTAGGAAATAAGTTTGCACGGCCTAACTGAAACTGACAATAGAAGTGGGTAAGAATAAACCGGGGGTGAGTTGTTTATCACTTAGAAGAGATAAACAAAGTGACGTCAGGGTAGCGTGCCGGTTTTAGAAATGGAGGGAATATCTTCCCTAGAGCATATATGATAGTAGTAGTGATTGGCTGACCAATACAGACGCTAAAGTGGGTGCGATTTGGTAACCAATAGCAGCTATATTATAATGTTTAGGCAATTCGAGGTGAAGGAGTATATATTCTCAAGCCATAAGCAAGTGTCGCACAGTTCTGAAGAATCTCTCACGAGGTGCACGTCGCAGAGTTAGTTATAAAAATACAAGGTACGCGAAGTAATTTGTGCGCGACAACTAAAACGATTGTAGTTGCATTCAGAAATATTTCAGTTTCAGTCAGGCGTGTATAAAGATGAAATATGTCAATTACTGGTTAAACGTGACGGCAATAATGGTCTAGATTCAAATTTTTTTATCGGTGTTATCTTTTAGTAACAACTCCTTTCCGTTTGCACGCCCTGCTTAGAGACACGTGCTCGACTGAGTTATTACAGCTAGCTGGAGGACAAAGAGCCCAAACTTAAAAAGTAATTAAACAATAAGCTCCCAACAAACAAGATAACACAAGCCATTGAGAACTACGACAACCTGCCTCACATATTCCCTTTGACTGCCAGTTCTTGAACAGAGAGTCTCTTTAACCAGGTGGGATCTAGGAAAGTATGCTGACATTAGAACCAGAATACTACATCTTTTTCAGGGAAACAATGAAGGCGTTATTTCCAATGGGGATACCAAATACCCCCCGTTATCTAATCTAATCTGTATGCTTGTGAACAGCATAATTCAAAACGAGGAGTCTGTTAAATATGAAACTTTGTATTTAAGTTTACCAACTTCCAAGAATGGGACATCAAGATTTTCGAGAAAATCCCTTCACATTTAACTACCCTTTATATAACATTTTTCATTATTTCTCCACTCTGATTAAAATGCTGTATTTCTGATATATTTGCCTGGCAAAGGAAACGTATATGTTGAACTTTCTGCCAATAGTTGATAAAGGTCTCTTCATTCTGAGTGTATTTTGCATAATTTTGTATTAACTGGTAAACCATAAGCGAAAGACAAAAACTTACTGCACAAAATATACCTGTTTTCGAAATATTTTCTGTTATTGGTCGATATTTTCAAATTGTTTCCTTTTTTGTGTCAGTCGCAGAATTTTATTCTCGTGGTCTTACTAGTTATGAAAGGAATATGGAATTTCAAAGCTATTACATAGCGATCCGCCTTTAAAAGATTTATTCACCCTAAGAGAAAGAAAGAAGAAAGAAAAAAAAGAAAGAAAAGAGAAGAAAAAATGAGCAGACTCTCGAAGTGTATAGTTGTTGAAGTCCAAATCGTTTCCTCGGCCGGTTCGCAATGGTAGCGCGGAACGCATGCCTTTAGCTACGTTGTAAGTTGATGTTGGAGGTGGCAACTTTTCATGCTGTGTCCCAGCTACTGAATATGCTCTGGTAGACGAGCGGTTACAAGAAGGTATGCATCAATAAGACCTACCGAGATTCGTATCTAGAGTATAGCTTTCCTTTTTTTGTTTGTGCAGAAAAAGACAACGTTTATTACGTATATTGTAATATTATTTCCAATTGCTAAGGCTTATTTAAATTCAAGGCATTTATGCTCACACATAAAAACTGCAACACTCTCCTTTTAGTTTTCAAACTAAATATGAAATAAGTAAACATTATATTTCTAAATGAAAAAGCAATAAAAATATAATTCAATTTAATATTGGGTGTGTAAATTCCCTAGTTCTATTCCATTACATTCTACGGGACAAGGATGATATGAAATACCTAGTAAATTTCAGGAGAGGATACTTCCTCCCAAGAATGATGTATTTGATTCCACAAAACCTCGTTGGTCTTGGTTGTCTTGCAGGTCAATTTAACTCCAAAACTTTCTTAATCTGTGGCAAACATTTTCAATGGGATTCAAATATGGTGAGCAAGGAGGCTAATCAATCATCGTGATATCTTGCCTTTTCAAGAACCAGTTTGAAACCTGCTGACTTGTTTAGACAGGGGATTATCTGCTGGAATTCAATCATTCCTTGGAGATATGTAGTCCTTACAGAAGAAAATATGATGCTTTCGAGGTTGTCTTTATACTGGTGGCTATTTAATGTACCATCAAGCTACCACAACACATATAGACTATCTCGTGATATCCAACCCCAACACGACACAGATACGCAACCTTGACGATCCATTTGTGCCACGTGTCTCGTCGTAACGTTTTCCTCTGTGGCGGTAGACAATCACTTCTCCCCATTTGTAGATGAAAATGTTACCTCGTCTATGAATATAATCTTATTCCAGTTAAGCTTGTCATTTTTTCTGCGAATGCGAGTCAACATAATCTGTGATCGTTTTTAAGACGTTGCTTCTTAACAGATATCGAGCAAGAGCCCTGCTGTAGTTAAACAACGCATGGCCGTACGGTTTGACCCAGGGAAATTATAATTCCTTCTAACTGTCGACGCGTCTGTCTCTTCTAGAAGTGCAGTGTCCTGCTGAGGAGTGCACAAACGTTTCCGTCTCGAATCTGGTCGACAAAAAACAATCCCCTCGCTGGATAACCGCACCCACTTTATAGTCGTAGATATAAGGACTTTAAGTGCTCTTGCAGCCTGAGATACAGAGAATCTAGAAATGTCCACTAACGTAAGGGCATATTTTGTAGCTTCGTCTTTAAGTGTGCATTCAACCATAGCAAAAGTCAGTACGATTGCTAACATATCATACAGAACTCCATGGCTATGGGATGAGCGCCCATTTTCACACCACTACCATTCGTAATTGAAAATAAGACAGAGTTTGCACTTGCTAAATTAAAGTTAATTAAATATTTGCTTTAGTTTTATACTTTAGAATCCTTAATAAGTGGCATTTATTTTGAAAACTGAAACGATAATTTGTTTGTGTTTTTACATATGAATGTCTTGAAAACATACGGCATTGCCAGATATTTAATAAACTAAAATAAAAAAAAAACACATGCATAAAGGATTCGAACCCAGGCTATTCCAGTTACGAGACGCGTGCGTTTTACCGCTCAGCCACCATATAACCGAACTGAAAGGCATCTTCCTACATATCGCATAGCTTTCAAATGAACGCAGGGTGGTATTAAATCGGCACTGTGAACTCCCTCTCTGGCTGTTGCTCATTTATTTTGTCTTAGGCTGTACATCGCTTCAGACTACTGTATCCCTCTTAAATCGGGTGAGCAATCCTTGGGAGGACCGGTTGCGCGGCTTGAGGCCGGCCCGCGAGACTGGTTGCTATGTCGACCGTAGAGGTGACAAGAAGTCCGCAGTAAATATAGTACGGTTTATCGCGTAAGTTATTTCTAACACACATAACATAAACACTTAAAAAGAAAAGTAAATTACTCACATATATCTAGCAAGGAGATGTTGAAACTGCCTCACTTCGTTATTCAAGTACTTCTGGTACCTACTTAGGAAATTGCCCATTACCCTCTGCGGTTCCACTCGTGGAGAAATAGCAGCAATTTCTTGACGAATGTTACTTTTAAGTTCATCTAAAGTGTGTGTATTTATTTGTAAACTTTCTCGCTCCCCTGATTTAACCTTCTGCGATTTATATCTCTGGGGAGCATTAGAAGAGAAAGTTTAGAAAATAAATCCACACACTGACATGAAGTTAAATGCTTCAATGTGCAACTCGTTTTTCCTCAACTTAAACAAGGTTAACACCCGCAACAAAAGATGAAATATTCTTCAATAAGGTTTACTTTTTGAACAAGCTATACTTTGTCTTGTTTGCGCACTTAATTATGCACAATCTAAATCGGTTTTGTTCGGTTTTATTTATACAGCTGCCTTTATCGTCTTGATTGTTATTGGCAACTTCACTTTTAAAAACAATCCGTTGCTAGTTATCTCTCGTCAAAATTGCGTTTTTAGTGTATTATTTTGAAATACACATTCGCTCTCGAATTTACCCTTTTAGACACTGTGGAGTACAGGGAAAATTCCGCAACCAACCCTAGAATCGAATCCGGGGTCTTTAGGTTGAGCAGTCAGAGCGCTGAACTTCCACTTGACCACAGAGACACTGATGTGTTTTTCCGAGAAGTTAATTTAAACATCTAATATACTAGTGTCAACACTCATTCCGTCAGAGGGTGGAGCAGTTATCAGAACCGGTTGCTCAACAGCCAAAATTGTCCTAAAAAGACATAACCTGAATGTAGATTGATTCAATTTCTTTTTCTTTTTTGCGGTAGTGTATTATATCAAATGTTCTTGTCTTGTTCGATATATATTTTTATCATTGCGCCAAATCACTTCAGCCTTGGGCTTATTGTACTACCTGTATAATTTTAAAGACAATTCATTTCACCAGCACCCTTTACCAAGGAGTGCAGATATGGCTTAAAATTCTTCTGGTTCTAAAAGCAATATCTTTGCTGTGAGCCAAGGTCTCATAAGGGCCTATAATATCCTGAGCTGTTTCAGTTTCTTTCTTGCACAATCTACAATCTAATTACCTGAAACACTCCCATAGTGTTAAGATGTTTTTTCTTGTGAGAAATACAGTACTGTTCTCAGCTGAACTCTGTTGCATTTAAGTAAGCTTTCAGCCCTTTTCTTACATGGTATACTAATAATAGTTTACCATGTGTGTTCGCTGGAGAGTTTAGCCAGATTTTATAATGTTCTATTTTCGACCAGTTCTTAATAGACTCTCTTACTAAAGATCGAGATGTTGCCAGAGCCGTCTCTGGCCCAAAAATTGTGAAGCTACTCCTTGTCTTGCAAGTTCATCAGCTTTTTCATTTCCCTCAAAAATACTATCGACAATACAAATATCAAAACTAAAAAAATAAATCGATTTAATGAAAAATCTCTAACTATATACTCTTCACTATCATAAATAAAATTCTTAAATATTCTCCTAAAAAAATTAAAGCAAAACCCCCTCTACCATGCTCAATCTATGCCACTATGACCCGGCACCCAAATGAGTTGAACTTCATTCTGTTCTGTCAAGCTTGTGAGCATGTTTAAGCAACCTCAAATGTTACTTAGTTGGAATAGTTGTTTTAAAGAGACGGAAGCGATATCTCACTCTTGAAAACGGCAAGGAATTGTAGCAGCTTCATGCTGCGGCAGCCAGCAGTTCTCATTAATTCATAAAATTTACGGTTTGACTCTCGCTGCAGGGCATTATATGTGCAGCTGTAGTATAATGTTCGTATGTGCAGTTTGTAAACTATATTCTTTCATAATTTGCGGTGTTGTTTAGCTATACACATGTTTATTCTTGCACCAAACGCTGAATTTGCACACGCTGTTTATCTCTGGACAAGAATGTGGTGTAAAAACTTATATAAATTTTTCTCAGTCGTTTTTCAGCAAAATATTCAAGTTGTAAACTCTCTACCACTTACCTAGAGAAAGTACAGGAAGTTTTGCAATCCATCTAAAGTTAAATGTCGAGATTTTGCCCAAAATACACGTTTTGAAGCACCCTAAATTTTAAGAAAAGCGTTTTAAAAAATCTAATGCGTTACATTCACATGACTTACTCTACCCTCCATCGTTTACTAGTGAATATACATTTTATTCTTACGACAGTTTATTTTTCTATCTACTTCATTTTAATCCAGAAAAGACTTTGAAAAATAGCTACATTACACATTTCGTTAGAATATAAAGAGAGCAGGGATAGTTAACATGTTTAAGAACTCGACGATATATGCTGTCCTTAAAATTCCATACCATTTCCGTGTAATCTCGAGAAACAACTGAAAATAGATGGGACTTGAAAAGAATGACAAAGTATTGAACAAATTGAACCATTAATAACGGATATCTGGGAAATGGCTGATGCCACCAAAAGGTATTTGAAATAAATTACATGTTTTAAAGGGATCTAGATTTTTTGTGTAGTACGTTTTCGACTATCGCGTGACGTTTACTAGTTATACAAAATTATTCAAAATTCTTTCTGAATAAACAGGGCTCCATATGGTATTCTCAGAAAATTTAGATGTTATTTTTTATGTAAATTTCTTTAATATACAGTATTTTAATCAAAATCATTAGAGCCTCTTTTTAGAAAGCAATTTTTTTTAAAAAAATGTTCATGTGAACGGTAGTTTGGGCTGGGGGATTTTCTTGAAAATGTTCTTCTGCATCTTTGGAAGTTGCTGAAATTAAATTCCAAGTTTGATATTTATCCGTGTTTTCGTTTTGAATTATAAAAACACTCACATAAAAACGCACACACCGATCCATTAAATAAAATTAAATTAAATTGAGTTTTATTTATGGACGTTCTTTAACTGCTGTGGTCTTTAGCAGTTCTATATTGGACGTGAAAGACCGGTAATTTTGCTCAGAGGTCTCTTTATCAGGCGTGACGTTCTTTTACGTGTCGTAAATCTACTTCCCTTCCGAAGGAAGCAATGCTAAGGATTTTTGCGCCCGAAAAGTTCGTTAAATGCCAAACTTTGCATTTAAGCTCGGTGTCTTCCAAGAATGTACAACAAAATTTTCAAGAATATCTACCATCAAAACTACCCTTTAAACCAAACATTTTTTGTCGTTTTTGATTCTCTCAAATGGATTTAGCGGTTTTAACTTAAATAACATATAATATGATACTTGCACGACAAATAAGACGTATATCTTGAATTTTCTGGAAATAGTGTGAGAAGTTCGCTTCATTCTGAATGACTTTTGTATAATTGGTAAACCGCTAACAGATATACAAAAACTTACTACACATAAATGTAGGTCTCGTTAGAGGACACAATTAATGTCAAATAAATATTTCTGTAACATTAACTATCTCCGAGATATTCTTTGTTATTGTTTCAATTTTAAAAATACTTCTATTTATTTCAAGCGCTACGTTCCTATTTTTTTCACGTGGTCATTCAGAGAGCATGGAATTTCAAAGCCATCACTTAACAAAGTGGTTTTTAAAAATCTGACTATCGCTTATCCTTGTTATACCTATAACGAAATGTGTAATGAAGACCGATCTCGATTAACAACAAGTAGACAGAAGAATTAAGCTTTTGTGAGAATATTTTATAGAAGAGTGAGTAGAGAAATTCAATTAAATGCAATACATCAATCTTTTTCCAATATAATTTCAAAATGATAGTGGTTCATTAAGTGATTTAAAACATTACTTTTCAGCTCTTGCAGCTCCAATTTTTAGCTGTAACTTCCATTGTTTGCTAGGTCATTAACCTTCCTCATCCTTTCGGATTATATATCATTTTCCATTCGTTGCAAGTGATCAAGCCTATTATTTCTTCTCTCGTTTATCGTAATCATTTAATGACTTCATATACACTCTGTGATCAAAAGTATCCGGACACCCCACAAACATACGTTTTTCATCTTAGGTGCATTGTGCTGCCACCTAATGCAAAATTCTTATCCGCGACCTCGGTAGTCATTAGACATTGTGAAACAGCAGAATGGGACGCTTCGTGGCACTCACAGACTTCAAACGTGGTCAGATGATTGGGTGTCACTTGTGTCAGAAGTCTGTGCCCGAGATTTCCACACTCCTAAACACTCCTAAGTCCACTGTTTCTGATGTGATAGTGAAGTGGAAACGCGAAGGAACACGTACAGCACAAAATCGTACAGGCCGACCTCGTCTGTTGACTCACAGAGACCGCCGACATTTGAAGAGGGTCATAAAGAGTAATAGGCAGACATCTATCCAGAACCATCTCACAGGAATTGCAAACTGCATCAGGATCCACTCCTAGTACTATGAGAGTTAGGCGTGAGGTAAGAAACTTTGGATTCCATGGTCGAGCGGCTGCTCATAAGTCACAATTCACGCAGGAAAATGCCAAACGACGCCTCGCTAGGTGTAAGGAGCGTCAAAATTACATGATTGAACAGTGGCAAAACGTTGTGTGGAGTGGCGAATCAGCGTACACAATGTGGCGATCCGATGGCAAGGTTTGGGTATGGCGAATGCCCGGTGAACGTCATCTGCCAGCGCGTGTAGTGCCAAAAGCGAAATTCGGAGGTGGTGGTGTTATGGTGTGGTCGTGTTTTTCCAAAAGGAGGCTTACACCCCTTGTTGTTTTGCGTGGCACGATCACAACGCAGATCTATATTGATATTTTAAGCACCTTCTTGCTTCACACTGTTGAAGAGCAATTTGGGGATGGCGATTGCATCTTTCAACACGATCGAGCACCTGTTCATACTGCACGGGCTGTGGCGGAGTGCTTACACGACAATAACATCACTGTAATGGACTAGCCTGCACAGAGTCCTGACTTGAATACTATAGAAAACCTTTGGGATGTTTTGGAACTCCGACTTCATGCCAGGCCTCACCGACCTACATCGACACCTCTCCTCAATTCCGCACTCCGTGAAGAAAGGGCTGTCATTCCCCAAGAAACCTTCCAGCATCTAATTGAAAGTATGCCTGCGAGAGTGAACGCTGTCGTCAAGGCTAAGGGTGGGCCAACACCATACTGACTTTCAGCATTACCGATGGATGGCGCCACGAACTTGTACGTCATTTTCAGCCAGGTGTCCGAATGCTTTTGATCACGTAGTGTACATCTTATTCGTTAATGTTAAGTACGGGACGCCTATTATTCTTCTGAAACTTATGAATACCTTTCTTTTTAATTGGGCGGTACTCAACGTGGAGTACCAAAATAGTTCATTCGGGTTACCATTTCCAGAAATACTGCTTTTCCCATCTAATCAATCCTTTCCATCCGTCGAAATTTATAGAAGTATTTGCCAGGTACCTTTAGCCTTTCTTTGTGGTACAGATGTGTTCATGTGGGTTACCCTTAGCTTACTCTCGCCTCTTTTACATGGTCATGGTATAAAACTTAACCGCTCGCAAGGGGTTTTACGTCTAGGTAGTACGACATGCCACAGCCGGCCGTGTCAACACTCTATCCTCGGTACTTAAATTTGCATTCGATAAATATAACAAAATTAACTCTTAACTCATAGCAAATGCTGGAAATGAGGGTCAATTAATCTTTTAGTCACTGATGACAGAAAGTACTCGCAATAATGCACATGTGCTAATATCACACAGTTTTAAATTATGAGCACACATGCATGCAAAGCTTGGTTTTTAACAATTTAATTGCTGTATGTGCAGCTGTCACTGAAACCCTAGCTTATTGTGCTAACTTCAATAGCGATTTTCGGGACGAAAGTTCAAGATTTCGTCTAATGTTTCTTCTGTTAACACTGTATGTCCTCCCATGCGTTTATTGTTCTGAACTGTACTATAGTCTCAAATTTATTTACAAGATTGTGAATTGAAGTTCTGTAAGGAGGCAGTTGTGCAGGAAACTTCAGGATGAATTCTTCACGAGCACGACGAGCGTATTTATTTTAACATTTACATGCAAATACACATTGTTCTTCCCTCTTTGAAAATGAAAGTGGACTGCTAACGCTAATGATTATGTAGTAACCGAAGGACGGAAAACCTGTCGTGAGTGCGGGGTGTGTGGAGTGGGGAAGCCAGCTGACATTGTCTCTGACGCTCAACACTGTGAGAGTGGTCAGGTTTTATACGGAATAACCTAGTAAACTGGACAAGCTAGACTTAGATGGACCTTTGGTTCAGTGGGTATTGAGATCTTCCATCAGAGATAAGGTGAAACACACATATAGAGGTATTTCGTAAAATAGGATATTAAAATTTTCGAGACAAAACTTTGTCTCAATCAGCCATAACAAAGAGTGGGTCAATGACGTATAACCTTAATTTCTAATGGTATTAGGGGACAAAACTAGGTAGAGATCATTGAAGTATGATATTCATTACATATATTACAAAATAAAACGCGCTGGAAAGTTTGGTTCTCTGTATGCTTTATAAATTCTTCATTTATATACTGCTTACATCAGGGAAACAAACAACTGAATTATTCATCTAGATAGTGTTCTCTCAATAATAGCTTCAGTGTTTCTAGAGAAACTCTATTGATTGTTAGACAAACAAGCATTCCCCAGATACTGTGTGTTACTGACTCAGACCTAACAAACCTTCCCGAGCCGAATTACATGAAGGGTTTTCCTATTCCCAGGCGAGAGCTGAGTTCGATTTATTGACTTCGTTTCTACATAAAGCATTACCACAGCCATTCTTTTCTCAATATTCCCGTACTTCGCTACCACAACTCTCCCTGGACCATTTAATCATTAATGCATGGCTTGAAAGGCAAGAGGGAAATTAGCGTTATAAATGTTGGATTATACAAAAGCATAACTCTGGAAACTAATATGGATTTACAAGCAGTGGGGTTCCCAAAAATAGCAAAACTTTATTTTCATTATACACGTATCGCGGAAAAGAATATAAAATATTGTGATCTTGTTCAGTTTTACTACTGTCACTTTCTGCGCAGTTCTCACTCTCACTGTTTCCTTTCTATGTAGTTCACTTTCATTAAGAGTTCACTTCACTAAGGTGAACTACTTCAATTCCGTCACTTCACTTCCTTCGTGACGCACCCTCTTCTCGGCAGACGGATCACTTTCCTTGGGGGTCGAACACAAGATCCCACAAACCGTCACTTTGAAGCAGTATTTTTAATACTTAAAAGATTGCAGTCTAATTATATAATATATGAATTCAATAACAGCCCGCCTTTAAGCACTATGTGTGTGTAACAAGATATAAAAAGTGCGTATTACAGTCATTATATATGTTTTAATTATTGTATATATGTTGAATAATGTTATGTGAATGTATTAAGTAATTTAATAATGTAGGAGCTGTGAGAATAATAGGTTAAAAGTTGCTAACAATGAGATAACAATGAGTTAACCTTGAGGCAATAATGAGTAAGAAAGTTTAATGCTTCTAGTCATTCTTGGAGCAACAATAATTTAATTTTTGTGACAGTTTATAAAATAGCCAATCAACAACCAGAAAAAAGCTTAAGTTAAATAAAAGTATTCTATTGGAGTAGGATTGGCGAATCAGAGACTTGAAATACAGAAATTTAGGCGGTTGAAATCAAATCAGTTGCTTGTAGACAGCGCCCATAACTGGACGCGTTGGTTGTAGACAGTGTTCCTAACCGGATGCGAGATGCGTCCTCGAGAAATTTAATACATATTCGTGTGAGACGAAAATAGTTTGTGTTAAAAAGTGCAAATAATTAATAAAAGAATCTCACAGCTGTCTATATCATTGAAGTGTTATTTAAATTGTGTCAAGGATTAATAAATGTAGTGAAGTAAAAATTATAATCTGTGTAAGCCTATATTCTTCAGCCGCACCATGCCCTGCTAAGACATTCATGTCTCTAAAAAAATATAAATGCTGGTTACAAGGTTAATATTTTTTTAAACATTTGGGGCAAAGGCTACCAGAAAGTACATTTGAGGCGAAGGCTACCGGAAACTTTGTACCATACGTGCGGTTGCAACTGCTTCAAGTTCGGCTCCCCAACAGTCGAAATATAATACATCTTCTTCAAACTGACGTTCCATACTTAGCAGCAACAAACCTTCTTCAACTTCGCCTTAATACTCGCTGCACATCACAACAGCTGTCACCAACTTCCTTGGAGAATCGCTCGTGATGACGCATCAGACTCAACTTCACTCTATTGCACTAGAGTCGAGACTCGAAAGCATTGCCTGACTTCTCACCTCGCACTGACTGTCCGCGTGAGCGCTCGCTTATACAGGCAGTGCAATCTTCCAAAGAAGGTTCTCAAACTTTCCAGAACTATTTAGACACCTTTCTAGAGGAGTGGTGAGATAAAGCTTCCAGAAAGTTCCTCTTACCTCCCGACAGCGCGCCCAGTGTTTACTCTGGCAAGTGGCGTTATCTTGTTTAGTCGGACTCCTCGGGCCGACCTCAGGATAACCTTGGCTATAGCCGCTGCGTCACAATATATCGCAATGAAAGTAGGAATGGCATACTTGTTTCTGCTTGGACATGAAAATATTTGGAAAGTACTCGAAAGGCCATTGTAAATAGATGTACATTCTGACCTTAGACTGAGGTGCTATTTGTAGTTATTCGAACAAATATTTCAAAGAATCAGATTATACTTTTTAAGGAAATGCACCACTGAATTTCTGTGAAAATCTCTGCTAAACGAACATTAAGATTGCGCGTCAAAAATATATTCAGCAACTTTGATTTCAACATTTATTTTCACTTTTTTTGTAGTTTAACGCTCTTATCTTGGTAGGTCATATCGGACGATAAACTGGAATCAAAATTCTTTCCATTTTAAAATTTGAGTTTTTGGAATATTTTTCCCTGTGAGACTTTTGTGGTTAAAAATGCTCCACAAAATGCAGATACTTATGAAGATTTTCAGCATATTCTAAAACTTTCAACGGTTCAAACCGTCATATTAATTTTTCATGCTCTCGCGAGTTTTTGATTCATTGATTTTTAAAGCAAAAAGAGATGTAAAAATATAAATTTATAATTATAGGCTTTTAAAAAACTGTTTTCTTTTTAACTACTACTATAAATAAAAAATATATGCCAACTCTCTACGCTATGAACAGACAAACAGCATAGCTATTTAAAATAAATATCTACTATCTGTAAAATGTTATGGTTTGGAATATTTGAAATTAGAATATAGAAAAATACAATTCGACTTTTTAAGCTCATTGACTTGACAACTAAAGGAAGTACAGAAAGGCAATTTAAAACTGTTCAGGTTTACGTAACACAAACTTCAGATTAAATGTTGAGCCAAATTGACCAACAAATTTCGAAAATAGTGCCTATAGTGGTGCATTCCCTTAAACGTGGTACAAAGCCCTGCATGGTGTTTGAGTTTTATTGTTTATATTCTGCTCCTTTGTGTATGTTGATAAATGCCAGGTGTGAAACACACATATGACATGTGTTTGCGATTAAATTTGTATTTCACCTCTCGGATTCAAAAAGAAAGGAGAATAAAAAAGTTACGAATGATCTATGCAAAGATGTAATTATATTTTTGTATTTTACACAATTAAATGAAGAAGTAACTGTATTTACTTGAAAGCTTTTGAATACTTAAAGAAAGTCTAAAACAGTATGAGCTTTAATTTAAAAGAGTTTCTGTCATGAAACATAAGTGAAAATAGTATCTCTTAAAAATTTCTTGAGAGCGCTCAAATAATATGAAATATAAACACTAAGTTCATGTGTGCTGTCTCTCGGAAACCCTCACTCCAGAACTATAAAAATGTTTGTCTTAAAAATAAATGAATATGTTCCTTTAATATGAAAGAAATATGTGAAGTTATTTCGTCTGCAAAAAAATTCCCTGCTCAATCTGACGGGTTTAATTCGTGCTTAATATCTCCAACGTCATGCAGAGCATGCTTGCTTACATGATGACCTAACTTAATCAGAAAGCATGCATTTAATTTATGTGGCATTATACGTAAAGATACATGGGAATATTATGAACATCATGTGTTATCATTTGAAAGGGTGAACTTTATTCCAATATACTGTGCATGTGCAACCCGCTAGATTTTGGTCCTATCTGAAGAATAAATGTATCTCTAGCTGGGCTCCCTAAAACATGTTTGTTTATTCCTGTACATAAAAAAAATAACTCTTAATAAATGATGCACAATGTAAAGGAGTTTGTGGACAATTTTTAAAACGATAGTTTGGTGTAGTTCTGAAAGCCTGATACAAATAAATTTCATTTTAGAGAATCTTCGAAAAGTTTCGATGTCGATGAACGTATCACTCCAACATCAACGACATGGACTCGCAGATCGGTTACTTGAAAATGATGTCTTCAATATTTTTATCAATATTGTACGATCAGTAATTAAAATGTTTTGTTAATCAGGAGAAATAGACTACTATTTGTATTTTTAACAGTTAATTCTTTCTTAAGTGAGCTGAAAATATGAAAAATATTCATATTTTAGCTCATGTGCTTTATGTGCAAGGTTGATACAATGACAGCTTATGTGAAATATTAAATCTTAAGCCTAAAGGTTCATAACTGAAACATTGACGTGGTACCGTTCAGAACTTTGCAATTTGAGTTAGATGCGGTTTACGCTCAATTCAACTTCATATAAGACCATTTCAACCATCAACTCGATACTTTGTGTGTCTTAATATTTTATCAAGATTCTAATGCTATTAGAGCCTTTAAGGAGAGATTAAAAGTCCTATTCCATCAATTTCGCACTATCTAACGCACCTTTGGTGGATACCTCATTCCACCAAGCGATGATAGAACCCATTTCTGAGGTGGAGGCACCCAGCAAGCGGAAACCGTTGCCTTTTTTTTTCGAGTGGAGGAGAAAATGATTTAATCACTGACCCCAGCCCCGATGGGAGTCGGGATTGAGAGTGTGGGACTCACCGAGCGTCGGCATACCCACTAAAAACTCCTCCACCGGATTGAAAGGAAAGGTTTGCTGCGGTACCACCTAAAGCACCCGCGCATTCCGAGGTGATGGTTTAAGACTGGGCCGCAGTGCGGTCGCCAGAGGAGTAAGGATTGTGTGCTGGGAGACAGGCTTGACCAAGGCCCAGCCTGCCCCCTCAGCGAAGTAAAGGAGAAGATAGTTGGTATTCCAGGTAATAGTGTGGGTTAATGGCGTTTGGATTTTCGATTAGGATGTGGATGGGAAGAGGATTGGGAGGGGTGTGGCATCACATGGGATTCGAGGAAGTTCCGGATTAGGATGTAGCCTTCTTGCAGGTGATCGTAGTGGACGTTGAGTGCCTTGAAGTTCTCGGTGATTGAGTTGTTGGTGTTGGTTTGTAGCTCTCGAATCCCCGCAACTGAAGCGCCGAGGGCGTCCAGTCGCGTGGACCGGTCGTCGTTGCCGTCGGTGTAGGGTTTCCGATGGTAGGGTGACGATAAGGATGGCGGTGGAATGAGAGGACCTACTGATTTTACTCCGAAACACGTTAGGCCTTTAATATACTCCACATGAGCAAGTCAGAGGTGAAGGCGTGGATAGGGCCACTTAAAGTTGCCATCCCAGAGCCGAGAATCGAACCCCACACCCTCAGCACGAGAGCCGGAAAAGAACTACTCCGTTGCCCATTTCATCGATGTTAAATTTGCTAAATGACCCATTACCCCAGAAACTAATTAAGCGGTCTAGTACGTGAATGAATAGGAAATACAGAAAAAATTGCCAATATTTGAACTATACTATCTCCAAAAGTTGCTGTTACAGCCTAATGTGATTTGCAATGTCTCTTACTGAATTACTCAGCAATATTTTATAATATGGAAAATAATGCTTAATTGCATAGTTACTTGTATAGACACTATTATTTATCAGGTGAAAAAAAAAGTAAGAAAAAGTTTCCATGTAGACTTTTGTACCTATATCTCAAATTAAAGCTAGTTTGAAAGCTTGAAATTTTTACTGCTACTTCCTCATGGATAGTTCTATTCAGTAGGCCAAACCTTAGTGTTTCTGTATTACTTTTATGCAAATAACATTTTAAGATCGATCATAAAAATGTCCTAAAATTAAAATCCATAATTTCATAAAAAATATGTGAAGTTTTTGCACTTCTGTAATAATAGTGGTCTAATTATTAAATATTTATATGCTAGTAACATGCAAAATTTCAGACTTTTAACTGAAATAGATTTTCAGCAATAATAGTCTTCAATATGTGGTATTTTAATAAAAATCATTAGCCATTTTTATGGAAAAACCAAAAAATTCAAGAAGTGAGTCATGTAAAGTGTAGTTTAGGGTAGGGGGTTTTCTTGAAAATCTTTGTGCCCTATCTTTGGAAGGTGCTGAACCTAAATACCAAACTTGGTACTCATCCGACTTTTCGTTTTTGAGTTATGCTGTTCACATACACACCCCCGGACGTTTTTCTAAAAATGCTTCTTTTTTATTCATGGGACCTAAACATGTACTTCCGGTGAAATATGATATAGAATTTTTGGGTTGGAATGCAATACCTTCTCTTCCTACTATGTTCGTAATAGAGAAAGTAAAACTGTATATTATTATTATTATTATTATTATTATTATTATTATTATTATTATTATTATTATTATTATTATTATTATTATTATTATGTTCCTATATCTCTTGCCAAAAATGAAATAATAATTCAACATACCAATAAGGTAACCTTGAGCAATAATGAGTTTGAGAGTTTAATATTACTAGTCATGATTAGAGCAGCAATAACGTAAGTTTTGTGACAGTTTTTAAAATAGCCAATCAACAGCCAGAAAAAGCGTTAATTAAATCAGATATTCTATTGGACTAGTATTAGCCAATCAGAGACTTTAAATACAGAAGTATACGGATTTGGACGGTTGAAATAAGTTCAGTTGCTGGCAGACCTTTGGTAGTAACCGGATGGAAAATGTATTCTGTAAAGAAATATTACGTATTCGTGTGAAACGAAAATTATGTACACGCGTTAACAAAGTGCAAGTATTAAATAAAATAATCTCACAGCTCTTAATATCAGTGTAGTGCTATTTAACTTGTGTCAAGGATTAATAAAAAGAAGTGAATTAAAACTTAAAATCTGTGCAAGCCTACATTCTTGTCTCACCACGCCCTGATTAAGAGAAACGTGTCTCTAAAACAATACTGACGCAGCCGAGGCAAACATCAACATAAATACTATCTATAGAAGCAGTTTAATAACAAAGTTAATATATTTTTGAACTTGGAGCATAACAACAAAAATACATCTTCAAACCGGCTTCTCATACGTAGTAGCATATTACGTAACAAACAATCCACTTCAAAATTGATGTCCATACGTGGAGTTAAATAAATGAATAAATAAATAAACAACGTAAAGGACAATTATACTTCAAAATGGCTTCCCAAAGCATGGTGCAAACAACTTCAAAAATATAAACAATAACACTTATTTCAAATTGGCTTCCCAATCGTGAGGCTAATAACTTACGTAATAATAAATTACGTAAATAAATGAACTCCAAGAACAATACAACTTGAAAATACAAATTTAAAAATGAAAACAGTCGAATTCCAGTAAGCGAAAATTCGTCCTAAACAGCAGTCGTTAATGTTGCAAAGAAATGTTCACTGGAATGTTTCTGCGTGTATTTTCGTTGTTCTAAAGCTACAGAGGCACTGTTGCTATTTTGGTCGTCTTAAGATGTCACAATAATTGGGACATGCTATCAGGAGATGTCACCGTTTGCTGTCGTTCCGCTAGGCACCAGATCGATAACAGGTGGAGGGTCTGAAGGTCCCGCCCCCAGGTCACACAAATAGACAAGTCGAAACGTTAGCACGAGCAAAAACGATATTCCCAATGCGGGTCCTTCCGCTGTATCACGTCAGTTCCCTCTCGGTATCGCGGAGTGGAAAAATAGTCGCTTAACCCAGCAGATGAAATGGCTTGCATTTTGTCTGTTTACAAATGCTCTCTACCCCTTAGTAACATTGTTTTCATATCCCGGCCATATGTAAAGAGAATAGTTTGTCTCTCCCTAAGCAGCTTAACAAAGGCAAAGGGAATATTACTGTCACCCCAGAACTTTTTTCATCAAAATTTAATCGGAATTGTGTGCTTTTATGCTCCCGTAAAGTATGCGCTTTCGTGTCTTCCTCTCTATTTGTAATAACATACTTCAAAAACGAAGCATTTCCCGGATTAAGACGTACTAGCTATAAACACACAGTACTTTGGGAGCAACGAGATCACATTTGTTTATTTTAGTAGCATTTGCAGCATACAACGCCCGTTCTGATAGCATACGCCACCACAGGTGGTGGACGCTGATGACATATGAAGTGAAATGATAATTGGGAAAGGAACTTTGGGAAGGAAGCACTAAAGCCCTAAATTAAGGCTATGAGGACTAACAGAATTTGAACCGCAGATCCCCCGTTTACGTGTTCGTGCCTTTACGATTACGGCTACCGTGTAGGCCAGATGTAATCTATAAATACGTCCATTAAACAACAGGGTTTATTTAACACGAAGAGAGCTACAGGCAATACAAGTAATATAGTTACGTGAAGAGCTCATAAATTAAATAAGAGAACACAATTAAGAAACATACACATTCTACTTTTTGGCTGATCAGGCAGCAAAAGAAACCACTAAACATCCACAAAGTGACCCAACTATAACTATACTAGCCCATGATATCCTATCTCAACCTTTAAAAAGAAGCTCTACCAACATTGGAAGACAGAATGGCTTGACTCCATGAGAGGCAAACTCCGTGATATAACATAGATTTTTTCGACACATCTTCGAAATAATTATCTTTTCAGACAAGATCAGGTTTTAATATCCCGACTGAGAATGGGCCATACCAGGATCACACACAGTTATCTTCTTTCAAAGGACCAACCACTCATCTATCACCAGTGTAACATACTGTTAACGACGAAACACATAATCGTGGAATGTCCATAATACGATCAATGGAGACAACACTGCCAGATACCCACGATTTACAAACAGCACTCAACTATTCGATGTACCCTAAGATAGTTGAAATGTTTACAGGCATAAATTTGTATAAAGGTATAGAATGTTCAATCAATTTCATTAGTTATAGTTCATTGTAATGGTTCAAAACTGCCAGTATGTTAAATAACCTCATTGTTTTATTGTTAAATATTTATTTTAAAAGTTGTGAAGTCGCGATATGAATAATATTTTAAAGCTTTATATATACGTTAAATACATTTTCAAAATAAAAAAAATACTTCAACCTTAATTGAATATGGAAAATACTCTGCAACTTTAATACAGAGCTAAAATTATTTATATGCCTAAGAATTCAATAGGGCATTACGGTAATTTCCGATAACATAGCTGTACGTGGATGTATACGATATATGAGTAACTTTTTATGCTCTAACATACGTTTTGAAAATTTATAATACTAAAATACTAAAACAACCTGTCTTATCGGAAAGCTGAGTAACGAAACGACTCCGTAACGTAAATTTATGTTGTTATGGATTAAAGATCGGAGTCGTCCCAAGTTCGTGACAATTGGTATGCACAAAAGCCAGGAATGTTTTACATCCAAAAAAATAATGAGATGTCATAGCATTGCAGTATGGGTTGAAAAGCCCTGAATTTTGTTTAGGATTAGTAAAATACCTATTCTGTGTGCGTTCTACTCTTTAAATCTAAGAAAACTTAATTGTGGGGAAATGAAATAAATGTCAGATTAGCACAAACCAAGGTTTCAAATAAAACTGCATGCCTCAATACTTATGTGTATTCGTATAAAAACATAAACAATTATTGAAGTTAGAGAAATAAATACATAAACACCAATATATAAACTGGTAAATGCTGTTGACGAGGTTCTAATAGGATATTGTAAGGACGATTTGCACAGTAATATTTTAAATGGTTTAAAATAAGCATATAGGAAAACTAGAAGTATGACGTCATATAATAAATCAGATGGAAAAATATAAAAATATGAAGTAATGGTACAAAAAACGTTTTAATTAGCTAGTAAACGAACACTTAACAAATAGTTTAAATTCTACAGGTTATTACAGCATCATTACTACTAATATGGTTGAGAATCCTGAATACATAAACAAACATTTAGATATAACAGGAATTGAAATGACAATTGCATTATTAGGTCATATATATGCTATTTTCAAAATCCTAAAATCTACTTAAAATAAAACTTGAATAAAAGTTAAATGGCGTTTTATTTAAGGACGCTCCTTAACTGCTATGGTCCTTAGCCCATTCTATATTGGGCCTGAAAGACCAGTAATTTTGTTAAGAGACCTCTTTATGAGACTTGAGGTTCTTTTACATGCCGTAAATATACGTCACGGGGCCACCGGATTTACCTCCCTTCCGAAGGAAAGCATACTAATGATTTTTATGCCGGTAAAAAAAGAAATCCATCGCTCTCCGCAGGGTTTGAATCCGCGATCTCGGGAACTAGAAGCTAGCATGGTAACCACTGCACCACGGAAGACGACAAAACTTAGAGGTGCCATGTAGACATAATAACAGGAATTGAAATGAGAAGTTTACTGTTAAATATCCTAACTTCAAAATTTTCAAGTCTATTCAAAATCAAAACTGAGTTAGGGGTGCCATCTTGTAGAAGACATTAAGACACATCATTATTTGTTTGAAACAATAAAAGAATAAAATAAAACTGTAAGCTTTTATTGTTTACTTAGAGCAATAAGTTTATATTTTAAGCAACGTGAAGAACATAGTATTCGTAAAACCGTTTCTCATTCCAAAGCAGAGTTATATGTTTTGATTTCTGAACAGATGAGTAGCAACGAGATTTCTTGATTCATTTAGAAGATACATAGGGTATATATACTAGAAATGAAGAATTAGACAGGGCCTTGGGATATTTGCAGCGATTCTTAAAATATAAACGTATCGGCGGAATAGGAAGAAACGTATTGAAGAATTAGAGATCTCCGAAACCAAAAATTAACTACAGACCGGAAGGAAAAAAAAAAGAAACTTCAGAAAACGAAGGGCTGAAGTCGGAACACATTAATGCAGGGAAAAATATGTTTCACCCCTCCCAGTTGTGTTCTTCGGTTTGCCTATCATCCAAGGAGTTTTAGTCACCAGCTATCGGCAAAGCACGAAGTCATAGGGATTAAACATTTTTAAAAATTTTAAATAATGTATTGGAACACATAAATATTTAATAATTTATTTGTATAACATATTTTTAATTTAATTTAATCATTGTAACAATATGAAAATTGCAACAAAAAAACAAAAATAAAAAAAATAAAAATGTTTGAAAAATGTTGCTTCCCTAAGAAAATTGTCATCGAGTAACACTGAAGAACATGCCCGGATTAAAGGAACAATATTGTGCCAAAAGTTAAGAAAATATCACAGAGTTTATGAACCATGCTTTTTACTGTAAACTCTGCTTTGCACATTGAATTTAATTTGAGATTATATCTGGTAGAAATATTACTATATACGTAGGATAACGTATAATTGATTTTTTGCTCTTAGCGTAAGGGATTTACTTTTGAAATGTAGTGAACCCAGCACACTGGATGGAACAGTCATGCCACTGCTGCCAAATCAAACGCGAGCACCCTATAGGATTCTCCATAATTGAGAAAGGTTAATTTTAGGAGTTGTATCGTATTTCAACTGTAGGGGAACCGAACTTGTAATAGTTGCAACCGCACGTATAGTAAACAGATTCCAGTAGCCTTCGCCCTCAGTTTAAAAATATTAACTTTGTAATTTCAGCTGTTTCTTTAAATACTATGTATATGGCATACTATGTATATATGTTTCTCTTAGCAGGATCGTGGTGCGACTAAAGAATGTAGGCTTATACAGATTATAATTTTACTTCACTCCTTTTATTAATACTTGATACGATTTAAATAACACTTCACTGATATAGAGAGCTGTGCGATTCGTTAATTAATTACTTGCACTTTTTAACAGTAAA
This sequence comes from Deroplatys truncata, assembly GCA_030765065.1. NCBI lineage: Eukaryota > Metazoa > Arthropoda > Insecta > Mantodea > Mantidae > Deroplatys > Deroplatys truncata. The sequence goes on from CM060979.1 coordinate 66,873,421, forward strand.
GCTATTTTCGTCTCACACCAATACGTATTACATTTCTTGAGGACACTTTTTGCGTCTAGTTAGTAACGCTGTCTGCAACCAACTGAACTGATTTCAACCGCCTAAACTTGTACATTTTTATATTTCAAGTCCCTAATTGGCTATTCCTAATCCAATAGAATACCTTCAATTAACTAAAGCTTTTTCTGGTTGTTGATTGGCTATTTTTATAAACTGTCACTAAAATTACATTATTGCTTCCAAGAATCACAAGTAGTATTGTTAAACTTTCAAATTCATTATTGCCTCAAGTTTACCTCATTGTTAGCAACTTTTAACCTATTATTCTCACAGCTCTTACATTATTAAATTACGTAATATATTCATATAACATTATTACACATGGATACAATAATAAAAGCATATGCAATGACTATTACATACATCTTACAAATTATTACATACACATATTGCTTCAAGGTGGGCTATTATTGAATTTACATATTATATAATTATACTGAAATCATTTTAGTGTTAAAAACACTAGCTCATTAGCATGTGTTGTGTAGTATAAAGACGTGAATTAGCTACAATGGAAAAGTAGTAGCTCGTTTCATAATTTTCATACGAGCACATTATAATTTCAAAACTTTGAGTTTTTACAAAAAGGTCTTATCTTGTTAATTGTGTGTAATTAAATGCTGATCGGATGCCAACACTGATGGCAGTACCTTGAGCGTGTTTACAAATAGTGCAGCAGACGACAGTACCGTTGAGTTCACGCAGTATTTATTGATTTTTGCAGGTAACGTGAAAGTAACACATATTGAGGCAAAGGAAATGATTTCAGTTTATTATAATATTAAAATTACAACGAGCATAATTTATTTTATTTTAAATACATATGTTTCATAGTTTATCTGAGGACTGGATCCCGATGCATTGCTGCTTTGAAGGTGTTAAAAGATATGGGCGATAGGGGTGCTGCGCGCCATAATAGTTCAGTTACGTCACATGTAATCATCGTATTATAGTGTGTTGACCAAAAAAAGCCCAAAAAACAAATAAATGGTGCTCTCGCGTCTCATATTGCAACTGTAAGGTCTTACTATTTTCTCTAGATTTGCTGCACCAAATCCCATGAATGCAGATGGCAATGTGTGGTGATGGTAGTGGTTGCAACAGTGACGAAAACACTGTTACTAACTCTTAGTGTCGTCCTCCGTGGTGTAGTGATTACCATGCTAGCTCCTAGTTCCCGAGGTCGCGGGTTCAAACAAAATACTTAGCATGGCTTCCTTTGGAAGGGAAGTAAAGCCGATGGTCCCGTGGCTAGATTAAAAGAACCTCAAGTCTAATAAAGTGGTCTCTGAACAAAATTACCGGCCTTTCACCCCTAATATAGAATGGTAAGTTAAAGACCACAGCAGTTAAAGAGCGTCCATAAATAAAACTCAATTTAATTTAATTTTAATTCTTGGTGGTGAAAAGTGGCCAAAATTGACTTGTCAGAAAAACCATAAATAGTATGGAGCAGCTTAAAAATACATTATATAAGTGCAAATCTGGTTTAACATTATGAGAGAGATGGCAGGAATTTCCCAAGCTTATAAAATAATTTCCTGGCTTTTCAATTGCATTTTTTCATTCAGGAAGAATTTATGCCATCTCATCACAATATGCTCATAAGCAGTATGATTATGCTAGAAACAAATTAAAAATAAAGACATGAGAATTCAGAGCTCACCGACCGTATAAATATTCATCCACACAAACTCTGAGTTTCAAATGTCTGTATGCTGCAAACCATTAGAAACTCTGCTTCGGAAACTGTTGTCCGCATTCCTCTGCACAGACACCAAATTGTGGGCACTTGGAGGTGAGGGATTGTGAGCTACAATCCACTTTTCATAAAAGTATAAGTAATCAACTTCTGTTTGATATTATAATGATTTTAATCTAAATTTAGACAATGAAAACTGGCTAGAAGTGGTTGTATATTTTGCAGAATGAATAAAACTGTTTCATTCTTTAAAATGACTGGAAATACCGTTAGTGGTGTTTTATTTGCAACCTAGTAGCTAACTGTCTCTTCAAAAAGACTAGATAGTGTTTTAAATGGCTAAGTTGGCATCACTGGATGAAAATGTAATTTTGTTACCGGACCTCTAGACTTAAGCGACAAAATTGAAGAATTTCTGCTTGTAAGAATTGCCTTTGCTACTTTTATTTATTACTAATAACCCATAATACAGTTATATATGTATGTAAAAATGTGAAGGATGCTCAGTATAAGGAATCCCTACTTGGTATAGGTTGGAATAACTTGCAACAAAAAACGAGAATACCTCCTTTCCCATTTTATTTCTCCCATTATAACTGTTTTCTAATAGTATAAATCTTTCTGTCACATAGTAATTACTTGGTAATTGGACCAGCTTCTCGCGTAATTGTTGTTGGCATATTATTGCACGACTTTATCTATTCATATGAAAAATGGTAGATATTTAACAAGCCAAAGAAACATTATACCTTCCGGTAATTATTACATGGTTAACGAAATAAAACATGCATTGACTCGGTTACAATTTTTAAAAAGTTTTTTAACATTATAGATTATCACTGTACAGTGAGCGTTTGAATCTTGCTTTCCCTCAGCGTAACAAAATATATTTATTTCATATAAAAGAACGTTACAACCATCTCTCCTCTGCTTCCCCCGTCTACCTGGCACTTCAAGTTAATTTTGGAAGGTTACGCAGCAAAGCTGTTGATTAGAAAAATTTGAACTCAAATTTCGTATTTGCGTGCTACCGGTAGGCGTGCCTGACAGAGTCTCCTCGTCTTCTTACTCGTGCCAAGTCACCCAAGCTAGGAGAAGGTGAATTTCTCATTTCCACCGTTGTAGTGCTGCCGCCGCCTCACTATTGGCGACTTTATTTGCCAATGGCATACTCCGACAACCAACCCGCGCCGTCTTGAATATGCCTTTCTGATACTATGGACGTAATACAAACTTGCGAAAGGGGAGAAAATGGCACACCTTATACAATCGCGAATAACCGAAATTGTCTGGGCACACTACCGTAGCTGATCAATCCGAAGATGACATATTGTCTAAGAATTTACGGAAAGTTAGTCAGTGTTGAAATAACTGGCACGCTCTTGAAGGTATTGAGAATGAGAAAGGTACACAAAAGCACACCAAAGGGATATCACACACATATATGCAGACCAAGCATAATAGAGAATATCTTTCTTCTTTTCTTGAACAAGGACTAGGCCATCGGACCTGTTCTACTTCAACAGGTGGTCTTGCCATCCTAGAAAGGTGTAACTGTTCCTGTAACCTTGGGGTTCATAATTGCATTAGATCTTTAGAAATCTGCGATTTGGCATTCTCGTTATATGTTGATACCAGGTTGTTCTTAAATTTCTATATCGTTTAAGTTATATATTTGTTGTACCTCTTGTATTTCTGAATTTCTCTTCTAATCTATTAATTTATATCCGGCCAGTGGTATAAGAAATTTAATTTCCAAGCTTTAAATTCTACTTCTGTCATGTCTGTTTCCGGTCTAGTTTTCACTTCCGTAACAAAGGGCCGGTACTGTCATTGTTTTGTGTAGCTTTAATTGTGTAGTTATTCTTGTTTTATTCTTCAGTGTTCTCCTGATAGTTCCGCAGATCGTTGAAATGTATTTAATTTTGTGTATGTCATATAGGATAGTTTCACTGCTATGTCGCTAGGGGTTTTTCCTGATATATTGATTTATGAGAGATGTACTTTATAGCCTCTAAAGTGGGCACGTTGTTCACTTTTCTCAGGGGACTTATAAATATACACACCTATACGCCCGCTTCGATAAGAGAAGATTAATACCTTACGGGCTTCAACTTCTGTATAGACTGAACCATCAACACTAAGTTATAGCAAGACAGGCTATCCCAGGGGCGGCCAACTCTATGCCCGCGGGCCAAGTAATAGCACGTCAAGACATTTTGAACGGCACCCCAATAGCTTATCCCAGTCAGTTAATGTGTGAGGCACACAATCGGGGGCTCCCGGGTTCGATTTCCGTCGATGCCTAACCTGAACTTGGTTTTTCGTTGTTTTCCCTGGTCGGTAGGCGAATGCTAGGATGGTTTCTCATCTAACACTATTTTGTTTCCCTCATTTCCCTTTCATTCCGTTTCCTTCTCATCTTTCATGTGCTTATAAGTTTAGTGGCGTGTGGCGGTGCGGGCATGATGCTTGCTCCAAGGAAAGGTATCCCCCGTGGAGGGGCTGCTTGGTTGAATGGGTCGTTCATCGTCCTCTCTAGGCAGCTCAAGTACAGGGACGCGTCTTCGAGTTAGGAAATATTAGGTACTTAAACGTGTCCTGTGATTCCTTCACTTCATCCCTTCCTCCATGGGGCAGTAGCCGTGATAGATCGCCGATATAGTGCGCGAGGTGGCCCATCCCCGCTGTATACCCTATATAAGAGGATAACTCAATAAGTATCCGCACACAATTTTTAATTGTTTGAAAGTTGGCTGAATCGAGATGTTGTTCCTTGTCTCCGCTTGTGGAATGTTTGGCCGTTATCACTCCTGTGAGTGATGCATTGTTGCATAATAAGCATGGCTGCACCCCTCACCGTTTGTACCAAAAAAGAAACAGCAGCGGTTATGCGTTTTTTGTCATCTGAAGGTGTACCAGGAGCCAAAATTCATCGAAGACTTTTCACACAATATGGGGGCAATGTTTTACCTCGGTGAAATGTGTACGAATGGATTGAAAAATGGTGGACAACTGTTAAGGACGAGGAAAGAGCAGGAGGCCCATCCATATCCACCAGTCACGCCAACAATGAGCAAGTGCGTATCCTGATTCAGAGAACCGAAGGCTGACTGTCGATGAAGTTGAAAACCATAACTTTTTTAGTCCACTTAAAAATCCCTTAAAGGGCCGTCGCTTCACCACAGACCAAGAAGTAAAGGAAGTGGTGCATACGCGGTTTGCTACTCAGACGAAAAGGAAACCTTTTTTTTTTTTTCCTGAGGGCATCAGAAAGCTTGTAACAATGGACCATGTGCATTGGGAAGCAAGTGGACTACGTTGAAAAATCTGATGTGTTACACTCACATGACTCTACTCTTGTGCAAACTATTTATACAAACGCTTATTCTCCATCTACTTCATGTTAATCGAGATAAACATTTGCAGAGTCTATCTTATTGCTAATTGTCTTGTGGATGTAAGGGGAATATATATTTACAAGGGCAATATAGAAATACAGCAGCCTTTAAGCACATACATATCTCTTAATAGCTGGTTGCTAGGTGCAGCACCATTCCCTTTCCCACAGATTAATACTCCTTGCATATCCAAGACAAAAAAACGAATAACGAATTCCCATTTGAGAAAATAAGTATTGAAAAATTTAAGGGAATAACAAGTAATATCTCGAAAATGGTTCACTCAACAAAAAAATGTATATGACATAAATTGTGTATTTTAACGCGATCTACATTTTCGTGCAGTAAAATTTTGTCTATCTCTTATGGTTTACCAGTTATGCTGTTCACAGACGGACAGATACACACAGACACACAGACATACACACGGACATGTTTCCAAAAATTTTTTTTGATTCAGGGGGTCTCAAAACATGTATTTCCGGTGAAATCTCGGTATCGAATTTTTGGGTGGAATACAATACTTTCCCTACTTACTATACGTAGTAGAGAAAGTAAAAATGAGGTAATTGTAAGTTTCTATTGTTGTTATAATACATTTGAAAATGATGTGCGGATGCTTATTTACTTACCGTCATATTATAGAGGAGAATTGCTGTCATATTGTTATTTGTTGTTTTTTTCGAATTAAGAGGTCAAGTTCTTTTATTTTGGAGTCGGAACATACTTTGCCCTTGTAATATGATTTATTTAAAAGTCAAGATTGGTTTATCGTTCGGCATTTTTAGTTCATGTGTTCCATCATTTGAATATCTTAACAAAAGGTTACAAGACAGAGACTCTTCGTTTCCATTCAACTTCTATAAAGTCAACATCTAGCTTCGCGCAGTGCAGACTTGATTATCTAGCATATGCTCAAGTAAATGAAGTGACTTTATCCTGGATCTTTTAAATACAAACAGTTATTACATCTTTTTGCGAGGCATTCTCAACTCGATTTTTCTTTCTCGAATCTGGAAAGAGTAACAAATTTATTCATAAATCCATTTTCGCATTTAAGAGTGTGAGATTAATAAATACTCCCAACCTTGTAAATATAAATAGTAGAAATATATAACCACTTGTACTTTGTGATAAACTTAAGAACATTGTGGATCATTCGCTTTTTCTCATTTGGCTGAGTTTTGGAAATATCTCCCTTCAGATCCGTTTCCTGAGGCTTGCAAATCTTCCTATAAGGAAGGTTCTGGTGCAGATTTGGCTGCGCATACATTTGTAAACAAATGTTTTTTGTTATAAATTTTATTAATAATGAATTAAGTTCAAATATTAGAGATACCATCTTGCTAAAATGCTTGTTGTTGGAAATAAAAGGTTTCACCTCATATTGAGAAATTGGTAAATAAAAAGCAAGTTTAAGGTCCCATTAACACTATGGGTCTTCAAAATTCTTTGGTATATTCCTTTTAAATAGTACAATAAGGAGCATTGGTGCTATAGTTCGAATGTATTCGTTTTTATGTTAACATAAAAACAATATATAAAGTTGTAGGATGTTATTCCAAATAAAAAGTGAATAATAAGAATAACGGAATGACTTGAAAACATTGTTTTATACAGGGCGGACAATTTAAGTTGAGACTGTACAATATATCCAAAAGTTGCTTGTTATTATGGGGAGAATAAATTCCATTAGTCGTGTCTTGTTTGGAGGACGTTATGATAGTCATTTTAGGGTCAATTTAATTTTTTTAATGGGAACCTGCAATTAGGGTCATTAAAATTGACCCTAAAATGACCTCCAAATAAAACATGACTAATGATAGTTTCCCTTATAGTATCAAGCAACTTTTATTCACACATTTCTTTCTACAACGCTTAGTTTTGGAGATATTGTACAGTCTCAACTTAAATGGTCCACCCTGTATATCGGACTACAGCTACACTTATCTAAATACCTTAATAATACCTACAGTATACTCAATTCATATTCAAAATAGTTGTTAATATAAACTTAGTTGATGGTCCTTTATAAAATCTATGAATTTACTGGACCAAGCTCAAAACAGATTGGCCGCCCCTGGGCTATTGGGAACCTTATGTAAGAATATCTATCTTACCCGGCATTGTACGGATGTAGTGTGTAATTAAGGATTTGAAAGCCGTTAATAGTTTACAATAGCCCATGTTTTTCACAGGTACATTATTGGAATTGCTCTCTACATGGATGAAAATATGAGTATAGGTTGATTTTTCAAGTTATGAGATATGTCATAATTTTTTCCAACTCCTATATCTCAGTGTACAAATTGTGCCCTCATTAGCCAATCAGCGTTGTTTTATATGTAACGGTTTAAAAATAATTATGTGGATAAATAAGTGCGAAGGCTTTCACGGCCGGAGTTAATTGACAAATTAGTAAAATTTTTCGGGATGAAAGGCCGTGGTCTATAGGTAAAATCGTTTACACCCGAAGTTTCGCTCAACTCTTTGGTTGCCATCAAAACGGTAACACCCCTGGGCAGTTAACAATTATTGCCAACAAGGCGGCAAATGTTTCACAATTCATAGATATGCCAAAATTAGAAGTGGGTCTGCAGTTGCGTGCTATCGCTGGTATACATTTGCGCTTGAGATTCAATTTTTCTTCTTTCTTATTGATGTTGGAATGCTTATAGACATGTTTCAACAGTTTCTCTATGACGTCTAGTCATATAAATTGTTAAGAATTTGCTTTTCAGACAAGATTTTTCTGCTTTATCATTGATATGGATACTTTTTAAAAATTTCGAGATATGTATAGGGTAGACTATTTAAGTTGAGCTTATAGAACATCTCCAAAACTAAGTTGTAGAAACAAATATCTTGAATAAAGGTTTCTACACACTATAGTAACCAACGAAAAATAATAGCTCCTTAAATCTCCCTAAACCTATCCCTGTCATACTTTTAACTCCTTAAGTATAAATATACAGCGTTTAATCCACTGGGTCAAAATATTGTGTTATTATATTATAGGAATCTCACAAAATCACATGTTACCGTATAATTTCGAAGTACTACACAAGCCTTTTCAATTATACAGGGTGAATCATTTAAGTTGAGATTGTATAATATCTCCAAATGAGAAGATTTTTTGTTATGTTATTTATTAGCACCACGCTTTGGCCGTCAATTTGAAAAAAAGTTTGTATTGTCTTTACGTTGTTTGCCCCACGTTGAGCGCCAATTTGAAGAATGTTATTTTATTAGCTCCACGTATGGACGCCAATTTGAAGAAGTTTTGTTTATATAGTAACTTGTTTGCAACACGCTTTGGGCGTCAATTTGAAAAAGGTTGTATTGAAAGAGTTGTATTGTATTTCAATTGTTGGGGAACCGAACTTGTAGTAGTTGCAACCGCACGTATGTTAAACAGTTTCCGTTAACCGTCGCCCCAAATGCACTTTCAGGTTCTCTTTGCTACAAGTTTTAAAAAATTTTAACTTTGTAATTAAACTGTTTCTTTAAATATTATATTTATGTTTGCCTCGGCTGCGTCAGTATTTGTTAGAGACACGTTTCTTTTGACAGGGTTTTGGTACGACTTAGAATGTAGGCTTACACAGATTTTAAGTTGTAATTTACTCCTTTTTATTAATCCTTGACACAAATTAGATGGCACTTCACTGATATAGAGAGCTTGAGATTCTTTTATTTAATACTTGCACTTTTTAACATGTATACTATTTTGGCCTCACACGAATACGTAATTAATTTCTCGAGGACACACCTCGCGTCTGGTTATGAGCACTGTTTGGAGGCAACTGAATTGATTTCAACCCTCTAAACTTGGAAGTTTCTGTATTTCAAGACTCTGTTTGTCTAATCCTACTCCAATAGAATACCTGCATTTAACTACAGCTTTTCCTGGTTGTTGATTGGCTATTTTTAAACTGTCTAAAAATTTACATTTTTGCTGCTCTAATAATGACTAGTAGCATTTAAACTCTCAAATTCATTATTGCCTCAAGGTTATCTCATTGTTACCTCATTGTTAGCAACTTTTAACTTATTCTCACAGCTCCTGCATTATTAAATTACGTAATACATTCATATAACATTATTGAACATGTATACAATAATATAAGCATATGCAATGACTTTTACATACATTTTACAAATTATTACATACACATATTGCTTCAAGACAGGCTGTTATTGAATTTATATATTTTATAATTAGACTGAAATTATTTAAGTGTTAAAAATACTGCCTCACAAACTAAGCTTTATAGAACGAAATCTCTTTAATAAAGGTTGCTGCTTGATATTATGGGGAGAAAGTAAATGGCATTAGTCGTGTTTTATTTCAAGGACGCTATGATAGTCATTTTAGGGCGAATTTAAATTGACCCTAATTTAGGTTACCATTTAAAAAATTAAAATGACCATCATAACCTCCTCCAAACAATATTTTGATCCAGTGGATTAAACGGTGCATATTTATATTTAATGAGTTAAAATTATGACAGGGATAGGTTTTGGGAGTTTTAAGGAGCTTTTATTTTTCGTTGGTTACTATAGTGTGTGTAGATAAGCCAGAGTGTTTATTTGAATGCTAAGAGTTGAGAGCAGTAATTCAAAATAAGGATAGCGAAAGGGTAACCTATTATTTAATGTTTACGTTTTATTATTTATGTGGCAGATCCAAGGTCATTTGGCTTTCCCTTCCGCTCAATCACACAGAAGAATTCCTAATTCAACATTCTAAATACAATAATTATACCTGTCATATTCAAAACGATACAAAATAGAAATAACACAAATATTAGAAGATAATAAAGTTAAGATATATAGAATAATAATAAAATATATAAAAGCTAAGCTCAAAGTAATGCATCTATTAAAATATATGAACATAACTATGTTTAGGATGAAAGTTAGGATATTGCCTCCAAATTAAATGCAACCTACGAATAAAAGGCATTTCAAATCTGACAGCTCTGACATCCTGTGGCAGTGAATTGCAGAGTCTAGTAATCTTCATCATTTGCCAGATGATAAAGCCAAAGTGTATAAAGTTTTGTCAGAATCATACAAAAATATTCCTTCATAAAAAATTCAACAAATAAGAGGGACATTAGTATGAAAACAAATATTTTTCCCTTAATTACTGCAGTAACACAAAACGTGGTTTTAGTTTCAGAAATAATTCTGAAGAAACAAAAACTTAACAGGGAACCCTAGTTTACTAATTCTGTGTTTATAAAGCTAGACTCACCAACTTTGGAATATTGTTTTGTTTGTCTAATAATAGCATCCTTGCAAATTTCCAGCATTCTATAAGGAGTGGTTTACATTTTATTAATATTTTAATTAAAAATAGGTTTTATATAAAAATCTGCTTGCGCCACAACTTTTAAAATGTGTTTCTGAAATTTGGTAACATGTATGCTGATAGATTTACAATCAAAAGTTAATATCTAGTTTTGCAATTAAATCCACAGTTATTCACTAAAAGTGTATAAACTATATGTTCTTAAATTAAAAAAAAGATCATTTGTTTGTCCTTGTTATCTCTGTTTCATTACTGTGAAAAAAGATACATAAAAATCTAAAATTAGCATTTAAACAGTATCGTTCAGCAACTTAAGTATTAAATTTAAAGTTTTTCTGATAAAAATTGTGCCGCGAGGGAGCTTTTCAAAATCTGTCTTCTTCCAAGTGATACGTGCTTGTTTACATTTCTTTTTTATTGACAGTAAGTCTTCTTCAATCTTATTGCTCATTCACAAGCAAGGATGATGATGGTGCAGATTCTCTCGCCTCTTATGCCATGCTCCATTGAAGTGACCTTTCGCCACCCATATTTAATTCTGATACTGCTTTTATTACATAAGTTCAAGTTTATGTTTGGAAATGAATACTTCCTTGGGTCATTTGCTCCAGAGGATGCTATGTAAGCTTTCATTTGGATTCTGGGTATTGCCTCCTACAATACAACATCTGCAGAAGAACATCTGATAACAGATTTGGTAAATAGGAATTGTTTTACTACCTTCGGTGATAGTTTACAATAGCAGCAGAATATTCAATCTTCCTTGCGTGCTACAGAACATTGATCGAAATGAAACTGCATACCAAAATTTATAAATGGGGGTATGTCAAGAAACAGTAGGGTACTTAAAGGGTGCATGCTGACGTTTAAATAACCATTATGCTCCTTAAAAATTACGGATAATCAAATATATTTACGTTTTAAAACAGGGAAGATCACAATACCTTTATGTAAGAACTAAAAATATTTTTTTACTCTCAAAATCACAGTTTTTTCAATTCACTTTCCCCTCGCTTCCCATGAACTATTATCATTTTGGTATCGTAATTAAACGTAAAAAAGGAGCATGTTATCAGGTGAACACTCAACATCTTGCTTTTATTTCAGCTTTTTCTAAAGATCTGTTTTCTTTAATCTCTGTCTTTCTTTCATGATCACGTGCAAAGGCCTTTCTCAGTGAATTACGTCGAAAGTCTTTGTTGTTAGTAGCTGTTTCTTCTATAGGTTACCTTAGTTACGATGTGATTTTTCTCTCTTTGTGACATCATTTTTTCTTCATAGCTTCGTCATTTCTCTTTCTTTGTGAAAATATTTAGGACCGAGTTTAGCTCATTGTTTTAGCTAATGAAGTTATTTTGTTTTTTATTTATTGAAACCATTGTTAGTAGAACGACAGCTACGTCTCCTTAATATACGGGTGAATCATCTACCCCTATGTATTCGTATCTTTGCAACCTGCGTATTTGTCTTTTGTGGAAACATTGCGACTTATGCCGGACAACTTTCTTCTATTAGTTAAAGAATGTTGCACTAATCCAAATAATAGGAGGAAAGATTAAAAGCAATGTTTTGGCGTGGATCAGAAAATGCCTTACTAAAAACTAATGAGTAATCCTCGAGTATCAATTCAATTTACTACATAGTGAGTGCATTCTCCAGTAAGTGGTTACAACACTGCGCTGATGCTTTAGGGTTTGATAACCCACTAAACGTTGGAAGCCCTACTTAAAACTTTAACTTTGAGGCAGGATCTTTGTGATGCCTCGATGGTACGAAAACTTGAAGCAGCAACTATGGTCGTCACTTTTGATGTAATTTATTTTACCTGCTTTGTTGTTGATTCTGTGCCGTTATCTCGTGCGCCAGCTGCTCTAGCGGCAAGCTATGAGATCTTTCTCTCAGACTACGCATGGACGTATTGTTAAATGATAACACCAGTTTAAACTGAGCGAGATATTTAATGTGATCTTATACTTGAGCTTTTGAAAGGAGTTGCCAACCGTTTTAAGTAAAAGAATGAAACTGATTATGAATCGCAGCACTCGAAATTGTAACAAATGAATTATACCTGCTACTTCTGCAGTATCAAAATTGCGGTTGGAAATAACTGTTTACGCAATAAAAGATGCTAGAAGCGTAACTTGGCATGAGTCGCTAAAATACTTATTGGCGAGACTGCTCGCATTAGCCGCGAAATCTTACTCACACAAGCACGTCACTACTGTGTTTTTCAAATGGGATGATGTTTGTCCTTGAGCGCGGCCAGAGCGGCAACCAATCGGAGTTCCGCTGTGTTGTCATATTGCATTCGCCGTAAGCTAAGCGTGACGCGTGCTAAGCGAATGTGTTTCTAATACATATAATTTGCGCTAAGACAAAAATTCAAATTTTGCAAAAAGTAACCCACTAGAAGGTAGGGAGTAATTTTCGTAACACAACCGTAAAAACCACATATTTTTAGCTCAAATAGTTTTCATAATACAAACAAATAAACATTCCCATATGTTATAATATAACCACGTAAGCACTGTAATGGTCACATTATTTGTATGTATGCATTATTGTATACATTATGTATATATATTTGTAATTATACAGAACTACTGACTTGATGGTGATAAAGAATTATGTTGTAAAACCAAGGCGTTTGTTAAAGCTGAGAGAGAGCAAACAGCCCACCCAGCTCACTTGTGTTACTTGTAGAATCTGCAGAACGTGAGCCGTCACATGTTTATGATTGTGTGTTGTTTTTAAATCTGGGTTGGAGTTTATTTACCCTACACAGTTAATATCAGTATTCAGTTGTTGTTCAGAGAGCAAGCAGCAAGAGTAAAATAGTGCAATGGCTTATTGTGGTGAATTTAGTGGCGAGTCAAAGAGGCAGGTATTGCGAAGTCAGGCTCGAAGTATTATATTTAGGGTCTACTCGCTTTTTAAAAAATGTAACAATGAGGAACACAGAAATCAACTTGATTTCAAAAATCCTCAACAGCTTACTGCTAAAGCGTGTGGTGTCGGTAAAGCAAGTGTGTCTCGCATTTGCGGAGAGGCAAGAAAATCTGTTCCAAGTGATACTCCAGTGTTTGTATCGCCCAGAAAGCACATTGGACCTCCGAAGAGGATTACAAATTTAACTGACTTTGACAGTGACGTTGTACGCAGAACTGTGTTCGAGTTTTATGACCAAGGTGAGTTCCCAACAATACAAAAATAACTTGTGCCCTTAGAACTAAAATATCATACACTGGTTCAAATTCATCTACTTATAGAATTTTGAGAGGATTAGGGTTCAGGTACAGAAAGACAAATGATGGGCGACAATTTTTAATGGAGAGGAGTGACATTGTTGCGGCAAGAATAATATTCTTACGCAAAATGCACGAAATTCTAAATTCTTGCGATACGAGACCTATATTTTACTTAGATGAGACATGGGTAAATAAAAACCATACTCAAAATTCAATCTGGCAAGATTCCTCAAAAAAGGGTGGCCTGAAGGTACCTGTTGGAAAAGGCAGTCGACTTATCATTTGTCATGTAGGGTCCGCTAAGACAGGATTTGTACCTGAAAGCAAATGGATTTTTCTGTCCAAAACCACCTCAGATTATCACGAAGAGATGACAGCTGATACGTTTAAAGAATGGTTTTTGAACAGATTCCTAAATTATTTAGAAGAGGGAAGCATAATTATAATGGATAATGCATCATATCATTCGGTTATTGAAAACAAAGTACCGAATACTGCCAGTAGAAAGAACCAAATTGTTGAATGGTTGCAAAAAAGGGGGGTTGAATTTTCGGCAACAGAAACTAAAAATGAGTTACTGCAACGAGTACTTCCATTTAAAAACCAGGGAAAAGTGTATCAGCTGGATCAACTTGCAATGGAAATGGGACACGAGGTAATCCGCCTCCCCCCTTATCACTGCCAGTATAATCCAATTGAGTTAGTATGGGCTCAAATAAAACGAGGGTTTGCAAACAGAAATAACACTTTTAAACTGACTGACGTTGAACGACTTATTCACGAAGAAATTGACAAGGTAACTCAACAAGACTGGGAAGCCTGTGTGAGACATGCAGAAAAACTACACGACGACGACTTTTGGAAAGAAATAGGCCGTGACGATATTTTGGAACCTATCATCATAAATTTGCAAGACTCAGACGATGAAGACAGTGTCAGTGACGAATTTCCTCTTCACGTAACTGATGACAGTGATACGGATGAGCCACTGGCAGTTCCATTGGATTAAAAGCACAGGTAATTCATAACCTATAATTATATAACACTTAAAAAATACGTACGTAGCATGCGAGTATATTCGCAATTATGAATTTAAACACCAGGAGAATTATAAAAGTTTAGATAATTCAGTTTGGGTTGCTTTACGTCGACCATTCTAGCGACAGGCAGATGTGAGAGTGAGAGGGAAGTATGAAAAGAGTGGGGGTAACGAGGTGGCAACGCTGTGCACGCAAATGCACCTCATTCGCTGTAGCTCAGAACTCTTCCCATTTGAAACTAATAGTAGGCGCTTAATATATGACACGAGCAGTATGTACCGAATACGACACCAGAAATAGAGTAATGTATGCACAACCGTGTGTACGAAGGTTTGCACGAACGAATGTAAGTACTAGTGTCGGTACCTGAATCAGAGTAACTCTCTGATATAAAATTACACGCCTTTATTACTTTTGGGCTTCTACACACTATTCCCCCTTCCAACTTTACATCTTGCCCGGGTCAATACTTAAAATCCTACGTGTGCCTCTATTATTTTGTTACCAAGGGTTCTAGCTAAATTCTCAGAACTTAAGTGCCTTTCTCTTTTGTAGAATTCTTCCAACTTGATCCTGCAAGCGTAATGAACTTAATTCTAACCAAATTCCCAGAGTCTTTAAGCCAACGGGTTCGCTACTTCGGCTGGCACATGACTTTCGCTATTTGTGCTCCGGACAAATATTACAACGCAAGCTTGTTACATTATGCATTGATTTAATATATGGAAATTATTAATTGGGATTATTTCTTTATGATGCTGTCATTTATTTATTTGATTATTTATATTTTCCCGTGGATAATTACGGCATCAAACTACATGTGCCTTTATGTTCGTGAACGAAGTTATCATCCTCCGGAACAATGTTACACATCGAAGACAACCTATAATAGGCTCATGCCTTGCTGTAAAGCTCCTGAGGTGATAAAAATGAAGGTTTTGCCTCGGGACACTCATTATTCTAATTTGTTTCACTACATATCCTTGTAACATCTTCCGGCTAGAATCAGATCCCTGCGGTTTCAAGTAGTGCACAATATCGTACCCACTCTTAATAGGTTACATAAAATTCATCACACTGATTTTATAAGTGCTTGAAGTGCAACTGAGATGACACGCTAAAGCATAGTGTATATGAATGTCCTATTGGGAAGTCCATTATGAGTCACTTTATGGATTCTGTGAAGAAACTACGGATGCATAACTATGCATGGTGTACCCCAACATTCTTCTTCGACCACACTTTGTATTAACTCCGACTTCAAGACATAAGTTCTCTGTACAGTTATTAGCAAATGCAGTTTTATTATATGTTGCAAAATTATAAATATGTAGCTCTTTTGGACAACATAATGCATATGAAAACAGAGCACTCCAAGGTCTTCTGTAATAGACAATCTGCCAAATTATCCAAGGTATATAAAAACTTATTTGATTTATTTTAATTCTTTCACTGCAGTATATAATGCATTAAATGTGCTCTGACAGCAGTCAAAAGTTTACCATTCAAGTTTTTGTATAATTATTATTTTTTATTTTACCAGTTAAAAATAAAAGAAAAAGTATCAAGTAATCGCCATAAATAAAAAGCCATATCTATGCACTGTTCCAAGATATGCTTTAAAAATCTGATGTGATACATTCACTTGACTTTCTCTACTATGTATAATTTATTAGTGGGTGTACACATTTTTCTTACTCGCTTATTTTTCTATCCATTATATTTAACTCCAAACACCTTTGCAGAAATAACTCATTACACATTTCGTTATATATTCAAAGAGAACAGGTACACTACGTGATCAAAAGTATCCGCACACCTGGCTGAAAATGACGTACAAGTTCGAGGCGCCCTCCATCGATAATGCTGAAAGGCTAAGGGTGTTGGCCCACCCTTAGACTTGATGACAGCGTTCATTCTCGCAGGCATACCTTCAATCAGGTCTCAGAAAGTTTCTTGGGGAGTGGCAGCCCATTCTTCACGGAGTGCGGAACTGAGGAGAGGTATCGATGTAGGTCGGTGAGGCCTGACACGAAGTCGGCGTTCCAAATCATCCCAAAGGTGTTGTATTGGATTTAAGTCAGGACTCTGTGCAGGCCAGTCTATTACAGGGATGTTATTGTCGTGTAACCACTCCGCCACAGCCCGTGCAGTATGAAAAGGTGCTCGATCGTGTTGAAAGATGCAATCGCCATCCCCGAATTGCTCTTCCACAGTGGAAAGCAAGAAGGTGCTTAAAATATCAATATAGGTCTGCGCTGTAACAGTGCCATGGAAAGAAACAAGGGGTGCAAACGCTCTCCAAGAAAAACACCACCACACCATAACACCACCACCTCCGAATTTCACTGTTGGCACTACACACGCTGGCAGATGACGTTCACCGGGCATTCGCCATACCCACACCCTGCCATCGGATCGCCACATCGTGTACCGTATTTCGTCAGTCCACACAACGTTTTGTCAGTGTTCAATCGTGTAATGCTGACGCTCCTTACATCAAGCGAGGCGTCGTTTGGCATTTTCCTGCGTGATGTGTGGCTTATGAGCAGTCGCTCGACCATGGAATCCAATGTTTCTCACCTCACACCTAACTGTTATGTACTTGGAGTGGATCCTGATGCAGTTTGGATTTCCTGTATGATGGTCTGGACAGGTGTCTGCCTATTACTCTTTACGACCCTCTTCAAATGTCGGTGGTCTCTGTCAGTCAACAGACGAGGTCGGCCTGTACGCTTTTGTGCTGTACATGTCCCTTCACGTTTCCACTTCACTATCGTATCAGAAACAGTGGACCTAGGGATGTTTAGGAGTGTGGAAATCTCGCGTACAGACTTCTGACACAAGCGACACCCAATCATCTGACCACGTTCGAAGTCCGTGAGTTCCACGGAGGGTCCCATTCTGCTGTTTCACGATATCTAATGAGTACTGAGGTCGAGGATAATGAGCACCAGGCAGTAGGTGGCCTTACAATGCAGCTAAGATGACAAACGTATGTTTGTGGGGGTGTCCGGATACTTTTGATAACATAGTGTATATGCTATCCTTAAAATTCCATACTGGTTCTATGCAATCGCGAGAAACAACTGAATGTTAACAAGACTTTAAGAGAATGACCTAGAAATGAACAATTCGAACCTTTAATCCCCCCCAGGGGCTCACCTTATGTGAGTACGGGTTTTGGCGCACCCGGGGGTTCCCGAGCCAATCATCGCCACATTCATCCCCTCACCCCCATCCGGTCGAGGGGGGGTTCTTCTCGTGACCGGTGGACACAAGGTAGGCTCTCGTGCGTTCTTTGCATTCCATTCATACCGCACCTCACCATCGTTTCTTTCTTCCCTTGTCACTTTCCGACCATTTCGCACCACGACATTCACACAACTCTTTTTCTTCCTGGCCGGCCTACCTTGCGTGCGAAACGCCCACACAGTTTTATTTCTTTTATCTTTTCTTTTAATCCTCCGTGGACACAGCCTGACGGATACCCGCGCACGGGGTGCGCAGCTGGGTGAGTGGGTAATGGCGTCATCCCCACCACCCGGGGTCGTCATGTAGGGTTTGTGTTCGTATCCGCTGTTCAACTGCAGTCCCGCGGGAGGGGGGCCATTGCATGAGCTGCTGACTTCCGACGGCCATTGGGTCCCTATGTCTATGTTCTGGGAGGTGTGACCCTGGGGTGAGTTCGGTATAGATAGGCCACTCACCCAAGCCGGGGTATCGCCCGGGAAGTCAGAGCCCGAGGTCGGAGACGGTTGCAATGGTGGAGGATTTATTTCGCTATGGAGCACCCTTCCTCCATTAATACCAACAAGCGCTGAAAAGGTTATGTAACAGAAGTGACACCACCGACAACTGGTTGTTACTTGGTCATTTCACGAACCGAAGAAGGACAAAGTTTTGAGAAGGCGAACCCTTTCATCATTCAAAAGGGCATTGATGCTACTGCTGGTGCGGTTCAATCCTGCACTCGTCTACGGAATGGTTCCTTATTGGCACAAACTAAGTCCGATCAGCAAAATAAGACCTTTTTGCGCGCTACGCTTCTCCACGATTATCCCATCCGTGTCGAGAAGCACCGCACATTGAATTCCTGTCGGGGCGTCGTTACCACCCATAGCCTCGATGGTATATCGGACGAGGATCTAGTAGAATATCTATCCGATCAAAAGGTGACTGCAGTGCATCGAGTGCAGGCCAAACGCGACGGCGTATTGGTACCCACTCGTACCCTGTTTCTAACATTTGATGGCGCCGATCTGCCCACGAGCATTTCCGCAGGGTACGAACGGATTTCTGTGAGGCCTTATATTCCTAGACCTCTGCGTTGTTTTAAGTGCCAACGTTTTGGGCATACGCAAGTCTCATGTAAGAGTGCCGTTAACATCTGTGCAACATGTAACCAGCCCTCACACGAAGGTACCTGTTCAACAGCTCCCGTCTGCGTTAATTGTAAAGGGTCTCATTCTGCTTCGTTTGCCGACTGTCCGCGGTACTTGGACGAGAAGGCGATCCAGTAGATCCGGGTAAAGGAAAAACTCTCCTTCGCTGAAGCCCGGAGGCGTTACCATGCGCGCCAACCTTCACTCCTGCGATCTGACACATTTAGTTCTGTTGTTGCCTCGCCAGTACCACGAGTAGGTGCCGAAACTCAGACCTGGACCATGACTGGATTAACCGCCACTACCATCCGGCCGTCCATTAAAGCTACTGTTACCAAGCCCTATAAACCTGGTCCAAAGTCAATGAAGTCGCAAGCCGCTGAAAAGAAACCCAAGCAGAAACTTCGTAGGGAAGATTTTTTGAAAGACCCTCCGAGTACGCGCGGTAACAAAAGTTCACCTTCTCCTCCTCGGAAGGTCCTGGGACAAGCCGCGCTCAGCGGCACCCCTCACCCATCGCCACCCAGAACCGATTCAAGGCGCTTGAATCGGTTTCTGGCACTGAGCGCGTGGGCCCTCCCTCCGAGGAAGCTATGGAGTCTGACCAACTCCATACAAAAAACCCGAGACCACAGGTTAAGCAAAAGATTCTTTTAAGCCGCCCTTCTAAGTAGACAGTTCATCCCTTTTGTTCATGGCTATCGTGACCTGGAATGTACGTGGTGTACGATCGTATAGGGCGGAATTGCAACTTTTATTGCGTTCCCATTCGCCTATGGTCGTATGTTTGCAGGAGACTAAGCTTCGCCCTCACGATCCTTTTGATCTCCGAGGATATACTCCGTTTCGCTACGACCTTGAACCGGAGGAGGGTACTCCTGCTCATGGAGGTGTCATGTTGTTAGTGCGTAACGACGTTCATTTTAAACCTGTCACACTTACATCCGACTTGCAAGCTGTTGCCGTTCGCCTTCACTTACCCGTTTTTTTGTTTTCTGTTTGCTCTGTGTATTCACCTCCATCGTCTCCCCTCGCTCCCGCGGACATTCGAGCTCTCCTGTCCGCTCTCCCAACACCATTTCTTCTGTTGGGAGATTTTAATGCCCATCACCCACTGTGGGGTTCGCCAAGGGCTTGTGCGAGGGGAACTCTTCTTTCCGACATTTTTTATCAGTTCAATCTTTCCATCCTCAATACAGGTGCACCTACTTTTATTTCTGGTACTTCTGGTACATTCTCTCACCTGGACCTTGCCATATGCTCACTCCAGCTTGCTAGTCGTCTTCAGTGGAACGTCGTCGCTGACACCTACTCCAGCGACCATTACCCCTGCACCGTTTCTCTACTGTCGCACCACGTACGGCATTCCAGAGTACCTACCTGGATGTTCCCAAAAGCCGACTGGAGCTTGTATTCCAGCCTCGTGCATTTTTACGATCAGCCCTTCGCCGACATTAACCAACTAGTGCAGCACCTTACGTCCACGATTTTCTCTGCCGCCGAACGCGCAATTCCCCGTTCATCCTCTCAACCTCGGCGGCCACCTGTTTCGTGGTGGAACGAGGATTGTCGGGACGCCGTTTGTGCCCGTAGGACTGCACTTAGGGTGTTTGATAATTTGGTGACTTTTAAACAATCGCGCCAGGGCTCGTCGCATTATTCAGGATAGCAAGAAGGCGTCGTGGACTCGTTTTGTCGAATCTTTTAATCGCTTTACGCCTTCATCTGTTGTTTGGGATAAACTTCGTCGCTTCTCAGGTAAAGTGTCACATTGTACTGTTTCTGGCCTTCAGGTTTCCAATGCCACTATAGTGGATCCGGCTGCCATCGCTAACACTCTGGGTGCTGCCTTTGAGGCGGTATCCAGTTCAGACCATTATTCCGCCGGCTTTCGCTCTATCAAAGACCGGCTGGATTACGACACCTTTAATTTTCGGTCTGCTAATGCTGAGTGTTATAATAAACTTTTCACACTGAGGGAGCTGGAGCACGCTCTTCATTGCTCTCGGCACTCCGCTCCTGGGCCGGACGGCATTCATGTCCTGATGTTAAAGAACCTTTCAGCCGACAGTAAACTCTTTCTCTTACAGGCCTATAACCGTATTTGGCAAGACGGCATTTTTCCTTCCGTTTGGCGCGAAGCCACCATTGTCCCTATACTTAAGCCTGGGAAGGATCGCCACCTACCTTCCAGCTACCGCCCTATCTCCCTGACCAGTTGCATTTGCAAGGTGATGGAGCGCATGATCAACGGGCGGTTGACATGGTGGCTTGAGTCTCAGAAACTTCTAGCGAACGCTCAGTCGGATTTCGTCGCTATCGCTCTACCGTCGACCATCTGGTGTCCTTGTCGATGCATATTATGAATGGATTTCTGAGAAAGTGTCAAACCGTGGCTGTGTTTTTTGACCTGGAGAAAGCTTATGACACTTGCTGGAGGGGCGGCATTTTACGTACACTTCACGCATGGAATAACCGCGGTCGTCTTCCCATATTTATTCGGGAGTTTATGACGGACCGCGTCTTTCGTGTACGTGTGGGCTCGGTTTTGTCTAGTCGTTTTATTCAAGAGAACGGAGTACCGCAGGGCTCTGTACTCAGTGTCACACTTTTTGCGATTGCTATCAACCCCATTGTTGATTGTATTCCACTTGGCATTTCATCGTCCCTTTTTGTTGATGATTTTGCCATTTATTGCAGTTCACGTCGGACCTGTCTACTCGAACGCCGTCTCCAGAGCTGTATCGACCGTCTCTACACCTGGAGTAACGCTAACGGCTTTAATTTCTCCGCCGAGAAATCCGTCTGCATCAAATTCTGGCACCGGAAGTATTTCCCTCCGCCCTCTCTCCATCTAGGGCCAGGGATACTTCCGTTTGCAGACGAGGCGAAAATTTTGGGGTTGATCTTTGATAGAAAGTTGTGTTGGACCTCGCACATTTCTTTTTTAAAAGCAAAGTGTTACCGTTCTCTTAATCTTTTACGTGTTTTAAGTGGCACATCCTGGGGAGCTGATCGGACCATCCTTCTGCGTCTATACCGCTCTTTGGTCCGATCCAAACTTGATTACGGGTGTATTGTCTTTTCATCGGCACGTCCATCTGTGTTACGTCGCTTGAATCCCATTCATCATCGCGGTATTAGAGTTGCTACAGGGGCCTTTCCAACTAGCCCCGTGCCCAGTCTTTACGCTGAAGCTGCAGAACCTCCGCTGTCCTCCAGGCGTGAGATGCTCTTGTGTAGCTATGCCTGTCGACTCTCCAGCTTGCCTGACCACCCGTCTTTCGCGGCATTTTTCGAGGATTCGCTTGACCGGCAATATTTAGTTAGCTCCTCTGCATTGCTCCCTCCAGGGGTTCGATTTCGACTGCTACTTCGGCATTTGGACGTTACGACAGCGCCGGCCCTTACTCGAGGGGAAACGCGTTTTCCTCCATGGTCGCGCGCTGAGGCCCACATTCACCTTGGGCTAACGTCGATGCCGAAAAATGCGACCCCCGCTTCTGTTCTTAGATCCGCCTTTTTAGAACTACAGGCGCAGTTCGGGGACTGTCATTTTATATATGCTGATGGGTCTAAGACTGATGTTGGAGTAGGATGTGCCTTTGTTTTTGGTGTACAGAGTTTTACTTTTCGTTTACCTGGACAATGTTCAATTTTTACCGCCGAACTTTTTAGCATTTATCAATCTGTTTTATACATTCAGCGGCACGACTTACAGCACTGGTTTATTTGTACGGACTCTCTGAGTGCCCTTCAGACTATTCATGCGCTGTACCATTACCACCCACTCGTACAGCGCATACATGACCTGCTCCACTCGCTTGGTGTCTCTGCCATCAGCGTGTCCTTCATGTGGATTCCAGGTCATGTGGACATCTCAGGTAATGAGTCTGCCGACGCCGCTGCGAAATCGGCGATTTTATTACCCAGATTTTTTACTTCTGTTGTTCCCTCGTCAGATTCGTGTGTTATTTTACGTCGCCGCATCCTCTCGCGCTGGCGCAATGAGTGGACGGCCCTCCTGGGGAACAAGTTGCGGGAGGTTAAGCCTTTCCCGTTGATCTGGGGTACCTCTTCTCGTTCGTGTCGTCGGGAAGAGGTAATTTTAGCTGGTTTTCGGATTGGACATTGTGTTTTTAGTCATAGGTATTTGCTCAGTGGTGACCCCGCACCACTCTGTGGGCAGTGTGGCGTGCCCTTAACGGTGCGTCACATTTTAACAGAGTGTCAGGTTTTAGCTACATTGCGTGCTCGTGTGGGTCTGCCTGTTGGCCTAGCCAACGTTTTGGCAGACGACACGCGTGCTGTAGAATGTGTTTTACGTTTTATTCATGACGGTGATTTTAATCTGCGCATTTAATGCGTTGAGCGTCTTTTAGCTTAGTAATTTTATTCTGTCTGTTTTTATGGGGACTCTAATCCCCAGTGGACAAAAGGCGCTCATGTCCCTCGCATTCTACAGTCCTTGAGACGTTTTAATCTTTTATTGCCTATGCTTTTAGTGTGTTCGTTTTTGGCATTGTGGTATTATTGTTGTTTTAAATTTTTGGACATCGCGGGTTTGTGTCCCGTTTTTTAATTATGCGGTTCTTTTATATTTTTGACTTTATATTTTATACATTGTAAGGGCGCTGATAACCTTAGCAGTTTAGCGCCCTTAAACCGCATCTCATCATCATCATCATCATCATCATCGAACCTTTAATAACGATATCTAAAAACTGTTTATATCACAAAGAAACTTATTCTAAATAAATTGTGTATTTTAAAGAGATATAGATTTGTTTTGTGTTTTTCTTTACCTCTTTAACGTTCACCAGTTATACAAGATTACACAAAATTCCTTCAATGAAGAGGAAATAATGGGATATACCCCGAAAATTCAAGATAAGGTTTCTTTTATAAATATATTTCATATATGGCATTTTAATAAAAATGTAGTTACAGTCATTTTTAGAAAATAAAAAAAAATCTAAGAAAGTCAATGTAAACGATAGCCTGGGGGTGGGGGATTTTGTTGGAAATGTTCGTGTCCACCCTTGAAGATAATGACATAAATGCCAAGCGTAGTTATTATCCGACTTTTCGTTTTTAAGTTAGTGTCCATAGACACAGACAGGCAGATAAAATGCACATGGATATGTTTCCAAAACTGCTTTTTTGGATTCAGAGGGCCTCAAAAATGTATTTCTTGTGAAATCTCGGTATAGAACCCTACTTACTATGCGAGGCAGAAAGAGTAAAAACCTAAAATTAACTTCAAACTTACATTTGACTACACGCTACAGTTCTGGTATTGTTATTTAACCCCAGGCTTTAGTTCACGGTGTGGCCGATAGAAGGCGCTTTGTGGCTATCGTAATTCGTGCAGCTGATCCTGAAGAGCCGCCAACATTGGTGTGACAATTACCACGAGATTGAAATTTAGCCCGAGGTTAGGCTTACAACGTTTATGTTAGTGCATTGTGTTTATATACACTAGATTTATTTTTCAAATAATTGATATGATATAAAGAAAACTGCTCAGTAAAGGAGGTCAGAGCGGACTTTAGTCACTGGGGTAAATCTTGAGCTAAATGATGCATAGAGATGAATTATTTACGAGTATATTTAGAAGTGCGAACATCGCTATTTTCGCGCAATACGCTAGTACGTTTGGGTTGACAGTTTATTCCACTCATGCATGGCATAAGTGTCCTTACAGGTCCTCTAAGCGTTCACATCTCCTTCGAAAGCAACTATGATATACCTTTTTTCCCCTAAAGTCAATATTTTTAACATCTTCAGTAGGTATTAAATATGGTTAAATATATAACATAAACTTGTTCTCACTCGAGTTCATTTTACTTTCCTGATAAATACAACGCTATAAATACAACCGCACATCATTTTAAAGCGCGTAATGCTCGTTATAATATCTTAGTGAAAATATAACCACAGTCCAGAAACATGGGTAACTATATGTATGCTATAAGGACCTAAATATATATGATTTCTTAGATTACCAAACACATGTATAATGTTAACGTATCTGAATTTACCTTTGGGAACTTTTACACTAGACTGTGTAACAATAAACCTCCAAAACTGGATTAGGCAACCAGTTGTAGGCTGCCAATATGACAAAGCATATTAAATGCTACGTTGTATTTGATTAAAAGCTTAACTTGCTAAATAGCAGCATTACGTATTATTTATTCATAATGCATAAGGATTAAAGACCGTTTAAAAAACATAAATGCCACATTTTTAAAGATAAAATATTTAAAGAATAATATAACTAGACGTTACACTCTGTTTCCGTGTAAGCTACAAAGGTTTGGTGTCTTTGAAGGAATTGTATGCCATCAGGGGTTATATGGAGGAGATTAAGCACAGGTTCTACAGGAATTGTAGTATATGGATATATTTAGACAGCCAGACAGCACTGCGAGCACTATCAGCACCCTTCACGAGATCAAAGATCATTAAGGAGTGTCACGAAGCCCTGGAAAGGCTAGGGAAATGCAATAGACTTGCTTTGACATAAGTTCCTGGCCACACTGGGGGGATTGGAAGTGAAAATGCAGACAGACTGGCTAAAATAGGAGTGCAGACCCCATCTTTAGGACAAAACCTGTCTTGGGTATTACCAAATTAGTACCAAGGACAAACTATTAGACTGGGTTTAAGAATTGATTGAGTTTTATTTATGGACGCTCTTTAGCTACTATGGTCCTTAGCGTCCCATTCTATATTGGGCGTGAAACAGCGGTAATTTTGCTCAGAGGCCTCTTTATCAGGCTTGAGGTGCCGTAAATCTACGACACGGGACCACCGGCTTTACTTCCCTTCCGAAAGAAGCCGTGCTAAGTATTTTTACGCCAGAAAAAATCCATCGGCCTCCGCCGGTTTTGAACCCGGTAGCTAGAAGCTAGCACGGTACCACTAGTCCACGGAGGACGACTACTGGGTTTAAGGACCGCATATACGAGGGGTGATCAGAAACTAAGGTTAAAAAGCCTGCAGTGAAATGTGTAAATTTTATTCCATCTAACCAATACAGTCAACTAATGGTTCATTCATTATGTTACTTTTCGACATAGTCTCTCTATCGGTTAGGCACTTGTCGCTTCGTGGGATGAGTTTGAATATTCCCTCCCGGTAAAAATCCTCTTGCGTGTTCACCCACGTTGTCGCGAAATGTTTCACCTCCCCGTCTGAAGCGAATCGTCGGCCTCTTAGGTGTTTGCAGCGAGGTCTGAGCTGTAGGGAGGTGGTCGATGATGTCCCAGCGGAACTTCAACAGTATGGTGGTCTTCTAGGTTGTATGAGGTCGCGCGTTGTCGTCAAGGAAGATGACGCTCTCGGTGAGAAGTCCTGGCGCAGTCACGCCAAGGTCTCGCATTATCGGTTAGCGGTCACTCTCTGCCCTCTTTCCAAAAACTCCATGAATGTGATACCCATGCTGTCGCAAAACACTGTGGTCATCACCTTCCCGACAGATGGCGTCACCTTAAACTTCTTTATCTTTGGAGAGTAAGGGTATTTGCACTCCAATGACGATCGCTTACTGCTGGGGATGTAGTGGTGGATCCATGTTTCGTCACATCTAACAATGTGGTGAAGAAAATGGTTTGCTTGAGTAGAAAACCTTTGCAAAATTTGCAGACTTGCCCCCATGCGCTTCTTGTTGTGTTGGTTGCACACATTTCGTGGAACCCATCGAGAACAAACTTTTCGGTACTGAAGAATATCATGAACAATGTGATGAACGCTTCCAAACGATGTTACCAATTCTACGTTCATATGTCGAACGTGATCCTCCCGTCGTCCTGAATCAGCTCCTCCACGCGAGCTGTGTTCAGATCTGTTGATGGCGTACTGGGTCGGCCACTGCGATCCTCGTCGGTGACGTTTTCTCTACCGTTTGAAAATTTTCTACACCATTCTGCGACATGTTGGCGAGACTTTACAGTCTCTCCGTAAAGCTATACCAGCTGCCTGTGAATTTCAGCCGCGGTTATATTTTTTGGCCATAGAAATCGAAAAACGGAGCGGATTTCTTCGTGAGACCAGTTTTCCAAACGAGTTGCTATTTGTGTTTATCTACAATTAGCGCTGTAGGTGGTGGGTGGCTGAAACTCTACACACGTATTAAAATTACAAAAAATTACTAATTTCTCTATAACGGACTAAGCTCCAGGAGTATCGGCCCTCGTAGAATACTGGAAACATATCCAGAAACAAAGACATGGAAAGCTAATGAAGTAACAGCCATGACTTAGAAGAAGTACTGCTGTACTTAATTAAGTAGGAAGCAAATGGGGCTCATGGCATGTCTAGTGAGTAGTCTTGAGAATTTTAAACAATACCTCTAGACAATGCGGCTCTCAGAAGACCCAATATGCAGGATGTGTGGTGTAGAGGAGGAAATGGCTGCGCACTTAATATCTATCCCATTGTAAAGCAGTATAAGTGAATAGATACAATCAATTTGCAACCGTTGATCCATATGAATTGTAATTAGTAGAAACCTAATCTATGACTCCTGAGATTATTAGCAATTAGGGAGATGATTGGAAGAAACAGGGAGGAAATCATACAATAAATCTAGGTTTGGGTGCAAGCAGATAGAAATAAGGTTCATCTCCGTGTTAAGTTTTCAGTCTAACCTTGTTCCCATAGAAAGCATTCACAAACCTTGGTTGTCGTTATATCAAGGCACAAATATAAAACCTTACAATGCAGCCAGTCCAAACAAATGTCAGCATCTCAAGCCATGCAGTGGTTCAAGTTTTAAATATTATTTTCAAACTAAACGTTTCTACAAATGTATTTTAGCATCTATTGAAAAGAAGAATATTTATTATCCACGAAGCGGAGTTTTAAGGACAAATAACGTTGTTTTTATAATTTTTAAAACTAACCGTATATTTTAGCATCCTAATGGTGTAATATTATGCTCCAGTGCATCCTTTATTTTCTTTGTGCATATATTTTCAATGACCTTAAATCACAGGTCACAGTACAATGCATATTCTAGTATAACCTAAACCTCATTTGTAGCATCTGTTAAACAATAGGGCATTCGTAATGACAGGCCTACTAAATTTAACGTTACTTTGTATCAATATTTATTTCATCACTTCAGATGTAAATCCTCTACAGCGCCTATTAGAGAGGAAAAGGCAGCGGCAAAGTTGGTCATCGTTTTTCTTTCTTTCCTTTCCTTTATTTTCTTTCTTTCTCTTTGCTATTATTGAATCTCGGGCAATATGCTTATCATTCATCTCTCACACACTACAATTATAATTATTATATAATCATGTTAATCAATGTAAAATGTACGTTATATATGCTTGTAATGAAGCATAAGACTTAGTAGAAAGTCAGAACGCTGAAACTCAGAGAGAAATCTAGTAGCAAGTCCTCATGACAAAAACAGTAGCCAGAGCAAGGGGCTGCCAACAGTGAGAAAAACCTTGAACTAAAAAGAAGCAGGAGTATGGGGAAGTTCTAAAAAGCTAGCTTTATAACACATTTATATATGTAATGTAGCTATTTTTTCAAATGTTTATTTGGATTAAATGTAGTAGATATAAAAATAAGCTTTAGTAAGAATAGATTGTATATTCACCAATAAAGATACAGGATAGAAAAAGTCATGTGAATGTATACTTCAGATTTTTAAAAGATACAATGCAAAACAAAAACTTGGAAAAGCATTAATGGATAATCAGTAGACTTCATTCACATTTTTGGGAGAAAGCGGGAATGTCACACCTTGTCAAAAGCCTGAAGACCAGAAAAGCCTACAGCACTGTACTGCTTAGTTTCAAGCAAGTCCAAGTTAGCGGGCATAGAACAAAGCCCTGCTGCACGCTTGTTTGAATGCGGCCAAGCGCAAGGGCCTAGACTAAATCTCATTGTTTGATGGTAGCAGTTTAACTTGCTTCACTCTTTGCGCTCAATTAGACAACACTGGATTAAACTTAGAATTACCACAATATACCTGATAGTAGTCGCTAAATATGTTTTATGATTTTGCAAGGATATGCGGACAATACAGGATAAAGGAGGGAAGCCTTGATACACACCAAAACAACTAAACTAGTATGTTGCACTAACATAGCTTTCTTTACGCACTATATCTTATTTTTATCTCTTCTGAAACTGTCTTTACAAAGTTTATTTTTCAATGTGCTTCATGTTAATAGAAATAAACATTTTCAGAAATGATTTCATTACACGTTTTGTTGTAGAAGAAAACAGGAGAATAAAGAAATAGTCAAATATTTAAAAAAACAGCTCGCTATAATTCTTTGAAATTTCATAACCTTAGTAAATGGTGATCAAGCACTTCAAAAACATAAAGTAGTGTTTAATTCAAATTAATAAAACGAATATTACGGAAATGGCCAATGACTAAAAATTAAATAAACGGTGTGCTTAAACCAGATCATTTTTGTGTAGTAAGATTTGTCTATTTCTAGGATTTACCAGTAATACAAAATTCATTCAGAATGAATGACACGGACTGTTGGCAGAAAACTCAAAATATGCATTTTATTAGTCGTGCAGATACCGTAAGTACTTGTATTTTAATCAAAAGTGTTAGACTTATTTGCGAGTAAATAGAAAATAACACAAAATTATGTGTAAGGGGTATTTTGGAGTGAGAGAATTTTATTGAAAATCTTTTGGTCCCATCTTTGGGAGTTTCGTAATTTAATATTTAAGTTTGGAATTTATGCGACTTTTTGTTTTTGAATTATGTTATTCAAACCTGTAAAATCATCTTTATCTAAAACGTAATTTGTATAATTTTGTAATATATGAGACAAACAAAAGGCTTACTGTACGAAAAATTTAGATCTCGTTAAAATAGGTAATTTATGCCAATTTTGGTATCATTAACTATTTAAGAGTTAATTGTTGTTATTGGTTTTAATTTCTTTATGGTTTACCATGCATTTTTGAAGTGCCAATTCAGCGTTCTTTTGTTTCTCGCGAAGTGGTACAAAGAGTGGTTGCATTTCAAAATCAGCTTATAGCAATTTGATTGTCGCTTCAGGTTCCTGTATCCCGTCTGTACCTACTATTAAATGTATAATGAAAGCATTTCTGCAATTATCGTTTAACTCGATTAGCATGAAACAGTAGGATAATACGCTTTTGGAAGAATATTTTTTACATGATATGTAAAAACAGACGGTAGTGTTGTAAAAGCAATGTGAATTTAACACATATCAGACTTTAATAAGAATAAAACGCAACAATTGTCACGAAATTCTAAAACTAACTAACTCGTTATTTTTTTCCTTAGGAACGGCTCTAATGGCTTTAATTCAAATGCATACTCTAACTTTATCCAGCTTTCCAACTGTCATTCACTCTCATTTCTCATTATCACTGATTATTTTTGTCTAGTTAAATTTCACTGGGAGTCACTTCACCAATGCCATTTCACTAAGGTAAATTCGTTCAGCTTCCATTGATATAGCTTCTTCCGGACGGTTCACTTCACTCGGGAGTCGAACACAAGATCTCTACAATCTCTCGCTCAACAGCATTCACTGCACGTCACAGCAGTCGTCACCACTCGCTCGGAGCATAGGACGGGAAACTCAACTCGCTCGCTTATTGACTGACCGACACAACTCAAATCACACTGACTCGTCTCGCGAGAACACTAGCTTATATAGACAGTGGAATCTTCTATAGGACATTTTAGAAT
This sequence comes from Deroplatys truncata, assembly GCA_030765065.1. Taxonomy (NCBI): domain Eukaryota; kingdom Metazoa; phylum Arthropoda; class Insecta; order Mantodea; family Mantidae; genus Deroplatys; species Deroplatys truncata. The sequence continues at coordinate 66,904,299 of CM060979.1, forward strand.
TACTTTAACATACGCTCTGGAGGAGGGAAGAAACTTCCAGAAGGTTCTGTTTATCTGACAATAGCGCGCCCTGTGTTAACGCAGGCGAGTCGTGCTTATCGTTGTTTACTCCTGGCGCCGACCTCCCGATAACCTAGGATAAGAGCCGCTGCGTCACAATACGTCCTGTTCATTCTGATTGAATTTGTGTAATTTTATTTATATGGAAAAACAAAAGACGCAGACAAAAGCTTACAGCCGGAAAAAAGTAAGGCTTATTGAAATAAACAACTTGACGCACATGTCAAACAATATTCTATAGCTCCAGCGAGCTTTTATGTTTAAGATTTCCTGTACTGCGGGATTGGTTACAATAATTATGATTGTTTCAACTTGTGCGATTCTTTCATCTATCTCTCTGCCCCTCCTCCTTCCCCAAATAGCTCATGATCAGGTTAAGGATCCGGGACAATGTAAGAGTGAAGTGTTTACTATGCATCGAGTAGGGTGGAGTGAGGTGGCTCATTGTGGTGTACAATCCGCTTTGTGACCAGAGGTACAATACACTCTTCTCTCATTCCTATGTATGGTGCCTACTTCATTTTCCAGCATCCTAGACCGTACTGTTTACAGTAGCAAATGATGAGCGCATTACATTGTTTACATCAACAGTACTGTATTTACAGAACTCTGTGGTAAGTTTGCACAAACATTGGTTGCTAACTTGTCTCGGGTCCTTAGTCTGCTCATGATTAACAAAAATGACTTAAACGCCTGTCATTTCTCCATTTTTATGTAACCAGGTAAGAATAAAATTAATGTTAACGAAGTCCTTATAACGTAATTTAAATAATTTTCAGGATGGACATTTTGTCATTAATAAGGTAAAATGTGTAGAAGAATCATATTAAGATAATGAATGAACATAATATATAACATAGTTTAAAACACTAATTTTAGAGTATAACAGAGTTATCTTCCTTGTTGTAAGGTTCTTTTCTTTGTCCTTATTGCAACACAGCTGACACTGCTCATGCGAGAGAAATGCCTGCTTTATCGTGTGTCTGTCCTACAGAGTGTTTGTGGTTTGATTACAACTCCACCTCTCGGCATTGCTCGGTTTTTCTATTCCTAAGAAAGAAAAAGGGTGCAATGTTTACAAACAATCTAGCCAATTTCGGCTCCCAACCATACATTTGTAGTTACCTATAGAACGAGTCATTTATTGATCAAGACGTTTCTGCTGTCATTATCGTATTTTTACACATCTATATATTTAATATTTGTGTCAAATGTATATTTATACTGTGTTCAAATGTCAACCTTCTTTCCTTTGGCTGCAGTGATATGTATTCATGAATGAGTAGTGTGTGTAGGAGAGAGAGCGAGTGGGAGAGAGAGAGAGAGATATGCACGATCGGATGCATTTTCCTAGAGATGGGACCTGGCAAGGCTGCTTACTTGATATCTGGACATTAGACAATGAGCAAACACAATGGCCAAGTAGTATGTTCGGTTCTACCTTCAGCAGGCGTGTCAAGACTAATTACAAGAGCATTTTGCGTCCCCTCTACTATGTAGCTGTCAGCGCCGCAGTTTTGGTGAATGGCCAGGAAATGGACAGGCAATGAAGCCCAAGTTTCAGTAATGCTATCTCATATTACAACGAGAGAACATGTGCACGTGGGTGTTAATCTCAAAATCTATTCAACCTATTCTAATAATTCTTTCACCATTGAAAAGCCCAAATCTTTATGACGGGCATAAGTCTATAAAACACTACCTAATTTAATTTCATAAATTACTAAAAGACCGAGCGGAATGGCTCAGCATCTGTGCCCCGCATTCTAGAGGTCCCGAGTTCAAACCCCCGGTGCCAGCCAATCTGACCAAGGCTTTTGCGCGGTTTTTTTCGGTTGCAAGGCGAATGCTGGGTTAGATAATTTGATCCGCAAATTTTCCTATTATCCCTTTCATCGCTACTATCATTTCTTTCTTCTTCACCGCCATTCCAGGATGATAACCCATGGCTACGCTATGATCCAGAGTTTGCTTGCTCCTCCATAAGCCACTGACCCAAAGCATTGGCATGTAAGTCCTTCGGGAGTAAATCCTACAAAGGGGAGGGTAATCAGTTAAAGAAGAATAAATTACTAAAAGATTAAAAAGGATTTACAAAGGCTGAATTTATAAAAGAACGTACTTGTGAAGAAGTATTTGACTTTTAGTTGAGAATGCCATGGGTAGAAAACAGTTGTTACTCCACAAAATGTGCACGTAAAATAAGACAAATGCCGAGGACACTTCATTCAAAGCAATACATATGTAGATGGTTACGATATAGCAATTAAGCAAACCAAACGGGAATCCAGTCCGTTTATAACGCTATAATATGCATGTAATACCAACGCTAAAACATTTTAATAACCCTCATATAAGAAAGGTATGCTTTATTTTATTTGTAATTATGTTTTAATAAAGCAGTTAGCAGGGTATTCTAAATAATTGTATAAAGAGAGAGAATTGGTAACTTATAAATCAGTGAACCTATATTTTTTAATTAACAACTTATACGATTGCTTTTGCTTGATGGTCGTAGACTATATGTCTTTTGTAAAAGTGTGGAATCTACATATTTACCAGCTTCAATTCTGTTTCTTTGTATATGTGAAGGGTTTCTGTATTATGGTGTACTTTTTAAGTTATTAAAACTATGGCAGCAAACAATAGGTACAAAGGTTTAAATTATCATCTACTTTTAATTATCTAACAAGTTTCTCCACCATCCTGATCGACGATTGTTCCACATTCAAAAGGGTACTTATAGGCTGTGCAGCATTTCCAGAACTTGGAAGACTGTCAGGAGGAGGTTAAGGAGAATTCGACGCTCTATCGATGTTTCAAACAATTTTACTTGAATATCAGGGTATTTTTTATCCGATATTAGGAATAGCTGATAAAGGGGAAGTTTACGTAAAATGTTTAAGATTATTGTACACTGAATCCATAGAGAAGGGTGCGAAGGAAATTACTAAATGAAATTAATTTGACATTGGAGTTTTGAAAGCTACTTGTATTACGTCCGGTAGCCAGGCAGTAAATTCATATACAGGATCAAAATAAACGCAGTACCACGAATAAAATAAACAAAACGGGGATAAAATGTTATATACACTTTTATGGGTGACCACGAAATGTAACCAAGAGGATATATGTGATAAAAGAACAAGATTTTTCTGAGCGAAAGATGAAAATCACACTATAAAACGTTCAATATTTCGGGTTTAACCCTTCATCAGGAGATTAAAACATTAAAAGCACAGAAAATTAAACCAGGCTTGGGAGTAGACTGCGCTGGTTAATAATAATCAATGTGTCTTGTGATTTATAATAAATAGTATATCCTGCACAGTGGCGTTGTGGGCTGGAACCTGGATCTCTATTTCTCGCTACGGAATGCGCCCGGGTTCAATCCCACCCATGGGAGTGTGAAATTTATGTCCTGGGTATAGTACTGGTGCCTACTCAGCATAATGAGGAAAGTAAGGAGCTGCAATTGGCAGCGACCCTGGTCTTGTGAGCGAATTTTCCGGCAGGGGGAAGCGTGATGCTGGCCACATCATCTCCCGTATCAGTTGGATGATCGCCCACCTCTGCCGTGCGTGAGTGGGCGTCAGGCCGGCAATCGAGTTGGCAAACCCAGGCCCCACGCGTGCTGTAAGACCAGCGTAAAAATAAAAACAGTACACTGATAATTATTATTAATTGTTAAGTATGTTTTCACTTAGTGTATTTTTAATCCTTAATCTCCTGAAGAATAGGTAAACGAAATATTGAACATTTTTATTGTGCAACTTTGCATGTTTTTACCTTTCACTGAGAACAACCTGCTTCTTTCATACACACACACACACACACACACACACACACACACACACACACACAAAATAACCCTCAAGAAGTAAAGTATTTCTATTCGATACGTTTTTCTTCGAGTAGAGGAGAAAATGGATTTAACCACTGGCACCAGCCCCGATGGGAGTTGGGACTGAGAGTGTAGGGCTCACTAATAGTGAGCATACCCACTAAAAACTCCTCCACCGGATGATGGAAAAAGGAAGAAGGAAAAGTGGAATTTCGTGGCTTTTTGCGCTCCTGCATAGGACCCGCGTTAGTATGTGAAAGATGGAAGCTGTCGCCCTATGGGCGGGAGTGGGCAAAGGTAATTACTAGGTTTCAGCCATGAAACCTGAGTGCAACACTAGTGGGAATGGCGAGGTTTTGGAAGTGAATGGATGTTTAGGAATGAGGATGGTACTGACGATGCTGATGTTGCTGCTGGTTGAACTCCTTACATTGCTGTAAGAAGTTCGAGACTCTCGCCGGTTCCGTCTTCGGCCGGTGACCAATAAATGAGACCCGGATGGCTTCTGTGATGGCTGTAATTCTGGATGAAGTGCTGTCGAACTGCCCAGACAGGAAAACCTGTTGAGCAGCTGATGAAGTTTGAAGGTCCCTGATGAGTTCCTCCAGGGCAGTCAGCTTCGTCGTCATGTTCAGGAACTCCGCGTGGAGATCCTGAACGGTGTCACGTAGGCCGTGGATTTTCTCGATGATCGGCGTGAGTGATGGTGCTGGTGTCGGCGCTGGTGATGGTACTGGTGTCTGCGCTGGTGTCGGCGGCTGTGGAGCCGTCATTGGCTGCGTCGTAGGTGTTGGTGGCTTCAGCGGTGCCTTCCTGCGAGGATGCAGGGGGCAGAGCGCTTGGCAAGTGAAGTGAGTTGACCCTCCACAGGTCGCACAGTAGCGGCGTTGGCGGCGAAGGTCGTGCTGGGTGCACGAAGACGTGATGCAGGCGGAACTACAGTAGTGGCACAGCAGCGCCTGCAGGGTGCCTAGCGTTCTAATCTGCTAACCTCGATTCGTAAGCACCGCCCTAACAAGGGCAGCCTGTGCTCAAGGCAGCTTCATAGTCGCCAGGGTCTGCGAACTCCATTCTCACGAGTGATGTGGGTCCCTGAGTTCCGAAGATTCAGTCTTCAAGGCTGAAGACCACTGCTGGTGAGCTGCGCTGGTGAGGAACCTGACAGGCAGGTCCCTCGGGACCCCTCGGATGACAGCGCTGTAGCTCCCATGAAGTACAGGCTGAATTGCGCTGGCTGGATGGTATCCAAGATCGGCGGCGTTGACACTGGTGAGGTTGGCGGCAGTTGCGGCGAAGTTGCGCTGGTTGGCGGCGAAGCGGCGGTCCTGGCATAGGTTGCCCTAGGCTGCGGCGACTGCGGCGAGTTCTCCACGGCGGGTGCCGGAGGAGACGAGAGCGACCCTTCTTCTTCGCCATCTTGTTCTTTAGTATTACAGTAGCTCCATATCGAAGGTCCTTTGATGCGCAGTAACATTGGTAACGCCCGCTAAAAATTCCCGGCCAATCACATTTAATTATGCTCTAAACTCCACGGCTGTCTATAACTTAATTGTTTAAAATGCTGTTTTTTCTGTTATATCTGGTTGAGGTTTCCAGTTTTTGTTATATTATGTAGTACAAACAGATCATAATTATACAAGTGATTTCAATTAAGGAACGTTAAGTCTTTCTGCGCGTCCATCGCCCTTTCTAAAATAAAACTACTTCAGCTGTATGTAGGCAGCAACTTTGAAAGCTGAGTCAGACTGGAAAAATTCGTCTTTCCAAAATAAGTATTTCAGCCCAAACCATTCGGCAGAAAGAAAGTAAACAGTTTTTCTTATTTTTTTCTCCGCTTCATAGAAATATCTGTACTGTTCGTGACAATTCATGGAGTTATACCTCTGATCATTTTTAATTTTCCTTATTTTAGTGAAGTATGCCATAATAAATGCTGGTTGGGAACTCGCTTCACTTTATACGGACTCTGGAAACTCTGTTGTTTTTTCTTCTCCAAAAAGTCATTTCAAATACCGGAGTTCGCTCGTAGTTTTTATACGGCTTTTTTACAGTTAATTTGAAGGCAAGGTCCATTTCACGTGGGCATTGGCATTTGGAAGCCATGAAATTCCGAGCTAAAATTGAGTTGGTTTAACAAACTAGAGCGAGAGGGAGAGCCTCGCGCTTTTCGTTTGTTATTCGAGTAACCCCCTTGAAGCTGCAAGGGTAGTTTTATTACATACTCTCTGTGCAGCTCTCTGGGAAGCAGCTGCAGCATTATACATTTGCAAACTTCTCTGCTTCGCTACTCACCTGCGCGTAGGGACCATAGACGGTGATTTTGGGTGTTAATGGGAGCAGAGGCTACAAAAATAATAATGGAAGCCATGCTAGTAAAGCCGGGAGTTGAACTAGAGTGTTTATTATCTCATATGCTCCTTAGCGCCTGTACTCCAAATAATGGAGAGGTTTAATTACGTATTAAACTAAATCAACAAATGCATATACATATCTGAGAAGCTGCAGGCATAACGATTCATAAATTCTGGTAGACAGCTAATGAAGTAAATGCAATGCATAAATTCGTGTTCTTTTCAAAACAAAAACAAAAATTTGTGAATTTCCTCAATAAGTATTTTATGCAATCCACCATTAAAAATCTGATGTGTTACACTCACTGACTCTCTCTGCTCTTATTCTCCATCTGCTTCATATTAATCGAGATAAACATTTGGGAAACTATCTTATTGCTAATTTTCTTGTAGGTGCAAGGGGAATGTGGTAGGCTCTAAGCGATATCAAATCTCTTATGAGCTGGTTGCTATGTGGAGCATTCCATTTTCTTTGCATGCCAGAACATAAAAAAAAATCTGATGTGTTACACTCACATGACTTTCTCTACTCTTGTACAAACAATTTTTACAAATGCTTATTTTCCATATACTTCATGTTAGCAATCTTATTGCTAATTTTCTGTAGGTGCAAGGGGAATATGGTAGACTTTAAGCGATAGTCAAATTTATTAAGAGATTGTTGCTATGTGAAGCATTTCATTCTCTTTGCATGTTCAGGACATAAAAAATCATATAATGAATTACCATTTGAGAAAAAGTATAAGTATTGGAAAATTCAAAACAATAACAAGAAATATCTGAAATGGTTCACTCCTAAAAGAATTTTTATGACATAAATTGTGTGTTTTAACGAGCTATACATTTTTCTTACGTTTTACCAGTTATAAAAAAGGCCTTCAGAATGAAGAGGACTTTTGGGGACATTCCCAGAAAACTCAAAATATACATTTTATTTATCATGAAAACATCCTAGAACATATGACATTTTAATCAAAATCGTTAGAGCCATTTTTGAAAAAATCAACATTTTCGAAAAATGTTCCATGTAAATGGTAGTCAGAGTTGGGGGATTTTCTTGAAAATTGTCCTCTCACATCTTTGAAAGATACTAAATCTAAATACCAAGTTTGGTATTTATCTGACTTTTCGTTTTTGAGTTATTCTGTTCATACACAGACACACACATGAACCTTTTTCTAAAAATGCTTTTTTTGTATAAGGGGGCTTAAAACATGTATTTCCGGTGAAATCTTGGTATCGAATTTTTGGGTAGAATGCAATACTTCTACTTACTATACGTAATATAGAAAGTAAAAAACGAATAAGGAATTACCATTGGAGAAAAAGTATAGGTATTGGAAAATTCAAACAAATTCTATCTCTTACGAATTACCAGTTATGCGAAAGTTATTCGGAATGAAGAGGACTTTTGGGGACATTCCCAGAAAATTCAAGATATACATTACATTTTCCAGGAAAGTATCTTAAAAGTATGATAGAGACATTTTGAGAAAATCAAAAATTTCGAAAAAATGTTCCATGTAAAGGGTAATCTGGGGAGGGGATCTTCTTCAAAATCGTGTCGCATTCTTGAAAGATACTAAACTCAAGTACCAATTTTGGTATTTACCCTTCTTTTCGTTTTTTAGTTATGCTGTTCACAGACAGACACAGACACATAGATAAGAGACACACACATATATGTTTTCAAAAATGCTTTATTTGTAATCAGGGCACCTCAAATCATGTATTTCTGTGAAATCTGGAATTTTTCGGTGGAATGCAATTCTTCCCCCACTACTATACGTAATAGAGGAAGTAAAAGGCAGAATTGGCTCTTATGGCTCGCGTGCCAAAAATAGAAATGACGAATTTCCTATAGCAGTGACATAATACCGCTATTCCAAGTTACCGTGGCTTACAGAGAGATGTCATATTCTCTTCTCTGAGTAACGAAGGTGCAAAAGCATTTCCGCATTATTAAATACACAATAAATTATTAAGATCTGAATTTACAATTTCTTACCAGGCTCTACCGAAAATAAGCTACATCACTCCGTAACACTTGCTCTCTTCTCTACCTGGAACGGAATGCATGCAATAGCTCTCTTGTTTATCGCTTCAACATGCCAACAAATGTAATGCTGGGAGAATGAACACTCTCTCACTTATGTCAACTGTGGATACCGAATTATTTCATTATTTATTTCCTATAGTGCATTTTCTTTAAGTTGGTTACCATGCTAGCCTCTAGTTCCCGAGATCGCGGGTTCAAACCCGGCGGAGGGGATGGATTTTTTTGGGCCCAAAAATCCTTAGCATAGCTTCCTTCGGAAGGGAAATAAAGACGTTGGTCCCGTGTCGTAGATTTACGGCACGTAAAAGAACCTTAAGCTTTATAAAGAGGCCTCTGAGAAAAAATCTGATGTGTTACACTAACGTGACTTTCTCTACTTTTGTACAAACTATTTTTACAAACTCTTATTCTCTATCTATTTCATATTAATCGTGATCAACATTTACAGAAACGATCTTTTGACATGCAAAGAGAATTACATTTTACACATAGCAACCAGTTCTAAAAATGTTTGACTATCGCTTAAGGCGTACTATGTTCTCCCTGTTTTGTATTTTCAAGGGCAGTACAGAAATACAGTAGCCTTTAAGCATAGAAATATCTCTTAATAGCTGGTTGCTAGGTGCAGCACCATTCTCTTTGCCACAGATTATTACTCTTTGCACATCCAAGACAAAAAAAATGAATAACGAATTCTCATTTGAGAAAATAAGTATTGAAAAATTTAAGGGAATAACAAGCAATATCTCGAAAATGGCTCACTCAAAAAAAATTTATATGACATAAATTGTGTATTTTAACGCGATCAACATTGTTTGTGTAGTAAACTTTTGTCTATCTCTTATGGTTTTCCAGTTATGCAAAAGTCCTTTTCACAGTGAAGAATATTTTTAGAGAAATTCCTAGAAAATTCAAGATATATATTTTATTTGGAATGAAAATATCTTAAACATATGATATTTTAATCAAAATCGTTAGAGCCCATTTTTGAGAAAATTAAAATTCTCGAAATATGTGCCATGTAAAGCGCAATCTGCGGTGGGGGGATTTTCTTGAAAACCTTCGTGTCGCATCTCTGAAAGATACTGAGCCTAAATACCAAGTTTGGTTTTTATCCTACTGTTCGATTCTGAGTTATGATGTTCACACACACACACACGGACATGTTTCAAAAATGCTTTTTTTTGGATTCGGGGGAGTCTCAAAACATATATTTCCGGTGAAATCTTGGTATCCAATTTTTGGCTGGAATACAATACTTCCCCTACTTACTGTACGTAGTAGAGAAAGTAGAAATTAGCGGTATTTCACGCCCAATATAGAATGGGACGCTAAGGACCACAGCAGTTAAGGAACGTCCATAAATAAAACTCAATTTAATTTAATTTTAAGTTGAAAGCGATAGCACTATATTCCATACGACAGTTGGTAATCTTTAAGCCCCTAATATCAAAATCTGAAACTTAATATTTAAAATCTGGGTTAGGTTGAAACATGAAATTTGGAAGAGAACAACAAACACCCGCTTGTAACAATACGAAAGCCCGAAGGAAAGACGGCCGAAGATAACAGGGTATTTTCTACATTTCATTGCCAAAGGTGCAACTGGCAATAACACTATTACAAGTACTGCTGATGCTGAGGGACTAGGCAGTGAAGATTGACTGTGTCAGGGGTTCTCAGCACTCGGATCGTCATTAGCGCATCCCCTATCCTGATCGGTTAGGTAGTGTCAAAATGGTCATGTTTCCACTTAAACCTCACGCACTGTTCAATATATAGCATAAAATGTTGCGCTCAACTTTTTAATAATCTTAATATGACAGTCGTAAAACGACATTCACTCTTGCCATAATCATCAAGGTTGCGTACGTGTTGCGTAAATTACCATTAAATTTTCCCGTTAATAACCCAGGAAAATGTTCTTGAAATTTCCTCAGACAATCAGCAGATTATTAGTATTTAAAAAGACACAAAATGAGCATTCAATATTTAATACAGTAATCCCAACGGGCTTACCAGCGACAATGTTCACTCTTGACTAGCGGGCAATCAGCTAGGTGTTGGGGAACCAAAGTTCCATGAAACCTGACTGCAACGCTAGTGGGAATGGCGAGGGTTAGGAAGAGAATTAGGTTAGGTTTGAGGATCGTACCGATGCTACTGCTGCTACTGGTTGTATTCCTTGCATTCCTGCAGGAATTTGACGACTCTCTGCGGGTTCGTCTTAAACCTGGGTCCAAGAGATGAGACCCGGATGGCTTCCGTGATGGCTGTAAGTCTCGAAGAGGTGCTTCGAACTGCCCAGCCAAGCATTCTTGTTGGGCAGCTGATGAGGTTTGAAGGTCCCTGATGAGTTCTTCCAGGTTGTCAGCTTTGTCGTCATGTTCAGGAACTCCCCATGGAGATCCTGAACGGCGTCACGTAGGCCCTGGATTTCCTCGATGATCGGCGTGAGTAATGGTGCTGGTGATGGTGCTGGCGTCGGCGCTGGAGTCGGCAGCTGTGGATCTGTCACTGGATGCGGCACAGGTGCTGGCGGCTTCGGCGATGCCTTCCTGCGGAGATGCAGGGGGCAGATCGCCTGGCCGGTGAAGTGAGTGGACCCTCCACAGGTCGCACAGTAGCGGCGTCGGCGGCGTAGGTCGTACTGGGTGCATGAATACGTGATGCAGGCAGAACCACAGTAGTGGCACCTGGGTTGTGCTGAGCAGGTGGACTCCTCGTGCCCGTAGGCACAGCAGCACCTGCAGGGTGCCTGGCGTTCTAATCGGCTAACATCGATTCGTAAGCACCGCCCTAACAAGAGCAACCCCTCCTCAAGGCAGCTTGATAGTCGCCAGGGTCTGCGTACTTGATTCTGACGAGCGACGTGGGTCCCTGTGCTCCGAAGATCCGAGTGGCCTTCTAGAGATCGGCGCAGGCTGGGAAGCTCCCAGGATCGGCGGCGTAACCCCGGTGATGTTGGCGGCAACTGATATGAAGTTTATGACTGGTGTGTCATCTGCAGATAATCCAAATACTCTGTATGAGTATTGCTTAGTTTTCCTTATGCTTTTGACGGCGCAACAAAGTCGCAAACATCTGCAACAACATAGGTTTTATGTTCAGTAGGCATGAACTATATCGTGCATTTAAGACAAAGTTAGAATCAAGATGTGATGAAAACAAGAATTATAACCACTACGTTTACACCATATATTATAAGCAATTACTTTCGTTTTACCTTCGAAGTTACTCTCTCTGGTCAAGTTTGTGCAGCAAAATTCTTTGCAACAGAGGAAATACTTGAATGCGTTTTTAGGTAAGTTTATCAAGATATTTCTGTTAAATGAAGTATGGCCTTGGAGCTTCAATAAATAGCAAGGTCCATATAATTAATTAAAACGTACAGAGTAAGTCGTATCCAAGTAATTCTGCCCCAAGGCACTCAAGCTTCTTGACATGCCTTGAGGCGTGTCAAGTAGGTTAGATGAATTTGCTTCAGTGCTCACGGTATTGGAGATTTATCGTTTGACACGTTAGAGGGCTTTAGGCTCAGGTAACGAGGTATAACCTGTTACTGCTTTCGCTTACAAGTACGATGGTCGTCGAGCCATACACTCATTATGTGCGTTAGTAGTAAAACACAGTGTATAGTGGCATGTTTAACAGGCTTAAGAACTGTGACGTGTTGGTCACATGAATTCCACCCCCTCCGTTTCAATATTACAGATATTCGGCCACCAACTCATACAAAAGAATTTTCTCCTGGTTTCACTTTGAGGCAGTATTCTTAACACTTAAATAGTTTCAGTCTAATTATATAATATGTAAATTCAATAACAGCCCGCCTTGAAGCAATATGTGTATGTAATAATCTGTAAAATGTATGTAACAGTCATTGCATATGCTTATATTATTGTATCCATGTGTAATAATATTATGTGAATATATTACGTAATTTAATAATGTAGGAGCTGTGAGAATAATAAGTTTAAAAGTTGCTAACAATGAGGTAACCTTGAGGCAGTAATGAGTAAGAAAGTTTAACAGTACTATTTGTGATTCTTGGAGTAACAATAATGTAATTTAGAGACAGTTTAAAAATAGCTAATCAACAACTAGAGAAAGCTTTAGTTAAATGAAGGTATTCTATTAGACTAGGATTAGCCAATCAGAGACTTGAAATACAGAAATTTACAAGTTTAGACGGTTGAAATCAATTCAGTTGCCTCCAAACAGTGCTCACAACCAGACGCGAGATGTGTCCTCGAGAAATTAAATATGTATTCGTGTGAGACGAAAATAGTATACGTGTTAAAAAAGTGCAAGTATTAAATAAACGAATCTCACAGCTCTCTATATCAGTGAAGTGCTGTTTAATTTGTGTCAAGTTTTAATAAAAAGGAGCGAATTAAAACCTAAAATCTGTGTAAGCCTACATTCTTCAGTCGCACCACGACCTTGCCAAGATATCCAGGTCTCTAAAATAAATACTGACGCAGCCGAGGCAAACATAAATATAATATCTAAAGAAACAGTCAAATTACAAAGTTTGAGGCGAAGCCTACTGGAAACCGGGTACTATACGTGCGGTTGCAACTACAAGTTCGGCTCCCCAAGAGTTGAAATATAATACATCATCTTCAAACTGACTTTACATACGTAGCAGTAACAAACATTTTCTCAAATTGACGCCCAAAGTGTAGTGCAAATAACGCAAAGATATAATAACCATCTTCAAATTGGCTTCCATACATGGAGCTAAATAAATAAATCTCTCCAAAAAAACAGCTTTCTCAAATTTATATAACACTATACAATATCAATTAATACATTTCAATTTAATATAACTTAATATATTAGAGATATTCAAAGCCAGTAATATCTTCATTTTAGGTTTCATACAAACGCTGTAAAGTTTCAAATTACATCCGTTATTATTTTCTGTTATCAGATAACATGGAACTATTTGAATTCGAAAGAAAATGTGCCATGGAAAAATAAGTTAATAAATATGAAATAATTTCTTCATATATGCATGAATTCTGATTGCTTATTTGAGGGGGGAAGTTGCATAGGTTTTTAATACAACACTTTTCAGAAATTTGTTATGCGAATAAAATGCTTGGTAGGTAGTTGTAAAATATAGATGAAGAGTACTGCATTTTACTTTTACATTATAGTTTCAAAAAATTCTAGAGTAAATTTCAAGTCATGTGTTTCATAAAGTTTCTTAAACTAGAATTGTAAAGAGACTAAGGGCTTAAAATTTGAAATGCAGAAATAAATCGTTCCTCTTACTGAGTTTTATATCGCAGTTTTATATAATGAGTTTTTAAAAGCAAAGTCAGAAAATCAGATCATTCATACATTTATAACTCTATGATAAGGACGATTCTGTTATAAGGAAGTGAAACCTGGAGATGGGAAAGAGCAGAGCATGTAAATAAAAGACAGGTAGCATTTTGGAAAAGAGTTCTTGGAGTTTCGCAAGGCACATCAAATTCGGGGGTATTGAGGGATGTTATGAAGACACAATACACTGCAAAATAAGAGTAGTGAAGTACTGGCTGAGGCTGATGCTGATGCAGGGGGGAGACTCCACACTACGATCCAAATGTTATAAATACCAGCGAGAAAAACTGTCTCCTAAGTTTTGAGCAGCTGATTTGGAAAGGGGTTTGAGGAGAATAAGAATGGGGTTAGTATGGCTAAGATCTGAAACAAATAACAAAAACATATGCAAAGATGTCAAAAGAAGACTATTAGACACCAACCAACAGGAAATAGAATCGGATTGTAAAATTAAACCTTCTCTAAGTCCAGCAAATGAAATAAAATTGAATTAGGGTAAAGAGGCATATATACTTAACTTACGAAGAAAGGAAACATCAGGAATGACATGGTTTAGACTGGGGGGATGGAGGATACAGAAAATGATGACGATTCGGCAGGAGAATCCGCCTATTCTGTGATTTGGATGAGGATTGAGTACACATTTTGGTGGAATGTGCACAGTGGGAGAACCAGCGAACAATTAAACTCAAAGAAAAATTCTTAAGTCCGTCAAGAAAGAGATTGCTAACCAGAGGAACTGGCAAAACATGGGCAATTTCTTGGCTAAATTGCAAGAAGCTAGGTCAAATTTGTTCAGTTAGACAAAGGTAATTTATGTCTATTTTCCTTTTTTACTTTCTCTACTACTTCGATACCGAGATTTCACCGTAAATATATGTTTTGAAACCCCCTGAATCCAAAAAAAGCATTTTTGGAAATATGTGCGTGTGTATGTCTGTGTGTGTGCGCGTGTCTGTGTATGTGTGTGTCTGTCTGTGAACAGCATAACTCAGAACCGTACAGTCGGATAAACACCAAACTTGGTACTTAGGTTCAGTATCTTCCAGAGATGCAATATGAAGGTTTTCAAGAAAATACCCCCACCCCAGATACCCTTTACATAGAACATTTTTCGAAAATTTTAATTTTCTCAAAAATGGCTCTAACGATTTTGATTAAAATATAATATGTTTAAGATATTTTCATGTCAAAAAATGTATATCTTGAATTTTCTGGGAATGTCTCCAAAAGTATTCTTCATTGTGAACGACTTTTGAATAACTGGTAAACCATAAGAGATAGACAAAATTGTACTGCCCAAAAAATGTAGATCGCGTTAAAATACACAATTTATGTCATATACAGTTTTTTTTGTTGAGTGAACCATTTTCGAGATATTACTGGTTATTCCCTTAAATTATTCAATACTTCTTTTCTCAAATGGGAATTCGTTATTCATTTTTTGTCTTGGATATGCAAAGAGTATTAATCTGTGGCAAAGGGAATGGTGCTGCACATAGCAACCAGCTATTAAGAGATATGTCTATGCCTAAAGGTTACTGTATTTCTATATTGTTCTTGCAAATACAAAACAAGGGGAACATAGTAGGCCTTAAACGATAGTCAAATATTTTTAGAACTGGTCGCTACGTGTAAAATGTAATTCTCTTTACATGTCAAAAGACCGTTTCTGCAAACTTTTATCTTGATTAATATGAAATAGATGGAAAATAAGAGTTTGTAAAAATAGTTTGTACAAGAGCAGAGAAAGTCATGTGAGTGTAACACATGTTTTTATTTGTTTTGTTTTCTTTTTCTGTTGTTTATTTTGTCACCATACTTGTATCTTAAATATGCATGTACGGTCAATGACCCATACACTAAATACTTCTGTAATAACTTGAATATTTTGAACATTCCTATTTAGTGATACCCCAATTCAATAGTTCTTTGTTACAGAGTTGGCTGAAAAATTCAATGTCATAGCTGGGATTTGAACACAGTCCTTGCGCTTTCCATGTGGTTGCTCTAACCATTGAGGTAGTATGACAAAATTTCACTAGGACATTGAATTCTCCAACTGACTAAAGTTGTTTCCCAGGTAGACCACCAAAGCAATCTAGATAGCAATCTCGTTGGAACCTTGGCATTCGCAAGTACTTTGTCACTGGGTAGGTACATGGAAAGCGGTAGAACCGTGTATAAATCCCGGCTATGACATTAAATTTTTCAGCTGCCCATATATCAGAAAGCAATTCCGAAGCCGGATAGGTCTTTAAAGGTATAATTAAATTCATTAATTATATACATAATAATAAAGCATACCAAAACAGGAACTCTTGTATAACGTCATGAAATATTCATGGAGGTATATTTATTGGAATAAATATTTTATTCCAATCTATGCTGAAATTTCACAACTTTGATTAGAAATGTTTGTGCAGATAGACAAGACCCAGAGGCAAATGCTCCCGCTGTACCCAGGGAAGAGGGGGCCATCCGAGTGGCTCTTCCATCCTCGATGATTTTTCTAGTAGGCCGGCCCGTGAAAATTTAAACCGCCTTCATTACCGGGTGGAAAGGATTACGTCACTTGCGCGTGTCAACCGCTAAAGGGGAAGACTACCGAAGAACCTCGGTGGGGTCGCCAGCCGACTCTCCAGGGCGGTATCAGAGGACCTTGAGGCGTCTCACAACCCCGCCTGGACGGAAAACGTATCCAATCTCCCATGGGTATTGGAAACCACTGCCCATCCGAGACCAACCCAATCCAAACAACACCCTCGCGGGTGGGGCTCAGATGTCTGACCTAGCGTACTTCTAGTAAAGTCAGAAGTACCACGAGTGCTGCAGCGCCCGCACCACGGCAGCTGAAGGGGTCGGAACCCCCCTCCTCCCTTGCGGGGTGGTGAGATAGACGCGCCATTCCAGTAATAATTATTTGAAGGTTGTATTGTTTTGTTTTCTGAGAATATGTATTTAGGAGGCTTTGAGAATTATATTACGCTAAACGAAAATTCGACCGTAAATGTCTTCTTCGTACAATCATTTAAAAATGTAAACTGTTATGTAGTATGAAACAAATATGTATTTGTATTATTGCAAAGTATCATCCTACTAGAATCTAAAAATATCTATATTGGATGATCCCCGGTGTATACTGGTGTACGTGTAGTGTGAGAAATAATTACTGACACATTTGTTGTATTTCCCGCACTGTTATCAGTTTGTACTCAATTCGGCATGCATTTTTAACTGTCTAAGGACTGCAGATGAGGTTATTATTATTTGTTCCGCTATATCTAAATATTTCATCTCAAGTCGTTGATATTTTTACCTTAAACTAAGAGAGGCAAAAATTCCTTCTTCTTCGAGTCCCAGTCATAAATATATGCATGACCCTGCCTAGCAATCAGAGGTACCTGTGCCAAAGAAAAACTTTCTATGTGATAGTCGCAATTTTCTCAAATAGCAACAAGTCCTGCTCTTGGAACAGATTATAACTAACTCTATAATTTAATTGCTGTAAAGGTATGAGTATAATATTTACCAAGTAACCAGCTATCTTGCTCGGCATGGCTTGGATACCTTCTGTAAGGGGTTGAAAATATAAACTCGTGTGTAGCCTAGATCTTTCCTGGAACATAAAAGCGTAAATTTCCAAAGTTGTTTTCCAAATTGGTCAAGTAGTGAAAATTTGTATATAAGGAGTTGATAAGTGATTAGATGTCCTTTATCGAATTTGTAAGCTATACTATAATTTTCGTCAAGTCACTGATCAAGTGCAAAATTTTATGCCCTGATTGTGTGGTTTTATCTATAAGGAGCTGAAACTAAAGGATAAGGATAGTTTTTACAAATATCGAGATAGTGTATGATTAAAAATAAGGGTTGGATAACCGAGCGATTCAGTGGTAACGTGTAAGACTCGCATTTGAAAGGTCTCAGTTCAATTCCTGTAGATGGCCCACTCTGATCTTTGGTTTTTTGTGGTTTTCCCTGGTCGGTAGGCGAATGTTGAGGAGGTTTCTCATCTACCATTTCCCTTTCATTCCGTTTCCTTCTCATCATTCGGGTATGCTTCTAGGTTTCGTGGCATAGGTCCGTGCCGGACAGCTGTTGAGGATGCTTGCTTAAGTAAAAGAATACTCCCCATTGGGCACTAGAGGGTTGTCTGGTCGACGGGTTGTCCATCGCCCTAACTAGGCAACTCCAGCAGTGGGGCGGGTCTTCGAGCCTGGAACATTTGGATTTCCGCACGTGGGGTGGGGGAATTTCTTGAAAATCTTCGTGTCTCATTTTCGGAAGATGTTGAATTTAAAGGAATTTTCGTTTTTGAATTATCTGTTCTCTCGCTCCCTCCCTCCCTCTCTCTCATATGCACACACAGAAATCTCTTTTAAAAATATTGTTTTTTCTTCCTTTTTACTTTCTTTACTGCGTTTTGTAGTAAGTAGGGGAAGTATTGCATTCCATCCAAAAATTCGATATCGAGATTTCACCGCAAATACATGTTTTGAGGTACCCTAAATCCAAATAAAGCATTTTTGGACACATATCCGTGTGTGTCTGTCTGTGAACAGTGTAACTCAAAAACAAAAAGTGGGATAAATATCAAACTTGGTATTTCAGTTAAGTATCTTCCAGAGATGCGACACGAAGATTTTCAAGAAAATTCTCCACCCCAGACTACCCTTTCCTTGGAACAATTTTCGAAAATTTTGATTTTCTCAAAGTTGTCTTTAACAATTTTGTATAAAATATTATATGTTTAAGATATTTACATACCAAATGAAATGTGTATCTTGAATTTTCTGGGAATGTCCCAAAAAGTCATCATCATTCTGAATGACTTTTGCATAACCGATTAACCATAAGGGATAGACACAGTTTTACTACACAAAAAATTTGCATCTCATTAAAACACACAATTATGCCATCATTTTCTTTTGTCGAGTGAACAATTTCCGAGATATTCCTTGTTATTAGTTTGAATTTTCCAATACTTATATAATGTTTCTCAAATGAAAATTCTTTATTCTTTTTTATGTCCTGGAATTCAAAGAGAATGGAATGCCCTACATGGCAACCACCTCTTAAAGGGTTTAATTATCGCTTAAAGCCCATTATATAACCCTTGCATCCACAAGAAAATTAGCAATAAGATTAACATTTGGATATCTCTATTAACATGAAGTAGAGAATAAGCGTTTGTAAAATAGTTTGTACCAGGGTAGAGAAACTCACGTGAGTGCAACAACATTTTATTTATTTATTCAGGTAATCTGAAAACTTGTGTTTCCGATGAAATTTCGTTATCGAATTTTTGGGTGGAATTCATTACTTCCCCTACTTACTAGAGGTAGGGTAGAGAAAGTAAAAAATGCACTATGGTTGGTTTCGTGAAATAACCGATTATTAATATTTAAAGCATAACCTCAAGCTCGTGTTTCTTCTGTAAAAATAAATTCGGTTGTGTTTTATAGCACCGCAATCTACCGCGTGTCAGTACACCATCAGCATCAAAATATCTCGATTGACCCAAATTTTGTCACGTGAACATTTTCAAGGCCTAATGCACGACCTTGGCAAGGCCTTCTTTGTTACGACTCCAATCGATCTAACATATTCTGTAACCATGCAACATTCAACTGCTCCAGGTGCAGCTGGAGGCTTGGGTTTACGGCAGGGTTAAGAGCGTCTCTTGGGGTATAATGTGACTGGGTGTTTCGCAAGACAGTCCCTGTTTCAAAGGACCCAGAAATATTTGTAGCTAGACCCTGTGCAGTGTTTCTAGATTCTGTGGTTATATTCTACCCTAGATTGTGTGGTAAATTTGATAATACTTTCCATTGCTTAATAGACTGTGAAATGGTAAAAATCTGTTACATTCGCATGACTTTCTCTACCCTCTATCACTTATTAGTGGGTATACAAATTATCCTTACGAAAGTTTGTTTATATCTACTTAATTATGATCGTGTTAAACCTTTCCAGAAATAGTGCATTACAAACTTCGTTATAGATACAAATGGAATAGCACTGGATGCCGGCCTTAAAATTCTATACTGTTTCCATGACATCGCGAGAAACAACTGAAAACGACAAGAATGGCGAAGTGTTAAATAATCGAACCATTTTTAACCTATGTCTTGAAAATGGCTGATGCCACAAAGAGTTATTTGAAATAAATTGTGTTTTAAAGAAATCTACATTTTTTGTCTGGTAAATTATCATTTATGGCTTAACGTTTATCATATTCTGTAACCATGCAAGATTATTCTGTACAAGATTATACAAAATTCCCTCCGAATGAAGGAAGTCTTCACAGGCTATTCCCAGAAAATTAAAGATGTGCATTTTATTTGCCATGCATATATCTTTAGTATCTGATAGTATATTCAAAATCATTAGAGATATTTTTAGAAAATAAAGATTATTGAAAAAATTTCCTGTAAAGGGATGGGGGATTTTCTTGAAAATATTCTTGTCGCATCTTTGAAGGTACTTAATAAATAGCAAGTTAGGCATTTATCCGAAATTTCGTTTTTGCGTTATGCTGTTTAAATACATATTCAGACCTTTTATAAAGTGATTTTTTTGGATTCAGAAATTCTCAAAACATGTATTTTCAGTGAAATCCCGTATAGAATTTTTGGATGTAATGTAATACCTTTTCCTTACGTGGTATAGAAATAAAACTGTGTAGAGATAGTTTCTGGGATGGAAATTACGATAAATTAACACAAGAGGCAGTAGCAGTGAAAATATTATCAGATATGCGGGTAGGGAATAAAAATATGATGGGAATGTTTCAGGGAAGATGGATAAGAAGTTTAAAGGAACATATGTATGTTATGAAAATTACATATTTTAGAGGCTCTTAAGCGTATGTAAAGCCTGGGGGGGTACGAGAACCTTGGCACAATAGTGCTATATGTTTTTGATATATGTTTTATGTTGTTTATACCCTGCTAGTGCTATATACGAACTAGTCATCCATATTTATTATGAGGTAGTACTTTTAACACAAATGATTTCAGTCTAATTATATAATATATAAATTCAATAACAGCCCGCCTTAAAGCAATATGTGTGTGTAAAAATATATAAAAAGTGTATATTACAGTCATTATATATGTTTATATTATTGTATACATGTGTAATAATATTATGTGAATATATTACGTAATTTAATAATGTAGGAGCTGTGAGAATAATAGGTTAAAAGTTGCTAACAATGAAGTAACAATGAGGTAACTTTGAGGCAATAATGAGTTTGAATGTTTAAATGCTACTTGTGATTCTTGGAAGCAATAATGTAATTTTTGTGACAGTTTATAAAATAGCCAATCAACAACCAGAAAAAGCTTTAGTTAAATGAAGATATTCTATTGGACTAGGATTATCTAGTCAGAAACTAAAATGGAGCAAAATGTACAAATTTAGAATTTAGTTGCTTGTAGACAATGTTCCTAACCGTACGTGAGATGCATCCTCGAGAAATTTAATACGTATTTTGTGTGAGACAAAAATAGTTTACGTGTTAAAAAGTGCAAGTAATTAATAAAAATCTCACAGCTCTCTTTCTCTATATCAGTGAAATGTTATTTAAATAGTGTCAAGCATTAATAAAAGGTGTAAAGTAAAAATATAATCTGTGTAACATTCTTCAGTCGCACCACTCCCTGCTAAGACATGCATGTCTCTAAAAAATATAAATACTGACGCAGCCGAGGCAAACAAAAATATAAAATATTTAAAGAAAGAGTCAAATTACAAAGTTAATATTTTTAAAGTGGGGCAAAGGCCACCGGAAAGTACATTTGGGGCGAAGGCTACCGGAAACTTTTTACCATACGTACGGTTGCAACTACTTCAAATTCGGCTCCCCAACAGCCGAAATACAATTCAATTCCTTCAATACAACAGCTTCTTCAATTAATAATACAGTATTGTTGTTTAGTTAACAAAACTAGGACAATATAGCAGTGACATAATCGTTTGTAATTTGTGTTAATTAATATTTTTTAAAATATATTTTCAGGAACTCAAGGTACTTTGGAATGAAGTCTTACAATTAAACATGTGATGTGAAATTTTCGAAAAAGGTTCCATATGAAGGGTAATCTGGGGTGGGGGGATTTTCTTGAAAACCTTGGTGTCGCATCCCTGGAAGATACTTAACCTAAATACCAAGTTTGGTGTTTGTCTGACTGTTCGTTTCTGAGTTATACTGTTCACAGATACACAGACACATACATGAAGGTGTTTCCAAAAAATGTTTTTTTTTGGATTCAGGGGGTCTCAAAACATATATTTCCAGTGAAATCTCGGTATCGAATTTTTGGGTGGAATACAATACTTCCCCTGCTTACTATACGTAGTAGAGAATGTAATAACTGTTATAATTCTTGGAATTGCAGAAATTATAACGTAGACCATCGTAAAGAAGACTTTGGAGTCATTGTTTTAGATGGAATATCTACATGCATCCTTTATCTCTGGAAATTGTATTTTTGTCCGGAGTTTGAGGCTAATGCACCGGAGTACACAAAGCCACCACTGTTCAGTGGAGCTTAAAGAAGTTGTGTATGTGGACTAGAGAACTTAAGCATATACCTCAAGCATTTTCATGCGTAATCAGCTTAGTAGTCAAATACCCGGTAAATGTGGTCTAATTTTCTGCTTGTAGAGCAGAGGAAATGATGTAATGGTTTTTGTGGTCTTACAAGGTTGAACATACGCAGAAACCCAAAAGTTGCAGATTTGTAAAATCCTGTATCCTGTGCATAGTTAAGAGCTTCAGAAGAAAGAAATACAACTATCTCGTGCTAACCTCCAAATCCAGAGATCCTGGGTTCGATTCCCGCCTGGAGGTGGGAATTTTTCTTTAGCAAGGATTATTCTCCATCCTCTCTAGCGTCGGGAATTATGAATGGCAGAGTGAATGTATGTGTGTATGAAATTAATGTAGTATCCAAAAGTAATGCCACCCTGAAGATTAACACTACTGTAACCAAATGAACAGCATTGCTGGTGATCAATTGTTCCAAAGCTAATAAGTCGTCGATATGACCTTAGACGTCATAAAGACATAAAGAAGGCAGCATAATTGGAGCTTTAAAAATGCCATGTCTCTAGTTGCTTTTAATCGTGACAAGCATTCCCAAAAATAACACGTGTCTGCTAAGACAATTGACTGTTAGTAGATAATGTTTACCAATATATAAATACCCTTTCAGTGTCTGTTAACGTATAATTTTAGGCTCACTTGCTTGGCTCAGACTGGGAGCATGGCGAGCGATCATATTTATTAACAAAGGCATAAGAATTGTCCCTGTGTAGAGAGGAAGAACATTGAATTCATATTCTGGTGCATTGTACTAGAACAGAACGGTTGAGGATATAGTATCCGCCAGGATCCTTTATTTACCAAAGAAGAGGTTTACAAGATTGTTGGACCTTGCTGGTTGGGAGGGGGGAAAGCAATTGTTACATTTTTACTCTAGCTCAGATCGGAGTCTAATGAAGAGGGTCAAGGTTGGGAGAGGGAGGGTCTTTCGTTGTTTTGTAAACAATAGTCTGTGCTTGTGAATAAGTATTTTCCCTTCTTCTTCTGATTTGTTTGTGTGATTTTTGTTAATTTATCTATTTTCTTCTTTCCTTTTCATTTCTTGTAAATGTCATTAATTTCAACGTTCAGTGTGATGAATATAGTATGGAAAATAAGAACTACAGTGCATTATATAAACACTACGGTCTATCCGATTCGTGCGATGTACACTTTTGAGCATGCAAAATGTTTAAGACCAACAAATACACTACTATACTCTAATCTAATCTAATCTTAGCCTTATTAGTTTTAAACCTAAGCAAATGGAAAGTTTTTATCGTGAGCTATATTTTACATCAAACAACAAAATGAATGTTAAAGTTGAATTGATATAAAATTCGACATAGAATCTAAAATATGCACACAAACTTGGCCTTTAGAAAACAACAAATAATATGTACTCACTGATCTATTGTTTATTTATTTTTAAACATTTCCACTTATACAGAACCATTCGCTTATTCCTTATTTCGGATGTTTTAGTACAGATGTGATATCTCCTCCTTTTTGAATGTGGTGCTACAGTGCCTTTGCTCTTTAGAAGTATCTATGAGTAGTTTATTAGCTACGTTCTTCAAAACTATTCTCATGTTTTCTAACTTTTGAGTAAATAACACAAGGTTCAGTTTTAAATAAAAAAACTTATATGAAATAAGAATGAAGAATTGTATTCACAATGCATGAGTATACCAAAATCTCTGCTTAGTTGTCTGCTCTATTTGACATTCAGCATAATGCACGCGCTCATGTCACCTCAAAACGGATATAGAAGAAAACTGTAGCAAAACGGATAAGCTAACAATAAGCACTTACACTCAAAGAGTTTAAGAGTAACCAGATTACAAATTAAAGGCAAAGTTCATACTGAATAAGTACTAAAAACACAAATAAATGAAATTAAGCCAGATCAATTAATACTCTGACACGAGTGTAAAGGTCAAAGCGTTCACCAAGAGTGGGTATAGGTTATAGAACACAGAGGGACACCTCGCACACTGCGACCTACATGGATCTTGTGGCTTTCACCCTCCGGGAGGAAGTGATGAAGTGAAGGAACCACAGGTGGTTACAGGCCGCAGGCACACCGGCCACAGAGACGAGCGGAAGTCCCTAACAGTTCCAGATTCGAAGACCTATCCCTCTTTTGGAGCTGCCTGGAGAGGGCAATGAATCACCCGTCAACCAAGAGCCTTCTGGCGTCCAAGGGGAGTACTCTTTGCTTTGAGAAAGCATCTACGCCATCTTTCCGGTACCACCATACACCACGAAACCTAGAAGCACACCTGAAAGATGAAAAGGAAATAATGGAAAGGAAGTGGTAGATGAGATAGCACCCCAGCATTCGTCTAACAACCAGAGAAAACCACAAAAAACCAAATATTAGAGTGGGCGGTCAACGGTAATCGAACTCGTGACCTCCCGAATGTAAGCCTCACACGTCATTGTGGAGCCATATCGCTCGGTTCTCCAGCAGTATGCCTAGAAAAGCTAAGATGATCGGATTGGACGTACATTTTGGTGCAAAAAGTGACCCGTTCAAATCGTCGGCAAGGTTTTTTCTGTCGTATTGTATACGCATTTACGTAATAGTGGAATCCACTAAGCCCTTATTACTTCTCTCAATGATTGGTTTGAAACAAATTCCAGGAAAAATAAATGGACCATTGAGCAATCTTAAATTCAATATGAAATAACCGGGGTGTCAGAAATAACCTGTCTCAATGAATTCTACTGCGATTCGTGTAAATAAGTAGATATTCCTATCCCATACTTTTCATCTCAACCTTGTAGAGGGAAGTATGGTTGAGAAAGTACCTACAGCGTTCAAATGCATGACAGCCACAAGCAAACATGGAAACGAATTCAAAAGTTACTGTCGCAATCTAAATACAATGTAACGCAGGCCCTGTAGCTCAGTCAGGAGAGCATCTACCTGCTATTCGAGTGATCCCGGGTTCGATTCCTGGCCGGGGTGGAATTTTTCTCTAGCCGAGATTATTCTCCATCCTTCCCAGAATCTGGAAGTATGAACGAGAGTGTGAATGTGTGTGTGATCTAATGATTAAAAGCCATAAAGTGCAAGAAACCCAACAAGAGAATACGAATGTGTGTGTGATCTAATGATTAAAAGCCATAAAGTGCAAGAAACCCAACAAGAGAATACGAGTTAATTTGAGGCAGTATTTTTAACACTTAAATTATTTCAGTCTAATTATATAATATATAAATTCAATAACAGCCCGCCTTAAAGTACTATGTGTATGTGACAATATATAAAAAATGTATGTAACAGTCATTGTATATGTTTGTATTTTGTATCCATGTGTAATGATATAATTTGAATATATTACGTAATTTAATAATGTAGGAGCTGTGAGAATAATAGGTTAAAAGTTGCTAACAATGAGGTAACCTTGAGGCAATAATGAGTTTGAGAGATTAATAATGTTACTTGTGATTCTTGGAAGCAATAATGTAATTTTAGTGGCAGTTTATAAAATAGCCAATCAACAACCAGAAAGAGCTTAAGTTAAATGAAGGTATTCTATTGGATTAAGAATAGCCAATCAGAGACTTGAAATACAGAAATTTACAAGTTTAGGCTGTTGAAATCAGTTCAGTTGCCTGCAAACAGTGTTCCTAACCGGACGCGAGACACGTCCTGGAGAAGTATAATACGTATTCGTGCGAGACAAAATAGTTTACGTATTAAAAAGTGCAAGTATTTAATAAAAACATCTCACAGATCTCTCTCTATATATCAGTGAAGTGTTATTTAAATCGTATAAAGCATTAATAAAAGGAGAAGTAAAATTATAATCTATGAAAGCCTACATTCTTAGTCGCACTACAACCCTGCTAAGAGAAACGTGTCTCTAACAATAATACTGACGCAGCCGAGGAAAACACAAATATTTAATACTTAAAGCAACAGTTAAATTACATAGTTAATATTTTTAAAAATTGGGGTAAAGGCTACCGGGTACCATATGTGCGGTTGCAACTACTTCAAGTGTTCGGCTCCCCAACAGTTGAAATATAATACAACTCTTTCAATACAACAAAATAGCTTTCTCAAGTTAAAGGGGGGTTACAAATGGAACTTAAAAAAAACAACTCTGCAAGCACTGCTGAAGTTTGTGGCATATCTTAATTAACAAAATTCCATTGGCGGTAAATTTAAAAAGAGAGATCTATAGTTTCGATGTTTTTGCCAATTTCAGTGTATACTTTGGTCCATAAGAATTTCGATACCAAAATAATAAATAAATAAATAATAATAATCGTTATTATTAAAATATATAATTGATTATTATTGCTGTTACTTAGTGACAATGATATGATCATTATAGTACAAAAGCATTGTTAAATAAATGGGACATTATCGTTATGTTTATTAATATTATCTGATTATCACTAACTTAAAGGTATCCATATTAAATATTAGGCAAAATAGACAAAAACGTTCTAATATAATAGAGTCAGATGCACATACAGCTTTACTATTCTGGGCATTTATGTGGCCAAACGCGACATTTAAATTAACAGCACAAGCGTGTGTAAATAACAGTGGAATTTTAAAGCCTGTGCTCGGAATTTTATTTAATTTTAAAATTTGTTCACAATGCAGTTTTTGTTTAATTTCTTTCAAGTCTTCAATATATGTCTTCTGAAGTTGTATGAAGGTATCTAATGAGCTCTTTCTTGATATAAAGTATAGTTTTGTATTCAGGATTTTAAGAATTTCATACATGACTAATTTAGTTGTAGCTAAAATAGTATGTTAATATGATGTGAAAGTTTATCTAGATTAGAGTATGTTAGAATAATAGTCTTTTGTAGGAATAGTTTGTAAAAGAGTAAGTAAAGAGTCATGTGACTGCAACATATAACATTTTTTGGTATTGAATTCTAAGCTAAATGATTATGCATGTTGTTTAATCGGGTTAGTTTACCACCGTATAGCTTCATATGACAAAATTGTAATCAGTAACGTTTAGCCGGTCTTATCATGCGACCGCAGTCTATGCTTAACGTTACCACCTGTTATGGAGCTACAATTCTCATGAAACTCATGATGAACTGTGAATATTCATGAGGGTACATGTGGTTCGACTCTGGATGTGCTTAAAGTATACATGCAATGTATGGATTAGTGTCATTTTACAGCGTGCATGAACTATTCATTGTTTTGGTGGTGGATCGTAATCCTAAGGCTAATACACTACAAAAGATAACGTTTTTCAGCTATAGAATTTGAAGCTCTACTATCTGGAATACCTCTAAAACGAGAGATGCTATTAATTTGTTGTTTTCACAAAGTTAAGGTCCGACAAGTATTCAGAAAGTAAAGGATACAAGGATTCCAAAAATTATATGTAGTATGGTTACAATGCTTAGCAATCCCCGACGAAGAGCGTTATTATACAAGTAAATAAAACTTAAAATAGCCTCAAATTCCCCTTGAAGGGCAACGGTCTCCTATCAAACAGAAAAAGAGTGTAATTACTAACGTGGTGAGCTACTCCACGTTTGGAATTGCAAATGTTTATCTAGTTCCCTTTGTCTGATTGTTTATGTGGTGCACTATTTAATTACTGTCTATGATTGAATGATTTATTGTCTACTTTTTACTTAAATGTAATTTATACAATGTTTATAATACAATGGAATTGCTTATTATTTCTCTTCCCCTTATATTTAGCATTCTGTTGTATATATAAGGGGGAAGTATAACTTTTCACTGTTTACTTTTTTCCTTGTTGCCCCTTTTTCGTATTTTCCCCAAATTACTTCACGTCTCTTTTAAGCCCTTTAACCTAATTTTTCTTAAACATTTTCCTGCTTTCTCGATATATTAATTTGGTCTTGTATTAGAAACCTTCCTAACTCTTAGCTCTATTGGTAATTGTTTCTATTTATTTAGTATTAAATTCTTTCTTCCTTTATGCGTGTTCTAGCATTCCAGAATATAATGGCAATTATCATGTAATGCATTACATTTAGTACATCTCTCTTCCCTTTTTCTCCCTGTTAGACCACTTAAATTCATTACGCCTATCCTCGCCCATGCATATCCCATTCTGGCCTCTTTGTGGCATATTTCGATGTATCTTTATTTTCTCCATTCCGTTTTAAAATATTTATAATCTATTAATGACCTTTTTTCTTTGAAACTACTTATAATTTCTTGCTTTTCAATATCCTCCACTCTTGTTCCAATTTATTTCCAGAAACCCTTACAATTACTGTTTAATAATAAAAACACTTAAGCACTTTCACTATTTAGTCACCACACAGATGTCTCTC
Source organism: Deroplatys truncata (assembly GCA_030765065.1). NCBI lineage: Eukaryota > Metazoa > Arthropoda > Insecta > Mantodea > Mantidae > Deroplatys > Deroplatys truncata. The sequence continues at coordinate 66,932,861 of CM060979.1, forward strand.
CAGGGATTTCCAGTCTCTTCTTCCTCTCACAACTCTGACCATTACCGACCTGCTTACTCCATGAAGAGCCCTGTCTCGGTCTGCCTACAACGGGGGTCCCACATGGTAGCCCTTGTATGCCCATCTGTTGTCTTGTGGTCTCACAACGTGACCTCTCCATTTTCACTTAATTTTGGTGGCTAGGTGCCATGTCGGTTGTCTGTGATAACTGGTTTATTATTATAATATAAATTCTATATTTCAGAGACACAACCAGGATTTTGCATTGCATCTTCCTTTGGCATATTTGGATTTTGTTCATTTGTTTTGCTGTTGGTGACCATGTCTGTCGCCCATAGAGTAATACAGGGTAAAAACAGGTTTCAGTATGTGGCATTTAATTCTCCTGCTTAGCGTCTTGTCTAACAGTATAAAATTAAGACCCCAAAATGCCTTCCAGGCTAGAGATTTTCTTCTTTGAATTTACTTCTCCATTTTCTCTTGAAAGAAGATTTGATGTCTCAGCCGTATGTGAGGGGTATTACTTCTCTTAATGTTGGGATTGCTTATGCCAGTTTGCTTAACGAGTGTCCAGAAAACGCAGCTAATGTCTAACTGACCAGCAACCCCAATATCAATACCAGGCGATAATTGCAAGATCGGAAGAAGAAATGCAAAAATCAGTATACATACTAAATAATATATTATATCGTACAACTTACATATATCTGTAAATAAAACAAAAATATCATTCACTGACAATGAATATAAAACTTAAAAAATAGTAATCAACAATATACCAATTGAACAAGTAAGAACATTAAATTATTTAGACCCGAATATTTAGGATTTAGGACAGTTCAGAGATGGATTAAACCGTGGCACTGATAATGATGGTTACAATTCTTTTCAAATTGTAAAATATCTGTTGACTTAAAGCATAAACAAAATGACGGTGTCAATAATGTGGGTTACCTTCTCTGTACCAAATTGAATTCTGTGGTGCATTTGTAATCTAGTGCAGTAGTTAATGGGGCACATACCTGGACGTCTCTTGAAGGGGAAACGGGGTTATCCGTCCCCAATAATAACTCTTTGTTTTTTATATACGTAGTACCACATTCAGTGCTAGAATAGACTGTGTTTCCTAAAGGTAAAGCAGATAGGAGTAATTTATGTGTTCATAAAATAGGTTTTTAAGACTTAAAAACATCGATTGTTTTCTCCTTTAATGCTAGGATAATAATCTGAAACGAGTACCCAATATTTGGTTAAAATTAGGTGTATAAAGTTATATTGCAGGCTTGATGTCACTACAAGCAAAGTGTACAACCTTACCAGTTTTATCATAATAGAGATGTCCGTCTTACTCTGAAGACTTTGAATAATATATTATTAATTATTTGCTCGAGAATCTTACAGAAAAGTCATTGAACTTCTGTAGTATTTAGTTTTATTGCCAATAAAGGAAGTCATATTCCACAGCAATCGATGTTGAACTAATTATCTTTTCATACAGAAAAAAGTAATTAAATAAAAGTTTTGGAATACTCTACATAACATTTCCTTAAAAATTAAAACTAATGATGTATGGGAAAATATAATTTCTGAATATCTACGTAAATTTGCAGGAGCAGCATTTCGATTACTTACCAATCTATTATATAAACATTTTAATAAAATTGGGATTAGATTAATATGGGGTTGATTAAAGCTTTCGACTTCTCTGATTGCGACCTTTAAATAGATGTATTGCGATTATCTGATATAAGTGCCAATTTAGTGTAATGGTTTTAATATAGCCTATACATTTCGTGGGTGATATTAAGACAATTTGTCCTGGGACTGTAAAAGTAAACTCCAGGAGCTTTATTCTTTGTTGGCCATTTGCTTCGCATTGGCAAAGTAATTCAATTGGTATATTTTCATCATCAGTTTGTCCAATGTACGACCTTCAAGAGGATATAGATGAAGATTTTCTTCCGCGATTTCTAACCATTCCCACGCAATTGTCCTTGATAAAGAACATGGGAGTTAATGGCTTTGTTGTCAACAACTTAGCATTAATAAAAAAATAACAAATTATTTCTGAAACCATCGAAAATGATTGCAGAACGGCAAATGCCCACATCAAATCAGTACGTTATGAGCAGACCAAAAATCCTTTACTTTTACAGCAAAGATGATCCGCATTACACGCCTGTAGAAGAAGTAGCCTGGAGCGAAGGGATTATATGGAGCGCCTGATACATAGCGGTAATACTGTCCCGCCTTACGGAGATGCGGAAGAAGTTGCCTGGAAGGCAAGGCTGTACGCTCTACAGTAAAGCACCAGCTCGTTTGGAGATGGAGCTTCATTGAAGTATGGTAGTCGCACTGACCAGCATTATAGATAGGAATGAAACATTGCTTGTAAAGAACGCAAATTTTAGTTTAATATAATTTAGATAAAATAGTGGAGGTTTAGGTATTAGAACAGAAATTTCACGTGCTGTCTATATGATAGAATCGTAATTAAAATTGCAAGCTTAATGTAATACTTAAACTACTAATTACATAACATTTTCTTATTTTAATTTATAACCTATTCTATCAAAATTTTTGAGTTACCTTACAATAAATGCACATTTTATTATTTTAAAATGTTTTTCTTCCAGTCTACAAACTCTATCTAGCGCAGTATAACATCATGAACGTAACAATTAAATGTATCCAATTGTAAAACAGAATTGTGCAAGAAAACATAACTATAACAATATTAATTAAATCAAATATGTATTAAGTTGTATTACCACAGGAAAGAGAAAAACAGGTGCGAGGACGTGAGGTTAGTGTTTCTTGCAGGAGCATCTTTTGATGGACATGAGCACGAGATCCCGGGTTTTATTCAGACCCACCACTTTCGCTTCCTCTTATTTGTTATTCTGCTTTGGCCTTATCGCAGAGCGGCTGAGGTTTCTCAGGAAAAGCTGACTGTTGTGATAAACTGTGGCCGGTGGGGACAAAATTTCCTCCAATGGTGCTGAATATGGAAACGTCCCCATGATGCTAGCGGAATTTCCTCGTTGTATGAAAACAGCCGTATATATTCAGTTAAGCGAGAATCAGCGGAAACATCTGCTAGAAGTTGGCTAATTTCACGAACAAGTTTTTTTTCCTTCTGCACACCATAGCCGAAGGTTTCAATGGCAAATGTAACAAAGATTTAACAAGATCTTGGGGCAACATTGCGGTATTTGTGCCTTTGAGAGTCACAGTTAACTCTGCAGCTGCTCCAGCTAGTTGGGAGGTAGAGTGTAGATGCGAAGGAGCCACAGTATCCACACAAGTGGCATTACATATCAAGGACTTGCCATTCTTCTATGGAATCTGGTTAAGCCTTCGGAGCATTTGCCGTCAGATCTGCAAATTCCAGATGGTTCCAAAACAGCTGGAATGTCACCAGATGTAAGAGCTCCCTTTAGTATGTCATTAATTGCAAAAGGTCTGGTAAATCTTCCGGAGTTTTTAAGGGAAATCAAACCATTCCATACTCATCAACATACGCACACATATTGTTGGCATATTTTGGATCAAATTCTTAGAGCTGCAGCAATTCTAAATGACAAGTTGTCCATGAAGATAGCAATGTTGGTAGATGGTAAAACAGTTAGTCAACAGGTTACCCCTTTCTCTTGGATAGCGTTGTAATGTGTTCGGTCAGTTGAGATGTGTGTTGATTCAAGCACAGAGAGTCGTGGATACGTTTGGAATTCACCAGGCCTTAGCTTTTCTGTTCCTCAAGATCAGCAAAGGGAATTTAAAAATATTTTGTATTATAACATGTAGCATATAACCAGACAACACCGAATAACTCCTAGAGAGCTAGTTCTTTGTGGATAAAATTGTCTGATAGTAATCAAGTGGGAAAGGGAATTAGAGTTTCGTACAACTAATAGAAAATTAATGGTCAGGATGATTCTATGTATTAATAATCTTATGTTACCTTATGTTTTCTACCCATTATCGTTTATTATTATAGCTTCTACAAACTATTCTCACGAAAGCTAATAGTTCCATATACTTCATGTTAATCGAGGTAAACCTTCGTAAAAATAGCTTCATTGCAAATTTTGTTAAAAATACAAGGGAGACAGAGATAGAGGAAATGGAATCGATAGTCACGTTTAAAAATGGGTATCTATATTCTAGCCTATACATTCCATTTCCTTCTAATGACTTCATGAGAAACAGCTGAACACGACAACGCTTTCAAAAATGACTAAAAAGGATTAAAAAATCAATAACAACGGCTATCTCGGAAATGCCTAACGCCATATAGAGTTATTTGAAATAAATTGTGCATTTTATAGACATCAGAATTTTTATGTAGTACATTTTTGTCTATATCCTGTGGTTTGCCAATTATACAAAACTAATCAAAATTCTTCCGAATGAAGAGAGCTTCACGGGCTGTTCCGAGAAAATTAAATATAAATATTTTATTTGTTGTGTAAATATCTGTAACATATGGTATTTTAATCAAAATTAATTGAGCCATTTTTCCAAAACTTTATAAAAGCCGTTCTTGTAAGAGGTAGTTTGAGGAGGGGGAAAACCTTCGTTACATATATATGGAAGATGTGGAACCTAAATATCAAGGTTAACATTTTTTACCGGAAATTTCCTTTTGGGTTATACTCTTTATTGACATACACATAGGCCTTTTGTCTAAAAATTGTTTTCTTGGAGCCAGGAGGCTTCAAAACATGTATTTCCTTGAAACATGGGTATTGAATTATTTAGTGGAATGTAATACCTTCTCTACCTATAAGGTAACTGGTGTAGAGGACCTTTTGGAACCGACAATTACAGTGGAATAAGTTTATTATGTAATGTTTATAAGATATATGCCGAAATATTAAAACAAGTTTAAGAAAAATTACAGAAATTCTGGTATTAGAGGAGCAAATGGGAAAGGTAGATCCTGTACAACATCTTTAAGTTGAAGTAAGTGATAGAAGAAAAGGAGAGAATATAACTGATAAACACACATCTTGCTCATTGACTATTTCAAAGCATTGGACAACATCACTAGAAGAAATATATGGAATGTATTAGAGAAAAGAGGTATACCTCGACACCTCATAAAAATATAAAACATTTTATAAGAAAACCAAAATCCGTATAGGACAATTAACTAGTCTTATTTTGGAAGACAATAGAATATGGTGCTAGACAAGGGTGTGGAATAACTCTGCTATTGTTTATTTTGTATATTGACAATATTATTCGACAGTGGAAGCAACTATTACAAACTTTATATATTAAGGAAGTTGGTATAAAAAGAACTTTATTTTGACCTTCCTATATGCAGATGACCTAGTGATTATTTCTGATTACGAAGACACATTACAAAAAAGTAGGTACGCACTAAATGAAATAGGGAAAAATATATAATATGACAATCACCCTAACAAAACCAAATGATGCCTTTCAGAGTTAATACTCCAAGATATAAAATAATAATTGAAGAAGAAATTATGGAACAAATAAACTGTTTACTTATCTTGCTTGCAAGATATAAAATCAAGGAGAAGTGCATAGATGTTCAAAATAAAAGAAAACGATTTAATAAGATATGTGGTACAATAAAAAGAACATTTAAAAACAAAACATGGGAACATACAATTATTAAATTTTATGAAACAATGGTCACACCCATGTGTTTATACAGCAGCAAAAACTGGACTTTAAAGAAAAGATACATTATCAGAATTCGAGCAACCGAAATGAGATTTCTGAGGTCAGTAATGGGAGTGACAAATCAAGATAGGATAAAAAATGTGATGTGTTGCACTCAACTATTCCTCTACTCTTGCACAAACTATTTTTACAAAGGCTTATTCTCCATCTACTTCATCCTATCGAGATAAACATTTTCAGAAACTTATTGATAATTTCTTGTAGGTGCAAGGGGAATATGATAGACTTTAAGCGATAGTCAAATCTTTTAAGAGCTGCTTGCTATGAAGAGCATTCCATTCTCTTTGCATGTCCAGGACATAAAACATGAATAACGAAATTCCATTTGAGAAAAAATATTAAGTATTGGAAAATTCAAACAAATAACAAGGAATGTCTCGAAAATGCTTCACTACACAAAACGTTGTATATGGCATAAATTGTCTGTTTTAACGAGATCTACAGTTGTTATGTAGTAAAATATATCTGTTATGGTTTACCAGTTATGCAAAAGCCATTCAGAATGAAGAGAGATTTTGTAAACATTCACAGAAAGTTACATACAAATATCTTAAACATATGATATTTTAATCGCAAACGTTACCCAAATTTTTGTTTGATTTATGCTGTTCGCAAACACACATACACACAGATAGACATGTACATGGATCTTTTTCCAAAAATGCTTTTTTATTCAAGGAGCCTCAAAGCATGTGTATCTGGTGATATCTCGATGTCGAATTTTTGGATGAAGCTACATGTAGTAGAGAAAGTAAAAATGACTCAATAAGACAGAAATTTACATTACAATATAAATGAAAGAATTATCTATTTTAGAAATAAATGACTGGAATACGTTTAACCCACGTCAGAAGATACCCAAGAAGAGCTTTAAGACATAAAGCAGGAAAAGCATAGGAAGACCTGCCTAGAGGTGGGCAGAACAAATTGAAGACGTAACTGACTAATAAGTCTAATGCATGCAACAGCAGAAGAAGAAGATGATGGCCCAGATCATACAAGAATGCAGACCTGTAATAAGTTCTACCAATGTGCAATGTAGACATTAAATGCAACAAAATAATAGAAGGTTGTAGTCATTTGCACTTAAGACTCGCCGCTTACAAGATGTACGCCATGACTGGCCCATTTTTCCACCTGACTTATAACCATATACGCTCCCACATTTGAAATTAAACGTATAAAAATCGTTTCAGATGTCTGAAGTAACAAATACTTGAATAGAATCACTTGGGGAGAAAAAATTGACGATGCGATTCTAACAGATGGTAGATCCCGATTGTGAGATTAGCTGCCGGAAATACAGTAATCAGAGTGCCACAAAGTCGGAGCAAGAGTGGCACCAACTAGACAAAAAGAGTATTTTGCGTTCATAAAACATTCTCCATTTCAACTGTTGCATATTTTGGACTCGAATTTTCTGAAGTAATTAATTCAGCTTATATATTATACTTGCTAAATAGCTTTCTCTTCCTCTTCTCGAAATTGAAATTGTTCAGTCAAGACATCTGCTTAAACAGTGTATTTCTATATAAGGATCTAGCCTGAAATGGGTTTGTCAAAAAGACAGAATAGCAATAACATAAAAAAATTCTTAACAAAAGGATACATGAAAATATGTAGGGTCATCAAGCAGAGTATAAAAATTGTACAATAGTTGCCCATCTTGAAATAGGTTACAAATTAATATAATTTAAATAAGAAAAAGGATTTTGCAAATAGAGGCAGAGTTAGAAACTTACAATATAAATGATTTCGAAGAATGATAACTGAGTGTTTTATTATGCAGATACCAATGTTAATCTGTAATAGCTTATCAATTTTGTGGGAGTGTCGATATTTAGCAAAAGGATTTGAAATTATACCACATGGTGATCCGAAAAAAACTACCAGTCGCTTTAATGTAATTAAGAATATATTTGTAAAGAAAATATGGTATTGTGGGCTCACATATGCTCTTATTTTCTTTAACAACTTCCAAAGGCTGTATTTAAATGTATTTTTGGTATGTATATGAGATTTAGATGCTAGATTTTAATAGGACAAAGTACCTGGTTTCGTATTTGCTCTCTGTGGGTTGCGTGCATTAAAGACCACGTTTAATAGCTTTGTCGCTAGACGATATATTGCTAACCATATACGCTAGACGATTTATTTTAACCATGGTTAAAATGAAGCAATTATTTTCCATGTTTTTTTGTAAACACACACCCTTATTTGTTTTTGACAGAATAACAGAGTCGTAAAATACAGGTTATTGTCTTTACACTCCCTTAGTACAGAACACCCTGCAGTTCATAACTAGGTAGGGACAGATTTACTGGGATTATGTGTTAATCTATATTACGTCATACCCAGTCGTGACAATAGACAGGGATTTACGTAAATCGTTTGAAGCGTATATCACAACGTCGGGATACAATGAGCCTCGTTATATGTAGAGAGCTTTAAGCCGGAACAGAGGGTGTTGTTGGACACAATAGGGAGGCGTTTCTGCACCCTTGGATGACTTCATTTACACATAGATTTGCTGCCATCTTCTCTCCTCCACTAATGACAAAAATGTGCAAATGTGTCCAACAAAAGATTCTGAAGCATTAAATCGGTTCATAAAACAACGATTATACATTGCAGCGTTGCACTTCTCACTAAAAGCTCTTAGAAACTTGGTAAGTGAACAAGGCATTCTGCGTTACGGCTAACAGCTATATGAGTTTCTGAAATTAAAGTTTTTAATATCGTGGTGAATCTAACAGATTATCCAAACCAGTGGAACAAACGAGGCTTGAAATAATCCATTTATTGATTCGATAAACGCTTTCTACTCCTAAACGTGTCCAAAGCATCAGTGTTGCAGGAAAAATATATACAGGGTATATGCTTTGTCTTAAACATATACTTCTTTCATAAGTAAAGATTAATGGAAATAAAAATTAAACTCATTTTTTACAAAAAAGAAACAAAACATTTCAACCATTATGATACAGGTCGTAATGCCATCGACAACTATTTTAAATCGTAATATATTTTCATTTTAAACTTCTCTAATACGTATGTAAGTCATACATACATGTTTTGAGACCGCCTGAATACAAATAAAGCATTTTTGGAAACATGTCTATGTGGGTGTCTATGAATAGCATAACTCGAAAACGAAAAGTGAGATAAGTAGCAAATTTGATATTTAAGCTCAGTATCTTCTACGAAGACACGAAGATTTTCAACAAAGTAACCCCAATCTACTACCCTTAACATGGAATACATATCAAAATTTTTTGTCTTCTAAAAAATTGTTTTCACTATTTTTATTAAAATACCATCTATTAAAGGTATTTACATGACAATAAAATACCGAGTGTTTCAGAAATACTTTTACAAACTTAGGGTATGGATTCCTCACATGATAAGAAGGAAAAAAGGTCATATGAACATATGTCCCATAATCCTTGGTTTTCGCGTTATTCCTGTCACAATGAACGTGAGAGTTCAACGGCCTTCGGGGTCCAACCTCAAAACTTCATTTCTCTATGCATTCATAGAAGGCGTTGACCCATTGTACTACATAGGTAGATGGCGAAGTGTTGCCATGGGGACTTATTTACGTTTGTCATTTGTCATCAGTGTGTCTTCAACATTTCAATTGTGTACATGTAGTGAGTTAACTGCACGTGTTTATTTTCACCATGGCTGAATATTCATTTCGTGAACAGGCAGACATGATTTTTATGTATGGTCGCGCGAATGGTAATGGATGTGAGGCTCTACGGCTCTATCAGATGGAGTTTTCAGACCGAAGACAACCGAGTCATCCAACCTTTGTTGCTGTTTATCGTCGCCTTGCTGAGATAGGAACCGTTGCACCACGGACTATTGATCGAGGTAGACCAAGAGTTGTTTGTAGGCCGGAACGTATGATGCACTGACTTGTATCTACCATGACCGATGTATAGACAGAGGAGGACCAGTTCCATGGCCTGCACGTTCTCCCGACCTCAATCCTGGGGATTTTTATCTCTGGGGTCATCTTAAATCATTGGTTTATGGAGGAACCATCCCGGATGCGAAAACGCTTCACCGACGTGTCATGGAAGCCTGCTAAACCATTCAACATCATCCCAGAGGTTTTGACAGGGTGCCGCATTCCTGATTCGACGAGTACAGGCATGCATAGAAGCAAGAGGACATTTCGAGCATTTATTATGAGTTTTGTGTGTTATGAGTGTACCACTATGTTGAAAACCTCCTAACGAGAAAACAAAGGATTATGGGACATATGTTCATATGAACGTTTTTCCTTCTTGTGGTGTAAGGAACCCATACCCGAAGTTTGTAAAAGTATTTCTGAAACAGCCTGTATATCTTCAATTTTCTGAGGATAGCCTATCAATCCCTCTTCATTCGGAAGCAATTTTATATAAACTAGTATAACTTGTAAAAGTTCCGATTTCATTCGCATGGATGAAGTCTGAAACATCACACATTGTTAACTTCCGTCCTTTCCATTTATAAAACAGCAAGCTTGTTAGAAATGTGTACATTAACCACTTATATGTAAGATTTTACTTTTCTGACATCTCAAACGGATCACCATGTGTAATCCAGCCATTTACACAATGTTTATTTCGATTAGCATGAAATATATAGAAGAATGAGCCCTTTAATAATAGTATGTTTAAGAATGGGTACAGAAAGTCATGTAATGTAAGACATAGGATTTTGTTTCCTTTGTGTAGCTCCCGTTTAACTTTATTGGTCAAATGGGTGCCTTTGACTTGTGTGGGAAGGTGTATTGTTGCCCCGTATGGTACAAAGTTTCCGGTGACCTTCGCCCCAAGTTTAGGAATCAACTTTATATTTTAATGTTTCTTTAAGTATTATATATTTACGTTTGCCTCGACTGCGTCAGTATTAATTTGTAGACACATGTATCTCTTAACAGGGTGTGATGCAGCTAAATAATGTAGGCTTACACAGATTATAATTTATACTTCACTCGTTTTATTAAACTTTGACAAGATTAAATAACACTTCACTGATATAGAGAACTGTGAGATTATTTATTAATTCACTTGCACTTTTTAAACACGTAAACTTTATAATATCCTCGCCGTAATGTATTTTTGTCTCACACTGAATACATATTAAACTTCTCGAGGACGCGTCTCGCGTCCAGTTAGGAACACTGTCTACAAGCAACTGATTTCTACCGCCTGAATTTTTAAATTTCTGTATTTAAAGTCTGTGATTGGCTATTCCTACTCCAATAGAATATTTTTATTTAACTTACGCTTTTTCTGGTTGTTGATTGGCTATTTATAAACTGTCTAAAAATTACATTATTGTTGCTCCAAGAATTACTAGTAGTATTATTAAACTTTCTAATTCATTATTACTTCAAGGTTACCTCATTGTTAGCAACTTTTGACCTATATTCTCACAGATCCTACATTATTAAATTACGTAAAACATTCACATAGCATTATTAATAATGTACACAATAATATAAACAGTAATGCAATGACTGTTACATACATTTTATATATTATTTTATACACATATTGCTTTAAGGCGGGTTGTTATTATATTTTATTTTATATAATTTGACTAAAATCATTTAAATGCTAAAAATACTGCCTCACTTATTAACCAACGCATTAACTGCAGGTTCTTCAACTTTGAGTTGTGATCAATTCTAACTCAAAACATTCACACTCACTCCCATATGCGTTAGGGAGAGACACTAGCTAAAGAATAATTCGCAAACCCCAGTCGAATGGAATTTGGATTCAGCAGGAAGAGTGCTGATCTCTCGACCACAGAGATATTTCTATAGAAGTACTTCTTCCAAATATTCCTTGGTCTTGCAAACAATTGCATAAAGTTTATGGCTACTTTCAATATACTGTGACATGTGGTTGTGGTAACACTGTAAGAATGTGGTGTGCTAACATTGTGTGGTTAGCAACGCAAAAAGGTAGTGACGTAGTAGAAGGGGAGGGGTTAACCGGTTTTATCTTGAGGTAGCATGTAGCTCGCGTCCTCTTTGAGCCTTGCTTGTGGGACTGGCAAGACGTATTTAGGATGACGCTTCGCCGAACAAAAAGGTAATCTGTGTCACTTTTATCTGGTATAATATATTTGACATCTAACTCTATACTATATGAATCATTTATGTAGGTGATCCCTTCCTTCCTAAGCTATGATGATTTAATAATATTTTAGCGGTTTTCAGGTGTTATAAGTATTTTGTTAGCTCGCCCCCGTCGGACCTCGTGTTAGGAAAGTGCAATGTGTTGCTTTAGATCTCGGTCTTGTGCTCTACCCCCCGTAATGGAGTGATTATAAAAGAATTTTCGACAATACTTATCACTATTTTAAACTATAAAATGACAAATTTGTCCTATTAGGCGGTTTCTAAAATAATAATTTATGAAAAAGAACAGTTCCAATGAAACCATGTTTGCGTTTTTTACTTTCTGTACCATGTACATAGTAGGTAGAGAGGGTATTGCATTCCTCCCAAAAATTCTATACCGAGGTTTTAGCGGAAATACATGTTTTGGTGCCCCCTGAATCCAAATAAAAGCATTTTTGGAAACATGTCCGTGTGTGGGTAAGTACCAAATTTTGTATGCGAGTTCAGTATCTTTCAAGGATGTGACACGAATATTTTTAAAAAAGATCTTCTACTCAATTACCCTTTACACAGAAAGATTTTAGAAAGTTTTGATTTTATAAAAAATTATTTTAACGATTTTTATTGAAATGGAGTTATTAAAGATATTTAAATGAAAAATAAAATATATATCAAGAATTTTCCGGAAAGAGCCCATGAAGTCCTCTTCATTTGGCAGGAATGTTGTTTAATCTTGTGTAACTGGTAAACGTTAGGCGATAGACGAAAACGCACTACAAAAAATGTAAAATCCATTTTAAATAGTCGTCCTCCGTGCTGTAGTGGTTACCATGCTAGCCTCTAGTTCCCGAGATCGCCGGTTCAAAATTTTTGGGCGTAAAATTCCTTAGCATGGCTTCCTTCGGAAGGGAAGTAAAGCCGGTTGTCGCAGGTCGTAGATTTACGGCGCGTAAAAAACCTCAAGCCTGATTAAGAGACCTCTGAGCAAATGTTCCGGTTTTTCTCGCCTAATGTAGAATGGTACGCTAAGAAAAACAGCAGTTAAAGAGAGTTCAGAGATGGAAAAAAGTATTTCAAATAAATTTTTGTGGCATAAGCCATTTCTGAGATATTCGTTATTAATATTTAGAATTGTTAACTTCGTGGTCATTCTTTAAAGTCCTTTCAACGTGCAGTTGTTTCTCGGCATTGCCTGGAAACAGCACGGAATTTTAAGGCTAGCATATAGCGTCCAGTTCTTAAACATTTGAATATCACTGTTCTCTTTGTAACTATAACGAAATGTGTAATGTAGTAGATAGAGATAAAAGCTTTAGTAAGAGTAGTTTATATACTCACTAATAATGATAGAGAGTAGAGAAGGTCATGTGAATATATCAAGTTATTATTGTGCATATGGATTTTTAAGTTATCCTGATTAACTTATTTGCTATTTTTAAAATATATTTCGAGCGGCACTATGGGAAAGCTGTTCAAATGCTACATCAGACTAAAATCCGCAGTGTGCAACCATCCATCCTTTCATTTACGCCACTTAACCTGAGCGAGTCTCATTTTCCTCTCTCATTCTGTGTAATTTGCTGCAGCATGTTTAATGTATATTGATCTTTTTTAACAGCAAAACAAGAAATCTAATTTTTATACTCTATCTTGCTGTAAACATTGATGGGCTTTCATGCGTTATGTTATTTCCGTAAAAGCGGAACCTACTCATGTTGCTAACATAGAGGCATCCTATAGGTTACAATAATTATTCATTTTTACTTTCTCTACTACGTATAGTAAGTAGGGGAAGTATTGTATTCCACCCCAAAAATCGATACCGAGATTTCACCGGAAATACATGTTTTGAGAGCCCCTGAATCCAAAAAAAGCATTTTTGGAAACATGTCCGTGTGTGTGTCTGTGTGTCTGTCTGTGAACAGCATAACTCAGAAAAGAACAATCGGATGAACACCAAACTTGGTATTTAGGTTCAGTATTTTCCAAGGATGCGACACGAAGGTTTTCAAGAAAATCCTCCACCCCAGAGTACCCTTTACATGGAAGATTTTTCGAAAATTTTAATTTTCTCAAAAATGGCTCTAACGATTTTGATTAGAATATCATATGTTTAAGATATGTTTATAACAAATAAAATGTATATCTTGGATTTCCTGGGAATGTCTCCAAAAGTATTCTTTATTGTGAACGACTTTTGCATAACTGGTAAACCATAAGAGATAAACAAAATTTGACTACACAAAAAATGTAGATCGCGTTAAAATACACAATTTATGTGATATACATTTCTTTTGTTGAGTGAACCATTTTCGAGATATTGCTTGTTATTCCCATAAATTTTTCAATACTTATTTTCTAAAATGGGAATTCGTTATTCATTTTTACTTTCTCTACTACGTATAGTAAGTAGGGGAAGTATTGCATTCCACCCAAAAATTCGATACCGAGATTTCACCGGAAATACATGTTTTGAGAATCACTGAATCCAAAAAAAGCATTTTTGGAAACATGTCCGTGTGTGTGTCTGTCTGTGTGTCTGTGTGTCTGTCTGTCTGTGTGTCTGTGTGTCTGTGTGTCTGTGAACAGCATAACTCAAAAACGAACAGTCGGATAAACACCAAACTTGGTATTTAGGTTCAGTATCTTCCAGAGATGCGACACGAAGGTTTTCAAGAAAATCCCCCCACCCCAGACTACCCTTTACATGGAACATTTTTCGAAAATTTTAATTTTCTCAAAAACGGCTCTAAAGATTTTGATTAAAATATCATATGTCTAAGATATTGTCATGACAAATAAAATGTATATCTCGAATTTTCTGGGAATGTCTCCAAAAATATTCTTCATTGTGAACGACTTTTGCATAACTGGTAAACCATAAGAGATAGACAAAATTTTACTACACAAAAAATGTAGATCGCGTTAAAATACACAACTTATGTCATATACGTTTCTTTTGTTGAGTGAACCGTTTTCGAGATATTGCTTGTTATTTCCTTAAATTTTCCAATACTTATACTTTTTCTCAAATTCGTTATTTATTTTTACTTTCTCTACTACGTATAGTAAGTAGGGGAAGTATTGCATTCCACCCAAAAATTCGATACCGAGATTTCGCCGGAAATACATGTTTTGAGACCTCCTGAATCCAAAAAAAGCATTTTTGGAAACATGTCCGTGTGTGTGTCTGTGTGTGTGAACAGCATAACTCAAAAACGAACAGTCGGATAAGCACCACACTTGGTATTTAGGTTCAGTATCTTCCAGAGATGCGACACGAAGGTTTTAAAGAAAATCCCCCCACCCCAAACTACCCTTTACATGGAACATTTTTCGAAAATTTTAATTTTCTCAAAAATGGCTCTAACGATTTTGATGAAAATATCATATGTTTAAGATAATGTCATGAGAAATGAAGTGTATATCTCGAATTTTCTGGGAATGTCTCCAAAAGTATTCTTCATTGTGAACGACTTTTGCATAACTGGTAAACCATAAGAGATAGACAAAATTTTACTACACAAAAAATGTAGATCGCGTTAAAATACACAATTTATGTCATATACATTTCTTTTGTTGAGTGAACCATTTTCGAGATATTGCTTGTTATTCCCTTAATTTTTCCAATACTTATACTTTTTCTCAAATGCATTATTCATTTTTTTTATGTCCTGGACATGCAAAGAGAATGGAATGCGCCACATAGCAACCAGCGTTAAAATATTTGACTATCGCTTAAAAGCTACCATATTTCCCTTGCATCTACAAGAAAATTACCAATAAGATTGACATCTCGATATCTCGATTAACATGAACCATATGGAGAATAGGCGTTTGTAAAATTAGATTGTACAAGAGTAGAGAAAGTCATGTGAGTGTAACACATCAGATTTTTTTTATGTCCTGGACATGCAAAGAGATTGGAATGCGCCACATAGCAACCAGCGTTAAAATATTTGACTATCGCTTAAAACTTACCATATTCCCCTTGCATCTACAAGAAAATTATCAATAAGATTGACATCTCGATATCTCGATTAACATGAAGCATATGGAGATTAAGCGCTTGTAAAAATAGTTTGTACAAGAGTAGAGAAAGTCATGTGAGTGTAACACATCAGATTTTTTTGTCTTGGATATGCAAAGAGTTATAATCTGTGGCAAAGGGAATGGTGCTGCACCTAGCAACCAGCTATTAAGAGATATGTATGTGTTTAAAGGCTACTGTTTTTCTATATTGCCCTTGTAAATATATTTTCCCCTTACATCTACAAGAAAATTAGCAATAAGATAGAGTCTGCAAATGTTTATCTCGATTAACATGAAGTAGATGGAGAATAAGCGTTTGTAAAAATAGTTTGTACAATAGTAGAGAAAGTCATGTGAGAGTAACACATCAGATTTTTAGACACTAGTTCTCCAGTAATGGTTTCCTTCTGAAAAAAGGCTCCTTTACTACAACACCAAACTTGAAGGTATTTATATTGCTGTAGTGGTTGCACCACGTAATGCGGGAGATTGTTTCTAGGAGCGTTCGCCCCACGTACGATACAAACTTTCCGGCGGCCTTCGCCCCACGTTTACTCTTCCGGTGGCCTTCGCCCTACGTTTAAAAATTAGCTTCTTATTTTAATGTTTATTTAAATATTATATATATGCCTCGGCTGCGTTATTAGTATTTTTTAGAGCACGTATCTCTTAGCAAGGCTGGTACGGCTAAAGAACAAGGCTTACACGAATTATAATTGTATTGTACTTTGTTTATTAATACTTCATACGATTAAGTAACACTTCACTGATATATATTAGTATAGAGCTGTGGGATTATTTTAATTGTACTGTTTAACAGGTAAACTTTATATTATTCTCACCGCAATGAATGTTTGTCTCACACTGAACCCGTACCATATATGACTGACTGCTTGGGTACGCAATCTTGTAGCGTCTCACGCCTGAATTTGTACATTGACTCTACTTCAAGTCTCTGATTGGCTAATCTTACTCCAATAGAATACTTTTATTTAACTTAAGCTTTTTATAGTTTTTGTTTGGCTATTTATAAAATGTTTTAAATATTACATTATTGTTCCAAGAATTATTAGTAGCATTATTAAAACTTTTTAATTTCTTGTTGTCCAAGGTTAGCTCATTATTAGCAACTTTCGGCTTTTACTTTGTAATTCTGTTTGCTATGGAAAGCAGCTTGCTTCTGTTCTCACAGCTCCTACATTGTTAAACTACGTAATAAATTCATATAACATTATTATACATGTACATAAAAATATAAACATAGTGAAATAACTGTAATATACGCTTTATATGTTATTATTATTATTATTATTATTATTATTATTACGTACACATATTGCTTTAAGGCGGGCTGTTATTTTATATTATGTAACTAGACTTATATCATTTAAGTGTTAAAATACACTGCCTCAATTCACTATTTCTTATTATGTACCTCATTGTAAACCGTTTCTTCTCATCTAGCAAGCATCCAGTAATTATAGATAATCGGGCTATTCTATAACTTTCTCGTTACGCAGATTGTTATCGTTGCTCTTTAAGATCAAGAAGCACTCTCAGCCATTAGTAATGCTAGTGCCAATTACTTGTGTCTTGGTATCGTTAACCATAATTTTCTTCCTCTCAAACCAGTCGTTGTGATTATGTCATTATGAATATCAAATAAGGCATAGAAACTGATTACGCCCTCTAATAAGTTAAACTTTAACCAGAAAGGTGTGAATAGCGCTTTCACACGTGGAGAGAGATATTTACGTTATTAGAATTCTGTTTTTAACTTTTTTCTTTCACACTACGTTGGGTAGTCGAATCAAACCTTAAAACTCTCAGTGTGACATCCACATGACATTCTCCACCCTCTGTAGCAAATTATTCTTACGACGGATTATTTACCTATGTACTTCATTTTAATCGAGATAAATCTTTTAGGAAATAACTGCATCATACTTTTCGTTATACATATTTGACTGTCGCTATTCCCTTTATGTTTTAAGAACTTTATACTGTGTACAGACCTTAAAATGCCATGCCCTTAGCGCCCAATCGCGAGAAACAACTGCATATCAAAAGGACTTGCAAAAGAATGGCGAAATGTTTTACAATTCGAACCATTAATAACGGATATCTAGGAAGTGGATGAGACCATGAAAAAGTTAATTGAAATAATGTGTGTTTTAAAGAAATCAACACTTTTTTGTGTAGTACGTTTTTGTCTAACGCTTAACGTTTACCAGTTATACAAGATTATACAAAATTCCTTCCGAATGAAGTGGATTTCAAAGCATATTCCCAGAGAATTCAAGATGTAGGTTTTATTTGTAATGTAAGCATTTTTAATATACAGTATTTTAATAAAAAATTTTAGTCATTTTAGAAAATATAAAATATCCGTTTGGAATTATAAAGCCAGCAAGCCAGCAAGCAATTATAAAGCCACTTCCTAAACATTTGACTACCATCATTCCCTTTTTATGTATAGCGAAATGTGTATAGCTGTTTCTGCAAAGACTTATTTGGATTACAAGGTAGTATTACATTCAAAACCATTAGATCTATTTTTAGAAACAAAAGATTACTGAAAAAAAATTCCATGTAAAGGCATGGAGGAGTTTCTTGAAAATATTCTTGTCGCATCTTTGAAGGTACTGAATCCAAATAGCAAGTTAGGCATTTATCCGAATTTTCTTTTTTTAGTTATGCTGTTTACACATACATTAAGACCTTTTACGAGATGAGAACGTTTCAGGTAAGATGGATAAGAAGTTTAAAGGAACATATGTATGTTATGAAAATTACATATTTTAGAGACTCTTAAACGTATGTAAAGCCTGGGGGTGTAGGAGGACCTTGGTACAATAGTGCTAGAATGTTTTTCATATATGTTTTATATTTTTTATACCTTGCTAGAGTTATATACGAAATAGTCATCCATATTCATTCATAATGCAGTATTGTTTTTTATTTAACAAATCTAGGACAATATAGCAGTGGCATAATCGTTTGTAATTTGTGTTAATTAATATTTTTGTAAAACTTATTTTCAGGAACTCAAGGAACTTGGAATGAAGTCTTACAATTACAATGTGATGTGGTATACTCACATAACTTTCCCTACTCATTAAAACCCACATATTTACTTAATATGATACGAAGTGATTCCGATATTCACGTTACGATATTCACTACCGGCTTTAGTAAGAATAGTTTTTACACTCACTAATAAACTATAGAGGTTGGAGTAAGTTATGTAAATGCATCACATCAGATTTGTACTTAATCTACTGCTTACCTATGATAATAAGTGGAGAGCATATATTGTATTCCACCTGGATCTCAACGGAAACGCACGTTTTGAGACTCCTTAAATAAGAAAAGATTTTTACAAAATGGTCTGTGTGTGCTTGTGTGTGTGTGTGTTAACGTCATAACTGGAAAACAAAGGGATGGTCAAGGACCCCAATCTACCCTTTACATGGAAAATTTTTATTTTCTGAAAAATGAATAACGATTTTGATTAAAATACACATGTTTAAGACATTTTCAAGAAAAATGAAATGTATCTCTTCAATTTCGTGGGAATATCCCCTGATGTCTTCCTTATTCTGAATGACTTTTGCAAAACTGGTAAACTTTAAAGAGAGAGGCAAACTCTTACTCGTAAAAAGTAAAAAAGTCAAAACAAACAAAAATGTAGATCTCGTTAAAGCACACAGTTTATCAATATTTTTGGTTGTGTTCACCATTTCCGAGATATTATTCGTTATTGGTTGATCAGATCTTGCAGAATAGGTGTGAATAGTACATTCACGCAGAAGGGCTTTGCTATCGATCCCCAATATGACATTCTAGCTGATGATACACGAAATAACATTTGAGAAAGGAATTCTTGGAAGGAAATGTTCGATTCCTAATTTTAGGGTACTTCCCCAGCATTTGCCATTTATAAGGACAGAGAAAAAAGCCTCATTTGGCATAACGGTCCTGTTAAGTTCGAACTGCGTACCCCCTCTTAAGGCAATTACACGCCTTAACGACTTCGGCCACCCTGTCTAAATCGTATGTTTACTTTCTCTACTACTTGTAGTATAGCAAGTAGGGCATATTCTACCCAAAATTTCGATGCCAAAATTTCACCGGAAATATGTTTTGAGGCTTCCTGAACCCAAAGCGAGCATTTTCAGAAAAAACTTCGCGCGCGCGCGTGCGTGTGTATGTGTGTGTGTGTCTGTGTGTGTCTGAAAACAACATATCTCAAAAAACAAAAAGTAGGTTAAATATCAAACTTTCAGAAACGGGTAGTTGTATTATTATTTGCCCCACGCTTTGGGAGCCAATTTGAGAAACGGGTTGTGGTGCTTCAACTATGGTAAGCCAGTTTGAAGCAGATGTATTATATTTCGACTGTTGGGGAGCCGAACTTGAAGTAATTGCAACCCACTATGGTAAAAAGTTTCCGGTGGCCTTTGACCCAAATGTTTAAAAAATTATTAACCTTGTAATTCTGACTGTATCTTTAAATATTATATATCTATGTTTGCCTCGGCTGCATCAGTATTTATATTTTTTAAAGGCATGAATGTCTTAGCAGGGAGTGGTGCGACTGAAGAATGTAGGCTTACACAGATTATAATTTTACTTCACTCCTTTTTTTAATGCTTGGCACGGTTTAAATAATACTTGACTGATATAGAGACAGAGCTGAGAGATAGTTTTTATTAATTACTTGCACTTTTTAACACGTAAACTATTTTTGTCCCACACAAACTACGCATTAGATTTCTCGAGGACGCATCTAGCGTCCGGTTAGAAACGCTGTCTACAAGCAACGCGTCTGGTTAGGAGCGCTGTCTAGAAGCAACTGACTTCAGAATTTGTAAATTTTGCTCCATTTACTTTCTGATTGGCTAATCCTAGTCCAATAGAACACCTTCATTTAACTAAAGCTTGTTCTGGTTGTTGATTGACTATTTATTAAACTGTCTCAAAAATACATTGTTGTTCCTCCAAGAATTACTAGTAGCATTTAAGCTTTCTAATTCATTATTGCCTCAAGGTTACTTCATTGTTACCTCATTGTTAGCAACTTTTAACCTATTATTCTCACAGCTCCTGCATTATTAAATTGCGTAGTACATTCACATAATGTTACACATGTATACAATAATATAAACATATACAATGACTGTAATATACACTTTTTATATCTTGTTACATACACATAGGCGGGCTGTTATTAAATTTATATATTATATAATTATATGAAATCATTTAAGTGTTCAAAATACTGCCTCAATTTGGTATTTAAGTTCAACATTTTCCAAGGTTGCGACACGATTTTCAAGAAGATCCCCCATCATAAACCACACTTTAAATGGATTTTTTTTCGAAAATGCTGATTTATCAAAAATGACTAACAAGTTTCATTAAACTACCATACGTATTTATGACAAACTAAGTGTATATCTTGAAAGTTCTGGGATGACTGGTAAGCCGAAAGAGATACACAAAATCTTACTATACAGAAAATGTAGATCTCGTTAAAGCACAACATTTATGTGAAACCATTTTTATTGGGTAGTTAACGAATTCCAAGATATTTATCTTTGGTTGGAATTTTAAATAAACTTATACTTTTCTCAAATGGGAAGATCTTATTCTTTTTTTCTGCTGGCTATGCAAAGAGAACGCAATTTCAAAACTATCACATAATGTACAGCTGTTAAAAAAATCACAAATAGGTTTTATTTGTGAACGCTCTTTAACTTTTGTTGTCCTTAACGTTCCATTCTACATATATTGGGCGTAAAACACCGGTCATATTGCTTAGAGGCATCTTTATCAGACTTGAGGTTCTTTTACGTTCCGTAAATCTACGACACACGGGACCACCGGCTTTACTTCCCTTCCGAAGGAAGTCATGCTAAGGATTTTTACGCCCGAAAAAAATCCATCGCTCTCCGCCGGGTTTGAACCCGTGACCTCGGAAACTAGAGGATAGCATGGTAAAGACTATATCACGGAGGACGACACTGTATTCCGCTACTCCCATTGTAGCTAGAAGGAAATATATTTATCTCGGTTTAAATGAGGTAGAATAAGCTTATGCGTATCGGATTTTTATTTACGTAACACAATGCCACAAAACAGGTTTGTCTACATTATAAATGAGATTGTAATCATAGTGTTCTGTAATTTCTCTGCATATGAGAAAACATCTTATTGCTATTAACTTCCTGTTTACACACGCACACGTAACTTTGTTTCCGCTGCAATCTAACCAAACCTCTGCTCGAAAATATAGCTCGCTCTTCATTGTATCTAGAGCTTTGCAATTATCATATAACTCCATTATCTTTCCTGGGAGGAAAATTTTATTCGTGCAGAAGTTTCTGCAGTCTCTGCATAGCTGAATGGAGAATGAAATGTGGGAGGAAGTAATCGAGCCGGTTGCAAAACTTGACTATTACGAACCGCAAAGTTTTGCGGGCTAACAAGCTCCATATTACCGGCACTGGCTTCTAACATTCAACTTTCCGCCACCGCAGACAATAATTATTCCCTACTGGCAAGGTCTTACCAACTCCAGTGATGCTGCTTTATGCCTACAGCGTTTTAAGCCTTTCATTAAGAATATTAATATGAAAGTGGCTCTTCTACGGACGTTATGATAATCGGTAGTAAAGACTGCAGAAAAAAATTGATGTCTAACACTCTACTCCTTTCCCTGCCCATTACCATTTCACATGAATCCCTTTAATTTTATATTATTCTCTTAAATTCCTACATAGAACTTATTTCAAATTAGCAAAGATTGGCAAGATGCGACAAACAACACTTTAGATGTTTAAATCACAAATAGGTTTTGATTGTTATGAATGAGCCTAATGAAAAATATTATGACGGTTATAGTTTACGATAATGTGACAAAAGTAGTTTTATAAAGTTTGGGACATTCATGACAAAGTTTTATTTAAGTAAATCCATGAAATTGGCTTTAGAATTCTTGCGAGTCATTTCCCTTATGCTTATGTAAGCAGCGATTTGGTGGTATGATTCTTAGGGGAGTGATCATCTTCAAGTTCAGCATCTGGGTAGATTATACAATGCATGCTAGACACCTGCATACGCTAGTGCTAGTTAAAGTATAGGGTAGTTAAATTATATTCGAACCCACTCGGGGCCTCTCTCTAATGCGCGAGACAGCCGTCAGACACCGGGGAAATTACGCCGGCAGAGGCGGACTAAAATCCTTTCCTTATAATAGATGCTGGAAATGTTGATCTTCTGTTCTCAAACAGGCAGCATATCTCGTGTAAATATTCTCGCTCACTCTCGGAAGCTCCGCAGCAGAAATTCTTGCAATGAAACGCCTCATTATGATCAGAAAATTGGAGTGTGGTGTGCGATATGTGCAAGAATAATAATAGGGCCCATATTCTTTGATGAAACAATAAATGCAGAGCGATATTAGAGTTTGACAGAAGAAGAGAAATCGAATGGTTGGTTCCAACAAGATTCTGCAACATCACATACGGCAGCCGAATCGTTACATGCAATAAGAGAAGTGATTGATAACAGAATAATTAGTGTTGATTTGTGCCCCCCTCCGTCCTCCCGACCTAACGATTGTGATTTTTATTTATGGGGTTCTTTAAAAGACAAAATGTATCGCTACAATCCTCGCACACTACAGGAACTTAGAAAACACATTGTGCAAGAAACCACAAGAATTCCTGCTGCTGAACGTCGGAGAGTGAGCGAAATTATTATCCTCGGGTATTTAAACTTATTGTCTAGCAGGACTCTATGACGGTCGCTCTTTAAATTTATTTTGTGCTAGCTTACAACTTCGATGTAGGCCCTAGGCACGGCGAAAATGAAACGCCGGACTTCTTTCGTCCACCATGTAAACCCACAAGCTGTCTCGCTCCCTCTTGCAATATAATTTAGATTAGATATTACAAAGATTAAACCCTCTCTTGAAGTCAACTACACGTCTGATAGTATTACCCTTTCATTCCTTTCCAGATACCTATAACTCTTTCGATGACAATCCTGAGCTACGTCCCTGTTCTCGTTACAATATGTAATATGGTTTATTTATAAGCTTCCTACACAAATAGTGTATCAATGTCAACATCAACATGGAAAAACCTAAAAACACAACAACGAATATTTAAAAACTTACTAATACCATATGTAATAGTATTTCTGAAATATGCAAAAAAATTAAAATGAGAGAGAGAGAGACAGAGAAACTGACAATGACAGAAAAATTAGAGAAAGCGATAGGCTATTTGAAGAAGTTTAATATAAATATTGTATTTACTAAGCCATTTCTTCATTAGAACCTTTTGAGGAAGTATTTTTAGCACTAATTTCAGTCTAATTATATAATATATATAATTCAATAACAATAATGCAATATGTGTATGTAACAATATATATAAAAAGTGTATATTAGTCATTGTATATGCTTATATTGTTGTATAGTTGTGTAATAATGTTATGTGAATGTATTACGTAATTTAATAATGTAGGAGCCTTGAGAATAATAAGTGAAACGTTGCTAACAATGAGGTACCTTTTAGGCAATAGTGAGTAAGAAGGTGTAATAATGCTACTAGTCTTTCTTGGATCTACAATAATGTAATTTTTGTGACAGTTTGAAAATAGTCAATCAACAACCAGAAAAAAGCTTAAGTTAAATAAGAGTATTCTATTGGATTAGGAATAACCAATCAGAGACTTGAAATACAGAAATTTGCAAATTTAGGCGGTAGAAATCAAGTTAGTTGCTAGCAGACAGTGCTCATAACTGGACGCGTTGGTTGTGGACAGTGTTACTAATCAGACGCGAGATGCGTCCTCGAGAAATTTAATACGTGTTCGTGTGAGACGAAAATAGTTTACGTGTTAAAAAGTGCAAGTAATTAACAAAAGAATCTCACAGCTCTCTATATCAGTGAAGTGTTATTTAAACTGTGTCAAGAATTAATAAAAAGGGGTGAATTAAAAATTATAATCTGTGTAAGCCTACATTCTTCAGCCGCACTACGCCCTGCTAATATATCCATGTCTCTAACAAAAATACTGACGCAGCCAAGACAAACATAAATATATAATATTTAAAGAAACCGTCAAATTACAAAGTTAATATTTTTTAAACATTTGGGGAAAAGGCCACCGGAAAGTACATTTGGGGCAAAGGCTATCAGAAACCGGATACTATACTTGCGGTTGCAACGAAATACAATACAATCTACTTCAAACTGGCTCCCAAAACGTGGGGCAAATAATAATAATAATAATAATAATAATAATAATAATACAACAAAACAACCATATTCTTCACTTTAGAGCTTCTTGAGAATATAAAATGAATGAAAAAGTACCCATAGAGGGTTATTTGGGGGTGAAAATTGCCATGAAAATCTTTGCTTTGTGTCCTTAAAAGGTATGACGCTGTACACTTGTGTATGACATCTTGTATTGATTTGACATTTGGTTTATGTCTCTCTCCCTCTCTCACACTCTCTTTCTCTCTGAAGCATACATTGGGGAAAATTTATAATTTTTCCTAAAACGAAGTTTGTGGATTCAGGGGACCTAAACCTTTTGGATCAAACGCAATAATTCCTCTACCATAGGTGTATGGGAGAAAGTGAAGCATGCTGCACATATAATGGTGAAAAAAGTAAACAGGCAGCTTTGAGAGCTATGTTCATTATCACCGATATCGTTAATCATGTCGCATATTTTGCTATTAAAATACAGACTTAGAAATGAAAATTTTAAGGAAAAGGATGCTGACCTGTGCGAGGAGTCCCGGGTTCTTTTTTTGGCTGGGAGGTGGGAAATGTTCTCTAGCAAGGATTATTTCTTATTTTCTCCAGAGAAGAAGTATAAACGAGAGTCAGAATTTGTGTGTGATCCAATGTATGAAACCCTGTCGTTCTCCCTGGTCTAGGGGTACCATGTTAACCTCTAGTTCCC
The DNA here is from genome assembly GCA_030765065.1 of Deroplatys truncata. Taxonomy (NCBI): domain Eukaryota; kingdom Metazoa; phylum Arthropoda; class Insecta; order Mantodea; family Mantidae; genus Deroplatys; species Deroplatys truncata. The sequence goes on from CM060979.1 coordinate 66,958,749, forward strand.
AAGGTCGCAAGTTCAAAACCGGTGGAGGGCGATGGATTTTTCGGGCATAAAAATCCCGTGCATGGCTTCTTTGGACGGGAAATAAAGCCTGGGGTCCCGTGTTGTAGATATACGGCAAGTAAAAGATCCTTAAGCCTGATAAGGGGGTCTCTGAGCAAATTTCTGGTCTTTCACGCGCAATATTGAATGGGACGCTAAGAACCATAGTAGATAAAAGGCGTCCATAAATAAAACTCAATTTAATTTTTACTTTCTCTACTACGTGTAGTAAGTAGTATTGTATTCCACCCAAAATTTCCATACCGAGATTTCACCGGAAATATATGTTTTGAGACCCTCTGAATCCAAAAAAAGCATTTTTGGAAACATGTCCGTGTGTGTGTCTGTCTGTGTGTGTGTGTGTGTGTGTGTGTGTGTGTGTGTGTGTGTGTGTGTCTGTGTGACTGAACAGCATAACTCACAAACGTACAGTCGGATAAACACCAAACTTGGTATTTAGGTTCAGTATCTTCCAGAGATGCGACACGAAGGTTTTCAAGAAAATCCCCCACCCCAGACTACCCTTTACATGACACATTTTTCGAAAATTTTAATTTTCTTAAAATGGCTTTAACGATTTTGATTAAAATATCGTATGTTTAAGATATTCTCATGAGAAATGAAAGGTATATCTCGAATTTCCTGGGAATGTCTCCAAAAGTATTCTTCATTGTGAACGACTTTTGCATAACTTGTAACCCATAACAGATAGACAAAATTTTACTACACAAAAATGTAGATCGCGTTAAAATACACAATTTATGTCATATACATTTGTTTTGTTGAGTGAACCGTTTTCGAGATATTGCTTGTTATTCCCTTAAATTTTTCAATACTTATACTTTTTCTCAAATTCGTTATTCATTTTTTTTATGTGCTGGACATGCAAAGAGAATGGAAAGCGCCACATAGCAACCAGCTCTTAAAATATTTGACTATCGCTTAAAACCTACCATATTCCCCTTGCATCTACAAGAAAATTAGCAATAAGATTAACATCTCGATATCTCGATTAACATGAAGCATATGGAGAATAAGTGTTTGTAAAAATAGTTTGTACAAGAGTAGAGAAAGTTATGTGAGTGTAACACATCAGATTTTTTTTAAAGAGAACCAGAAATCCAATGACATAGGAGTTAACGCCATCGCCGAAAGGCAATACGTTCCAAAGGTATAAGGCTGGCGATGTGACCATTGCAGTTAAAGGCGGGGTATAAATAGAAGAATTAAAAGCAAAAAAATGTCATATAACATACTGAGGTATAAGAGAACTAGAAATTTTTAATGTGAATAATAGGTTAAATAAACTTGAACAACAGTAGGAAGAACACGTCGAAAGAATGCCTGACACAAGACTCGCAAAACGAATAATGAAATATAATCCTAAGGGAAGGAGATCTGTGGGCAGGCGCAGGAAACGTTTGCTGCAGGACCTTGGAGGCGGAACAGGCACTTGATTTCCTATGTCATGAAGTGAAGATGGCCATGTTATAACTATAGGACACAATAAGTTATAGGTCAAGCTCCTAATGTAATCAAAGGCACACCTACACATAAAAGTAAACCATAATTACGTTCTGATTTTTTTGTAAAGAATACTTTCTTTTATTATTGTTTAATGTGTCTGAAGTGTAAGTCGATGTCGAATTTCTAAGTTGAAGAAGCTTCCACCTTTGGAATAAAATTCAATTTTGAATAGAATGTTCTGACTATAAATTTGAAAGCCTTATCATTCAAAATCAATGTGAGAAATTCTGTAGCTTAGGTACAATTGGTTGAAAAAAATGACCCACTCCTCTACATAGTAGTTTGTTTTTTCCATAGGACTCCTTATTTTCTAACGCTCGACTCCACGCATTATCACCTCTCTCAACAATTGGCTTGAAAAAAAGAGTCAAAGAAACAAAAATCTGATGTGTTGCACTCACGTAACTTTCTCTTCTCTTGTACAATCTATTTTTAGAAACGCTTATTCTCCATCTACTTCATGATATTCGAGATAAACATTCGCAGAAACTATCTATTTACTAATTTTCTTGTAGGTACAAGGGGAATATGGTATGCTTTAAGCGACAGCCAAATCTTTCAAGAGCCGATTACTATGTGGAGCATTCCATTCTCTTTGCATGTCCAGGACATAAAAAACAACAAATAACGAATTCCAATTTGAGAAAAGCTATAGGTATTGCAAAATTAAAAAAGAGGAATATCTCGAAAACGGTTCACTCGAAAAAAAATGTAATATGAATTGTGTGCTTTAACGAGATCTACATTTTTGTAGCAAAATTGCGTCTATCTTTTAGGTGTACCAGTTATGCAAAAGTCATTCAGAATGAAGAGAAAATTCAGAATATACATTCTATTTGCCATGGAAATATCCTAAATACATGATGTTTTAATCAAAATCGTTATGGCCATTTTTGAGGAAATCAACATTTTCGAAAAATGTTTCATCAAAAGGGTAGTCAGGGGTGAAGGATTTTCTTAAAAATCTTCGTGTCGCATCCTTGGAAGATGCTAAATTAAATACCAAGTTTGGTATTTTGAGGCAGCATTTTTAACACTTAAATGATTTTAGTCAAATTATATAATATAAATTCAATAACAGCCCGCCTTAAAGCAATATGTGTATGTAAGAATATATAAAAGTGTATATTACAGTCATTATATATGTTTATATGATTGTATACATGTGTAACAATGTTATGTGAATGTATTACGTAATTTAATAATGTAGGAGCTGTGAGAATAACAGGTAAAAAGTTGCTAACAATGAGGTAACCTTGAGGCAATAATGAATAAGAAAGTGTAATAATGCTACTAGTCATTCTTGGAGGAACAATAATGTAATTTTTGTGACAGTTTATAAAATAGCTAATCAACAAAAAAAAAATTAAGTTGAATAAAAGTATTCTATGGGATTAGGAATAGCCAATCATAGACTTTAAATAGAAATTTACAAATTTAAGCGGTAAAAATCAAGTCAGTTGCTTGTAGACAGCGCTCATAACTGGACGTGTTGGTTGTAGACAGTGTTCCTAAACAGACGCGAGATGTGTCCTCGAGAAACTTAATACGTATTCAGTGTGAGATGAAAATAGTTTACGTGTTAAAAAGTGTAAGTAATTAATTAAAAAAATCTCACAGCTCTCTATATCAGTGAAGTGTCATTTAAATCGTGTCAAGCATTAATAAAAGGAGTGAAGTAAAATTAAAATCTTTGTAATCCTATATTCTTCAGTCGCACCGCAACCGTGCAAAGAGAAACATGTCTCTAACAATAATAGTGACGCAGCCGAGCCAAACATAAATATATAATATTTAAAGAAACAGTCAAATGACAAAGTTAATATTTTAAACATTGGGGTGAGGACCGCCGGGTACCATACGTGGTTACAACTACTTCAAAATCGGCTCCCCAACGGTTGAAATACAATACAACACCTACTTAAAACTTAAAATTGGCTTTCCATAGGTGGAGCATAAACCTATCTTCAAATTGGCTCCCAAAGCGTGGGGCAAATAACAATACAACAAACCATGTATTTCAATTTATCCAACTTTTCGTTTTTGAGTTATGCTGTTCACACACGCGCGTGCGCGTGGATATGTTTCCAAAATGCTTTATTTGGATTCAAGGCACCCAAAAAAGTGTTTCCGGTGAAATCTCAGTACCGAATTTTTGGGTGGAATGCAATACTTCCCCAACTTAGTATACGCAGTAGAGAAAGTAAAAATGAACCAACGACGGCGTTATGTTCCGTTCAGAAGTATATTTAGTGTCAAAAATAGCCTGTCTCAATATATTCCCCTCAGATGGGTTTAAATAGCCTACTGTAGTATTTTTGTAATCGATCTTTTAGAGGGAGAAGGATGAAGAATGAGTTAAATGTAGGGTTAAACCTACACCAGTCACAAGAGATGGTTCCGCGGTAACGTGTAAACCTCGGGTTCGGGAGGTCCCAGGTGCGCTTCCTGTCGGGCTGGCCCTCTGAACTTGGGTTTTTTCGTGGTTTCTCCAGGTCGATAGCGAATGCTGCCGTGTGACTTCTGCTCCTACGAATTTCCTGTTTCCTCATTTCCTTTCATCTGTTTCACCTTATGTGTTATAGGGTTGTAGGATCATGGCGACGGCGTTTGATGAATTTGTGTTTTGGAAAGATTTCTCTCAGAATCATTAATGGGACTCCCAATCCTGTTGGGAGCTTCCAACCTTTCAACTTCCCTTCTAGCTTCGCTTCCAACTCGGACGCGCAGGTTGCTAGTGGCTAAGGAGGGAGTGGTATCATGCTGGATCGACCCCGTCTTTGCTAGCGTACATGGTGTTCGGATCTGTTCAATTCGGGGACACATATCCATTCCTACCTCCTAGGGGTCACGCTGGAAGCACAAAGGGTCCACTATGGCCAACATGCGATGTTATGCTACAGTTACTGGAGACACTTATAACTCCTATGTAAAATATTTCTTCTGAATTGGAACATGGAGCAAAGTCTAAGCTTAGTGTTTCCATCGTCTAGGAAGTAGATGCCGTATGAAAAACTACCAAGAAATGAGCGATTATTTTAATGTATTTCTCAGCTCCAGTAAATACTTTGGTCCATGAACATTTGGATATATAATAATAACAACGATGATAATGTAATTGTAATTTATAAGCACTATTTGATCACGATATGAGTGCGCTTGGATGAGGGTGTAACTGTTTGTTGTTGACGATCCCAATGTCGTCAAAGCTAGGGATGAGACTGGAATGAGGCACAAGGCGATAGAGGAATGTTCAGTTCCACAATGAAAACAGTGCTACATTTGCAGGCCTCGTAGGAAATGCAGCTCGGAAATGCAGACCAGTTTACCTTCTGTACTTGCGATGCCCCTGCCTACTAGATCCGTAACTGTTTAGTCCCACTTCCCACCGCAGGCACTCATAACGTGGCCGACTATACATTAAGAGTGTTATGATCTATAATAACATAAATTATTATTGTTTATTACATAATAGCTAAATGGACATTTCTGTAGAGAAAATACGTCGTCAGGTACATAGACTACCATTATTATATTTATTAATGTACACTATGTGATCAAAAGTATCCTCACACCCCACAAAGATGCGTTTTTCAACTGGTGCACTGCGCTGCCACTTACTGCTTGGTACTCATTATCCGCGACATCAGTAGTCATTACATCGTGAAACAGCAAAATGGGACGCTCCGTGAAACTCACGGACTTCGAACGTGGTCACGTGATGGGGTTTCACTTATGTCAGAAGTCTGTACACGAGATTTCCACACTCCTAAAAATTCCTAGATCCACTGTTTCTGATGTGATAGTGAAGTGGAAACCTGAAGGGATATGTACAGCACAAAAGCGTACAGGCCGACCTCATCTGTTGGCTGACCGCCGCCATTTGAAGAGGGTCGTAAAGAGTAATAGGCAGATATCTATCCAGACCATCACACAGGAATTCCAAACTGCATCAGGATTCACTCCAAGTACTATGGCAGTTAGGCGTGAGATGAGAAACCTTGGATACCATGGTCGAGCGGCTGCTCATAAGCCACACATCACGCAGGAAAATGCGAAACGACGCCTCGCTTGGTGTAAGAAGTGTCAACATTACACGATTGAACAGTGGAAAAACTTGTGTGGAGTGATGAATCACGTTACACAATGTGGCGATCCGATGGCAGGGTGTGGGTTTTGCGAATGCCCGGTGAACGTCATCTGCCAGTGTGTGTAGTGCCAACAGTGAAATTTGGAGGTGGTGGTGTTATGGTGTGGTCGTGTTTTCCCTGGAGGGGGCTTGCACCCCTTTTTGTTTTGCGTGGCACGATCATAGCGCAGACCGATATTGATATTTTAATCACCTTCTTGCTTCCCACTGTTGAAGAGCAATTTGGGGATGGCGATTGCACCTTTTAACTCGATCAAAGACCTGTTCATACTGCATGGGCTGTGGCGATGTTGTTACACGACAATAACATCCCTGTAATAGATTGGCCTGCACACAGTTCTGACTTGAATCCTATAGAATACCTTTGGGATGTTTTGGAACGCCGACTTCGTGCCAGGCCTCACCGATCTACATCGATACCTCTCCTCAGTTCCGCACTCCGTGAAGAATGGGCTGCCATTCCCCAAGAAACCTTTCAACACCTGATTGAAAGTATGCCTGCGAGAATAAACGCTGTCATCAAGGCTAAGGATGGGCCAATACCATATTGACTTCCATCATTACCAATGGAGGGCGCCACGAACATGTACGTCATTTTCAGTCAGTGGTCCGGATACTTTTGATCACGTAGTGAATCATTGTTATTAACTGAAAGGTTCTGGACTAGAAGGAGCATAGGCAATTCATTGGTAGCTTTAACCTCCACCTATTTTTTGGGATGAGGTAAGCTACCCGTTAATCAATTAGCTAGAATTACGCAACAGCGGAGGTAGAAAAGTGATCGAGAAGCTCACTTGTGTTGCCTATATAAGCCACGTTTTTCGTAACCAAGTGCAGTTTCCAAGTCAACAATAAACGAGCACACCTTTGAGTGTAACAGTTAATCTATAAGTCAGCAAACACACAGTAAAGCATTTTAATGGCTACCCCAAACTTTCCAAGCGCCTTTTACGTCAACAAACATGATGTAACACTAGTGGATTCGTTGTAGAGTAAACGTGAAAAGCCACCAATTAACCTCATTTCATGTAGTGTTATGTAGGACTATGTAGAGGATCATTAAAGGGATTATCTTACTGCTTGAGTGGGAATGTAGAGCATAGCAGCGATATTGTGGTGGATGCTCTAATAATTGCCCAGTAACATATTTTGAAAAGCTTGCATATTTGCTCCTATGTGTTACAAATTAAGGCAGTATTTTTAACACTTAAATGATTTCAGTCTAATTATACAATATGAAATATAACAACAGCCCGTCTTAAAGCAATATGTGTAACAGTCATTGTATTGTGTTTATATTATTGTGTACATGTATAATAATGCTGTGTGATTGTATTAAGTAACTAAATAACGTTGGAGCTGTGAGAGTATAAGTCGAAATTTGCTATCTATGAGGTAACAATGAGATAACCTTGAGGCAATGATGAATTTGGAAAGTTTAATAATGCTACTAGTAATTCTTGTAACAACAATGTAATTTTTAAAACAGTTTATAAATAGCTATCAAAAACCAAAAAAGCTGAAAGTTAAATAAAGCTATTCTATTGGAGTAGGATTAGCCAATCAAAGACTTGAAATAGAAAAATTTACAAATTTAAAGAGTAAACGCCAGTCGCTAGAAGGCAACGTACCTGAGCAGTTTGTTTGCTCGGTACGTATTAAGAGTGAGACATATAAAATTCATTACGGCGAGTATATAATAAAATTTACGTGTTTAAAAGTGCAATTAATAAATAATCTCACAGCTCTCTATATCAGTGAAGTGTTATTTAATCGTGTGAAGGATTAATAAAAGGAGTGAAATAAAACCTATAATTCTTGTAAGCCTATATTCTGTAGCAGCATCAGCCCCTGTTAAGAGATACATGTTTCTACAAATTAATACTGACGCAGCCGAGGCAAATATAAATATATATAATATTTAAAGAAACATTAAAATACAAAGTCGATTTCTAAACATTGGGGCGAAGACCACCGGAAACTTTGTACCATACGTGGGGCAGCTACTTCATCAAGTTTGGCTCCCCAACAGTAGAACTATAACACAACTTCTTCAAATTGCTTTCCATACGCGAAGCTACAATCTAAATCTAAAAATATCTATGCTTATAGAACCAGCTAAAATTTCAAGTAATAAGTATGGCTCGTAACAAAAAGCGGAATTTTTAGGAAAAGTCACTAGTGGTAAGATAAGATGAGAGAGAGAGAGAGATTTGGGGGAGGAATGCCTCAGACAGTCTGTGTCTCTCGTTTCAGGGACGCTGGGTTCAAAACCTATTTAAGGCAGTTAACTCAATAATAGAAATGAGAGCTCATACTAGTAAATGAATATAGTGTGATAATATGCACATATAGTTACTGTTGCGAATATGCTAATGCTATAAAAAAGGTTCTGATATTATATACACATGACTTTCTCTACCCTCTATCGATTACTATAAAACTATTTTACCAAAGCTCATTTTTCTGTCTACTACATTTTAATCCAAATAAACCTTTGCAGAAACAGCTGCATTACACATTTCTTATAGATACAAGGGAACAGCAATAGTCAAATGTTTTAGAACTGGACTCTATATGCTGCCTTAAAATTCCATACTGTTTCCATAACATTGCGAGTAACAACAGAAGGTTAACAGGACTTAAGAAAATTATCAAGAAATGAACAATTCGAAACATTAATAACGCTTATCTCAAAAGTTTCTAATGCCACAAAAAACTTATTTCAAATAAACTGTGTATTTAAAGGAATCTATATTTTTCGTTTAGTACGAGTGTGTTTTAGTCTATCACTTAAGGTTTACCAGTTATACAAGATCATGCAAAATTCCTTCCAAAAGAAGTGAACTTCACAGTCAATGTTCTGAAAATTCAGGATAAATTTTATTTGTAATGCAAATATTTTTAATATGGTATTTAACATACATGTAACACATTTTATTGCTTTATTTGCTACGTATAGTAAATAGGGGAAGTATTGAGCTCTATCGAAAAATTTGCTGCCTAGGGTTTAGCGGAAATACAAGTTTTGAGGCCCCCTGAATCCAAAAGAAAGCATTTTTAGAAAAACGTCCATGTTTATGTGTTTAGTATCTTTCCGAGATGCGACACAAGGGTTTCAAGAAATCCCTCTACCCTAGGCTACTCATCACATGAAATATTTTTCGAAAATTTTGATGTTCTCAATTATTTCTCTGACGATTTTGATGAAAATATTCTATATTTAAGATACTTTCATGCCAAATGAAACATATATCTTGAATTTACTGGAAGTATCCTCAAAAGTTCTCTTCGTTCTGAATGGTTTTTGCATATCTGGTACACTGTTATACCAGAAACAGATAAACAAAATTTTAATACACCAAAAATATTCATCTGGTTAAAATTCACAATTTATGTCGGGTACATTTTTTGTGTGTGTGTGAAGTGAAACATTTCCGAGATATTTCTTGTTGTTAGTTTGAATTTTTAAATACTTATACTTTATCGCGGGAATTACTGATTAATTTTTATGTCCTCGATATGCAAAGAGAGTGGAAGATTTGACTATCGCTTACAGCATGCGATATTCCCATTGCACCTACAAGAAGATTAGCATTCTGCAAATGTTCATCTCGATTAACATGAAGTAGATGGGAATAAGCTTTGGAAAAATAGTTTGTACAAGAATAGAGAAAGTCATGTGAGTGCAACACATCAGATTTTCTAGAGGCGTAACACGACTTCTTAAACGTTGGTCTATATTTTCATTTGTCGTTTAAACTCACTCAGCATGATTTTCGCTATTTACTAAAATAGAAAATGTACATTTTATTCAAGTCAGTAATTCATAGCTATATTTTACATCTTTCATTACTTTATTTACTACGTATAGTAAGTAGGGGAAGTATTGTATTCCACCCAAAAATTCGATACCGGGATTTCACCGAAAATACATCTTTTGAAACCCCCTGAATCCAAAAAAAGCATTTTTGGAAACATGTCCGTGTGTGTGTGTGTGTCTGTGAACAGCATAACTCAGAAACGAACATTCGGATAAACACCAAACTTGGTATTTAGGTTCAGTATCTTTCATAAGATGCGACACGATGGTTTTCAAGAAAATTTCTCCACCCCAGATTACCCTTTACATGGAACATTTTTCGAAAATTTTAATTTTCTCAAAAAAGGCTAACGATTTTGATTAAAATATCATATGTTTAAGATACTTTCATGACAAATGAAATATATATCTGGAATTTTCTGGGAAGTCTCCAAAAGCATTCTTCATCGTGAACGGCTTTTGCATAACTGGTAAATCATAAGAGATAGACAAAATTTTTCTACACAAAAAATGTAGATCGCGTTAAAATACACAATTTATGTCCTATACATTTTTTGTTGAGTGAACCATTTTCGAGATATTGCTTGTTATTCCCTTAAATTTTCCAATACTTATACTTTTTCTCAAATTCGTTATTCATTTTTTGTAGATCGCGTTAAAATACACAATTTATGCCCTATACATTTTTTTGTTGAGATATTTTTCGAGATATTGCTTGTTATTCCCTTAAATTTTCCAATACTTATACTTTTTCTCAAATTCGTTATTCATTTTTTTTGTCCTGGTAATGCAAGGTGAATGGAATACTCGACATAGCAACCAGCTCTTAAAATATTTGATTATAGCTTAAAGCCTATCATTCCCCTTGCATCTACAAGAAAATTAGCAATAAGATTAACATATCGATATCTCGATTAACATGAAGCATATGGAGAATAAGCGTTTGTAAAGGTAGTTTGTACAAGAGTAGAGAAAGTCATGTGAGTGTAAGACATCAAATTATTTTTTTTTAAGAAATCAGAAAGTAATGAAATAGTTTTTACCTAAAGCGTTGGTTAGTTCGTAGAGAATGCCATGAATATACTCACTTTTCATTCTTAAAATACATGAGAATTAAATACAAAGTAATACTTATCTAGCTTTTTCTTTTTGCACTATACTGTTCAGCATAAGTGCAAAAATTGATCCACGCATGCATCTGTTTCAATACAAACAATCCAACGCTGCGCAGACCCTTTATTCATACTTACAATTCTCTGTTTTGAATACAGTGCTTCAAAGGAAAAAAAATCTGATGCGTACATTCACATGGCTTTCTCTACTATTATTTATTTGTGGATGTATACAATTTATTCTTACGAAAGTTTATTTTGCTATATCTTTCATTTTAATTGAGACAAACCTTTTCGGCAATAGCTGCATTACACATTTCGTTATAGATACACGGAAATACCGATGTAAAATGTTTTAGAAATGTACACCATAAATTGCCTTAAAATTCCGCATTCTACCTATGAAATCGCGAGCAATAACTGAAAATGGACAGTACCTACTTGAAAGGAATGCCTAAGTATTCAACAGTTCGAAGTATTAATAACAGATATCTCGGAAACGGCTGATGCCGCAGAAAAAGTTATTTTAATAAATTGCGTGGTTTAAAGAGACTATGTTTCTTTGTATAATACTTTTCCTCTGTCACTTCATGTTTACCAGTTAAAGACAAGATTATACAAAATTCCTTCTGAATGAAGGAATCATAAATTCACAGGCTCTTTCCAGAAAATTCAAGATATAGATTTTGTCATGTATATATCTAATATATGTTATTTTAATCAAAACCACTACAGCTATTTTTTTAGAGAATAAAAAATGTTGAAAAATGTTTCATGTAAATGTTGCTTTGTGTTCGGGAATTTTCTTAAAATCTCGGTATCTCATCTTTGCCAGATGCTAAATCCAAATACAAAGTTTAGTATTTATCCGACTTTTATTTTTTTAGAACCCCCCTCCCATACACATACACACCACACACAGGGAATTTTTTCTAAACATTCCTTTTTGGGGTTCAAGGGGCCTCAATACTGCATTTCCGGTGAAATATCGACATTTAATTTTTTGTTGGAATGCAATACCTTTTCTACCTATTGTGTACGTGGCAGAGAAAGTAAAAATTTCCTACCGGAATTTGAACCCAGTCTTAGGCTTTATACACCTAATTCTATAACTGTCAGTCTACCTTGGAATTCATCCCTACATTATTACAAAGAAAACGAATGTAGTCATTATATATTTTGTACCTAGCATGTGACCCTATTAATGATAATAACATATTAAATTCTACCTTCATTTTTAACTGTAAAAGTGTCAATTTCACATATTTCTTCCTGGGCTCATTGCCACTCACTATTCATACAGGATGAGCATTTTAAATTGAGACTGTACAATATGCTCAAAACTAAGCATGTAGAAAGAAATGTCTTGAACAAAAGTTTCTTGATATTATGATGGAAAGTAAATGCCATTAGTCGTGCTTTGTTTGGAAGGTGTTTAGATGGTCATTTTAGAGTCAATTTAATTTCTTTTAAATAATAGGAGCTTACAATTAGGTAAATTTAAATTGACCCTAAAATGACCATCACAACAGCCTCTAAATAAGACACGACTAATGGCATTTACTCCCTCATAATATCAAGCATCTTTTATTTAAGACATTTCTTAATACAGCGCATAGTTTTGGAAATATTGTACAGTCCCCACTTGTTTTTTAAAGTTACCTTGTTTACCCGGTTTATCATTCCTGTGTTTTGTGTTTACGTTACCGCTTATTACCGCAATTATACACAAACACCCATGCCCATGGCTTGGCAGAGCGCCGAAGTCATACGTCCCAGCGACCACGACTACGAGGGCCGGCAAACTTAAATGGTCCACTCTGTGTACAACTGAACGAAAGGTTACGGTTTCGTTGTATCACTACTGCAGTTTAAAGTTGAAAAATATGAACACCAATAACATTTCGAGAGAATCCCCGGAAGTATGGAGGCTTAAGAAGAATTATTACGTCTCATTAAACCGCTTAATGTTACTAAATCCAATGTCAACACATGCCGCTTTTTTCTCACTGGCCATCGCACCGCTGTTTACGCGCCAGCCGTTGCATCTCAAACTCCCTCCAAAACAATTATAATATCCCCACAACAGTTCTATGCTCTCATACAGGTACCATTACAATGATAATAAGCATATACCTTATAAGAGATGCTGGAAATGTTATCCTTCTCTATTCGCATCTTTCTTGCATTTCTTCAAGAAATTTTCATTCACACTGAGCATCCGAAATGGAATGCTCGATTGGAAAAATTCGATGCCATAGCCGGGATTTGAACCACGGATCTCCCGGTCTCCGTCCGGTTGCTCTAACCACTGAGCTACCATGGCAACATGCCGGCACGCCATTAAATTATCCAGCTGACTCGCTTTTTCCCGGTAAACCACAAGGAGATCTCAAATGTATTGAGATGTCATACCCCAATGGCGACTTACATTCTTTGTAAGTACTTAAGTCCCGGGCATTTAGTTTCAACCACTATTAGGCCAATTAATGGAAAATTATTTTCCATTCTTGCTCTATGTTTTCCTTTAGTTCTCTCAAAGTGTGGGGTTTGTTGTATATACATTGTTATTCAATTCTACTATACATAGAATCACATACAGTTAAATCAGAGGATCGTGAAGGCCATAATGCTTTACTCATTACCGTATCTTCAAAGACTTCCTGAATTAAATTTAATGACGCCTTAGATGTATGCGCGGTAGCAAAGTCCTGTTGGAAAAATCCAGATTGACATTGTGTCTGTCAGCTATTCAATAAATGGTGCAAATCATTCCTGTACCTCTCTGCATATACTGTGTATTAAAAAAATAATTTAACAATTTAACAGACATGAAAGGGAATCTTATTTGTAAAATTAGGTTTCCTTATACTCCAATATCTGTTATTATGCGACGAAACATAGTCACATAAATAGAACCATGCTTCGTCAGAGAAGAATATTAACCGTGGGTCAATTACTCTATCATTTCGCAAAATCTAAGCACGAAATTTACACGAATTTAATGATCACATGAAAAATAATGTGTATACAACAAACCCCTACACTGGAAGAACTAAAATAACATATCAGGTGAAAAATTTACTGAATTTCGGATATTGAACTGTACATTGTGAATGATAATTTCATAAACAGATATCAGATGGTAATATATATGCTTATTATCACTCTAATTGTAAAAATGAGAATGGAAGTTGTTGCAGGCACATTATAACTGCTTCGCCGGGAGTCCGACCTTTAGTGGTCGGCGAGCGAGCAGCGGTGCGCGACCACAGTGTGAAGAAACGCACTGTATTTGTGAAAATCCAAAACTCAGCTAAGGGAAACCAGATTCCCATTTAGAATTATTAACAGTTTTAAAATAGGATAAGGAAAATCCTCATATAGCGAGTCCACGGGTTAAAAATTACAGATGCATTGTTGTGGCATGTTTGAACGCAATAATTATAAGAATAAAACCAAAAGCAGCGAAGTATTGTATTACAAGTTTTTCATAAAAGAATGATAATTTGGCTTTAATATGGATTATTGCTTGTTAACGAACGAGAGAATTAACTTCAATCATAGTTACCTTCTTTGTTGGTCTCAGTTCCATTTTAGAGATATTTTCTGCCATTTCCACCCACTCGTTTGTCTCCATGGACGATTTAATAATGCTATATACAATATATGTTTTATGTTTTGTCAAGCATTATAAACAATATGTAATTTCAGTGCTTGACTTGATTCTAAAAGGCTTCGGTTTTCAAATTGAATATAGGAAATGAATTAAATATCCCTCTATAATTTCATATTATTTTCTTATTGAACAAAGCTACTTTTTTCCATAGTGGAATTTGTTGTTTTATGCGCATTATAAATATATTGTAAATGGAAGTATCATATGTACAGTCATTCAACCAAAATGGTCGGTCTCTTGAGTAAAGCTGTTTCAAAGACCCTTCGAGTGAGCACACGGTTTACAACCATGAACTTCTGTGTGCCGCTTTAGCTAACTCTATCGTACAAGCTACAAGGCACTGATTTGAGCTATTTCCACACTATAGAGCATTGGTTAAACAACTTAACTTCTACGTAATAGCTCGAGTTCGATTCTCCATAGTTTATTGTTTTGTGTTTTTCATAACTCGTTTTAATGTAATATAGTTAAATAATATTTCCGTTTACTTAGAAATATAATAAAATAGTGGTGAAATTTGCGGTTTTAAAATAAATTGGCCGAGTATGAAACCTCATCCGACCGATAAATTGATATCACGGTAGCCGTCTGCCTGTATAACTACTCAATAAACACCACATGCATAAAATATGAAGAAAACCAGTTATAGTTTTACTTAGGCATTTAAAATGAAAGGGAGAAAAAGCAGTTGAGTAGTTCTACTGAGATTAGAGCCTGCAATATCATGAACAGTAAGCTCTACCACTGAGATAAGAATGCTACAGTAAGTGGAGCTTTAGTCATATTCCACTTGAGAACCATATAACAATAAAGTATATTTTTGTTACAAATATTCAGTATTGAAACACTGCGAAACATCAATCCGTTCAAATATTAATTATTTTCTCGAAGAATTTTGTGATTATACGTAGTTGTATTCCCCATTGTGACTACTATAAGAACTAAGAACATACGCAGTTTTGCGAACCAGCCTGGCTGTCCCGAGTGCTCACGGAAGTACCCGATTTGAGCTCATCTCTCAAACGCCGGCCAGTTCTAAATTTAGAGAGCACAATCGCTGAGCTCATTGTTTTTCAAAGTAAGCTTGGAAAGAATAGTTTCTTACAGACTGAGTAAACTTGTTATGTAGTGTGTGAAATTATTATTATTATTATTATTATTATTATTATTATTATTCATTTGGGCCAAATAATTTTGCACCTGCGGGACTTTTGATTTTTTCTATTAAAAGTAGTTTCCACCTATCATTCATAATTCTCAACCCGTATATAAATATATACAGATGATCTCAATGAACTATAAATGAACACCGAAATGAATAGTTGATCGTATTTACGCTTCCCCTATGCTTTTGCGGCATTTATGTCTTTTGTGTTTCCCTTATTTCCCCTTCTGTCGGATTCTCGTAAAAGTAGCTTTCTCGCCGTATGAGAAGTTAAGGGATAGCTTGTGTGACTCGTAATGGAGAATTTGAAATCCAGCGTATTGTCCAAACCGAATGGGATTTCTTTTTTCCATTGTTACCTTCAGTCGTCAAGGTATTGTTTATTTTGTGTCATAATACGTTTGTTTAGATTAAACTTGAGGCATAAAAGCACTTAAGACTCTAGGGTTGTTTGTGCACTCATTTAGAATCGAATATTAATTATGTAGCTTCAAAATCATAGTTCCTCGACATACTGTAGCGGTAAACGGTTGCTGGGCTCTATTTGTTGTGGGAAATCGTCGGTCCTTGGATTGATGCTATCTGCTGCAGTGTTGTTCCTCGACTATGGATGCTCGTTGGCTGTTGTTTTTTCCATTCTTAAGTCTTTCCTATATATATATATATATATATATATATATATATATATAACTCTTCGTTCTCATGGTTGTCGTGGGTGAGGCATTTTAGAAATAAACTGCATTTCCCTTAATCAGTGCAATATATTGACAATTGAAATATTATGGGCGGCTAGCTTTTCCCATTACTCCAATCCCACCACTTTAAATAATTCAGGAGCCTAGCTATCTGCACACTCACTCCCACCCGTTTGCACACATGTGCATCTGTCGCTAATTCTAGAAGAGAAGAGATAGTGCGCTCTGGGGCCTTGTTTGCCCTTATATACCTGAGCCTAGTGACGCTCACCTCTGCGTTTCAAAATGTAAAGACGTTTCTAATTGGTCCTCAGACCGCCTTACCTTAACATGTATGAAAATATGTTACTCCAAATTCGTGCGCTTACGCTTCACCCTGGCGCGTTGTGAAGCCGGTTCAATATATCCGTCTCTTTCTTTTCTCTATCTGTCCCTTTCTATTTCTCTTGACCGTTATCGGTCCCCTGCTCGTTGGCTTGGTGAAAGGTGTGCTCTACTTAGAATTCTGTGTTACCTGGAATTTTGCTAGCTCGTCCGTGTCTTACAATTTGCTCTGTACAAGTGTTGGATGTTGAATATTTTAACATGATTCTTGGTTAATTATATCATTACAGTTCTTATATATGTATGGTATATCGCCTTTCATGTGCAAAATTCTTATATATGTATAGTATATCCCCTTTCAATACTTAGAAAATAAACTTAGAGAATCTTTATGAAACGCATGTATGTCGGCTTTCTAAATTTTCAGTCTTGTAGTGTACGTTCTAATGTCGCTTCAGACTGTTCGCAAAGACGGAGTTGGAATGTTACTATATCAACCATTTCACTTAAACGTCAATCATCTGATTAGACCAATAATATGTTATAACGTGTGCGTATCAGCCAAATCTGACACTCTACATGATTAATTGGGGATCATGCTGTTATTACTGAGAAACTGTCCCATATTACCTTACAAACAGATATAACGTTCATGTGTGACGTGGAAACAAGCAATAAAATGATGTTTTGGTAGGCTAAGAAATACAAAATAAATTATTTATGAAATAGAAAAGCAAAAAGGCAAAACAAACACCAAGCGAATCGGCATATTATAACAGAATGGGCAGTTAATATAGAAAAGAACAGTAAAGGTGAACGGGGAAGATAATAAGGATTTATTTAAATGTGCAGCCCTTCCGTTAATTTATATTGAAAATAGTTGTTTTGTTGTATTTTTATTTGCCCCACGTTTTGGAAGCCGATTTTAAAGAAGTTTTATTGCCTTTATGTTGTATTGTTATTTCAACTGTTGGGGAACCGAACATTAAGTAGTTGCAACCGCACGTATGGACCCGGTAGCCTCCGCCCCAAATGTACTTTCCGGTGGCCTTTGCCCTAAGTTTAAAAATATTAACTTTGTAATTTGACTGTTTCTTTAAATATTATATATTTATGTTTGCCTCGGCTGCGTCAGTATTTATATTAGAGACATGTTTCTCTTTGTAGGGTTGTAGTGCGACTGAAGAATGTAGGCTTACACAGATTTTAAGTTTTTCTTCACTTCATTTATTAATACTTGACACGATTTAAATAACACTTCACTGATATAGAGAGCTGTGAGATTCTTTTGTTAATTACTTGCACTTTTTAAACACGTAAACTATTTTCTCACGCAAAATACGTGTTAAATTTCTCGAGGACGCTGATTAGTAAAACTGTCTGCTAGCAACTGACTTGATTTCTAGCGCCTGAATTTGTAAATTTCTGTATTTCAAATCTTTGATTGGCTAATCCTAGTCCAATAGAATACCTTCATTTAACTAAAGCTTTTTTCTGGTTGTTGATTGCCTATTTTATAAACTGTAGCATTATTAACTCTCTTACTCTTTATTGCCTCAAGGTTACCTCATTGTTACCAACCTTTAACCTATTATTCTCACAGCTCCTACATTATTGAAATTACGTAATACATTCACATAACATTATTCCACATGTATACAGCAATATAAACATTTACAATGACTGTAATATACACTTTTTATATATTGTTGCATACACATGTTGCTTTAAGGCGGGCTTATATTGACTTTATGTTATATAATTAGACTGAAATCATTTAGGTGCTAAAATACTGCCTCGCTTTAATATATATGATATTAAATCTTTAAAGCCATTTTTTAAAAATCAAAAGTTTCTAAAAACGTTCCATGTAAGTGGTAGTTGGTAGTGGGGGAGGATTTTCTTTAAAATCTTTGTGTCTCATCTTTGGAAGATGTTGAACTCAATTACGAAGTTTGTTGTTTATCTAGCTTTTCATTTCTGAGTTATGCTTTTCACACGCGCACACACGGACACTTTTCTAAAAGAGTTTTTTTCCGGGGCGAGGGTTCAGAGGACCTCAAAACATATTTACGGTAAAATCTCGGCACGAAACGCTTTGGTGGAATACAATGCTTACCCTACTTCATAGTAGAGAAAATAAACATGGGTTACTTCGGTCTGAAAAATGGCAGCAAAATTTCCAAGGCCATAGAAACCCTTGTTTTTGGAGTCATTCTGTGTATTTTAGCTTCTCTGTCTATTAGCCATCAATATTAGAAAATAGGTGCTGTCATTTCAGCTACAGTTTAGCTAGTGCGGTAGTGTGGCTTATCTCTCAGGTAAAGCCTGATTGGGTGCACATTATGCTGAACTCCTGCCGCGCGTGACGCATACAGTGATAAGCAGCCAACATTCTTTCACTATCCCGCGTTTTACCCCTCACTTGCCTCATTCGAAGCAAAAACTACATCCCTGCAATATCTAAACCCCTACCTGTTTGAAAAGGATCCCCCTCCACCTAGCTAAAAGGTCATTGAATAGACAGTAGCCCTTATACAGGCTAATCCAAAAAACTACGAACAGACTGCGCGGTGTTTTTCCTGTCCGCGTCCTCGGCGCTCGTTGCCGTCTGCTGCTATCATAGAAAGGCGGGGATGAAGCCATACAGCATTTTAAAACTACTTTTAAAGCCAACTTACCAACTTTATGAAAGGAAATGCTGAAACTGGCTATGGATGATGGATAGTTTCCTAAATATGTGCCAAAAATGTATGGATAACGACGATGGCCAGTTTCAGCATTTCCTTTCATAAAGTTTGTGAGTAAAGTCTATAAAAGTAGTTTTAAAAATGTTGTATGGTTTCATCCACGCCTTTCTATGATAGCGGCAGACGGCAACGAGCACCAAGGTCGCGGAAAGGAAAAACACCGCTCAGCCGGTTCGTAGTTTTTTGGCTCACCCTGTATAAATAACCTACTTACTCAGGTCGTAAAGGAAGGCAACTACGCAATGAAGGCCATATGTATGACAGAAATTGACTCGCATGTATAGGTGCTCCCAGTTAATGCAACGTTGAATGAAAAAAGAAACATTAGCTAAATGCTAGAGGCAGTATTTTTAACTCTTAAATGATTTCAGTCAAATTATATAATAATTAATTTAATAACAGCCCGCCTTAAAGCAATATGTGTATGTAACAATATATAAAAAGTGTATATTGCAGTCATTGTATTAATGTTTATATTATTGTGAATGTATTACGCAATTTAATAATGTAGGAGCTGTGAGAATAACAGGTTAAAAGTTGATAACAATGAGGTAACCTTGTGGCAATAATGAATTAGAAAGTTGAATAATGCTACTGGTAATTCTTGAAGCGGCAATAATGAGACAGTTTATAAATAGCCAATCAACAACCAGAAAAACGCTCAAGTTAAATAAAAGTATTCTATTGGAGTAGGATTAGCCAATTAGATACTGAAATGGAGCAAAATGTACAAATTCACAAGGCAGTTGCTAGCAGACAGCGTTCCTAACCGGACACGAGACGCGTCCTCGAGAAGCTTAATACGTATTCAGTGTGAGACAAAAAATAGTTTACGTGTTTAAAAAGTGCAAGTAATTAATAAATAATCTCACAGATCTCTATATCAGTGAAGTGTTATTTAAATCGTGTCAAGGATTAATAAAAAGGAGTGAAGTAAAGTTATAATTTGTGTAAGCCTACATTCTTAGCCGCACCACTCCTGGCAAAGAAATTCATGTCTCTAACAGTAATACTGACGCAGCCGAGGCAAACATAAGTTCAAATTACAAAGTTAATATTTTTTAAACTTGGGGCGAAGGCTACCGGAAACAATACAACAATGATTAACAATACAACTCCTTCCTCATGCTTGCACATCAATTTTTTTGTTTGCAGCAATACAATTGCTCAGTCGTTATCTGCAACAGATGAATTCTCGCCTAATAAGGTCAAAACATACGGAAAGACTTTTATCACTCTCATAAGTCATTTCCTTCTTAGCGCACAAGGACAGTAGCATTATTATTTCATTTTAAAGTGTATCAGGTTAAAGTTTTAAATCTTTTTCAAAAAGCAGATTTTCCTAGAATCTATTACATCTTTATGGTTGAAGTATAAACGAAGCCAAAGGAAAGAATATCACATTGTCTGCCATCGATTTTATGCTTATTTTATTCATAGAAGTTAGAGGATTTGCATCGCTAAAGAGAGGCAAACGACCTTTCTCCGTTTTATTGATACGATCTAGTAAAACATTCTTTCGAGGCGCTGGTGGAGTTTGCTCACTTAGAACAGTCAAGCACGGAAAGGCGTCTGGCCTTACACTGTTTTTATTTAATACGTAGTTTTTCTTATGGTGCTTTTTTTCTCTGTTTTCGGTCATTCAATTTATTTTTATTTTCTCTACTACGTATAATAAGTGAAGGGAAATTCGATACCGTGTTTCAAGGGAAATACATGTTTTGACGCACCCTGATTGCAAGTACAGCGCTTTTGGAAACATGTCCGTGTGTACATGTTTGTGTGTCTATCTGTGAACAGCATAACTCAAAAACAAAAGTCGGATAAATACCAAACTTAGTATTTGAGTTTAGTATCTTCCAAGTACGCGACACGAATGATTTTCAAGAAAATCCCCCATTCCCAACTACCCTTTACATACATTTTTAGAAGATTTCTACTTTCCAAAAAATGGCTCTAACGATTTTGATTAAAATACCATATTATATCAAAGTTATTTATATTATAAATAAAATTTATATCTTAAATTTTCTGGGAATAGCCTAGGAAGTCCTCTTTATTCGGAAGGAATTTTGTATAATCCTATGTAAGTTGTAAACGTTAAGCGATAAACGAAAACGTACCATACAAAAAGTTTAGAAAGTTTAAAACACACAATTTACTTAAAATAAGTTTTTTGATTCGTAAGCCGTTTCTGAGATATCCATTATTAAACGATAGAATTGTTCAATGTTTGTCATTCTTTTAAAGTCCCATCGATTTTCAGATGTTTCTCGTGATTGCATTGAAACAGTATGGAAATTTAAAGCAGCATATAGCGTTCAGTTTTTAAACATTTGACTATCGTTGTTCTCTTTGTGTTTATAACGAAATGTGTAATGTAGCTATTTCTGCAAAGGTTTATTGGGATTAAATGTAGTAGATAGAGAAATAAGCTTTAGTAAAAATAATTTGTATACCCACTAATAAAATAGAGAGTAGAGAAATTCATGTGAATGTGTCACATTAGATTTATACTTTATCTACTACATACCTAATAGAGTAGAAATTGCATTTCAAACAAAAATTCCATTTCGAGATTTCATCGGAAATGCATAGTTTGGGCCTTCTAAATCTAAAAAAAGTCAGTTTTAGAAGAAAGTCCGTGTGTGAACAGCATAACTAAATGGTATATATTTATAAACAGAATCTATTATTGTAGGAATAAAACACTATAGTTAAATCAATATTTTATAAGATTTTTATATACTCATTTTAGACAAAATTTGTTTTCTTTGGTGGGTAGGGCCTTTGTTTAGTCTTTCTTATATTATCCTTTTTAACGGCAATTCATTCTGATGTGTTGCATTCACATGACTGTTTCCACCCTCTAGCGCTTATTAATTACGAAAGTTTATTTTCTTATCTACTTCATTTTAATCGAGATAAATCTTTCCGAAAATACTGTATTAATAATTTCGTTATGTATACTGGGTACCTCATTTTGTTAGGCGCTGGCCTAATGTCGTGGGTTCAAACCCGGCCCATACCGATTGTTTTAAGTGTGCTTAAAGGCGACATCCCCATGTCAGTAGATTTACTAGATGTAAAAAGAAACCTATATAACGAAATTGCGGCATACCGGCAGCACTTAAATGATCGTGGCAAAGAAAATATAATCACATGTTTTAGATAACTGAACGCTATACTTTGTCCTTAAAATTCCAACCCTTTCCATGCAATCGCGAGAAACAGCTGACAGGACTTTAAAATAATGACAAAGTATTGAATACTTCCACTACTTACTATACGCAGTAGAGAAAGTAAAAATTCCGACCATTAATAACGGAGATCTCAGAAATGGCTAAAACCAGTATTTAAAATAAATTGTGTGTTTTAAAGAACTGTATATTTTTTACATAGTACGTTTTCTCTATATAACGTTTACCAGTTATACAAGATTATAAACTTGCTTCCGAATGAAGAGGACTCCACAGGTTATTCCCAGAAGATTCAGAACATGCACTTTATTTGCCATGTAAACATATTTAATATATGTTACGTTACTCAAAATCAAAGGCAGTTTTTAAAAAATAAATTTCGATAAATGTCCCATATAAATGTTAGTTCGGGGTGGGGTAATTTTCCTGAAAATCTTTAGTGTCGCATTTTTTGAAGATTCCGAATATAAAAACGAAAAGTTGGATAAATACCAAACTTGGTATTTGAGTCATGCTGTCCACAGAAACACACGCACGCATGCACACACACACGCGCGACTTTTTCTAATAAAAAACTTTTTTTACTTTCACTACTACGTATAGTAAGTAGGGGAAGTACTGTATTCCATCCAGAAATTCGATACCGAGATTTCACCGGAAATATATGTTTTGAGACCCCCTGAATCCAAAAAAAGCATTTTTGGAAACATGTCCGTGTCTGTGTGTCTGTCTGTGTGTGTCTGTGAACAGCATAACTCAGAAACGAACAGTCGGATAAACACCAAACTTGGCATTTAGGTTCAGTATCTTCCAGGGATGCGACACAAAGGTTTTCAAGAAAATCCCCACCCCAGATTACCCTTTACATGGAACATTTTTCGAAAATTTTAACTTTCTCACAAATGGTTCTAACGATTTTCATTAAAATATCATATGTTTAAGATATTTTTATGACAAATAAAATGTATATCTTGAATTTCCTGGGAATGTCTCCAAAAGTATTCTTCATTGTGAACGACTTTTGCATAACTGGTAAACCATAAGAGATAGAGAAAATTTTACTACACAAAAAATGTAGATCGCGTTAAAATACACAATTTATGTCATATACATTTTCTTTGTTGAGTGAACTATTTTCGAGATATTACTTGTTATTCCCTTAAATTTTTCAATACTTGTTTTCTCAAATGGGATTTCGTTATTCATTTTTTTGTCTTGGATATGCAAAGAGTTATAATCTGTGGCAAAGGGAATGGTGCTGCGCCTAGCAACCAGCTATTAAGAGATATGTATGTGCTTAAAGGCTACTGTATTTGCCCTTGTAAATATATATTCCCCTTACATCTACAAGAAAATTAGCAATAAGATGGTGTCTGCAAATGTTTATCTCGATTAACATGAAGTAGATGGAGAATAAGCGTTTGCAAAAATAGTTTGTACAAGAGTAGAGAAAGTCATGTGAGTGTAACACATCAGATTTTTGGATTAAGGGTACATACATTTCCAGTGAAATCTCGGTATGGAATTTTATGTAGAATGCAATACCTTCTCTACCTATTATGTACGTGATACAGAAAGTAAAATCGAAATGTTCGATGAATACCAAACTTTGATTTTAAGTTCTATCTTCCAAAGATGCAACAAGAAAATTTTCAAGAATATCCTCCAACCCCAAACTACCCTTTACATATAATATTCTCAAATCAAGGTCACAGTTATATCACGTCCATGTTCACCAGCAGCTGCACAATTTGATTTTTGCTTTGCAAAAGAAGTTAAACAGTTCTCGAATTCAAAGGAGTAACGAGTTTACTTTATTGATTTTTCCTTAACTAGTGGCAGTATTGATATTACCCGTTCAACATAGGAAATCCTCGTGCACTCTTCTGTTTGACTGAATGTCTATATTTGCTTTCCAGCTGGCGCTAATGGGCGCCTGGTATTCTTTCCGGAAGCACAGGATTTTGAAAGGGTTTGCTTTTTATTGTATTACAAATATACAAATACACTTTGCGCGCATTATTATATTAGTTTTTTACCGTTCATGTAACTTAGAGAAAGTATTGCATTAGACCCTGTAGTGAATACTAGGTATTTCAGTATGAGTTCTCAAAATGTTATCAAAAAGCTTGAATAGTAATGATAAAAGTAATAATGATAGTTAACTATTTAAATATTATAAGTTATTACTTTTTATAAAAAGCTATTGCATGGTAATGCGCTACCTCATAGTGTTTCTCTGTATAAATCAACTCGATCATAAAAAATAAGGGTAAGTACCTAATTTGGTATTTGTATATGCCATCCTCCTTTAAGCACACAAGCCGAAAGTTTTAAGAGAATTCCACACCCCTTGACTAAAAAGCATTCAGATGGAAACAGTTCTGTTTCATTTGTAATTTGTAAACCGATTACAGCAAGTTTTATTTTATATATTGTCATGGTCTTCATTTTTACTTTCCCTACTACTTATAGTAAGTAGGGGAAGTAATGCATTCCATTCCGTTCACAAATTCGATACCGAGATTTCAGCAGAAATACATGTTTTGAGGCCTCGTGAATCCAAAACAGGATTTTTGGAAACATGTCGTGTGTGTGTGTGTGTGTGTGTCTGTCTGTCTGTGAACAGCATAATTCAGAAACGAACAGTCGGATGAACACCAAACTTGGTATTTACGTTCAATATCTTCGAGAAATGCGACACGAAAGTTTTCAAGAAAATCCCCCCACCCCAGATTACCCTTTACCTGGAACATTTTTCAAAAAATTTAATTTTCTCAAAAATGGCTCTAACGATTTTGATTAAAACTTCATATATTTAAGATACTTTCATGACAAAATGTATATCTTGAATTTTATGGGAATGTCTCCAAAAGTATTCTTCATTGTAAACGATTTTTGCATAACTGGTAAACCATAAGTTATACAAGATTTTATTATACAAAAAATGTAGATCACGTTAAAATACACAATTTATGTCATATACATTTTCTTTGTCGAGTGAACGATTTTCGAGATATTGCTTGTTATTCCCTTAAATTTTCCTATACTTATACTTTTTCGCAAATGGGAATTCGTTGTTAATTTTTTTTTTCCTGGTAATGCAAAGAGAATGGAATACTCCAGCTCTTAATATATTTGACTATCGCTTAAAGCCTACCAATTCTCCTTGCATCTGCAAGAAAATTGGCAATAAGGTTAACATCTGGATATCTCAATTAAAATGAAGCATATGCAGAATAAGCGTTTTTAAAAATAGTTTGTACAAGAGTAGAGAAAATCATACGAGTGTAACACATCAGATTTTTTTTAAAATATCTGATAACTCCTCTTTAATGTTAAGATCTTTATGTAAGTAGAATCTATAAAATTCCAGGTGTCCTAACTGCTCCGTATTTCCGTGTGTAGATATCCCTTCGTGCATTAAAAGAGTTGCAGAATTGAATGGGGCAATTCCAAGCAAACGCAGGTCAGTGGAGCACTGATGCAATAACGTGAGCAACCCTCGTTCTACCAGTCTTTCTTGTCAACGAACATGATTAGCGGATCGTGCTCGTTGAGAGGCAGTTCCCAGGCTTGCACTAGACTGTATAATCAGTGGTGATAGACAAGAATAGGAGATGATGATGATAATTATAATAATAATAAAGAACAAGTTCCAATTATGCATATTACGTGTTCTCGTGTTTGCATGGTTTTGTTACGGCCCTTTAATTTCTTCATTTAAGACTACAATGCGTATAATCCATAATGTTAAACAACAGCGTAAACAAAATTTACAAAATAGGCATGAACAAATACTGATAGGCCAAAAAAAGACACTCCAATTATTTGTCAATCTAAAAATAGAATTTATTTCCTCGTATCTGTAAACCAAGTGGAAACATTCTAAGACTTTTTCGGTCTGTTTACACTGTCTTTGTTTATCATCATTGACCGTTCACTCTAGTACAAGCCTGGGAACTGCGTATCGATAATCGCGACCCACTAATCGTCTTCGCTGATAAGCAAAAGGGGTAGAACAAAGGTAGATCAGTTATTGCACCAGCTTTACATTGACCAGCGTTAGCTGGGATTTACCCCGTTGAATTCTGCAACTCTTTTAACGCATGAAGGAATATCTATACACTGAAATACGGCGCTGTTGGCCACTTAGTATAGGTGAAATCTTTCTACCGGAAGAGTTATAGATTTCGTTCAAATATATATATACAGTTTTTAGTGAAACTATTTCCAAATGTTCGCTCTTGTTCTCTGTTGCATGCAGTACGTTTTTTCTTGGAGAAATGGTCGATCTTTTATTTATTTTGAGATATACTGGCTTAATTTCTAAACATTCTACTGTTGTACGAATCTCGTGCGTAATAGTACCAAATAGGTTTATCAAAAATTCACTATACACAATTTAAACTATTTCTTACAAATATTTATCATCCTTAAGAAGTGCATAGAACAAAATGGTTTATATGAGTAGGCTTTGCAATTAATAATAGACATTCATATAAAGTCATGGAGCTGCCACATATGTTTTTCATTTTGAAAATAAGTGCTTTACGCAAAACTACCCACAATTTCAAAGTTCTTACATACAGCAGTAGCCAATGTATGCGTGCTTATGTACTAAATGACAGAACATTTGGAAAACTGTGGGAATAATAACATTTTATCTGTTACTCTGAAAGTAATCACAGAAAAGTATCAAGTAAAATGGGTTACCATGCTGAAGAAAGCAAGTTTGTAAATACAGTTTTCAGCAAACGAGAAGGAACATTTAAAGTTTCTACGCTGGCGAAGATGGAGAATGACTGTTGATTTTTATAGAATTAGTTTTCGTTAGGGACTAGTCTGATTTTCATGTCTCTGAGGTCAAAAACAGACACAAATATAACATTTGGGGATCAAAGAAAGTACATCGTAGGATTTGCGTTGAAGGATCGTTACTTTACTGTCACTCAGTAGATGCTAGAACAAAAATCAGATGTGTTACACTCACATGACTTTCTCTACTCTTGTACAAACTAGTTTTACAAACGCTTATGTTCCATATGCTTCATGTTAATCGAGATATCGAGATGTTAATCTTATTGCTAATTTTTTTGTAGATGCAAGGGGAATTGTTAGGCTTTAAGCGATAGTCAAATATTTTAAGAGCTGGTAGCTATGTGGAGCATTCCATTCTCTTTGCATTACCAGGACAAAAAAAATGAATAACGAAATCGAGAAAAAGTATAAGTATTGGAAAGTTTAAGGGAATGACAAGCAATATCTCGAAAATGGTTCACTCAACAAAAAATGTATATGACATAGAGTATTTTAACGCGATCTACATTTTATGTGTAGTAAAATTTTGTCTATCTCTTATGGTTTACCAGTTATGCAAAAGTCGTTCGCAATGAAAAATACTTTTGGAGACATTCCCAGAAAATTCGAGATATACATTTCATTTGTCTTAAAAATATCTTAAACATTATATTAATATTTTAATCAAAATCGTTAGAGCCATTTTTGAGAAAATGAAAATTTAGAAAAATGTTCCATGTAAAGGGTAATCTGGGGTGGGGGATTTTCTTGAAAACCTTCGTGAGGCACCTCTATCAGATACTGAGCCTAAATACCAAGTTTGGTGTTTATCGGATTGTTCGTTTCTGAGTTATGCTGTTCACAGACACACAGACATAGACACACCCACACGCACGGACATGTTTCCAAAAATGCTTTTTTTAGGGTTCAGGGGTCTCAAAACATGTATTTCCGGTGAAATCTCGGTATCGAATTTTTGGGTGGAATACAATACTTCCCCTACTTACCATACGTAGTAGAGAAAGTAAAAACAGGTGAGATGTGGAATATTGCCTTAAAGTGCATGGAATTTTAATGTGCATACATTTATATCAACTGAGGATCATCTCAAAACTCAAAGGTACCTCCATTATTTGCTTCCATTACTCCATTTATAGTTCAGTGAATTGTTAATCTTTCTAACTGCACACTGAATATATACAGTGATGTACATGAAAAGTGGCTCATAAAAATACGCAGCTGTTTATGTTGGCAGTGACAAATTTAGCCCCAACACTATCAGCGTAACCATCTCTTTTCCTCCATTATAATTGTAGCCACTGGATTGACAGGATACTTGGCATTCCCCAAAATCTGGTCCAACTACATGAGGATAACACTACAAGCTAATTGTCCATGTTCTCACTAGCGGAGTACCGTTAAGGCAATGCTTCGTCGGGTTTTGGCGCAAAAATAAAATATAATATAATAAAAACGTGGAAGTAAGGAAAAGTTTAAAAATAATTTTTGTTCTTAGTTCTTTTAGTAACCGAGCGGGATATTTCAGGCGGTAACGTGTGTGTCCCGCATTCGGAAGGTCACGGGTTCAAACCTCCGGGGCCGAACAATCTAACCGAAGGATTTTTCATGGTTTTCCACGGCCGCTAAGCGAATACTGGATTGGATAATTTATTCGCGAATTTTCCTATCATCCCTTTCATAAATATATTTCATTTCCTTCTTCATCGCCATACCAGATATTGGGCTAATTATCCATTTTGGTTCTACTATGCCCCAAAGTTTGCTTGATTCTCTACAGGATACTGACCCAACACATTGGCTTGTAAGTTCTTGTATTGTAAATCCTCCAAAGAGGAGGGTAAGCCGAAGAAGAATAAACCTTTTTAATGTTGGTTTTCTTATTGTTGTTCTAAGGCGGCAATGACTTAAACCCTCATCTCCATCGTAGATTCGTCCAGTTTAACAACACATACAAATTATTCTTCATGGTTTCCTCTGCAAGATTGAATTATATTGTATCGGTTTAACCTTTCTGTGTACCAATTATAGAGAAACTTCATAGAGGCGGTTCCGAACTACCTCCTCTTCATTTCACGTCGATTAACACCGTTTATTACTTTCTCTACTACGTAGAGTAATTAAGGGAAGTATTAGGTTTGTTCCCACACGATTCAGAATCGATTCCGAATTATCTGAGTGTGCGCAGTAGCTAAGTGGCGTTCCAACACGACAGAGAATCAGTTAAGAACTAATTCTGAATTTCCAGTTTGCTGTTCCAACGTATTTGAGAACTAGTTCGGAACGAGTGAAATCGGTTCTTGATTAAAAATAGGAACTGAAAATTCCAGCGCATATTGTATGGTCTACAGCGCATACTCAGTTAATTCAGAATCGATTCTAATCGCTTGGAACAAACCTGACAGAGAGTATAGAAAATGCGACATACTCTCTGTATTCAGTAGGAAATAAATTTGAATATGTAATTTATTCCTTCATGCGTTTTTATTTCTCAATACGGAATAGCAAAGGTATTTGGTAAGCAGTTGCTCGCTGTTGAGTAGTATGGCGACATACTTGAGGAAAAGAACAAAAGTCTAACAAAGTCGGGGAGCAAAACAGCGTTCAAAGATAACAATAATGAGTGATTTAGAAGGTGACAGTGATCTTTTTAATGATGCATCGACTTCCGAAGAAGGAGATTATTTCCATTTAAACATTATGCCATTATTTTGGGACCTTTACCCCTTTTTGGCACCTTTATACCATTTTCCCCCAACCATGCCCATAATCCCCTTTTTTCTTTTAAGTTTCGTTCCAATTTATTCTTTTACTTTCAATTAACGTCTGCTCAGCTTGCTGTGTACGTGCGAATAGTAAGTCTACCTCTTTCAGTAACCGCCGCGCAGGAATTTGAAAGCACACCCGCAACAATGGAAAATAATTGTGTGTTCGACGAAAACCTCTTTCTCTCACTTTACTTCTATAAAGTAGCCGCAATAATGCAATTGACAATGAATGATTCTATCCCGCCAGAATCAGTAGCCTGCTGTTCGTGAATGTAAGTTTGTTGCTGTGAGAGACGTCATTGTTTGCGTGGAGGCGAAGCCTGGGCAGGCAGAGACCTCAATAACCTCAACCGTGCAGTTCCGAGAATTATTAAGACTGGGTTATAATTCGCAAAACAATTATATACAAAGAAGACTGACATGTTAAAATTTCAGCCCAATTGAATGGATAGTTTAGAAAATAGCAATTTCAGTTGTGCATCCACTTAAATAAACCAGCACCTTATTGTGCCTTTTCTCACATTATTTGAGCACCTTTTCCCTTCCTTTTTTCATCTGAAATTTGCAACTAAAAATCCTAACCCTGATCATAAGCATACATTGGTACCATGTGGTTTTATATTATTTGCATTACGTTCGGAATAGAATTTGTGTGGGGTGTCATTGTCTCAGAGTATTGGAGTTTTAAATTAAACATTGTGTTTAGAAGTTTCTGTAGCAGGAAACCTAATGTTAAATTGGAATTGTGTTAAATTACTTTTTTCGGGTTCTGGTTTAAATATAATATCTATATATTAGGATTGTTATTCGCAATAACTCAGTATCAATGGCTTTAAGCCGATAAACGAACGCGATTTATTTTTGCTCGAATGTTAGCACCAGAATCAGTATTAAATAAACGCTTACGTGTAGTTTTAAGGGAATGCACTGCTGAAAGTACTATTTCCTAAGGTTCTCAATTAATTTGGCTAAATGATGATCTTAATTTTGTCTTGCGTAAACATTGAAAGCTGTTAACTTAAATTTTAACATTTTTTTATTGTTTTCAAGTTATTGTGTTTCAAAAATAAATTTAATTTCCTGTTCCAAATCTTACACAGGATACAGTTTTAAAAATAATCTTCCATTTAAGTGTTCGTGTCATTTAACTAATCACATCGCACAAATTTGTTATTTGCTTCATTTGCATGTTTTCAGTTTACAAGAAAATAAATTGTTTAAGAAGCCTTCATTATACATTCACATTTCTGCATATCCTGTTGGTTTTAAAAATTAATCTGTCAATACCCTTTGCAACACAAAAAGTTTACACGATAGTTTTAATTGTTTGAACCTTCGCAATGTGCATGAATAATTCCAAAAGAATTGGATAAAACCTCATCGTGTAGGATATATTGAGGGACGAAAACTTCGGGGAAAACCAATTCTAAAAGCAAGTTTGAAATGTAAATAATTTTAATTACATAATTTCACTTCATTACAAAAGGAAACATCCACAATATTAAATGAAAAATAAATGCTTAGGTCATACCCTTTAAATATTACTTGTGGAGGTGCTATCATCTTAAGTCCATTTTATCGCGATTTTAACACGTTTCAGTTGTGCCTTAACGATACAGTAACACTCAAAGGGCATTTTATTGACGACATACATGTCTTATAATTTGGCTTATGCGAAGCGTATTGTTTGTCTTTTTGCATAGTATTTATAATGAACATACAATAGGAGAATCAGTATGTTTCATAAGCTGGTAATACATGAGTAGGAGTGCTCTAAATAAATAAAGTCCTTCGCAACTGTAGCCTGTTTTCGTTAGAATGTAAAGTCGGATATATAGCAGACGGTGAGTACGGATTAAGATGCCTGACATGTGAAAGGACCAGGTTAGAATCACTTTGATGTGAATTTAATGTTATATAAGATTCTCCATGATGTATACTCAGCACAGCTAGGTTGATCTTTCGGCTTCTGATTGACCGTGCAACGAAGAAGGCCGTGACAGAATGCGAACGGTTCAAGTAGTGTTCCAACCACACAAAATTCCGAATTAGTTCTGTGAGCACACCGGACTGTCGCATGTGCATTAACATGTGTTGGAATTAGTTCGGAATCCGTTCAGAACCGTATGTTGGAACAAACCTATTGTATTTCAACAAAAAATTCGATACCGAGATTTCACCATATCCATGTGTGTCTGTGTGTCTGTATGTGTGTGTGTGTGTGTGTGTGTGTGTGTGTGTGTGTGTGCGCGCGCCTGTGAACAGTATTACTCAGAAACGAACAGTCGGATAAACACCAAACTTGATATTTAGGTTCAGTATCTTCCAGAGATGCGACACGAAGGTTTTAAAGAGAATCACCCCACCCCAGATTACCCTTTGCATGGAACATTTTTCGAAAATTTTAATTTTCTCAAAAATGGCTCTAACGATTTTGATTAAAATATCATATGCTTAAGATATTTTCATGACAAATAAAATGCATATCTTGAATTGTCTGGTAATGTCTCCAAAAGTATTCTTTATTATGAACGACTTTTCCATAACTGGTAAACCATAAGAGGTAGACAAAAGTTTACTACACAAAAATGTAGATCGCGTTAAAATACACAATTTATGTCATATACAATTTTTTTGTTGAGTGAACCATTTTCGAGATTGTTATTCCCTCAAATTTTCCAATACTTATACTTTTTCTCAAATGGGAAATAGTGCGGTGATAACTTTTGTTATATTTATTTATTTATTGAGCCCCACGTTTGGGAGCCAATTTGCGGTGGTATTACTTCTAATGTTTGTGTATTTGTGTTTACTCCACGTGGTGAATCCATTTTTGTGACGTGATTCTTTGTTAGGTTTGTTAGCTCCATCTGGTGTTAGCAATTTGCGGCAGTATTATTGTTTGTTTGAAAGAATGCTACTGTTATTTTATTTAATTTTTGGTTCTCTGTCCTCCGGCTAGCTATGATCTTTTTGGTCGAGCACTTCTCTTTATACAGGTTGTGTAAACGGAAAGGAATCTTTTATCCAAAGATAACACTGATGAAGGAATTTGTTTTACACTTTTATTGTCGAACACATTCACTATCACATTTACACTTTGATCTTAACACTCGCCGAACTGAAACTGTTATAATAACTTCATTACTGATCATTCCTAATTCGCGTACTTCAACCTTTTGTATAATTAACTTTACAACACTTTAGATTTCTCATAACTCTGCTACGCGTAACTTGTGAATCGATAGCCGACGTATACTGTACAAATATTTCTGCTGGACTGAAGGCGACGTGTAACGTACAAATGTTTTCGACGAACTGACGGACTGAAGGCGACGTGTAGCATACAAAATATTTTCGGTGAACTGGCGGACTGAAGGCGACGTGTAGCGTACAAATATTTTCGGTGAACTGACGGACTCTACCTCTAATCTAGCCCTTTTTATACTCCTACTCCTACTCCTACAACTGAGCTGCTATTGGCTAATAAAACGCGCCAACATTAGCGTCTATTTTGATATCCAATGAAATTTATGAATATATATGCTCTAGGGAAAATGTTCCAGCAAATTCTAAAGAAAAACGCGCCAACATTACGTAACTTCCTCGTCTCTAATAATGATAAACAGCTCACCCCCTCGCTGCATTATTGCACGCTATTATTGTCAGTTTCAGTAAGGCAGTATAAACTTACTTCTCAACAATAATTACAATCAACAAACATCTCAAATCAATGTCACATAAAAATGCATATTCATATTATAATCATTCTTTACATTTAAATAATTTATGATACAAATTAATGCATCAATAGTTATTCATTTTTTTCTTGGTAATGCAAAGAGAATGGAATACTCCACATTGTAACCAGCTCTTAAAATATTTGACCATCGCTTAAAGCCTACCAATTCCCCTTGCATCTACAAGAAAATTAGCAATAAGATTAACATCCCGATATCTCGTTTAACATGAAGCATATAGAGAATAAACATTTATAAAAATAGTTTGTACAAGAGTAGAGAAAGTCATGTGAGTGTAAAGCATCAGATTTTTTGTGCTTGAATTGTTTTTCGGGCCAGTTGCATAGTGAAGTGATAAGATCCGCGAGTACTCCGCGAGTACAAGAATAACCATAGCCAGAAGAAAAGTTAAGATTAATGCGCGAATCAAACAAAATAAGAAGGAGATAAAAGAGAATATTAAAGATTAAGTAAAGGGGGGAATAAACACTATTATGGATGAAATAAAATAAAGTAGAAATGAAATAAAATATTATTGCGGATGAAATAAAATAAAATAGAGACACGTATAAATAGATCAGAAAGTAAAAGAACGTGAAAGGAAACAGACACAAGAAAATATGCCAGAGGGCAAAACACTTAATAAATACAGGAAAGGCTAGCCGGAGAACAGTTAGGTTCTATTGAAATCGCCAAGAGCTCACCGGCGGGCGAAACAAAGAAACGGATGTCCTAGTCACTCAAGCGAACAGAAAATTAAATCAGCCGTGAATAACGAGAAACAGTAGAAACGCTAACTGAGCCTAAGGGCAATGAAATTGAACCAATGGAGAGAAAGCGCAAAGGAGCCAGATAACCAATAAGGAAGATTAGATGTCACGTGAATAGTAAAACCAGGGAACAAAACTAGAAAAGAGGCGTGAAATAGATTTTGGTCTAGGAGCAGGAGCGCGCTTTAGACACGCGAAAGATGGAACACTTTGTGTCGGGAAACGTTAGGAGGAGGACGTAGAAACTTTGTGTCGGGAAACGTTAGGAGGAGGACGTAGAAACTTTGTGTCGGGAAACATTAGGAGGAGGATGTAAAACTTCGTGTGGGGAAACGCTAGGAGGAAGACGTGATAGTTTGTGTTGGGAGGAGATAGAAAGAGGATGTAAGAATTCTGTATCGGGAAAAGAGATAGGGTAGCTAGGGATGACAAAAGTCATATTGTAAGTAAATGAGAAATAGAATAAATTCAAGGGTAAAAGCACGGAGACTGTAACGGGGGGAAAAACTGATAGGAACGCGTCTTGTGTGAAGGGCCTGCAGTACGAAAACCAGTGTGGATCTTCATAATAAACGGGCCATTGAGAGGAGTTGTGAGTATCATTCACCTCCCATCCACACACTCCCTGAGGTAAGATTCTCGTAACCCATAATCCTCTACCTGAGCAGCCGGCAATCACCTGAAACCCTACACCAAGACCTTACAAACCAGAAACGATACCTTTATTTTCCAAACCCCGCTACAAAATGGCACCCAACGTGTCTTACACCCACGCCTAGCACCCTACCAAACCAACACTCACACCAACACAACGGAGGACGCCGCCAAGGAACCAGCCACCATCACCAGACCAACAGCAGCACAGCACAACAGCACCGAGTAAGTACAACCAACAATTCATACAACAAGGGAAAAGTGAATGTTACTCCGTAACGGCAAAACAACAAAAATCACCATGGAGAACGCCCTTACGGAGGAACAAACAACAGAAACAACAAATCAACAGGAACGTGCGGAAAATCCCTACACACTAGAAGCAGTAATTCAACAAATGTTCATTCAATTCCAGCCACTTACCTCTCAAATCACCGCACAAGGTGAAACACTTAACTCTCAAATCACCGCACAAGGTGAAACACTTAACTCTCAAATCACCGCACAAGGTGAAACACTTAACTCTCAAATCACCGCACAAGGTGAAACACTTAACTCTCAAATCACCGCACAAGGTGAAACACTTAACTCTCAAATCACCGCACAAGGTGAAACACTTAACTCTCAAATCACTGCACAAGGTGAAACACTTAACTCTCAAATCACCGCACAAGGTGCAACACTTAACTCTCAAATAACCGCACAAGGTGAAACACTGCATTCTCAGATCACTGCACAAGGTGAGAAAATCACCGCACAAGGTGAAACATTACACTCACAAATTCAGACACAAGGAGAGACACTAAACGCAAAACTAACAGCACAGGAGGAAACCCTCAAACAATTAGAACAGAGACTGATGACCCAGGTACACACACAATTAGTTGTCCAAGGGGAGAAGCTCGAGGCAAAAATTCTAGAGCAAATGAACACGAAATTCTCAGAACACCAAACACAAATAGAGGAGCAGGTAAACCGACAAGCAACCCAAGTGTCGGAGATGAATGCAGGGCAAGTGTCTTTACGATCGGAGGTCATTAGCATTAGAACAGATGTTCTGGAGGCATGCTCCGAATTAAAATCTTTAAAGGGAAGGGTCCCAAAAATGTCTGCTGACCATGTTAACCAGGAACAGCTGAATTGTGATCTGCAAGCAGCATGTGTAAATATTAAGGAAAATATAAATACAGAAATAACAGCAATGAAAGAACTCATCACCACTTCAACAAACCAAGCAGCTGCAGAACACAACGCGGCATTAGAACTAATTGACAAAAATTCGCGTGAGTTGGCACAGGTTAGAGCAACAATAGCAAGGCAGCAAAATGTGTCAAATCAAAACGCCAATAACCATGCCACCTCTCGCGAAAATATCACCGCGGAAACGCAACCTGCAATTCACGTGCAGCTTGCGTCGTCGCAGTCACCAACTTCTAGTTTAGCTCATGAGGAACATAGCTATATGAATGTGCATGCATACCCTCTACATTTTAATTTATTAAATGAGATAGCCGTACCACAGTTCAATGACTTGCGAGACAATGCGAAACGATACATTATGGATCTGGACGCTTATTTCGAGTTGAAACAAATTCCGGAAAACTTGAAATTATTGATTATAAAGAAAGGGCTACAAGGCAGGGCACTCTCTTGGTTTCGGTTAGCGATCGGCGACCACACCACATACCTTGACTTCAAACACTTATTCCTAACCAAATATTGGAATACTACCACCCAATACGCGGTGAGAATACGAATAAATAATGGGAAATATACACCAGGACAGGGGCAACAACTAATCGATTACTTCCTAGATCTGGCACAACAGAGCCAATTACTAGACCCACCCATGCAGGAAGATGAATTTGTAAAATTGATCGTGAGGCATTTCCCGGATAATATCCGAAATAATTTAATTGTGGCTAGGGCGACAACCATTGCCGACACACTAGAACTGCTGACGGCGCTACAAGGACACCAGAGCGGTAGCTCAGACAATAGAGCACCGACACAAAATTTCAGTGGGTTAAGGGCACACCCCAACTATCAGCAAAGACGAGGTCCATACCCTCAACAAAACAGATACGATGACAGGGGCAACCAGTTTACGAGACACAGGGGCGACAACCATTTCCACAGGAACCCACCGCGAGACAACGGGAGAAGGTACATAAACTATGTAAGAGTGAACGGGAATCGGAGACATAACTCATGGGGCACAAACACACCGGAACCCCGTGAATACGAAACAAGACAAGATGGACGCCACAGCCCGAACAAAACCTTCAATGAACGCAGCCGCCCAGGACAAAACGTAGACGCACCATCATGGCCTCAAGAAAACCGACGGGAACATATAGAATACAACCCACGGTCAAACCACCAACGAAATGACAACACACAAACAAAACACACAGGGACCATAAAAAAGCAAACATGGTTCAACCGCGACAACCAGGGACCGACACAGCAGGATGAGAGGTGCGGTGGCGCATTCGGTACCAACGGGACGACGGAAAACTAAAACGGGGTCAGGATCAATTCCCGTCTCTAGAACCCCCAGCTCTTTGCAACACAGGGAATAACAACACCATTAATGAGGAAAGACAAGGCGATATCATAGACTCACCACAAGTGTCAATACAAATAGCAGGCGAAGCATACCAGGCTATCGTGGACTCCGGAGCAATGGCTTCTTTATGCAGCATGGAGTTCTACAAAACGATAATATCGCGTGGAATAAAACTGCAAACATTACCTGTTAAGAATGTTTACGCTATCTTAGCAATAGGGAGAAAGAAAACCCGGATCCAACAACAAGTAATGATACCCTTTAACATTCGAGAGATAGACTTTGAGTATATTTTTCTAGTGGTTCCACATTTAGTGACACAATTAATAATTGGGAGCGACCTGCTATCTGAATTCAGGGCTAATGTAAATTATAGAACAAGGGAGCTCACATTAGTGACAACAAACAATGAAACAGTAACTACACATTTTCTCAAGATACCAGGTATAACACCACACTTAACGGAGGGTGAAAGAGACGTCCATCAGAACAGGTTTTTCGTACAAGTCATCAGCCTTGGGGGCGAAATATGTAAAACGCAGGTAGAGATAGATGATAGATTTTATGAAGAAGAGGAATTAGAAGATATTAATGAACTCGACGACGAAGAATATAGAGAAGATGAAATAAAGAATAATTATATAAAGCCCGTGGAAGGCGCAAAGATAAGCGGACTGGATGACTTACCAAGTGAAAATGAAAAACAATACCTGTACGGAGAGACGGACACCCGACAAATTAGAGAGTGCATTGCACGAAAGGTGAATGACATCTCAGCCCTCAGCAAACGACAAAAACAAACACTAACTACAATTCTATGGAACAACAGAGAAGCATTTTCAGACAAAACAGGTTGCTTTAAAAATTACGAATATTCCTTTGAGGTGAAACCAGCTCCACCATGGAAATATAAATGTAGAAATATACCAATAACACTTCAAAACGCAGTACATGACACGATAACACAAATGATTGAGCAGAAAATAATACAACCATCGAATTCGCCATATATAAACCCCTTATGTGTTGTTGCAAAGAGCTCAGGAAAGGTTCGCATTACGATAGACGCTCGCCATTTAAACACCTTTATAATACCCGACAACACGAGGACCCAAAGTATCGAGTACATTCTTGCCGGAATCGGAAAGAAAACGTGGTTCTCATGCTTGGATCTCAACAACTCATATCTACAAATCCCATTGGCTCCCCATGTCAGACAATACACGAGTTTCATTTACCGGGGTAAAGTATTCGAATTTTTAAGGATACCTTTTGGGTTATCGGTCAGCG
Source organism: Deroplatys truncata (assembly GCA_030765065.1). Lineage (NCBI taxonomy): Eukaryota > Metazoa > Arthropoda > Insecta > Mantodea > Mantidae > Deroplatys > Deroplatys truncata. The sequence goes on from CM060979.1 coordinate 66,997,825, forward strand.
GATCAGGATTTTTGAGAGCGACAGAGAAAATTTTTGGAAATACCACGCAAGACTACCTTACCCAATACATCGACGACTTCCTGATACACAGCATGGACATTGAGAACCACCTTCAGCACATAAACACTGTGTTAACAAAAATTAGACAAAATGGGCTGACCCTGAATCTAAACAAAACAACATTCTTCAGCCAAGAAATCAAATTTCTAGGATACATAATCTCGGACAAAGGAGTGGCACCGGACCCGGAACGCATACGCACGATTCAGGCAATACCACCCCCTAGAAACGTTAGACAACTAAGAAAATTTTTAGGTATACTGCAGTATGAAGCTCGCTTCCTCGCAAATTATTCCAGAGAGGTAGCACCCCTAAGAGAGCTGTTAAAGAAAGGCACACGCTGGAAATGGTCGGAGGAACACCAAAACACTTTCGACAACATAAAACAACTTTTTGGAAAGGCAATACTATTGGAAAGACCAAACATGAATTTACCATTCCACATTTATTCCGACGCAGCCATCACAGGTTTCGGAGCCATCTTGTGCCAATACGACGAGAAAAATGAACAACATATTATCAGCACGGCATCTCGAACTTTGACCCCTACAGAGAAAACAGCGGGAATTACAGAACTTGAAATAGCAGCAATATATTTCGCGCTACAAAAATTCAAGCACTACGTATATAACAGCTCAATCACAATATACACTGACCACGTGAGCTTATCATTCATTAAATCATGCAAACTCGTCAGCTCCAAAATTGCCCGTTATATACATGAAATCACAGCATATGACGTCAATATAAAACACATCCCCGGAAACAGCAACATTTTCGCGGATACACTGTCCCGACTAGGAAACAGAGAAGGAATTCCAGAATGCATGGGACATACCAGAAGAGAAATTAAAATTCTGAGAACCTCACTACACCCAGGTAGCGTACTCGCCAAACAGGTAAAACACATACAAACATTGCAGCTGCAGGAACCAAAGTTGGCAACCCTAATGAGCCAGGCAAAGGACATTACACCTGACCTGAAGGAGACGATAGGGCTGCACAAAGGCACACTGTACAAACTGAAAAGGTCGAAACAACCAACGTGGCTGACATATGCGCCGAGTTCTTTGGAAACAAAAATAATTGACACGTTCCATAAAACAATGATCCACGCAGGATCAGAAAAGACCTGCAACGCAATCCAACAACACTTTTACATCCCAAAACTACATCGAAAGGTACGGCAGCATATAAGCGAATGTGACACATGTCAAAAATGTAAACCAATGAATATAAAATACGACACACCACCTCAGAACATCATCAGGGATAAACCCCTAACACTAGTCGCGGGAGATTCCCATGGTCCTCTACCAGCAGGAGTAGGCGGCATGAGACACATTTTTGTATTGGTGGATGTATTCACAAAATTCGTAAAACTATACCCTATGCGAAAATTAACGAGTGCAGCATGTGCCAAGAAAATCATCAACGATTATATACCCAAATATGGGAAAATGAATGCACTTCTCGTGGACAACGCTTCGATACATAGGGGAAAACAATTTACAGACAACATAAGGGCACAGGGGATAAAAATCTACAACTCAACGGTATATCACCCGCCATGCGAGAGATACATGAGAGACCTCGTGATATATCTAAGAATTCTATGTAATAAAAATCACACATCGTGGGTGGACCACATACCCACGATAGAACGGACGTTCAATGAAACACCGAACAGCAACACAGGTTTCACACCCCTGACTCTACTTACAGGACAAGAACACTACCTCATGGAAGGAATGCCATCAGCTATCCCGACAAAAGAAGCCACTCAGGTGGAAAAGTTGAAACTGGCATATGAAAACATAACTAGGAAAACAGAATTAAGAAACAAACACATGAAACGACACAACAAGACATGGAACCCGAAAGAAGGAGATAAGGTTTTATACAAGGCACACCACAAGTCATCCATGTTGAAAAAAGAGAACAATAAATTACATTTGATGTGGCACGGTCCGGCCGTAATCCGGAAACAATTGAGTGATCGAGCTTTCGAATTACAAAACCCACGTACTTTAAAAATAATTGGTAGGTACAATTTGGCCTTAATAAAACCGTACAAAGTACCTACAAAATGACGGGAAATGAACCACAATGTAACGTTAAAATGTCTCAGTAAGAAATTAAAACAGAAACATAAACACAGCAGTTGAATTAGCGTGTAGGAAAAACGTAAGGTCAATAACACAACGACCAGAACAGGGTAAAGGCATGGCACATACGAAAATAAGAGTAAAAGACTAGGAACTGTAAAAGTGTGAAACATGTAAATTTGTTACACCTAAGGCAAAGAATGTAAATTCATATTAAACTTAAACAATATGCATGAAAACTTAGTAAACTATACAAAAGGTGTAGAGTCACAGAGAAAGGGGAAATATAGAGTTAAGGCTTAACCAAAACAGAACAGAAGGACAATCATCTGGATATAGAAAATGTTAAAAGTCTCATCATAGTAAACACTGAACTATGATACAAATGAGTGTAAAGAATATTATTATGTATTGAATGTTAGGATAAGGTCATAGATTAAGTTCATTGTAAACAACATTAAGACCGCACTCATGAGCGAAACTAGAAACAAAATAAAACGTAAATCTGTGGAAAATTATGTTTACTTACATTCAGGTATAGGGACTTGCACAAAAATGTAAGGTCAGACAGACAAGTGACTATTCCCATGTAGACTCAAAAAGGTGAATGACATCCCTAAACAGTCACAACAACTCGTGTGAACAGTGAAAAGTGAACAGTGCGCGGAATACGTTACAAGAAACACAAAGCACTAGTACACGAAATGAAACCGAAAAAAAATGAGTGCTTAAGTAAGTGAAAGCATGTTTCACTAAAGGGAAACATGAAAATATACACCAGACAAAAAACAAAAACAAGAAAACGAGGCCTGAATGAAAAGGGCGAAAAATAAATGAAAATGTAAATAGTTATAGAATAGGTTATAAGTAACAGATAAATTAGGTAAAGTAAAGTGCGCCACAAGGCACCAGGAGACGCAGAAGTCAGTCCCTGGAAACAAATTTTTCTATGTAAATTTTTCAGGTGGAGCCACAAGCATAATTTGTAAGTTAGAATGTATATCAAACAGTTCGTCAGAACTAAGTACGGAAAAGCCTCACACAAGACGCGAGGGGGGAACTTTAGCGCGGACAGCGAAGCACTAGTTTCAGTGGGTTTTCAGACAAGCCATTAATTTTATTCATGCGCATAAAATGAATGCCTTATCTGAAGGGCATTTGAAGTGATAAGATCCGCGAGTACTCCGCGAGTACAAGAATAACCATAGCCAGAAGAAAAGTTAAGATTAATGCGCGAATCAAACAAAATAAGAAGGAGATAAAAGAGAATATTAAAGATTAAGTAAAGGGGGAATAAACACTATTATGGATGAAATAAAATAAAGTAGAAATGAAATAAAATATTATTGCGGATGAAATAAAATAAAATAGAGACACGTATAAATAGATCAGAAAGTAAAAGAACGTGAAAGGAAACAGACACAAGAAAATATGCCAGAGGGCAAAACACTTAATAAATACAGGAAAGGCTAGCCGGAGAACAGTTAGGTTCTATTGAAATCGCCAAGAGCTCACCGGCGGGCGAAACAAAGAAACGGATGTCCTAGTCACTCAAGCGAACAGAAAATTAAATCAGCCGTGAATAACGAGAAACAGTAGAAACGCTAACTGAGCCTAAGGGCAATGAAATTGAACCAATGGAGAGAAAGCGCAAAGGAGCCAGATAGCCAATAAGGAAGATTAGATGTCACGTGAATAGTAAAACCAGGGAACAAAACTAGAAAAGAGGCGTGAAATAGATTTTGGTCTAGGAGCAGGAGCGCGCTTTAGACACGCGAAAGATGGAACACTTTGTGTCGGGAAACGTTAGGAGGAGGACGTAGAAACTTTGTGTCGGGAAACGTTAGGAGGAGGACGTAGAAACTTTGTGTCGGGAAACGTTAGGAGGAGGATGTAAAACTTCGTGTGGGGAAACGCTAGGAGGAAGACGTGATAGTTTGTGTTGGGAGGAGATAGAAAGAGGATGTAAGAATTCTGTATCGGGAAAAGAGATAGGGTAGCTAGGGATGACAAAAGTCATATTGTAAGTAAATGAGAAATAGAATAAATTCAAGGGTAAAAGCACGGAGACTGTAACGGGGGGAAAAACTGATAGGAACGCGTCTTGTGTGAAGGGCCTGCAGTACGAAAACCAGTGTGGATCTTCATAATAAACGGGCCATTGAGAGGAGTTGTGAGTATCATTCACCTCCCATCCACACACTCCCTGAGGTAAGATTCTCGTAACCCATAATCCTCTACCTGAGCAGCCGGCAATCACCTGAAACCCTACACCAAGACCTTACAAACAAGAAACGATACCTTTATTTTCCAAACCCCGCTACAATAGAAAACATACTCGCTGGGTGCAGTCAAGAGTTAGTTTTCTGAATTTGAAATCTTACGAAGTAATAAACAGTGTTGCAATATAGGGGGAATTGGACACTTTTTATAAACGTCAGGTACATAATTGAAATGGGCCATAGCAAGTCTTAGGCTATAGTGGATAGCTGTTTAAAGTGATATTTGGCGTCAAACAAAATTTTTATGGCCCTAATACCGCTTTCCTGTTCGTTATAGCTCTAAAGCTTAAGAGGTATACAAATTATGAAGGGCTTAGTTGCTCTAACTACTGTCTGTGAACACAATGAAGCAACTTTCTGGGGTATTGTTGGTACAGCATTACTCTGCTTCTAGCTCGGAGAGTATACAAACAATGTTGTAGCTAACATTTCACTTTGTTGTCTCAGTGCTGTGTACAAAGCGCAGTGCTCTTGAGGTAAGACAGCCTGTTCTGATTGTACCTTCATGGGGTTTTATTTTTGGTTTATGAGATTTTTCACATATTGCACATTAAAGTAGTATGTCAATAGTTTATGTAGTCGGGTGCTATAGTCACACCTATATCTGTATACGGTATTAAGCTCCCGATAAATTAAATAACCGTTTCCATTTTAATTTACGTTTTAATGAGATTTCATACTAAGTTAAAGCATTCAACAACGGGAAATAATAAGAAGCAGGGTACGTTCACTAGTGTTTTGTACTTGAAGTAGTTGCAACCGCACGTATGGTAAAAAGTTTCCGTTAGCCTTCACCCCAAATGTTTAAAAAATATATTAACTTTGTAATTTTGACTGCTTCTTTAAATATTATATTTATGTTTGCCTCGGCTGCGTCAGTATTTATTTTTAGAGACATGAATGTCTTACCAGGGAGTGGTGTGACTGAAGAATGTAGGCTTACACAGATTATAATTTGACTTCACTCCTTTTGATAATGCTTGACACGATTTAATAATACTTCACTGATATAGAGGGAGAGCTTTGAGATTTTTTATATTAATTACTTGCACTTTTTAACACGTAAACTATTTTCGTCTCACACTGAATACATATTAAATTTCTCGAGGACGCATCATGCGTCCGGTTAGAAATGCTGTCTACAAGCAACTGACTTCTGAGCTTGTAAATTTTGCTCTATTTTAGTTTCTGATTGGCTAGTCCTAGTCCAATAGAGTACCTTCATTTAACTAAAGCTTTTTCTCGTTGTTGATTGGCTATTTTATAAGCTGTCACAAAAATTACATTATTGTTGCTCCAAGAATTGCCAGTAGCATTTAAACTTTCTAATTCATTATTGCCTCAAGGTTACCTCATTGTTACCTCATTGTTAGCAGCTTTTATGCTATTTTTCTCACAGCTCCTACATTATTAAATTACTTAATATATTCACATAACGTTATTACACATGTATACAACAGTATAAATATTAATACAATGACTGTTACATGCAGTTTATATATTATATTACACACATATTGCTATAAGGCGTGCTGTTATTTAATTTATATAATATATAATTACTGAAATCATTTAAGTGTTAAAACATTGCCTAAATTGTTATAAATATATTTTACATTATTAAATCTTGAACACAGCTAGAACAGTATACGTACTACCTCTTAAACATTTTTATTTGATGTGTTATATTTAAATCTTGTTATACAGTTTGATGTCTTTCAATAAAAAATAATGTTTTTAAAATGAGTAGAGCTGTTTAAAGCTAAACATATATAGATGGTGATACGGCAATTGCAGGTCTGGCAGTGAGGAGCATTTTCTTTGGTGAGTAAGAAGGATGGGTTAGCTGTGAACGTGATATAATCAGTAACGTTGATCTTTCGTTTTTAGAGTCTGCAATGTACAGGGTTTTATGGAGCCTTTCCTAACTATGTGGAGTTTGATTGATGTTTCAATGGTCCAGTCTTCCTTCCATTTGACAGTTGATCTGCTAAAAATAACTTTGAGCATCTCTGTAGGGCACTGGGAATTCTTGCACTGGAGTTAGCAAAGTTGCTTTTCCCTATCTGCTTCCTCGTTTCCTGATATTCCACAGTGGGACGGAATCCATAAGAATATAACTTCTTGATTCTTGAATATAACATCTTGGTTGTAAAGACTATGGATGTCTTGGATTAATGTTAATTCAGTAGTACGGTCTCGGATACTCTGAAGAGTGCTTAGTGAATCAGTTAGAATTACACTGTGTTTTTGCTGTGCTTAGGTAATGTAAATCAAAGCTTGTTTGACAGCATAAAGCTCAGAGGAGAAAACAGAGAACAAGTCGAAGCTTGTACTTTAGTTTAGCATCCGGAGTAATTATAGTGTTTTATTCAGATGGAGTCAGTACCTGCACGCGAGATTTGCTCAAACATAACGGTAGCTAATCGTTTCCATACAGCACTAATGCTTGTTCAAACCTGTTTTTTTACTCTGAAAGGCATACACAGGGTGACCACACCCCTAGTCTGGATAAAACTCATTGAATAGACAATGTGGTATGATAAAGGATCAAATTCACAATATTACTGTTTGTATGGAGAGCATAAATACAAATTGGCTTCAAGTATTTTAGGCATGTGTTCATAATGGCAAAGGAATTTATAAATCCATAGATATATGGGCCTGAAAATCTTTCATTACTGGCATTTGACTTAAGCTTTTAATTTCCATAGTTAATAATTTGTAATTATGAAAACTAAACTAATTTTAATATGCGTAACAGAAACAACTTTACCCTTTAGTTACAATGGTAGGAATATTAAAAAAAAATGCTAATTACCAATGGTTATACACTACCCCTTGTGTAAGAACCATTGTAGGTGTTATACTGAAAATGGATCTTTGGTAAAAATAAAGTATTGTGACCGCGCGCGCTGAGTTACTACGGACCGGCGGTGCGAGCGCCTCCCAGCCTAACTACCTACCGCGGGTTAGGCTCATGCTCATGGCCGGTTCCCCTCTAGAACAATGGGCATTTGAATAATAATAATAATAATCATTTTGTGCCACTTCCAAGCTCCAGAAGATTCCTTTTGGCTCTTTCTGATAGGTTTTCGTTCTCGAAAGTTCCGCTTTATATACGGGAATTATATAAGGGCCATTTTGCCAGGACGGAGTCAGTCATTGTTGAACTGAGTCGATTAATGTACTCTGTTGAAAGTGACAGTGCAAGTGGACAATGCGTTTAATTGTCAGTTGTTACTCAGTAGTCAATTGTGAGCCGTGCAGTTCAGTTTTGATTTGATTCGACGGTTCAGTTGTGTGCATTCGAGTATGTGCCAAAGTGACTTTGTGTAACATTTGTGTAACGTTGAGTACCTTGTAATAAAAAAAGTGTGTTTTATCAGTAACTGCTGCTCTCATTTGTTACAATATATTAAAATATAAAGTCAGTAAAGGAATTAAAATATCCATTGCACACGACATGGAATAAATGTCTATTCTTGCACTTTCTGCTATATCTCCAAGATGTTTATCTTATTTGTGCAGAAAGGACAGTTTCTTTGACTTTGAACGGATTTATTTTTCAAAATAAAAATACTATTTTACTATTTTATATTATAATTCATATTTTCTATTTCAATTCATGACGAAACCACCAGACCATAAGTTGATGAAAGAGATTTCTAAGAGCGGTGCTGGAAAACATAAGTTACATCATACAAAGAGTAGAGGTATAGGAAAAATACTCAGGATTTTCTAAATAATGGAGAAAGTATCCTTGTAACGGCAATAATTGACTTTCACGTTTGATTAGGATGACATAAAGCAGCCTGCCTTGCCAATAAACTAAAATGGATTGTAGAATTGGGAAAGATCGAAATGCAGGCTTTGATAATAATCTATTTGAAGAAGAGATACAACATTACAAACTAAAGCTGTAGATAATGATGATACTTAACCAGGAAGTATCGGCTTTAAGGGGAGATGAAAAACCTATCCGCCAAATTTTAAGTGTGCTAAATTCATGATACATTAACTCAAACTATTTAAGATACCACACTGAAATTTCTATTATATTTGGTTACATGCCTTCTAAGTACACTGATCTACTTGTATTCAACAAGTTTGTTTGTGTAGTAAGATAACATAATTTTCTTAATTACACCATCCTTTGATTAACATTTATCAGCAAATATATGTCTTTATATAACCAACCATGTTATTAACACCAAAGTGAGACCCATAACAGCATTTATCAATTACTTTTATCGCTTTAAAATTTAATTTAGCTATCTACAATAGTCTCAGGAAAGAGGTAATTTAGAACAAAAATTGTCATTCAGAGAAAAAGTTGGTGAAAGGAAAAATAGAGTAAAAAGTTGCAAACAAAGACACCAATTGAGCTTATATCAGCTGTCATACTTAATACCATGCGTTCGATTTACAGCCGGTCCATAGATAGCGCATATGCGTAGCTCGCAAGCATTGCAGTGACCTCGGTATTTTTTGCTAGTGCATTATCGGTAAATGATCCGCTCAAGGCTACATTTATCAGCTGTTATACTGCGTCAGTTGCTGCCTCATGTTCGAGCTGTAATGACTATAATCCCTCCGATCCTAGAAGGGAACCTGATGTAAACAAAAAGCGCGAATACTGTTCTGCAAATTGTGTAACTACGCACTGGGTGGACCATACACACTATGAGGCAGTAGTTTTAACACTTAAATGATGTCAGTCTAATCATATAATATATAATTCAATAACAGCTCGCCTTAAAGCAATATGTATATGTAACAATATATAAAAAGTGTATATTGCAGTCATTGTAAATGTTTATATTATTGTATACATGTTCAATAATGTTATGTGAACGTATTACGTAATTTAATAATGTAGAAGCTGTGAGAATAATAGGCTAAAAGTTGCTAACAATGAGGTAACAATGAGGTAACCTTGAGGCAGTAATGAGTAAGAAAGTTTAATAATGCTACTAGTCATTATTGGAGCAATAATAATGTAATTTTTGAGATAGTTTAAAAAATATCCAACCAACAACCAGAAAAAGCTTTAGTTAAATGTAGATATTCTATTGGAGTAGGATTAGCCAATCAGAGACTTGAAATACAGAAATTCACAAATTTAGGCGGTAGAAATCAAGTCAGTTGCTTGTAGACAGCGCTCATAACTGGACGCGTTGCTTACAGACAGTGTCCTAACCGGACGCGAGATGCGTCCTCGAGAAGTATAATACGTATTCAGTGTGAGATGAAAATAGTTTACGTGTTAAAAAGTGCAAGTAATTAATTTAAAAAATCTCACAGCTCTCTCTATACCAGTGAAGTGTTATTTAAATCCTGTAAAGCATTAATAAAAGGAGTGAAGTACAATTATAATTGGTGTAAGCCTGCATTCTTCAGTCGCACCACAACCCTGCAAAGAGAAACATGTCTCTAACAATAATACTGACGCAGCCGGGGCAAACATAAATGTATAATATTTAAAGAAACAGTCAAAATTACAAAGCTAATACTTTTAAACATTTTTGGGGGGCAAAGGCCACCGGAAAGTACGTACCGGAAGGATACCGGAAAGCGGGCACTATACGTGCGGTTGCAACGAACTTCAAGTTCGGCTCCCAACAGTTGAAATATAATACAACTCTTTCAATACAAGCTACTTCAAATTGACACCCAAAACGTGGGGCAAATAACGTGCAGATACTATTCTACTTCAACTATTTGAAGACATTGCTTCTGACCTGAACCACCTGACGGCATAAATGTACATCGGCGGTGTTTATTTCTGAACGATCGCGTTATACTCTTTTCATTAACACTGCTACTTTGTTTGACAACAGACATAGTATAAACCGTATCGAGTGATAGGATCGGAATGATAATGAAATTTGTAATATACCCTATTAATCACACTATAATAGTGGCCCATTTCCGTTCATTTCTTCCTCCACATCACATTTCGTGCCAAGTACAGTTTTTTCGCGTTTCCTTTTCTTTGAAGGTGATAACGCTTTTTCAGTTTTGTGTTTTTCCATGCGAATAGAGTTGACACTTTTTACGGAAACACCAGTAAACCGTACATTAAATTAATAATTTCTTTAATGGCTAAGTCCGGATACTTCTCACAAAATTTTATGAAAACCGCATTCAATACAGTAGTTTTTCACACTTATCAAAATTTTCCCTTTGGGATGTTTCACATATACGTTTTGATTACTCATAATAATTATCAACGTTAACCGCGTTAACCACACTGTAATAAACAAATTGAAAACAAGCGAGTACCCCTAAATGCAACAAGACTGACCATTATTGTTCATTTGTTATTTCCAACGCTTTTTAGGAAGGCAACCTAATGTTATGTGTATTTTACATGGTCGCTCATGACCTAGTTGTTCATGTGACTGTATTTTAGTAATAGAAAATGGTGCATACACATTTAAATTAATTTTTATTAAATACATATTATGTTTTTAAGTGCAGTGTGGACTAAAATTTAATATTCTGACAATGCTTTTTACAAATCAAACTCGTAAATAATATAAAACAAAATTAATTTCCGTAGTCCGAAATGGAACTACGTTGTTGTAATTCACGACCGAGGGACATAGCTTGCCACGTGTTTTTGTTTACGTCAGGTTCCCTTCTAAGGCCCGCGGGACTTAAAGTGAAAGTTTCTTCAAGAAATCTGTGTTATGTGTAAATTACATTAGATTATTCTTATTAATACACAGAAAGGCCTTGTGAAAAATTCACGCTTGAAAAAATAATCCCCACACCATAGACGAACTTAAGGATGATATAAGAGCAGAAATTATGAAAATTACACAAGAAGAACTTTTTCATCAGAAGATACCAGGAATTTCTCAATTGAGATGGATACCACTTTCAACATAATTTAAAACAAGATTATTAGTAGTATAGTGCGTGTTACTACACTCGTAAGATAACGTGGGAGTTTTAGAACGGAAAACCCCCCAAGGTGATAGTGCGCGGAGTACGCATACGTGCGATGTACGGCCCGGTAATATAATGAACGCACGGTAGTAGCAGCATTTTTATAGCGAATCTCCTAAAAGAGGGTTTACCATTTTATTCCCAAATGTGTGTTTCGTGAAGTAATACAAAATTCATAGTACAAAATGGCAAATTCAATACCATTTTAATACACACTTAAAGTATAACTAATGTACCTAAAATCATAAAATATATATGAAATTAAAGAGGAAATTCCAATTAACAAGACTGCAGTAGAAACCAAAAATGTGCTGGTTTTTGTTGTTTCTTTTTAGCAATTTTCACGTTTATTCTCCCTTTAAGACAGAATGAAAGTTCCAAAAGCAGTAAAAGAATGCGCAGTCACCACTAACTGAAGCAAAGCCGTGTATAAGGACGACTTATGGCGGTCATTTTGTTGCAGTGTATGTTTGTTCATACACACACGCTGGGCGTGTGAGGGTGATTTTTCCTTTACACTCTACTGCTCTCTATATAAATGTCCCCTGGCTTCCTTCCTTCCTTCCTTCCTTCCCTAGCTTTGCCCCGTACAATTTATCTTCTCATTCTATTGTTTGCACGCTCGGCTCTTACGGATATATCTCCCAGTTTCTTCTGTTGTTTAATTCCGTATTAGAGAATTTCACAGAACTGAATCAGCGATTCTATAGTCCTCATCCTTCTATGTAATGACTATTAGCTCACTAAATACATTGCAATGCTTTTCCATGACTTGAGATAGGATTGTAGTACGTTCAAGTCAGATAAAAGCAATATTCCAGCCCCACATGTCTGTGCTTTTGTTGAGTACTTCTACAAAAACTCATACGTTTCTTTCACTTCACTTTCTTTATCACTTCCTCTTTCACATACTTAGTACGTAGAGAAGGTATTGCATTCCACCCAAAAATTGGATACTGAGATTTCACCGAAAATATAAGCTTTGGAGCCTTCTGAATAAAAACATTATTTTTAGAAAAAGGCCCATATGTATGTGCATGTGAGTGTGTGACTCTGTGTGCGACTGTGAACAGCATAATAAACATAACACGAAGTTTTTCAAGAAAATCTTCACACCAAACTGTTCTTTGTTTGGAACATTTTTCGAAATCTTTAATTTTCTGAAAAAGGTTAAAAATTCTGATTAAAATACTATTAATTAAAGATATCTATATGACAAATAAAATGTATAGGTATCCTGAATTTCAGGAATAACCTATGAAGTGCTGTTCATTCGGAAGGACATTTATAGAATCTTGTATAACTGGTAAACCTTAAGCGATAAAGGAACATCTACTCAAAAAAATCTGATGTGTTACACTCGCATGACATATTAATCGAGATAAAAATTTGCAGAAACGATTTTTGACATGCAAAGAGAATTACATTTTACACATAGCGACCAGTTCTAAAAATATTTGACTACCGCTTAAGGCCTACTATGTTCCCCTTGTTTTGTATTTGCAAGGGCAATATAGAAATACAGTAGCCTTTGAGCATAGACATGTCTCTTAATAGCTGGTTGCTAGGTGCAGCACAATTCTCTTTGCCACAGACTAATACTCTTTGCATATCCAAGACAAAAAAATGAATAACGAATTCCCATTTGAGGAAATAAGTTTTAGAAAATTTAAGGGAATAACAAGCAATATCTCGAAAACGGTTCACTCAACAAAAAAGATGTATATGTCATAAATTGTGTATTTTAACGCGATCTACATTTTTGTGTAGTAAAATTTTGTCTATCTTATGGTTTACCAGTTATGCGAAAGTCGTTCACAGTGAAGAATACTTTTGGAGACATTCCCAGAATATTCAAGATATACATTTTATTTGTTATGAAAATATCTTAAACATATAATATTATAATCAAAATCGTTAGAGCCATTTTTGAGAACATTAAAAGTTTTGAAAAATCTTCCATGTAAAGGGTAATCTGCGGTGGGGGGATTTTTTTGAAAACCTTCGTGTCGCATCTCTGGAAGATACTGAACCTAAATACCAAGTTTGGTGTTTATCCGACTGTTCGTTTCTGAGTTATGCTGTTCACAGACACACACACCTACATGTTTCCAAAAATGCTTTTTTTTGGATTCAGGGGGTCTCAAAACATGTATTTCCGGTGAAATCTTGCTATCGAATTTTTGGGTGGAATACAATACTTCCCCTACTTACTATACGTAGTAGAGAAATTAAAAAATGCAGATCTAAAAACACACAATTATTCTGGTTTCAGTCATTTTCGTAATCAGTTGTAGATTATTAAAATTTTTTAATACTTAGTCATTCCTATAAAGTCCTGTCGATTTTCAGTTAATCCTCGCGATTTCTCCTTCAGCTGCCGTTTTGCGGGCGCTGTCGACCCTGAACACTCGTGGTACTTCTAACGTTACTAAAGTACGCTTTGCCAAACTTCAGAACACCACCAGTAAGTGTGTTGTTTGAATTGGGTTGAACTCGGCGGGGCAGTGGTTTCCGATATCCATGGAAGTTGTGAGACGTCTCAAAGTCCTCCGGTACTGCCCTGGAGAGCCGGTAGACAAGTCTGCCAGGTTGCTGTCCGCCCCACCGAGGTTTTCGTATCCACTTCCACCCTGTAATGTAGAGTCCGGATTCAAATTTTCAGGTGCCGGCCTACAGAATGAGCTCTGGAGGGGGTCGCTCGGGTCAAAGGGGGCATAGTTCCCTTGTGTTTCATGTTTCTCGTGATGCCATGGAAAAAGTACAAAATTTTAAGGCCGGCACCCAGTTATAAACCATTTGACTATCCTAACGTAATGTGTAAAGTAGCTGTTTTGGAAAAGTTTGTCTTAATTAAAATAAAGTAAATAGGAAAATAGGCTTTCCTAAGAATGGTTTATATACCCATTAATAAGCAGTAGAAGGTAGAAAAGGAAATGAGAATATAACGCATCAGATTGTTATCTGCTGCTATGTAGCAATATGAATTCAACGAGATAAACATTTGATTTGCAGATATAGTTTTGTTACACACTTCGTTGTAGATACAAGAGGGATAAAGAAAACCGAATTGATAGTCAGGTGTTTAAAAGTGGCTCGACATGGCTTTAAAATCCATACTTTTTCCACCTTTTACTTTTTCCCTACCGACTATTAACAATGGTAACCAATATTAATGAATATCTCAGAAATTACTGATGCCACAAAAAGGTTATTTTGAAGAAATATTTTATTAGCTCCACGTATGGATGCCAATTTAAGAAGAAGGTGGTTTATTGCGTTATTTTTACCACGCTTTGGGCGTCAATTTGAAGTTGTTTGTATTGAAGGAGTTGTATTATATTTCAACTGTTGGGAAACCGAACTTGTAGTAGTTGCAACCGCACGTATCGTAAACAGTTTCGGTAGCCTTCGCCCTAAGGTTTTTTTTAATATATCAACTTTATAATTAGACTGTTTCTTTAAATATTATATATTTACGTTTGCCTCGGTTGCGTCAGTATTTTTGTTAGAGACATGTTTTTTCTTTGCAGAGTTACGGTGCGACAAGTATGTAGGCTTACACAGATTATAATTCTACTTCATTCCTTTTATTAATGCTTGACACGATTTTAAATAACACTTCACTGATATAGATCTGTGAGATTATTTTTTATTAATTACTTGCACTTTTTTTAAAACGTAAACTATTCTCGTCTCACACGAATACGTATTAAATCTCTTGAGGACACTTTTTGCGTCTGGTTAGTAGCGCTGTCTGCAGGCAACTGACTTCTGAATTTGTAAATGTATCTCCTTTTCAGTTTCTGATTGGCTAATTCTAGTCCAATAGAATACCCTAACTTAACTAAAGCTTTTTCTGGTTGTTGATTGGCTATTTTATAAGCTGTCACTAAAATTTACATTACTGTTGCTCCACTAATGACTAGTAGCCTTATTAAACATTCTTACTCATTATTGCCTCAAGGTTACCTCATTGTTACCTCATTGTTAGCAACGTTTAATGTATTATTCTCACAGCTCCTACATTATTAAATTACGTAATACATACACATAACATTATTACATGTATACAATAATACAAACATATACGATGACTGTAATATACACTCCTTATATATTGTTACATACACATATTGCTTTAAGGCGTGCTGTTATTGAATTTTTAAATTATATAATTAGACTGAAATTATTTAAGTGTTAAAAATACTGCCTCAATTTGAAACAAGATGCATGTTTAAAAGATATCTTCAAGTTTTGTGCAGCATGTTTCTATCTCTTAACGGTTACCAGTTACATAAAATTATACATCACCCTTGCCTATTCTTGGTTATCCAAACTGTATCCATTAATGAACCGCAAATCCTCTCTCAGAGGTAATCTTACAGTCGTACTCTACGCTTTCCTCATCCGTCCGCTAATAACCTATGCCTGCCCGTGTGGGGTGGAGCAGCTCCCAGTAAAATTCACGCCCTACAGTCTCTTCAAAACAAGATCCTCCACATCGTCGTGTCCGCACCCTGGTTTGTGCGCAATTCGCAACTACATCTACACACTATTTCTCAATGTATTCAAGCTACGAACTTCTTCCACAATCTCCACAACATTCTTGGAGCTGTGTTCTTTTCTCTCGGCCAGGAGGCTTTCCTCCTCACCAGAATTAAGAGCCGTGTTACCACAGAACATTCTTCTACCCTAGGCAGATTCATCCAAGGAGATATTACTCCACACTTCGCAACACCATCATCTTGCGTTTTTAGTGCTTTTGAGGGACCTGTTAAGTTTGACCTCTTTCCTAACTCTCTGACGTTACGTTGTTTTCTTTTGTTCTGTGTTTTGTTTTGTCTTTGTGTCTCTTTTATACATATCTATACACTGCTTGTGCGCTGAGCGACTATTACCTTGGAATAAAAATAATTATATAAAGTTCCTTGAATGGGGAACGCTACTCAAGGAAAATACTCTATTAAATACCTAACGGAAGACGAAATATCGAAAGACACAGGAAACGATGGATATAAAATTCCTTCCAATTGAACTGAACTTCACAGACTTCACAGAAAATTATTTTATTCACCATAAATACCTTAAACATATTCTATTTTAATCAAAAGCGTTTGACCAATTTTTGAGAAAATAAACAATGTCGAAAAATGTTTCATGTAAAGGATAGTTTTGGGGCGGGGGGCTTTCTTGAAAACCTTGCCGTCATAGCTTTGGAAGATACAAACACCAAGTTATGTTATTTACAGACAAACTCAAAAGTGCGCGCATACAACACGCTTTCTAAAACTGCTTTTCTGGATTCAGGGGGCTCAAAACATGTATTTACGGTGAAAACTGTACGTCGAATTTTGGGTGGAATGCAATAAAAGCTCTAACTACTAGGTATGCGCTAGAGAAAGTAAATATTGAGTAATGGTGCCGTAGGTTTCGGAACAACACTGAGTAATCCGTAAAGTGAATGAATGAAAATGTTATATAGACTTTCCGAGGTCTTTAGAGTGTGTATTGTTCGACTGAAAATAAGGAGCTTAAGTTCGACTTAACTCTTAAAGTCCTTTGTCCTACTGTAGGAGTTCGGTGTTGTAAGTTTGATAGAACAAGGGATAATGTTAGACCTCGAGTATTCATAAATTCTTTGATGAAATTACAAGAAACAAATACAAATCGATATTATATTCCCCCATATTCTGATGTTTTACCGTCATACACAAATCACACCCACCTCCACAATGGGTCTACCTTTAAACGAAGGCTCGAGTTCCAGAATCTGTTTGGCTGGATAACGTTATCTTGCGAGGTTTTCCTTTATCCTGAAACGATAATTGGGTTATGCTTAGCTCTCTGGTCCACGGACTCATTTGGGTACTGATAATTCATCCTGCTTCCGGATTATGATCATTAATCGTCATTATTTCATTCATTACCTCTGTAGATCCGAGTTGTTATAAGGGATGTTGGATAATAAATAAAATAATTATGCAATACCGAGCGGGATGGCTCAGACGGTAGCGCATACAGCCGCATTTTGCAGGTTCCGGGCTCAAAAAACTTGTTCGACGAATCTGACTGGGTGTTTTTGGTTTCCTTCAGTCGCCAAGGTAAATACCGCATTTGATATTTAATACCACGACCCAAAGTTCCACCTTATGTCTAAAAAAGAAATAGTAAACAAAAATAAATGGCAATAGCGAATGCCCTGCCATCTATCCGCAGATAATGAAAGCAGGTAGACTGCATGGCATCCTAATGTTATCTGCCCGCACGTGTAGAAGCAGAGATACAGTTGCTTAGCACTAAGGTCTCTGCGGACACGTGTCGAAGCTGCCATCTGCCTGTCACAGAAGGCAGAGGTACAGTTGCTTAGCACTAAGGTCTCTGCGGACACGTGTCGAAGCTGCCATCTGCCTGTCACAGAAGGCAGAGGTACAGTTACTTAGCACTAAGGCCTCGTGGGCACTTGACGAAGGAAGATGGCATGCACTAGGATGAGACCTAGAAGGCTAACTGTCTGCCACACGCCGAACCACACAGTATCTTTTAACAAATCCGTCTGGATATGACCAAAGAGTTAAAGGGACGTAAAATAAAAAACGAAAAACAATGTGCGATATAGTATCCTCCATCTGGTTTCCTGAGGCAAGACGTATTATATTCAAAGTGTTACATAGTTGCTTCATCACAAATATTATGCTGAGAATTAACTAAATCTAAACAATACTTACATACAGTACCAAACCTAAACATAAAAAGAGTTAGATAAAATCAAACAAAATATAAATGAAGGTAAAATAACATAATTCTAGACTAATATCACCTTATTTAATACAACCGCTACTGGAATCCAGCAGTTAACTGGTTATAGGTTAATTTTCTCTCTACAATTTACTTATTACTCTTAAACTAACCACGTGTATCCAGCAGTATGGATGCTGATACTCGGCTTAACCTAAGCCTAAATGCTTTATTTCAAAAAGCTATTGCTTTACTTATTTTCAAACATTTAATTTTATTTTCCCTTAGTATCTGATAGCAACCAATTTTTGTTCCATATTTCCACTGTCTTATTTCTTCAACTATTTAAGCTACTTTAATATTGTTTAACAATCTATACATTTCCAATGCTAATAGTTTTGAGTAGTATACTTAACTGCTAATTCTACCTCTAGTATTAAACCTATACCTCTACTAATTATGTGAGTATTATTATTTGTTACTAAAACTATTATTAAATCACTTGTGTTAACTTCAAGCCTTACTACATTGTAGCTAGTTTGTATAGTGATCTTTAATTTATCACCATTATCAGCTCATTAGTTTTTGTCCAATTGTCCATTCCGGCTCCAAACTATATAACTGGTTGCTCCATCGTTTTAGTAGTCTCCATTCCTTTTTCCTCTTCTTGGATTGTAATGAAGTAGGATGCATGGCAGCATAGTTCCATTCATTCTTAAAACATGATTTAAATATTCCTCTTGTTTCTTTGAGATTCATTCACATTAAAAATGTCAAGTTCTCCGTACGAAAAGAAAATATGAGTTTTTTACCTGCAACTGAACATAAAAATTTAATTTCAGCAACCTGTATTCTATGTTTTAGTTTCTTTGTTAAGGTCCAACATTCGAATCCCTAAAGCAGCAATACTCTGTAGAATTTTAGTAGTGTCTTCATTATTTTACAAAGAAGGGTTGTGTTTAAAGTGCCACATTCCTTGAAATAACGATATTATGTTTCAATATCTATCGTTTTCTCTTGAAATAGCCTAAATATTTAAAATTTAGGATTTAATTTAAAGAAGATCATTCAGCTTTAGTCCTTATTGGTTTTTACATAGGATTCCAATATCTCATATATCTTTAATTTAAAACGTTCTTTTGTTAATACTTCACTAACGTTTCCTCACAAATTCATTTACAACTTCACTTATAACTGTGTGTTTATTTTAACAACTTTAACGTTATTTCAATTCACTAATATTAAGTTAATTATTTTATTACCATTTCACTTAATCGTTCACACTTACTTGCAAGAATAACTGTAGCTAACGAAAACCTAAAGTCTTAAATGACCACTTAAAGTTTCTAGAGACCAAGTCGGCTATTCCTGTAAGTAAGAAAGCAAGCAATGTATTATTTAAATGCTCTAATTATATCCACATACACGTAACTAGGTATGGCATTTATGTAACAGAAGGAGTAGACTGAAAATAAAAGAACAGAAATGTAGGCAGCCTCAAATATTCTGGCAAGTATATGCGTGTTCTCTTGGCGCACAAAACATTGATCTACCTGTTATAACCCCGCAGTGACTGTGGGCGTACATTTTACTCCACATTACTGAGAAAATAAAACATAAAATGCGCAAAATATAATGTTTTAATTTCCTTATTACTAAACTAAAGCGCAGCTCAGCGCTCAGGACTGAGAGCTAATTTGCACATTCACTCCATTTACTTGTTCATCCTTTCCGCTTAAATGGTGTTAAAATGAACAAAATCCGAATTTAAATTGAAATGCAGAACAGCAAATAAATGCGGTAAACGTAGCGTTTAAAACCATATGCACGCATTTTATACTGTGTTACAGTAATAGAAGCATCTGGTGACCAGATCCTAATAGTTGCTTTGGAAAATAGAGTCTGAATGTAGACAAAGATCAACATTGGAACTACAAAATGAAATAAAAACTAGGTGGGGTAAGAAAACATATATTTTGGGATTAGGTATAAAACAGGCATGGCTTAGGTTGGGAGGGTGGAAAGCTTGCAAGATTGCTGATGATGATGGCAGGAAGATTTGCCCATTATGCGTGGAACAAGAAGACTGGACGCATATTTTGGCAGCATGCGTGCAGACGGATAGTATTAGGAAAAAATTATTACCGGAAGTATTTTTGGCTTCCAACAGACGGAGGACATCATGCTGGGACATTATTCTGAACAGTCAAAACTGGCCAAGCTTGGGCACACACTTAATGGAAGTACGTGTACTAAGAGATAAGCTGTTTATGTAAATTTTATTTAAATATATGTGGTGCTTGAGCACTTGTGTGTGTGTGTGTGTGTGTTTGTGTAGATAAGGTGTTTACGTAAATTTTCTTTAAATATATGTGGTGCTTGAACACTTGTGTGTTTGTGTGTGTATGTGTGTTTGCGTGTATGATTCAGAGTGTCTTTCAATTTTATATGTATGTATATAATGTGGTGATTAATTTTTCTAGAGAGCATTACGGTCTTAGGACCCATGCGACTGTTATGCAATTAATGTAATACTAAGTACTTAATAAATACCACCACCACCACCATTACTACTACTACTACTACTACTACTACTACTACTACTACTACGAGTTTGCCTAGGCCTTAAAAACTGCATGCCTTATAATCATCCTCTAATTTTCGAATTCACAAAATTACGGAATGATTAAAGCCTGTATAAAAACTATTGAATTCGTTCATTTTATTCCGCTACCCTAAAACCCTTTAAAGATACATCTGTTGTGATGCGTGAGGTATGCGGGAATGTGAGAATTATAAGTCAGGCATTCAGAGCCATAATACAGCTGTACTCTACGCCAGAGGCCAAGTTAACTCGTCCAATGCCTTTTCGAACACGCTGATGGGGAAGGCGTATATCACTCATATAGTTTCATTCGCCTCTAGCTTGTTTGGATGAAAAGAGGCATAGTTTACGCATGTGCTATGGAAGAACAAGAATGAGAACACTCTCATTCCCTCGTGGTACATGTAGACAACGTAATAGCGGGAGACGAAATAACTACTAATACGAGGTTATTAAATATAACAAAAGAAAATAGCATTCAAATATACTAATAAATTGTTTTCAGTACACGACGAGAATTTTGGTGTTTAAATTACATCAGACTAAATGTTCGTTGAGTAGAAATGGATTAACTGCGAATATCAAAACATTCCAAATTAGAAAAAAAATTTAAAATGAAAAATCAGAGTGAGTACATTTTCAGAATTAATTATTAGAATATACAAAAATGAGATGATTACAGGTATGGACATGTCAAACGAATGTCAGAAGAGAGAGTCTTAAGAAACTTTTAGACTGGATTCCACAGAGAAGAAAGAAGAAATAAAGGCTTCAGAATTATATAGATACAGGAAGTGAAGAGGGCG
This sequence comes from Deroplatys truncata, assembly GCA_030765065.1. NCBI lineage: Eukaryota > Metazoa > Arthropoda > Insecta > Mantodea > Mantidae > Deroplatys > Deroplatys truncata. The sequence goes on from CM060979.1 coordinate 67,019,384, forward strand.
ACGAGAGAAAGGACCGAAAACAGAGAAAAAGTGAAATTAGGAATACAATTGTATGGAGAACAAAAATTAAAGTTGAGGCAGTATTTTTAATACTTAAATGATATCAGTCTAATTATATAATATATAAATTCAGTAAAAGTCCGCCTTAAAGCCATATGTGTATACTATAATATATAAAAGTGTATGTTACAGTCATTGTATTATGTTTATATTATTACGTACATGTTTAATAATGTTATGTGAATGTGTTATGTAAATTAACAATGTAGAAGCTGTGAGAATAGAAGCCGAAAGCTGCTAACAATGAGGTAACCTTGAGGCAATAATGAATTGGAAGGTTTAATAATGCTGCTAATAATTCTTTGAACAATAATGTAATATTTAAAACAGTTTATAAATAGCCAATCAATAACTATAAAGGCTAAACGTTAAATAAAAGTTATTCTATTGGAGTAGGATTAGCCAATCAGAGACGTCAAATAGAGACATTTACAAATTTAAGCGTTAAACGCCAGATTCTACTAGGCAGCGTTTCCGAACAGTTCGATATGTATTCAGTGTGAGACATGAAAATTCATTACGGCGAGAATATACAGTTTACGTCTTAAAAAGTGCAACTAAACAATAATCTCACAGCTCTACAGTAGGGTATATCAGTGAAGTGTTATTTAATCGTGTGAAAGTTTAATAAAACGAAGTTAAATACCATTATAATTTCTGTAAGTCTTCATTCTTTAGCCACACCACTAAGATATAAGTGTTTCTGTAAATTACTACTGATGCAGCCGAGGCATACAAATATAATATTTAAATAAACATTAAAAATACAAAGTTTATTTTTAAACTTGGGGGCGAAGGCCACCGGAAAAGTGAACGTTGGGGCGAAGGCTTGCAGAAGCTTTGTATCGTACATGGTTGCAACTACTTCAATTTTGGCACCCAAGTGTGGTGCAAATAACGTACAGATATTCTACTTAAAAGTCCCTTAGTTTGGATGCAGGTGGGTATGAATACTTTCACGACTGCTAAAAGTAACTGATATTTGCACAACACACACATGACATATTGATTTACTAAAATATTCCTCTTTGCTGAACACATTTCTTCAGATGTCGCGGCCACTCTCTTATTTAGGTATCACCACCTCTAGTGGAATACAGCTGATAACTTCACTAAAGATGCTTCAAGTAATTGAATTTTTCAATGGGATGAAAGCAGGCACCCACTTCCTAAATGTACAATGATTAGACTTTTGGAGGATCATTCTTCAGCAGGTAGCAACTTCGGTATATTGAGCTTCAACCATTACAGTGATGTGTGAACTTCACTTTATGGGCGAGAGCTGAAATTCCTCCTTTCTACACAAACGGTAGTGTTTAAGAGATTAACTTACTTCTGTTGAATGTCAGTGGTTATAGGCACATGTTTTCTTATCCTGTAAATGCAAGACTTTGATTCCACAAAACTCTTCTCCCAGTCAAAATATTACAAACGCCGAATGATAACCTCTTTCTCTTAGGGAACTTAGCAGTGCCCTTCTGAGAGTTGTAAGATTAAGCCATGTCATTTTCGTATTGCAGTTTTTCTTTCAAAGTGAAAACTTAGAGACTTACCAATCGCATGCTTTGTCCTTAAACTATGAACATATATATATATATATATATATATATATATATATATATATATATATATATATATATATATATATTAATCAAGAATTGCACATAATAATACAATTCACCAAGAAATATTTTAGAATATTTAATAACCAAGCATTGTACGAAAACAGATTGTAACTTAGATAAGTAAGGAACGGGCGAGCTAGCCAATTGCAGGTAAAAGATAATTCTAGGTAGAGCCCACCTTTCACCAAGCTAATGAGCAGGAAACTGGTAGCAGTAAAGAGAAATAGAAAGAGACAGATATAGAAAGGAAAGAGACACATATTGAATCTGCTTCCGGTCGCGTCACTAGAAGGCATATGCGAAATCTTTTGGAGCAGAATATTTTCATACATAATAAGTTAACGCGATCTGAGGACCAATTAGAAATGTAGTTACATTTTGAGGTACGAAGGTAAGCGTCACTAGGCTTAGGTATAAAAAGGAGAAGAAAGTTCCAGACTTTGACTCTCTTATAGAATCTCATCCACACATAATGTAACACTCTGGACGACAAATGCACGTGTGTGCATTGGGTGGGAAGCGTGTGCAGTTAGACTAGGCTCCAACTTATTATAATGGTGGGAATTGTTACAATGGGAAAAGCTAGCCGCCCATAAGTATTTATTGGATAATAAACCACATTCTTAAGGGAATCCAGTGTGTTTTAATTTGCCTCGCCTACGAAACCCTGAGACCCGTGAATTTAGCTAGATAGGTAATGATTAGGAATGGAGAATACAGCAGCCAACGAGCAGCAATAGCCGGAGACAAGAACACTGCAGCACAGGGTATCAACCAGAAGAACAACGTTTTCCAGATACAAATGATGCACAACGCTTTCCCGTTACAACTATTTGCTTTTGGATGCTTATGTCCTGTGAAAGTGTTATCAGGATCTTTCCTGTAGCTCTTCAAACTTCAAGCAACCTAGTTCTTGTTATATGATTCATGACATGATTATTGGCGAATGTTCAGTTCGGTGTCAAGCTTTTATGCTGCCTAAGCGAATTTTTCGAATTCTCTCCGCAACAACTTTGATGAATACTCATTCGTGGACAACCATTCCTAGTCCCGTGATCCAAAAAGCACTTTTCGTATTGTTTAGTTGCTTGATACACTTCGTTGCTATCCTCAACGGCTATTACGTGTCTGAAATATCCATTTGAGTTTATTACACCAGGGTAACGCGACTACGGTGATATTTCATTCCAGCTTGTACGGCAAGCAGATTGAGTTACTATTCGGTGACTCATTTTGGGTAACCCTTGTCGACTAGAGTTTTGTGGATATACCAATTTAACATTACGAGACGTGCTTTTACAGCAAGTACCGATAATTATTTTCCAAATACTTTATTATCATTCATTACACTTTACACTACTTCTCCACATACTCACCGCCGTTATTCAGGCATAGAAACGGGAAATCATTTTCTGTACCTATACCTTCATCAAATAATGATGTCGCCTGTGATGAAAGCAAGTCTTCTTCCACAACATTATCCTCGTTGAAATCTTTTCCACGAATGAATATCTTCAGATTAAGAAAAGACGAAAATCGCTTCGAGCCAAATCCGGATTGTGGGGAGGGTGGTCGAACTGTTCCCAACCAAATGATGCGAATAAATCTTGAGTTGTTAGCTGTGTGTGGCCGAGTATTGTCACTCATTATTGTTTCCCCCATAAACCTCACGCAAATGGCAATGAATGTTTGCTGGTGTAACATTTGTCGCAATCAAAAAACGAATCACTCACCTGACTTCACTGTCGGTGGGTCGTTCGTTTGTTTTGAACATTTAAAAACGTTCTAACAACAGAAAAATACAAAGTGACGATCACTGACAGCTGCGTCTGGCTTCCTAATGAATGAAGAAAATCATCGCGCATGCTAAAAATCCCGACTTCAGCGGCAAAATATTAAAGCGTCCTTACCTTAAAATCACGCCTCTTATATTGCCCTCTGTAAGGTATGGACAGAACTAATGTACTAGGAAGGAAGAAAAATTAACTATGTATACCGTAAATGGTGCGGCGGTTCGATGGTGCGTATGTGGTGTTTCGGGAATTATTACTCGGGGTTCTTATTAAAATTATACGAGGGGTGATCCGAAACTAAGGTTACAAAGCCTGCAGAGAAACATTGACGTTTTATTTCATACAACCCAATCATCCAAGTGATAGTACACATATTAGATTATTTTTCGACATAGTCTCCCTATCGGTTTAGGCACTTGTCGCTTCGTGGGTAAAATCCTGGTAAAAATCCTGTTCTTACGTGTTCAGTCACGTTATTGGAAGGGTTTCCCCTCCTCGTCTGAGGCGAATCTTCGGCCTCATAGGTGCTCCTTCAAGTGAGAGAAAATGTGAAAGTGGTTCGGAGCGACGTCCGGGCTGTAGGGAGGATGATCGATGGTGTCCCAACGAAACTGCTTTAACAGCCTAGTGGTCTTATGGGTTGTATGAGGTCGCGCGTATTGTAAAGAAAGATGACGCCCTCGATGAGAAGTCCTGGCCGTTTCCTCTGATTGCTTCGCGCGATCGTGTCAAGGTCTCGCAGTATCGGTCAGCGGTCACTGGTGCCCTCTTTCTAAAAACTCTACGAGCATGACACCCGCGCTGTCTCAAAACACTGTGGCCATCACATTCCCGGCAGATGGCGTCAACTTAAATTTCATCTTTGGAGAGGAGGGGTGTTTCCACTCAACTGACCGCGGCTTATTGCAGGGGATGTAGTGGTGGATCCATGTTTCGTCACCTTTGACAATGTGGTGAAGAAAACTATTCCCTTCCATGGAGGACCGTTGCAAACCTTGTAGACTTGCCCCCCATATGCTTTTGCTGATGTTGAACAGATTTCGTGGAAACCATTGGAACAAACTTTCTGTTACAGCAGAATGTCGTGAAAATGTGACGAACACTTCCGAACGATATTCCCAACTCTATCGTCACATGGCGTAACGTGATCCTCTTGTTGTCCCGAATCAGCTGTTCCACGCGAGCTGTGTTCAAATCTGTTGTTGCCGTGCTGGGTGGGCCACACTAATTCTCGTCGGTGACGTTTTCTCTACCGGCCGCAAACTTTCGACATCATTCTGCAACATCGTCGAGACATTATAGTTTCTCCATAAACCTCTACCAGCTAATGGTGAATCTCAGCCACGGCTACAGGTTTCCCCCACAGAAATCCAATAACGGAGTGGATTTCCTGGCGAGATCAGTTTTCCAAAGAGTCCCATTGTTTACCTGCAAATAGCGCTGTAGGTGGCAGGTGGCTGAAACTCTGCACAATTGCCAACCGTATGTATTAGAATTGCCGCACACTACTAATTTCTCTATAATGGACGAAATTCCAGGAATATCGGCCTTGTAACCTTAGTTTTTGATCACCCCTCGTGTCTAGGTATGTATGCTTTCGCAAACACTACTGAAATAATAATTCAGTCTTTTCTTTTTATTGAATTTATGATTTACTTTTGCCCCAAACTCTTGAGACTCTTACATAAAATTTTCTTTTATGTGATTTTGTGGTGTTTTGAAATTTAAATTGCGACAAAACTTAATTGAAATAGAGATCTTTGTTTTACAAATTTAATTCCAAAAGGATTTATATGCAAAAATATTTCTTGTTTAACAAAAGTTATCTTTTTCCAACAAAATTGCAAGAACGCATCCTTTTGTGTTTTTCTAATTACTTTAGTATTGAATTATTTGAAGGTATTATTTTAATAACTAATTAGCAATGTCTTTAATAATTACGGTGGGGGCATTACTTTAATATAATATACTTTGTCTCGTGGATTTGAGTTGCTTCTCTGCGTGGTGAAAATTTCTCGAAACGTCAACCCGGAGATTCAATAAATAATTTGCCGCCGTGTTTTTTCACTGAAGTATATTTAAACTCAAATAATCGCTGCACAACCTTCACACGTATTAATCACACTTATTCTGTCTTCTTTTATCTTTTTCTACCGATTTTCTCGTCTGCTTGTTAATCGTGTCGGCTACTCATAAAAACAATAGTGTTCCTTTTCCTAGCTTGTTGATTTCCTGCCTTCTTTAAAAACAACTACCTCATTGTTGCGTGCTCGCGTTGCTACGGACTTACGAGCGGGTGCCTGTGGTCAGAGGCCCGTCGAGGAGCAGACACTCATGGATCAGACAGAATATCCAGGATGGGTGATCAGCCCGATGCTTGGTATGGGAGGAAGGAAGTAGATGAAACGAAATAATGGTGAAATGGATGAAAGGAAAGGTGATGTTGGAGCAGTTGGTGGAATGAATGGCGGGGGAAACCGTAGAACTCGGAGAAAATCCGCCCAGACGCCGCTTTGTCCACCACAAATCCCACAGCGGGTCCCTGGGATTGAACCCGGGCCACCTCGGTCTAACCACTCGGCCACGGCGCCGCCTAATTTCATTTACAATTATTAATATCGTTCTTACTACTTATTTGCGTTATTTCCTTAGATCTTGTTGGGTACAATCATTCTTTTCACATAATTACCCCAAAAGTTACTTATTAAATTTTACATGATTATTTCTTCTTCTCTTAAAGCAATCTATATAACTGTTCGGATTTGCTTTTTAATTATTTTAAATTTAAATTTTGTGAACTTGCTTTTCTAATTATATGATTATTATTTTTGAATCGGGCTTCGGGCTCGCCGTATCTCGACTAATTCGGCATCAGTGGTAATCCGTGAAATGAATTTGGTTGCATTCGTTAATTATATTGTTTTCCTTTTCTATTCCACATTATAAATTCTCTCTATCAGCTCTTCAGTTACTTCCTTTTATCAGCAACGTTGTTACTATACTTGCCATATTATCAATATATACATTCCCCACAACTATAATTATTACAAAGTCTTATTAGATGGCATTGACGCTTTCGCAAGTCATTGATGCCACACCGTAAACTTAATTGCTTAAAATTTACAATGAGGATATTAAAATTCGTGCAAATTCTGTCTTTTTAACTTCGAAAAGCAAGCAAATGGCGTTTATAAAAAAAGGGTAAATCAGCAAAGAAATGCCGTCATGACATTTTGAGCTCATATGTTTGGCTCTTGCAGCTGTCAAAAGTCTACGAGCAAAAGTATGAATGAGGAAAATTGGCAGATACTGTTTCTTTGCTCGTAACTAGGAGGCCAATATCCTTTTCTCTTTACTTTACGTACTTTTGAAAAGCGGAGGTATGTCTTTCAACTTGGAATGGTTAATTTCCTATATTACTTGAACACAAAACTGGGTTTTCATCTCAAAATTTGGAATTAAACCCTTAAATTACAGGAGAGGGTATTTATATCTGAGTACACGTTCTCGTTAAAGTTATAACGTAAAATTGAACATTAAATGATTCCAAAGAATCATTTTAAAGGGTAAATACTTATATTTAATTCTTTGTAATTGAAGTTTGAACCCTATCTTTGTTAATATTTTTAATGGGCAAGTGAATTCTAATAATCGCATTTATTATGAACATTTGGCTAAACAAATTGGCACCAAAATGTCTTGTGTGCTTTTGCCATACATTAATTTATGTAGTCCAATTGCTGGAAAGCAAGAACAAGAGATACTGCAAAGCCTTTTCTCTCTGTGGTAACATACTCACAAGTAGAACACATTTGTTTTCTCATGAGACACTGTGTTCGATTGGCGTTATCTTTCGATAATCTAGATCTCTCTCTTTAGTCACAGGACCCTGGGACATAATTAGCCAAATGCAGCAGCAAAGTGGCACCAATTCCCTGGACGATGACAATTTTAAAAAGCAGTGCTATAATTTGAAAGAAGAGGATAGCTTTAGTGCGCCATGAGAGGGTTAGTTGTGCTTCCCATTAATCTTAGCTCTCTTAGCACCCTCCTGGGAACGCGGCGCTCTTTCCAGGCGTGGTCACAAATCCTGTCCAACACTTCTTCCAAACTACATATGCATGCCCGGAACTGCAGGACAGCTACCGTAATTTAAATACGGCAGTCCCGTAGTTAATGCGTGCTGTGCGTTTCCCAGAAGTTACAGAATGGGATTTTATCACCCTTTTAATCAGTTTTAACTTTTGCTCACTTTGACACAGAATTATTATGATACATGGGCATCAAAATATACAGGAAAACATCCTTCTATTAGGAATATAGGTTTGGCTTGAGTCTGGTATGCTGCAGATATAAGTAGGAATCGAGGTTCTTGAATTAATCATTACATTTATCCTCCTCTTCTTCAAATGAAGGGGAAATATATGGTGATTATCAACGCCCGTATTCTGATGACATTTCATCTCTTAATTGTTGCATTACAGGCAATGATAACATGTGTATAAATCCTTATCATGGGTCCTAGATTATGAAAATGCACATTTATTATGGGTTTTTAAGCCATTTTCTATTTTAGGGCTTATTTATATATTTTACACCATTATTTTATCATTTTCTTGTCCTTTGCGTCTTTATTTAGTTCATTTTATCGCATTATCATAGAGTGCTTAAGGCGTTTTATATCAATGACATTTTGCATAAGCATAGCTTTTCAAACACAAAAAAATTCGCTGTTCAACTAAGAAATAAGAGTAACTTTGTACATTCTCTACTCGCATTCTTGAAAAAAAATCAGTGCTATTTAATTTTAGTCTGGAAAGGGTTACTGAGCAAGACTGCTCCGTGGTAATGCGTGAGACTCGGGTTCATTTCCGACCATGGATGTTTTCGTGGTTTCCCCGGGTCGGTAGGCGACTGCTGGGGTGGTTCCTCTTCTATTACGAATTTCCTGTCCCGTCATTTCCTATCATCATCAATAGAACATAGGTACATAACTTCTGGGAAATTGGTTCTCAAGAGTTTTGCAACTTATAGATCCCTGCTCTATAGCTAACCATGACAGTTTGAAGCAGAAAACGCCTGTTTTTTTTTTAAAAAATAATGCTTTTACATTTACAGTATCTTTAAAATACACAATTTTAATCAGGAGATTTCAAAGCACTACAAAATATATTATTTTAAAAATTCACTTTTTAAACAAAAAAACCTATTCCATATCCGTTTGACCAGTATTAGATTGTCTCGAAGTCGTAATTATATTGTGATCTTGCAGGCGGAATTAACGTAGGAACCTACGGTATGGTCTTATGTGAACGCGGGTGCCGTTTTTCCACTGTATAGGATTCCTTTGGGCAGTTTCGAGTAGGTTACTTTTCTAGAAAGTTCCGATTTGTATGCGGGGCCTATACAAGGGTCTGCTCTGCCCAGAGAAGTTCAGAGTTAAGAAGTTATGAAGTTAAGTGCAGTCAAGAAGTAGAAGGTCTTGGACAGTGCCGATTAGAGTTCAGTTTGTTAGTCGTAACTGAGCAATTCCGTTGTGATTAGATTCGACGGATCAGTTCTGTTCTGACTATGTGTCCAAAGTGTTTCAAGTGTAAAGTTTGTGCTGAGCACCTAAGTGTGTTTAATAGCAGTGGTATTCTCATTTGTTATAATGCATATGTCAACTTTTTAAATCATCTTGGGCAACAAATGAAAGAAATGTGGCGAAAATGGCCTAAAAAGCAATATAAAATAATGATGACATAGTTACAAATACATTTTGACACACGTATTTGGCTGAGAATCTATTTATGACTATCTGGCGTATTTAGAACATAAGCTAAAAAGGGAATTAGAGAATTCTTAAATGATAATACAGTATTGTACTATATTTAATTTCAGCGTCTTGACTATGTTCAACTATTTTCTTCAAATTATTTTTAAATGAATACCTTCATACGAGGGTTTTAAATTTATGCTTTTGTAACAAAGAGATTCTTCAAATTCTTATTAAATTAGCATAGAAATGCAAAAAATAAGATAAATATCTGTCATCTACTATATTTTTAATTTTTAATAAGAGTTTAAAGCAGTCACAGTAACATATACTGTTTTCAATACCGAATCATTGTTTTGTAACCATAGGTGTTTTTCTACTAACGTTTATTAAATATTAATGAACGTTATTATTCATTTACTTCAATAATTTATTATTTACTTTAAGGTTAAAGCTTTATAAGCCATGTAGTATATATTTGCAAGCGTAGTAACGATGGAATTTAATTTAGTTTTATTGCAGCATCAGGCACCTTTTGGAATTAATCACTAAAGCAAACAATAAATTCTCGCGCGGATGCGCAAAACAAACGAAATGAAATTACCTTAAAATAATAAAATTAATACAAAAACCACTAACAGCTCCCACAGCAATTTGTGCAGTGTAGCATGGCTGTGTTGGAATCCCAATGGGTCGCACTTTCGCGTTCATCATCCTGAAACATTCAGAGAATGTGACTGTTTACACAGCTCCTCGGATTGGTTAAACATTGCAGAAGAACATAACTGCCAGAACTCAACTTAAATACAGGAAGCGTAATAATGTTAATAGTAAATAATTTCGTTTCCGAACACTTCATAAAGGAGAATAAAAATACCTGATGACTGGTTTTGACGATAATGACGTCACCTGTCTACTAGAGGCAAGACATTTTCGATGCGAACATGAGTTTACTTTGTGAAGGTTCAACCTATTTAAAAAAAAAAATATGTAAGTCACAAGTTGCAGGTAAAGCAACGAAAATATACAACAGTCATACTTTAAACTTGTTAAATACCAAAAAAAGACAAACTTTCACACGAATTTTGTAGGTAACGCCACGTGTAAGAATGTCGATTATCGAACATGATGGTTCTACAGTAACGTGGAGGACCATAAGGCGGCGGTTAGTGTGTTGCGGCAGGACAGTGAAAATTGCGTTCTGGAAAAAAATTTTCCTGGCGATGGAGAAACTACTAGGACCCCCTTTCTTCCAGCTGCTTGTCCATTTCCAAAGCCTCCAGGTTGTGGGTGGCTTAACTGACGTTAGGGCTGGTAATATGTTGGAAGCGTTGGAGATCCTGTCCTTGCTAGCGCACATCGTCGTCCCTATCTGGTTGTCCTTCTGGTCTCTCTTTTATCCCTACCTCATAGGGGTCGTGTTAGAAGCACAAAGGGTTCACTATAGTCCATGTGCAGTGCTGTGCTCCTGTTGTTAGGCTCCTCTCTGTTTACTCCTAACTACTAAATATATCGCTTCAAGGCCCTATACATGTATTGACAAGGATGAATACTATAATGATCGACTGATTTGCTTAATCGAGACTGGGCACCGCGTTTTACTTTCTCTGCTATGCACTAAATAGGTAGCGAAGGTGTTGCATTCCACCCAAAAGCTCAATAACAGATTTCACCGTAAATACGCGTTTTGAGGACCCCTGAATAAAAAACGTTTTGAAAACAAGGTGCATGTGTGCCTGTCTGTTTATCTGTGTGTGTGTCTGTGAACGCCAAATCAAAAACAAAAACTTGGTATTTAAGCGACATGAAGGTTTTCAAGAAAATCTCCCACAACTCCAACTACCGTTTACATGGAACATTTTTGAAAGTTTTGAAGGAAGTTTTTATTATCTTGTATAACATGTGTACGTTACGTGATAGAAGAAAACGTACTACACAAAAATGTAGATCTCTTTAAGACGCACAATCTATTCAAAATAAACCTTTTTGTGGCATAAGCCGTTTCCGAGATATCGTAATTGATGTTTCGAATTAATCAATACTTTACCATTCTTGTTCTGTCGATTTTCAGTTGTTTCTCGCGGTTGCATGCAAATTTGAAAATTGCTGTTCCCTTTGTATCTTTAATGAAATGTGTATTGTAGCTATTTCTGCAAATGTTTAACTCGATTAAAATGAAGTAGATAAAAAAATAAGCTTTCTTAAGAATACGTTATATAGCCACTAATAAGCGACTTTGATATTAATTTAAATTAATTATCTAGTAACAATAATAATGAAGTATTTATTTATTAGTCTGGCTCATGATGAGCTTGCCTAGTGATTACATATGAATTATGTGGTTTTAAGCAAAAACATTGTAAGTGAATATTACAAAGCAAATGTATATTTCCGGTTTTACAATGTACACACATTTTTCCGGCACCCAAGACTACAGTTTTTAACATCTGCATATCACTTTTCTCTATTCTGGTCTGTTGGACCATAAATCTTCCTCAATTTTTCAATCTATTATTGTCCCCCTAGTTCCCTGAATCCATGTGTTATGCACTCTTCCTATCTTCTTCCTTCCCGGTGGCGTCCACTCCATTATTTTTTTCAGTATTCTTCCATCCTTATAGTATGCCCATATCATTCTAATTGTTTCTGTTGAATAAGATATAAAATAATTTTGAACATTAATATTTTCTTTTATAATCTTGTTTCTATTTTTTCTCCTTTAGATAGCGTAGCATACCTCCTACACTAATCCATTTCTGTTGCCAATAATTTTCTTTTTAATTGACAGTTCAGAGTCACACGTCGGAGCCATAGGTTATAATACTTCTAACTGTTGTTTTAAAAAAATGTATTTTTGGTTTCTTCTTCTTCTGCTGCTTATCCCATAATATACAATTAAAAGTAGATAAATCATACGTTAGTTATGTATATCTACTTTGTATGCTATACAAAACAGATAATTTACGTAAATAATAAGCAGCAACAGAAATAAAAGTTATAGCAATAAACAGAAAATCATTATACAAGTAAAGTGCTTTCTCAGGGATACTATATTTTACATGATAATTAAATCATCCACATGATTCTGAAAGCTAACTAAAGACTGTTTGAAAACTCAAACCAATATTTGAACATTCAAAGAAATAATAGCGATTACGGAAACGGCAAATGTCACCAAATATTTGGCAGAAATTGTGTCTTAACGAGACTTATTTATTTTTGTAGTAAGAATTTGTCCATCTCTTGCGGCTTACAAGGTTCACAAAATTCACTCAGAATGAAAAAGATTTGAAAGACTATTCCCGGATTATTTGAGATCTGCATTTCATTTTTCATGTAAATATCAAAATATATCGCTTTTAAATCAAAATCATTATAGCCATTTTAAAGAGAATCAAAGAAGAGTTTAACATTTTACAATGGTGGTTGGGTGAGGAAATTTTTTTACGTGTCGCATCCTTCGAACATTCTATCTTTCTTCCTACAAAGGATTACCCATCTCTTTGTAGGACTTACATTCGCAAGGACTTACAAGCTAATTACTTACCTTGTGTCAGTAACCTGTCGAGGAGCAAGCAAACTCTGGATCATAGCATATTCAGATGGGTAAAATTAATTTGAGTTTTACTTATGGACGCTCTTAAGCTGCTGTGCTCCTTAGCGTCCCATTCTATATTGGGCTTGAAAGACCGGTAATTTTGCTCAGTGGTTTCTTTATCTGGCTTGAGGTTCCTTTACGTGCCGTAAATCTACGACACGGGACCACCGGCTTTACTTTCCTTCCAAAGGAAGCCATGCTAAGTATTTTTACGCCCGAAAATATGCATCGCTTTCCGTCGGGTTTGAATCCTCGACCTCGGGAACTAGAGGCTAGCATGGTATCCAGTGTAGTTGTTTCTTCTTGTTAGGCACCCTACTACGTTGATGATAATGATGATGAATGCTGTATTATGTACCTGTAGGCCGTCTTGATGACCGTATTCTTGTGATGTATCTTGAGATTTTCGTAGAGTCGAATCTGATGATCGTGTATCCGTATTCTTGTGTTTGTGTGTGTGTTAGTTTGTTGTAACTATTATTTATTCTATAATTGTGCCACGTATGCTGTATTTGTGTCAGAGAGCACTTGTGTCTTGTCAAGGTTGGGTATGGAGAAGTTTAAAATATTTTGCACACACGTATTCTGTTAACTATTTCACCTGTATTTTGAAAAAATCACATGTAAATATTCACAACTAGCTATTACCTTTGTTGTGTTAAAATATGTATAATTGGTAGACTTTAAATACGTAGCGTTATCGTCTATTTAGAGACGTGCTAATACACTGCCTTTTGCTCGAACACTGACAAGCTTCTGTTAGCGATCTCTTCAACCGTTCGTCTTAACGTAGGTATTTAAATTATAGGCATGTATCAATGTACCTGATTGCAGTTTTTGTTACTTATATATGTTTACAGACTTCCAACGTCTTAATTATGAATTCAAAGTTCGTTACATGCCTACGTAGATATTATTGTATTTCTGTAATTTTATACTACTGGTTATATAGCCAACAATAGCCTTTCTTCCTCATATTTTATTTTATATGTTGTAACGTTATATGCTTGTTTTCTTCAATGTGTACACTATGCGTATATGTGTTGTAACATTCTATTAATTATTATACGTACAATATTATCAAAGTTATACGCAAAACTTAGAACAAAAACATCAAAGAAATAAATTATTAATGTGTTGATGCTGAGAAGCTGTGAAGTAGATCTCATTACATAAATGAGTTATTGTATTAGTTTGTCCGTAGCTAGTACTGAATGTTGCTTCATCAGTTGGGTGATCAGTCTAATGCCTGGTATTGCGGTGAAGAAGGAAATAAACTGCAATGATGCTAGGAATGATAGGAAGGTTTCGCGGATAAAGCTTGCCCAACCCAGCATTCTCCTAGCGACCGAAGTTCGATCAGGTTGGTCGCCCCGATGGTTTGAACCTGGAACCTCCCGAATGTGAGTCGCACTTTACTGCGGCGCCACCTCGCTCAGTTTCTTGAAAAATGTTGAACTTAAATGCCTAGTTTGGTATATCGCAATATTTAGCGATTTATTCTGTTTACAGATAAACGGACAGAGATACAGAAACTTTTTCTAAAAAAGCATATTTTTTATTTCTGGTAAAATCACGATATGGGGTTTTTTAATGCAATACAATCATTCTTCTACTTATATAAATAAGCAGCAGAAAAAGTAACACGGACAACTACCTTAGTCTTCTATTGGGGATTACCTAGTAATACCACCTCCACAAATTTAAACTGATATAACACTGTAATAGGTATAGGTTATTCAAGGGAGGGAACCACCTCAGGCCCTGCAACCTGCAGTTCAAGTACAAGTTCGTGGCGCCCTCCATCGGTAATGCTGGAAGTCAATATGGTGTTGGCCCACCCTTAGTCTTGATGACAGCGTTCACTCTCGCAGGCATACTTTCAATCAGGTGCTAGAAGATTTCTTGGGGAATGGCAACCCATTCTTCACGGAGTGCGAAACTGAGGAGAGGTATCGATGTAGGTCGGTGAGGCCTGGCACGAAGTCGGCGTTCCAAAACATCCCAAATATGTTCTATAGGATTCAAGTCAGGACTCTGTGCAGGCCAGTCCATTACAGGGATGTTATTGTCGTGTAACCACTCCGCCACATCCCGTGCAGTATGAACAGGTGCTCGATCGTGTTGAAAGAAGCAATCACCATCCCCGAAATGCTCTTCAACAGTGGGAAGCAAGAAGGTGCTTAAAATATCAATGTAGGTCTGCGTTGTGATCGTGCCACGCAAAACAACAAGGGGTGCAATCCTCCTTTTGGAAAAATACGACCACACCATAACACCACCACTCCGAATTTCACTGTTAGCACTACACACGCTGGCAGATGACGTTCACCGGGCATTCGGCATACCCACACCCTCCCATCGGATCGCCACGTTGTGTACTGATTCGTCACTCCACACAACGTTTTGCCACTGTTCAATCGTGTAATGTTGACGCTCCTTATACCAAGCGAGGCGTCGTTTGGCATTTTCCTGCGTGATGTGTGGCTTATGAGCAGCCGCTCGACCGTGGAATCCAAGGTTTCTCACCTCACGCCTAACTGTCATAGTATTTGAAGTGGATTCTGATGCAGTTTGGAATTCCTGTGTGATGGTCTGGATAGATGTCTGCGTATTACTCTTTAGGATCCTCTTCAAATGTCGTCGGTCTGTGTCATTCAACAGACAAGGTCGTCCTGTACGCGTTTGTGCTGTATATATCCCTTCACGTTTCCACTTCACTATCAAAATCAGACACAGTGGACCTAGGGATGTTTAGGGGTGTGGAAGTCTCGCATACAGACTTCTGACACAAGTGACACCCAATCACCTGACCACGTTCGAAGTCCGTGAGTTCCACGGAGCGTCCCATTCTGCTGCTTCACGCTGTCTAATGACTACTGAGGTCGCGGATAATGAGTACCAGGCATTAGGTGGCAGCACAATGCACCTAAGATGAAAAACGTATGTTTGGGGAGATACTTTTGATTACATAGTGTATATCGTGCCTGCCACCTACCAGGAGGAAAAATGATGAATGAACCGTAGCAGCTAAAGGCCATAGGCAGACTGTCCACAGATACACGCGTAAATCCCTAACATTTCCAAGCTTGCAGACACATTTCACTGCAGGAGTCCCTAGAGCGCGATGAAATCCACCAATCAAGCAGCCCTCTGGTGTCCTCGGGAAATACCTTTTCTGTTAGGCGTGCATCGGCACCGCATACAGCATGAAACCTAGAGGCAAACTTCAAAGATGAAAAAGGGAACGGAATGATCTGGCCGTTTTCCACCCGGCATGGTCGCCAAGTTTTGAAGCCTGGCGGCGGTTGTCAAATTTTTGAAGCCGTACCCTTTGCTTCAACTCTGCTGTTGATTTGCACATGTGTTGCTACAGTGTTAAAGCCATGAGATCTTTCTCTCAAGGTATGTGTGGGCTTAGTATAAAGGATATCACCCGTTTAAATTGACTGATAAATTTAAGTTGATCAAATATTTAAGCTATTGAAGAGAGTTACCGACCATTTAAATATACAGAATGTAACGGATTATGAATCTTAGTACTGGAAACTATAACAATTAAAGTATTGTACCTATTAGCTTCTGCATTATAAATTTTGTGGTTCGAAGTAACTGTCTCCGCAATAAAGGAAACTAGAAGCGTAACTTGCCGTGAATCGCTAAAATGCTTACCGGCAAAATCCCTTACAATGACCGCTAAATCTTACTCACACAAGCGAGTCATTGAGCGCTTAAAATAACGCAGGAGTAATCATCAGACTAAGTGACTAATTCTAAAGAAAAAGTGTCACGAATGTATTCACGAATGTGCGTCTGATTGGAATGCACGCCCTTATATTTACTCAAGCTCCGCCTACGTATTACTCCCCTTACAACATCCCTTCATATGCATTCCAATCACAATCATCCTAATACACCTCTAAGTATGCGTATGTGACACTGTTACTAGGCGGTACCTCCCCGACTCTCAGAATTTCATTACCTTTTTATCTTTTCAGATTTTGCCTACGTGGCTGTTCAAACGTACTAAACTTGTAACTTAACTGCATTCCAAGAATCTTTAAGCTAATGCCTTCGCCCCTCACGATGAAACTAATAACTTTGCTTAACTTGACTTGCTAATTATCTTTTTCTTCGGATAAATCCTTTTAGCTCGTGCTTATTATACTATACATTGATTTAATATATGAAAATTATCTTTATTTTATTATCATTTCCTTATTTAATTATTTATACATTCCCGTTAATGATTAGGATATCATTGGAAAGGAAGTGATGGAAAGGAAATCGTGGTAGGGAAGAAACTACCCGAGCATTCGCCTGCCGACTCCGGGGAAACCACGAAAAACCCATGGGTCAGAGTTGGCGGTCGCCGGAAATTGAACCCGGGACCTCCCGAATACGTTACCGCCACGTCAGCTCGCCAGTATAGTATTATCATGTTTAAACAAATTACTACTAATATGTAGTAGGTCTACTTTTCACAAAAGACCACTTACCTATTAAACAATTTATGTAAAAAATGTCCACTATACATTTCTATTACTAAACAAACATTTTCGTATTTTCAAGGGTCCTATGCAAAAATTACTTTAGAGGAAGAATGATAGATCAAATAAATAATTTCAACCAGCTAGGCTGCAATGATTCGTATATTCAAAATGAAGCTGTAAGAAATAAGATGCGTAAATTCAATTATATATGCGGTACAAACCTTAAAACTACTGGGAAAGAAACTGAACTAAAATTTTAGAAACTAATGGCAGTGCGCATGTTGTATGGTTTAGAATATTGGACACTTCGAATAAGTGAAGAAAGAAAAATAGAAGCCGTAGAAATGAGGATGTAAGGTGTGTTAAAAGCTGTGCTTTATTGCACGAAAAGAGAAATAAGAGATCAGTAAGGAACTCAGAATTTTTAAGTTAATTGAAAATATACATGAATATAACCGAGCGATATGGCTTGTGGTAACATTTAGGTTTGCATTCGGGAGATCCCGGTTGATTCCGTTCGACCATCAATCCGACCTTAAGTTTTTATTGTTTTCCCTGTTCTGATTTCCTTTCCAATACTTCCGTTTGTTCTGTTTTATTCACATCTTTCAGGTGTGCTTATAAATTGCGTGCGTATGGCAGTGCCGGGCAGATGGCGTGGATTCTCCCCATGGAAACTAGAGGCTGCTTTGTCGGATCGTTCAACGCCCTCTCTGGGCAGCTCCAGTAGGGGAAAGGGTCTTCGAATGTAGAACTCTTAGGGCCTTCTGGCATCTCTGGCCTGCGGCATGTAGCCTCCTGTGGTTCCTTCATATCATCCCTTCCTCCTAAGGGTGGTGGTACCTGATGTGTTCTCCTTGTATAGCTTATACCAATATAACGGGAAAGGACATGTGGATGTAATGGAAGAATACATCATCTCATAACGCTACTAAATTATAAACTCGTACACAAGAGCCACGCTGGTAGACCGAAGTAAAGATGGACATTGAGGCAGTATTCTTAACACTTAAATAATTTCAGTCTGATTATATAATATATTCAATAACAACCCGCCTTGAAGCAATATGTGTATGTAATAATTTGTAAAATGTATGTAACAGTCATTGCCTATGCTTATATTATTGTAAACATGTTCAATAATGTTATGTGAATGCATTATGTAATTTAATAATGTAGGAGTTGTGAGAATAATAAGTTAAAAGTTGCTAACAATGAGGTAACAATGAGGTAACCTTGAAACAATAATGAGTTTGAGAGTTTAAATGTTATTTGTGATTCTTGGAAGCATTAATGTGATTTTAGTGACAGTTTATAAAAATAGCCAATCAACAACCAGAAAAAGCTTTAGTTAAATGCAGGTATTCTATTGGAGTAAAAATAGCCAATCAGAGACTTGTAATGCAGAAATTTACAAGTTTAGGCGCTTGAAATCAGATCAGTTGCCTGCATACAGAGTTACTAACCAGATGCAAAATGTGTCATCAAGAAATTAATTACAAATTCGTGTGAGACGTAAATAGTATACGTGTTAAAAAGTGCAAGTATTAGATAAAAGAATCTCACAGCTCTCGATATCAGTGAACTGCTATTTAATTTGTGTCAAGAATTAATAAAAAGGAGTGAATTAAACATAAAATCTGTGTAAGCCTACATTCTTGTCGCATCACGCCCTGCTAAGAGATCCATGTTTCTAAAACAAATACTGACGTAGCCGAGGAAAACACAAATATAATATTTAAAGAAACAGAAATAATATTTTTTACACTTGGGGTTTATAAATAAAAATAAACGTAAATAAACTAACTCTTCAACATAGCAAACATTTAATTCATGGGAACGGAACAAGCGTTCCAAGGCTTAACCTCTGAAGAAGATGATAATAATGATCTGCTTTTCATAAGAGTAACAAAACGCTATTCGTAAAAACAAATGCATCACTTTTCGTAATTTTCTGAAGTGAAACTTTTCCTTCCTAAAATTCGCAATATTCTTAATCTATACCAGAAGCTTTAACAAAATAGGAAAGGAAGCGAAAGATTTACTGCAGTTTGAAACTTTCCTTGGGAGGGTACTCAACCACTCTGCTGGAATCCAACGCTGGATCAATCATGCGAACCCGCTTCTCATCAGACCGCCTTGTCCAATTCAGAAATCGATAAGGATAAGAGGATGGATTCAGGAAAGTAGCTATCGCGTAAGTCTTATAATGAAACACTCCAGTACATGCAGATATTCTCTAGCAAAGAGAAAGAGAGAATGATAGAAAGGAATGCAGATATACAGAATGCAGAAAACCTTTCGGCTGAAGCATACCTTGCAAAAATCCAATACTAGCATAGTCAGAGACATAGCTTACCTGTACAAAAATTTAGTGGAAAACGAAGGAATTTAATGCACAGTTGAATGTAGACCTACGTATATTTCCTGAATGGAAGAAAAATTAAATATATAAATTCTACTCATTCACAGTTAACACAGCCATGGCTATATCATGTGAATTGGTCGCCCTTTATACCTGATTCTTGAAGATGGTTTGTTGCTGCTACGTATAGAAAGCCGATTTGAAGTAGGAGTTGTATTGTAGTTCAAATGTTGGGGTGCCGAACTCGAAGTAGTTGCAACTGCACGTATGGTAAAAAGTTTCCGGTAGCCTTCGCCCCAAATGTACTTTCCGGTGGCCATTGCCCCAAAAATGTTTAAAAAATATTAACTTTGTAATTTTTACTGTTTCTTTAAATATTATATATTTATGTTCGCCTCGGCTGCGTCAGTATTTATATTTTTTAGAGACATGAATGTCTTAACAGGACGTGGTGCGACTGAAGAATGCAGGCTTACACAGATTTTAAGTTTTTTCTTCACTCCATTTAGTAATGCTTGACACGATTTTTAATAACACTTCACTGATATAGAGAGCTGTGAGATTCTTTTATTAATTACTTGCACTTTTTAACACATAAACTATTTTCGTCTCACACGAATACGTATTAATACACATCTCGCGTCCGGTTAGAAACACTGTCTACAAGCAACGCGTCCAGTTATGAGCACTGTTTACAAACAACTGAATTGATTTCTACTGCCTAAATTTGTAAAATTCTGTATTTCAAGTCTCTGGTTGGCTTTTCGTAGTCCAATAGAATACTTTAATTTAACTTAAGCTTTTTATAAGCTGTATTTTATGAACTGTCACAAAAATTATATTATTGTTGCTCCAAGAATAACTAGTAGCATTATTAAACTATCTTACTCAATATTGCTCATGGTTACCTCATTCTTAGCAACTTTTAACCTATATTATTCTCACAGCTCGTACATTATTACATTACGTAATACATTCATATAACTATATTGAACACGTATACAATAATATAAATATTAATACAATGACTGTTATATACATTTTATAAATTATTACATACACATATTGCTTTAAGGCGGGCTGTTATTGAATTTATAATATATAATTAGACTGAAATCATTTAAGTGTTAAAAATGCTGCCTCAAAAATACTGCCTCAATCTGTACCTTCTGTGGAAATGTCGCCTCTTTTTCAAAAACTCTGACTTTACACTCACATGTGTACACTCTTGTACAAACTATTTTTAGAAATGCTTATTCTCCATCTACTTCAAATTAATCGAAATAAACATTTTTAGAAACTTACTTTATTGCTAATTTATGTGGATCAATTCCAGTCTCTTTGCACGTCCAGGACATAAGAAAACTAATAACGAATTCCCTTTTGCGAAAAAGTATGAGTATTGGAGAATTCAAAAAAGTAACAAGAAATAAATCGGAAACGGCTCACTCCACAAAAAATGTATATGACATAAATTTTGTTTTAACCAGCTCTACATTTTTTGTGTAGAAAAATTTGTCTATCCAGTTATGCAAAAACCATTCAGAAAGAAGACTTTTGGGGACATTCCCAGAAATTTCAAGATATACATTTTGTTTGTCATGAAAATATCTTATATGGTATTTTAATCAAAGTCGTTAGAGTCATTTATGGGAAAATCAAAATTTTCGAACAATGTTCAATATAAAGGGTAAAATGGGGTTGGCGATTTTCTTTGAAGCCTCCGTGTCGCATCCTTAAAAGATACTGAACCTAAATACCAAGTTTGGTATTTATCCGACTTTTCGTTTTTGAATTACGCTGTTTTTTTACACACACACACACACAGGCAGAAACACAATGGACCTTTTTCTAAAAGTGCTTTTTTGGATTCAGGTACTTCAAATCATGTATTTCCGGTGAAATATTGGTATCAAATTTTTGGACGGAATGCAATACTTCCGCTACTTTCTCTACGCAAAAAAATGTTATCCTCAGCAATACTACATATAACATATTTATAACCGACACTAACTTATCGGCGTCTGAGGCTCGCATGGAGTTCCCGGGTTCCGTTCCCCTTGGACCCAACACTTTCATCATGGGATTTTTCTTGAATTCCCAGGTCGGTGGGCGAATATTGTATACCACCATTAATTTTCTTGTCCGTAATTTCCTCTTTATTTTATTACCTTTCGGTGCTCAGTTCTGTATGATGTATGCGCCTTAAGGAAGAACTGTTTCTTTTCTGGCACAGAACCATAGTTCTAATCTGTCAGTCAGCATAGAGAGTTAATAGCAAAATGGCGCCTTGGAACGTTAGGGACCCCATTGAACTGTACCTACCACCATTGCCTTTCGTGTTCTCTCGTTTCATCCCTTCATCTCGGAGGTTTAATAGTTGCAGTAAGCGAAAGCTGAAGCCAGACATTCGATGTATTTATTCACTTTTTAAATTTGTACCTTGTATTTTGTCTTTATCTTGCTTCAAGGCTATGGAAAACCTGCTTGTATAGTGTAATCGGTGTTTCATTATATTTACGGTAGATTAAGTATTAATTCAATTCACGACAGGCGGTGCTAAAATCCTCTTCCGCTTCCAAACGCTAATCCTAACTTACGTAGTCCAATGGTCGTTGATATGAAAGTAGGGTGATAATGAAATGTTTAGCTTTAAAACATTGTAGGAAAGTTATATTGTCGAGTGGATTAGTGCTGTTATTCGGAGGGTCTCGAAAACCGGCAGTTAAAACCTCTTGGCATTAGAACTTTTTTTTTCATCTATAAAATTTTGTCACCCAAGCTGAAGAGGTTCGCCCATTTTTTTTCCAAATCTTTTCTTGTAATACTATATTTATTTTTATTGACTTAAATATTCAAACGATTTCTAGAACTTTAGGAAACTTTTTTTTTAAATTTATGATTATTATTTTACTTTTTTTAGTAGGAGAGCATTATACAGCTAGAATCAGTCGAATAACGAGAACTGCATATTTTTTATACTTTATGTAGTAAATAACGTTAAGAACAACAAGAAACAAATGTTTTTTTTTTAATTTTACTTTTTAGGGATAGGTTTTAGGACAATATGAAAACTACTACACAAAAAGTATTGCTCTCCTTTTTTTTTCTCTCTTCTTCTACTTTTCCCTACTCTTATCATATGCCCTCCTGCTTCCTTAAATGCGGGAGATCCAAGACCAAAGTGGTACTTTTGTTCAACTCCCAGCGTTCCTTCCGGATAAATATCTGGAAGGCCTGTAGATTCACTGCGTTCCCAACTTTGAGTACCCAAAAATAGGTCGCAAAGATTAGCCAAGTAATGGCATCTGCCAGTTTCTGGTCACCATGCTGGAATTCGAGGTTCAGATAGACCCCCAATGGAAACACTTGCACGCCACTACAAATTACTCCTATTCGTCCATATACCCAGTCCCATATTGGGCGTACGACGGCACAATCCATCAACTTGTGACACCTGAGGCCTTTAGTATTTAAGATTATGTAATTAATTACGTAAAGTACTATCTCTGATACTCTATTCTTTCTCATACGTACCCAGCAGAACACCAAAACTATTACATTTAATTCTTAAAAAAAGCACTTAAAAATTTTAAAGTATATAACTTGTTTGTAACATTTGTGCAACATATATGTAATATCCATTCCCAAATCAAATGTAATAAAAGGGGGAAAAACACTAAATTATATTCAACATTGGACGACTGGAGTTGTACCACTCAGCTACTGGGTATTTTGAACTAACTCTAATCTAGTTTTAACTGGGCAAACACCTGCTTTCACCTTGAAATTTTGCTTGCAACTGATGGCCTTTTAAGATGTCATTAAGCTTGTATTACGTACTATAACCTTATTAATCAAACGAAACTGTTCCAAGCATGAAATTCACGATTCGTGTATAACTCCAGAATTAAATATGAATTTTATTTCTTCTGTGTGACATGACTGTACAACTAGAATTATTAGCGCAGGCGTGTTTCTCTTATTTTGTTTCAATTTACCCTCATGAAGTTTGGATTACCATTTTACTATTAGATAGATTTTTATCACTGTAACCATGTGATGGGTATTTCGATAATTATGAGGTTTTGGAGGTGGATAGAAAAGCAAAGTGTTTACTAAAATTTTGTAAAATCGTAACCCTTTAAACTATTCAACTACTATCTAAATGTGCTTGAATGAGTAGAATAGAACACTGAACTAAGGCATAGCTGTAACTTAAAGGTTGCATAAATTCCATAAAACGTAGGTTTTGTTATTTAGCGTGCATATATACCCTGAAAAGGTTTAATAAAATTAAAATCAAGAAATAAATAAAAATACCAGATTTTTTGCAAACATTTATGGATACAAAACGATTCAACTGTATTATATTGTATAAAACGAATGCATAGCAAATAAACTCCTAAAACAGAAGTGATAGAGAAGAGGTCTAAGACATGAAAATAAGATATTTAATCAAAACCATTAAACTACTTCTGATAAAATAAAATAAGGAGAAAACTTATTCACGAAAGATGAGGAAAATTGCCCGATAATGTTCACCTATAATCCTTCAAGGATACTGACTTATTGGGTCAAACGCTATGCTTATTGTACCATATGTAGAGAAAGTAATAGGTTTACCTCACCGCAACTATGTGCAGTTAGTTTGCCGAAGTTTGAATATTACAGATATTAAGGGTTCAAACTTTTGAAATAATAAGTACGAAGCTTTTGCAAAATAATTTCATAAAGTAGTATGCTGATTTAGTATCAAATATCAATATAAAATTCCCTTTCACTAGATTTATTCATACAGAAACACGATATTAACGTTTAAAACAAAAACACGCCATTTTCATTTGGTATTGACGTGTTAAGTCATTCCTCCCCGTGAAAGTGTCAACCTTGTTTCTCTCCTTGCCTTCAGAAATACTTCAGGCATAAATTTAACGAGGTATCCATTTTTCACTGATATTTACTTTCGTCTTCCTAAAATAAAGCACATTTCTCGTCGACAGCGGTCTCCGTTGCTTTCAGATTTATGACAGCACTCTATATACCTCTTCTTACGTATTTTTTACACAATGAGATTGTTTTACGAATTATTAGGGCGCTGAAACCAAATTCATGACAGGCATTCCACTTGTTATAAGCACATGTTCCATGTTTGTTATTTTCTCTACCATGTACATAGTGGGTAGAGAAGCTATTGTATTCCACCCAAAAATTCGACAGTGAGATTTCACCGGAAATACATGTTTTGAGGCACCTTGAATCCAGGATTTTATAAAATTTTCATGTGTTTGTGTGATTTGTGTGTGTTAAAAATTAAATTGAGTTTTATTTATGGACGCTCTTTAACTGCTGTGGTCCTTAGTGTCACGTTCTATATTGAGCGTGAAAGACCGAAAATATTGCTCAGAGGCCTCTTTGTCAGGCTTGAAGTTCGTTTACGTGCCGTAAAATTACGACACGGGACCACCGGCTTTAATTTTCTTTCGAAGGAGACATGCTAGGATTTTAAAGCCCGAAAAATCCATCGCCCATGCCGGGTTTGTACCCGCAACCTCCATGGTAACCACTGTTGTGTGTGTGTGTGTGAGAGAGAGAGAGAGACATCAATATATTTAAAAAACGAAAAGTCCAATCAGTGGCCCCAAAGATGTGCCATGAAGATTTTCAAAAAATTCTCCCACCCCAAACTACCCTTTATATGTAACATTTTTCGAAATTTTAAAAAAACACTAATAATTTTGATTAAATACCATATATTAAAACGTTTACACGAAAAATAAAATATTTACTTTGAATTTTCTGGAAACAGCCTGTGAAGTTCTCTTCATTCGGAAGGAGTTTTGTATAATCTTGTATAACTGTAAACGTTCTGTACAGAAAATATGGATCTCTTTAAAGCACACAAATTATTTCAAATAACTTTTTTTTTTGTGACATCAGCCATTTCCGAGATATCGTTTTTGATGGTTCGAATTGCTAAATATTTAGCCATTCATTTAAGGTACTGTCGATTTTGAGTTGTTTCTGGAGATATCATGCAAAGTATATGGACTTTTAAGGCCAGCGTTTAGGGTCCAGTTCTAAAACGTTCGAATATCACTATGCCCTTTGTATCTATAACGAAATGTGCAAAGCAGCTACTTCCTGAAATGTTTATCTCGATTAAAATGAAGTAGATAGGAAAATAAGCATTCGTAGGCATAATAATAAGCGATGGAGGGTAGAGAAAGTCATTTGAATATAACACATCAGATTTTTAATCTGTCGGTTATTCAGTTGAGTTGAAGTTTGTGATTAAATATAAATGTATTCAGTTATTATTCGATTACTGTGTTTAGAATTATCGTAGAATATAACGCTTGGTTACCTACTACAGGGTGATTTATGAAGAACTGATACATTTATTTCTTTAATTTTTACGAAAGAAGTTATGCTAGAGACAAATTATTATACCTGAAATGCAGAGGAATTTTGAGAGATTATTTACTGTATAGAAAATGTTGAAAATGTCCTCCATCCTGCATAAGGCGCAAATGAACACGTCGTTCCATTTACTGGTGTGCTTCAGATCGTCCAATGTCTGGGGACGTGTGGCACAAACACTGTCTTTTTTAGTAACCTCATAGAAAGAAGTCCAGGGATGTCAAATCCGGAGAACTCGGTGGCCACAGGTTCTTGGAAATTATCCAGTCGTCAAAGAAACTTGCAATTATTGCCATGGATTCATTTTGTGTATGGTATGTAGCGAGTCCTGCTAAAAATATCCTTGACTCAGCTCTACATCGTCTAGTTGCTCAGAAATCTTGAAAATCCGTCGGTGCTCTGCACTGTTCACATTGTTAAAAAAAAATTGGTCTCACTATTTTCTGTGCGGATGTTGCTCACCAAATTCCGATTTTAACCGGGTGCATAGGTGCTTCAAGAATAACATGTGGATTTTCGCTGGTCCAATAGCGTGAGTTACTCGAGTTCACATAGCCGGATAAATGGAACCATGTTTCATCTGTGAACCATGAGATGGACAATATGGCAGGATTTTGCACAATGAACGCCTGAAACCAGCGTCGTCTATCCTTATCTGGTCCCTGTAATTGATAGACAACCGTAATCCTATACGGCTTAAGCCTGTACTTTTCATAGCTCTCTGGCACATTGAGTAGCTGTATCCTGCCTCCTGCGACAAACGTCTTAATGAGTTTTTGGATGGCTGATCCAGTCGTACTCTTACGTCAACAACCGCCTTGGGAAGCCTATATGAACGAGTTTTGCCTTTATCACTCACCAGAGATCCAGTTGTTTCCAATTTGTTTACCACTCCCAGTATTGTGTTTCTTTTGGGAGGATTCCGAACATCAAATTCTCTCTGGTATGCCCTTTGAGTAGATGTAATTGAATTCGTAACCCAGTATTGCTTTACAAGGAAGAGTCGTTCATTTAATGTATACTACATTTTCAGGTTGATTAGTACCAAATCTCAAAAATAGTTTCCGGCAATAAAACTAACAATTAGGAATAAAAAATGAACATCTGTGCATCTCGTAACAGGCAATCGAACCTCCAGAACATTCCGCTTAATTTGGTGCTAAAATTGGGGCCTTGAATGTATTTCGAACAAAACAATTAAAGAAAGAAATTCTTCAGTTTTCATATATAACTGTGCGATACTCCCTGCAATTAATTTTAACTTTTCAAGATTCACTGGAGTTCGAACAGAAGAATAAAAAGGTTGAGGGAGATTGAATACAATTGGGTAATTATGCCAACATTATAGACAGTAAATTATTGTTAGGGCCTAAGGTGCTTTTTGCGTTTAGCTCGTTATGTTTTAATATTAAACCACAGGACAATCATTCATCGGTTAAGTCGCCTGTTTTCACGTGTTACAGTATTGCGTAGTTTCGTGGTACTAACCAAATCAGAATCTGCATGCGTCGAATACTCGGCCTATAATATTGAACTCATTAGCTCGCTAAAGCAAACGAGCTAACGTACTTGGTTTACCTGGATGTGAATTTGATGATGAACAATACGCTTTGAACTGCCTCACGACGAACTAATTTAGTCAAGTTGTATTGTAAATCTGATTTCCGTTTCGATTAATGCGGGTGTAGTATCAAAGGAGTTAATAAAGATCAAGGAAAGCGAACCTGCATCGCGGTATTTTGAGCATGTCTAATTGTGCGCACGCTAGCGTGTTTTTCTATGTGCGAGAGAGAGAGAGAGAGAGAGATAGAGAGGGAGGGGGAGGGAGAGAGAGATGAGTAACCATTCAACCGATTTTAATACAGAAAATTATTTTCCCATTAAAAAGAACCGTTCTTCCGTAGGGAAATAGGTTAAAAAGTATTTCTAAGGAATTAAAACTTGGAGGGTGTTAGAGGAACCTTCATATTCCAGTAACTTAACTTCAACAAGGTTTCGTTGAATACCAATAGGCATGGAAGCATTAAAACCTTGACTTTAGGCAGTGACGCCACAGGCAACACAGACCATGTTTACCTGCCCGTCAGTGACCCTGGTTACTGTTGTTTACTTCTTTGTACTGATATATGGTTTGAGTGTATTCAATTTGAAGCCAACCGCTTAGGAATTCCTATAGTTGAATATGTATTTAGACAATACTTTTGAGGCCATATTGAGAACATGGCTACTTTTTAATTACCCCACAGGGGTAAATGAAAATGCTGAATATTATTTTAAACTTGAGTTATTGGAAGGACGACTTGCATATCATGTTCATATAACCTAATTCCTCACTCTCTGATTTTTCGGAATTTCGCCTTATGGTGTGATTTTGACAAAGTATAGTACACTTAGTTAGAGTATTTGAAAAAAATATAAGCTATCCTACAACGTTCAAAAACTTCGCTACTCTTATTTTTAACCCTTAACATTCTGACTCCATTAGCTCATTGCATACGCTTTGAGGCAGTATTTTTAACACTTGAATAATATCAATTAAATTATATAATATATAAATTAAATAACAGCCCGCCTTGAAGCAATATGTATGTAATAATTTTTAAAAATGTATGTAACAGACATTGCAAATGCTTATAGTATTGTAAACATGTTTAATGATGTTATGTGAATACATTATGTACTTTAATAATGCATGATCTGTGAGAATAATAAGTTTAAAGTTGCTAACAATGATGTAACAATGAAGTAACCTTGAGGCAATAATGAGTTTGAGAGTTTGAATGTCATGATTAGAGCAACGGTAATGCAAATTTTGTGACAGTTTAAAAATAGCTATTCAACAGCCAGAAAAAGCTTTAATTAAATGCAGGTATTCTATTGGACTACAATTAGCCAATCAGAGACTTGAAATACAGAAGCTTACGGATTTTGACGGTTGAAATATGATCAGTTGCCTGCAGACCTTGCTAGTAACCGGATGGAAGATGTGTTCTCTAAAGAAATATTACGTATTCGTGTGTAACGAAAATTAAGTGTACGCGTTAACAAAGTGCAAGTATTAAATTAAAAAATCTCAGAGCTCTTGATATCAGTGTACTGCTATTTAATTTGTGCCAATTAAAATAAATAAATAAGTTAATAAAAAGAAGTGAATTTAAACTTAAAATCTGCGTATGCTTACATTCTTGCCGCACCACACCCTGATTAAGAGAAACGTGTCTCTAAAGTAAGACAGACGCAGCCGAGGCAAACCTAAACATAAACACTACCTATAGAAGCAGCTTAATAACAAAGTTAATATAATATTTTAAAACTTGGAGCGTAACAACAAAAACACATGTTCAAATCAGCTTTACATACGTAGCAGCATATTACGTAACAATCTACTTCAAATTAACGCCCAAAGCGTGGTGCAAAAAGCTCCAAGAACAGTAAAACCTTCAACAACAATAAACCACAACAGTTGAAGAACAATACTTCTTCAAGTTGGCACCCATATGTGGCGCAATAACTTCTTCAATTTGGCTTCCCAAGCGTGAGGCTAATAAGTTACGTAACAATAAATTACGTAAAAAAATCTGCTTCTTCAGATTCACTAAATCCAAACGTCTAATTCCCTGTTTAAGAACTACGAATACTATGTCACAGAAGAGCCACCACTGGAAAAGTAATCACACTCCGTTGGATTCCATCATATACAGGACTTGCTGGCAACAAGAACCCTGATGCTGCAGCCAAAGAAGCTACACGACACCTTCTGGTTGATGACATTAAACTGCCCATCAAGATTTCCTTATCCATATAAAACGGTCATAACCAGGTAGAGGGAATTTAGTAAGTAACCAGAGCATTCGTGTTACCGCACGGAGTATAGGTGACATCAGGTACGCACACTCTCCTACCATTCCCTTCATAACAACCTTCACAACAACCGGGTTCGTTGTAACTGTTCCATTTATTCGATGTATATATAGACTAGTGGAGAACTGTGACAATATGTCTAAAGTAAGAAGAGCTCATACATAAAAAATATCATCACAATAAGCATCGTTTGTAGCGGAACTTAGAATGGAACACTTCAGCACAAATGGCGAAACCAGATGTAACATTAGAGCTCAAAGGACGTTTAAAACATCATAGCCTGTAATTCAATAAAACACAAGGAGCATGTGACATTATTAGAAAGGAACAATAAGGAAAGTGGACTTTCAGCTCCTCAACCTCAAACTGTAAATCAGAATTTTTTGAAGATGTGTGTCATACGTTAATAGGAGTGGATATCGGTGTCTTCCTAACTTAATGATTTGCTTACTAAAACCCCTCCGCCTGGTCATAATACATCAGTGGTAAAGCAAGTACCATTATACTCCAAAACGTAAGCTTCATACAGTGCGCAAACTACAATTTTAAATTCCCTATTTTACATTTCAATCAAGACCTAGTTATTATCACCAAACTAAGCATAAGAATTAAAACCCTGACTCACTCTCACCTTCTGCCTCCTGACCTGTGCGTCTACAATGTAAAACCGTGCTCACCGTTCAACGCATCATTATAGACTGCCCACTATTTGAAAAACAAAGATAACAGTGCTCCATTTCAAATACTATGGAAGTACTTAGCAGCGTAACTTCATGTTAAAATGTTATCAGGTTTAAAAATTTAAAATTATGTACAAATGTATCCGGATACCTAATGTATATACTTGTAAAGATCAAGCGACTTAAATAAGACAATAAAAAGTGCGTTGGTGTATCTAAACAAACATTTATGTACTAATACAGTAAGACCCAGCATATATTATAGTATAACCTTACAACTCCAAAAAAACTACAATATTTTCAGTTGCCTATGTAGAAATCTGCACCGTTTAACCCATCTGGTCTAAGTATTGTACAATTATAGTGTACGCGATGAAAGCCTATGTTTACTTTACAAGTTCTATAAACCAAACGACCTTTATTTTTAATTACAGATTCCTCGAATGTTTAAAAGTTACCGCTAACCTTTGTTTTCAATACTTATAGACAAAATTATACTCCCAATTAGTACACTTCACACATATTTTGAGAGAATTGGAGGACAGTCCACAACTTTTAATTAATCTTACTCATGTTTTGAAACCTTTATTACAGCCTAAGATAAAATAAATGTGCAAAAGCCAGTGACGAGTTGGATTCGGAAAACATCGGAAGCATTCGGGACGCTGCGTTTACAATACACGATTTCCTTGTGTTCATTTGAAAGCTAAGCGGTAAGGTTTCAGTTTGGTTGTATGCATGGGAGCCGAGCGGTGAAACTCAAGTGTCCCGTAAATGGAAAAACCTAGGTTTGAATCTTTGGGTAAATGTTTTTTTTATTAATTAAATTTTAATTTATCAAACTAATACCAATGTCGAATGTTTTCCATGCATCAGGTATCTATTAATTTTAAGACATTCATGCATAAAAGCACAAACAAATTAGGTACTCTTTTCATTTTCAAAATAAGTGCCCCATTAGTAAGAATTCTGAAGTGCAAGTACTGTTTTCCATGCAATCGCATGGAATTTTAAGGCCAGCGTATGGCGTCCAGTTCTTAAGCATTTACTATCGCCGTTCTCTTTGTGTGTATAAAGAAATGTGTAATGCAGTAAATTAAATTAAAGTGAGCTTTATTTATGGAGAATCTTTAACTGCTATGGTCCTTAACGTCCCATTCTATATTGGGCGTGAAAGACTAGAAATTTTGCCCAGAGGCCTGTATATCAGGCTTGAGGTTCTTTTACGTGCCGTAAATCTACGACACGGATCACCGGCTTTACTTCCCTTCTGAAGGAAGCCATGCTAAGGATTTTTACGCCCGAAAAAATCCATCGCACTCCGCCGGGTTTGAAGCTGCGACCTCGGGAACTAGAGAGTAATGCAGTTATTTCTGCAAAAGTTTATTTGGATTAAAATGAAGTAGCTTTAGTAAAAATAATTATTTGTATATCTACTAATAAAGGTAGAGGGTAGAGAAAGTCATGAATGTATCAATCATATTTCGGGCTATAATATCTATTTATTTCGTATTTTGTTTCAAAACGAAAATGAGAGTTTTTCAATTTTTATTTGTGAGCATAAAATCAAATAATACAAAAGAATTGGAAATTATATTATGCATAATAAACACGTTTTTCAGGGAAAAAAGTTATGCCCGGGATATGAACCTCGGTAGGTCTTATTTCTATGTACCTGCTTATAACCGCTCGGTTGTCAGCGCATATTTCGTGTATGTTTTGCATTGGTAATTATGCTACCACTGTTCCGTAGTATTAATTCTTGAAGTGGAAGTATTTCCTGGAAATGGCTCTGGAATATTCTTCTCTCTTTACATAACATAAAATGTAGCTTGTTGTGATGTATTTTCACTATACACATATCTTACGTCGGGACTCAATGTGAAAGGCCAATAGAACTAAACAAAAAGCACGCGTCACGAGACACCATTGTGAATCGCCCGCGGAAATGATTTGGACTTAGACAAATATACGCTTTGAGAGTCTGCTCACTTTTTTGTGTTAGGGTGTACAAGTGTTCATACTTTGGCCTCGACAAAATTTGAACACTTACGACTTAGTACAGTGAAAATACAGGCTGCTCACGACTTTAAAAAAAAATCCCGTGTAATAATTTTTCAGCCCTTACGTAAAGCATGTATCCTTACAATGCCGAATTAGTCAGAGAGTAATAAATAATTAGACTTCTATCAGGAACACTTGTGTTTTTTTTCCATCTGGTGCTTTATACATTTTCACCCGTTAGATTTTAATGTTTCCTCGCTCTCATACCAGGTTTCGGGCTGATCACCTATCCTGGCTGTTATATTCGATCCAGTCTGTCTGCTTCACGACAGGCGTCTGATCCCAGGAACCGCTTGTAAGTCCTGGGGTGTAAGTTCTCCTAACGGTGTCGCAGTAATCTCTCGTGTTATCTTTTTTACTTGGCGCCTGTTATTGTTTTACTGTTTTGAATTTTGGGTTCTTTGTCCTCCGGCTAGCTATTACTCAGTGAGCAAATATCTCTGAACAGGGCGTGTAAACGGTAAGGAGTTGCTACTAAAAGATAACACTGATAAAAGAATTTGTTTTTGCACATTTATTGCCGTCACACTTAATTAACTTCACATCTTTAATCTTGATACACGCCTGACTGAAACTGTTATTTTTCCGAATGTAATTACTTCGTAATAGTTGTCGCGTACTTCACATTTTGTAACTAACTTTACGACGCGAGAGATTCATCCAAACTGTCCGACGTGAACCTCGTGAATGATTCTTTAGAACTGCGTGATGCGTACCTCGCGAATGATTCTGTAGAACTGCGTGATGTGTACCTCGCAAATGACTTTGCAAGACTGCGTGACGTATACCTCGCGAGAGATTTCTTAGAATTGCGTGAAACATGCTTATAGCTCGAGAATATATACCCCTTCTCCCCGAAATGCCTAAACATAATAATAGAGCTGCTATTGGTTACTAAATCGCGCCAACATTAGTGACTGTTTTGTCAGCCAATCATAATTACTAACACATACCCTCTAGGGAAGATATTCCCTCCATTTCTAAAGAAAGGCACGCTATCCTGACGTCATTTGTTTGTCTCCTCTTAGTGATAAACAACTCATCCCCTCGCTTCATTGTTACCCACTCCATTGTCAGTTTCAGTGAGGCCGTGTAAACTTATTTTCTAACAATGCTTATGGCTAACAAACATCTAAAATCATTGTTATACAATAGTGTTAGTTTACACTAAAATCACTCTGGCATTCACAGTGTTGTGATATAAAATACTGCCTCGACGGAGAGCGTAAACAGAGAAAGAATAACGATATATTAATGTAAATGTACGAAGGATGATACAAAGCAATGAGTAGATTTGACTGTCGCCAACCTGTCCAATATAAGGGCAGGATGCTCTGTAATTCTCCTAAATTGTACGTAACGTGTGAAAAGATGTGTATTGCTTTTGCCAACATTCGTGTAATGTGTTACTTTTTTCCTTTGTATCAGAAGTAGTTTATAAGAAGGTTGGCAAATGAAATGACATATACGTGCTCAGTTTTCGGTAGTTGATTGTCAACACATTTCATGTTTGGTTGACATTAAGTGTAGTTTAAATGGAGAACCTCCTACAAATTTTCAAGCACTGCACGAACGAAGATGAACTTTTAAATTAATACAAGAATTTGAACATTAGTCTTCTTCTTCTTTATCTGTTTAACCTCCTCTTATGTAGGACTTACACCCCCCCAGGACTTACAGGCGGGTGCCTGGGGTCAGAGGCCCGTCGAGGAGAAGACACTCATGGATCAGACAGAATATCCAGGTTGGGTGATCAGCCCGATGCCTGGTATGGGAGGAAGGAAGTAGATGAAATGAAATGAAATGATGGTGAAATGGATGAAAGGAAAGGTGATGATGGAGCAGTTGGTGGAATGAATGGCGGGGGAAAACGGAGAACCCTGAGAAAACCCGCCCAGACGCCGCTTTGTCCACCACAAATCCCACATGCGGGTCCCTGGCATTGAACCCGGGCCGCCTCGGTCTAACCACTCGGCCACGGCGCCGCCCTTGAACATTAGCCAATAATTTTAATTCAAATCGACACAAATTAAGATATTTAAGATAGTCTTCGAATCGAGGCTGCAGATGAGTCCAAATCAACCTTGAAACTTTGCTGGCTAAAATAAATATTGGAATGAACTATATATGTAAATGACTGCAAACCGGCGGAAGACCATTCTGTTGTTTTATTCGTGTTTAATTTTAGTTATGATTAAAACCGGAATACAGCTAAAATGGAATATAGTACAGTAGCCGAAACGCGGATAACATGTTTATAGACTCCTATTCCAAAGAGCTGCGCTGTGGTATAACGATATAATCGAACCGGGTTCGTTGTCACACCTGATATTAACATTATAATGCACCTTAGTAATTCATCAAGGCGTTAAAATTATCTACAAATGTATTGGAAGGCGTAACTACGTTTTTATTTTAAATCTACTGCTTTTTCTACATTATCGGTTCCATCGACATTAGCTCGGATGCCACATTTGCCTAGACACCCCTTAAGATGTTTTCAAAAATTAAAATAATACAATGCCTTCGTTTTATACTAAGGCCGCGGATCGCGTGAATACGTTTTATAAGTGTTGTTGAAAGTGGTGTCCGTCTGCGTGAAGACATTCTTGACATCGTCGGATGAAAATACAATTTACATGCTTTAGCTCTTCTTGCGTAATGTTCATAATTTCTGCTTTTATATTGTCCTTAAGTTCGCCTATGGTGTGGGAATTATTTATTTAAAATTTATTTTGTAGCGTTTAGCGATTCCTTCTTCTAAATTTATTGACCAAATACCTCAGTGTCTCTACCTGAAACTGGTTAACCGGGAAATTACTGATGAAATTGTCTGCATACCTGTCTACACGATTCGGTTTTCATGTTTGTATCGTGCACAAAAATTGCTGTTCAAGCGTGAATTTGTTAACGGGCATTTCAGCGGATTTATTAGGGAATAACATTCCTAACCAAATCACACACAACACACGTATTGTCGAAACACTTGATAGCACGAAGACAAAACAACGACTGAGATAGGTCACATCTGAAAAGCGTACCCTCCATACGTCCTGCACTGCTTCTGTCCTGTGACGTCTCGGCCGATACGCATATAAGGTAGTTGTGGCCTTGGCCAGAAACGATTATATCATAGATTTACAAAGTACCACATCACACAGACAGATGATACGACATGTGGACTATGTTGGTATTATTTAAATGACGAGAGAACAAAGCGAAGTATTTAAATAATGAATGTTAGAAAATACCGGGCGAATATTCACGGCAGTAATTGGTTTGAAATGGATATAAATTTGAGTAGTTCATACCACATCAAAGTAATTCCAATAACTGCAAATGATAGATAATTCTGCCGGCCCATTCTTCAGAAAGTAGATGGACTTACAACTTTTTTTCCATGTTGCTTTCTTCTCTTCTTAATATGTTTTCTTGTTTTTTCCCGGGTTATTAACACTTTTTTTCTTTGGTTTATTTACCACGTTGTACCGCAATTACTATTACACTTACACAGACATATATCCATGGTGGGACTTGAACACGCGATCCTGGGCTTGGCGGAGCGCCGAAGCTATACGCTCCAGCGACCACGGCTGCAAGGGCCAGTACCTCGAATACTAAGACCTCGATCCACATTATCTTTAAAACGTTGACTCCCAGTTTTTATACAATGATGCAGTCTGGGCTAGAGAGGAGAAGTTTAATGACATTATATAATCGTCCTCTTTAAGGATTGGGGCGTTAATCTGTTTCGGCATCTACTTGATTTACTTTGCCTACCAATTACCCTTTTACCGAACGGAATGTCTCAGGCAGTAAGCTCTGTGGTCCGCATTCGGAAGATCGTAGGTTCGATTCCCGCGACCGACATTCCTGCCCCATGGATTTTTTCGGGAGTTTCGCTAGGGAATGCTGAGAAGGCCCATTACTGCCCCGAATTTCTCTCTCCCTCATTTCCTCTCATTTCATCTTCCTCTATCACGTTACATGTTGATCACGGTCAGTGTATCGGTCAATTGAGGAAGATGGAGCAGAGACTTGCAGGTTGGAACTCCTTCTCGGCCCCGACAGATACCGGCCGTTCGAGCCTCCTCTGCTGCGTTGAGCTTCACCCGGTCTCCGTTGGAGGGGAGCCTATGAGCCAACCTCCAGTAGCTTGAGCGGGCCGCCGCTGATCGCTCTTCAGCCGAGTGGTGAAGCCCGTAACTCTTAGGAGACTCTTCATGGCTCTGTCGTCTGCGTCGGCCGGTACCGCAGCCCATACGTCTCTTGCGGTTCCTTCATCTCATCCGTTCCTCCCAGAGGTGTATGGAAAAACAATCACTTGCAGGTCGAGATGCTAGGTGGCCCTTCCGTCAACTAATCCTAATTCCAATCTTTGTGGCCCTTCTTCCTTCCGAATTGTACAACATTTTAGTAATTGGGAATTGTCATTCCAACCAGAAGTTTTCGGCATCTTTTCAAAATTGAGCCTTTACCTAACTTTTAAACAAAAAATCCTTGTGTTGATATACTTTAGCGTATATTTGCTGTTGTAGATATTGTTTCTCTGTTTTTCTCACTGCCAAGGCTCACTTCCAAGTATCGGCATAGGAAATGTCTTTGGTTTATAAAACCTAAAGAATTATCTTTTCGAACTTCTAGAACTACTATGTAGTTTATTTTAGATTTCATTAGTTCTATGATAAGAGCTGTCACATCTTAGAATTGTAACATTTGTTCTCTTACAAGCACATCTATTATAATCTTGCTGCATAAGGATTTGTTTTCTCTAAATACCATGATTCTGGTCTTTAAAGTGCACAGAGCCCATCTTAATGGGATTTGCAGTTGAACTGAATTTAATGAAGGATATCTTGGATATTAGCAATATATATAACCTTAATTATTACTTTAATTTTACGTCTTTGATTTTTCTCTGTAATAGCACATTGTGATAAACTGCCTTAAGTGAATATTTGTAGAACGAGGAAGAAGTTTGAAAATACCCAACTTCATCTCACATCCGAGTTTCTGCAAAGCGCTCGTCGCATGTGTATTCATACTGTTTTTTCGACGATGGGGAATGATGGAATATTTACACGAGAATAAAATTGATAATTGTCAGCTGTTCAAAAGCAGCATCAATGTCGCACTGATACCTTGAATGCCAACTGGTGATCAATTAATTGCGCTGGTAGTATTGACAAGACAGTCAATAGCTGAAGATGAGATGACTGTTTCGGCCTGAAAGAATTATAATTAATATATAATTGCTTGAATTAAGTCGTAAGTAAATTTTAACAAATAAAGGGAAGTAAAAAGTAATTAATTCTTATTCCACACAAGCTGTTTGTAGGACAAGTTTGGAAAGGTAGAATCACACTGAAAAGCTGATTGACCTAATAGTTTGTTAAACTGTGAAGCCCGGGACTTACCATATTCTAAGTCGCCATTGGGTATGTCATTTCAAAATAGATTTGAGACTATGTCACTGAATTAAACTATATTAAGAATGTAACTATTGAAAATGGTCTCAAACCTCAACTTATTAATAACTTAATTATTAGATATAAAAAGAAACATAGCTTACATATAATTAGTAACCTTCAAAATCCGAATAAAAAGGATTTAATATACAAGAAGTTTACATACTACCCAGTGATGATCAAAATTTTTGAAAAATTATTTAGAAAATATCAAATCTAACTGGCACCTCAGAATACCTACAGTTTAGGAAATGTGCTGAATACACCTTTGACTAATACAACTGATAACTTAAAAAAATCAGGAATTTACCAGATTTCATGTCATAATTGCCAAGGCTCATATATAGGTAGAACTAAAAGAAATTTAAAAATAAGACTAAGTGTACACCAAAGAAATATAAAACTGAAGCAAATAGATAAATCAGTAGTGGCTAACCATTTTTGGAACAGTAACCATGAAATAGGACAAGAGATAAAATTACTAAAATCTATACAGATTACTTCACACTTGGAAATTTAGGACTGCTTAATGCAGCTGATCCAATCAGATTACAAGAGAGAAGAAAGAAGACAGATGAGCTCCTAACCTTCACTACAGATGGCAACAAATCCAACACCACTAGTTTCCAATTCTTCACAACAAAAGGCAGAAGAATCATCTAATGAAATACTTCTTGGGGTTAGGGGAGACAACGAGCCGCTAGTCGGCCGTAGCTGATGATGGGAGAAACATATCTTCCAAAAGCGCTCCTTAGTTAACATCTAGCGCTAATGTGATGGGAATTAATAAGTAACGACTCAGTTTAAATTATCATATGATAACATCACAATAAAAGTACTTCTGTTACATTATAATATCCTTGTTGTTTACCTGCAAAAGTGCGAGTCAATTGAGTAAATGAATGCCGTGCCGGCATGTTGCCATGGCAGCTTAGTTGGTTAGAACAACTGGACGGAAACAGCAAGATCTGTGGTTCAAATCTCAGCTATGTAATCGAGTTTTTCACTCCGATTCCAC
Organism: Deroplatys truncata; assembly: GCA_030765065.1. Taxonomy (NCBI): domain Eukaryota; kingdom Metazoa; phylum Arthropoda; class Insecta; order Mantodea; family Mantidae; genus Deroplatys; species Deroplatys truncata. The sequence continues at coordinate 67,058,590 of CM060979.1, forward strand.
TTTTCCAATGGAGAGGAAAGACATTTAGGTTAAGTATGAATGGTAAAATTCAACTATCAAATGTGATTATATTGCATGTCTTCAACAATAAATATTAACATCATTAGTTGGAGGATTAAATTCATTTTTATTAACTGGGTAAAAATTCAAAACGCATGAAGTGCAGGAATCTCGACTTCCTACATTGAAGTAGAATATATGTTGGTAGTTGGAAGATGCTTCATGTTTATCTGCACCACGTATGGGGGCCAATTTGTCGCGGTAACTTCGTGTTATCTATTGCTGTGCGCCTGTTATTGTTTTACTACTTTGAATGTTGGGTTCTTTGTCCTCCGGCTAGCTATTATTTCTCAGTCGAGCATATCTCTTAAACAGGGTGTGTAAAGGGAAAGGATTTGTTACTGAAAGATAACACTTATAAAAGAATTTGTTTTTACACTTTTATTACCGTCACAATTAATTAATTTCACATATTGACTCTTGATACACGCCAGACTGAAACTGTTATAATTTCTAATATCACTATAATCACTTATTTGCTGCACATTATTAATTCGCGTATTTCACATTTATAACTAACTTTACAACGCGAGAGATTTTGTAGAATTTGTACGACGTATTACCCGCGAATGCTTCTGTTGGACTGAACGACGTTTGCCTTGAGAATTATTCTGTCAAACTGCGCGTTACCCGTCTCTGGCACGGAATTTATACTCCCTCACCCCAATATGCCTAAACATTATAACAGAGCTGCTATTGGTTAATAAAACGCGCCAACATTAGCGTCTATTTTTATATCCAATCAAAATTACGAACACATATGCTCTAGGGAAGAAATTCCCTCCATTTATACAGAAATGCACGCTACTCTAACGTTATTTGCTTGTCTCTAATAATTGATAAACAACTCACCCCCTCGCTACATTTTTGCCCGCTCTTATTGTCAGTTTCAGTGAGGCCGTGTAAACTTGTTTCCTAACAATGCTTATAATTAACAAACATCTCAAATCAGTGTCATACAATAATGCTTATTTACACTACAATCACTCTGGCATTTACAATGTTGTGATATAAAATACTGCCACAACATATGATAATATGATTAGGAATTGGATAATAAACCGCTATCGTGAAAGAATGCAGTTTTTCTAAAGAATGATCTATTACATCAATTGAGAAATTAAGCCACTTTGTCCATCTTTCTAAAAGGACAGATGTTCCATTATTTCATCTGGTGTCTTGCTGGCTACAGGTAGCTGAAAACGACAATTTCGCTTTTCAGGCTAGTAACTATATAGCTCTGAAAGCGGTCATAAATATCCCAACACAACTGAATGCAAGACAAACATTAACAAACATGGACCATTGTTTTACCACGTGGAATGTAATTTATGAGTAGGGTTTAAGCGTCCTAATTGTTGGCGAAACCAGCTCATTGTGCGAAAAAGCCTAACAAGGAAGTGTTGCCGTAAATCTGACGGCGAAGGAGGCCGCCTGTCGTCGAGGAATGTGTGCCATTAATAATGAAGAGGAACGCACGTTTGGGAAAGAGTATAAGAAATTGCTTTCCTTGAGAAAGAGTTCGATTCCCCCTCCCCTCACATTGGTCAATTAACCCTCATATGAGTCAATTTTCTAATAGTTTAAATCGTTTTAATTTCACTTTTTGTTACAATACGTGTAAAAGTATAGTAAACGTGTTAATGATTCCATAGTCCCTCAATATTAAAATAGTGTTCCCATAACATTTTCATATTTAGAAGATTTTGGACAAAATAATGTCCTGAACTGAGAGAGGAGATAAACCTGCTAGACTGCACTGCTGCATATTTCTTCCCTTGAGATAAACGTGAGAACAATAACGTTTTATCGTGAATAAGCTGTGTTGGTAAATATTTGTGTTTAGTATATCTATGAAGTATGTTATCTCCAAACAAGTAAACGAGTAACACTCCTAGAAGTATCTAATTAATAAACGCTTGTTGTGTTACAATTGTTTACTTTAACGCTTCTATGCTTTCGATTATCAATTGCACATTTACTTCACCATGAATATACAAACAATGTATTTTCTCACACTTAATTAAATTGCTGGTTCATCCTTTCAAAATTTTATTATTTTTATTTCTCAATCAGCTTTTATCAGTTTAATTATTCATATCTTCCTTTTTCGCTTGCAGCAGTACGTTTTGAGTAGCTAAATAAAATTATAATCATAGGGAAAATAAATATTAATAACACTAGGAATAGTATTAAATAAAACTGGAAAGCGAATGTTACTGTAAATGGGAATCAGGGTTGAGTTAGACAGTGCCATCAGCGGCCGGAAGCGGGTGGTTTTTCCCTCTATTTTTAAGGGTCCCGTTAGGTTGCTGGAACGCAGATGTATAGAAAAGGGTCAATGTTCCCCAAAAGCCAGATAGCTTTAGGCATCCAATGAAAGAAGCTAGAAATCGGGTGATAGTGGAATGGGGAGATAGAAAATTCAAATAGAGAAACAGGAGAGTTTATAAGACACACTTGGTCGTGGTAGTTCCTTGGAGATGGTTCTTAGAAAATGTGTCGGCGGATAGGTGCGATAATATGAAGCGTAGCAATAAGGAAATACGCGTGTTTGTGTCGAAGTAATAGCAGCAATCAGATGTTAAAACGGTGACGGGAAATAAGCGAGCAGGAAAACAAAACAGTCGTATTCACCACTAACCCGAGATCCAAGACCCATCCAAAATCCCTGAGCTAGTACCGAACCCGGGACCATTTCTACAAATCCTGTGCCATTAAATAGCCACATACCACGGAAAATAGGCGAAATACTACCGCAAATTGGCGCCCGAATGAAATACCACCGCACGCTGTTCATTTTTATTTCCTTCGCTAATGGAATAAATTTGAAAAATGGTGCATAACTGTTTCACAGGAAATTACATAAGCTAATTGTTTTGAATCAATGTTCAATATTCACATGCGAAGCTGGCATAGCAATTTCTGTGCATTAAACCCAGAACGGAAAGAAATGAAGCTGAACTGCTACTAGACCAAGGGTTAGTCAATTTAAAACTGGCCAGAGTCTGAGGGATGGAGCTCGAATCGTGAGAGCTCGGAACAGACAGGCTTTGTTCACAAGACTGCGTATACTCCTGAAGTAGTTATAAAGGGGAACATAACTATAATCACAAAAGCTTTCCCAAAAATAATTCTTATTGGGGATTTCAAACACAACGGTGTTCAGGGTATTTCTATACTGAATATTTGTAACCAAAACATACTCGTACTTTATTGACTTATGGTTCTCAAGTGGAGTACGTCTAAAGCACTTTACAATGCCACACTTACTGCAGCGCTCTTAGCTTCCTGTTTCTGAGGTTCGAAGTTCAAATCTCCGTAGACCTACTTATCGCTTTTTCCCCTTTCATTTGAAATATGTAAATTAAATATAACAGGTTTTCTTCAGTTTTACTTTCTCTACTATGTATAGTAATTAGAGGAAGTATTGCATTCCACCCAGAAATTGATACCGAGATTTCACGGAAACACATGTTTTTAAGTGCCCATCCAAACAAAGAATTTTTGGAAACATAGCTTGGGTGTGTGTATGTATGTGTAAGCGTGTCTGTATGTCTGTGAACAGCATAACTAAACAATGAAAGGTCGGATAAATATCAAACTTGGTATTTGATTTTAGTATCTCCAAGGATGCGACATGAAAGTTTTCAAGAAAATCCCCCACCTCAGACTACCCTACACGTGCAACATTTCTCGAAAGCTTCGATTTTCTAAAAAATGACTAACGGTTTTGATTAAAATATATTTTTATGGCAAATGAAATGTATATCTTGAATTTTCTTGGAATGCCTCCAAAATTCCCCATCATTCAGAATGACTTTAGCATAACTGATAAACCGTAAGAGTTAGACAAAATGTTACTACGCAAAACTGTAGATGTCTTTAAAAACCACAATTTATGTCATATTTTTTTTTGTCCAGTGACTCATTTCCGAGACATTCCTTGTTATATGTTTTAATGTTCCAACAATTATACTTTTTCTAAAATGAGAATTCGTTATTCATTTTTTATGTCTGGACATATAAAGAGAATTAAATGTCCACATAGCAACCAGCTCTTAAATGATTTGACTATGCTTAGAGTCTACCATATCCCCCTGCAAGAAAATTAGCAATAAGATAATTTCTGCAAATGTTTGTCTCGATTAACATGAAGTAGATGAGAATAAGTGTTTCTAAGAATAGTTTATACAAGAATAGAGAAAGTCACGCGAGTACAATTAGTCAGTCCTGCCGGTGGATGCCAAGCATGACATTAATTTATCGTCAAGAGAAGGTTACATACTCAATTGAAGTTTATAACAAAAAATTTCACCATTATTTCAATTAAATTTGTAAGCAAAACGAAGTAACACAAACCATATTACTGAGCTATATTACAGTAAAACGAGTTATAAAAATAAAAGATAATAATCCACTAAGGAGAATCGAACTCAAGCTGCTTGAGTAGAAGTTAAGTAACTTAACCACAGCTCCACACGAAGCACGGCGTTAAAGTAGCCCAAATGAGTACCTTGCGGCGTGTAATACAGCTATAGTAGCCATAGCGGCATAAATAACTTGACGGTTGTGAATCGCGCGCTCACATGAAGGGAGACTGGCCTCTCTTAGTTTGTCCGAAAGTACGACTTTTTGGCGTTTTCAGACACCGCTCAAACCGCTTTACAACTGCCGTTCTTTATACCTTGACCGCTGTTGTCCTAATTTCTGGTGATAATGGTTTGAGTGTTGATAATTTGAAGCTAACCGTTTATGAATTTCTATGTCTGGTTATAAGTAATACCTATAATGATAACATATTTTGTACTTTTCTATACTCGTATTACTTTCTCTGCCTTTAGGTATGGTAGGTAGAGAAGCATTTATTCTGCCTAAAAATTCTATATCCAGTTATCACATGAAATAATTTTTAGCACACCTAAAGCCAATAAAGAATTTTTAGAAAAAGTCCCGTGATGATTGTCTGTGTAATATGTGTCTATGAACATTACTAAACAACAAAAGTATAGACGAATAAAATCTTTAACACAGCATCTTTCAAAGATGAAACATGAATTTCAAAACTGCTTTACGTAGGAACAGTTTCGTTAAGATATATCCCCTTTGTATCTAAAACGAAACGCTGTTTCTGCAATTCTGTTGGATTAAAGCGTAGTAGATAAAAAAATAAGCTTTAGTAGGAATATTTTGCACACTCAGAAATAAACGGTAGAGGGTAGAAAAGTCATGTGAGTGTACAAATAAGGTTTCTTTTAAGCTTAGGTTCCCTGAACAGGTTAGGTTATATCGGACGATGAATGAAAAGGGTTAAATGATGCTCAAATGAGCCCGGGTTCCAAAGCGCTTAAAATTACCCGACATTCGTCTTTTCAGTATAGGGGAAAACCCAGGAAAGAATCCTTATCCGAGTATCTCACCCTAATCAAGATTTGAACTCGGGACTTCTTGAATGTGAAGCAGAAACCTTTTGAATGTGTCTGTTTAAAAAGCTTGATATTAAAGAGAAAAATTGGCATCATATATATATAGTGTATAGGATATGCAGCGAATGGGCACCTCGTGTCGTAGAAATGTATTGCGGCTACCACCCCCCAGGGGGAAGGTTTGAAGTGAAAGAAGCACAGATGGCTAAAGGCTACAGTCCCTTACAGTTTCTGGGTCTAAGACACGTCCCACAACTATTGAAGCTACCCAGAGTGGGCGATGAACGACCTGTACAACTGGGCAGCTACCCCAGTGTCCACGCGAATAAGCTTTTCTTAATAATAATAATAATAATAATAATAATAATAACCTTATTATTATGTATTTGTATTTGTAATACGTTGAACACGTCGTTTGAGACTCAGTAACAGCCCCTGGCTCTTTTGCCGGGCCCCACCACACAGAATGACAATAAAACAAACAAAGAAAAAATGTTATACTGCATTATACATCAAATTCAATACCCCACTAAGTTTACATATTTTAATCCTAATTCGATATACTACACCTTCAACCAAAGTAACACCACTAACCACTTCAAAAAGCAAACCCATCCAACTCACATGTCTTCTCTCCTTGCTGACCGTAACATTTTCCCTTCACCCTATGCAAAAACTTCCCAAGTTTCCTGGTTTGCATTTTGTCACTAATATTTTTTCTCACTCTTATTTGTTTGTTTAATTTTAACCACTTACTACGTATTGTCTGTTGACGCCATTTATTGACCCTGGATATTCAAAAAATATGCTGTGAATGTTCTGCATTTGCACAAATAGGATCAATTACATTTTCCCAATTTCCCCTAACCCCCCTTAAGTTCCATATTTCCAATCTGAACGACGCCAGTTTCTCCCTCTCTTGCTTATTACACACAATAATGTACTTTTCTCTTCTAGAATACTTTCTTATCTTTTGATAAAACATTAGAGACTTCTTATCCCTCATTATAGGATGTAATAACTATCTATGTCCTCAAATCTAATTCTGACCAATTTTCAGAAACCTGTCTCCAATTTCCCTCTTATCAGGCACACATCAGCTATTCCGTTCTTACTTAACTCTTTCTCAACTTTGTGAACCCAATAAAGAGCCCCTAATATAGACTTCTGGAAGTTTAAGCATTCTTTCAAGATGGAGTCCTCCTTCTGAACCAGTATTTAAGAACTATTAATCACCCTCTTACACTTAACCACCACATTTCCAACAGTGTTCCTGTGTTCGCTGCACTTTTACTACTTTCACACTTACTACTATTTTCTTGAAGCAAGTATTCATGCCCTCTGCCCAGCACCGCCACACAGAACAAAACATAGAAGCACATCTGAAACATAAGAAGTAAACGGAATGAATGTGAAAGGAAACCTTGGTACATAGGAAACCATCCGAGCATTCACTTTGAGGCAGTATTTTTAACACTTAAATGATTTTAGTCAAATTATATAGTAATAAAAAATATAATAACCGCCCGCCTTAAAGCAATATGTATATGTAACAATATATAAAAAGTGTATATTACAGTCATTGTATATGTTTATATTATTGTATACATGTAGTAATGTTATCTGAATATATTACACAATTTAATAATGTAGATTTGAGAATAATAGGTTAAAAGTTGCTAACAATGAGGTAACCTTGAGGCAATAATGAGTAAGAAAAGTGTAATAATGCTACTAGTCATTCTTGCGGCAACAATAATGTAATTTCTGTGACAGTTTATAAAATAGCCAATCACAACCAGAAAAAAGCTTAAGTTAAATAAAAGTATTCTGTTGGATTAGGAATAGCCATTCGGAGACTTGAAATACTGAAATTTACAAATTTAGGCGTTAGAAATCAAGTCAGTTGGTTGTAGACAGTGTTCCTAACCGGACGCGAGATGTGTCCTCGAGAAATTTAATATGAATTTTGATGCAGTAATTTGTATCACAAATTATTTAAATGTAAAGAGTGATTATAGTATGAATATGCATTATTATGTGACATTGATTTGAGATGTTTGTTGATTGTAATTATTGTTGGGAAGTAAGTTTATACTGCCTTACTGAAACTGACAATAATAGCGTGCAATAATGCAGCGAGGGGGTGAGCTGTTTATCATTATTGGAAACGAGGAAGTTACGTAATATTGGCGCGTTTTTCTTTTAGAATTTGCTGGAACATTTCCCTAGAGCATATGTATTCATAATTTTCATTGGATATTAAAATAGACGCTAATGTTGGCGCGTTTTATTAGCCAATTGCAGCTCAGTTATAATCTTTAGGCATATCTGGGTGAAGGAGTATAAAAGGTAGGTTAGAGGTAAAGACCCCGTCAGTTCATCAAAATTCTTTGTACACTACACGCCTTCAGTCCGTCAGTTCGTCGAAAATATTTTGTATGATACACGTCGCCTTCAGTCCAGCAGAAATATTACACGTCGGCTATCGATTCGCAAGTTACGCGTATAAGAGTTATGAAAAATCTCAAGTATGGTAAAGTTAATTATACGTGGATTAAAAGTGATCAGTAAGAAGTTGTTATAACAGTTTCAGTTTGGCGAGTGTCAAGATCAATGTGTAAATGTGATAGTAAATGTGTTCGACAATAAAAGTGTAAAACAAATTCCTTCATCAGTGTTATCTTTGGATAAAAGATTCCTTTCCGTTTACACAACCTGTATAAAGAGAAGTGCTTGACCAAAAGATCATAGCTAGCCGGAGGACAGTGAACAAAAATTAAATAAAATAACAGTAGCATTCTTTCAAACGAACAATAATACTGCCGCAAATTGCTAACACCAGATGGAGCTAACAAACCGAACAAATGAATCACGTCACAAGATGGCTTCACTATGTTGAGTAAACAAATACACAAATAACATTAATAATAAACACTCTCAAATTGGCTCCCAAACGTGGGGCTAACAAACAAACCATAAAACACTTCAAATTGGCTCCCAAACGTAGGGCTCAACAAATTAAATATAAATAACACAACTATACCGTCACAATTTTGTGTGAGACAAAAATAGTTTACGTGTTAAAAAGTGCAAGTAATTAATAAAAAATCTCACAGTTTTCTCTCTCTATATCAGTGAAGTGTTATTTAAATCGTGTCAAGCATTAATAAAAGGAGTGAAGTAAAATTGTAATCTGTGTAAGCCTACATTCTTCAGTCGCACTACTCCCTGATAAGGTATTCATGTCTCTAAAATAAATATTGACGCAGCCAAGACAAACATAAATATATAATATTTAAAGAAACAGTAAAAATTACAAAGTTAATATTTTTTTAAACATTTGGGGCGATGGCTATCGGAAACTTTTTACCATACGTGGGGTTGCTACTGCTTCAAGTTCGGCTCCCCAACAACTTAATCAATAAACAACCTTATCTCAGCCTACGACCAGGGAAAGCCACGAAAAACCCAAGAAAGGAAATCGATCCGGTATCTCTCGAATGCGCGCCTTACACGTAACCGCGGAGCCAACAGGCTTGGTATTGGCATCACATACCAGAGCAGAAATAAATAGGTGCAGTTAAAGATTGCAATAATTTAGGTCAAATAAGAAGTGTATAAATTCTGAAAATGCCTTTCTTCTGCGAGACACCAAATATGCAAGCTACACTACTCAGCAGTATGCAAAGCAAACAGACAGGCAGTGGTTCCTGCGTGTTCAAATGACAATTCCTTTTTCTGCTACTTTTGAAATGGCTGTTTATTAAGTTAAAACGAATTATTACACAGAAACCTGTGGTGAAACTACATGCTAATAATGCACAACACCATATTCCTTTATAAACATACGTGCAGATACCTTTGGGCAGGAAGTTTTGAGCGAATTTCTCTTGAACCATGCTGACAACGATGATAACAGTATTTCGTACCGTATAATTATGTAAATGTAGATGATTTATCAATCGTACATTAGATTTACCCAACTTGCAATACAAATTAGATTTTTTATTCTTTACCAACTACAGGAGTGCACATAGGAATCAGGTGGTATACATATTTTAATAAATGTGTATATTTACGACTTTTATAGTTTCAAATGCTATTTTATTCACTTTAAATATCTACTCAGATTACATACTATTATATAGGATGCACAAAAATATATGGAATGTTGTTTATAGCTTTATAGCATGAACACTGTTTAAAAGTCTTAAATGCTGTTTTTTTATGCACTTAACTCACTCGTGCGGAAGATTTGTACTCCAAAGTTTTGATGGAAATTCATTCTGACTTTTAGTTTTTCTGTGTGAAATGAGCTTATCGTATATTAAGCTAGCATGTTACACATTTTTATTAATAATTTAAAGGAGTATGCATCTCCATACTCATTTACCATTCCACAAGGAATGCATTTTTGTGTTACCTGTAATACAATCGACTGCAACTAGCCACACAGATTATCTTAAGGACTAAGGTTCTAGACCCTTGTTGCTTGCATTCACTTTCAGTATAAGAAACAAAGTAAAATAAAATGTGAGCTTAGTATAGGCAACTTTGGCCATGCGTAGATGGGAAGTAATATTATTAATAAAGGACATCATATCTGAACTGATTTTGGTTAATTATTTTGTATCCCATGTTTTTTGTTTAACTTTTAGAATATGGATGACCCAATCAACATTTTTGAGTTGCCTATGGCTTACCGTTTTTGCTTATGCCCCTTTTCTACCCTTGCATTTCTAGCCCTGAATTTGTACTTCCAGAGTGTTTCCTCTTATTCTCCTTGCCCTATCGTTTTGTATTTATAGATGCATAGCATTCAAGATTTAACTTCAGACTGCTATGTGGGGTCCAGCTGGACCCCCAGTATTAAACATTTTAGCTTTTATGAGCGAAATATCTAACTTAGAAGTTTTGGAATTTTTGAAAATTGTTATAAATTTAATCAGCTTTATTACTATAAAATAGTTCCACGAAATGTTCAATAAATACAATGTAAAAAAAATAAACTACAGCTAAGTGTCCACTTGGACACTTCATAGCAGTTCACGTTTCATAAAATGTTCTGCATCTTGAGAGCTTTATTTTGGTTGCCTTGTGCTTTTCAGTTGCTCTAGCGTGCATTGTTGGTTTGAAATTGTGTGGAAAAATTCAGTACTCTCCTAGTGTGTATTGTAAGGTAAAGTCAGTCGAAACGGAAAGATGAAGCTTTTAAAAGGCCGATGTCAGATATGTCTTAAGAGAAAATGAACAAAGTGTGAGAGTTGCAAGAAATTCATTTGCAATACCCACTAAGAAGATGCAGAGAGTAGTGTGTCTTGGATGAACCTGAATTATAAAACTCATGTAAAAAACTTAAAGCGGTACTGGTAGTTCATTATAAAAATGTTAAAATGTAGTTGTGAATCCCGTGAAAAATAAAACATAAAATAAAGTGAAAAAAAGAGTTAGTTCATCTAATGCATAGTGCTGGAAATTAAAAATAATATTGTAATTTTTAATTCGGTTGTTTGATTGATAATGCTAATTTTGAGGTACATTGCTGGTAAAAACGTGTTGTGAGATCAGAATTGTTGTTTTTAAAATGATTTTATTTGGTCTAAGTAAAACATAAGATAATTATGTTGTTTTTTGGCAGGGGCCCACTTGGATGGTTTAAGGAGGTACAAAAGCATAACAGTCTGAGGGTTAATTCCTTCTTGTTTATATAAAGCTTGTTCCAGTCATCCCTGGGACTGAAACAAGTCCCGGGGATGACTCCAACATGGCGCAAAGAGCTGTATACAGGAGATAAATTAATGTCATGCGAATACGCGACTTTAGGCATTAAGGGGTTAAGAACACCAGAAAAAAATGATTTAAATGCAATAAAATAGCAGTGACTAAATTAATCCTTATATACACCCACACGCACACAGTATTAAGGAAAACAATTCTGACCTGAACAGTTAAGCATGTACTGTAATTTGAGGAATAATTTAGTGTTTTAAATACAGTGTGTATGCTTCAGGTTGAAAATGTTCCTGCTTATGTACAATACACTTGCTTGCAAAAAATGTGATCTGTGTAAGAATGGAATGATATATGTTAGTAATAATAAGTGTAGCTCTGCCTCTGCCCTCTCCAAGCTTCATCGTTCTACCTCCTCTCCTGATTAATTCTAACCACGTGATTGATAAGTTGTTTCTAGTCAATTACGAGAATCATTAGTACTTATAATAATCATAATAATATTAATAAGGACGATATAAATAACATAGTTAAAGGCCTTATAGTACCAATGTTAAACTAATGTTATCATGAAACGATAGTAATTAGACATTACATTCATTATTATTTTTTCTGGCATCAAAATGCAAAAGGAACAAGATAGTTAGTTATTCAAATAAAAACATCTGATGTGTTGCACTCACATGACTTTCTCTACTCTTGTACAATCTAATTTTACAAACGCCTATTCTCCATATGCTTCAAGTTAATCGAGATATCGAGATGTCAATCTTATTGGTAATTTTCTTGTAGATGCAAGGGAAATATCGTAGCTTTTAAGCGATAGTCAAATATTTTAACGCTGGTTGCTATGTGGCGCATTCCATTCTCTTTGCATGTCCAGGACATAAAAAAAATGAATAACGAATTTGAGAAAAAGTATAAGTATTGGAAAATTTAAGGAAATAACAAGCAATATCTCGAAAACGGTTCACTCAACAAAAGAAATGTATATGACATAAGTTGTGTATTTTAACGCGATCTACATTTTTTGTGTAGTAAAATTTTGTCTATCTCTTATGGTTTACCAGTTATGCAAAAGTCGTTCACAATGAAGAATACTTTTGGAGACATTCCCAGAAAATTCGAGATATACATTTCATTTCTCATGACATTATCTTAAACATATGATATTTTCATCAACATCGTTAAAGCCATTTTTGAGAAAATTAAAATTTTCGAAAAATCTTCCATGTAAAGGGTAGTCTGGGGTGGGGGAATTTTCTTGAAAACCTTCGTGTCGCATCTCTGGAAGATACTGAACCTAAATACCTAGTTTGGTGCTTATCCGACTGTTCGTTTTTGAGTTATGCTGTTCACAGACACACACACACACACACACACACACACACACACACACACACAGACAGACACACACACGGACATGTTTCCAAAAATGCTTTTTTTGGATTCAGGAGGTCTCAAAACATGTATTTCCGGTGAAATCTCGGTATCGAATTTTTGGGTGGAATGCAATACTTCCCCTACTTACTATACGTAGTAGAGAAAGTAAAAATATATCGATATAATAACATATCATATACGAGTATCATAACGTTATAAGCCTAAGACAATCGTATTGCTATTTTAGAGTATATACTATTTTATCAGTTGCTAAATCAGTATAATGTTTCGAATTAAATTTGCGCATTTTTTGTCTTATTGTAGATGGATTTGATGAGTAATTACATCTATTTTATACTACATGGCATTCTCAACGAAAAGTCTGTCTTATTCACAAGACTTATTTATTACTAAATGGTTATAGTTAATAATAACATTTGATTTGCACTCAAAAAGTATTGAATCATAAATTTTCCTTATTTCTTATATGGCACCCATTTGTGTGCAACTACTCTTTAATTTTGTATTATTTAGGATTTGAAATTAGAAGCCTTCTTTTAGAGAAAAACTGGAGTATTTAATAGTGACAAATTATAAAACTTAATAGAATGGTTTTCTTGATTAACCCACATACACAAAAACAACCAATTTCTTTGTTATTATATGTGATAATTTTATAGCATAGAATTATGTCAGATAATGAATTCTGGAGTGTCTAACTCATCGCAGCTGAGAAATAGCATCCTTGTCAGAATTGGTTTAACCTCAGTAACCTTTTTGTACACATTTGATAAATGCCTCTGTCATGGAAAATGCATTTAAATTCCTTACAATACGCAAATTTGGCGCCAATTTTTTCCTAGACTGAGCGTGCTTCTTAAAGGCAGAAATCAATATGGGTATATCATCCACCTGCAGCGGCGAAGCGGGCCGGCGAACCCGCTCCGTCGCATTGCAGATGTGCACACGATCACGGTGTTTTACTCCACTCTGTCTACTGTGTTTGCCACTCTGTCTACTTTCACTATGGCACAGTGGTTAACGCCTTCTAACAGATGAGATCTTTGTATATGAGTCTCATTACAACAGGCGCTGGTGCGGATTAGCCGTTGGATGAGAGAGGAAGGGATATATATCCCAAAGAAAATACACAGAACGAAGTCATTTTCTTACTCAGGCATAAGGTGACTTTTCCCGTGAGTTTCCCCCAATAATAAGTGAAAAAAAACTTAATCTGAGATATATGATACTTCTTATCTTTACGAATTCTAAGTGATGTCTACAAAACAAATTCGTATTGATGAATGAATGGTTATTTCTCAACATCTCCAATTACATAATTCAATGATATACATTTTAGACTATATAAAATTTGAAAGTAATATGCTGTTTACATTATAAATTTACTTCTTGGTTGCCTGATTATGCTAATTTACGGTCTCAATACATACAACTTCTGGTTTTTCGTGTAGATATCGATAAGCCCCTGTCTACTTGCTTACATTTTTCGTCTACCTTTAATCCCATCTTCCTTGTAGACATTTTTAACGATTTCTCTTCGACATTACCCAAATAGTTTCCCATAGCTTTTATATTTTTATCCCCTTTTACATTCAGAATCTTCCTTATTAATATTCCAGTTCCAAGTTTTTCCATTTCTGTTGTCAAAAGTTGTTTTCTCCATGTCATTGTTTGATTAGAATATAATATACAGTGGAAATAGGTGTTCAATTAATTTTACATTTGATATCTTCTAATATTCTCATCATGCCTTATGCCTTTCAAGTTTCTAACTCCTGTTCTCGCCCATGCAAATCCTTTTGCCCTAGTTTATATCATGTTTCTATGTACTTTTCCCTCTCCAATATGTTTTTATTTCCTCATATATCCTCAAGGAGTTCTTCTCTCTTATACCGCCAAGAATATGTTGTCTATCAATATATTCTAGTCTTAATTCTACTGCTCATCAAAAGCCTCTAATGTGATATTCTGCATTTATCCACGCATCTCCAAAGCTGTTCCACAACTCCTTAATTACTTTCTCTACTACGTATAGTAAGTAGGGGAAGTATTGTATTCCACCCAAAAATTGGTTACCGGGATTTCACCGGAAATACATGTTTTGAGAACCCCTGAATCGCAAAAAAAGCATTTTTGGAAACATGTCTGTGTGTGCGCCTGTGAACAGCATAACTCAGAAACGAACAGTCGGATAAATACCAGTGTCTTCCAGAGATGCGACACGAAGGTTTTCAAGAAAATCCCCTCACCCCAGATTACCCTTTACATGAAACATTTTTTGAAAATTTTAATTTTATCAAAAATGGCTCTAACGATTTTGATTAAAACATCATATATTAAAGTATTTTCATGACAAATAAAATGTATATCTTGAATTTTCTGGGAATGTCTTCAAAAGTATTCTTCATTGTGAATGACTTTGGCATAACTGGTAAACCATAAGAGATAGAGAAAGTTTTAGTACACAAAAAATGTAGATCGCGTTAAAATAAACAATTTATGTCATATACATTTTTTGTTGTTGAGTGACCATTTTCCAGATATTGCTTGTTATTTCTTTAAATTTTCCAATACTTTTTCTCAAATGGGAATTAGTTATTCATTTTTTATGTATTGTACATGCAAAGAGAATGGAATGCGCCTCATAGCAACCAGCTCTTAAAATACTTGTCTATTGCTTAAAGCCTACCAATTCCCCTTGCATGTACAAGAAAATTAGCAATAAGATTAACATCTCGATTAACATGAAGCATATGAAGATTAGGCGTTTGTAAAAATAGTTTGTACAAGAGTAGAGAAGGTCATGTGAGTGTAACATATCAGATATTTTTAATAACCATGACCCTTTCTCTTTCTCTTCTATATGAAGACATTCTTTGAAAATATCGCTATCTTTCAGATTGAAAATTCTATGTAAATATTTCATAGCTCTTGTGAAAATTTTGAACTTGTGGAGTACTTACCAAGATCTAGCTGTGCTTTCCCATTTAGTGATGCTAAAACATATTTGCAAAAATATATATTGACTTTGTCAACCTCTCTCCAAGTTTCGTCTACTCCGCATACCTCTGCTCTACGTAACAACTGCTCTATGATTGCAGTGTAAATTCTTTCAAGCTATATGACATAGATGTTCGGCAGGTTTGTAATACTCATGGTGTTTTACGTTTGATATATATATATATGTTTCTTTCTGTTCACTCTAACTTCCATTTGAACTTAAGTCTTACCCCAAGTAATCAAATCTCCTTAGCACCTCTATTTCTCTTCCGTTCATCTGCCATTTAACATCCTTACGAAGTCGATCACCTCTTTAAAAAACCACGATCTTCGCTTTTTTCATTTACTTCCAGTCCCCACTTTCAACAAAAATTCCTTACTGCCTCAATTGCCCTCCGAAAAATATGGAACTAACTAATAAGTCATACGCAACAATAGCCCCAGGATGTCTCTGTTATTAATAACTGGCAAATAGTCCTTGTATCTTGTGTTTCCTCTAGGATGTCATCGCTATAAAGGTAAAAGCACTGGAATAAGTGTACTACCCTATCTTACCCCTGCCTGACTCTGTACACATTCAGTTACTTTAAATTCGTATTGACGATACCAATGTGTGAAAGAAGTGCAACAGTTACCAAAAAACATAAATAAAGATTTCAGTGTTATTAAATACTGCAAACCCTCTTCTTTAATTCAATGCTGTTTTTATACCGGTACAATCTTTTAAAGCATGCCATATAGAGATTTAAATGTATGCCTATAAGCCTGCTTTCTATAAAATTGTAGTAAAATATATGATGTGGTGCTCTCACATGACTTTCTCTACTCTTATACAAACTATTTTTACAAACGATTATTCTCCATCTACTTCATGTTAATCGAGATATCTAGATGTCAATCTTATTGCTAATTTTCTTGTAGGTGCAAGGGGAAGGGCTTTAAGCGATAGTCAAATTTTTTAAGAGCTGGTTACTATGTGGGGCAATCCATTCTCTTTGCATTTCCAGGGTGTAAAGAAATGAATAACGAATTCCCATTTGAGTAAAAGTATTGGAAAATTCGATAAAATAACAAAGAAATGGTTCACTCGACAAAAAAAGGTATGTGACATAAATTGTGTGTTTTAATAAGATCTAAATTTTTTGTGTAGTAAAATTTTGTCTTACGGTTTATCAGTTATGCAAAAGTCATTCCGAATGAAGAGGACTCTTGGGAACATTCCCAGAAAATTAACTATACACTTCATTTGCCATAAAAATATCTTAAACGTATGGTATTTAAATTAAAGACGTTCGAGCCATTTTTGAGAAAATGAAAAGTTTTGAAAAATGTTCCCTGTAAAGGGCAGTCTGGGGTAGGAGAATTTTCTTGAAAATCTTCGTGTCGCATATTTGACAGATACTGAACCTAAATACCAAGGTTGGTATTAATCCGACTTTAGAGTTATGCTGTTCACAGACACACGTGGATCTATATCTAAAAATGCTTTTTTTTATTCAGAGATCTCAAAACATGTATTTTCATGAAATCTCGACATAGAATTTTTGGGTGGAAGAATGCCACCCCTACTTACTATGCGTAGTAGGGAAAGTAAAAACGGTAATTTTTGCGATTATAAAAGTGAAAAAAACATTCAAGAGAGGCATAAAGAATCTTAATATACTCTTACTAAATTAAGCTGCAGAGAAGCACAAAAAGACGAAGGAGGTCTTATATGCACTAGATGATTTTTAAGCGACATTTAAATAAGAAACAGTGTCACTTTAGCGATATAATTTTTAAACTCTCCTTCCTCGGATGTGCAATTTCTCGGCATATTCTCGTTCAAACTGTTCCACACGACGTAGTTATTTGGTAGAAATGAATGGAATTTTGTATACCTTCTTGTTAATAGCGGGATAAATAAATGTGATGAATTTAGACTTACATGCTTAGTAGTGATGTTGTTAAACAATGTTCACATTTTGTAAATTTTAAGCAAGAAATTGATTTCTCAAATTTAATATTTATTTTATCCCAAACTAACACGATAATAAAAAACATCAAGTCTATTTATATACTATTAAAACGTTTAACTGTAAAATATTAATTTTTCCAAAAGATATTTGTACATGAAACAAGTTTTCAAAACAGTAAAAAAATAAAAAGTAAATGTTTCGGGAATTAATTTAGAAATATGTAATTAGTTCTATACATTATCTCATACTAAATCCTCATTACTGTGTTCATGTTTGAAATGACTTGACCTAAATTATTGATTTTGAAATTTCACAGATTGGTATCCTTAATTACAATATTATTATAAATACTTATACAGAATTATAGCAAATTCCTAGCTATATAATAAATAAGCATTACAATTTGAAGTCGTAGAATTCCCGTGTGTTATAAACAGGATTTGTAATTAAGATAGTTTTGACGCATTTTTTAAGCAAATTTGTGTTTAATTGTATTATATCTTGGGTAAATAAATAATTCAGTTTACAACTAAACATTCAAATCTGTATTTTAACATTTAAGTTTAAGTATAAGTTAGTCCTGTTGCCTGTCAGTTAATTATTGAAAGCTCAACATACTTTTATACAATGTAAAGCAAAAGATTATGCCAGAGAATTGCTCTAGATTTAATAAAATGGTTTACAGGACGCACTGGCATCTTACTACCCTTTTCCATTGGTAATAATGTCCTTCCCATAACAATACACCAAATATTAGATGATAATATCTTTAACCACTACAAATTCATATATTTACTTTGAATTGAGCGTCTAAGGTAAAACATGTTGATTATTAGTAATATAAATAATTGGAGGTTGCCCCTTTAAGTTCGATTGAAGATAAATATCTGAAAAATAAATATTAACATTCCGATTTAAATTATTAGCACTGCACCAATATAAATCCTTACTGAGATATTGTTTCCAGTTTGTTTAAAGAGGAGTTCATCTTTGAACATAGTGAAGTTATATCATTTGAATTAATACGTTCTGTTTATTACTCGACAGATCAGTTATTTTCAAAACATAACAGGAGAATCCAAAATAAATGCTTTAGGAGCAAAATATTTGACTGCTATGAATGCTATCTAATAGTGTTAATGTATTCACACTGTCACCCTCCATTTAAATATGATTTATATAATGTAACACCAAAATAATTTAATCCAAAAATATAGTAATACGTTGAACTCTTACACGCTAAGTTAGGGACAAGTTTCGGTTGTATTTAGAAAATGTTATGCGTTATATCACATGACTTTCTCTACTCACACTTCTATTCTACAAACTACCATTATTCTATTCACTTCTTGCTAATCCAGGTAAACCTTCAATTCCATTTACACATTTCGTTGTAGGCTATGGAAAGAAAAGTGCTAATCAGATTATTAAAGATCGTGTCGCTATGTAATGGCTTTGAAATTTAAAGTAGATAGTATCCTTACGTTATTTGCCCCACGCTTTGGGAGCCAATTTGAAGTTGATTGTATTGAAAGAGTTGTATTACAGGTCAACTATTGGGGAGCCGAACTTGAAGTAGTTGCAACCGGTAGCCTTCGTCCCAAATTTTAAAAAATATTAACTCTGTAATTTGACTGTTTCTTTAAATATTATATATTTATGTTTGCCTCGGCTGCGTCAATATTGTTGTTAGAGACATGGATGTCTTAGCAGTGTTGTGGTGCGACTGAAGAATGTAGGCTTACACAGATTATAATTTTACTTCACTCCTTGTATTAATACTTGACACGATTTAAATAACACTTCACTGATATAGAAAGCTGTGAGACTTTTTTATTGATTACTTCACCTTTTATGATAAACTATTTTTGTCACACACAAAATACGTATTACATTTCTCGAGGACGTATCTCGTGTCCGATTAGGAACACTTTCTACAAGCAACGCGTCCTGTTATGAGCACTTTCTACAAGCAATTGACTTCATTTCTACCGCTTAAATTTGTAAATTTTTGTATTTCAAGTCTCTGATTGGCTATTCCTAATCCAATAGAATACTTTTATTTGACTTAAGTTTTTTTAGGTTGTTGATTGGCTATTTTATAAACTGTCTCAAAAATTACATTATTGTTACTCCAATAATGACTAGTAGCGTTATTAAACATTCTTACTGATTATTGCCTCAAGGTTACCTCACTGTTAGCAGCTTTTAACCTATTATTATCAGTTCCTACATTATTAAATTGCGTAATACATTCACATAATATTATTACACATGTATACAATAATATAAACATATACAATGATTGTAATATGTACTTTTTATATCTTGTTACATACACATATTGCTTTAAGGTTATTGAATTTATGTATTATATAATTAGACTCAAATCATTTAAGTGTTAAAAATTCTGCCTCACTTGGGAGAAAGTGTATAGTATTACTGGATTTCTCATGAATGTTTTAGACAATTCAGGTTGAAAAACACCTCTCGTTTTCTGTAGCTGTCATAGTTTTGGTTACTGTCATTTTCAAAAGTGTATACGAGTATACCCCGGAAATGTGACAAAGGTCTTAAAGAGAAAAAAAATCCACTAGTTGAACAGCGAAGGTTTTCACGCAAATGAATTTTCCTGCCACAGTAATTATTTCAAGACCACAGTGGAGAAATAATTATTTAGAACAAGAATCACGAGTTTAAATGTCAAATTAAATCATCAATGAAAATTCTCGCAGGATTAAAATTCGGCTGTATATCACACAACTACAATAGTTTTTCTTTAAAGCAGATGCATAAGTGCCTTCTGTGAATGGTCAGTGGAGACTAGTTTAATAAACTTGACCTTGGCTTCTCTACAAAATCAATAACGCTCAACAAGCGTAACACGAGTAGTAATTTTTTTTTCTCTGCACCTCCCAGTTTATTTTCTCTAACCGAACACAGATATTTACACTACGTCATGTATAATCAGTACTTTAATAAATACGTATCTATTCTGTAAAGTGATTCCAAACACTGCTTTATTCGGTAGCGGTAAATTTTCAATAGGTTCATTTGTTTTATTATTGTTGTTGCTTACAAATCGATCCATATTTGATTCAAAACAAGCGCTTGTTGTTAGTAGAAAAACAAATGAGTCCATAGCAGCGATAATAGAGATGAAAAGACGTATTTGGTAGCAGTAAATTGATGGGTTCAGCAAAATTAGCGAATCGAAAGCGGAGAGCATACCAATGGAACGGCTCTAAAATTCCGATGTGTTACATTCAGCTGCCACTAACACTTATTTATATATAGTGCATAGAAGCTGTTCTTACGAAAACTTACTTTTTATCTACTTTGTTAACCCAGATAAATCTTGGGTAGAAATAATTTCACTTCGCACATTTTGTTACAGGTACGAGGCCAATAGCGGAAAAAATGTTGGTAGTCACCTGTTTAAAATCCTATAGTTATATGCCTTAAAATTCCGTACACTTTCCATGACATCACGAGAAACAATAGAATAGCGACAGTACAAGCTATTGTAAAATTCAATCCACTAACAACAGTTATCTCGGAAATGGCTCATGCTACAGACGTTTTTCTTTCTTTTTTACTTTCTCTACTACTACAGTAAGTAGGGAAAGTATTGTATTCCACTCAAAAGTTCCATACCAAGATTTCACCGAAATATGTGTTCTAAGGCCCCTGAATCCAAAAAAGTTTTAGAAAAAGGTCCGTGTGTGCCTGTGACCAGCATAACTCAAAAACTAAAAGTTGGATAAATACCAATCTTGGTATCTAGATTCAGTATCTTTCAAAGATGCAACACAAAGATTTTGAAGAAAATCTCCCAACCCCAGACTACCCTTTACATGGAACATTTTTCGGAAATTTTTATTTTCTCAAAAATGGCTCTAACTATTTTATTAAAATACCATATATTTAAGATGTTTTGTTGCAAATGAAGTGTATATCATGAATTTTCTGGGAATATTCCCAAAAGTCCTCTTTATTCTGAATGACTTTTGCATAAGTTGAAAACCGTAAGAGATAGACAAAATTTCTCTACACAAAAATTGTAGATGTGGTTAAAACACACAATTTATGGCATATACATTTTGTTTTTGAGCGAACCATTACCGAGATATTTATTATTTGTTTCAATTTTCCAATACTTAGACTTTTTCTCAAATGGGAATTGGTTATCTTTTTTTTAAGTCCTGGACGTACAAATTTGAGTATCGCTTAAAACCCTACCATATTCCCCTTGCACATACAAGAAAATTAGCAATAAGATTAACATGATGTAGATGGAGAATAAGTAAAAATAGCTTATATAAGAATAGAGAAAGTCATTTTTTTAAGCTTTAAATTCCTCTAAGCTGATAGGTAATATCGGCCGATGAATGAAATTGGTGAAATGATGCTCAAATGACCCCGGGGTGGATAGAACTTGGAGTTGTCTGACATTCGGCTTCTCTCGATAAGGTAAAACCACGGAAAAAACCTTATCCGTAAAATTCAACCTAACCGAGATTTGAACTCGTGAATAACTTTTTTTTTCCATTTATATGCCGCCTTTAATATCTAAGGTCATATCTGTGGCTTTACCCTTGGAACAAATGCACGTCGGCAACGATGTTCAGCTATTGTGCTAATGTTCGAGTTTGTTTACGTCAGGTTTTCTCTTATTACTATTAAATTAAAACACATTTAGAGTTTCACTCATACGTCCAGACTCTAGGGAGAACCGGGAATAATTCTGGCTAAAAAATATTCCCACCCTCCAACCGGGAAGCTAGCATGCTAACCACCAGACCACGGAGGCAGTCAAGGAATAAATTCTGTGTTTTAAAGAGATCTACGTATTTTGTGGAATACGCTTACGCTTAGCCCTTAAGGTTTACCAGTTATACAAAATTGTACAAAATTCCTTCTGAATGAAGAGGACTTTGCAGGCTATTCACAGAAGATTCTAGATGTAAATTTCATTTGTAATATGAGAATGTAGTATTTTAGAAGGAGTATTGTATTTCAACTGTTGGGGAGTCGAATTTGTAGTAGTTGCAACCGCACGTATATTAAACAGTTTCCGGTGGCCTTCCCCCCAAATGTACATTAACTTTGGAATTAAACAGTTTCTTTAAATATTTTATTTATTTTTGCCTCGCTGTGTCAGTATTATTGTTAGAGACAGGATATCTTGGCAGGGTGTGATGCGACAAAGAATGTAGGCTTATACAGATTTTAAGTTTTAATTCACTCCTTTTTATTAATCCTTGACACAAATTAAATGGCACTTCACTGATATCGGGAGCTGTGAGATTCTTTTACTTAATACTTTATTTAATACGTAAACCTATTTTTCGTCTCCGACGAATACGTATTATATTTCTCGAGGACACATCACGCATCCAGTTGTAATCACTGTGTGCAGGCAACTGAACTGATTTCAACCGCCCAAACTTGTAAATTTTTCTCTTTTTCAGTTTCTGATTGGCTATTTCTACTGCAATATAATATCTTCATTTAACTAAAGCTTTCTCTGATTTTTGATTAGCTATTTTGTAAACTGTCACTAAAATTACATTATTGTTACTCCAATAATCAGAAGTAGTATTATTAAACTCTCAAACTCATTATTGCCCCAAGGTTACCTCATTGTTAGCAACGTTTAACTTATTATTCTCACAGCTCCTACATTATTAAATTACGTAATATATTCACATAACATTATCGAACATGTTTACAATAATATAAGCATATGCAATGACTGTTACATACATTTTACAAATTATTACATACACATATTGCTTCAAGGCGGGCTGCTATTGAATTTACATATTATATAATTTGACTGAAATCATTTAAGTGTTAAAAATACTGCCTCATGTATAAGTATCTCAAATATACGATATTTTACTTAAACTTCTTAGAGCTATAAAATAATTCATGTAAAGCATAATTTGATGTATGGATTTGCTTGAAGATCTTCGTGTCAGCTTTGGAATATATTGAAACTTAAAGTCTGGTATTCATTCCACATTTTGTTCTTGAGTTAAGCTGTTCACACACACCATTCGCACTTACATACTAAGACTTTTGTCTTAAAGTGCTTTTTTATATATGCAAAGGGCCTCTAAACATCTATTTACTGTAAAATCCCGGCGTGGAATTTCTGAGTTGAATACAATACCTCTACCTCTACCTATTAGAGAAAGCAAACAGATACAAGTTAGACACAATTAATATTGCTTAATAGTTTGATAACCTTCGATCCTCATTGGCCATTTCAGTATCAATATCCTGGTTCATTGACTGACAAGCTTTCCAGTTAAATTATCATGTCTACAGGGCGGTCGTTTTATGGCCCGGCCCAGATGCCTATAGTGTTACATGTTAGGGTGAAGAAAAAAGGAATTAATTTAGCTCTTCCCAAAACGTACATGGGGATGGCGCAACTCGCTAGCAGCGAAAGTCCGGGACCTTGGTGTGGAGATTTAAGGGGAAGGTGTGGGTTTTAGGAGTCCATGGACAACAAAGTTTTTTCACATCTAACTTTCGAAGTAAAGTTGGATTTGAGTCATACCAATGCCCATGTCATTTCTAAGATGACCGTCCATCTTTTTCAAGCATTGCTCGAACAGCGGCAATATTTTCATCAGTAACAGCAGTAACTCACATAACACACATTGCCTTTACATACCTGGGATTTATTCATAACAGGTCTGGCGATTCTAAATGTTGAACAAAGCAAAATGGGTGGAGGGAGATGCCATTAATCAGTAGACTGGCCACACACACGTCTAACTCCACCATCTTACCCCCACCAACCGTGTTTTGCCGAAACCAGTCGTGGTTGACGTCATACCAGACAACTTCAAAAAGATATTTTCCCTTGGCGTGGTCCGCACCGAAAGGAAACACCGTTAAGCCGAAACATTACTAGAGAAACACAACAATGCTATGCCTACTACCAACAATACACCACAACGTTGCGACTGATAATGTCAATAACAATAATATGCCACAATATGCATGCTTTACGTGCTGTCTACTTTACCGGGGAGGGGGTTCTTATAAAACTCTGGCGTTATACACTCATGAGAACAGCAACATACACTATAATGAATACCAACATTGTTATAAGTGGTATTGAAAATTATATTCATTTGCACCGAAACTTTTCTGGCATTCCTCGTTGTCACAAGGTTGTAATTCACCAACAATAGTCACTTGTAAGGTTTAGGAGCTGTATGAAACAGAGGTTTTTGAAACACCTATTTGCTGTACACGTCTTAAAGACTTCTTTGGAGAGTGTTCGAATTATGCACCAATTTCATTAATTTTTTATTTCGTTAGATGTATTGTTCGTTTCTTAGGTTTAGCGTTTGGCAATCCCGGTATCCTAACATCTGACATTATCCCTATTTTGAACTGGATTTCCATGAAATGTCTCTTGAAATTGCCTACATACCTGTTTATATGGCTCATGTATGTATAGTACATAATTCTTTGTGAATTTTTGGTAGATATTTCAATGGACTAAGTTACAAGACAAGTACAGCAACAATAATAAAAATACTCTAAAGTAATTCACACACAACAAAGATGTTTGAATGAACTTTCAATTTTGAGATGCACAATGAACAAACTGTAGTCTTTGCGCACGACACAAGACAGCATCTGACTCTTGATATTCATAGCTGATAAACGCTGTTTTCAAAGGGTCATTCACTGCTAGTGAGCTAGCGAAACATACTGAGGTCACTGCAGTGTAAGCGATTCACGCTCGCGGTCGGGCTACAAAATGACCGCTCTGTAGTTAATGAGATACTTTCATTATTTTCTCCAAGTATCTCTCTGGAATTTTTTTTCTATTGCATGTGAAGTAACTTTAACATAAAACTGACCAGAAAATGCGGATATGCCTTTGATTTTATTGAATAACCAGCACTTTATTGGTTAAATACGGATATTATGCTTCCTCTCTTTCATTTTTTTGAAGTTTCTCACTCCTATCTTTCACTCTCCCGCTTTCAGTCTCTTCCTACATCGCCGTCCCCTCGCTATCTTTCCATTTCCTCCCTCATTATCTCTCTGTTTCCTCCCGCTTTCTTATTTTCCACTTTCTCTCTCCCTCGCTCACCCTCAGCCCCTTTTTTTCTCTTCGTACAACTTTCATGTCTGATGTTTTGACAGCTGGCAATAAAACCCTTTTTTCAGGGATGTTAACAAGCACTAAAATATGGAGCATTGGTACTTCGTTTGTCAGTTGACTCTTTTGTTTAGCTGTTTCTTTCACATGACGCTACAGACCATGAAGGGCCCTAACCTGCCAACCCACTGACAGCTTAACGCCCTACGCACAGCAGTGGTGGACGATCATCCAACCTACCGACAGGTGATGTGGTCAGCATCACGCATACTTCAGCCAGAATGTTGGCCTCCTTGGCCAGGATCCCTACCTATCGCAGCTCCTCACTTTCCTCATGATGCTGATTGGGCACTGGTTCTATATTCGAGACTTAAACCCGGGCATATTCCGTGGCCGGGAACCAGAGCTACACGCTATAGTCCCCCACAATGTCACGGGTAGGAGCTCGTTGTTTAGCTAATACCTCAGATAGATACAAATGGCATTGCTTTCGCTTCTTCCAAATGAAAAAATCTGATGAGTTCACATTCACATGTCTTTCTCTATCATTATGGTTTATTTTTTTATAATCCTTCTACAAACTGCTCTTGCAAAAGTTATTCTTCCACTTACTTTCATGTTAATTGCGATAAGCTTTTGCATAAATAGTTCCATTACACATTTCGTTATAGATACAAAGGGAACAGCGACAGTAAAATGTTTTAGAACTGGACGTTATACGCTGGCCTTTCCTTCCATAACATAACCAGAACAGCCGGAGTTTGGCAGTACATAAAAAAGACAAAGTGAAGTAGGTTTACGTTGTTTGCACCACGCTTTGGGCGTCAATTTGTAATAGATTGTATTGAAGGATTTGTATTATAGTTCAACTTTTGGGGAGCTGAAATTGTAGTAGTTGCAACCGCACGTATAGTAAACAGTTTCCAGTAGCCTTCGCCCCAAATGCAGGTGGCCTTTGCCTGAAGTTTAAAAAAACATTTACTTTGTAATTAAACTGTTTCTATAAATATTTAATATTTATGTTTGTCTCGGCTGCGTCAGTATTATTTTAGAGACATGGATATCTTGGCAGAGCGTGATGCAACAAGAATGTAGGCTTACACAGACCATTATTTTACTTCACTCCCTTTATTAATACTTGATACGATTTAAATAACACTTCATTGATATAGAGAGAGAGCTGTGAGGTGTTTTTATTAAATACTTGCACTTTTAACACGTTAACTATTTCTGTCTCACACAAAATACGTATAAAATCTCTCAAGGACGTATCACGCATCCGGTTACAATCACTGTCCGCAGGTAACTAAATAGATTTCAAACGTCTAAACTTGTAAATTTCTGTATTTCAAGTCTCTAATTGTCTAATTCTACTCCAATAAAATACCTGCATTTAACTAAAGCTTTTTCTGGTTGTTGATTGGCTATTTTTATAAACTGACACTAAAATTACATTATTGTTACTCCAAGAATCACAAGTAGTACTGTTTAACTTTCCTACTCATTACTGACTCAAGGTTACCTCATTGTTAGCAACTTTTAGCTTATTATTCTCACAGCTCCTAGATTATTAAATTACGTAATATATTCACATAACATTAGTACACATGGATACAATAATATAAGCATATGCAATGACTATTACATACATTTTACAAATTATTACATACACATATTGCTTCAAAGCGGGCTGTTATTGACTTTACATATTATATAATTAGACTGAAATTATTTAAGTGTTAAAAATACTGCCTCAAAAGTTATTGCAAAATTCAAACCAATAATAAGGGATATATACTAATTGCTGATATGACAGAAATATTATCTGAAACAAATTTTGTTTTTAAACAGATAAAGATTTTTATGCAGTGCGTCTTATGGTTTACCAGTTATACCAAATTATACAACATTCTTTCCGAATTAAGAAAACTTCAAGGCTATTCTCGGAAAATTAAAGATATACATTATATTTTTATATATATATATGGTGGATATTTTATTTAAAATCGTTACCCCCATTTTTGAAAATACTAAACACTTTGAAGAGTCGTCTTTATAAAACAGGTTTTGGGTGAGGATTTTCTTGAAAGTCTTAATGTCGTATACACACGCAATTTTATAAAAATACTGTTTTTTTGTATTAAGGGGCTCAAAACATGTACTTCCGGTTAAATCCTGACTTGCAATTTTTGGGAGGAATGTGGTACCTCTATTGAGTACCGCCACTTCAAATTTCAGCTTCTTCTAGGTGAGATATTAGAAGACGTGTCATTTAACATTCGTCTATAAACGTGACCTCAACATGACGTTGCACCAAGTTATTTTGCACTGATACAATTCTAAAATTTTAGGGCATGCTAGAATTACAAATATAATCAATGATCCTCTACTCCAGATGGGTAGTCATTATAATATGTTACCAACATTATGTTTTGATAATCCATTCAACATAATGTGTTTTGTTGGAGTTGTTATTTGCAACACGTATGGAAGTCAATTTAAAGTAGGTTGTATTATTGTTTACGTTGTTTGCTGTTACGTATTAAAAGCCGATTTGAAGTAGGAGTTGTATTATATTTCAACTGTTGGGGAGCCGAACTTGTAGTAATTGCAACCGCACCTATAGTAAACATTTTCTGGCAGCCTTCGCCCCAAATGTATTTTCAGCTGGCCTTTGCCCCAAGTTTAAAAAATAAAATTACTGTTTCTTTAAATATTATATATTTATGTTTGCCTCGGCTGCGTCAGTATTTGTTACAGACATGGAAGTCTTGGCAGGGTTTTGGTACGACTAAGAATGTAGGCTTACACAGATCATAATTTTTACTTCACTCCTTTTATTAATACTTGATACATTTAAATAACACTTCACTGATATAGAGAGCTGTGAGATTCTTTTTATTAATTAATTACACTTTTTAAAACGCAAACTTATTTTTCGTCTCCAAGAATACATATTATATTTCTTGAGGACGCACAAGCAACGCATCCAGCTATGAGCACTGTCTGCAGGCAACTGAATTTATTTCACCCGTCTAAACTTGTAAATTTCTGTATTTCAAGTCTCTGATTGGCTAATCCTAGTCAAATAGAATACCTTAATTTAACTAAAGCCTTTTCTGGTTGTTGATTGGCTATTTTTTTTAAATTGTCTCAAAAATTTACATTATTGCTGTTCTAATAATGACTAGTAGCATTTAAACTTCCTTACTCATTATTGCCTCAAGCTTACCTCATTGTTAGCAACTTTAAACCTATTTTTCTCACAGCTCCTACATTATTAAATTACAATTACGTAATGCATTCACATAACATTATTGAACATGTTTACAATAATATAAGTATATGCAATGACTGTTATGTACATTTTACAAATTATTACATACACATATTGCTTCAAGGCGGGCTGTTATTGAATTTACATATTATATAATTAGACTAAAATCATTTAAGTGTTAAAAGTACTGCCTCAATGCTAGAATGGTGTCAGAACAACACGTACTGTCCTGAGGGCAGTCTGATTTAATATACAGATGGATCCAAAATAGACAATGGATCTGGTGCTGGAATGCATGGGAAGACACCAAGGTGTCACTTCTATGTTTCTCTTGGCCACAATGCTACTGTATTCCAAGCTAAGGTTACGCAATTGAAACCTGTGTCATGTAGAATCTAAATAACGCTACAAAGGAAGCAACATTTGGATTTTCTCTGACAGCTAGGCTGCTTTGAAAGCAATTGCAAGCTGTCGGATAACATCTGTTACGGTATTACTTACAAATGTTTGTGTATGTGTGTTTACTTCACGCGTGGAAGCCATCTTGTGACGTCATTCATTTGTTCGGTTTGTAGCTCCATCTGGTGTTAGCAATTTGCAGCAGTGTTAGTGTTCGAAAGAATGCGACTGTTATTTGATTTAATTTTTGTTTACTGTCCTCCGGCTAGCTATTATTTCTCGGTCGAACATATCTCTTGATCAGGGTTGTGTAAACGGAAAGGAATATTTTATCCAAAAATAACACTGATGAAGAAATTTGTTTATAATTTTATTGTCGAACAAGTTCACTCTCACTTTTACACATTGATCTAGATACTCGCCAAACTGAAACTGTTATAACAACTTCTTACTGATAATTATTTTAATCCACGTACTTCAATCTTTTGTATAATTAACTTTAAAATACTTTAGATTTCTCATAACTCTGCTGCGCGTAACTTGTGAATCTATATCCGATGGATGCCGTACAAATACTTTCGACGAACTGACTGACTGAAGACGACGTGTAGTGTACACAGATTTTTGATGAACTGAACGACTGAAGGCCTTTACCTCTAACCTAGCTTCTATTTATACTCCCACTCCCCGATATGCCTAAAGATTATAACTGAACTGCAATTGGGTAATAAAACGCGCCAACATTAGCGTCTATTTTTATATCCAATGAAAATTATGAACACATATGCTCTAGGGAAACGTTCCAGAAGATTCTCAAGGAAAAAACGCGCCAACATTACGTAACTTCCTCGTTTCCAATAATGATAAACAGCTCACCCCCCTCGCTGCATTATTGCACGCTATTATTGTCAGTTTCAGTAAGGCAGTATAAACTTACTTCCCAACAATAATTACAATCAACAAACATCTCAAATCAATGTCACATAAAAATGCATATTCATATTACAATCATTATTTACATTTAAGTAATTTGTGATACAAATTACTGCATCACATCTAAGTAAGTCTGAAATTGCTTAATAAATCTTATACAAGGCAAAACGCAACAAGGTTACTCTTGAGTGGTTGCGTGGACATAAAGGAGTTTTAGGTAATGAAAAGGCAGATAACTTGGCAAGAAAATGTTCTGCTCAAATATTTACTGGGCCTGAACCAGTATTTGGCATTCCTTTAAATTCTGTTCACAGAAAAATTGTTGAGTGGATTCACTATCACCACCAATTGCGATGGGTTCACTCACTGACGATGTACTTAATTGCAATAGATCCCAAATAAACCTAATAACCGGCTTTTGACGGGACACTGCTGATTACGGAAACACCTATATAACAATGGAAACCTTCAAAGAAGAGACTGGTACAGGTTATGGAATGAAGGTGACGAAACTACTAACGTCAATCTTCAATTGCGAAGCTTTGTGTAGGAAAAATATGATCTGTTGCACTCACATGATTTTCTCTACTCTTGTAAAGCCATTTCTACAAACACTTATTCTCTATCGACTTCATTTTAATAGAGATAAACCTTTGCAGAAACTATCTTTCTGCCAATTTTCTTGTGGGTGCAAGGGGAATATGGTAGGCTTTAAGCGATAGTCAAATCGTTTAAGAACTGGTTGCTATGTGGAGCATTTCGTTCTCTTTGCATGTCCAGGCATAAAGAAGCAAACAATCGAATAACAAATTCCCAGTTGAGGAAAAGTATAAGTATTGGATAAATAAAACAAATAACAAGGAATATCTCGGAAATGATTCACTCGCAAAAAAGTATGTCATAAATTGTGTGTTTTAATCGAAATCTACATTTATTGTGTAGTAAACTTTTCTCTCTGTTACGGTTTCCCAGTTATGTGAAAGTCATTCAGAACAAAGACGGCTTTTGGGGACATTCCAAAAAACTTCATGATCTGCATTTCATTTGCTTTGAAAACACTTTAAACATACGGTGTTTTAATCAAAATCGTTACGGCCATTTTTGAGGTAATCGAAATTTTCGAAAAAAAAATGTTCCATGTAAAGGATAGTCTAGGGTGGAGGATTTTCTTGAAGATCTTTGTGTCGCGCCTTTGAAGGATGCTGAACCTAAATATCAAGTTTGGTGTTTATCCGACTTTTCGTTTTTGAGCTATGCTGTTCAGACACACACGAACCGTTTTCTAAAAATTATTCTTTTTGGATTCAGGGAGCCTCAAAACATGTATTTTTGGTGAAATCTCGGTATCGAATTTTTGGGTGGAGTGAAATACTTCCTCTACTTACTATACGTAGCACAGAAAGTAAAAATATGAACTACTGGAGTTCCTAAGGACAATTTAGTGAACAATTACTGTGTGACAGGGCCATTTAACTGAAATGATAGAGAAAGGAGAAAACATTTTAGGTTTCAGTTTTAAGAGCAATCGTAATGTGATTCCTTCTTTAATGTCAGGTCAAGGTAACTTTGTACCATACATCCGAAATAATCCTAGCTGACAATTTTGGTAAAGATGGTGATCTCCAACTGCTCCTTGTGGTCCCCCGTGCTGCATTTGATGTACAAGAGATTCTAAGACACCATTGTACCAGTTGGGTTAGTGTACCAGAATAAAAATCACCATTCAAAAAAGAGAAAAGCACGTATGATTTATGTAGAAAATATTTGACAATTATTTTCCATGGTATTGAACATTACTTGGAATTAATGAATGTTTATTGGAAAAATGCTTGTATCACAACTTTTGAATTACTTTCCCTGTCCCGATGTTAATATGGTAGAATTAAATACAGAGTTTAACATGGCGATAGCTGCCTAACCATTTGCTTTCCTATTCGATATGTTACCTACTCTTTCCCGTCTGCAAGCCCTAGGAGTTTGTAATGGGAATTTCCGAACATTCTGTTTACGCTGACTCACCTGTGAGTGCTTGTGCAGTGTTATGTTAGTCTTAACCCTAGGGAAATAGCAAATGGTCCTGTCTGTACAGATTCAAAGTGTAAAGGCTTGTAAACACACCGATGTAAACATTTAAGCGCATTTTTTTTATAAACTCTTATCACTTTACACTGTGCGTGTTTCATGTGCTTGCAGAATGGAATAAAGACGCGTCTTTGAAAACCATATATGAATCAGACAAACAAAAGCTAGATTATAATTTTAGCAAATCTTTCATAAACCCCAAGTTGTAAAGCCAAACGGCACTAAGGCGCCTGTCCATAAAACCGATATTATTC
Organism: Deroplatys truncata; assembly: GCA_030765065.1. Taxonomy (NCBI): domain Eukaryota; kingdom Metazoa; phylum Arthropoda; class Insecta; order Mantodea; family Mantidae; genus Deroplatys; species Deroplatys truncata. Next base: position 67,091,259 of record CM060979.1, read on the forward strand.
ATTGTTGCAGTTAAGTGTATATCACCGAGTGAGGTCGCGCTATTTGAGGCAATATTTTTAACACTTATATGATTTCAGTCTAATTATATAATATATAAATTCAATAACAGCCCGCCTTAAAGCAATATGTGTATGTAACAACATATAAAAAGTGTGTATTACAGTCATTGTATATGTTTATATTATTGTATACATGTTCAATAATGTTATGTGAATGTATTCCGTAATTTAATAATGTAGGAGCTTTCAGAAGAATAGGTCAAAAGTTGCTAACAATGAGGCAACCTTGAGGCAATAATGAGTTTGAGAGTTTACGTGTAATTCTTGGAGCTACAATAATGTAATTCTTGTGACAGCTTATAAAATAGCCAATCAACAACCAGAAAAAGCTTTGGTTAAATGAAGGTATTCTATTGGAGTAGGATGAGCCAATCTGAAACTGAAATATAGCAAAGTTTACAAATTCAGAGTTCAGTTGGTTGTGGACAGTGTTCCTAACCGGACGCGAGATGCGTCCTCCAGTCCAGTGTTAGACGAAAATAGTTTACGTGTTTAAAAAAATGCAAGTATTTAATAAAAGAATCTTACAGATCTCTATATCGCTGAAGTATTATTTAAATCGTGTCATGAATTAATAAAAAGGAGTGAATTAAAAATTATAATCTGTGTACGCTTACATTCTTCAGCCGCACCACGCCTTGCAAAGAAATCCATGTCTCTAGTAATAATAGTGACGCAGCCGAGACAAAAATAAATATATAATATTTAAAGAAACAGTCAAATTACAAAGTTAATATTTTTTTAAACTTTTGGGGCAAAGGCCACCGGAAAGTACATTTTGGGGCAAAGGCTACCCAAAACGTTTTACCATACGTGCGGTTGCAACTAGTTAAAGTTCGGCTTTCCATGCGTGAAGCAACACTCTACTTCAAATTGGCTCCCAAAGCATGGGGCAAATAACAACGCAAAAATAACAATAACGAAACAATTCATCAACTTCATATTATAACGCGTGGGAATCGCATTCGTGAGGCCCCGGGTTCTATTCCCGCCGTCCTACTCACTATGATCCATTGTTTTTTTCAGGGGTTTTCCCGGGTCGTCAGTTGAGTGTTGGGATGGCTTCTTTCAGCTCACAAATTTCTGTTCCTCCATTTCGTTCAATTCATCATTTCATTGATCCTTTATTCCGTTAGGTCTGTTTCAAGGTCGACGATGGTGTTTCGGTGTGGCGTGGCAGGGAAAAATGATGTTTTCTGTGGAACTTTCTTCGTCCCTCGGTTTTCGGCTGGTTGCCGGGGTAAACGGACCGCTCCTTCGGAGCGGAGTGTTGGACACACTGTGTGGGGCGGGAGTCCAGTCTGCCTTTCCGACTGTCGGGGCGTCTCAATCTGGAAACGTTAGGGACCCTGTCATTGCTTGGATGTCACTCTTGGTTCCAACCGCCCGGTTTCTTCTCTCGTCTTCTCTTACCTTTAAATTAGGTACACTGAAGTAGCACTAAGTCCCCTCCGATTATCCGAGAAAAACAAGTATAAAATGTTCGTTTGGTTAGGCTTCGCCTCGAGGCAGGCGTTTAGTTAAAACCACTCTACTTGACGAGGTACGCGTAAGAGTGCAATAGATTAGCGAGTGTGTTTAAACAGCTACTCAATTCCCAATATGTTTAATGTATAAAACTGTTTCTAGCGCCTGACGCAGTGAAACCAATTCTATGTTTCTCGTTGTTTTTTACTTCTTTTATAGAAACGCTGAAAAGGTAACTATTTGCAAGCAATAAATGATGTTGCTAACTGCTGAAGTGGATTTGTTAACTAAGTGGAGATTATGTTAATATGTGTGTGTGCACACACATATAGACACATACGTATATACTTAGATATTGTTCTGGTTTTCTAAATTCTACATAGTTTGTTAAACAATGTTGCTGAGAGTAGTATACCCAATTGCACCCTTAGATATGACGAAATATATCTTTACATCGCTACGTTCGTTCTCAAACTCAGGCAAATGACGAGTGTATGTATCATTGGAGTTCTGGCAGTTTCATGGGACAAATTTTGCAACCTGTTAAGATTGAGCTGTGTTTTGTAGAAAAGTTATTCGTTATGATGGATTATAACTTAGCGCATTTATGTGTATGGTCCTTGTATCAAATACTCTACCGCAGGATGTTGTTGGACAAAATTCCTTCGTAAGTTTCCAGACATATTTCATAGCAGGAGAGATATTCATTATGCCATGAAAAAAGTAAAACTTCAGGATCTTTTCCGAAGAAACAGAGAGTAAAAGGTGCTACTTTGAGAAAACCCGGAGGAAATGGGGGCCAGATTGGAAAACTTGCAATCAGTGTCATCATTTTCAACTCCTGTTGTAATATAAGATAGTAAGCCTACACATTTACGTGGCTACTGTATGAATCTCATTTACTTTCCTTTTGACTTAGGCTGCTTATATTGTATTGTATTTATTGTGCTAAGAGTTTTACAATTTGATTGTCTATTGCACCTTGACCCTGGCCACTCATTCAGTAGACAATCACTGCAGTTTATTTACATTTTACAATTTCCCGTCAACGCATTCTGTAGACAATCACTACAGATTATTTACATTTTACAATATCTTGTCAAAAAAGTATCTGGTTTTTCGAATTTTTTCATGTCCCATTTCCACTTGTTTTTACTTTTCACTTATTGATTACTTAACCATCACACATTCACTATAGTTTTCCATTCAAAGTAAGATACGCTACATCTTACTTTTCTCTATCCACTGTCCAAAGCCATTTATTTTTAACTTTACACAAAAACTATCCAATGCTTCTACCGTCCTAGCATGTCATTTCGATCATAAGTTTATTTCTATCCCCCTTCAACCACTTCTTTTTAAAAAAATTCTCTTCTCCAGCTTTCTGTTCCTTGGCACTTAAACACTATGTGTTCAATGTCTTCATTACCACCACATATCAGACATTGGTTCTGAGGAATACCCTGTCTTAGCCCTCTTAGCCTCCATGCTCCGGTTCTTACCCATGCAATAGATTCTCTCTCTTCTTTATTTACTATGTCTATATTTTTCCCTACTCCATGTATTTTTCATTGGCCTATAACAAACTAATGAGCTCTTTTCGGCAATCTCACTGAACATGATTTGTATTTGTATATCTTCCAGTCTTTTCCTCGCCTTTTACAAAAAAATTTCACGTTATTTTCTCTCCTTCTCCACATGTCTCCTAACCCATTTTTCTCCAAAATGTTCCGTAAATTACTTACCCATCCATCATTCATTAAGCTATTCTCTTGGTATTCAATGCATTGTCTTAACACATTACTTTTTCCTAGATTTAAAGTTCTGAACCAAAAGTTCAAAGCTCTTTCCATTATCTTCCCCTTAGTTGCCACCCTGCCCATCTCTAATTGTGCTACACTCTTACAATTGACTTCGGTAACCCTAGTATTTCTCTACCAAACATCCTGTGCACCTCATCTATACTTTCCCATCGTCTATCTAATCCCTATATTTCTATACTATACATCATGTTTACCTCCACAACCATCTCATAAACTTTTTCCAGCCATTTAACATTTATATTAGGTACTCTATATTAGCAGCTTCTAATTGCTGCCATGGCCCCTTTACCTTTTGCCAATGCAAACTTTTTTTGTTTCTCCCATTTATTACCTCCATCTATTTTTACTCCTAAATAAATACAGTCACGCACCACCCTGTAATCTTTATTCTTTCTCTTCCATTTTTCATATTTACTTAATTTTCCCCCCTTTTTGAATACCACAATCTGTGTTCTCTCTTGATTCACTTTTAACCTCCATTCTTTAAAATATACATCAATTGCTTGTAATGATTGTGGTAGCTTATATGCAATTCGAGGGGTAGTTACAACGGTCGCCCATTCCAACTGCTACCAGTCAGTAATCCAACCCTAAACTTACTGTTCAAGGAGCTGTTAGGTCCATCCTGGAATAAAGGGTGGCGCAATAGGTATTGTGTAATTTTTTCATATTTTGGTAATATGCTCATGAGAAAATTTTGAGTTACGGGCATATCCAACTTCAAACAGTACAGTAGTATTATACCTTTCTGTTAATATTATCACGAAGAAAGGAAGATAACCCTTTTCACCGACTGAAACTGTTAGTCTAGTGGGATAAGGAGGCGGGCACATTGTCAAGTCCTTGTTGCGGATAGAGGGCATAATGGAAAGGAGGATGCGCGAAGTATCAGGCAACTACAGCAGCCTTCTAGAACCGGAAGCTTCTAGAAATGGACGAACTTTTAAAAGCCAGAAACGTTATGAGATGAAACGTTCGCCGCTCAAGCACATTTTAAAGGGGAACTGGTAGCTATCCTTGGATATTGGCTTGCGAGGTACGAGTAAAACAAACAGCGCCATCAAAGCGTGATTGCAAAGTTTGTTTAAGCAACCATCCGAAATGTTGCAGAAGTAATAACGCTATCGTCTTTAGTTGGAACTTTCAAAAATTGAATACTCAGGGAGAAGTTATTCACTCGGATGCTAAAAGACACATCGAGAAATAAAACATTAAGAATTTACCATCTACTTGTATTATTTCTTTGAAAATTTAAGTTATTTTATTTTTATCGCTTTTGGTGGGCTTTAAATAAAGGACACGTCTTGAAGTGCAAAAATGTGGAAGGGAGGTTATTACATTAATTTAAACCAGTTATAATCTCATTATTTGGAACACATTTTGTAACTTCCATTTCTTTTCTATGACCATTTCCTGTAGAGATATTTTAGGATTTTTGAGAACATAAAACAGACATACTAACAACGTTGCGGGTTTACTGACCCATAATAGCGAGGGGTGGCTTCCACTTTCAAACCAGTTGGACAACAGATAAACAGGTTTACTTTTACTTTCACAATTGCAGTGTCTCATGAGAGTAAACAAACGTTTCGTGTCCGCTACTCTTAATAATTGAAACTGGATCTTCCAATGGCGTATTTTGTAACCTAATTTCACAGTCTGCGATATTTTTATAAGATGTTCAACATTAAACTTATACATTTTGCAATTGATACTGCTGAATGTAAACCAAAACATCTTTCTGCCATGTAAACACAAAACTACATCGTTAGCTGCATTGGACGCTGAAGACATTCCTTCCATTTTACACTGTTCTAGTGTCTGTGTAGGCCAATAGCATGTTAGTTGTACTTGCTATTAAGCCAAAACATTACATCGCCCATTCATCGTGTTTGTTTGGATTAAGCGTCACGTGAGAAATAAAACCGCTAATTACCCTGAGGGTAAAGGAGAGCAGGAATACGCTGTTTTGTTTACGTCCAGAAGCCGGTTCAGATCGCCTGAAATACCTCGACCTTTTTGAAATTTTGCGTAGTATGGGTACTGTCAAAAGGTTAATCTACTCAACTTACAAGTAACAAACTATTGTTTTCATACCTTGAGGCAGTATTTTTAACACTTAAATGATTTCAGTCAAATTATGTAATATAACAGTCCGCCTTAAAGAAAAGTGTGCATAATATAATACAAAAATGCATGTAACAGTCATTTTGTTAATGTTTATATTATTATGTATATGTTCAGTAATGTTATGTGAATGTATTACGTAATTTAATAATGTAGGAGCTTTGAGAATAATTGGTCAAAAGTTGCTAACTATGAGGTAACAATGAGGCAACCTTGAGGCAATAATAAATTAGAAATTATAATAGTGCTAATGGTAATTCTTGGAGCAACAGTAATGTAATTTTTGAGACAATTTATAAAATAAGCCAATTAACAACCAGAAAAAAATCTTAAGTTAAATAAAAATATACTATTGGAGTAGGAATAGCCAATCAGAAACTGAAATAGGGTAAATTGTACAAATTCAGAATTCAGTTGCTAGCAGATAGCGTTCCTAACCGGACGCGAGACGCGTCCTCGAGAAGTTTAATACGTATTCAGTGTGAGACAAAAATAGTTTACGAGTTATGAGGTGCAAGTAATTAATAAATAATCTCACAACTCTATATATCAGTGAAATGTAGTGAAGTAAAAATTATAATCTGTATAAGCTTACATTCTTCAGCCGCACCACGCCTTGTTAAGATATTAATGCTCTACAAATTAATACTGTCGCAGCCGAGGCAAACGTAAATATATAATATTTAACGAAACAATAAACATACAAAGTTAATATTCTTAAACTTGGGGCGAACAACCTTCTCATATTGGCTTTCCATACGTGAAGCAACAACTTACTTCAACCTTCTCGTTGAATTAAACATCTGGTTTGGAACAAAAGCTATTTTTTTCGATCCATATGAATATCTATCAAAATTCTGCTGATCAAAAACAAAATTCTATTGTAATTTTTTTTGTAATACTTATGAAGCATATATTACAAGGAATATAATAAGTTTCCTTCCACCCGGTATTTTGACACGCAATGTTTTAATAGGTCTAAGAAATACGATTGTGAGACACCATATATAGCGGATTCTGGAAAAAGCTGCTTGCCTATAAACACGATTTTATTTACTAAGCTTTTATTCAAACCAATTACTTAGACTCGTTCTCTCCGCCTGTAAAACTGGGTAGAAGCTATTACGTTATCGCTGCTTTGGTAGTTAGATTTTTTTCCCGTTACTTTCAAATAAAGTACCCCATAGGATTAAAATAAGCGTTGCAAAATGCCGTGAGGTACATTAGGATAACGACAAAGCAATTAGCTTGGAAATAAATATAAATAAAATACGGTCATTCTGCTTCAGGCTACACGTAACAAAACAAATGAATCTCTGTAACGAGTAATTAACGATGAAGGTCATTGTGGATTCATTTTAATACAGAGCATGCTGGGAATGCATTTCAGCAATGCTATGTTGGTGCAGAGTTGCATGAAAAAATAAAAAAAAATATCCTGCAGTTTCAGTAGGTTTTGAAATGCAAAATACTCCCTCCCTCTTCCAGTGCCAACCTTCTCTTTCTAACCTCCGAATCACTAAAGTAGGCGTAATAAATAACACACATGTTAAACTTCATATCTACAATTTTACGCTTCTGAAATGGTCCTTGTCGTAGCACACTAGGCTGGAGTGTGATACTCTGTTTCCGACGTGGTTGCAACCTGGTTTGATTTCACCCGTAGGGGTGCGCATTTTAAGTCCCAGGTATAGGATCGATGCCCACTCAGCATCGTCAGGAAAGTGAGGAGCTGCAATAGGCAGCAACCCCGGCCTTGAGAGCCAAAATTCCGGCTGGGGAAGCGTGATTTCCTCCCGTATCGGTTAGATGATCGCCCAGCTCTGCAGCCCTTATGTTGACCTGAGACCGGCAGTCGGGTTGGCAGGCCAGGGCCCTGCATGGGCAGTAGCTGCGTGGGGATTAGTTTTAGTGTTATTAGAAGCTTCAGATGGAGCCAACCCAACTTCAGCGTATTTACATTCCATTGCAACAAACCTGTCGCGTTCATGCTTAACCTTTGTTTATTGGTTAGCTTTTATTTCCGAAATTTAACTCGGGTTAGTCAGTTAAAGAAGTAAACGCAAAACATTGGTTAAAGGCATGGTGGCTTTACGAGCGTTTGCTGAAGTCAAGTAACCTTGTCTGAGATTAAGTAATTCGTTCAAAACGTTCATGTTTAAAAATAATGCAAAGTTCACTCTTTCATGTAGGTTATTACTTTTGCCTTATAAAACTCTACAAGATACACTATGTTACATTCAGAGTGTAAGGAGAGAAGTCAGAAAACTACTGAAAATATCAATGGCTGGGATACAGAAGCACCTAAAGGACAGGCACATTCTGAAATTAGCACATATTAAATATTTAAACGAGTTTTGTGTCCATTTCTCTTTTTTCCATCCTCTCTTTGCTATATTCTGCTTGCGTATCATTTTTGAACTTACAGAATGTGTTCATACACGTGTAAGCAATATGAATTATCCCGGGATTGGGGTTTATTTGTTAAACGTATTAACCTTTTTTAACGTGTTAATACGCAACGAAAAATAAATGCTTTGGATAGAGAAACAAAAGTTGAAAATGTTGGAGATTAAAACCGCAGCACTGGACAATAAACGTCACAGTAGATTAATCTTAATTGCCTATATTTTGATTACCTATTCGCAATTAAAGCATGAGAAAAATCACAACATAAACATGTTAAATAAAGGGGTACAAAGCTAATACGAAGTTATTAGATACAATGCTGTTTAATTAAAACTTTCGGATTCGGTATGATAAAACACATCTGTGACAAGCATATGATAAATGCTTGTAATACTTTGGCTGCAAATGTAAAAGTTAAATTTTCATCCTATGTTCTGTTTGCTTTATGGGCAGATCATGCGACAATTGCCAATACTGACATTTTTAGCTTTTTTGTTCAGCCTTATTGTTTGGAATCTCCTCTTTACGTTCATATATATTTTATCATTGTAGGCACATATGTATGTTTTAAATGTATTTTAAAAATAGTTTTGTATCTATAGTTTTTGCGAATTCTGCACCACTTCACACAAAAAGAAAAACATAACTGCTACACACTTTTGAGTAGAGAGTAAACTTTAGATCATCTTTTAGAGAAACTTTTGTTTTTCTCATTGGTACTAAAAGTATGGCAGCCCGTCTGTGCTTAAGTCATGTGTTTAGGATTAGGATTACACTAGAGGGGACACCTAGGTTTCTTTTGTACATACACACCCGGGAGGAACGGATGAGATAAAGGAGCCGTAGGTGAAGTATGGGCTGCAGGACCGGCCTACGCAGGCGATAGAGGCGCGCAGAGATCGCTAACAATTACAAACAGAGACCGGGGAAACCTCGACCCAGCAGCGGAGACCCGAGCCTCCTCCATCTGACGGGGCCCGAGAAGAAATTCCAACACGCAAGTCATCTGTGCCATCTGTCCGCAGTCGTCCCCCGAGCAAACCTGTAGCGTGAAAGAGGAAGATGAAATGAGAGGAAATGAGGAAAGAGAAACTCGGGGGAATCAATTAGCCTTCCCAGCATTCGCCTAATAACCCGGGGAAACAGCGAAAAAATCACGAATTAGGAAGGTCGGCCGCGAGAATGGAATCCCCGACCTACCAAATGTGAGACAGAGACGCAACCGTCTGGGCTATTCTGCTCGGTAAGTCATATGCTTTCTTTCTTAGCAAATACATGCGAGTTGGTTTTCTCCATGGTATTTTCAGAAACTATTAAGATAGCTACATCAAATCTTAGAGTGATGCAAAAAAAGTCTAATCGTTGCTGTGTATCTAAGTTGGCGATAACAACACGATTGGTTATTTTAAAAAAGTCTGATGTGATATATTCACATGACTTTCTCTAACCTCTATCATCTATTAGCGGGTATACAAACTATGTCACTGAAGCTTATTGTTCTATCTACTGTATTTTAATCCAAATAAACCTCTGCAAAAATAACTACATCACACATTTCGTTCTAGATACAAAGGGAACAGCAATAGTCAAATGTTTAAGAACTGGACGCTATGTTGATCTTAAAACTCCATACTGTTACCATGCAATCGCGAGAAACAGCTGAATGCTGAAAGGACTTTAAAGGATGACCAAATAATGCACAATTCGAACCTTATGCCAAAAAAACTTATTTTAAGCAAATTGTATGTTTTAAAAAGATCTACATTTCTTGTGTGGATGTTTTCGTTATTGTTTAGAGTTGTACAAGATTAAACAAAATGACTTCCAACTGAAGTGGACATCACAGGCTATTCCCAGAAAATTCAAGATATAGATTTTATTTGTCATGTATCTTTAATATGTTGTCTTTTAATAAAAATCATTATAGCCATATTTTAGAAAAATAAAATTTCGAAAAGTCTTCCATGTGTTGTTTGCGTTGAACGATTTTTTTTAAATCTTCGTGTCACATCCTTAGAAGGTAGTGAACGTAATACAAGTTTGGTATTTATCCGACTCTTTGTTTTTGAGGTATGCTGTTCACAGACACAACACACACTGACCTTTTTCTAAAAAGGACTTTTTTGGATTCAGGGGCGTCAAAACATGTATTTCCGGTGAAATCCGGGTATAGAATGTTTGGGTAGAATACTATAGTTTCTCTACTTACTCTACTTCCCAGGTGTAGAGTGAGGCAGTATTTTTAACACTTAAATAATTTCAGTCTAATTATATAATATGTAAATTCAATAACAGCCCACCTTGAAGCAATGTGTGTATGTAATAATTTGTAAAATGTATGTAACAGTCATTGCATATGCTTATATTAGTGTATCCATTATAATAATGTTATGTGAATATATTATGTAATTTAATAATGTAGGAGCTGCGAGAATAATAAGTTAAAAGTTGCTAACAATGAGGTAACAATGAGGTAACCTTGAGTTAATAATGAGTAAGAAAGTTTAACAGTACTACTTGTGATTCTTGGAGTAACAATAATGTAATTTTAGTGACAGTTTATAAAATAGCCAATCAACAACCAGAAAATGCTTTAGTTAAATGAAGGCATTCTACTGGAGTAGGATTAGCCTATAAGAAATTGAAAAGGAGAAAATTTTACAAATTTAGAGTTCAGTTGCCTGCAAACGTTATTAACCACACGCAAAAAGTGTCCTCAAGCAATTTAATACGTGTTCGTGTGAGACGAAAAATAAGTTTACGTGTTAAAAAGTGTAATTAATTAATAAAAAGAATCCCACAGCTCTCTATATCATTGAAGTGTTATTTAAGTCGTATCAAGCATTAATAAAAGGAGTGAAGTAAAATTATAATCTGTGTAAGCCTACATTCTTATTGCACCACAACCCTGCTAAGAGAAACGTGTCTCCAAAATAAGTACTGACGCAGCCGAGGCAAACATAAATATAATATTTAAAGAAGCAGTCAAATTACAAAGTTAATATTTTTAAAAATTGGGGCAAAGGCTACCGGGTACTATACGTGTGGTTGCCACTACTTCAAGTTCGGCTCCCCAACAGTTGAAATATAATACAACTCCTTCAATACAATCTTCTTCAAATTGGCGTCCATACGTGGAGCTAAATAAATAAACAACTTCAAATTTGTTTCCATACGTGAAACAATAACCTTTTTCAAGAGAAGATAAAAAAATGCTGATAAATTTTAATAACAAATAAAATTATTTTCTTAATTATACTATCTTCTTTACTAAGCAAATTTATTGTATAAGGATAGATCGGTGAATGTAAGAAATATTCCTCTACGTCTTGTGAAGATTTAATCTTCTTAAAACTTAGTGATTTGTGAGATGTTTGGTCATGAATACAGTAGATTTAACATCGTCCGCATAGGGCTTTTAATCACCCTTTAAATTGACATCTAGAGGGATGGGGTAGTCCACAAGTTGTTTGGAACTACTTATACGCACGCGTAATAAATAGACAAGTTAAAGAAATCGAGTTAGAACAGGGCGTAGTAAGAAGACGCCATTTGTCTTCAGCAAAACTGTAAGAAGTGAGACGATATTGGTACTGCCAAAGTAAACGGACCTCCTTAGCTAGCGAGTTTTTCCTTACCTTAGCTATTGGTTATAAAACTACTCCGCTATTGACCGGAGGCTTGGGTTTAAAGGCCACGATTCATTTCTTTATGGCATATAACCCGATGATATTAGATAATCCGGTGGGAATATAGACGAACTCTAAAAATAATGGCAAAAGCGGAAAAACCAGGTCTGTAGGAGAAGTTTTAGTGCTTGCTGCCCATGGTTTATGCTCCTAGCTGACCCGAGAATACGAGCTTATTTGCATTCCAGTTTTAGTCTTCCCTTTAGCGAAAACCTGATGTATTGCATTTCTGAACCTATTATCGTTTATTATTAACCCTTATACAAAATATTCTTAGGAAAGCTAATTTTGCTATCTTCTCCATGTTAATTGAGATAAACGTTTGCAGAAATCATTTCATACACATTTTTCTGTAGGTACACCCGTGGACAAAAAAAAAAAAAAAAAGCAAAGGTCACGTCTTGAATGCAACATTTTTCTAAGTCCTACACGACACAGCGCCTTGTTTGCACCATGCGCAATACAATTATATAGCCACTGCTACAAGTTGTGTGGTGTTATTACACGTGCTGCCTTCTATGTGTAGCGCTGTGGCAAGGCGTAGGGCGCTTCTGTGGTTAAGGCCACGGGTTCGCTTCTTGCATGTAGCAAACACTTTTTTTTCTTTTGTTATTAATGTTTAATTAACACATAGTGACTACTTGTTTTCGATAGACTGCATTTCATACCAGACTTTTGGTAAATTACATAATAGAATAGTTATTACGATGAAAAATACGTGGCTTAACAATTTCGTCATGGTCGCATATCTGTATCTTTTTGGATATCGAGGGACGGTTTAGGTGTGTCTAGATACACTGAACAGTGCACAATACACGGTAATACTTAAGAATATTTTGAATCCCTCTGTGAGGATCAGATATCCTGAAGTTGTTGAATTCGTACAGGTTTTCAGAGAGGCCAGATATCGGAATGATAGACCAGACCAGATTTGAATCCTAAAGTATGTGTCGGCTGAGGTGAAAAGGGAACTGTACTCGAATTTCCCTGCAGATGCGCCAAGGACAAGAAATGCGTTCTGGGCACAAATTCAAGAAGTCTATGTTCCAGCTTCTCGTCCACGTTACTACAGGAATTTAGTTTCATCTATAACAGGAAAATTGAGGGTATTTTTGGGTGCTCATGGTCATACACCTGATATTGGCCCTGCTTATTTTTTATGTGTTTTAGTTTTTGAACATAATAGTTTATTTCCATTTAATATTTTATTTAAAACCAATGTTTTAGTAGAATTACGTTTTGTGTGCATAGATATGCTTAAAACGTAAAATACTAAAGTTATATTAATACAATATTATGTTCTGTATATCCAGTCATAAAATCAACAACGTAAAAATAGCAATAACTAATACAAGATTTGAACTGAGTAGCTTATTAGCGCAAGCAGTGCCTTCTTAACCTTTTGGCCAACGAAACGTTATTCCATGCTCTGTTTTCATTAGCTTATAAGAGTCACCACCGAGAAACACCGTTATAAGTGACCATTGAGTTCACAAGCACAGACCATTTTACAGTTCTTGCATGTACGTTGTGAACACAGCTGTTACGAAGGCACGCGAGCCCTCGATCTTCGCATGGAATCTGGGAATAGCTCATTTTTGTCCACGGGTGTACAAATGGAATACAGGAGGCTAAAGCATTAGTTACATCTTTACAGAGGGGGTCGACATATGCTTGATTTAAAATTCCATACTCGTTATATGTCATCAATATAAATAAAAGAATTATAAAAATCTGTATTAAGAGTACTGGAATATTTTAAGAAATATTTCTGAAATTGTTAAATTTGATATAAATTGTGTATTTTAACGAGATATATTATGTGCACTCGGTCAAACTAAAAGTGGCAGATCTCAAAGTCCCTTCGAGTGGGCGCGCGGTATTCAACCACCTTTTCTGCACCTCTTTGGTTAACTTTAGTGCAAACCACAAATTTAGGCTACCTTACACACCGTGATTGGCACAAGAGCTCAACTTAGATTCTGTTTTACTTTAACAAATGCATTTAATTGTAATACAGATAAATAATATTGCTTCTGTTTCCACAATAATGGTCAATTTTTTGTTATAAGATTAAAGTGACTGAGTATGAACCTTCCTCCCGACCAACAAATTAAAGTCATGGTTGCCATATACTGGTATGATGACTACTAAATATACTTATACATAAAAAGCGAAGAAAATCTGCGATATTTTTACTCATGTATTTAAAATGAAAAGGAAAAAAAGTTGAGTAGCTCCACGGACATTTGGACTTGACTTGCAACCTCAGAAACAGTAAGCAATTCTAGGAGTGCAGCAGTAACGAGCTTAGTTATGCTCCACTTGAGAACTATAAATGAATAAAGTGTGTTTTGTTGGCAATATTCAGTGTAGAAACACCCAAAAAATTTATGTCTGTTTTAAAATCCTATATTAATTATTTTACCGGAAGGAATGTTTTATTATAGTTGTGTTCCCCATTATAACTACTAAGTGAATGTGCGGAACATACCTGGCTGTCCCGAGTGCACCGATACATAATTGTAGAGTGGCTTGCACAAAAATAAACAACCGAGCATTTGATATGTGCCATATGGCATGTGGAAAATACAATGGATATTTGTGGCTTACTAAAAGTAATCTTTAGGATTTTATGTATAAAATGACACCAATAGTTTTTAATACTGCATTTGTACTGAAAGTAGTAGTAGTAGTGGTGGTATTTATTAAGTATTTAGTATTACATTAATTGCATAACACAGTCGCATGGGTCATAAGACCGTACATGCTCTCTAGATAAATACCTTGTCTGTATATGTGACTTGCAGTATCAACCAGAAAACAACTATTTTTTTACAATCACCGCACTATATACATACATACATATAAAATTGAAAAAAAAACACACTGAATCACACACTCAAACACACACACACACACACACACACACACACACACACACACAGTCGCGCACATGTACTCAAGCACCACATATGTTTAAAGAAAAATTACATAAACACCTTATCTCTTAGTACACGTACTTCCATTAAGTATGTGCCCAAGCTTGGCCAGTTTTGGCTGTTTAGAATCATGTCCCAGCATGCTGTCCTCCGTCTGTTGGAAGCCAAAAATACTTCCGGTAATAGTTTTTTCCTAATACCCTCCGTCTGCACGCATGCTGCCAAAATATGCGTCCAGTCTTCTTGTTCCCCGCATAATGGGCAAATCCTCCTGCCATCGTTATCAACAATCTTGCGAGCTTTCCACCCTCCCAACCTAAGCCATGCTATTCCAGTCCTCTGTTTTATACTCAATTCCAAAATATATGTTTCCTTACCCCACCTAGTTTTTATTTCATTTTGTAGCTCCAATGTTGATCTTTGTCTACATTCAGATTCGATTTTCTGCCTGTTTATATCGCATAGTCGTCTTTTGACCTTTCTTACAGCACTGTGTGTATTTTCATTACCCCTTTGCCAGATATCATTTAAGCCAATTTTTGATAATTCGCGTTGCAACCCCGCTGCCCACCATTTTGGTTGCCCTATGTTGTTTATTTGATGACGATAACATATTGCTCTCAGAGTTGTTTGATCGCCTTTAATTATTCGCAGCCAGTACCTAACTACATTTAGTTTAGCAAATACAGCATCTTCCCAGCATCCTACCTCCCGAAGAACTCCGTAGTTTGAAGTACCCCTCCCCAACCCTAGAATGCGCTTCCAGAAATTGCATTGTATTTTATTTACATTATCCACCCTCTCCCATCCCCACACTTCACTGCCGTATAGTAATGAGGACCTAACCATTGCTTCATACATGGTCTGTAATGTTTTTACTGGCATATCTGGTACCCGTGTCAATATCCTTAATACTTCAGAAAGTTGTCCAATCCCTTTGTGTTTTATAAACTCCATGTTCTTGTTCCATTTTCCGCCCATATCAAACCTTACTCCTAAGTAATCGAAGTGTTTAACATTTTGAATTTCTTCCTCCCCATAGGTCCACTTTTCATGTTGGCCGTACACATAACCATTTTTAAAGGTGACTGTTTTAGTTTTAAGAATATTTACCTCCATACCCCATTGCCTACAGTATTGTCGAAGAGCGTTTAAACCAGACTGCAAACCTTTTATCGTTTTAGAAAGAACTACAATGTCATCCGCGTACAAAAGAATTGGTATTTTTTGGTCTGCGATTGTCGGTGCATCTATGTCTTCCTCCATCATCACGCTAACAACATCATCAATAAACAAATTAAAAAGTAACGGAGATAGTATACAACCCTGTTTAACCCCTCTCTGCGCTATGTTACATTCTGATGTATTGTGCTGATCGGTCTTGATAACAAACTTAACTTCTTTATACATTGCCCTAAGTGCTCTAATCATTTTCCCCGAAAGTCCTTTACGTGTTAATTTCTCCCAGAGAGCACTGCGTTCTACAGTATCAAATGCCATTTTAAAATCTACAAATACAGTATATACCTTACCACCTTTATTTCTCAAATTGTCATCAATTATTGTTTTCAGAACAAAGACATTGTCAATAGTCGAGAAACCTTCCCTAAATCCTGCCTGAAATTTAGAAATCCTATGATGTGTCTTTGCCCAACACTTAATTCTTTCATATAAGATTCTACTGTAAATTTTTCCAAATATAGAGAGCAGCGAGATACCCCTGTAATTTCCTGGAATGCTGTAACTCCCTTTGCCCTTGTAAAGAGGTTGGATAATGGCGGTTTTCCATGCTTCCGGATATTCTCCGCCTTCAAATATTTTATTGAAGCTTTTTCTATAGAAATCTACCATTTTATTAACTTCTAGCGAGATCTTGAAAAACTCAGCTGACAATCCCTCTATACCAGCTGCCTTCCCGTTTTTTAAACATTTTATTGCACGAACAACCTCTGCTGTGCTAATTTCATAATCAAGCATTTGCACAATTGGAGCCCCCGTCATCCCTTCAGCGGCCAAAGTATTTAATTGTATTCTAAACTCCCCTCCTTCATAGACTGTTTTAAAGTGCTTTATCCATTCTCCATCCGGGATAGTTACCTGAATGGACCTTCGCCTTCGAATCTGTCTAATAACTTTCCACATGTCACCAATTTCCCCATTTTCGACTACTTGACGTACCTCTTCTGCCTTTGCGTCCTGCCAAGCTGTTTTGCTCTGCTTTAGGACTTCCCTATATGACTTTCTTAGATTTGCAAAAGAAATTCTACGTTCTTCACCCCCCTCTCTTCTGTATTTGATAAGTGCAGATTCCGCTGCTTTCTTCGCTGTTTTACACTGATCGTTATACCAACTATTTAATGTTAAGCTGTTTGATGCATTACCCCTTCCTGTTAGCATGTGCGCACTTGCTTTCTGTATAATATTAGTTATGTTCTGTATACTTTCAGTTCCTTTGTGTTGATCTACGTCAAAAGATATAATTTCGTTTTCTAAAGTGTTAATAAAAATCTCCTTTCCTGCCTCCCTCCATCTATATTTAAACAATGGCGTCAATGTTTCGCATGCGCCTTCATCCCTTGTATAAGATACTAGTCGAGATAATTTTAAAGTCATTATCAGTGGAAAATGATGAGAGTCAATGCTGTTTTCAACTTTAAAATTTTGAACTAACGGCAATACGTCCTGTGAACACAGAATGTGTACTGAAAGTATCAGTTATAGTAAGCAGGGGAAGTATTGATTTCCACCCAAAAATTCGATACCGAGATTTCACCGGAAATATATGTTTTGATACCCCTTGAATCCAAAAAAAAGCATTTTTGAAAACATGTCCATGTGTGTGTGTGTGTGTGTCTTTGAACAGCATAACCCAGAAACGAACAGTCGGATAAACACCAAACTTGGTATTTAGGTTCTGTATCTTCCAGAGATGCGTCACGAAGGTTTTCAAGAAAATCCCCCCACCACATATTACCCTTTACATGGAACATTTTTCGAAAATTTTAATTTTCTCAAAAATGGCTCTAACGATTTTGATTAAAATATCATATGTTTAAGATATTTTCATGACAAATGTATATCTCGAATTTTCTGGGAATGTCTCCAAAAGTATTCTTTGTGAACGACTTTTGCATAACTGGTAAACGATAAGAGGTAGACAAAATTTTACTACACAAAAAATGTAGATCGCGTTAAAATACACAATTTATCTCATATACAGTTTTTTTGTTGAGTGAACCATTTTCGAGATATTGCTTGTTATTCCCTTAAATTTTCCAATACTTTTTCTCAAATGGGAATTCGTTATTCATTTTTTTATGTCCTGGACATACAAGGAGAATGGAATGCGCCACATAGCAACCAGCTCTTAAAATATTTTACTACCGCCTAAAGCCTACCAATTCCCCTTGCATCTACAAGAAAATTAGCAACAAGAGTAGAGACAGTCATGTGAGTGTTACACTTCAGATTTTTTTTGTTAGTAGCCCTCTAGTTATTGTTAACGGTTTTCCTGTGCAGCGCTGGCCAGTGAATAGAGCATTTTTCATGTTTTTATTGCTATTAAATCATTCCATGTTAAATACAAGTAAATATTTGAATGATACCTTTCGAGTTAAGTGAAGTTCTCCTTTATTGGGGAATCTCGCCAGAGGAATTTCTCACAGCTGAGAATCAAATGTGGGTCAGCTGGTTAATGGAGACGACGAAAACCACTAGAGGCAGCTTAATTTAGTTTGGAATTCAAACTGAATTTACTTCTCCTACCATACAAAGTGCTCGTTGGCGAGTTAGACCAGCAAGAACGCACAGGTAAAGCGTATATAGAAGATCAGAAATTCCAAATTGATTAAATTCCAAGTCGATTGTCCATGAATGGCATAATATTAATGTATCGATGTCCTAATCACGAAAGACTGCTTTCAGGGTCCCCTAGAAAAATGCACATCCATCAACAAGTATCACCTACAAAACAAAACGCTTTGCTTTTTTATCAGTATCAGGGATTAGATCTTTCGACCTGTTCCATCCTTTCAAAGAAACTGGTCCCTCCATCTCTTCATGGGTCTTCCTTTCTCTCTCCTTACTTTGGGTTTATATTCTAGGGTCTTCTTGAGAATGCGGGATTCTGGCATCCGTCGCACAAGAGCATAATATTTATCTTGACATTCTTTTATTTTAGTATTTAAATTAAATACGCTGAGTTCCTTCCTTATCCAGCCACTGCTCTCAAGAATCTCATTTGTGATGCTTCTGTTCTGGGCTTTTGATTTTTTATGATTATCCAACATTCTGAGCCACAAGGAACAGATGGTACTGCTAAAACTTCATTAAAATAAAAATAACAGTATCTTTCCGAGTGTTTATGAGGGTTCTTCCTAATGCCTCCTTTGATTAATTTTGTAATTTACTTTGTTGGTATAATTCCCTTTTATTTTCACTTTCTGAACCAGTATTTCAAGACCCTTAGTTCTATATCATATTCTTGTTAATTAATAGTTTAACCGCAGTTGTGTTTTCCTATGGAAAGAGAATTTTGTTTTGCTGAGGATGTGGTGAGATTATAGCTCGAAGCCCCAAAAAAAGAAAGAAAGAAACACAAGCAGCATTCTGTTTAGGCAAAATAAATAATGCATATTTGTATAAGAGTAAAGTACGTGGAAAAAACGAAGTACACTTTGGAGAGTTAGTATTATCATATATACGGATATAACAATAATAATGTACCAAAAAGCTATCAGAGTCGAATATATGATGACTATATTTGGAAATCAAATGACTTTTAGATAGAGTATTAACATATGACTTTTTGGAGGAGTGTGATATATATACCATACAGTTATTTATTTATTACATGATTCTGCTTGCTCCACTATATGAGTAATATAAATGCCTTTGTCTAATCTTACATTGTTGTATAAATAACATAATTTACTTGTTACACCTACATGATTATTCTTGAACATTTTTTGAAAGTCTAGAGAGCTTTGAGTGCCTGTTGCTTTGGACATTTAGGACAACTTGCAAATACCAGTTGCTTTATTTAGGAACAGCTTTTTCAGGATTTTTCTCACTTTTCACTGCACTACACTTGAATATTAAGTGGCCCACTGGTATCGCGTCTGTATCCATTAGGATGGCAATCATAGTTATATGGTTTTACCTTGGGCGTCGCTGAGCGACGTTCTTGTCTTCATTCTCGTTCTCTCCTATCTCCGACGCGTGGAAGACATTATTCTCTGCTGGATTCGATGGTTTTCTTCTTGTTATGACCTCGGCTGCTGTCGGTATGTTAAATGAGCATAAGCGTGTATGGGATCTCATAGGTATGAAACCTAAAACGACTTAAGATTACTGAAATCAGGACATTGAATTGTTTAGAAAGTATTTAATTACTTTGTCAAATAAAAGAACAAATCATTAACACTGTGATACTTAACAATATGTGAGGATATATTTTTCACGACGCATTTCCACTGCTTGGACAGATTAAATTGTTTTAGTGAATCTGTTTCCGGTCACTGATGTTACATTATGTTTACTTAGTTCAAACAAAGATTTCACCTTGCTCATGCACTTGAACAAGTATTGTTTTATTCATATAATAGTTTTCTTGCTCTGAATTATTTCAGAAACCGTAATAGGTTCCTCTAAACAACTGCAGATATTAAGCGACTGACGAAGCTGGTTTTTCAGACAGTTCATATAGCGACCTTGGCGCTCCAAAACTTACTAAGGATTTTCTGATTGGTTCCAGAGAATCACGAGCTACAAATTGAAGTAGATTTGTAGGTCTTTTGATACCTTCTGATTCGTTCTCCTCAAATGACTTAGTTGAAAACAATGACTGTTTCTGACTTAAATTGGGATTCCTGGAGCGTAGTCAGGAATATGAATAAACATGTTGCTCTGAACATGAATAAAAGAGCATTAACTGCACAATTAAGGCTAGTGCAACATTATCTTAGCTTTTGTGAGCTTTCAACGAAAATCTTACCTATCAGTGGGATATTCCGTGCGTCTTGTTACATAAGTAAAATAGATAACATAATATTGAAGAACATAAGTATATATTACTTATGTACAGTACATCATTAAAATACTGTCATTGATATATAATTACTTTGACAAAGGGCATTATATTTTTGGTAACAGCTAATAATTTAATTACATATTTATGCCTTGCGTATAAATACCGTGAGGCAGCATTTTTAACACTGATTTTAGTCAAATTATATAATATGTAAATTCAATAACAGCCCGCCTTAAAGCAATATGTGTATGTAACAATATATAGGAAGTGTATATTACAGTCATTTTAAATGTTTATATTATTCTGTACATGTTCAATAATGTAATGCGAATGTATTATGTAATTTAATAATGTAGGAGCTGTGAGAGTAATAGGTTAAAAGTTGCTAACAATGAGGTAACAATGAGGTAACCATGAGGCAATAATGAATTTGAAAGTTTAAATGGTACTAGTCATTATTGGAGCAATAATAATGTAAATTTTGTGGCAGTTTAACAAATAGCCAAGCAACAACCAGAAAAATCCTTAGTTAAGTGAAGGTACTCTATTGGAGTAGGATTAGCCAACCAGAGACTTGAAATACAGAAATTTACAAATTTAGGCGGTAGAAATCAAGTCAGTTGCTTGTAGACAGCGCTCATACTGGAAGTGTTGCTTGCAGACAGTGTTCCTAACCGGACGCGAGATGCGTCCT
The DNA here is from genome assembly GCA_030765065.1 of Deroplatys truncata. Lineage (NCBI taxonomy): Eukaryota > Metazoa > Arthropoda > Insecta > Mantodea > Mantidae > Deroplatys > Deroplatys truncata. The sequence goes on from CM060979.1 coordinate 67,112,501, forward strand.
CGAGAAGTATAATACGTATTCAGTGTGAGATAAAAATAGTTTACGTCTTAAAAAGTGCAAGTAATTAATTAATAAAATCTCACAGCTCCCTCTATATCAGTGAAGTGTTATTTAAATCGTGTAAAACATTAATAAAAGGAGTGCAGTAAAATTATAATCAGTCACACCACAACCTTGCAAAGAGAAACATGTCTCTAACAATAAAACTGATGCAGCCGAGGCAAACATAAATATATATTATTTAAAGAAACAGTTAAATTACAAGGTTAATATTTTTAAACATTTTTGGGGGACAAAGGTCACCGGATAGTACATTTGGGGCGAGCGTTACCGGAAAGCGGGTACTATACGTGCGGTTGCAACCAACTTCAAGTTCGGCTCCCAAAAGTTGAAATATAATACAGCTCCTTGAATACAACCTACTTCAAATGGACGCCCAAAGCGTGGTGCAAATAACGTAAAGATACTAATCTACTTCAACCGTCTCATGATAAAGTTGGTGTTCCTATTTCAGGTACTATATATGTATATAAATATGTATACAAAAAAGCCACGTAAATCCTATATGTTTGTTAGAGACGATTTCGTAAATTGCTCATTCTTAAAAGCACAAAGATCGTTTAATCTACCTGTAGCGAGTAGTAGTGGTTATAAAACGTTGTGTTTACTATTTCTGAGGTTGCTATAGCTTCTTTCTCATATCGTAACGGTTACTGCGGGATAGTTGGTTCACCTGAATCAGTGTATGCGAAATAGACATCCTTAGATTCGTAGTCGCGTTTCTATACCATCAGTTTTGTTACCATTGAGTTTGGGATCACGGAAGTCCTGACTAGTCTTTCAGTGTAAGCATAGTCGTTGTGATGCTGCGCAAATGGCATTAGTTACTTAATTGTCTTTGTGTGCCACTTGCTTAGGTAATTTGTGGACAGCTAACCTTTCTTGTACAGTCGCCTTCGTGCACCATTTTTACTTTCTCTACTACGTATAGTAAGTAAGGGAAGTATTGTATTCCACTCAAAAATTCCATAACGAGATTTCACAGGTAATATATGTTTTGAAATCCCCTGAATCCAAAAAAAGCATTTCTGGAAACATGTCCGTGTATGTGTCTGTGTCTGTCTGTGTGTGTGTCTGTGAACAGCATAACTCAGAAACGAACAGTCGGATAAACATCAAACTTGGTATTTAGGTTCAGTATCTTCCAGAGATCCGATACAAAGGTTTTCAAGAAAATCCCGCCACCCCAGATTACCCTTTACAGGGAACATTTTTCGAAAATTTTAATTTCTCAAAAACGGCTCTAACGACTTCGATTAAAATATCATATGTTTAAGATATTTTCATGACAAATGATATGTATATCTCGAATTTTCTGGGAATGTCTCCAAAAGTATTCTTCATTGTGAGCGACTTTTGCATAACTGGTAAACCATAAGAGATAGATAAACCTTTACTACACAAAAAATGTAGATCGCGTTAAAATACACAATTTATGTAATATACATTTTGCTTGAGTGAACGATTTATTCCCTTAAATTTTCCAATACTTATACTTTTTCTCAAATGGGAATTCGTTATTATTTTTTTGTCGTGGTAATGCAAAGAGAATGGAATACTCCACATAGCAACCAGCTCTTAAAATGTTTGACTATCGCTTAAAACCTACCACATTCCCCTTGCATCTACAAGAAAAAATGGCAATAAGATTAACATCTCGATATCTCGATTATCATGAAGCATATGGAGAATAAGCGTTTGTAAAAATAATTTGTACAAGAGTAGAGAAAGTCATGTGAGTGTAACACATCAGATTTTTTTAAAATGAGAAATACCAAGCTTGGTATTAATACATATTCGTTTTTGAGTTATGCTGTTAAAATACACACACGGACCTTTTTTTAAGAATTTTTTTTATCAGAGGCCTCAAAACATGTATTTCATGTGAAACCTTGATATCGAATTTTTGTGTGGAATATAATACTTCCCCTACTTACTATATGTAGTAGAGAAAGTAAAAATTACATTATCGTCTTGACTTAAGCGGCACCCAGGTGTAACAGCAATAGTAATCAGTTTTACTAACTCAGATCTATGAGCGGGCTTATCAAATGACTACATCTAACGGCGGTAATTTGTAACAGAAATTGGCACTTAAAATTTTGATGACGTCCTTTGTATAAAGTTGAAAATCGTTGGTGGGCGATCAGCCCATGAAGAAGGCCGAAGTCATTACCTAAATATCCAGAAAGCTCCGAAGCCTCCAAAGACTTTAAACGGCTGATCTCCCTTGAAACGATTATCAATATTCAATGCGGAGATAGCTTTTGTTCCTTACTTTTGTAGAATGTAAACAAATGAATCATCTGGTTTAAACGCTCTTAAATATCTTAGCGAAGGTCAAGATCTCATGTATTGCATTCGCATTACTTTCTCTGCCCTAAACTATTTTTACAGAGGCTTATTCTTCTTCTACTTGTTAATTTCTCTAACACGTAAATAGTAGGTAGAGAATGTATTGTATTCCACCCAAAAATTCGATACCGGGATATCTCCGGAAATATTACATGTTTTGAGGCACCTTGAATCAAAAAAAGCTTTATAGAAAAAGGTCCATGTTTGTAAACATCATAACTCATAAATGAAAAGTCGGATAAGTACCAAACTTTGTGTTTAAGTTCAGTATCTTTCAAAAATGCGACGAAGATTTTCAAGAAAATTCCACACCCAACTGCTCTTTACATTGAGGCAGTATCTTTATCACTAAAATGATTTCAGTCTAATTGTGTAATATACATAGTTCGATAACAGCCCACCTTAAAGCAATATGTGTACGTAAATATATAAAAAATGTATGTAACAGTCACTGTATATTATTGTATCCATGTGTAGTAATTTTGTGTGAATGTGTTACATGATTTAGTAGTGTGAGAGCTGTGAGAATAATAGGTTAAAAGTTGCTAACAAAGAGGTAACAATGAGGTAACCTTGAGGTAATAAAGAATTTGAAAGTTTAAATGCTACTAGTCATTATTGGAGCAACAATAATGTAAATTTTGAGACAGTTTAATAAATAGCCAATCAACAACCAGAAAAAGCTTTAGTTAAATGAAGGTATTCTATTGGAGTAGGATTAGCCAATCAAAGACTTGAAATACGGAAATTTACAAGTTTAGGCGGTTGAAATCAATTCAGTTCCATGTTGACAGTGTTTCTAACCGGACGCGAGATACGTCCTCGAGAAATTTAATACGTATTTGTGTGAGAAAGAAAAATAATTTACGTGTTAAAAAGTGCAAGTAACTAATAAAATAATCCTACAGCTCTCTCTATATCAGTGAAGTGTTATTCAAATCGTGTCAAGAATTGATAAAAGTAGTGAAGTAAAATTATAATCTGTGTAAGTCTATATTCATAACCGCACCACAACCCTGCCAAAACATCCTTGTCACTAAAATAAATACTGACGCAGCCGAGGCAAACATAAAAAGGTATATGATATTTTAAGAAACAGTCAAATTACAAAGTTAATATTTTTAAATTTTGGGGGGCCGAAGGCTACCAAAGCTTGGTGCAAACAACATAACAAACCATCTTCTTTAACATGGAACATTTTTTTCGAACATTTTATTTTTCTAAAATTGGCTCTAATTGTTTTGATTAAAGTGCCATACATTAAATACAAATAAAACGTATATCTTTTATTTTCTGGGAATAGCCTGCAAAGTCCTCTTCATCCGGAAGAAATTTTGTATAATGTATAACTGGTAAGTTGTAAGCGAATGTCGAAAACATACTACATAAACAAATGTAGATCTCTCTAAAACACACAATTTATTTCGATAGTTTTTTTGTGCCATAAGCCATTTCTTAGGTGTCCATTATTAATGGTTCGTATTGTTCATTACATGGTCATTATGATCTAATGATTAAAAACCAAAGTGCAAGAAAACCCAACAAGAGTTACCGAGTTAACACCATTGCCAATAGGCAACAAGTTCCAAAGTAAAGGCCGCTGGAAAAATGCGAGTCAATTGGAGAATTTAATGTCGTGTCGTCATACTGCCATGGTAGCTAGTGGTTAGAGTAACCGGACGGAGACCGGGCGATCCGTGGTTCAAATCCCGGCTACGGCATTGAATTTTTCAGTCATCTGATTCTACTTTTCTAAGCGTATGTATATGTTTCCTCTTTTATTATATACTATATTATGTGTATATTAAGATTATTTGCCAATTTAATCCTCACAAACTGACTAGATGAACTGAATAGCATTTCTGAGTCACGAAAAACTTATAAACGAATGTATTCGTAGATGGAATTTCGTTGAACATAAAGTGACTTGGAGTGACTCAATGTAACGTTGTAGGCTTAACGCATGCTTTTAAATAATAATATGTCTTAACGTATAACGTAAGATTCAATCGTTACCTTAAGAAGAAGAAATATTTTAGAATTGAAATAGGTATTTCATATTTTTGCGTCATTCTCAGTTACAGATGATAATGACAAATACTAGTGGTAATGAATGCATGGAGATATTCGAGTTGCAAAGTTTTCAAGGGGGACGTCACCAGGGAAACACTGGGCACTACTACGTTTCTATGTATAAATATTTTATAGATACCCTCAACTGCAATTTTTATTATTGTTTCAGGTAATTTGTCTCTAAATTGATGCCACTGATTTCAAATATAAAACATATCTTCTACTCAGTAAGTTGACTTCACAAGAAACGGGCAACATGCAAAATATAAAATGTCGCATTCTTCATACTTTGGAAACATAGATTTCATGTCTGTATAAGTTATAACGCTCAAAGAAACCTTAGCATCCAACCACAAGTGTCTAAACAAGTGAGAGTTTCACACGGCATTTGTAACTGAAGTTTGTTTTGTTACGATGCTCGTTGACTTCCATGGACTACACACTCACCTCAGCTGTGCACTTGTTTGTTGTGAAGCCCCACATCTCCTACAGCTTATCCGCTTATCTGTTGCAGGTTGCCGGACAGAAATGGCGGCGCCACTCGTGACGTCATCCCTCTTCATCCTTCAACTGCTAACCGCCTTCGCCACAGCACAGAATTCAGGTGAGCTGGCCCTAATTCATAGCACGGTAGGAATTTACAGAGGTGATGATGCGAATCAAATTGTATACAGGGTGTCATATGCTATCTGAAGTAATACCATGAAAGATCTTGAATTTATCCAAAATCCTCAATATTATAAATTGCAGGAGTTCATTAATACAATGTATGCTAATGTGTATACTATATAAAGAGGATATATTTGAAAAGTATTTCTGAGACTACTCGACCAATTTGACGAATTTATTCAATAGCGAATAACGTAAACCTTAGGATATCTAGATGTATCTTATTACTTAAAAAGAACATTGAATATTTACATAATATTTTGCAATCAGCGCTATCTGTGTAACAATTCTGAACATCCAGGTTCAATCACCGTCTTGGTCTCCCTAAGTTGGTTAGAATTGTTAATTTCGTTTCATTTGAGGTAGACCATTTAAGTTTAGATGTACAACTAAGCGTTGTAGAAAGAAACGTCTTTAATAAAAGTTGCTTGATATTATAAGGGCAAGTAAATGCCATTAGTCGTGTTTTATTTGGAGGACGTTGTGGTGGTCATTTTAGGGTCAATTTAATTTTTTTAATGGGAACCTACCTTTTTATGTTGTTTTCTCACTCATAAAAACTAAACAACATTTGTATAAAGGACTTTACAATTGTTCTTGCACCAACGTAACTAGCGAAAGTTCTAAAGGCTGTGTGCGAAAAGCGCAATGAATAGTTTGACCATCCATGGATGGTCATTTGAGTGTCTAGTTATGTTTTGTAATTGGGAACCAGCATTTTTAATTTATTTCCTTATTCTTCATCACAAAACGAACAGCTTTTTATGAACCGTTTTCTAATAATAAAACAACATACAATGTAGGTTCCCATTTAAAAATGTTGTATTGACCCTAAAATGACCATCATAACGTCCTCAAAATAAAACAGGACTAACAAAATTTACTTTCCTCCATAATACCAAGCAACTTTTATTAAAGACATTTCTTTCTACAACGCTTAGTATTGGTGATATTGCACACTCTCAACTTAATGGTCCACTCTGTATGTATGAAATCTGAGCCGACAAAATTAGATGTAGGCTGCAAAGATGAGATTGGTGAGGGGATGTACCCTTTAGGACAAAATCTCATATGAAAAAATAAGGGAAAGTTAGAAATAAATTCTTTGGAAGAAAAAATTATAAATTATAGAAATGATTGGAGACAGCATGTTGATAGAATGTCCAAAGAGAGCATCCCATGAAAAGTGTTGTACTACAACCCTAAAAGAAAAAGGAAGACCAAGAAAACGATGATCAGACAGATTTTGCCCGGAACAGGAAGCACTGCCTAATCCTGGAGTGCAGAAGAAGAAGAAGACTTGATATCTGAACTCCCATTTGAAGGACGACCATCGTGATCTTACTGAATAGAATGTTAGGGCGTAACTTAAACTTCGTGAATAGGAAATTGTAATATTGCGGAAATGTTGCACTGGTGGACTGGTCGCCAATTCAGCTGATATGATACAAGCGCTACGGAAACTTAGTACTCCAGCCACCTCTGACGTTACTAGAAGTACGTCGTGGCTGGCTGAATATTTGATTCCATCCCTTCGGGGAGCTGGTAAACTTGGGTTGGTCTTGATGAAGCACTTCAGGGGAGATTGGGTACGCTGTAGACAGAAAAATAAGCTTTTGTAAGAATAGCTTATTAAATAATGGGTAGAGAAAACCATGTGCAGACATAGAAGTTAGTGTGATGTCGTTTTTGACATGTTAACTCTTCAAGCTTCAGCCACAGAGAATAATTTAGTGGAACGAGGTCTAGATTCCACTAGGCAGTCAATGCTGTGACAAACTTTGGGATTGGCTGCCAATCACTCCTGCCTGCCTTTTGCTTTGTGTGCAAGAGCACTGTTCTACCAAGAAATCTATGGTTTTCTTTTAAGCATTTTGTTGGGAGGTGATGTCTGGGCGAGTTTGTATAGACGTCCTCATGTCCTCCGGCAATAGTTGGACAGCTGGTTGAGGCAGTATTTTTAACACTTGAATAATTTCAGTCTAATTATATAAATATGTAAATTCAATAACAGCCCGCCTTGAAGCAATATGTGTATGTAATAATTTGTAAAATTATGTAAAAGTCATTGCATGTGCTTATATTATTTTATCCATGTGTAATAATGTTATTTGAATACATTACGTAATTTAATAATGTGGGAGCTGTGAGAATAATAAGTTTAAAGTTGCTAACAATGAGGTAACCTTGAGGCAATAATGAGTAAGGAAGTATAAATGCTACTAGTCATTATTAGAGCAGCAATAATGTAAATTTTGAGATAGTTTCAAAATACCCAATCAACAACCAGAAAAAGCTTTAGTTAAATGAAGGTATTCTATTGAAGTAGGATTAGCCAATCAGAGACTTGAAATACAGAAATTTGCAACTTTAGACGGTTGAAATCAATTCAGTTGCCTCCAAACAGTGCTCATAACCAGACGCAAGGTGTGTCCTCGAGAAATGAATTACGTATTCTGTGAGACGAAAATAGTATACATATTAATAAGTACAAGTATTAAATAAAATAATATCACAGCTCTTTATATCAGTAAAGTGCTATTTAATTTGTGTCAAGGATTAATAAAAAGGAGTGAATTAAAACTTACAGTCTGTATAAGCCTACGTTCTTAGTCGTACCACAACCCTGCCAAAATATCCTTGACGCAACCGAGGCAAACATAAATATTATATATTTAAAGAAACAGTTTAATTACAAAGTTAATATTTGTTTAAACTTGAGGCAAAGGCCACCTGATAGTACATTTTGGGTGAAGGCTAACGGAAACTGTTTAACATACGTGCGGTTGCAACTACTACAAGTTCGGTTCCCCAACAGTTGAAATAGAATACAACTCTTTAAATACAACCTTCTTCAAATTGACGCCCAAAGCGTGATGCAAACAAGTTAGAATACAAACAAATCTTCTTCAAATTGGCTTCCCAAACGTGGGGCTAACATCAACAACAACAAAAAAATACACCTACTTCAAATTGACGCCCAAAGCGTGGTGCTCATAAATAACATAACAAACCATCATCTTTAAACTGACTTGCAATATGTAGCAGCAACTACCTACTTCAAACTGACGTCCATACGTGGTGCAAACAACGTAAAGAAACCATCTTCTTATGGTGGACAGCGAGATAAACTTTGTCGCTCCTTAGGTCTTTCTTAGGTTGGGTTGGCGCTCTTAAGTGGAATAAGAAATTAAGAACGCCTAATGTAAACGCGACTTTCCTGAACTTTGAGAAGAGCTTTGGCTCCGACTAGCCTCGTTATATATTAGAATGGACAATGGTAAGAAGTAAGGGAATCACAAAGAAAACGGCTTGCTAGACTTCCGCAAGAGCTAGACTTTCACTCAAATCGACTTGGGACCAGAGATGGGAATCAGGCTGAACTGGGTAGGCATCCCGCAGAGGAACAACCTCTTCCGTGCCACCAGGCTCAACGGGATTAGTTAAGGTGAAGCTAATTAAATTGTGAAAGTCCACAGATGGGATGACTCCGAAATGTAATGCAGAAATGGAGTGACGATCGAAATGGTCTTTGCTGTGCCACGAGTAAACGCCTTAGAAAAGTACAGGAATACACCTCTCAAGTCTTGTAGAAAGGCACTTTTGGTGTCTTTGTTAGAAAATACAGAAGACGTCATCCAGTGCCAAAGAACTTTGTGGTGTCTTTAAAAATTTTAGGAGATATTTCCATACATTGATAATTTACTCTCAGAGGTGTAGTTTACTACAAAGAGTAGTTGGTTTTTAGATTTAGTTTTAGCTTCTGCTCTTTCATTATTCGATAAAATGATTTAGAGTTCAGCTTCAGAAAATACAATTTAAAAAGGTACTTTAAAGTGCACAATTATTAAAACTAAAAGTTGATAGCAATTATTTCTTATTGTACTGTTATTAGAGATGGAAGTGGAAGATGTTTATGTACATTCTCTTGTAGGCTCTGGATTCCGCGATTTGTAGATTATTTTCGAATGATGCTGTTCATTAGTTTACGGTATCGATAGCGCCAATGAAGTTATGTGCGGAGATGTGTTTCATTGGGAATTTTAACATTGAAACTGGCAACTGAATTTGTGCTGTCAACAGTTACAGGAAGCTTTAGATTACAAGCAGGAGGTGTAAATTATTAAGAAACTGATTATCGGGATCATTGGCTAAATAGTCACTGTAAAATATTTCCTAAGATAAGGATGTTAGGTGAGAGACTTTTTAAATTAGTGTGCCCGGCAGCAAAAAGTTTGCAGTAAGTTATAAAATTAACTGAACGTATGAAGTACAGCGTAGTTGGTGAATAGGTCCTGAAAAGGTTTAATTATATTTGGATGAAACTCTCAGTTTTGAAGAAGCCATGTCTATTAAATAATACAGTTTGCAAGCACTTTTAAAGAAGGAATCTTCAGAAGAAGTCTGGACAAAGTGTACGATCCATCGGGAAGTTTTAGCATTAAAATCGCTAAGTCCAGGGTTGACTATTATTTTAAGTAGTCATTGATGTACTTATTTGTATAAAAACCAGAGCTCTAAAATCAAGCATTTCATTACTCTTTGCAAGCATTTTGTTCATCCGCGGTAGATGATCAAACGCATATATGAACTGAGAATTAAAATTGTGCTTATCTTGTACTAGAAGGATCATAACCATGTGGAGGAAGTCTACGAAAAGTTATTTTTAGGAAGCTTCCTACTTAGAAGACAGTTCGAAAAATCAAACTCAAAACTCGTACTTAATCTTCAACTTTGGTGAAATAATACAAACATATAAAGTGAAGATGTTCAAGATTTTTGTATTAAAAATTGTTGTGGAAGAAACAAACTAAAAGTACGCTTCCTGGAAATGTTTCCCGCGATAGAGTGAATTATTTCCGAGTTACTCTCAGGAAAATAAAAGTTTAAAAAAGGTTATTCTTTTTCGTAGAGGCCATTAAACCCCTGACTGCAATTGGGTAAAACGCGCTTTGACAGTACATCTATTGGCCTGTCGCTGTAAGAACAACAACTGATAGACTTCAAGTAGCTCAAAATTGAATTTTTGGTACCATGCTTTTAGCAAATTTCTAAGGTAGTACTTTGCAATTATTCGATTATTAAGGAAAATTCACTTAGAATATTATTGACTTTGCCCACTTCTTACATCTGCTGCTGCTTTGAAATTCAAATATAAATTGACGTTTTTATTATATAAACAGATTGGCCATCTTGTGTGTTCCATGTTTAACAGGCATAAGAGTTCTTAAGCATTTGGCTTCAAGTAATCTACACGAATTCAATACGAATAATGTACACAACAACAGCTGACGGGCAAGTAAACACGGTCTAGTGAGTGCCGTCTGTAAACGCTAACGTTCTGTACGAGGCATGGGTGGTCTTAACCTGCGACGTCAGTGTGTAAAGTCTAATAACACTTCAATTATTTTTCCTTTCGTCCTGGCTTTAATGCTTAGAAATGTCTATGCGTGGCCGTTAGACTTGCACCTTTGATATTTTTTATTTCAATGATTTTCTTTACGCTGTCAGGGTAAGATGCGCTTTCAGAGGTGCACACTTCGCATTTAGAGAATGATATTGTGACGTATGCAATTATTGTTGCGTATATGACCTTGGCTGCCCGGATCGGGTATTGCGTAAGAGAGTGGTGGGGATAAACGAGTTCTTAGATAGCGTCCCACGCCGAGTTAGCGTGAGTTGAGTCAGTCAGTCAGTAAGTAGAGTCGTGGCTAGTTGCTGGAACAGGCAGGTTGTGTGTTTGCCGCGCTACCCATACAAACATGTATGGCGTCCTCACCGACGGACATAGAAACAAGGAGGTACTGTATCCCTTTACATCAATAAACCCCCTTACCATCCATCGTCCTTTTGTTTAAATTATCATAGTAAATAGATCCCTTCTCTCATCTACACCATGTAGTAATCCTTTTACTAGGTATTTCCTAATATTTTTCACTTTTCTCTTAGCTGCGTCCTTCGTCGTGAACTCGCATAATATAAATTGTTAACTTTCAGATTCTTCGGTACCCTCAGTTGCGAGTAGCTCTACCTCCCATTGAGCTAGAGTGTTTAGAGGTCACGACATTTTGGCGGAGGGCCGGGCATAATATAATATTTTGAGATTTTGAACTGCAAATTTTTTTTCTCTAAAATGTGGCGTTTTTGGTCCTCCACGTGTTCGTTAAAAAATGTAATTTTTCTGTGCCTTAAGGGTAAGGGTTTTGGTTGTATAATTTGTGGTTTCTTTCTTCTAAATTCCTCTTACATTGTTTCCTGAAAGTCCCATGTTTATATTTTAATTTTAAGTTCATTTTTAATTTTTTTGCATTGTCTGTCGGTGGCGTGGCGGTAAAAAATTTTTGGCTCAAATTTTTTTCCCTTACCATGGCTTCTACTAAATTCTGTTACTGTGATAAATCATTCATACTGGTCATTTTAAAGTACTTATTTTTGTGAATTGTGAAAAATTGGGCGATATGTGCAACTTTGATAATGTGGTCGTCACGTGTTAGCGTTCACGTTTGGAGATGCTGTTTTCTGTGCTCATTGGTAGTAGTTCTGGGAGCTTGTAATTCTATATTGCATTGATTGTGATTTCCTGCTCATTACTATATTTTTGGAGTGCATTTTTCGTGCAACTTTTATGTACGCAAGTGTGTTACGTAATCTCTGCGTGGTCATGCAATTCATCACTAATTCTAGCTTGTGAAGCCAATCTTTTCCAGCACGTGTTCTGTGCGTTTCTTTGCGTGTGTGTATAATAGGTCAGATGCATCTATTTTGAAATCGGTACCCTCAGTTGCGAGTAGCTCTACCCCCCATTGAGCTAGAGTGTTTAGAGGTCACGACAATATGGAACTTTAATTATAATCAATTATTGATTTCTTATATCAAACTTGACTAACTGCATACTACCTCAGGAACTATTAAAACGAAGGCTTACAACTGCAGCAGTCTCATCCACAGGCTTACTGTAGGTGATTGTGTTTGCTTACTTCATATCGTTCTTCTGTTTTGGTGTTTTAAGCTCACGTTTTCTCTCGGATACATTGATGCATCAATAGAACATAGACAGCCCTGGTATCAGCTTTGCGCAGCATGCTCACGGCGTGTTACGTGAGCTGCAGCTGAGAAATCGCATCTCTCTGAAGCGTGAAATCAGATCACTGATGTACCCGGTTCCATGTCTGTTCACATAAGCTCATTTAATGCGGCGAATGTATATCTTGTGTTCCAAGAGTATCTATTGCTCGAGATTACACAGCCAGTATCATGAGATATTTGATATAATATGGTGATATCTGTAATAAATATCTATATCAATACAGCATTTAAAATCTATGCTTAAATAGGCACACTTGAAGTCGCCACGGACGTGTTTTTGGGTAACAGTCTAGCGTAACACACAAACTGAAAGTGACACAAATAAAGTAGGTTGTCACGTTTTCGAGGAAATAGATTTACTTCACTATGAAAGTTACTAAATTATTAAACATGGTCTTTACTTTCTTTGCTATATACTTAAATAGAGGCCTCAACTAAAAGAGGCATTCTTATATGGCAAGGAGCTGAAACAAACGACAAAAACATATGGAAAGGTGTCAAAAGAAGACTAACAAACATCAACCAACAGGAAATACAACAGGATTTTAAAATTAAACCTGCTCTAAGTCTAGAAAATGAAATAAAATTCAATTGGGCTAAAGAGGCATATATACTTAACTTAGGAAGAAAGGAAACATTAGGAATGGCATGGTTTAGACTGAGGGCTGGAGGGCACAGAAAATGACTGACGATTCTGGCAGGAGAATCTGCCCATTCTGTAATTTCGATGAGGACTCTGTACATATTTTGGCGGAATTTGCACAGTGGGAGAACCAGCGAACAATTAAACTCAAAGAAAAACTCTTAAGTCGTCAAGAATGAGATTGGCATGTTGGGATCTACTGGCTGACCAGAGGAACTGGAAAACATGGGCAATTTCTTGACTAAAGTGCGCGAAGCTAGGTCACATTTGTTTAGTTAGTCAAAGGTAATTCATCTCTATTTTCCTTTTCTTGTTCTCTTTTGTTTTTCTGTTGTTTATTTTGTCACCACACCTTGTATCTTAAATATGCATGTACGGTCAATGACCCATGCACTAAATACTTGTGTAATAACTTCAATAATTTGAAACCAATAAAGATACCTTATCTATCTACCTACATACTTTCTAAACCACGTACATAGCAGGTAGAGAAGGTATTGCATTCCACCCTCAAACTCGATACGGAGATTTCACCGGAAATACATGCTTTAGGCAACATAATTAAAAAAAAAGAATTTGTAAAAAAAGGTCCATGTGTGTGTGCGCGTGCGTGTGTGTGCGTCTGTGCTTGAACAGCATAACTCAAAAACCAAAATTCGGATAAACGCCAAAACTTTGTATGTATGTTTAGTGCGTTTCAAAGATGCAACACTAAGATTTTCGAGAAAATCCCCCCACCCTAAGCTACCCTTTTACATGGAAGATATTTTCGAAAATTTGTTTTTCTAAAAATGGTTCTAATGATTTTGATTAAAATACCATGTATTAAATATATTTATATGACAAATAAAATGTATATATTTAATTTTCTGGGAATAGCCTATGAAGTCCTCTTCATGTGAAAGGAGTTTTTTATAATCTTGTGTAGCTACTAAACGTTAAGCAATAGATGAAAACGCACAACGCAAAAATAGTAGATGTATTTAAAACACACAGTTTATGTCAAATAACTTTTTTGTGTCATATCCATTACTAATGCTTCGAATTGTTCATTACTTGGTCATTGCTTTAAAGTCCTTTCAGCATTCAGTTATTTCTCGGGATGTCATGGAAACAGCATGGCATTTTAAGGCCGGCGCATAGTGTCCAGTTCTTAAAAATTTGACCATCGATATTCCCTTCGTATCTATAACGAACTATAGATTAACGAATTGCATAATGAATTAATTGGCCTGATAAAGGCTAAACTAACGAAGCTCAAGTACTTACGGCATTGTAAGTCGCCATTGGGGTGTGTTATCTCAAACATTTTGAGATCTCCCGGGAAAATGCCAGACAGCTGGAGAATTTAATGTCTTACCGCATGTTTCCCTGGTAGCTCAGTGGCTAGAGAAACTGAACGGAAAACGTGGTTCGAATCCCGGCTATGGCATTGCATTTTTCGGTCCTCTGATTCTATCTTTCTAATCTGGTTCTGCACACATGTTAGTGTGGAAGAACAATTAATTCATCTCAATAACGTGATATTATAACAAAAGTAATTAATAATTTTGAAGAAATAGCATATAATGTAAAAGCTTCCGTGAGCTTATTTGATTAGGAATGAGCTCTACGAAAATCTAAGCCTTTAATTGAATTGTGCGCGACTTAACTATGAAATTGGGTAATCCGATTTTTCGGCTTTGAATTTCTTGTGCCACAGACTTTTACATTTATACGGCTTTAGCATTTGTTTGTAGAATCTTCCAATTATTTTATTTGTTTTATGTTCCTAAGTTCGTATGCATCTGTTCCAAATATATTTATTATTTCATAAGCACCATGATAGCTCAGAAACAATCTCCAATATTCTTTACGAGGTTTATTTGACAACCTCTTGTTCTTCACTAACACTTGATCTCCTATCTTTACTTTCCAAACTCTTCTTTTTCTTTCTTCATGTTTTTGTTTTCTCTTCAGGGCCTTGTTTGATTTTTAAAAATGCTAATTTAAAAATTAACATCTTTTCCTCTTTTTCTGGCAATTTAACTGATTGGTCTTCAATAACTTCTGGTGCATTATGACTCAAAAATACTTTGTATAATTTTCCATGAAGAAGTTCTATTGGTTTAAATCCTTTTACTGTATTTATGGATTGATTAAGTCGATTTTGAATAATATTGATGTATGAGTACTAACTGCTATGCTTGCTATGACACACTACATGTAGATAATTTGAAATTATATAAAGAGGTGGAAAACATATTTCAACAGTATGAAATTAGAAATAATAGAACAATTTCATTTACGATTAATACGTGCAGGTACAGAGAAGACAACCCTAACTATTTTGGAAAATTTATATTTCTCTAAACTGGGACATAAAGTAAGAAAATACATATGTTGCGATCTTTGTCAGAAAGCAAAACAAATTAATGCAGCTTATGAATATACAGTACTTAGAGATAATTCAAGATGTTTATTAAGTTTAGATTTGCATGGTCCAATGCCTGTAAGTACATTTGGGTACAAGTTTTTATTTGTATGCTGTGACGTATTTAGCGAATATGTACAGCACATCAGCACAGCATTTTTAAACACATTAACAAAATCATTTTTCCCAGAGGAAGGAATAGTTCAGGCCATACTTTGTGATAATGCATCAGTGTTTACCAGTTCTAAATTTATGAATGGAATCAAAGATTTGGGAGTCAAACGGTATTTCTCATCAAGATACAGACCTTATGCCAATCCAGTAGTAAGAGATAAAATAAATTTCCGTGTATATAACGCGCGCGAGTAACTTAAAATTTTGTTTTACTTTTGTTCAGGGGAATCAAAAATTTTATTCCCGTAGTGCAGAAATAATTTACTATACAGTTTTAAAAACATATTTTAGAAAATATCGAACAGTGTTCGCCTTAATGGTCAGACGCTCTCATTTTCATTCTACTTCAATGCAGGGATTGACAATTTTTATAGATAATTTTTCGCATTCATGATCCTGAAGATCCTCCTCAAGTTAAGGGGAAATGTTTAATTTCTTTTAAACAACAACGTGTATCTTATATGACTCTCTGCAATATTTTCGTATGTTGCATTGTTAGAGGTAGAGAGAGGATAGGCAACGAAGGGGGATAGCCCGCGTACCGCGATCTACGTAGATCCATTGTAGCTACATGGATAAACTAAAGGAAACACAGGAGACTACAAAACACAGGGAAACACGGAAGTCTGTAACAATTCTAAAACTGGAGTTGCCCAGAATGGTCGATAAACAACCCATGCAACCAGACAGCCCTCTGGTGTGCACGGAGAATGGTCTTTCCTTGAAGCTAGCATCTGCCTCATTATGAAACCCGAAAGCACACCTTGATGCAGTAGTTTTAACACTTGAATAATTTCAATTAAATTATATAATATGTAAATTCAATAACAGCCCGCCTTGAAGTAATAGCTATGTAATAATTTGTAAAAATGTATGTAACAGTCATTGCCTATGCTTATAGTATTGTATACATGTTCAATAATGTTATGTAAATGCATTACGTAACTTAATAATGTAAGAGCTGTGAGAATAATAAGTTTAAATTTGTTAACAATGAGGTAACAATGAGGTAGCCTTGAGGCAAGAATGAGTTTGAGAGTTTAAATGTTACTGGTCATGATTAGAGCAACGATAATGTAAATTTTGTTACAGTTTAAAAATAGCTAATCAACAGCCAGAAAAAGCTTTAATAAAATGCAGGTGTTCAATTGTACTAGGATTAGCTAATCAGAGACTTCAAATACAAACGTTTACTGTTTTGGACGGTTGAAATATGTTCAGTTGCCTCACACCTTAGTAGTGACCGGATGGAAGATGTGTTCTCTAAAGAAATATTACGTATTCGTGTGAAACGAAAATTATGTATACTTGTTAACAAAATGCAAGTATTAAATAAAATAATCACACGGCTCTTAATATCAGTGTAGTGCTATTTAATTTGTGTCAAGGTTTAATAAAAAGAAGTGAATTTAAACTTAAAATCTATGTTGTTGTAGTTATTATTGTTATTTATATTTAACATTATTGTAGCCCCACGTTTGGGAGCAAATTTGTTGCGGTATTACTTATAAATGTTTGTTTACATCACGTGTTGAAGCCATCTTGTGACGTCATTCATTTGTTCGGTTTGTAGCTCCATCTGGTGTTAGCAATTTGCAGCAGCGTTAGTGTTCGTTTGAAAGAACGCTAGTTATCTTAATTAATTTTGGTTTTCTGTCCTCCGGCTAGCTATTATTTCTCGGTCGAACATGTCTCTTGATCAGGGTTGTGTAAACGGAAAGGAATCTTTTATCCAAAAAGAACACTGATGAAGAAATTTGTTTTACACATTTATTGTCGAACACATTAACTATCACATTTATACATTGATCTTAACACTCGCCAAACTGAAACTGTTATAATAACTTCTTACTTATCACTTTTAATTCGCGTACTTCAACTTTGTGTATAATTAACTTTACCACACTTTAGATTTTTCGTAACTTGTGAATCTATAGCCGACGTGTCTCATGCAAATATTTTGACGAACTGACGAACTGAAGACGACGTGTAGTGTACAAAGAATTTTGATGAACTGGCCGACTGAAGGCGACGTGTAATGTATTGAGATTTTCGATGAACTGACCGCGATCTACCTCTGACTTGGCTTTTTATACACCCACTCCCCGATATGTCTAAAGCTTATAACTGAGTTACTATTGGCTAATAAAACGCGCCAACATTAGCGTCTATTTTAATATCCAATGAAAATTATGAATACATATGCTCTAGGGAAATATTCCAGAAGGTTCTCAACGGAAAAACGCGCCAACATTACGTAACTTCCTCGTTTCCAATAATGATAAACAGCTCACCCCCCTCTTTGCATTATTGCGCTATTATTGACAGTTTCAATAAGACCGTATAAATTTATTTCCCAATAATAATTACAATTAATAAACATCTGAAATCAATGTCACATAAAAATGCATATTCATATTACAATCATTATTTACATTTAAGTAATTTGTGATACAAATTACTGCATCAATGTAAGCCTACATTCTTGTCGCACCACGCCCTGATTAAGAGAAACGTATCTCTAAAGTAATACTGAAGCAGCCGAGGCAAAAACAAACATATATAATATCTATAGAACCAGTTTAATAATAGTTAATATTATTTTTTTAATCTTGGAGCGTAACAGCAACAAAAAATACATCTCCAAATCAGCTTCTCATACGTAACAGCATATTACGTAACAAACAATCTTCTTCAAATTAACGCCCAAAGCGTGGTGCAAACTCCAACAAAACACTTTCTCAAATTGGATCCCATACTTGGGTTCCCATAAAAACAAAAATAACATTCTTCAACCTGAAACATGAGAAGGATGAGAAATGAGGGAAATGAACTCGTGGTAGGGGACACCGCAGAATTTACCTACGGACCAAGAAAAACCCTCAGCTCAGAACGGACGGTCGAGAGAATAAACTCGGGGCTTTGGATGCGAGTCCCAGTTTACCTCGGAGTCATTTCACTCGGTTTTTGCACTGGTAGTGACGAGTAGGGCGCTATTGAATTTAAGAGAATATCAACCATTGCCTTTCCCACTGATGCAGCGCGTTTATCAACTATATCAAAGTCAATGTGTGTTTTGATCTCTCAAAATGGTGCAAAGCAGGTTATTTGTTTCAGAAATAAAAGCCCAATACAACATGGCCGCGTTTGTATGAACTTCACAGTACTAAATGCTAGTTGCTCACGTATAAAAGCGGTCAGTTCATGGCGCTTGCATTTGCAAATGACATGTTCTATGTCAATAGAAACGCATAATACACTGATCTAGACCTGAGCTGATTGCTTCAACGCACGAGTGATATATTACCTGACCGAGGCTTTATGGTAGTTTCCCTTAGTTGCTGGGTGAATGCTGGAATGGTTATTTCCTTCACAGCCCTTCCTTCCCTTTCATTCCATAGCAACTATTCGTATGCGGTGAAATGCAACAATAGTTGCCATCACTGCAAAAAGTTCCCCTCCCATAACAGCAGTTACGTGATGAACCTCACTTATACGTTATTCGCTTCCGTGTTTTTGGTAGATATGCACTACATTTTTAGGCACTGAACTTTATACATTGATAACACGCGTTTGATTTATACCCGGTCCACAGGTCGAATATATGCGTAGCTCGCTAGCGCTGCAGTGATCCCAGTAATGTTCCGCTGTTGTACTAGCGGTGAATGACCCACTCAAGAATGCGTTTATCTGCTGTGTTATACTGTGCCTTAAGTTCGAGCTCTAAATATTAGTATTTCTTCATTGTTGCGCCACTAGGCTTTTCCGTACCCAGAGGTGCTAAACATTGTGGAAAGTATTATTGCGTAGGTGCTAGAAATTGAAAAGAATCACTTCCACATATCTCAACAATTGATTATAAAGGTTTTACACTTGTTAGCAATTCCATCATCAGCTTGTTTTCACATTTTTAAAATTTTTGAATTACAAATAACATGCTCGGAAACAACGACGTAATAAACTCTTTCAGCTTTTTACAATTTAAGTTGCTATACAAATCGAGAATATTTCCCAAACAACGAAATGCAATGTTACACGAACTAAAAAAAATAAAATCCGAATGTTATTCCCGTAAATGTCAATTTAGAAGTACCAAGAGCAAAAGAGTAACATTTTGCATCTTACCAAACAGTTGAAAATAATTTAGAAAAGCCAAAAGGTTACTCTTGGTGGATTACGCCGAATCTTGCTGTCACGAAACCAAAACATGAGTTCAGGTGCTATCCACTCGGTCCCTGGCCGAAGAGTCAGCTTGCTGCCTGCCCAGGAGTTGCTAATGTTGACCACGAGCGCTGTCGTCAATAGCGTAAAGCAAAC
This sequence comes from Deroplatys truncata, assembly GCA_030765065.1. NCBI lineage: Eukaryota > Metazoa > Arthropoda > Insecta > Mantodea > Mantidae > Deroplatys > Deroplatys truncata. The sequence continues at coordinate 67,132,291 of CM060979.1, forward strand.
AAGCCAATGGCAACTCTGCACGACGCTTTGAGTTGTGCCATCATAAATTATGTCGTGCATGCCATCTTTCTCGGAGTTTCGGTTGTTAACTGTTTCTCTCGATGATCCACGTCATCATTTCTGAAGCATTGGGCCGTTCTTGAGCTGGTTGCATAAGCCATGATCAAGGGGGAGGGAAATACGACATATTGTACATCAAAAAAGTGAAATTTTATTCAACGCATCTGTGTGGCGTGAGAGTTACATTAGATTATTATTATTATTATTAGTCTACCGAAATACCCACTGAAAAATTCACGCTTGAACAAAGAATCTTTATGTGAGATACATACATAAAAACCGAATCATGTAGACAGGTGTGTAGACAATTTCAGAAGAAATTTTCTGGTATTCCAGTTCCAGGTAGAGAAACTGTTAGAGTCTGGTTAATGAGTTTAGGTCAAGGGGGTCGCTAAACATTAAACCTAAGAAGCGAAAAAGTATCTACCAACGGAGGAAAAAATTGACCAAGTTTGTGCATCATTCGAAACTCTCCAAAAAAGTGTTTAAGATGTGTTGCACAGCAACTGGGTGTTTTAAAGACCTCTGTGCATAGAGTTGATAAACTTTTAATATTGAAAACCTACAGAGCGGCTATAGGTCATGAATTACAACCTTGTGACGTTGAAAAATGCGTGAATGGAAATTTCATCCGACGATGCCTGCAATGTTTCAATGCAGATGGATACCACTTTCAACACAACTTATAACAGGTTAGTACTCATTATAGGCGTGTTACTATCACTCGTGAATAAGTAACGCGGGGGTTTTAGAAAGGAAAACCCCAAGTTGAAGCAGTATTTTTAACACTTAAATAATTTCAGTTTAAATAAATTATATAATATGTAAATTCAATAACAGCCCGCCTTCAAGCAATATGTATGTAATGATTTGTAAAATGTATGTAACAGTCACTGCATATGCTTATATTATTGTATCCATGTGTAATAATGTTATGTGAATGCATTACGTAAATTAATAATGTAGGAGCTGTGAGAATAAATAAGTTAAACGTTGCTAACAATGAGGTAACCTTGAGGCAATAATGAGTTTGAGAGCTTAAATGCTACTAGTCATTATTAGAGCAGCAATAATGTAAATTTTGAGACAGTTTAAAAATAGCCAATCAACAACCAAAAAAGTTTTAGTTAAATGAAGGTATTCTATTGGACTAGGATTACCCAATCAGAGACTTGAAATACAGAAATTTACAAGTTTAGACGGTTGAAATCAAGTCAGTTGCCTGCAGACCGTGATAGTAACCGGATGCAAGATGCTCCTCTAGAGAAATATAATACGTATTCGTGTAAGACCAGAAATAGGTATACGTGTTAAAAAGTGCAAGTATTAAATAAAAGAATCTTGCAGCTCTCGATATCAGTGAAGTGCTATTTAATTTGTGTCAAGGATTAATAAAAAGGAGTGGATTAAAACTTAAAATCTGTGTAAACCTACATTCTTTGTCGCATTAAGCCCTACCAAGATATCCATGTCTCTAAAATAATACTGACGCAGCCGAGGCAAGCATAAATATTTAATACTTAAAGAAACAGTTTAATTACAAACTTAATATTTTTTTTAAACTTGGGGCAAAAGCCACCTGAAAACACATTTGGGGCGAAGACTACTGGAAATTGTTTAACATACGTGAGATTGCAACTACTTCAAGTGTTCGGCTCCCCAACGGTTGAACTATAATACAACTCCTTCCATACGTGGAGTGAATACAAACTACTTCAAATTGACGCCCAAAGCGTGGTGCAAATAACGTAACAACCATCTTCTTCAAATTGACGTTTATACGTGGAGTTAAGTAAATAAACAACTCCACAAAACACCTGATACAAAGTGTAATAGCGCGCGGAGCATGCATACGCGCGATCCACGGCTCGGTAATGTAATGAACGCACTGTATTTAGCTCAATTGTACGTTTTCTCTTTAAAACGTCACATTCTTCTGAACACCATGTACGAAATGTTTTAATTATATCTGCCAATTTTCTATTATTCGTGTTTCGCTCTAACATCAAGTGAAGTGTGTGCGGGATTTGAGCGCTGCCGTTCTCATTTTGTTTCATTTGGCAAGTTTCTCTGCCGTACCGAGATTAGCTGGCGCGTTTAGCTACCTCGCCAGAGGACTTGTTCTTCAGACCTTCACCTCTGTGTATGTGTGTACTTCGACAAATAAGCTTGGTGAGTTCTTTGTAAACACATGAAGCCGTTCTAGAGCAAATAACTGCACTCTTGATTATTTCTGACCGTTTCGCTTTTGGTGTTTGCCTCTAAAATCGTTTTAATACTTTTGTTAAGGGACACTGAGGCAGTGCTTTTAACACTTAAATAATTTCAGTCAAATTATATAATATAAATTCAATAACAGCCCGCCTTAAAGCAATATGTGTATGTAACAAGATATAAAAGGTGTGTATTACAGTCATTATATATATATATATTTATATTAATTCATACATGTGTAATAATGTTATGTGAATATGTTACGTAATTTAATAATGTAGGAACTGTGAGAATAATAGGTTAAATGTTGCTAACAATGAGGTAAACTTGAGGCAATAATGAATTTGAAAGTTTATTAATGAGACTTGTGATTCTTGGAGACAATAATGTAATTTTAGTGAAGTACATAAAATAGCCAATCAACAACCAGAAAACGCCTTAGTTGAATGAAGGTATTCTATTGGACTAAGATTAGCAAATCAGAAACAAAAAATGAAGCAACATTTACAAATTCAGAAGTCAGTTACTTGTAGACAATGTTCCTAACCAGATGTGAGATGCGTCCTCGAGAACTTTAATATGCATTTTGTGTGAGACAAAAATAGTTTACGTGTTAAAAAGTGCAAGTAATTAATCAAAAAATCTCACAGCTCTCTCTCTCTCTCTCTGTCTCTCTCTCTCTCTCTCTCTATATATATATATCAGTGAAGTGTTGTTTAAATCGTATCAAGCATTAATAAATGGAGTGAATAAAAACTTAAAACCACTCCCTGATAAGACATTCATGTCTCTAAAAAATATAAATACTGACGCAGCCAAGGCAAACATAAATATACAATATTTAAAGAAACAGTCAAAATTACAAAGTCAATATTTTTTTAAACATTTGGGGCAAAGGCCACGGAAAAGTACATTTTTGGGGCGAAGGTTACTGGAATCGTTTTACCATACGTGCGGTTGCTAGTACTTGAAGTTCGGCTCCCCAACATTTGAAATACAATATAACAACTTCTTCAAATTGACGCCCAAAACGTGATGCAAACAACGTAATAATAATATAACCTTCTTCAACACAACCGGAAAAGTAGATTTTTATTGTGATTTTGTTATTGTTATTTGGGGGCAATTTTGTGCAATTATTATTGTGTTCTTGTTTGTTCTGGTTCATGTCAATTTTATTCTTGGCGGTGGAGGATGGCGTTAAGGAATTGCTAAGTAATGCTATGACATTCTTTAAATACGCTTTTCTGAACTTTGATTAAGGACAACTTAATTCATTGCCGCTGTTGTTCAACGATGAGGCACTCTCAGCGTGCGATAGTATACAGGGGACGGATATGCATGTATTTATAAACGATATGAGTACTAGTCGGCCACATTATGAATGTGCTTGGAGGAGGACGCCAGTGTTTTTGTTGACACTGCCTAACGTCATCAAAGCTAAGAATCAAAGGGGGTGAGGGAGCTGCAATAGGAGAATGTACAGTTGCACAACGAAAACTGTAGTACATTTTGCAGGACTCAGGTTTGCTAGTAAATGTAATTCAGAACTGATGATATTTTCTTTATCTGACTATCCTGCCGATGCCCCGTCCACTTTTCCCGTAACTGTTTAATTCCTCTTCCCGCAGCGTGCATTCATACCATGGTCCACTAGTGCGTGCTTACTCTAATATCCTTATATGTGTGAAGTGTCAGTATGATGGTCACAGATCAAACACTTCAATATGCCAAAGTACATGTAATTATACAGTTTAGTAAGACACTTCAAGAGATATCGGTATTGTAACTGCTTCAGCAGTTATCTGTATTTGCTACTTTGTAAAATTTATAGATACTTGGCATGTTAAGTGAGAAGAGCTAATTGTCAGTAGTTAACTTTATTGACCCTACCTTGCGGCCTCTGGGAATACAAAGAAAAAAAAATACAGGAGATTATTCATTTATACGTTATGTTTATGCCATGTTATATATACACCGGGTGAGTCTTCTCAGCCTACGGATTGAGAAGTTATGCAGTCCTGGTGTTGTACAATCTATGCTGTAAACACTGTCCACTGCATTGCGTCGTATCAATTTCGGCCGAAATGACTGCTATGTACCGCTGTGCGGGCAGTGACTTGCACTCGTAGCGTAATAGTGTGCGCGTTGGTCTTAAATGCTAAAGGTCACAGGTTCAAATACTGCCATTTGAAGATACGTTTTATTTTCAGTAAATTTAATGAAAACTGATGGTCTGGTATGAAGTATCGTTTCTTTTAATTAGCATAATTATGTTGAGGATTGAAGTGTCTGCCCCACGTATGGAAAGCTAATTTGAAGTAGGATGTATTACATTTCGAATGTTGGGGAGCCGAACTTGAAGTAGTTGCAACCGCACGATGGTAAAATGTTTCCTATAGCCTTCGCCCCAAGTTTAAAAATATTAACTTTGTAATTTGATTGTTTCTTTAAATATTATATATTTATGTTTGCCTCGACTGCGTCAGTATTATTGTTAGAGATATGAATTTCTTTGCAGAGAGTGGTGCGGCTAAGAATGTAGACTTACACGATTATAATTTTTACTTCACTCCTTTTATTAATTCTTGACACGATTTAAATAACCCTTCACTGATATAGAGAGCTGTGAGATTATTTATTAATTACTTGCACTTTTTAACACGTAAAGTCTTTTTGTCTCACATTGAATACGTATTAAATTTCTCGAGGACGCGTCTCACGTCCGGTTAGGAACGCTGTCTGCTAGCAACTAACTTCTGAATTTGTAAACTTTGCTCCATTTCAGTTTCTGATTAGCTAATCCTACTCCAATAGAATAATTTTATTTAACTTAAGTTTTTTTTCTGGTTGTTGATTGGCTATTTATAAACTGTCTAAAAAATTACATCATTGCTGCTCCAAGAATTACCAGTAGCATTATTTAACTTTCTAATTCATATTGCCTCAAGGTTATCTCATTGTTACCTCATTGTTAGCAACTTTTAACCTATTATTCTCACAGCTCCTACATTATTAAATTACGTAATACATTCACATAACATTATTGAACATGTACATAATAATATAAACATATACAATGACTGTAATATACATATTTTATATATTGTTACATACACATATTGCTTTAAGCGGGCTGTTATTATATTGTATAATTTGACTGAAATCATTTAAGTGTTAAAAATACTGCCTCAATGTGAATTTCATTAAAACACAAATTGTTACTTGTTAGAATATGCTTTAATGAACATTATAAATAAATGCAAGAAACGAAGAAACAGCTCATTTATTAGTAAGCGTGATTTGAACTTCCGACCTTCTTCGTGACTTTCTAGCATGTTAACCATTGCGCTAATAGAGCACGTTAAAAACGAGCACCACCGTAGCCCTAATCAGCGGGCTGGTGAATGCGGTGTCATCACCTGCATTTCGCATCGTATGTAAATGCAGGGTTGCCTAGTAACTAATCCGCAGGATGAGAAGACTCACGCAATAGAATAATACATGATTTCTGTATACCGCATCCTTGCTGTTGCAGCAAAACAGTAGCATGTTGGGCATAGGCATCAATATTTTCGGAACGCATTATTGCTGTGCATGTACAATAATTTGTATGGTTGGGCTAGTCATTTTTCTCAGGTTGTATCTGATGATGACGGTGATAAAGAAGTTGACCTATGATGAAAGTGTTCCCAGTGTGCATGAGGCAATTCAAACCCTAGAAACTACACAAGATTTCTATTTCAAATCCTAAGTCATTTCGGTGATATGCGCATATAGTCAACTAGTGTACGTGGGGTAAAATCAAAGAAGCCCAAAAAGACAATTTTTATTCACGTATTTTAAACATTGTGTTACGTTTATGATTTACGTGTTTATTTGTTGCTATCGTATATTAAATGATACATAATTATTTGAGTAGTAATACAACATAGTTTCAGTTTCATAAGAAAGCCAACCTTTATACATAATTTATTATTTATACATAATTTTAGCCGCCGCCCTTTAAAAACGTATAACTGAGGTTCTACTGTAGGTATATTGGCGGATGTTCTAGCTGGGAATGAAGAATGTGCAGCGGTTTTTTGGGAATTTTTCTCACGCATCCATTGCCTCCACTCCTTGAATCCTTCGTTTTTTCTCGGCAGATTTTAATAGAAATATATCTATCTATTTTAGGATTTTAGGATTTTAGATGTTACCTATTGCAATGTTTCCATTTTTGTTTATGGAATTAATTGTTCCTTCCCTGTTTTGGACAGGGTTTCTAAGGTAGAATCAGATGACTGAAAAATTCAACGCCATAGCCGGAATTTGAACCACGGATCTCCCGGTCTCCGTCCGGTTGCTCTAACCACTGAGCTACCATGGCAACATGCCGATACGACATTAAATTCTCCAACTGATTTACATTTTTCCCGGTAAACCCAAGGAGATCACAAATTGTATGGAGATGTCATACACCAATGACGACTTACATTCATTGTAAGTACTTTAAGTACTTTAAGTCTCGGGCTTTATAGTTGCAACCGCTATTAGACAAATAATGGAATTAATTGTTCTTTCACACGAGCCGTGTGTTGGACAGGGTTGGAAAGGTAGAATCAGATGACTGAAAAATTCAATGCCATAGCCGGGATTTGAACCACGGATCTCCCGGTCTCCGTCAGGTTGCTCTAACCACTGAGCTACCATGGCAACATGCCGATACGACATTAAATTCTCCAACTGATTCGCATTTTTTCCCGTAAACCACAAGGAGATCTCAAATTGTATTGAGATGTCATACCCCAATGGCGACTTACATTCATTCATTCATTCATTTTTGATTATGTTCTATAACTTCTCCTTTTAGGAATCTATAGACCTCTCATTTCTTACTTCTTTGACAGATCTAAAAAATCTCATTTCTTTCGCCTGAATATGACTTTTATCTTTCTTTTTTAAAAGCCAACTTTGAGTCCAATGAAGTATTACTGGGACGGATGCTAGGTTATAAATCTAAAGGGAGAGGGTCGACAGGAAGACTTATGTTAAGGGAAGTGAGACCGAATAGCCCAATGACCCAAACCGTGAAAGAAAGAATACGAAATTACCTACTGATAATACGTGGTGGCAAGGGGTGTTTCGAATATGCATCCAGAGCTTCTAGCTGGCTAATGCAGATGTTGCATAATGCTCTTTAAAAATCTGACTATCGTGCCACCTACTGTATCCTACAGCAAGGGTGTAAACATGCGTTGAAAGTTTTTCTGGATTAACAAGGAATAGAATAAGCTTTCATAAGAACATTTTGTAGGAGAATGAATGGAGAAAGTCATGTGAATGCAACCTATCAGGTATATTTTATGTTTAAACTGGTGACAAAGAGCATCCCAGCTGAAATTTGAAGGAATTTAATCGTTAATGCCGTGGTTGCACCATGTTTGGGTACCAATTTGAAATTGTTTTAGATCACACACGTAATGTATGCCAATTTGCAGGGGATTGTTTCTAGGACTGTTCGCCCCACGTACGGTACAAACTTTCCGGTGGTCTGCGCCCCACGTTTAAGAACCAACTTTTTATTTTAATATTTATTTATATATGCGTATGCCTCGGCTTCATAAGTAGTATTTTGTAGAGCACGTATCTCTTAACAGGGCGGTTACGGCTAAAGAACAAGGCTTACAAATTATAATTGTATTATACCTTTTTTATTAATTCTTCACACGATTAGATAACACTTCACTGATATATCCTACTATAAAATTGTGAGATTATTGTTAATTACACTTTCTAACACGTAAACTTTATATTATTTTTATGTCCCACACTGAACCTGTACCGAATCTAACTACTTGCATGCTTCCTTGTAGCGTCTACCGTTTGAATTTTACATTTTCTCTATTTATAGTATCTGATTGACTAATCCTGCTCCAATAGAATACCTTTATTTAACCTTAGCTTTTCTCGTTGTTGATTGGCTGTTTATAAACTGTTTTAAACATTACATTATTATTGTTCCAAGAACTATTAGTATCCTTTTCAAACTTTCTAATGTATTGTTGTCTCAAGGTTACCTCATTGTTAGCAACTTTCGGCTTTTACTTTGTAATTCTGTTTGCTACGGAAAGTAGCTTGCTTCTATTCTCACAGCTCCTACATTTTTAAACTACGTAATACATTCACATAACATTTTTATATATGTACATAAAATAAGCATAATACAATGACTAATATACACTTTATGTATTATATTATAAATATTTTACTTTTAAGGCAGGATTTTATTTTTTTATGTTATATAATTAGACTGATATCATTTAAGTGTTAAAAATGCTCCCTCAAAGTTCCATGCATCATACAATAAAAATATTGAACATAATTTCTGTGCTCGACGGACGTTCTCTTAGTCATTATATAATGATAGTAGATATATACTTAACAATGTCCATCATATCAGAGCTTGTTGAACTGGATTAGTAACCAGAAGTTTCTTCAACGATCACAAGAACAGTTAAGTATATCTGATTAAATTTGAGGTTATGCTAATATGGATGACGATCTTATTACTAGAATTTGAGCTCTGAGGCAATTTGGGCATACAACACTTGAAAAGAAGGTTTAAATAATTTATTTTAACATAATTACAACCGTCATAATTATTATTAATGCACCTTTGAACTGTCTTCCTTGGCTTGATAAAATTTATTCATTGTCTTTTTATAGTGATTTTCTTGCATTCTGCTGAATGTATTCACTCCTCTACGTAGAGCTATTAAGAGAGACAAATAAAGGGCAATAAGAAAATACAATCACCAAAACTTTACTGGAATGGAGAAAAGAAAAAAAGTTGCTTATATTGCTAAGAGCTGCTAAGTTTAAAAGTTTCAGCGTGACTGGTATTTTTGTACGCAAATCACATCAAGAATGTCCTATGTTTTAAACTTTTTGCTTAGTTTTCCCCGATGATAAATATTGAAGCGTGGGGCTGAGTTGGAGTGGATCGTGTGATCGTGTGACACGCAAGAGTGAATCACGCACTAATTGTCCGCCGCAATGTCTCCACATGATGTATTATGTTCTTGACAGTTCAGTGCAGCGAACCGAAACCATTTAAGTACACTTGCGTGGAGAAAAAGTGGAGCATATAGGAATGGGTGATTTAGGTTGGAAATTAAATGCGTAGCATAGACTTCTCCCATTATAAGTAATCATTAGTACCTGAACTTTATGGGTCAAAGCTAAATATTCAAATTATTATTGAAAAAGCTTTAAGTTTACTTTGACTATTTATGTGACCATTTCTTTGTATAAATCCATGTTTGAGGTGACCGCTTTAACTTCGTCTCCATGTATACTTCAGAAGCAAAATATAGAGTTAGTGGTGTAGCTGTTGCACAAATTGGTGATATAAAACTAATATATCGCTTCACTCCTTCAATTGTCTTACTCATATTGCATTGGGCTAGCCTACCTGTTCTTATCTGTACCTATTGTATAAGAACTCCTTTCTCACCTCCTCTTCACTTTACACTAAATATTCCACAGTTCGATGGTTCATTGGTGCTTCTTAGAATTTGTTTCACGTTAGTAATAGAAGTAATAAGGGCTGGATGGTGTTAGGTATTACTTAGGTAAATGTGCAAACCTTAGGGAAGAAACTGTTTAAATGAATGGAAATATTAGCACATATTTGCTCATTTTATAATCAGTGATATACAAACGCTTATAATCATAATTTAATATGTACAATTTAAGAATTACATTTTAATGTTTGATACACAATTCATTACAGACCCGAGAGTTATAATAATTCACGTTAAACCGAATGTTCTGACATTTAGCTGTTTTTTTCACTTCTAGCAGCATATATCTAACGAATGATTTCAGATGGAAATCCTATATATTTGGTGAAAATTTAGGAAAAGGAACATAAAAAGAGGATATTTTACAAAAATTGTGAATTTTTATTTGGAATATTTTTGAAAACAAGAAATACGAGTAATACGTCTATCTACGAGTTAAGCTCAATATCACAATAATAACAGGTAAGTTGAAAAATAAATCTATACATAATAAAACTGGCCTAACAGTATTAAACTTTAAAATCCTATCAATCTAGATGAAACAAGGAAAATAACTTTTCTTTTCTCGCCCTATAAACTTGTAAACAGAAGGAAATTTTTCAGCCAGAAGCTATAATTATTTACGTTAAAATAATGCTGAAAGATCACTTTCAATACCACTTAAATATTACTAAAGTTTTACATACCTCCATTTAAATTATGGGCAAATTAATGTTTCTGTTGTTAATAATTCATAGTCAGATCGTTTACGGAAAACATCCACCTAATTAAATATATGTTTTCAACATACGTACTCTTAAGTTACCAAAGTACAGTAGATATTACATTCGGTCCAAAAATACAAGAGAGAAGTTTCAAAGGAAATGCATGTTCTGAGGTGGTTTTAGAATAGGTTCCTACATACGTATTTCTGTGTCTAAAAACAGCACTACGCATACCAAATGTAACATTGAAATCAGTGTATTTTAGGGATACAAGGCGAAAAGTTAAAATAAACTACCACAGTTCCAATCAGCGCTTCTCAATGAAAGACTTCCCTTACTTGTTCACTCAAAATTAATCAAAACATTTGGATTAAAGTGTCACAAGCAAGAAAACCCACCTCTGGGAATAAAACGTATATGTTGAAGTCCTCTTCATTCTTATTACATTTTACATACCTATCTGACTTGGAGAGCCTCAGAGTAGAGGAATATAGAGATTATTAACACATAAAATTAATGCCAAAAGAAAAATATGTGATATTCACTCTTACCGAAATTGTAGTTCTTTTTAACATTACCTATATTTTAAAGCTCATAATACTAAATTGTTAGTTCTTCATAGCTGGTGCAAAGGTACCCTGTCATAAGATGCGTAATAATTTTTTTTCATTCGAATATATGTCGATTAACTGGGAGTAGATGCAGAGGTATCTTTTCTATGAATCATTTGTGAAAGTGGAAATAAGTGATCAGTGATGAAGTCTGTGTACGTTGCTTATATGAATTTTTAATATCAAAGTTATTAATGCTGTTGCAGATACCTTAATATTTTACGGGAATTGGAGTATTAATGTATTTTATCTTCTGGTTAGAACATAAATATTCAAATACGTTTAGTGTATATATTCAGTCTACATTTATATTAAATCAACCACTGATTTCTTTCAATTAAATTCAGTATTGTAATCTCTCGTGTTATCTTTTTTACTTGGCGCCTGTTATTGTTTTAGTATTTTGAATTATGGGTTCTTTGTCCTCCGGCTAGCTATTATTACTCAGTCGAGCAAATATCTCTTGAGCAGGGCGTGTAAACGGAAAGGAGTTGTTACTAAAAGATAACACTGATAAAAGAATTTCATTTTACACTTTTATTGCCGCCACACTTAATTAATAGTTCACATCTGTAATCTTTATACACGCTTGACTGAAACTGTTATATCTCTAAATGTAATTACTGTCTTAATAGTTGTCGCGTCTTCACATTTTGTAACTAACTTTACGACGCGAAAAATTCTGTAGAATTGTGTAATGTGTATCTCATGAATGCTTCCTTAGAACTGCCTGACGTGTAACTCGCGAGAGAGATTTCTTAGAACTGCGCGACATTTACCTCGTGAATGATTCTGTAGAACTGCGCGATACTTGCTTTAAGCCCAAGAATTTGTACTCCCTCACCCCGATATGCCTAAACATTATAATAGAGCTGCTATTGGTTACTAAAGCGCGCCAACATTAGCGTCTATTTTATAAGCCAATCATAATTACTAAAACATATGCTCTGGGAAGATATTCCCTCCATTTCTAAAAACGTCAAGCTACCCTGACGTCATTTGTTTGTCTCTTCTAAGTGATAAACAACTCACCCCGTCGCTTCATTGTTACCCACTCCTTTTGTCAGTTTCAGTGAGGGCGTGTAAACGTACTTCCTAACAATTCTTATAGCTAACAAACGTCTAAAATCATTGTCATACAATAATGTTAATTTACACTACAATCACTCTGGCATTCACAGTGTTGTGATATAAAATACTGCCTCGAGGTACGCTGTAATAAGATGCGTAATAAAATTATTTCGTTTGAATATATGTCGATTAACTGGAAGTAGATGCAGAGGTATCTTTTCTCTATGAATCATTTGTGAAAGTGGAAATAAGTGATCAGTGATGAAGTCTGTATTCGTTGCTTAAATTAATGTTTAATATCAAAGTTATTAATGCTGTTGCAGATACCTTAATATTTAATGCGAATTGGAGTATTAATGTATTTTATCTTTTGGTTAAAACATTAATATTCAAATACGATTATTGTTTATATTCAATCTACAATTATATTAAATCAACCACCGGCTTCTTTTAATTAAATTCAGAATTAAACAAAAAGTTCACAAAGGTGTTCTATTTCACCTGTTTTATTTAAATTTTATATAGATGATATCCTAACATAACGAAAAAATAGCTAATAAAGGAAAATGAATTGATAATAAAGAAAAGATGAATACCTCATTATTGGCAGATGTTCTACTTCAGAATCCGAAATTTTACCACATAAGTTTATATTAATAGCTAATAGATATATTTGTAAAATTTCAATAAATAAGTCAAAAGTGTACGTCAGTTGTTGGTAAATATGGAATAGATGTGAAATCGCCTAAAATAATACAACAGGTATCAACTTCATATTTTTGATAACCTATAAACGTGATAAAGTTATAGAAAGTAAAGTATTTAAATTTTATGTATATGAGGAACTATAAAAGGAACATAGGTCACAAAAACAAAGAAATATATAAAATTGAAACCATACAAAACAATGACCTTCTTTAACTTTTATAAATGAATTCTAAAGCAGACACAGGCAGCAGAAATACTACTCCTACAGAATCTGAAGGATGTACGAGAGCGGATAAGATAATAAATTAAACTAATAGAGAAGAATTTTGTGTCTCTATGTATACCTAGTCTTATAAATACTCGTAATAAACTTTGCCCTTTATTCCCTGATTGACGAAACTACCTAGGGTTTCCGGAATTTTATCTTGAATAAACATCCTTCCTCAGGAGTATTACCTATCGACATTCAATCTTTGTTTCAATATGGGATGGTCTGTCATAGAAAATCATACAGCTGTAATAGCGTAACATAAGTGTCAGAAAATCCAAAGGCGTTTTTCTATTTGTTAAAACTGCTAGGAATTTCACTTAGATTTGTTTATCGGAACATTAAAAGATTCGTCCATCTTTCTAATGTTGACAATAAGCCACGGACGTCCTAACTGGTTTCGAACCCTGGATATGATAAAGAAAGTTTGGGAACGTGTCAGAACAAATCTTGTTAGGAAACAAAACATAATGGCACAGCAGCTTCAAATGTCAAGAATGGGTGTTTCTAGGCTATTAAATCAAGACCTAGGACATTACCGTCTACAGGACACGCTCAACACCTGCCTTAAGAAGATTAGATTGGAGGGATACGTAACCTCCTTAGACGGCACGCCAAAACTTAACACAGAAGAATCCCTTTTTTAGGCCAAAAGGTTTTCACAACAGTGCAGAACTTCAACAGGCAGAATGGCAGAGTGTATGCTCGGAGTCGTGAAGAATCCCAGATGCGCCTCGAATTCTTCGTGGCATCATCAGCATTGGTAATGGTCTGGTTGGGAATCTCGTACGAAGGGCTTATTAATGTCAGGACTATTGCCAATGAGTATGTAGAAGAATTCCTGAAACCTCTTAACCAGACAATGTTCGACGGTAATCACTGGATCTTCCAAACAGGTCAGCACTCCGGTCCATAAAGCTCAGAAGACTCAGCAGTGGCTCAAGTGCAACGTTCCATATTGTCGTAGCCTCCAATCAAACACGCTCAAGGGGCAGAGCACTCGCTAGAGAGGTATCAGGTAGTTAACAAATTGTAATAATTTAAATAAGGCGAGGCTACTACTAGGGACGCAGCTAAAGTGAAAGTGCAGAAATATTATTAAAAACTGGCAAAAGAACACTTACATGGCTCAAAATAGGTAGAAGAAGCTTTACACTATCATAAATAAGACAATAAAGATCTGGATGGCACAGTGTTTATTAGATAAAACTTACTACATACCCCATTTCCTTAGTCCCATGCCTGTCGGGCGAGGCCGCCATGCATTCCTGCATAGAGAGAGCGAATACACGTCTGGTCTGGTTGACTTCTACTCACTGACTCTCTCAGCCCCAAGCCACGTTTATCGCGTGGGGGACGCCAACTAAACTACTCCCACCTAAACTGCTACCCCCACCTAAACTACAACCGCCATCTCGAATCTAGGTGACCAAAGAGACGTATGCGCATACGTCACAATATTTCATCGGCCATATGGATTGGCCATCGTCCAGTCCAGTAAACTGTGGGACATCTTGAAGTGGCGGATATGGGCATAAACGTCATATGTGCCGCTATAGATGACTGGGCAGCATTTAAAGGCTTGTGTGAAGGGTAAAGATGAACATTTTGATTGAAATGGTAGTGCAAAGTGTTCATCATAATCTACTCTATTAAATGGCGTATAAAACAAATCATGCTTTCGTTTAACTCTGCAATTATTCCTTAAAACTATGACAGAACTTGTCATATGACTAGGTATATATAAAAGATTTAATATAAAATCACAGCATATAATAGGAAAAGGACACTACATTTGATTAGAATGAACAATGAAGAATGTGGACGAGAACCTTACTCTTCAAGGAACATCTGCTCAACATCTTATTACTCTTGGAGGAATAATAGACATTGGAAGACCCACTAAAAGATGGACTCATTTTGAGATTTCGCTGGAACAGGCTGCGTAGTTTAAACCCTGATGATGGTGAAAAAAGTAAATGATTGACGTCTCATCTGGCTACAATGGAGTAAGAATTTGTTCACTAGTTTCACCGTTGTTTCGCTGAAAGAGCTTGGTTCTAAAGCGCTGGACAGCTGTCATGATGTCACATGTGCCATTTATGCAGGCGGGTTTCCGTCTTTGACCGGTTTCACGTCATGGAGTTACGCATTTAATTCCCAAGATAAATACCCCGTGGGAGGCTGTCCGCGAGATAATAGGGAAATTCTCCACTAGCGTTATAACCAAGTGTTGAATACGACGGGGAGCTGTCAGGAATTTCATCCAACAACACTCACTCCTATCTACTCTTAAAAATCCAAAGGAATTATGTAACAATAATTTAACAGTACTTTCGGAACTAAGATTGATACCGCAATTTTTTGTCTATTGAAAGTGTCTGCGTAGTTTGCTTCATTTCTTTTTGGTAAAACCTCGCCTATTACTAAACTATAGAAGTGTTGTATTTTATCAAGCTTGAAACAAATGCTTTCAGTAATTTAAAATTTCGTAATCCATCACTATTTTACTTCTGTTAACTAACGTGCTTTAATTACTACATCATATAGCAATGATGATTCTTTAGACTGGTACACGTGGTCAACGTGTCATTAATTCTCCTGACGATTAATTAGTAAATGAATCGATCAAAATGAACACAAATTATACGGATTTCTGGTTCAGTTTTTAATAAACTGCTGACTTTACATTCATTACATTCATTAAGTCGACCAAGCATGAATGTCCGCATTAATTTTGTAGCATTTCTACTTGCAATTCATACTAGCTTTGTGACCCCCAGAGACTCGAACAGTTAAACAATTTCTTTATTCTTCCTGTACACCCAGAACATAACAACAACTAGAGATGGGACGTCAACACCTTCGATACCTCGCTACTCTCGATATTCGGTGGTGTCTAATACTTGAGCTAATTCTTCAATACCTTTCCTAAACTTTTAATTTTTTAAGTTTTGCATAATCAAAAAGTTGTTGCGTTTAACTTTATGCTAGATAAGAAATGAATGGAGTCGAGACTTCATGTTATTGATTCGCCGTGTTCCCAAAGAGTTGCTGGACTATATTTCTTGACATGTTGCCGAATAAAAAAGTGCACATGTTATGTGGTAGTTGTGAATAGTGGTAGAATGGTGCAACACATTATTTTTAGCTGTTTGAGCTTCATGTAATATACATACACACACAAATATATGTATATTTTATTTATATCTCCATGATTGCAGAATGAAGAAGAATTTGTAGTATTTGTTTAAAGTTTTCAGCACAAAATATCTTGCATACACTACGTGATCAAAATTATCCGAATACCTGGCTGAAAATGACGTACAAGTTCGTGGCAGCGTCCATCGGTAATGCTGGAAGTCAATATGGTGTTGACCCACCCTTACCCTTGATGACAGCGTTCACTCTCCTAGGCATACTTTCAATCAGCTGCGGGAAGGTTTCTTGGGGAATGGCAGATGGCAGCCCATTCTTCACGGAGTGCGGAACTGAGGAGAGGTATCGATGTAGTTCGGTGAGGTCTGGCACGAAGTCGGCGTTCCAAAACATCCCATAGGTGTTCTATAGGATTCAAGTCAGGACTTTATGCAGGCCAGTTCATTACAGGGATGTTATTGTCGTGTAACCACTCCGCCACAGCCCGTGCACTATGAACAGGTGCTCTATCGCCATCCCCGAATTGCTCTTCAACAGTGGGAAGCAAGAAGGTGCTTAAAATATCAATGTAGGTCTGCGCTGTGATCGTGCCACGCAAAACAAGGGGTGCAAGCCCCCTCCAGGTAAAACACGACCACAACATAACACCACAACCTCCGAATTACACTGTTGGCACTACTCACGCTGGCAGATGATGTTCACCGGGCATCCGCCATACACACACCCTTTCATCATATCGCCACACATTGTGTACCGTGATTCGTCACCCCACACAACGTTTTGTCACTGTTCAATCGTGTAATGTTGACGCTCCTTACATCAAGCGAGGCGTCATTTGGCATGTTCCTGGGTGATGTGTGGCTTATGAGCAGCCGCTCGAACATGGCATTCAAGGTTTCTCACCTCACGCCTAACTGTCGTAGTACTTGGAGTGGATCCTGATGCAGTTTGGAATTCCTGTGTGATGGTCTGGATAGATGTCTGCCTATTACTCTTTACGACCCTCTTCAAATGTCGGCGGTCTCTGTCAGTCAACAGACGAGGTCGGCCTCTGCGCTTTTGTGCTGTACATATCCTTTCACGTTTCCACTTCACTATCACATCAGAAACAGTGGTCCTAGGGATGCTTAGGAGTGTGGAAATCTCGCGTACAGCTTCTGATACAAGTGACATTACACGTTTGAAGTTCCTGAGTTCCACGGAGTATCCCATTCTGCTGTTTCACGATGTCTAATGACTACTGAGGTCGCGGATAATGAGTACCAGGCAGTAGGTGGCAGCACAATGCACCTAAGATGAAAAACGTATGTTTGTGGGGATGTCCGGATACTTTTGATCACATAGTGTAACTGGAAAGCAAAGAAAATGTATTTTTTTATTATTATTATTAAGCTTGCTTAACAATAGGGGATTAACCTGTGACATTATGAGGACAATAGCTTGCTGCCACTTCGAAAATGTCAAACAAAAACAATTTCGGAATTAGCATACAATACAAAATTGGTTAAATGCGATTATACACAGAAAACTACTAATAACATAATTCAGGAACAAGCTATCGCCTTTACAGTTTTTTTTTATAAAGTATTGAGTATCATTGCTCAAAAATCATTATCGATATCGAGTATCGAGAAGTAGTGATATCGTCCCGTCACTAATAATCTTTTTTATTCCGTAAGAAAATAATAAAAATAGAATATTTTTGTAAATACAATATTACCATAATAGTCTGGTACAAAAAGTAAATACGAACCAACGAGCGATCTTATATTCGGCGTGAAATGTATTTGAGGAGTCAGAAACATAGTCTCTAGTAATGAACTCTGCATGATTAGTATAAATAATGAGAAGTGAGCTAATCCAGTGTAATAATGACACATTCCTTGTAGAAAAAGAACAGGCGAGAAATGAATAACCTGTAAAATACATATTGGCCATATCATTCTGTTGTTAAAATATTCTTATTAAGTAGACGTGAAGATATTCCCAATTATTAACGGGATTTTATAAGGATTACACAATTATATGGTATATGTTGAAGTAGGTACCGAATCCCGTTGGTGGTGAGTTGTGAAGAACGAAAATATTGTTTCTATCCGTTTGTTAATTTCTATATTGCTTTGGTGCATAAACTTTTAGACGCCAAAAAATACTTATTAGCTTTATTGTATTCAACTAGCAAGAATATAGACAGCTAATTGGCAGTGTTGCCCTTGGCTCTTCTTTAGGAATTAAATAAGTAACTTGATCAAGTGGCTAGAGTTATGCAGGAGGTGAACTGGACGGATGACGCTGGGATAGGATGGGGATACATATTTCTTGACCTAACTAAGCATTCCGTTGCTATATATGCCATTTTTTACCCAAATATATGTGTCTGTAGACACAACCCGTTATATCAGATCTGTAATTTGATTCAACATTGCCTGGGGTACCCAGATGTTGATTGACTAATGATATCTTTAACTTCCTAACTCTCACAGATCGTTCGCAATTTGAAGTAGTTAGTTAGTGCTGCTACGTATGTAAAGCCGGTTTGAAGATGGTATCTTTACGTCATTTGCACCACGCTGTGAGCGTCAATTTAAAGTAGGTTGTATTAAAGGGGTTGTATTATAGTTCTACTGTTGGGGAGCCGAACTTGAAGTAGTTGCAACCGCATATATGGTACCCGGTTTCCGGTAGCCTTCGCCCCAAATGTACCTTCAGGTGGCCTTTGCTCCAAGTTTAAAAAATATTAAATTTGTAATTTGACAGTTACTTTAAATATTATATATTTATGTTTGCCTCGGTTTCATCAGCATTATTGTTAAAAACATGTTTCTCTTTGCAGGGTTGTGGTGCGACAAGAATGTAGGCTTACACAAATTAGAATTTTACTTCACTTCTTTTATTAATGCTTGACACGATTTAAATAACACTTCACACTGATATAGAGAACTGTAAGATTCTTTTTATTAATTAATTGCACTTTTTAACACGTAAACTTATTTTTCGTCTCACACGAATTCGTATTAAATCTCTCTAGGACGCATGTTGCATCCGCTTACAATCTCTGTCTGCAGCCAACTGAATTGTTTTCAACCACCTAAACTTGTAATTTTCTGTATTTCAAGTCTCTGATTGGCTATTCCTAATCCAATAGAATACCTTCATTTAAGTAAATCTTTTCCTGTTGTTGATTGGCTATTTTTATAAACTGTCACTAAAATTACATTATTGCTTCCAAGAATCATAGTTAACATTTAAACTTTCTAATTCATTATTTCCTCAAGGTTACCTCATTGCTACCTCATTTTTAGCAACTTTTGACCTATTTCTCACAGCTTCTACTTATTAAATTACGTAATACATTCATATAACATTATTGAAAATGTATATAATAGTATACAATAATATAAACATATATAATGAATGACTGTAATATACACTTTTTATATATCGTTACATACACATAGAGTCTTGTTCGAGCAGCGGTCGGGTGTAGACGCGTTTCCGGTCCACTCTGTGAGTAGTAGTAATCTCAAGAAGTGTTGTGCAAATATGGCGAATATTGAAGGTCTGTTGGACAAGTTGAGGAGTGAAGTGAAAAGTGGTTTCGCGGAAAGTAAAGTTCGTCACAGCGAGCTATTAGGAATTATTAACTCCATGATGGAATCCCTGGACAAGTCTGAGACACGGGTGAAGGAGTTGGAGGCAAGATGTGAGTGGTTGGAGGGCAAGGTGGACTATTTAGAAAATCAGTCAAGAAGAAATAATATTGTTATATATGGATTAACGGAAGAAGAGAATGAAAGCTGGGACATCACGGAGAACAAGGTGCTAGAAGTTGTGGCCCAGATTGGAGTTCATCTCAGGCCTGACGACATTGAAAGAGCGCACCGTGTCGGTAAAGCAGGCAACAGGCGGCCAATTGTATGTAAGCTCCTGTCATATAAGTGCAAATCCGCCATTCTCCGAGATAGTAAGTATCTTAAAGGTACAGGTGTGTTTATAAGAGAGGATTTCAGTGAAAAGATCCGGCGAGAACGAGAATTTCTTCATCGCCATATGATAAATGCAAAATCACAGGGTTGTCATGCAGTAATCAAATTTGACAAACTTTTAATAAACGGGCGAATAAGAACCAAAGCAGAGCTGGAAGAAATCGACAAGAAGATAGCAGAAATTCAAGGAGAGGAGGTTGGCATTTCTGCAGAGCATCGAGCCCCAGAAGGCAGTATGGTTACACCTCTACCGGAAGGGACAGCAGGTAGCAGGGTCCAAGACGGCCAGATGACAAAAACAATGGCAACGTCAGCAGGGGGGAGGGTGTCAGTGCAACCAGCCCGCAGGTCACAAACGACAGGGAGAACCAGCACACTAGGAGTAGGAGGTAAGATAACAACAAACAGATAGAATGAAGATGCCCAGCTGTCAGTGGGGTTTTGGAATGTGGAAGGTTTGAGGGGAAAACTGGCTAGTGGTCAATTCTTGAACTTTGTAAATAACTTGGACATAATTGGGTTAGCAGAGACTTGGCTAAAAAACAATGAAACTGTGGACATAAGTGAATTCCAAGGTGTCTTTAGTGGTTCAGAATTGAGAGGTAGAAGGGGGAGATATCCTGGGGGCGTTGCTACTTTCTTTAAGAGTAATTATGTGCAGTCTATTAAGGAAATACAGAGTCATCTCAGGGGAGCAACCTGTATATATTGTAATATAGCTGATATTAATATTGTTGTTATAACTGTATATCGCCAGCCGGTTACGTCCCAGTATGCTGAGCCAGAATTCTTTACAGATTTAGGGGAAACAATTGTAGAAATCAGGGACGAATATCAGGATGTAAAGCTAATAATAATGGGTGATCTGAATGCTAGGATAGGGCAAGAAAATATTACAATTAAAAAAGGGGACTTAGATAACAGAAAACCCGGCAGAAACAGCAAGGACTCAATCCTGAATGCAAGAGGAAAAGAGTTATTGTTCTTTTGTGACGCCTACGAGTTAGAAATAATGAACGGAAAATACGGTTCGGACCTGTCAGGGGAAGTAACATTTGTGCATACGAATGGGAGTAGTGTCATTGACTACATTCTGTGTTCACAGGACGTATTGCCGTTAGTTCAAAATTTTAAAGTTGAAAACAGCATTGACTCTCATCATTTTCCACTGATAATGACTTTAAAAGTATCTCGGCTAGTATCTTATACAAGGGATGAAAGCACATGCGAAACATTGACGCCATTGTTTAAATATAGATGGAGGGAGGCAGGAAAGGAGATTTTTATTAACACTTTAGAAAACGAAATTATATCTTTTGACGTAGATCAACACAAAGGAACTGAAAGTATACAGAACATAACTAATATTATACAGAAAGCAAGTGCGCACATGCTAACAGGAAGGGGTAATGCATCAAACAGCTTAACATTAAATAGTTGGTATAACGATCAGTGTAAAACAGCGAAGAAAGCAGCGGAATCTGCACTTATTAAATACAGAAGAGAGGGGGGTGAAGAACGTAGAATTTCTTTTGCAAATCTAAGAAAGTCATATAGGGAAGTCCTAAAGCAGAGCAAAACAGCTTGGCAGGACGCAAAGGCAGAAGAGGTACGTCAAGTAGTCGAAAATGGGGAAATTGGTGACATGTGGAAAGTTATTAGACAGATTCGAAGGCGAAGGTCCATTCAGGTAACTATCCCGGCTGGAGAATGGATAAAGCACTTTAAAACAGTCTATGAAGGAGGGGAGTTTAGAATACAATTAAATACTTTGGCCGCTGAAGGGATGACTGGGGCTCCAATTGTGCAAATGCTTGATTATGAAATTAGCACAGCAGAGGTTGTTCGTGCAATAAAATGTTTAAAAAACGGGAAGGCAGCTGGTATAGAGGGCTTGTCAGCTGAGTTTTTCAAGATCTCGCTAGAAGTTAATAAAATGGTAGATTTCTATAGAAAAAGCTTCAATAAAATATTTGAAGGCGGAGAATATCCGGAAGCATGGAAAACCGCCATTATCCAACCTCTTTACAAGGGCAAAGGGAGTTACAGCATTCCAAGAAATTACAGGGGTATCTCGCTGCTCTCTATATTTGGAAAAATTTACAGTAGAATCTTATATGAAAGAATTAAGTGTTGGGCCAAGACACATCATAGGATTTCTAAATTTCAGGCAGGATTTAGGGAAGGTTTCTCGACTATTGACAATGTCTTTGTGCTGAAAACAATAATTGATGACAATTTGAGAAATAAAGGTGGTAAGGTATATACTGTATTTGTAGATTTTAAAATGGCATTTGATACTGTAGAACGCAGTGCTCTCTGGGAGAAATTAACACGTAAAGGACTTTCGGGGAAAATGATTAGAGCACTTAGGGCAATGTATAAAGAAGTTAAGTTTGTTATCAAGACCGATCAGCACAATACATCAGAATGTAACATAGCGCAGAGGGGGGTTAAACAGGGTTGTATACTATCTCCGTTACTTTTTAACTTGTTTATTGATGATGTTGTTAGCGTGATGACGGAGGAAGACATAGATGCACCGACAATCGCAGACCAAAAAATACCAATTCTTTTGTACGCGGATGACATTGTAGTTCTTTCTAAAACGACAAAAGGTTTGCAGTCTGGTTTAAACGCTCTTCGACAATACTGTAGGCAATGGGGTATGGAGGTAAATATTCTTAAAACTAAAACAGTCACCTTTAAAAATGGATATGTGTACGGCCAACATGAAAAGTGGACTTATGGGGAGGAAGAAATTCAAAATGTTAAACACTTCGATTACTTAGGAGTAAGGTTTGATATGGGCGGAAAATGGAACAAGAACATGGAGTTTATAAAACACAAAGGGATTGGACAACTTTCTGAAGTATTAAGGATATTGACACGGGTACCAGATATGCCAGTAAAAACATTACAGACCATATATGAAGCAATGGTTAGGTCCTCATTACTATACGGCAGTGAAGTGTGGGGATGGGAGAGGGTGGATAATGTAAATAAAATACAATGCAATTTCTGGAAGCGCATTCTAGGGTTGGGGAGGGGTACTTCAAACTACGGAGTTCTTCGGGAGGTAGGATGCTGGGAAGATGCTGTATTTGCTAAACTAAACGTAGTTAGGTACTGGCTGCGAATAATTAAAGGCGATCAAACAACTCTGAGAGCAATATGTTATCGTCATCAAATAAACAACATAGGGCAACCAAAATGGTGGGCAGCGGGGTTGCAACGCGAATTATCAAAAATTGGCTTAAATGATATCTGGCAAAGGGGTAATGAAAATACACACAGTGCTGTAAGAAAGGTCAAAAGACGACTATGCGATATAAACAGGCAGAAAATCGAATCTGAATGTAGACAAAGATCAACATTGGAGCTACAAAATGAAATAAAAACTAGGTGGGGTAAGGAAACATATATTTTGGAATTGAGTATAAAACAGAGGACTGGAATAGCATGGCTTAGGTTGGGAGGGTGGAAAGCTCGCAAGATTGTTGATAACGATGGCAGGAGGATTTGCCCATTATGCGGGGAACAAGAAGACTGGACGCATATTTTGGCAGCATGCGTGCAGACGGAGGGTATTAGGAAAAAACTATTACCGGAAGTATTTTTGGCTTCCAACAGACGGAGGACAGCATGCTGGGACATGATTCTAAACAGCCAAAACTGGCCAAGCTTGGGCACATACTTAATGGAAGTACGTGTACTAAGAGATAAGGTGTTTATGTAATTTTTCTTTAAACATATGTGGTGCTTGAGTACATGTGCGCGACTGTGTGTGTGTGTGTGTGTGTGTGTGTGTTTGTGTGTGTGTGTGTTTGAGTGTGTGATTCAGTGTGTTTGTTTTTCAATTTTATATGTATGTATGTATATAGTGCGGTGATTGTAAAAAAATAGTTGTTTTCTGGTTGATACTGCAAGTCACGTATACAGACCAGGTATTTATCTAGAGAGCATGTACGGTCTTATGACCCATGCGACTGTGTTATGCAATTAATGTAATACTAAATACCTAATAAATACCACCACTACTACATTCACATATTGCTTTAAGTCGGGCTGTAATTGAATATATAATATATATATATTATAATTAGACTCAAATCATTTAAGTGTTAAAAACACTGCCTCAAATTCTCGCACTTAGTAATAACATTCTCCAGCCTGGTTACATCGACAGCCCATCTTTTATGTCTTTTCGTTGAGCTGATAGCTAACACTAGACTAGTATGAAAAATACATCTAAGGCACTTACCGTAAACTTCTCATAGCGTTAGTTCTTTGCCACCTTTTTTTTTTTTACTTTCTCTACTACATATAGTAAATAGGGGGAAGTATTGCATTCCATCAAAAAACTGATATTGAGATTTCACCGTAAATACATGTTTTGAGGCTCCCTGAATAAATAAACATTTTTAGAAAAAGATCCCTGTGTGCGTCTGTGAACTGCACAAATCAAAAACGAAAATTTGGATGAACACCAAACTTGGTATTTACGTTCAATACCTTCCAAAGATGGGACACGAAGATTATAAAGAAAATCTCCCAACCGAAACTACCTTTTACATGGAACATCTTTTTAAATTTTTGATTTTTTAAAAAATGGCTCGAACAACTTTGATTAAAATAAAACATATTAAAGATATTTACATGAAGAATATGAAGTATATCTTGAATTTTCTAGAAATAGTTGAAGTCCACTTCATTTGAAAGAAATTTTGTATATAATTAGTAAATGTTAAGCGATAGACGAAAAGTAGTATACAAAAAATGTACATGTCTTTAAAACACGACATTTATTTCAGATACATTTTTTGTGTCGTCAGCCATTTCTGAGATATCCGTTATTAATGGTTCGATTTGTTCAATACTTCACATTCTTTTAAAGTGACTTCCATTTTCAGTTGTTTCTCACGATTGAATGGAAAGAGTATGGAATTTTAAAGCCAGGATATAGCATCCAGTTCTTAAACATTTGATGATCACTGTTTCCTTTGTAACTATAACGAAATGTGTAATGTAGCTATTTCTGCAGAAGTTTATTTAGACTAAAGTGAAGTAGATAGAAAAATAAACTTTACTAAGAATGGATTGTATACAATAAATGATGGAGGATAAACTTATGTGAATGTATCACATCATGATTTTTACTATTGTTTTATTTATTGTAGTTTTGCCAGCTGGCTCCTATTTCGTCTTCTTGGGATTATGTAGGTTACATTGATACAAAAACGCATTTATAAGTTAAAAAAATCTGATGTGTTACACTCACATGACTTTCTCTACTCTTGTACAAACTATTTTTATAAACGCTTATTCTCCATATGCTTCATGTTAATCGAGATATCGAAATGTTAATCTTATTGCTAATTTTCTTGTAGATGCAAGGGGAATAGGTAGGCTTTAAGCGATAGTCAAATATTTTAAGATCTGGTTGCTATGTGGAGTATTCCATTCTCTTTGCATTACCAGGAGAAAAAAATGAATAACGAATTTCCATTTGAGAAAACGTATAAGGGAATAACAAGCAATATCTCTAAAATGGTTCACTCAACAAAATGTATATGACATAAAATGTGTATTTTAACGCCATCTACATTTTTTGTGTACTTAACTTTTGTCTATCTCTTATGGTTTACCAGTTATGCAAAAGTGGTTCACAATGAAGAATACTTTGGAGACATTCCCAGAAAATTCAATATATACATTTCATTTGTCATGAAAATATTTTTGATATTTTAAACAAAATCGTTTGAGCCATTTTTTACAAAATTAAAATTTTAAAAAAATGTTCCATGTAAAGGGTAATCTGGGGTGGGGGATTTTCTTGAAAACCTATTTTCTTGTCGTGTATTGGAAAATTTAAGGGAATAGCAAGCAATATCTCGAAGATGGTTCACTCAACAAAAAAATGTATATAACATAAATTGTGTAGTTTAACGCGATCTACATTTTTATGTATTAACATTTTGTCTATCTCTTATGGTTTACCAGCTATGCAAAAATCGTTCACAATGAAGAGTACCTACTTTTGTAGATATTCCCAGAAAATTCGAGATATACATTTCATTTGTCATTAAAATATCTTAAACATATGTTATTTTAATCAAAATCCTTAGAGCCGTTTTTGAGAAAATTAAAATTTTTTAAAAATGTTCCATGTAAAGGGTAATCGTGGGTAAGGGGATTTTCTTGAAGACCTTCGTGTCGCATCTCTGGAAGACACGGAACCTAAATACCAAGTTTGGAGTTTATCCGACTATTCGTTTCTGAGTTATACTGTTCACAGACACACACACACAAGGACACGTTTCCAAAAAATGTTCTTTTTTGATTCAGGTGTCCTCAAAACATATATTTCCGGTGAAATCTCGGTATCGAATTTTTGGGTGGAATACAGTACTTCCCCTACTTACTATACGTAGTAGAGTAAGTAATAATGTAAACAGAAAGAAAAAAGGTTATAGTGCATTAAAACAAAATATTCAGATATTAAACACGTTATAAACAATGATATCTGTGAGCTCAATTAAGTGAGTTTATAGTCTAGTACATATAAAGAATTATATAAATTTCTAGAGCCCAGTAGATGTTAACAAGAGGAGAAGCTGGCATAGTACATAGGCAGGGATTGTTAAGATCCTCGGATATTTCCGAAGGAATGTTGTTCTTGAGACCAATTTATTATGTTCTTGAGCCATCTATCCGTGGGCATTTGCTGGACGTGGTCACACCAATGTAATAATAGAGTTTCTAAAGTATCTATGATGTTGTTCTGAACTTACATTTTTTCGTTTATTGCCTCATTCCGAAGTCTTTCAACTCGGGAGTTTCGTAGGCTTCTTCAAAGGCCATCTATTTCTATGGTCTCCAGAAGGCGCAGGAAGAGAAGGCCGACCACGATTTACTTGGAGGAGGAATATTAAGAAGACAGTGGAACGTTGGGGACTGGATGATAATATAGGAAAAGATAGAGCGCAATGGAGAATGGAATTACAAGGCAACCACTAATAAAAGTGGATACGCCTTTAAAAGTAAAAGTATGTTGTGCTGTCTTCTTGCATTGGCGTATTTTATACATTCAATGTAAATATGGCTGATACTTAACGGAATGTTGCCGAGTCACAATGAGGAAGCCTTGCCTATAAAGCAAGTCAGAATGGGTTAATTTTGTGTCGCTTAGTCTCAACGACTTGGTTTTTCTTTAACGAAAACGCAGAAGTGGAGCCCTTTCACACCATCAGGAGCTTTCTTCATGCCAGTTGGTTCCAATTTCGTTTCCATGCTTCAGTTATCGTTTTAAAAAATGTGTCGTTGCATCATTGTGGAGTACCAGAGAAGTTACAGTTGCAGGAAGTTGTTAGTGTTCTTGGCAGCGTTACCTGAAATATCCTGGTGGGAAAGTAGCCATACAAAGATTGCATCTTGAACCTATTTACTTATTTTATTGAAGGGAATTTGGACCTCTTGAGGGAGCTGTAGATCCGTAAGTTATTTTGTAAGGTGTGAAGAACACTGAGAGAATCGGAGTATATTACAAATCAACCATACTCTTGACAGGCAACATGGTTGAGAGCTGGCTTGATTGAATAGAGTTCACAACTCTAAGTAGAATAAATCCCAGTAATCTGTTACAGCATGTTAGTGTGAACTATATAACCTGCATTGCCATCAATCTTAGAGTCATTGGTGTAGATTGAGATGCATGCTACTTCTCTTGGAGCGCTACGTACAATTTTAGTACCACCAGTCACCGCAGTGGCCACAACTTCTATTTTGCGGTTCTATGTACACAAGGTACATAAACTAAGCCACTCCTCAGTATTCTCAGGCCTCATTACTTGATAAACAATTTACTTCATTTTAACGACTCACAGTGAAGCAGTATTCTTAACATTTAAATAATTTCAGTGTAATTTTATAATATGTAAATTCAATAACAGCCCGCCTTAAAGCAATATGTGTATGTAACAAGATATAAAAAGTGTATATTACAGTCATTGTATATGTTTATATTTTATACATGTGTAATAATGTTATGTGAATGTATTACGTAATTTAATAATGTAGGAGCTGTGAGAATATTAGGTTAAAAGTTGCTAACAATGAGGTAACAATGAAGTAACCTTGAGACAATAATGTGTAAGAATGTTTAATAATGCTAAAATGTGGCGGTAGGAATTCAAGTCAGTTGCTTGTAGACAGTGTTCATAACTGGACGCGTTGGTTGTAGACAGTGTTTCTAACCGGACGCGAGACGCGTCCTTGAGAAATTTAATACGTATTCGTGTGAGACAAAAATAGTTTTACGTGTTAAAATGTGCAAATAATTAAAGAAATCTCGCAGCTCACTCTATATCAGTGATGTGTTATTTAAATCGTGTCAAGCATTAATAAAAGGAGTGAAGTAAAATTATAATCTGTGTAAACCAACATTCTTCAGTCGCACCACAAACCTGCAAAGAGAAACATGTGTCTATCAATACTGATGCAGCCGAGGCAAACATAAATATATAATATTTAAAGAAACAGTCAAATTACAAAGTTAATATTTTTTTAAACATTTGGGCGAAGGCTTCCGAAAAACGGGTACTATAGATACGTGCGGTTGCAACTAACTTCAAGTTCGGCTCAAAACCGTTGAAATATGATACAACTCCTTCAATACATCCTACTTCAAATTGACGCCCAAAGCGTGGTGCAAATAACGTAAAGATAATACCTACTTCAACACTAACGGATGAATGACTAAAATTCACAACAATAAATTGTTTCCATTCATCACACCTTCTGTACCGTCACCTTGTGACCTATCCTGGGCCTAAGTGATAGAGGACACAGTTGCACAGCGCTTTTCTTTATCTTCTTAAGTAATTTGTTGATGGATGGCGGTAGTTGTAAAAGTCCTTTCAAGACCCTGTAGCTTATTTCGAGTTAATGCTATCTGTGGGTGAAACTTTGTTTCGAGGTATTGCAGTATCCAATCCGTTATTTATCTGTTAACTGAGAGAAACCACGAAACAATCCCATGTGGGTATATATTGGATATAGATCCGTGATCTCCATTTTGTTATCATAGAATACTACCGCCTGGGTCATCTCATTCGTTGGAGGTTCCTCTCTGTCCATTATCGCAACTTCACGACTTATGTACTAATCTGTCCATATATCATTGTCCCTTTCAGTTTAGAAACGTTTGTTTCAACCACGCACGCTGGTTCAATTGTAGAATGAATTTTATCGCACTCTGATTTGATCGTTTATGAATATTATCGCATCTAATGATCAACCCGCTGTATACTGACGCATATCTGATTTAGTTATATTTGATATGCAAACTAAAATTTAGGAAGGCTGTTCCTGCATATTCATGATGTATTTATGTTATTTGGGTAATTAAATAGATTGATAACAGATTGTAAATTTAATACTTCCTACTAGTATTTGCAAATACCAAGTTAGTAATGCTATGTTAGTTAAAGTGAACTAATTAAAACACCATTAAAGCTTAACTTAACTGCAATCAAAACGATTCCTTGTTTTAAAGGATGTAATTTTTCACAGAATGACGCCATTTGAACATTTTATTAATAGTGAAATTAATTGAGAATATTTGATGGAAAATCCAAGCTGTGCCTAAGTTATAGAATATGCTTTAAACTTTGCAGTGTATCCGTCTTTTTAAATACAAAATTATTAGTTTTAGCTGTAAAGCTATGTAAAAAGAGGTATTTAATTATACTTTGGTTTTTTAACTATCATTTTTAGTCCAATTTACCTCTTAACCTAGATCAGTTGCACCAACCAAGTAAGATCAATACTTGCAAAGCTAAAATGTCGACTCTATTGATGGTTGCATTGCGGTCCTACACCGTCCCATATGCAAGGGATAACTAACCACTGGCCTAAACCATCGAGACAGAGAAGCATAGGAAAGCTAAAATTGCTCCGAAAGAACAACTTGTCTCATATTGCATTGGGGAGCATAATGAGCGAATTAATACAAGTTCTGGGAGCAGGGATGGTGACCAAACTAAATAAACGAATTCATGGTTTATGAAAAAACCACGCCTGCAGCACACACAAACACATTTGTCTATATGGGACAAGTCCAGAAAGGAAAATGTAGAAGTGGCATCCATATAACCATATTTTACCCAGTAATACAAAGGTTCTTAAAATGTATTAATATCTTTTGGAGGACCAGTGAGACTCCTGTAAGGGTGTTTTTTGTATTGGGTTGGACTCGGTGAGGCAGAGGTTCCCAATACCCATGGGAGATTGAGTACGCCTGCGCAGTTTATCGTCTCCGATGCCGCCCTGGCAAGCCGCTAGACGGCATGCTAGGTTGCTGACTGCCCTTCCGAAGATTTTGGTAATCTACCTTTCGGGATGATACCCGTAAATGGCGCATTCTCTTCCAACCTTCCGCAAGCGGGTGGGCCTTTTTAGCTTCCAAGTATTGGCCTCATGGGAAACCCCACGGCAGGGTGAGTCAGCTGACGCCTTCCCCTGGATTTAGGAGGGGAGCTTTGGGCTTAGGCTCTAACTCCGGGTAGACCTTTGCTAAGTAACTAAGAAGCCGTGAACTTCCTGTTTTTAAAAAGAAAATTAAGCTAATTATGAGAATTATAGACCAAAAATTATACGAAGTGACGAATACAAATCACATACAAAAACCATACCAAGAAGATTGCAGATCATAGAAACCATTGTAATAGAAGATCAAAACTGTTTCAGGAAAAAAAGGTAGGTCAAGTATAGGTAGACATTTGCCTTGAAAAAACTTACTTTAATGATTTGGGAAATTAATTGGGAGTTGCACTTTCTATTTGTATATTACAAACGCTTTTGACCATGTAAAGATGTTTTATTAAATATGGTACATCAAAGGCATACCATAAAGTTTAATAAGTCACGAGAGAGACTTATGAAGACAATAAAATAAATATAAGAAAAATGAATGGACAAATACACTCAGCTGACATTAATTTAGTTGTTCTATAGTGGTGCAGCTTGTCTCCCTGCATTTTTAATATAGGTATTGAAGACCATGGAAAAGCCAGCGGATAAACATAGAATTATACAATGATTTTAAGCATAAATCATTTTAGAAACAAAATGTATTCACAAAGAACCAAGTTTTAGCTTCCGAAAATGAAATACCTTACAGAAATCACTATACGAATTAGAAGCACTGTCAAAATTATATTAAAATTTCTTCTGTGAAAACAAAAGTTATGGCATTTAAAGGTAACATTCCCAATATGTGTTAAATTAGTAGTTGAAAATAAATTAATAGAAGCAGTTAAAAGTTACATGATGTTACATTTCATATAATGATAGAGTAGATATAGATTATAATCTCAAAAAATGTCATAAAATAAATTTGATGAAAACTAGAATGGAGAATCAAATTAAAGGCTATAATTGACTATGGCCATTTATTTATATGGAAGAAAAACATGGACTATAACCAATGAAGATAAGCAAATAATTCGAACGTAATAAATGGAATTTATAAGAGTAGTAACAGGAACAAGAAAATAGAAAATAGCAAGGGAATTAAAAGTGGAGTCAGAATGATCAATGAAAATTACGATGGATAGCTTAAAATGAACGGATTAGAATTCCAATTTTTATTTTAGATTTTACACTAAGACGGTAGAGAATTCGGGCAAAAAATATGCAAACATCAATTCCAATGAACCGAAACGGGAACTCCTAGAAAAGAAATAAATTATTTATTAGATTAGGGTTTCCACTACTGCTTATAAATTATACAGTGCCTTCGTTTTATGCCAAAGCCGCACACAGTCTACTACTCTGCGGGGTTTACCATTCCGTAACTCCCACGTTACTTATTCACGAGTTAGTAACATGTGTGTAATGAGTACTAACCTTGTTATAAGGGTTGTTGAAAGCGGTGTCCGTCTGCGCGAAGTCATTCTTAACATTGTCGAATGAAATTACTATTCACACGCATAAATTCTTCTTACGTAATGTTCATAATTTCTGCGTTTATATTGTCCTATACGTCTATGGCGTGAGAATTGTTCCCGTTGTTTTAAGTTAATTGACCAAACATCTGACAGTGTCTCTACCCGGAAATGGATAACCAGGAAATTGCTAATGAAATTCTCTACATGATTCAGTTTTCACTTATGTATCGTATATAAAAATACGCCGTTGAAGTGTGAATTAGTTTGCAGGCATTTCGTTGACTAATAACAGAATAACACTTCACAACACGAAGACAAAGCAACGATTGAGATAGCTGTAGGTAAACGTACCTTAACAATTCCTGCACCGCTGCTGCGCAGTTACTTTATACCGAGGTCACTGCCGTCTCGACCAATAAGCATGCAAGGCGTTATGGCCTTGGCATAAAACGAAGGCACTGTAATATATATGGTATAGTTAATAAACCATAGACTTAACATGATAGACTATGAACACAATCAGCATTTGGTAAGGTTAATTTTAGGAATTATTAGTGGAAGTCTAAGTGAAATTCAATGTGTGCAAGAACTAATATTCTCAGTGCTAACACACTTCTCATGTGGAATAACTCACCAGGCGAATCTTTATAAAAAAGCTTTTCCTCTCGTAGGAGGCCTTTACTCTTTACGGGACACTTTAGGATAAATTCAGTTATTCATATATAATAAAAGACAAAAACCCAATGTGGAAAATCTCCTTCCGGAAGAAGGGGATGCTATTAGAAGCGTAGAGTATTGACCTGATACAGTCTTTATAGTTATGCGAATAATTGTAAAAGGATATTATTTAATTTAACAAGTTTTAGCATTAACTGACTTTAAGAAACATTTTGGTCAGGTTAATGAGCAACAAATTATAGTTTTATGTAAAACTGCTTAGGCAAATTTAAAATAACATTAACACAAAATCTCTTTCCAAAATGAATACATTTAAAAGGTCGTCAGAGCGTTATTAATAATAAAGTACACTACGTGATCAAAAGTATCCAGACACCTGGCTGAAACGTTCGTGGCGCCCTCCATCGTTAATGCTGGAAGTCAATATGGTGTTGGCCCACCCTTAGGCTTGATAACAGCGTTCACTCTCGCAGGCATACTTTCAATCAGGCGCTGGACGGTTTCTTGGGGAATGACAGCCCATTCTTCACGGAGTGAGGAACTGAGGAGAGGTATCGATGTAGGTCGGTGAGGCCTGCCACGAAGTCGGCGTTCCAAAACATCCCAAAGGTGTTCTATAGGATTCAAGTCAGGACTCTGCAGGCCAGTCCATTAAAGGGATGTTATTGTCCACCACAGCCCGTGCAGTATGAACAGGTGCTCGATCGTGTTGAAAGATGCAATCGCCATCCCCAAATTGCTCTTCAACAGTGGGAAGCAAGAAGGTGCTTAAAATATCAATGTAGGTCTGCGTTGTGATCGTGCCTCTCAAAACAAGCCCTCTCCAAGAAAAACACGACAACACCATAACACCACCACCTCCGAATTTCACTGTTGGCACTACACACGCTGGCAGATGACGTTCACCGGCATTAGCCATACCCACACCCTGCCATCGGATCGCCACATTGTGTACCGTGATTCATCAATCCACGCAACGTTTTTCACTGTTCAATCGTGTAATGATGACGCTCCTTACACCAAGTAGGCGTCGTTTGGCACGTTACTGCGTGGTATGTGGCTTATGACCAGCCGCTTGACCATGGAATCCAAGGTTTCTCACCTAAATGTCATAGTACTTGGAGTGGATCATGATGCAGTTTGGAATTCCTGCGTGATGGTCTGGATAGATGTCTGCCTATTACTCTTTACGACCCTCTTCAAATGTCGGCGGTCTCTGTCAGTCAACAGACGAGGTTGGGTTGTACGCTTTTGTGCTGTACATGTCCCTTCACTTTTCCACTTCACTATCACAACAGAAACAGTGGACCTAGGGATGTTTAGGAGCGTGGAAATCTCTCGTACAGACTTATGACACAAGTGACACTCAATCACCTGACCACATTTGAAGTCCGTGAGTTCCACGGAGCGTCCCATTCTGCTGTTTCACGATGTCTAATGATTACTGAGGTCGCGGATAGTGAGTACCAGGCAGTAGGTGGCAGCACAATGCACCTAAGATGAAAAACGTGCATTTGTGGGGTGTCGGGATACTTTTGATCACATAGTGTATGTATAAAATGTAATATAGAACTGTATGAAAACAATAAAAGAAAATAATCTTACAACAAGTATAATCTTACAATCTTCTCACAAACAGAAGCATAAGACAAGCATGAAGTTCATTACCCAAACCTTGTAGACTATTTTTAAAAGATCCATATGCATTCACTAAAATCAAGTCCAAAAAAGAATACGTTGTAAGAAGGAAAGAAATAAGAACATAATGCTTAGAGGAAAACACCTGCAAGATCATAACAAATAATATCATAAAATAATTTACAGTCTAGAAAACTTCATTTACTATATAAAATTTTAGATATGGCAATTCATTTATACAGGATTAGATCATAGCAGTGCTGGGAGTGAAAGTTGGGTTATGATAGAGTCATATTCAAGAAATAGGTTGAGGTTTCTGAAGATTTAAGAGGAGTCGCAAGAAGTAACAGAACATCTAGCGAACAAAATCGGATGAGATCTAAATGTTAATTCTCTATTAGAGATTGTACATTTCAAAATGGAAAGATTGTCTTATTAGAATAAACGGGAGAAGATCTTTAGAAAAAGAAATGGAAATGAGACGTGAACTGCCTTTTGTTCTAAACCAGAGGTGGCGAAAACGTGTCTCGCGAGTCATTTTGACTCGCAGGCACACGTTTCCTCTCTGCAACCGTCCGTTTGATTTTCACATGCTGCTGAGTGATGCAGTGCGTGGTGTATATTCGGTGATTCGCGGAAGGAAGTCGTTTTCGCCACCCTTGTTCTAAACAATGATGAAGAAACACTGAAGGACTTTTTATCACATATGCATGGAGCACATTTGGGCACAAAAATGGGGCCCATGTAGAATGAGTTGGTGATGGTATCTGCACCTGCCTTCGCCATCTCCAAGTATCACCTCTCTAACTCCACTCTTGCATTGGACAAATTGCGTACGTTATTCCAAAAGATGGGTGAGGTTAACACTTTAATGAGTTTATGGTAATATTAATATGAATGACAATAATATTAAATTTATTTAAGGAGCGGTTTGACTACGTGTTGTTATTATGCAATGATAATAATAATAAAATATACATAATACGTAATTTAATATTACAAATTATCCAACATCTTAATAACAAGAGTATTCTTTATTATGTGCAAAGGGATTGCACAACTTTCTGAAGCATTAAGTAAGTATATTGACCCGGGTACCAGATATGCCAGTAAAAACATTACAGACCATGTATGAAGCAATAATTTGGATCTCATTCCTATACGGCAGTGAAGTGTCGGGATGGGAGAGGGTGAATAATGTAAATAAAGTACAATGTAATTTCTGAAAGAGCATTCTAGGGTTGGGGAGGGGTACTTCAAACTAAGGAGTTCTTCATGAGGTAGGATGCTGGGAAGATGCTGTATTTACTAAACTAAATATAGTTAGGTACTGGCTACGAATAATTAAATGTGACCAAACAACTCTGAGAGCAATATGTTATCGTCATCAAATGAACAACATAGAGCACCCAATGGTAGGTGGCGGGGTTACAATGGGAATTATCAAAAATAGGCTTAAACGATATCTGGCAAAGGGGTAATGAAAATGCACACAGTGCCGTGAAAAAAGTAAAAAGACGACTATGTGATTTAAATAGGCAGGAAATAGAATCTGAATGTAGGCAAAGATCAATATTGCAGCTACAAAATGAAATAAAAACTAGGTGGGGTAAGGTAACATATATTTTGGGATTGGGTATAAAACAGAGGGCGGTAATAGCATGGCTTAGGTTGAGAGGATGGGAAGCTAGCAAGATTGTTGACGATGATGGCAGGAGGATTTGCTCATTATTCGAGGAACAAGAAGACTGGACACATATTTTCGCACCATGCCTGCGGACGGAGGGTATTAGGAAAAAGCTATTACCGGAAGTATTTTTGGCTTCCAACAGACGGAGGACAGCATGCTGGGACTTGATTCTAAACAGCCAAAACTGGCCAAGCTTGGACACATACTTAATGGAAGTACGTGTACTGAAAGATAAGGTGTTTATGTAAATTGAGTACTTGTGTGTGTGATTCAGAGTTTTTTCCAATTTTATATGTATGTATATATTGTGGTGATTATAAAAATAGTTGTTTTCTGATCGATTCTGCAAGTGACGTATACAGACCAGGTATTTTCTAGAGAGCATGTACGGTCTTATAACCCATGCGACTGTGTTATGCAATTAA
Organism: Deroplatys truncata; assembly: GCA_030765065.1. Taxonomy (NCBI): domain Eukaryota; kingdom Metazoa; phylum Arthropoda; class Insecta; order Mantodea; family Mantidae; genus Deroplatys; species Deroplatys truncata. The sequence continues at coordinate 67,169,025 of CM060979.1, forward strand.
TGTAATACTAAGTACTTAATAAATACCACTACTTCTACTTCTTTATTATGTTGTTAATGTTAATGGTATCTAAATATTTGTGAATCTAAGTATTTACAGTACTGAAAGTGATTAACAGTTGCAGTAACAATCTCTGTAATCCATGTAGCGCCACATTCGTGTTCGATGACCGCAATGTTTACTCCCAATGGAACTTTTGATATGAATATTATAGCTGTTGCGTATTTAAATGCTACTGGAAACTCATTTCTCGCCCACCCTTCTCTCTACAAGCGCTAGTCGCTGATCGTATTACATTGAGATAGCTCGTTTACACCAACCAAAGTAGAATTTACTAAGTTAGAATACTTCCTACCCCTCCTTTTGTTTCCATCGAATATAACTTCGCTCAAGGATTCGTGTTTGCTGCTTGCTTATTTCCAGCAGCCATAGAGTATATAATTATTGTTATTGTCATTATTATTATAATTATTATATGTAAATACGGCGGCGCCGTAGCCGTGTGGTTAGACCACTCGTCTCTCACCAAGGGGCTCGGGTTGAATCCCAGGGAACCTCATGTGGGATTTGTAATGGACAAAGCGGAATCTGGGCGGGTTTTCTCCGGTTTTCCTCGCCGTGTTTCATTCCACCGGTGCTCCATCTTCACCTTTCCTATTATTTATCTCTCATCTGCACACTGGTCTCTCTCTAATCCGTAGGCCCTCTGCTCACTCCTCCCCTTCAGGCGTTGTCGTACGTCCTAGGGAGTGAGAGTCCTCTGCTCGGGGGGGTTAAGGTGGAAGGTTCTGGCCTCAGTTGGGCTGTACCCGCCATATAGTTTTATTATATCTAAACGTCTGTGAACAGAGTGTTTATTGAAATGGATAAATAAATCCAATAATAGTCACTATTAGTCCACCAGCTCTTGCATCAGTACATCCCTCTCCGATGACTAATAATATTATATTTGTTTCCAAGATAAAGGGTTTGATATAAATGTTGTGCATTTTAAAGCAAATAGTATCTCATTTCTCACCCATACTTTCTTTTACAAGCTCAATCAAGCCCGTTTACACCAATCAGAGTAGAATTCATTAAATTACAATATTTTCTACTCCATCTTTTGTTTAACACTGAACTTAACTTCACCCATGGGTTCATGTTTATATCCTACAATTTATTTGCAGCCCGTCAGAGATGGCTGGATGGAATCTAGTGTTAAGTAATTGTGGAAATCCTATGGAAGAAAAAACTATTATTACGATCGTGGGAACTGGGCTACTCTTTCTATACACAAATATACCTTGAGACCCAAAACTGAAAATACCCGAGTGGCCATTAGCGAAGAGCGTAGCTTTATAATATATATCTCAGTGTACAAAAGAACTAAAGACAGACCAAGTAGAGTGCTTTCCTTCTTTAAATCCGGTAATACAAAACCAGCCAAAATCGTTTGAACTGTCATCCTTTGAATAAAACGTGTTGCTTAGCAACCAACAGGCATTTTGATCCGAACAGTGTTCTGAATTGCCTTATTAAAGCTACGTTATATGTGAGAATAGTTATTGTTTCACGTATGGAAAAGCCGATTTGAGAAGGTTAGTAGTTGTAGTGTATTTCAACTGTTGGGGAGCCGAACTTGTAGTAGTTGCAACCGCACGTATAGTAAACAGTTTCCGGTAGCCTTCGCCCCAAATGTACTTTCAGGTGGCCTTTTCCCCAAGTTTAAAAAAATATTAACTTTGTAATTTAACTTTTTCTTTAAATATTATATATTTATGTTTGCCTCGGCTGCAGCAGTGTTACTGTTAGAGATATGGATGTCTTGGCAGGGTTGTGGTACAACAAGAATGTAGGCTTACACAGATTACAATTTTACTTCACTCCTTTTATTAATACTTGACACAATTTAAATAATACTTCACTGATATAGAGAGCTGTGAGATTCTTTAATTAATTACTTGTACTCTTTAATACGTAAACTATTTTCGTCTCACACGAATACGTATTAAATTTCTCAAGGAAAATTTTTGCACCTGGTTAGTAACGCTGTCTGCAACTAACTGAATTGATTTCAACCGTCTAAACTTGTAAATTACTATATTTGAAGTCTCTGATTGGCTATTCCTAATCCAATAGAATACCTTCATTTAACTAAAGCTTTTTCTGGTTGTTGATTGGCTATTTTAAAACTGTCTCTAAATTTACATTATGTTTGATCCAATAATGCCTAGTAGTATTTTAAATTTCAAATTCATTATTACCTCAAGGTTACATCATTGTTACCTCATTATTAGTAGCTTTTAACCCATTATTCTCACAGCTTCTACATTATTAAATTACATAATACATTCACATAACACTATTACACATGGATACAATAATATAAACATATACAATAACACTTACATACATTTGTTATATATTGTTACATACACATATTGCTTTAAGGCGGGCTGTTATTGAATTTATATATTATATAATTAGACTGAAATCATTTAAATGTTAAAAACACTGCCTCATATGAAACACGTATCTTCAGCTATCCATGCCACTTCTCTAACAAACTGAGGTAACATGCCAGCATGACAATATACATATTCCCCAGTTGACTCATATTTTTTCCGGTTAGACCACAGGGCGATCTCAAATTCATTTTGAGGCAACACACCCCAATGACGACTAAAAACTTTGTAAGCGCTAACCATTGTTAGCCCAATAAATGTTAATTTCGCTTCCATACATGCCGTCTATAGGTAAAGGTAGAATTAGACAAAACTTCAATGTCATATCAGGGATTTGACTCACGGATCTTCGGCTCTCCGTGCCGCTGTTCTGAACTAACTGTGCTACTATGATAACATGCCGGCATAACATTACATTCCCAGATTCATAGAGCAGGGGCACGGAAAGTTGAAGATCAGTGGTTCAAACCCTGGCTATGACATTGTAGTTTTCCTTTATCTACTATGTAGAGTAAATAGGGGAAGTATTGCATTCCACCCAAAAATTCTATACCGATATTTCACCGTAAATGCGTGTTTTGAGGCCCCCTGAATAAAACTTTTTTTTTAAAAAAATGTCCTTGTGTGTCTGTGAACAGCATAAATCAAAAACAAAAATTTGGATAAATATCAAACTTGATATTTAGGTTCAGTATCTCTCAAAAATGCGACACGAAGATTTTCAAGTAAATCCTTCAGCTCCTGACTATATTTTACCTGGATCATTTTTCGAAAATTTTTATTTTTTAAAAAATGGCTTGAACGATTTTGATAAAAATATCAAATGCTTAAGATATTTTCATGCCAAATAAAATGTATATCTTGAATTTTCTGAGAATGTCCCCAAAAGTCCTCCTCATTTTGAATGACTTTCACATAATGATAAACCGTAAGAGATAAAATGTTACTATACAAAAAATGTAGATCTCGTTAAAACACACAATTTGTCATATACATTTTTTTCCATTTCCGAGATATTCCTTGTTATTTGTTTGTATTTTCCAATAGTTATACTGTTTTTCAAATGTGAATTCGTTATTCTTTTTTTATGTCCTGCACATGCAAAGAGAATGGAATGCTCCACATAGCAACCAGATCTTAAAAGATTTGACTATCGCTTAAAGCCTAACATATTCCCCTTGCACCTACAAGAAAATTAGCAATAAGCTCTGGATTTAATAATTCTGAAAATGTTTATCTCGATTAACATGAACTAGATGGAGAATAAGCGTTTGTAAATACAGTTTTTGCAAGAGTAGAGAAAGTCAAGCGAGTGCAAAACAAGATTTTTAGTCTCTTTTACCTTTCCAGCTTTAACCCACCTACTGCTTATGTATAAAACCAAATAATAAACGTATTATGCTTATATGCGTAAAATGGTCGTCTTCAAATACAAATTCAACAATTTTAAGTGGATTCACTGACTTTTAACATTAAAACCGCAGGGATTCTGAAACCTTCTGCCTTCTCTTCTTTTCCTTCTTCCATCTCTTCTTCTAGAGCCTATTCGCTTTCACTCCAACCACCTCACCCACATAGGTGTGCTGGGTTTTGTAGCTGGATTCCATGTAGATTTGACTCGACTATTTTGGTTTATTTTCCTGTGAGCCATTATTTAATCATAATTATTTTTAGCTCTTCTCCGGGCCAATGGGATAACTTGTTTGTCCAGCTCTATGGGTTGAGTTACATGTATAAAGTATGTTTATTTTTTCCAATTTTCCCCAATTCTTACACAAAAATTGTGAGTCAAAAGGCCATTTACACTGACTTAGGCGTAAATATAACGTAAGCGTGTCATATTACTCGCGTTGACAAAGGCTGACTTGGCACAAATGTGGCCGTAAATTTAGGATGTAAAACGCAGAAAAGCACATGTTTAAGTACGTCAAAAATAAGAAAGGCAGAGTGTGTTTCACTTCAGATTCCCCTAACAATTCATCATGAGACCTTTCTAAAATCTCACCTCAGATTTTCCGTTACCAAATGTAGTAACTCGCCAATTACCTTTCTGTGCAAGGTCACAGACCAAGCGCCACAAATGGCTAACTTACCTATGGAAATCAATGTATGGATTTCCAAGAAATCGAATACTGACAGAGCTGGTTCTTTTATTGCGAGTTTGACCCTCTAATGTATATTGTTGTCCTTTGGCTATAAAGAGTTTTAGTCAACGTTTTAGAAGATTTTAACACAATTTTTGTTATTTTCATATTATAATAGCGTTTTACAATAAAATATCTGTATTTTAGCAATTAGTATCATTAATTTATTTCAATACTACTGTAGTGTTTTACAACAAAAGTCAAATGTAACTCGATCTTTATCTACGTATGCCATTACACCGGATATTTTACGTGGGTTCTCCCTTCCTTTACCACAGTTACATTTGACGACTGTCAATGGGATTCGAACTCATGTCGTTGGGCTTTGAATGAATGGCTAGTCCATTTCGTCTCGCCTTAATGGTTACTGCTGTTGCAATTGCTTCCATTAAGGTTCCTGTGACAGGGATATAAAAGCCGGTTTAGGAATTAGAAGAAGAGTGGCATATGTGGCAAAACGATTCTTGCATTAGAGGGTTAACATCTTTTAAGGCGAACTTCTATTAATTTTGATTTGTGTACACTTGGATACAAAAATGTAATCCATATAGGAATTGTATATTTAAGTTCGTATCGCAGTTGATAGAATCGCTCTCTCCTAGAATAGCCCTTCTGCCTGTTTCTACCTCCCCCAGCCATTCGATTTCCAAGTTACTTAATTCATCCGAAAAGATATGCAGAGCACTCTGTCTTGCATTCTTGTTAGGTGAGTACCGTTGTGGTAATAATAATAATAATAATAATAATTAATAATCTTAACAGGATAAAGGTTCACACTAAAACTCCATGCATTTATAGACGCCTTTTGACTGCTAGTTATATATCAACGCCATTATGCAACAACAATAATACCTTCTTATTCTTCTCTTCAAGAGTTAGTCTCCCTAGCCTGTTCCGATGCCCATTTTGTCCTTGGTCTCCCCATATTTTTCTTTCCTTTCGGAGCATGGATCATAGCTGCTGCCGGTAGACAATTTTCTGGCATTCTTTCTAAATTTGGAAACCATCTTCTGCAGTTTGACGTTATTTTATTTAATAGTGTGGTACCGTTTGTAATTCATGAAAGTAAACAACATATATATTAAACTTAAGTTATTATAAATCTTATTCACAGTATTATTATTGTTATAAGTAAATACGAATGTAAGACAATTATTGAAACAAACAAATCCGCTAAGAGAACCTCTTCTTTCTTACTTTTTCCTTCAACAATATTCAGTCTTTCCAAATGTTACTTACTGTTCAGCAGAACTTGTACCGCTACATTCCTTTTCAATGATGGCAATGATTTTAGATTTCGTTTCCGTGTGTATTTCCGAAGGCTGTTGTGCGTTTTAACACTCGTCCACCATCTCCTCTACGGTCGAGTCTCTAATCATATTGCATCGGGCTAACTTGTTTGCACCAACTAGCGTACAATTTATTAAGAGGTGTAACGTTCTAGCAAGGCCGATTTAAATGTATTCAATGCGTAGAAGGCCACAATTCCTTTAAAAAAATTAACTAAAAAGGTAAAATACCGGGCTCATTGTAGAATGTATTGGAAATAAAGCATTCCCCCAGCGTAATATCTTTGTACTACCTAAGCTTAAATGAAACGAAATAACGGTTTAAAACAGCTCTAACTAAAACTAATAATTCGTACAGACCCAAAAGCACTGAATATATTCAAATTCAAATGCGGAAACAGTAATAAATTACAATTGAGTCATAGCATTCTGCTTTGTTCTTCTCATACAATATTTGTCATTTTGAATGCAATTTAATACGTGGTGATATTCCAATATAAACTGGCTCCATACACTAAAAAGAATTTAGAAATCTACTTACGCCAAAAAGGTATGTGTATAAAAGCGTGGAGATGGCCGCTCCCAAACACGAACCTCAAGAAAATGTCCTTCGCTGGTCGTCGAGAACTAATCTGTTACATTCTCTTCTTCGTCGAAAGGTATCGCTCGAGGGGCACCAGAGAATCACGTGAAGACTGTGTAAGCGCTGTCTATGCTGGCGGAGAGGACGCAACCTGGCGAGCGCTGTAGGTACCTGGTGCAGCCGGCTACTAAATGTTAAGTGGGCTGCCGACGTAGTGACAAGCAGGGGCCGAAAATTGTAGTTTATCATTCCAGATACATTAAAGAACTGCGGCTATCTCTGTGAAAACAGCTACTTTTTGAAATAAGAGCCATAATTGGCTCAGAGGTTATTTCTAACCCTCCTTCATTTCACCATACTTATATCGTACATTGGTACATGTTTGTCTCTTGGAATTTGTTTCAGGCCAGCATAAGTAGACGTGATAAGAGTTGGGAGGAATTTAGTTAAATATACGTGGAAACCTTAGGGAAAGAAAAAAAACCTATTGCGCTCTAGGGAAATGCACCATTATTTTTCTCCTATATGTACACAACTTTTTTGCTGGTGGTACCTTACAAGAAACAATATTAGTTCCTCTCTTGCGATCGGCTGCTTTCCATGTTTACATTTTGTGTTTATAAATGTTCCAAGATGTGTTAATTTTAGGCATTTTAATATCTTAATTTAATTATGAATACTTCTCAACTCTTAGCGCACTGGACCACTGGTGTATCTGAACACCAACCATTTTCATTCACCTTTTCTGAAGGCCTGAATTATTTAAAAGAGGCTAAACAATTAAAAAATAATTCTTATGCAGCTCTTAATTGTATTGTTGTTGACGCTAGATAACGGCAATATTATTTTCCTTGCTTTTATTTTCCAAATTAATTGTTCTTCTTTGCTCTTAGTTTATCGTACTTTTCATAGAAACCAAGCAATTTCGAAACCACAAGGGAAAGAAAAGAGAAGAGAAGGGCAAATGCAAAAGGGAGGGTCTCTGTTGCCTTCTGGTAGGTTGGATAGAGAGGAATAGCGGTTAAAGGTGAAAGGGTTATAGGTGCTATTTCTTTCCTCCTTTTGTTTTTATTTTTCTTCCCCTTTTTAATGTAATTTTATAGAAAGTTGCACACAGTCACTTTCATGGCTTCTCTAATCTGAAGTTACATAACTTCATACAATAGAAAAAAAGATTAAATTTTCTCTCTAGATTTAAGTTTTTACTTACCCTGGGTACAAATAGAGCTTTGTAAAATATCTCTGCCGTGATGACATTTACTTAAGTTCTGCCTTCTGACTTCATAAATAATTTTCGTTTCGAAGCTTTCAATTCATTCTGTTTACTCAGTAGAAATATATTTTTTCTCTTTGTTAGACAACTGTATTTATTGTAACACCTTCTCTGAGTGGTTCAGCTTTTAAGCTACCACTATGTGGTAATGACTTCGTGAAGAATATCTCCTTTGGGGTCAATGAAAATGAATGCAATTAGCAGATTATTAAAATTAAGAACTTTGCTAATTATACTGCATAAGATGTATAAATTATGTACGTTTCAAATACGTTTTCTTTAAAACTAAAAAAGTTGGATTAAAAAAGAGAAAGGACAGGAGTTTTAATTTTTCATTTAGCGCGTTTTAAAACTCGCTTAAAGCCACCCACTGTATTCAGGATTACCAAGCCATAATGTATTTTATGTGACACTATCTTAAATAATTAACGAATTCAAAATAAACATCCGTTGTAAGGAAAAACTTACAGAAAGGATTTATGTGTCAGATTAATAAAATTCACATTTCCTCCGCTTTTAAGTAATTTTTTCTGCGTAATAACCATTTATTCATAACTTTTCTCGCCGAAAACAATTTATAAACTATAACTCTGAAGTTTGCAACATTTATGATCTTCCTGTAATTCGTATTTAGAATCTAAATTTAATTTCTTCTTGACACAAGTATCTTATATTTAAAGTCCATCATTTGGCTCTGTATTTTTTAAACTAGCAAATAAATTATTTTTATTCATGCTTTCTGTTAAAGCAGATTGTAAGATATTGCTTATTTTCGAATTGTCTTCTAGATGGATCAAAGGGTCCAAAAACCTACGTTATTGTTATTAATTAAGGTATTAAAATCGAATGAGAATATTGGATTGTTGTTAAACTACATGATAATTCGATTCACGTCATATTAGTCGAATATATAAAATTCTATTTTGAAGGTTCCGAAAGAGGAATGACATTCAATTCGAATTTAACTATAGTGAATAGAAAATGTAGTAAAACCTTTTTTTATTTTATATATAATTTAAAATCCCGAAAACTATCTTCAAATCACATAAATACATTCAGAGTTGTAATAAGGGATTTTGCCAATTATCGGTAGGGAGTTATTCGATTTTGTACAAAATTACACCTGTTTTGTTTGATTTTGTATATAATATGTCTTTATTTTATTTTAAATGTTCTGTAGTCTGTGTAATATTTACGTATATATGTAACTCTATTGTACATTTACTTAACACGCATATAGTATGTCTCTATATTATTTCAAATGTTCCATATTCTGTGTAATATTTATGTTTCTATGTAAATTTTGTACATTTCCTTGACATGTTCTATGTACACAAGCCTTGTGGCTGCTAGTGCTCACAGAATGCAATCCAATCTAATCTAACCAAATCATATAAGATTCTAACCTCAATAGCGGGTAGAGATGTTAGTCATAACCTGAATTACACTTAGAAACATTTAGCAAAAAAAAAAAAAATGCTACTTTAAAACTCAGACCAGAATTAGGTTTGGTCAAGCTGCCTCAGTGAGCTTTTCTATTCTGCTTTGCCCTTGGTTCTTGGAATGATCGCCACATATCTAGAGAGTTTCTAAATTAATCCGACAAACTTTGTTAATGGATCGATAACTTTCGATCGATAAGCAATCTTTTAAAGAAATCCATGGGTCGCAACCCTTCTTTTCAGTGTAGGATGTATTTCTGTCTTAGTTTTACAAGAGGTTTTGTTATAATTACTGCATCCGCTTCCTTTTAATTTCACAAGAAGAATCAGTTTTGACTTCAAAGAAACTAAACAGGTCTAAAGAGCTAAACACTGAAGTATTTGGATGATTTATCATGATGTTGATAACAATGATGAAAATTAGCAAGGAAATTATTTCCATTGGTTTGGATCTTATCATGCAGGAAAAACCATAATAGGCAGATTTTACTGCAGCTCTTATTACAAATATAGTTTATCATATATTGGAATTATTTGTTCTTCCACACAAGCCGTGTGTTGGACAAGGTTGTAAAGGTAGAATCAGATGACTGAAAAATTCAATACCATAGCCGGAATTTGAACCACGTATCTCCGGTATTCATCCGGTTGACCTAACCACTGAGCTACCATGGCACCGAACCATGACTATCTAGACCGGTAGATCCGTGGTGCAAAATTCGGCCATGGAATTGAATTTTTAGTCGTCTGATTCTATTGCTCTAACCACTGAGCTACAATGGCACCGGGCTATCCCTACCTAGACCGGGAGATCCGTGGTTCAAATCCGAAAGAGGAATGATTGTTGAATTTTTCAGTCGTCTTATTGCACCTTTCCAGCCTTGTCCAACATACGGCTTGTGTAGAAGAACAATTAATTCCATTAGTTGATCTAATAGTGGTTGAAACTATGAAGCCCGGGACTTAAAGTGCTTACAACATTGCAAGTTGCCATTGGAGTATGTCATCTCAATACAATTTGAGATCTCCTTGTGGTTTACAGGGAGAAATGCTAATCAGTTGGAGAATTTAATGTCGTGCCGGGATGTTGTCATTGCATTGGTTAGGTTACCTTTCCAGTCCTTATCATATATTGTTTTCTGAAAAAGGAAATATCAGACTCCTCATGCCGAAATTCCTGAGACAGAAGTTGTATAGTATAAGGAGACCACATCCAAAGACCAGCTTCCAGTTTTAACCGCAAAGTGCCGAAATCGAAGTTGGAATCCTTTCAAAGGCAATTGAGTATGCAATCTAGATGGACACGCTGTTTCAATGTAGCACGCGGAGTTTGAATAACCGGACTGGGCACTGTCCCCATTCCCTAAAAGACATACCGAGTGGGATGGCTCAGGCGGTTTTGTCTGTGGCCTGCATTCGGGAAGTCGTGGGTTCGATTTCCGTGACCGACCTTCCTGACCTATGTATTTTTCAGGGGTTTTCCCGGGTTGCCAGGCGAATGCTGGGAAGGATTCTGACATCCCCCGAATCTTCTGTCCCTCCATTTCACTTCTTCTTTCATCCGTTGGTCTCTTTCAGGGTTAGAAGTGTCGGCGATGGTGTTTCGGTGCAGTGTGGCAGGGGAAAAGGATCTTATCGTGACTCTCTTCGGCTTTCGACTGGCTGCCCAAACCCCTTGAGGGGCGTTGTACTCCTCTGTGTGGGGTGGGGTGCCCAGTCTGGCTGTCCATATGCCGGGGAGTCTCTGTCTGGAAACATAGGGACCACCACTCCTGGTTGCAGCCGCCCGATGCCTCCTCTCGCCTCATCGTTCCTCCTGCGGACGCCCCTTTTTGGGTGCAGCTATAACATCCCTATGTGGATCGTGTCGAGTCCCCACCGTAGCCAATCAATCCTCTAAATACATACAAAACTAGTAATTGAGTCCATGTCTCCACAACTCGCGCGACAATTTTATTCAGTGAGCAGTCAGGGCTGTAGTGTATATGCAATATTTCGTATTCGTTATCGAGAATTTGTAGTTAAAATTGGCAGTTGATATTTTAGGCGTGCCCTCCTTTGTACATATTGCTTTCTTCAGAGAAGTTTTAGAATGGATTTCGGCATGAGGAATCAAGGAATGTGGTCCGACATCACGGGCAAGAATTCAGTTTGGAGATACAGCACGTCCATTTACAGGCTGTAATAGTCACTCACTGGATAGGTGATGCTGGGCCCATAGCCTGGCCGGAGGATCATTTGGCTTCATCGTAACTGATTTCCTTATGTAGAACTACATCATATCTGTGGTTTATGAAACCTCTGTTGACTATGGAGATAATTTTACTGCACCTGAAATCGCGGAAATGAATGGCGTCTTCGAAAGGGTACAAAAAAGTGTGGCCTTGCACTGGATATACTGGAAAACAATGGAATTGTGTTCCAGCATTTACGGAGTGAGACTGAATATTAGTAGATTCGTGGTCTTATTTTAACATTGAAGTGGGTGCTTTTCTTTTCCCTTCAGTTGTTGTATCTGTTCTTCTGTATGTTGACTCAATAAAATGAATACTTGTAACATTAATGACTCGTTTCTGTAGTTTTTCAAATAACTAATTCCGTCAGTATTTTCCTGTAAGGTATTCCAACTTAAAAAAAATAATATGTTGTACTCACTAGACTTTCTCTGCTCTTGCACAAACCATTTTTACAAAAGTTTATTCTCCATCTACTTTATGCTAATCAAGACATCGAGATGTTATTCTTATTGCTAACTTTCTTGTAGGTTCAAGAGGAATATGGTAGGCTTTAAGCAATAGTCAAATCTTTTAAGAGCTGGTTGCTATGTGAAGCATTCTTTTTATGTCCAGGACATAAAAAATTGCGGTTTATTCGTGGAGGGAGAGCATAACTCGCAGTATGTCCGATATATTAATATATGATTTAATATATGAACTCTGGTGATACTGATAATTATCTTGTGTTTTAGTTGTTACTCTTAAAGTTTATCTTTATTTCTCGCCACGGCTGCTGTTATTTGGGCTTCTGGTAGAGCTTGTATGACTTAGCAGGGTGTAATACGGGAAGGAAGGTAAAATGTAACAACTCTAACAATAGATTAAGTTATTGAAGAACACTATGCTTTAATGGCACACGCATTGACTGTCTTAGTAATAATCTACACAGTTCTTAAGTTAGTTGGAGCTGTAGAACGGTCGAGCCCTACCACGTTCGTAAGCCAAACTTGCGGTCGCTGAGCAATCAAGTATTTTATACATGCTCTAGAAATAAACGTAATATTTATCAAACGTTCATATAGACCTTTAAATCTATAACCTTTCACCGTTCCTACTACATTATAAGAAGTAAATAATATCGCCAGCTTCTGAGGGCTTACATGTATCTTATTCACATCGCAGCACTTTATATTCAACCGCCCTGGCTGATGGAGACGCTAGAACTACCATTTCTTCCCTTCAAGATTTTAAACATATTCTTCCTTAAAATTTCGTTGTCTGCCTTCGTTCAGCTTGGAACCTTCCAGAAGACTTACCCGGCTATTGTTCTACGTTTGCAAGTATGTGGCCTCTCTACAAACATATGTTGTTTTCGCTTGTCGCATTTTCTATTTCACAAAGACTCAAGGTCTGGCTTTTATGACCTTCCCGCACAAGTCCTTTTTGCCTGGGCCCTAATTCTAACACAAAGATATTCTTGTCGGCTTTTAACAAGAATTCCACAGCTCCAGCTACATTTGCACATACATAAAACTTATGCCTTAACTTCTATTTATACAACAAATATTTTTCTTATTAATACCGTTTCACATTATAATTCACCTTATTATATACATGGCATATATAACCATAGTTACTGTCTCAAAATGAATAACTTATTCTCATTTGAGTAAAGGTAAGTATTATAAAATTGAAACAAATAACAAGGAATATTTCGAAATGGTTCTGTCCACAGAACATTGTGTTTTAACGAGAGCTACATGTTTTGTGAGTAAAAGTTTGTTTATCTCTTACGGTTTACCAGTTATGCGAAAGTCATTCAGAATGAATATGACTTTTGGGGACATCCCCAGAAAATTCAAGAATAGATTTCATTTGCCACGAAAATATTTTAAACATATGATGTTTTAATCAAAATCGTTAAAGTGCTTTTTGAGAGAACCAACTTTTTCGAAAAATTTTGCCTGTAAAGAGTAGTCTGGGGAGAGCGAATGTTCTTGAAAATCTCCATATTTAATCCTTGGACATTGTAAACTTAAGTACCAAATTTGGTATTTATCCGACTGTTGGTTTTGAGATATGCTGTTCACAGATAGACAGACGGACAAATATTTGGGTGGAATGCAATACTTTCCCTATTTACTTGCGTAATAGAGAACGTTATAAACTCTTCTTACACCTAAACGAGGCATCGCAGTCCATGGGTTAAAACAAATATGCTGAATGAAAGTTGTCTGTCCGATTCCAAATTTTTCGGCCTAATATACAAATATCCAGGTAATTTCTGTTCAGTTTATGAATTAATTCATTGTATTATAGGCACTATCTGATTTTATATGGCGAACTTTACAAAAACGGAAAAAACAATGAAAATCTAAAACAGATAAAAAGTCATTTGTGCTACCAGCTGGTTTATTGCTGCAGAAGCATTTAAAAAGGCTTCTCTTAACAATTTTGGCTATCGTGGTAAGGTAAGGCTACGTTGCTTGCCTTTTCAGCAGCAATCCCAAGTTTCAATCTCTGTTATGGTAGACCGTCTGGCTGTATATTATGCTCAGGAAATTCCCTCGCTCGTGAGGATATCAAATAGCTTTAGTGCTTTAGGTCCCCGAGCTCATCTCATCCCTTTATACATCATGTTGTACGTCTTGTGTGGTCAAAACATAGCAAAAAACAAAGAAAAATGTGTCATCTAGTTCAGAATAAAATACTTTCCACACAAATTTTATTTGGTTTTATTTATGGTAATCCGCTTTTCTCAGGCAGGGAATTTCCGAGCTAACCAAATGCGAACGAAAAATGGTTTGTGTGTTACAAATTTGCTTTTATAAAAACCCTTGAGATTTATTCACACAGTCATTTAGTAATCACGGTGAAACACAGGGCTGTATCGTATAGACAAGAAGGAATACATAAAAATCTGATGTGTTACACTCACATGACTTTCTCTACTCTTGTACAAACTAGTTATACAAACGCTTATTCTACATATGCTAATTCTATCTATTCTATCTTATTGCTAATTTTCTTGTAGATGTAAGAGGAATATATATTTACATGGGCAACATACAAATACAATAGCCTTTAAGCACATACATATCTCTTATTAGCTGGTTGCTAGGTGCAGCACCATTCGCCTTGCCACAGATTAATATTCTTTGCATATCGAAGACAAAAAAATGAATAACGAATTCCCATTTGAGAAAAGTATTAAAAATTTAAGGGAATAACAAGTAATATCTCGAAAATGGTTCACTCAACAACAAAAATGTTTATGATATAAATTGTGTATTTTAACGCGATCTACATTTTTTGTGTAGTAAAATTTTGTCTATCACTTATGGTTTAACATTTATGCAAAAGTCGTTCACAATGAAGAATACTTTTCGAAAAATTCCAGAAAATTCAAGATATACATTTCATTTGTCATGAAAATACGAGTATCTTAAACATATGATATTTTAATCAAAATCGTTAGAGCCATTTTTGAGAAAATTAAAATTTCCGAAAAATGTTCCATGTAAAGCGTAATCTGGGGTGGGGGATTTTCTTGAAAACCTTCGTGTCGCATCTCTGGCAGATACTGAACCTAAATACCAAGTTTGGTGTTTATCCGACTGTTCGTTTCTGAGTTATGCTGTTCACAGTCACAGAAAATATTTAAAATATTTGACTATCGCTTAAAGCCTACCAATTCCCCTTGCACCTACAAGAAAATTAGCAATAAGATTAACATTTCGATATATTTCGATTAACATGAAGCATATGGAGAATAAGCGCTTGTAAAAATAGTTTGTAAAAGAGTAGAGAAAATCATGTGAGCGTAACACATAAGATTTTTTCTATTGCATCACTTGGGGTGTTGATAACATCCCACTCATTTAATATGGTTAATCATTCCATGTAATAAACGGGTGTATATCAGCAAGCCTTTAATACCTTTTCGGAAGTAGTGGGGCATCTGTAAGTAACAGATATTTTGCTATTACTTCTGGCACAACTTGCAATGAATGACCTTTATGGTGTCACCACTACCCTCGGGACAGTTTCCAAGGTAACGAGTCCAATAGAATATATTGATATACAATATCAGAATGACCTGATATATACAATATACAAACAAAACAATACACCAGATGAAATGAGAGCCACAACAATAGCTACGGAAAATGAAAGATACCCAGAAAAAGAATGTCTCCGAATATATACAGACGGATCCCTCATCAATAAAAATAGGCCCGCGCAGGAGTATACTGTAAACATTTTGCACAGTATCTAACATTAGATGAAAGGAAAACCACTATGATGGAGAATTAACAGCTATAAAGGCAGCATTACAGAACATTTTATGTAGACCATACATAACACAAAAAATAGTCATTTTATCAGGCTCAAAATCAGTCATAGATGGAATAGTAAATTACAATAATAAAACAAAAAGAAATATTAAAGAAATAAGAAGCTCAATTAAAGCATTTGAAACTATAAATCATTCACTCTACAATGGATCCCAGTTCATGTCTGAGGTTTGGGAAATGAACATGCGGATCAGTTAGCAAAGAAAGGTGGAATACAACAAATAAAACCTGTAGGACAAATAGAAGTAAATAAAGAATTAAATAACATTAAACAGTACTTCAAAAGACAGCAGAGACTTGATGAAGAAGATAAATTAAAGGATAAAGATTATAGGAATATTAAAAGTTAGAGTTGATGTACAAAAAATGCCAAGGAAGACTGCAGTGGCCTTATTTAGGATGGCAAATCGGTACGATTGCTTCGCAGAACACCTCTACAAGATACCATGACCACATACACGCAAATGCACTCTCTGTAAAGATGATGTCATCCTGAACAAACAACATCTCGCCAAATGCAAAAGCCTTAAAAGTGATAACTTACAGACTGTATATTGGGAAGCCAGAGGGAAAAGGATGCAGATCAGTTAATCCCCAGTGCCATTGGTGAACAACAACTATTGAGCAGAAGTGACGTAAACAGCAAAGGACTGTTGTTGGGCATATCACATTGTCGTGTGATACGAATTAAATTCCTATGAATCAGTGAAAGAAAGGCTTGACCTAACCAGTCTTACAAATATAATAATTAAGAAGCTTTCTCGTCAAATGTTATAAATCTGTAATTGTGTAGTGTAAAGCTATAAAAATGAGTTGAAGTGTGATTGATGTCTTGAAGTTATGTGCTTAAATATACACACTGCGAAAAGTTCTTGTCGAAAATTCATTGAAAACACAGCGCTTACAGTCATTGATAGTAAATTCAACAGGATTCTCCAACTCTTCACAACAATAAACATGTATTACTTTGTGTAAGCATTTAAAAGTGAACTGATTGAAGAAATGATTAATTATGTAGTATGAGAGAATCGTAACATTTGATCCTTTTTAAAGAAAAATATATATATAGTATTGAGTGTCATTAAACATTCGCCACAGGTAGTATGAATTCAATAAAGAAGAAATCATCAAATATTTCCTGGATCGATCTGCTCTGCGGTGTCGGTAACAAACCGCACGACGGCTTACGTAATAGAGCAGCGTGCGGTCGCTTATGGGAAGTTAATGTTGCTTCAGCCTGTAGAAGACTGGCGAGAGGAATATATTTATTTCCTATTTGAGTTAATTACTTTTGCCTGTAGAGGTTGTGTGTGTGTGCCCATCTGGCACATGGAGCTGCAGATTCAAAAGTGACAAATTTCACGCATTTTTAACAATCACTATGTTCAAGCAACACTTGGTAGTAAATCTTACATTTTAAGTAGGCAGTTCTAAGCCAATAAAATGAGATGGGAAAATATGAGAACAAACAACAGGCTATTCAATATCCTTTTTCATTGAGGGGCAGTTAACTATTATATCATCGCTGAGATTCAAATAGCCTATAGCTGCCGGGACTTGGAATACCTCTGTTGTAATTGAATAACGAAGGAAAATTCCAGATGAGAAAGAGATCGAGAGAAGAACTTTGACATCCTAGAAATTGAACAGGTCTGGTTCGTTACATACATTGTATATGACAATGAAAAAAAATCTGATGTGTTACACTCACATGACTTTCTCTATTCTTGTACAAACTATTTATACAAACGCTTATTCTCCATCTACTTCATGTTAATCGAGATAAACATTTGCAGACTCTATCTTATTGGTAATTTTCGTGTAGATGTAAGGGGAATATATATTTACAAGGGCAATTTGGAAATACAGTAGCCTTTAAGCACATACATATCTCTTAATAGCTGATTGCTAGGTGCAGCACCATTCCCTTTCCCACAGATTAATACACTTTGCATATCCAAGACAAAAAATGAATAACGAATTCCCATTTGAGAAAATAAGTATTGAAAAATTTAAGGGAATAACAAGCAATATCTCGAAAATGGTTCACTCAACAACACAAATGTATATGACATAAATTATGTATTTTAACGCGATCTACATTTTTTGTGTAGTAAAATTTTGTGTATCTCTTATGGTTTACCAGTTATGCAAAAGTCGTTCACAATGAAGAATACTTTTGGAGACATTCCCAGGAAGTTCAAGATATACATTTTATTTGTCATAACAATATCTTAAACATATGACATTTTAATCAAAATCTTTAGAGCCATTGTTGAGAAAATTAAAATTTTCGAAAAATCTATGTAAAGGGTAATCTGGGGTGGGGGGATTTTCCTGAAAACCTTCGTGTCGCATCCTTGGAAGATACTGAACCTAAACACCAAGTTTGGTGTTTATCCGACTGTTCGTTTCTGAGTTATGCTGTTCACAGACAGGCACACACAGTCACACAGATACACACACGGAAATGTTTCCAAAATGCTCTCAAAACATGTATTTCCGGTGAAATCTCGGTATCGAATTTTTGGGTGGAATACAATACTTCCCCTACTTACTATACGTAGTAGAAAAAGTAATACAGCTTAGTAATGCCAAACAAAATGACAAAACTAATGGCTTTCTAAGGGAAAGAACCCATGCCATGCAAGATCGTTTTAAACTCCTATACGGTGGAACAGATCAGCTTGTTGGAATACTTGCGATATAATACCTGTATATATAAAATTCTTGATTATTCTAATGGCCTATGTATTCAACTTAATATTGAAGCATGGGGCAATACGAAGAGCTTTACGTGCGAAAGCAAGAGTTGAAACAACTTTAAAATTATATACCTAAAACAATGGCTGTACCTACACTGCTTTATAGAGATAAATGCTGTACGCTGAAAAAGAGACGCTGGCGATCAGAAGTGACATAAATGCGATTTCTACGAGGAATTGCAGGACACAGAAAGACTGGTCACATGAAAAAATGATGCCATTAAGGATGAACCAAATATTTTTAATATCCTAGATATAGTTTACGAATATCCATCAAAAATTTTAAATGGTAATCTACAATTAGGTTAAAATTAAATTGACCCTAAAATGATCATCACAACGTACTCCAAATAAAACACATTAATGCCATTTACTTTCTCCCATAATATCAATCATGGCAGTTCTTTCTACAACGCTTAGTTCTGGAGATATTGTGCAGTCTCAACTTAAATAGTCGTCCCTGTATACAATGTGTTAATAATTTTTTCAACAATGGATTTGGGTTCATCAAGCTATGTTGCACTCTTCATCAGCCTTTGGAGCTACCTTATTCAATAGAAACAACAACTCTAGACCTATCCATGTCAACTTTAGAAGAAACTTATGGCATAATTACTGTGGCTTTTATGCACTTCTCAACGGTTCTTATCTCCACAAGGTTAAATCTCCAGTTGTATTACCATACTTTTCGTTATTTACACTAATCGAAACGGTATTCATTAAGAGGTAGTATTTCGCATCCCCGCCGCTTTCAACACTGAACATAACAGTGCTCATTGCTTCTGTTTTGTTTCTTGGAATTTGTTTCCAAGTCTGTCATAGAGAGAAATGATAAGGAGTGAAGTTAGATAAATACGGAAATCTTCGGGAAGAAAATTCGCTATTGCGATAATAGGGAAAGAGCTATTTTTCTTCACACAAGAGTGATGATATTTTTGATGAATAGTTTTGTAATGCTATTTTTTGGAATGTGAAATACTCCTTCTTAAAAAGCTTATATCTCCAGAATTTCCTGATCTCCATAATACCTTTGCCTCAAAGATAAAATAAATTTATCACACTATCTCATTCCTGCCATATCTTTCAACGCTGTTTCCCCAGCTACTGTTCGAGATAAAAGATTAATGCTGTAGCTGAATGCACCCCAGAAAGCGTATCAGAGGATGAATTCTCCGTAGAATTGTTAAGGGTTTTGTTTGATGACTTTTGTTTTTAATACGTATATATACTCGCTCTGAGGATTAAATCCACAAATAAACCAGGAGCTGTGAGAAAACTGGATTCTGAAAACACAAAGGACTGGGGAACGACCTTTGTTCAGCGTTAGTCTAATCGCGACATCTACGATAAAGTGACAGAACTATACAGCGTCTGTATCCCAGGAGTATTCAGAACAAATATTTTTGTTCAGCGCTGCATAACTCATCCGTGTGTGACACGAAGGCAAACTAACGTTAACAGCAAGTAAACAAAAGCATAGACTGCCTCAGCTGCAGCTGTGTATATTTGCTATCTCATATGCACGCTCAAGGAATATAGGAAAAATCAATGGCTTTTGTAGTAGTAGTTTTATTTACTCAGTAATTGTGTCAGTCATACATTATCACATTCTAAATTGGTTAGGTTCCAAGCGGTTTTCAGCTTTTCCTTCCAGACTTTCTCCATTTCAAAAGGATATACAAGGTGGACCATTTAAGTTGAGACTTTACAATATATCTAAGACTAAGCATTGTATAAAGAAATGCCTTGAATAAACGTTGCTTGATATTATGGGGCAAAGTAAATATCATTAGTCGTATTTTGTTTGGAGGCCGTTATGATAGTCATTTTTGGATCAATTTAATTTTTTTAAATGACAACCTTGAATTAGGGTCAAATTAAATTCAAAATAAATGACCTTCACAACGTCCTCCAAGTAAAACACGACTACTGGCATTTACTTTCCACTATAATATCAAACAACTTTTATTCAAGGCATTTCTTTCTACAACGCTTAGTTTAGCAGATATTGTACAGTCTCAACTTAAATGGTCCAGCCTGTATAATACAGACTACAAGAAATAGAGGTAATAGGCTTAATGGTGAGTGCCCTTAGGACGATCATCAAGTTCTTCTTCGCCGCTTATAATATGCTTGTCTGACGAAGAACAAAATAAAGCACATTGTAATGACCGCCCTTAAACAATTAATAATTTGCTTCGTTACCATTTGGGCACTAGTTAATTTATTATGCGTGAATCATGACAAATGCATTGATATTATTCATTTGTACTTCTTATTATCGTTGCTTCTCATTGTTATTATTATCTCTTTGTTAATTTTTTATCTGTAGTTTGAAATCCAGATCTCGGCTTCGATTTCCGTTGACCACCCTCTATGACCTTGGGGTTTTCGTGGTTTTCCTTGGTAGGTAAGCGAATGCTGGGGTAGTTTCTCATCCACTACGATTTCCTTTCCTTCTTTCATTCCTAGATGCGTTACTAGGTTAAAGTAGGTTGTATTTTTAGGAGGAGTTGTATTGTATTTCGACTGTTGGGGAGCCGAACTTGAAGTAGTTGGAACCGCACGTATGGTACCCGGTAGCCTTCCTCCCAAATTTAAAAATATTAACTTTGTAATTTGACTGTTTCTTTAAATATTATATATTTATGTTTGCCTCGGCTGCAGCAATATTTATTTATTTTTTTAGAGACATGAATGTCTTGGCAGGGAGTGGTGCGACTGAAGAACGTAGGCTTACACAGATTATAATTTTACTTCACTCCTTTTATTAATGCTTAACACGATTTAAATAACACTTCACTGATATAGACAGAGAGAGAGAGCTGTGAGATTTTTTTTATTAATACTTGTACTTTTTAACACGTAAAATATTTTTCGTCTCCCACTGAATACGTATTAAATTTCTCGAGGACGCATCTCGCGTCCGGTTAGGAACACTTGTCTACAACCAACTGGCAACTGAATTTGTAAATTTTGCTATATTTCAGTTTCTGATTGGCTATTCCTATTCTAATAGAATACTTTCATTTAACTTAAGCTTTTTCTGGTTGTTGATTGGCTATTTTATAAACTGTCAAAAAAATTACATTATTGCTTCCAAGAATCACAAGTAGCATTAAACTTTCAAATTCATTTTTGCCTCAAAGTTACCTCATTGTTACCTCATTGTTAACAACTTTTAACCTATTATTCTCACAACTCCTGCATTATTAAATTACGTAATACATTCACATAACATTACTGAACATGTATACAATAATATAAACATATACAATATTGTAATATATACTTTTTATATTTTGTTACATACATATATTTCTTTAAGGCGGGCTGATATTGAATTTATATGTTATATATGTGACTGAAATCATTTAAGTGTTAAAAATATACCTCAAGTTTTCGTGGTGTATGGCGGTGCCGGATAGATGGCGCGGATATTCAAAGCAAACACTACTCTCCGTGCACAATAGCGGGCTGCATGGTTGACGGTGGTGATGTAAAGAGGCATGGAATTTCAAAGCCCTCGTAGGGCAGTTCACTTTTTAAAATTCTGTCTGTCACTTTAACCTATTGAATACTTCTTACACCTACAACGAAATGTGTAAAGCAAGTTTGTCTAAATTAACAAGAAATAGATGGAAGAATCAGCTCTTGTAAGAATAGTTTGTAGAATGAGTAGAGAAAGTCGTGTGAATACCACACATCAGAAGGTATTCCATTCCAGCTCAAATTTCGATATCGAGACTTCATCCGAAATACACGTTTGAAGGTCTGCTGGATCCAAAAAAAAAGATATGATTAGGGGTCCGTACTTGCATGTGCGTGTGTGTGCGAGCGCGAGCGCTCACCTAAAAAGCCAAAAGCTAAGGAGCTTAAACACCAACTCCAAGGTTGCGACACTAACATTTTCAAGAACATTCGGCATCCCAAACTACTCTTTACCGGAACATTTTTGTTTTTTTGAAAATGATTCTAAAAATTAAAATAGATAACATATGTTTACGATGGTTACATAGCTAATTAAATGCATATCCTGAGATTTCAACAAATAGCCTGTAAGTCCTCTTCATTTGAATGAACTTTATAGAATTCTGTACAACTAGAAAATCAAAATAAATGAAGAAAAACTTGGTGCACAAAGAATTAGATGTCGTTGAACACAAATGTTGATTAAAACGTCTTTTTTGTGACACAAGCTATTTCCGAAATATCCTTGATATTGGTGTTAATGTTTCAATATTTTGTCATCCTTTGAAGTGCTGTCAGATTCAATTGTTTCTTGCGATGTCTTAGAAAAGGTATTGGATTTCAAACTCTAAATTTACTAATCCGATTTTAAGGCATTTGTCTAGGGATTCAGAAATGCATAACAAAACATTTTTGTAAATATTTATCTGGATTAACATGAAGTACATAGAAATAAATTTGATGTATTGCTTTCATATGACAATCTCTACTAACTCGACTACAAACTACTCTTACAAATCCTTATTCTCATGCCTACTTTGAAATACCCCAAACTATACTTTACATGTAACATTTTTCGAAAATTTCGATTTTTTAAAAAATGGCTATCGATTTTGTTTCAAATGTCGTGTATTAAGGATATCTATCTACTTTAGTTGCATAATATCGATTTTACAATACTAAAAAGGAGTTGTAAACCTATTCACTGCCTAACTAGTTTCGTAATGGTACCTTATTACGCAACTAGTTTCGTAATGTGACTCTTATCACGAAACTGGTTGCGTATTGTGAACCATGCATAAATAAATCGAAGTCGGGATTTATTAGGAATTAAACTATCTATAATAAGGGGTCATCAAGAAGTTACTCCACACCTTGCTCCGCTCGATAAAAGGGTGGCATCCCTAAGTTTATTGCATTCGATTCCGACGGGATGCTATGATTATCGGCGGGATGTTATGATTATCGGCGTTATCAGCGGCTGCAAGCGCATGAGTTGTTTATTGTACTGGTTAGTATGTCTACTATGCTGAGAGTTCTGACGTGTGCTTGAAGCGAAATCAATGTATTCTACAGAGGAATGTGTGTTTCTAGTGGAAAACTTTTTTAATGAACGTGGAATTTATACTGAGAAAGTGAAACAAAATTTCCTTGTCAGGTTCCCTAACTCAAAACTACCGCACCGAAATACTGTGCGTGATTTAACTAATAAATTTCGGGAGTCAGGTTCCGTGCATGATGCTGTTAGAAGTGGAAGACCCAGTGTACTAACAGAAGAAGAACTATCGGGTATATCCGATAGAATGCTTAAAAGTCCACAGAAATCCATAAATAAATTGGCCCAACAGTGTGATATTTCTTACGGTTCCGCATACAAAGCAGTCAAAAAAGATCTAGGTTTGTATCCATATAAGGCATCAGTCGTCCACGAATTAAAACCCACATATCACGGGAAAAGAGTTCAGTATTGTGAATGGTTTCAAAGGTTTATTTTGTACCATGGAATTCACGTGTTAGATAGGACATTTTTTACGGATGAAGCTTGGTTCTACTTATCAGGATGCGTAAATTCACAAAATACGCTAGTATGGTCTGCTGAAAATCCTAATGCAATTCAGCACACCCCTTTACATTCAGAGAAAATTGGTGTATGGTGTGCGATCTCTGTCGAATTATTGGGCCAATTTTTTCCATAACTCAATAAATTCATATGTTTATTGCTCGGATATTCTTTTTAGATTTATTTCACAGCTAAATGAAGGTGAAGTGAATAGTGCATTTTTTCAAAAAGATAACACCACTGCTCATACATCATATAAATCCATGGGACTGTTAGTGGAAGTTTTTGGGGAAAGACTAATTTCTAAACGTCTGTGGCCTCCGCGGTCTCCTGATCTTACCCTCCGGATTATTTTCTTTGGGGAGCCGCTAAATCTTCAGTCTATAAGGACAATCCAAAAACAATCGATGAGCTGAAAACGGCAATAGAAGATTACATAACATCTGTAACAAAGGAGACATTAATTACAGTGTTCAAAAATAAATTAAAACGAGTGAATTTGTGTCTTTAAGAAAATGGTAAACATTTTCAACATCTTCTTTAAACAGGTTAGTTGCATATCATTTTTCTACATTACCTTTCATGCATGAATACAGTGAACCTAGCAGTTTCTTAATCAGCGAAACGTTTTCACCTTACGCTCGCGCCATCCAGTGCTGTCACCAGAATTCCCGGCTCTAGGGGAATTTTGGTTACACGGGAGGAGCGACTTTTCCATGACCCGTTAGAATTAGCGTTTACAATATGTTCGTTAGGACTCATTTTTCAAAGTTGATTTATTTCACCTAGTACTCTCATTTCTTCTGTTTTAAGCAAACACCTAACAAACAAATCGTTTATCAAACCATGCATGGTACACTACACACTGAAACGGCAACTCTAGGCCGAGCCCGAGAACTGTAATTATAGATAATTTATTAATTAATTTTTATTGATGTTAAATAATGCTATATACATATCTTTTCTTATACTGCTTTCATATTTTAAGAAGGGTGATTTAACGTTATGTATGTATCTAGGTTACTAATATTAGAAGAGTTATAAGTGGTTTAATGTAAATAATTTAAGCGCTATGTTAAAATACTGTCCACGATGGAATGTTTTAGCTACAGGAATAGTGCCTTCGAAGGCAGAAAATCTAGTTTTATGACGTCTCTTTGGTCGCAGGGCCATTATTCCTACAGCGAGGGTGTAACGACTTTGTCCCTTTATTTGATAATTCGCCGTGACCAAGTGAGAGAGACAGATAGCTTAACGGTAAATGTAGGAAAAGCCGCGATTTATATTAAACTTGGACCAATGAGATCCCTGGAAGTTTATACGAAATAGTTAGACGCGTCGAGTGGCGCTAAAAAATGGACCAATAGGAAAGGAAGCAGCCTCAGAAGCCTGCAACTATAAATGGATCTGTTTGGAGCAAATTCAGGACAGTTTGTCATGGCAGTTTAGCATTTCAGTTTGGCGGTAAGGCATTTCATTGCGGTTGGGCAGTTTTGCATTTTGTCATGTGTGGTCAGGGAGAGATGCTGCAGGATGTGTGAGATATCGCGCCAAAAAGGGAATAAAGACAGTTTTAGAAACACACCTAAGAACCGCTACTCGTAAAGAGATAATAAGCATATTTAAACTTCGTGTCATATCTGCGCCGCATTTTAACAGCGGTGGACAGTATTTTAACAGCGGCAATACCAGTGTTGTATACTACGTGGGTTAGTAAAATAAAAAGAAACGACAGTGCCATCTGTTCATAGCCAAAGCACGTCTATGTCTTCCTATATCACCACCCGAGATCTACGCTTCCTTTACCGAGGATAAGTCCATGCTCCCATATAGTTTAAAGAAAACTACTGCAGCTAGCCGAGGATAAAATTGCAGAGAACCAGCACACTGAGAACTTCTGGAATTAACATGGGAGATGCATAAAGGTAAGCCCTACAGCAACGGACGGAGGAGGTGACTGCCGCAACACACGTATCAACCGTGTATCAATGTATTGTACTGCTTCAGTGATTCCGAATACTACATCTGAAATACAAATGTAATTTACCAACGTAAATAAAAAAATCCATATTATGTAACTAAAGCAGATAAAACGTTGTACAATACACATATCGCAGCTACATATTACAGTACTCGATTAGCTATCAAACGAGGCCAATCTTCCAATCTCATATTTTAATATGATACGTTACGATATTCGTATCCTAAATTTCTATTACATTACAAATAAACTGTATATACGGAAGCAATGTTGTATAATCTTGTATAACTGGTTAAGTTAAGCGATAGACCAAAACATACTACATAACATAATTATATCTGCTTAAAACACACAATTTGTTTCAAGTAAGCATTTTGTAGGTCCAGCCATTTCCGAGATACCCGTTATTATTGGCTGGGATTGTTCAATATTTATCCATTCTTTTAAAGTCCTGTCAACATTTAGTGGTTTCTCGCGATTCCATTTATATGGCGTCCAGTTCTTAAGCATTTGATTATTGCTTTTCCCTCTGTATCGATAGCGAAATGTGGAATTTAACTGTTTCTGCAAAGTCTCGACTAAAATGAAGTAGATAAAATAAACTTGAGTAAGACTAGCTCGTATATCCGCTAACAAATTAAAGAGGTCAGACAACGCCATATGAATGTATCAAGTCAGATTTTTATCTCTCACTTCCTAAGATTTACATCTAATCGTCTATTAAATTCGCTCTTCCTAACCCTATGTTCCCCATGTCAGTTTATTTCCCTTCTCCCTTGCCCAACTTGTTCTAAAGTGGATTCCTGACGTTTTAAAGGTGTTTCATATTTAACCATGTAAATACAAGGAGTAAGTTCCTGTTCTTATTAACGCATTATAAACTTTACCGAAATAAGCCTGTCCGCCGTTCCACATATTTGCCTTATCTACTATAAGTAGAGGAAGTACTTGCAATATTCCATCCAAAAATTCAATATGGAGATTTCAACGTAAATACATGTTTTGAAGTCACCTGAAACAAAAAAAAAACATTTTTAAATAAAGGTCTATGTGTGCGTGTGCGAACAACATAACTGCATATACTCAAGTGGCTTGTCTAAAACTAAAGAAACTTCTGCGGAATATCGGTATTTTAACAAAATATAAAATGTTTCAATCTAATATTTAATATTTTCTCGTTCATAGTTGAATAGAAATCTTCACATAAATATTTAATTGACGACGTTAAAATTTACGATGTAATTTCATTGTATATTTTATGTCCTCTTTATATTCAGCTATTTTTATGTTGTAATTATCTTGTAATTTATTTGTTTTATTAATTTTGAGAACAAGTAACTATATTTCTTATTATGAATTACTGTAATTGATTAATGAGTTGTATATGACCATGTAATTAACCGGCTTTAAATAAATTAAAAAAATCACAACTCAAAACAAAAATTCTAGGTAAATAGCACACTTGGTATTTAAGTCAGCATCTTCCAAAGATTAGACACAACGATTTTGAAGAACATTCCCAAACCCCAATCACCCTTTATGGAACATTTTTCGAAAATTGTATTTTCCAGGAAGAGGCTCTAACGATTTTGAATAAAATACCATATGTTAAAAATGTTTATATGAAAAAGGCATATCTTGAATTTTCTGGGAATAGCATGTGAAGTCCTGTTCATTTGAAAGGAATTTTGTATAATCTTTTATAACTGTCAAAGTAAAGCAGTAGACGAAAACATACTACTCCAAAAATGCAGATCTCTTTGAAACGCAGTTTATTTCAAATAACGCTTTTTTGTGTCATAAGCAATTTCCGCGATATCCGTTATAAAGGTTCGAATTGCTCAATACTTTTATTATTATTTTCAAGTTCTGTCGTTTTTCAGTTGTTTCTCGCGATTGCATAGAAAGAATATGTAATTTTAAACCCAGCGGATAGCGTCAGATTCCTTTGTAGGTATCTTGTATAATGAAATAAGTAATGTAGTTATATCTGAACGGTTTAACTTGATTAAAATGAATTAAGTAGAAAAATATGCTTTGGTAAGAATAGCTTGCATTACCACTAATAAAACGATGGAGTGTAGAGAAAGTCTTATGAATGCAACAAATAATGGTTCACAACATCCGAGAACGGTAACCAGAACGAGAACTCAAAGTTAAAACGCATTAATTGTAATATGAGCATTCACAATAAACGAGAAGCTTTTCCAGGTCTCGGGAAGACTTGAATTTCTCGTTCCTGGCACGGCACATTAGATCCATATTGTGTGTATCAGACTCTTCGCTGTAGAAATTATTCAAGCAGTCGTGAAGTGAAACATCCGCTAGAGCTGTATCAAGCCTCAAGCTTGGAAAATGAAACTGGAAGAAATTCCAGCAAATGTGCGTGCTGACCACAGATTCTGACTCTCTCAGGTCCAATGAGTGTTGGTTGTTCTAGCAAAAATGTCATCTGTACTTTGTTTATACGCAACTCAAAACTGGCTATTGTCTTAAGAACAATAGCAAAATCTACAAGAAACGACTACAAACCGATAATAATAATTTATTTATTATTAACAAAGAACCACAAAACAACTTTAATGTACGCTATTAACAAAGGAATGAAGCTTGGTACAAATAGAGGAATGGATCTGTATTTAGAATATGCTTACTCTATCAGAATTTGAGGTTAGCTAAACTGCATTATGTTGGTTGAATTGGAATTGGGTGAAAAAAATCTGTTACACTCACATGACTTTCTCTACTCTTGTACAAAATATTTTTACAAACGCTTATTCTCCATATACTTCATATTACTCGAGATAAACATTTTCAGAAACTAACTTATTGCTAATTTTCTTGTAGGTGCAAGGAAAGTGTGGTAGGCTTTAAACAATAGCCAAACCTTTTTAGAGCTGGTTGCTGTGTGGAGCATTTCATTCTGTTTTCATGTCCGGACATAAAAAAATGCATAACGAATTCCCATTTGAGAAAATGTATAAGTATAGGAAAATTTTATATAAACTGTGTTTTAACGCGCTCTAAATTTCTTGTGTAGAAACATTTTGTCTGTCTTGGGGTTTACTGGTTATGCAAAAGCCATTCAGAAGGAAGAGAATTTCGGACATTCTCAGAAAATTAAAGATAAACATTTATTTTTGTCACGAAAATATCTTAAACATATAATGCTTTAATCATAATCGTTAGAGGAATTTTTGAGAGAATAAAATTTTTAGAAAAATGTCCCATGTTAAGTGAAGTAGTTTGTATTGAAGGAGCTGTATTATATTTCAACTGTTGGGGACCGAACTTGTAGTAGTTGCAACCGCACGTATAGTAAACAGTTTCCGGTAGCCTTCGCCCCCAAAACTGTACTTTCAGGTGGCCTTTGCCCTAATTTTAAAAAATATTATCTTTGTAGTTTGACTGTTTCTTTAAATATTATATATTTATGCTTTCCTCAGCTGCGCAGTATTATTGCTAGAGACACGTCTCTCTTAGCAGGGTTGTTGTGCAACTGAAGAATGTAGGCTTACACAGATTATAATTTCACTTCACTACATTTATTAATCCTTGACACAATTTAAATACCACTTCACTAATATAGAGAGCTGTGAGATACTTTTTATTAATTAGTTACACTTTTTAACACGTAAATTTATTTTTCGTCTCACACGAATACATATCATATTCCTCGAGGACACTTTTTGCGTCTGGTTAGTAACGCTGTGTGTAGGCAACTGAACTCTAAATTTGTAAAATTTTCTCCTTATCAGTTTCTTATTGGCTACTCCAATAGAATACCTTCATTTAACTGAAGCTTTTTCTGGCTGTTGATTGGCTGTTTCATAAACTGTCACTAAAATTACATTATTGTTACTCCAAGAATCACAAGTAGTACTGTTAAACTTTCTTACTCATTATTGACTCAAGGTTACCGAATTTTTAGCTCATTGTTAGCAACTTTTAACTTATTATTCTCACAGCCCCTACATTATCAAATTACGTAATATATTCACATAACATTATTACACATGGATACAATAATACAAATATATACAATGACCGTTACAAATTATTACATACACATATTGCTTCAAGGCGGACTGTTATTGAATTTACATATTATATAATTAGGCTGAAATTATTTAAGTGTTAAAAGTACTGCCTCAAAAGGTAGCCTGGGATGGGGGATTTTATTAAAAATCTTCATGTCACATCTTTGAAATATATTGAACGTAAATACCATGTTTGTTATTATCCGACTTTTCGTTTTTGAGTTATGCTGTTAACAGACACATAGAAACACACACAGGGACCATTTTTAAAAAGTGCATTTTGGATTCAGAGGGGCCTCAAAACATGTGTTTCCAGTGAAATCTCGATATCGAATTTTTGTGTGGATTGCAATACTTCCCCTACTTACTATACGTAGTAGAAAAAGTAAAAATATCTTTGGTCAGTTACAAAGAAATGACATCGCAATGCACAAAATCGACCTTTGCTACCGATGTAGCCATCGATACGCATTCACGTTGTTTTTACCGAACCAAAATGCTTTCTCTTCCAGTTTTGGTTCTTGTTTGTATTCTCGGGTTATTGTGAACCCAGACTTTGCACGTACAATTTAGGGGCATGAACTGAAATTTTCAACTACCCTCTATTAAACGTGCCTATTGTACAAACACCATTAAGTGCCTCTTGTAGCTTGGAACGCAACACACGTCGGATACTGAGTTTCAGTTGGATAATAGAGGTTTACGTAAGAACGGCCCCACACTAAGGTTGCGCTGGTTTGAGGTCTGGGGAATTCGCAGGATACGATACCCTCCATTTCCCTGGAGAGGAGGCATCGGGGAAGTGTTAGAAGAAGCCACAATGTTTCCCTAGCGGTATATGCTGTCGTACTATCTTCTCCGTTGAAACCACTGTTTGCTGAAGCTAGATTTCTAACCTAATAAAATTGTTTGAAATCTAGTGCAAAGCCGTATATATCTTTCCTTGCTGACAATAACACGAGTCCGCCACTTCCATAACGCTTTAATCTCTACACTGATAACTGAGTGCTGTCTTCCTTCGCGGTTGTCATCTGCGGTTCGGTTTGGTTTCTTCATCCGTCGTCATATTACCTGCGTACTATCTCTCCGTTGAATTGTATCTACATATTTGTGAGTTTGATGAAACGATTTTAGATTTCCTCATTTACGGAATAAATGCTCTAGTGTGATATGCGTTATATACTATGCGTATATTGTAAGGTAGTATTTTTAACACTTAAATAATTTTAGTCAAATTATATAGTATATAAATTCAATAACAGCTCGCCTTTAAGCAATATGTGTATGTAACTATACATAAAAAGTGTAATGTAATTTTTGAGACAGTTCATAAAATAGCCAATCAACAACCAGAGTAAGCTTTAGTTAAATAAAAGTATTCTATTGGATTAGGAATAGCTAATCAGAGACTTGAAATACAGAAATTTACAAATTTAGGCGCTATAAATGAAGTCAGTTGCTTGTAGACAGTGCTCATAACTGGACGCGTTGGATGTAGACAGTGTTCCTAACCGGATGCAAGATGAGTGAGACGAAAATAGGTTACACGTTAAAAATTGCAAGTAATTAATCAAAAATGTCACAGCTCTCTATATCAGTGAAGTGTTATTTAAATTATGTCAGGGATTAATAAATGTAGTGAAGTAAAAATTATAATCTGCGTAAGCCTTCATTCTGCAGTCGCACCACAACCCTGCAAAGAGAAATATGTCTCTAACAATAATACTGACGCAGCAGAGGAAAACATAAATATATAATATTTCAAGGAACTGTCAAATTACAAAGTTAACATTTTTAAACATTTGGGGCAAAGGCCACCGGAAAGTACATTTGGGGCGAAACCTACCGGAAACTTTTTAGCATACGTGCGGTTGTAACTACTTCAAGTTCGGCTCCCAAAAGTTGAAATATAATACAACTCCTTCAATACAACCTACTTCAATTTGATTCCCAAACCGTGGTGCAAATAACGTAAATATACTATCTATTTCAAATTGGCTCCCAAAACGTGGGGCAAATAACAATACAACAAACCATCTTATTCAATTGTCACGGCTTACGGGAAAAACAGATGATAGGACAGTTTAAGAAGCTATATTTTATTCTTATTTGGTATAACTGGGGCGGACATTGGTAGCGTAGCTAACTACATTGCAAATTATTCAAGTTAAATTTAAAAGTATCTCGATGAGTTGTGTTGGCTTTCTTACACTGACACAGAGGTGGGAAAAGCTTGTGTCGCAGCTCAGAGTGTGGTTACAGCGTAATGTGACTGAAAGTGGTCCAGTGTTGCTAGCTAAAGGCGAGAGGATGGCTGGAAGTAAATAAGTCTGTGGTGAAGTTCGTGATATCTACTACTATGTT
This sequence comes from Deroplatys truncata, assembly GCA_030765065.1. Lineage (NCBI taxonomy): Eukaryota > Metazoa > Arthropoda > Insecta > Mantodea > Mantidae > Deroplatys > Deroplatys truncata. The sequence continues at coordinate 67,201,457 of CM060979.1, forward strand.
TTCCAGAAAAAGGCAATTTGGTGCAGAATGGGAGGATGAGGGTTTGTTTAATTTACTCAAAAACAGTACATGGCATATTTAGAGGCAAGACCCAAAGACACTACGTTAGATATCATGCATCATATCGTAAAATTAAAATATGTGTTGCACGGGAAAGCTATTGTAGCTTATTATTATTATTATTATTATTATTATTATTATTATTATTATATTTGTTTTAGAAATTAAAAGTGTGAAGATATTGCAGGATTTAACTACAAAGAACATTGTACAGAAGCTCCCGAAGATTAATGCTAGTTACATACTTACCTGAGAGATCACTCGACCTCTTAAACATAGATGGTGACTTTCTGAAGCTATGTCTGAGAAGTGTTGTGGAAATTATTTGACCTTAAGAACTTCCCAATTTTAATAATATTAATTTACCTCCAAGAATCATTACAATGAGAGTAAAAAATCATTAAAAAGTGTAGTTTAACTTAAACATAATATAATAGTGAACTAGACTGCATCAACCATCACTACACGAGCTCTAGAACCGCAATCCTCCCTTTCCCTCGTAGCAATGCCTTACTTCAGTGTTTCTTGTGAGGATTGCGTTGTGCTATGTTGTAGGCGCAAAACTGACGTCTGTCCATCGCTGCACTAAAGGAGGGGAAGGAAATGTACTTTTAGTAACTAAACCATTTTAAACAAATAGGCACATTTATTACCTTTACCACAATGAAGAGATGTGGTAGAACTAAAGGTACGTATCACGGAGCGTTCCCCGGAATCGGGGCAAAGCATCGTACGCAGGCCAGTCGGCCCATTGTGCTTCCAACGTGACCCCTGGAAGGAAAGGATTAGGGGAGAGGCCCGAAGGGCGACCAGATCCGGATGTCTACGGGAGAAACATGGACAGAGTCCATAATGTTTCTAGATAGGACTCATCCGACGCCGCATGGTCCCCGCCCACAAGCCACCAACCTCCGAGACCCCGGAGTGGAGTCTCTCGTTGAGAAGAGACGGTACCCATGCGACGCCAGGGAACAAACCTTTACATAGAGAACCGCCCAACTGCAATCTGCCGAAAACCGTCGCCTGGTTCTACAACCTGAAACAAATGACAAGGAAGATGATGGGTACAGGAAATGAGAGGAAGGGGAGTCGTGGTAGAAGATGAATCACTCCAGCATTCGCCTGGTGACTCGAAGAAACCACGAAAAACCCATTGGCCAGAATGGACGGTTGCTGGGTATCGATCCCGGGACCTTCCGAATGCCCGACGTAGACTTAACCGCCTGAGCCATCAGGCTCGGTGATGAGTTGAGGTACCCTCGAAGTTGCCTCTTACCTCTCGCCATTAAAAGAGGCAAAAACAGACAGCTTCGTACCAGTATCTACCTGCTTGACCCTTCCCTAATGCTTAGTCCTATTAAATACTGCCAACTTAACGGAAGATCTCCCCTAAAGTCCCTGAAAGCTATGCCTAAACACGTCATAACAGTACAGTCCTAACCTCCTGACGTTTCAAAAGCTATGGCTAAACAAAGCCATACTATAATGCAGTCCGAACCTCCTGACGTTTTACGAGAACCAATACGGTGCAACCACGTCATTGGCAAATTTAACTCCGCTTAGGCAGAATGTCCCGCCGAATGTTTATGGTAAATGCCATCACAATCTTATAAACACTAGAACAGAGATTATCACAAAAGAGCTCAACAAGTATTACAACGAAGCTTAATTCACAACTGAGAATGAAGGGCTCTTCACTACTCAATTTGACTTTTGTTATTGTCCACCAAACCTTAATTGCTTCAAACTGGAAGAAGTCACAGTCATAGACATCTATCTACCCGCTTTTTATCCTCTTTTATCTGCTAAAGATCCCTTCAATGTTTGCGGAGAGTGGTGTTATTGTGCTGGCGCAAGGAATTTGTTAGCTCTACGCGGAAATAAGCTAAGAGTAGTGAAGCACATTCCGATAAATAGGATAACTTCGTCTCGTGTATCTCATCGTGAGGAGGTGCTTTTGGCTCGGTTGCGCATTGGCCACTGTAATTTTACGCTTTTAAGGGGGACCCTGCTCCTCTTTGTCCTTTATAGCGAAAGTCTGTCGGTCCTTCATGTGTTGCTAGAGCGTATTCCTCTAGCATATTCGGGACTCTCTGCCGGCCAGTCTTGCAGCGGTCCTAGAGGACAATAATTAAGCGGTTGATAGGGCAGTATCAAAGGTACGTTTTGAAATGCGGATTTACTCATATTGGTATCAGGTATTTCGTATTTCTGGGTTTGGTTTTATATATTCATATTTATTTCTGACTTTTGCTATGATTTTTATGTTGATCATTACCTATAGCTTTTTCCATGATTTTTGTACTGGCCTTTGCCATGATCTGCTAATGACTTAGTAGTTCAGTGCCCTTAAACATAAATCATCCTCATCATAGGATCTCTTCAAATAACTCATAGCTCCGTGCTAAGCGATCTTTGAACTGGGAGTTTTGAATACTTCTTTTAGAAATTTGCAACACGACTCTGGCGTTGTTTTATGAAAGTCACATACATTTTGAGGCAGTATTTTTAACACTTAAATAATTTCAGTGTAATTATATAATATGTAAATTCAATAACAGCCCGCCTTGAAGCAATATGTGTATGTAATAATTTGCAAAAGTGTATGTAACAGTCATTGCATATGCTTATATTATTGTATACATGTTCAATAATGTTATATGAATGTATTACGTAATTTAATTATGTAGGAGCTGTGAGAATAATAACTTAAAAGTTGCTAATAATGAGTTAAAAATGAGTTAACCTTGAGGCAATAATGAATTAGTACGTTTAAATGCTACTAGTCATTCCTGGAGCAACGATAATGTAGGTAATTTTAGTGACAATTTATAAACTAGCCAATCAACAACCAGAAAAAGCTTAAGTTAAAAGAAGGTATTCTATTGGAGTAGGAATAGCCAATCAGAGACTTGAAATACAGCAATTTACAAATTTTAGACGCTAGAAATCTATTCAGTTGCCTGCAAACAGTGTTCCTAACCGGACGTGAGACACGTCCTCGAGAAGTATAATACGTATTCGTGTGAGACAAAAAAAAAAAAAATAAATTGACGTGTGAAAAGGTGTAATTAATTAATAAAAGAATCTCACAGCTTTCTATATCAGTGAAGTGTTACTTAAATTGTGTCAAGGATTAGTAAAAGGAGTGAAGTAAGGTTATAATCTGTGTAAGCCTACATTCTTGTTGCACCACGACCCTGCCAAGACATCCATGTCTCTAACAATAAATACTGACGCAGCCGAGGCAAACATAAATATTAGATATTTAATGAAACAGTCAAATTACAAAGTTAATATTTTTAAATTTTTGGACAACGCTACCGGGTACCATACGTGCGGTTGCAAACAAACTTTAAGTTCGGCTCCCAACAGTTGAAATAGAATACAACTCCTTCAATACAACACCAACTTTTTCAATTTTGTAGCATCAAATTGCAGCAAAAATATAACAGCCAATTGATAGCATTTAAAAATAAAAGTAACTTAATTTATGCTATCAACGTATTTATTATAAGCATAACTATAGGTCTAGGACTGGGAGCGGAGGTTACTTAGCACCTCGTTACAAGGAGATCTTTTGTTCCTAGGCACCTAATGGGGTGTCCCGGTAGGGAGGGGTGAGGTGAGAGAGAAAAGAGGGCGGCCGGATCAGGAATCACGACAGGGTAGAGAGCAGGGTCCCTACATTTCCAGGTTGAAACTCCCCGGTGGCAGTGGTACAACTAGTTCACCCATTCAGGCTTGCACATCTCACTGGGCGGTACTCGGAGAACGCCTCCATTCCGCGGAACGAAGTGTCACATAGAGCATCATTTTCCCTGTCACACAATGCCGAGGCTCCCACCGACACTTGCGACTCTGAAATATCCAAACATCTAAAACATGAAATGAGGTGAAATGGAGGTACAGGAAATTCAGGGGATGTAATTACCCTTCGCCACCGTGCCGGGGAAAACTCGGAAAAACCCATGGGCAAGGTAGGTAGGCCGCAGGAATCAAACCCATGACCTCTCGAATGCGAGTCATATGCGCTACCACTTGCACCACCTGTCTCGGTAAGCATAAACATAACTAAAAGTCCCCGTTTAACCATCACGAAAGATAACTAAATATTAATAAGACATAAACTTCGAACCACTATGTGTAAAATAGATTTTTTTTGTACCTGTTTAGAAGAACGTCGGTTGTTATCCCCTGTATTCCTTTTATATAATATACATGCGTGCTAATGATATTGTGTTTCTTGTTTTACAAACGACAAGCTGTACTATTCTTATTAGGCAAACGTCGCACCTTGCTATTTGCCAGTGTGGTGTTTGCCTGACGCGTCAGGCTGTTTCCTTTCAAGTTGTTGATAAGCTCGCTACCATATTGACTTTGCTACTGTTGGCTGAATACAGTGGGGACGGGGTCTGCCTTTTCTGTTTGTTCCACCCTGAATTCTTAGAAAGTCAACAGTGACCAGGTAAATATTCGATACAGGTAGTAGGCTTGCCTGTAATCATAAACGAGACAAGTAATACGACTGTGTGGTCTCAAATGGCGCGGAACGTATTGAAAAATGTTTGTTGCTGCTTTGTATGGAATAAAACTTTGAAGAAGATGTATTTTATTTCGACTGTTGGGGAGCCGAACCTTGAAGTAGTTGCAACCGCACGTATGGTACAAAGTTCGTCCCAAGTTTAAAATATTAACTTTGTAATTTTTACTGTTTCTTTAAATATTACATATTTATGTTTGCCTCGGCTGCATCAGTATTTATATTCTTTTAGAGACATGGATGTATTAGCAGGGCGTAGTGTGGCAAAGAATGTAGGATTACACAGATTATAATTTTACTTCACTCCATTTATTAATGCTTGACACGATTTAAATAACACTTCACTGATATAGAGAGAGAGCTGTGAGATTATTTTTTATAATTACTTGCACTTTTTAACACGTAAACTATTTTTGTCTCACACGAAATACGTATTAAATTTATCGAGAAATATCTCGCGTCCTGCTAGGAACACTGTCTGTTAGCAACGCGTTCCTGTTTTGAGCACTGTCTACAAGCAACTGACTTGATTTCTAGCGCCTAAATTTGTAAATTGCTGTATTTCAAGTCTCTGATTCGCTATTCCTAATCCAATAGAATACTTTTATTTAACTTAAGCTTTATTTCTGGTTGTTGATTGGCTATTTCATAAACTGTCACAAAAATTGCATTATTGCTGCTACAAGAATGACTATTAGTATTATTAAACTTTCAAATTCATTATTGCCTCAAGGTTACCTCATTGTTAGCAACTTTTAACCTATTATTCTCACAGCTCCTACATTATAAAATTATGTAATACATTCACATAACATTATAATATAAACATATACAGTGACTGTAATATACACTTTTTATACATTGTTAATACACATATTGCTTTAAGGTGGGCTGTTATTGAATTTATATATTATATAATTAGACTGAAATCATTTAAGTGTTAAAAATACTGCTTCAGTATTCAGTATGGATGAAAACGGTCAAGTGATCACTGATAATGCAAATAATGAATCAGCTAAAGTGTTAAGTATAGGTATAGGTTATACGATAGTTACGAAATACTCTTGCATTGCGACCTACATATATCTATTGTGACTACCACCCCCAGGAGAAGGGGATGAAGTGAAGGAACCACAGAAATCTAAAGACTGCCAGCAAATAGGCCCTAACAGTTCCGAATCGAAGACCCTCCCCCCTGTTCAGGCCGATGAACGACCTGTTGACCAAGCAGACCTCTAGTGTCCTCGGAGAGTACTCTTTCTTTGAGTAAGCATTCACGCTAATTGTCCGTCACTGCCATACACGAAACCTAGATTTACATCTGAAAGAGAGAAGGAAATGAAATGTAAGGGAAATGAAGGAAAGGATATCTTAATAGATGAGAAACCACACCTCAGCATTTGCCTACCGACTACGGAAAACCACGAAAACTGCAAGCTCAGTGTGAGCGGATGACGGGATTGAATTGGATTGACTAAAGATGAAGTAGGAATATTAGCCCTAACACTGACACCCGAAGTTCTATTGTATTATTCTCAATTTTATTGTTTCTAGTTAAATAGACCAGTAGAGGAGTTGTAGAGCTTTAGCTAGACTCTTACCTGGAAGGTCTCTTGAACCAGTCACCCTCAAGTACGTATCTATATCTCCGACTGGCTAACGTCTTACAGTCGAAGATTATGTGAGAGTTCTTCATCTTCACCGCATAACCTACAAATTGAGTTTTATTTACAAAACCAATTTATGTAGGTGTTTCCTCAATCTACAGTGACCTGTAAAGAGGCCTGTTATCACCCTCATGTGTGTCCTACTGAGATTTAGGATTCCTTTAATAAGAGCTATAGTTGATTTTAACAATATTCTCTTACTATATCTGTGTCCTTCCACTTGTTCTCATTGTTGCTGGTGGTTATTTAAAACCCACTCTAGAATGGCTCTCTTTAATAGTGGCTAAGGAAATCCCAAATACTGGCTCAGTGCTAATAAATTATTTAGCTGAACCTTTCTTTGCTGAGATGTCAAGTTTTTCGTTTACTATAATCCCTTATGTCCTGGTACTGAAAAGAGTATTACTTTGTTGTGTTTTGTCAGTTGTATAAAGTTTTGTAGGGAGTTCTAAACCAGCTTAGATGTTATCTGATTACTAGCAATTTCTTTAAGAGTGGCCTGGCTATCCGAGAAAATCCTTATGGTGCTATTTTTACAGCTTCTTCGGAGATTCTTTCCACCACAAGTTTGAATTACAAAGACTTCAGCCTGGAATATTGTGGCATTTCTTCCTAGAAGGAATAGAAATATCACATCCAGGAGATTCCCATAATTTCATCTCCTGATCCACTGTCCATCTTTGAACCGTCTGTATACCAGATCAGTTCTTAAGTGTGATAGTCTCTTTTATCCTGATTTCATTCAAGGAAAATACTGAGTAGATTCTCAAAGGATAATTTAGGAATCGAATCCCGGACATCCCGAATGCGAGCATCACACATTACTACGGAACCATCTCCCTCGGTAGCTAAAAGGTTAAGTCCCCGAAAAAATTTTCGAAAAATCTACACGACTATGGTTCGGAATCAGAAAGAGTTTAATGAATACATTTACTTGTGTAGATACTATGTCTTAATTCGTTACTAAGGACTTTCATAAATCGCTGACTTGTTTACATCCTGCAAGTTGCTTGAAATTAACGAGTATTAATATTATAATTAATGCTGAATTGTTTTTTTCACCTAAACTACTTAAAATATTAAAGTATGTGTTTCAAGATGTAGTCTACAGTCAAGTTTAATTAGTTTTGGAAATGAGCAAGCTTAAATTTGTATAAGAAACTTGGACACCATAGGAGCTTAAGTTTAATAATTAGGTTGATACAAACGTCACTCAAGTACAACTTTTCCAAGTGCTTTAACAAAGTAAGTTTATTTATGATTATTCATAATTCATAAACTGCAATAAAATATTTCTTGGAATAATGAAGGTATACTCTAGAAAATTTGTCAGATCGAGCAAAGTTTATTACGAATAATTTGATATAATTACAAAAATTGTAGATAAATAACTCTGTAGTTTAGTCTTTCCTGTGTCGTGATAAATCCAAAATTTGTAGGATTATTTACAGCATTACGTACCTGAAGTAAAAGAATTTGGTTTTTAATCTGTTGGGATTTTGCATATATATATATATATATATATAATTTGGGGATGTCGTGTTCAAATTTCCAACTGGTAACTCATCTAAGATGACTAGGACTGCCACATTCTTCAAAGGAAGACTGCGATTTACCTTGCTTCACACGTTTACTTTTCACTCACTTGTGATACTGAACTCTACAGCCATGGATATGTGCTTGGGGCGAAAGCTACCTGGGAGCTTTGTGGGAGTTCGTAGCGTGATTATTTTCCCCACACTAAATATAAATAAAACTCGCTCCATTCTATATTGATTACTGCCGAAATAAAGGTTTTCTTAGGTCACTTATCACTTTCACATCTTGGACACGTGTTCTAGAAGAGTCAAACAAGCTGTATTCACAAGAATCAACAAATAATAGAAAAAGAATCTTTCATTTCTCGTCAGTTTATACAGGTTTTGTCCCTTGCGCTGCGGGTTTTACATTTAAACCGGAACCCGCAATATGACGCTATGCAGAGCGTGGCTTTTCATTTTATAGCAGGTGTTGATCTCGCCTTAAGTGTCCAAAAGTTTGGCTTACCCTCTTCCAAACCGCAGGTAGCCTCGAACAGAATCTAAATTATTAAACTGTACTTCAAATTATGAGTTTTGGACATATTTCTAACCATTGAAGTATTAGCTTGGATCATATTCAGCTCAGTTTACTCTTTGGGCGTATTTAGTACATTCTGGAAGTGCACAAACTTACAATCTGTTTAGAACGTGTGACAGTTCCATAGAAATTTATGCTTGAGGCAGTATTTTTAACACTTCAGTTAAATTATATAATATGTAAATGCAATAACATATTATTGCCTTGAAGCAATATGTGTATGTAACAATTTGTAAAATGTATGTAACAGTCATTGCAAATGTTTATATTATTGTATCCATATGTAATAATGTTATGTGAATGCATTACGTAATTTAATAATGTAGGAGCTGTGAGAATAATAGGTTTAAAGTTACTAACAATGAGGTAACCTTGAGGCAATGATGAGTAAGGAAGTTTAAATGCTACTATTCATTATTAGAGCAGCAATAATGTAATTTTAAGACAGCTTAAAAATAGCCAATCAACAACCAGAAAAAGCTTTAGTTAAATGCAGGTATTCTATTGGAGTATGATTAGCCAATCAGAGACTTGAAATACAGAAATTTACAAGTTCGGGCGTTTGAAAACAATTCAGTTACCTCCAAACAGTGCTCCAGACGTGTTGCTTCTAAACAAGGCCCATAACCAGACGCGAGATGTGTCCTCGAGAAATTAATTATGTATACGTGTGAGGCGAAAATAGTATATGTGTTAAAAAAGTGCGAGTATTAAATAAAAGAATCTCACAGCTCTCGATATCAGTGAAGTGTTATTTAAATCGTATCAAGTGTTAATAAAAAGTAGTGAATTAAAACTAAATATCTGTGCAAGCCTACATTCTTGCCACATCACAACCCTACCTAAGAGAAACATGTCTCTAACAATAATACTGACGCAGCCGAGGCAAACATAAATATAATATATAAAGATACAGTCAAATTACAAAGTTAATACTTTTTTAAACTTGGAGCAAATGCCACCTGAAAGTACATTTGGGGCGAAGGCTACGGGAAACTGTTTAACATACGTGCGGTTGCAACTACTACAAGTTCGGTTCCCCAACAGTTGAAATAAGATACAACTCCTCCTAAAATTAACCTTTCTCAAATTGATGCCCAAAGCGTGTTGCAAACAAGTTACAATAGAAACAAATCTTCTTCAAATTGGTACCCAAAACGTGGAGCAAATAAACAACTTTTTCATGCTTTAAAATTTGTTTCAGACGAACAACACTGAAGGTTGTTCGCAAAGGGATTATTTGAGTAAAATAATTACATGAAATAATGAACGTATTCTCTGAAAAAATTTCCAACTTAAGAGATTTTTAATTGGATATATTAAAACATGCTTTTCTATAATATGAGGAATTTACTCGGTGGTTTGAATTCTTGTACTCTCTAATATAACCATAACAGGGATCATTGAAACTCAGCAACTCCCAAAAATTGTAAACCAAAAAGAAGTTACAAACCTTCAAAAGAAAGAAAATTGTATCATTAATTTCCAAAACTAATTCAGAAATCATTAAAGGTTATTTATAACAATCAAACTGTTTAAATCGAAATTATGATAACATTTTAATGAAAATTAAATATATAAGCAAAAATATATACCGGATTGTATTCGATTATACAATTGTTGCACCATAATACTGCCACACATTAGTAGGAGTGATTTTCTTTGTATATTGTGACTTCATCCAGTTTTTTTTTCAATTGTCACTTTTCTCAGATTTCGTTTTATCTATGTAGGTCACCTTCACTGGGGTTTAACTTCACTAATGTCACTTTGTCCAAGGTGAGTTAGTTCAATTCTCCGTTCCTTCACTTCTTCCTTCGTGACGCAGCCTCTTCAACCGACGCAGCCTCTTCCCTTCACTAGAGAGTCGAACACAAGACCGCCATAACCCGTCGCTCCGTAGTAGCACTCGCTACACGTCACAGCAGTCGTCACCTATTCACTCGGAGAATCGCTCATTGACTTACCTGAACTGCTCAACAACAAGACCTCGCACTCGACTCGCACTGGCTGCAACACGCAACGCCACTGTCGTCACTGACTCAACTACTCCTACTGCCGCGAGAGCTCTCGCTTATATACGGCTGATAAATTCCGAGAATGACAGAAGAATCCAGAATGATCACGTTACGGCTAGAAGGCCTTCCCGGAGCTGTTTACATCAGCTGGAAACTCTCCGGCGCTTCTCTGCCGGGTAGTGCCTTTGAAGGTCGCGGCATCAGTGGCTGGCTTCGTAACAATAGTGTAGAACAGGCATGGCGAGACTGTAAGCCTACCCCGAAGCACCTTGATGCAACCTGGATAGCAAAGCTATGGAAGGGGGAAAATTTGGAAGGCGAGCGGGGTAGTGGTAAAGAACGAACTGATTCAGTGGCGTTCTGTACTCTGTATTTAAAGTAGATTAAGCTTATCCGATGTCGTTTACAATGAGAGATTCGAAATCGGGAATTATGTTGTTTAGAGCTAGACGTAACTGGTCATGAAGATGTTCGTTCGTCTGTCGGGATCTGCATTTGCTTTTTACTAATTTAACCATGGAAAATAACTATTTATAGATGTACGTTGACAAAACATTGCTTCCATGGAAATTGAATATGATCGAAGCTTCGGATATTTATTGTTGCATAAGATTTTAAAACATTCTACTCCTATTAAATCCTTGCATCTGACTTTCATGATTTCGTCAGACTGTAAATGAATCAGCTCCTCTTGCAGATTGATTCTGGCCTTTCTTACGTCTATGTTTAATGGATAGACATACACTGATATATCATATTTAAAAACCCTGAAATCACGAAATCTGTAATCACAAAATTCACTTTTAAGTGTGAAGAGAATACTAATGCAAGTACTGAATTTATCTGAGGAGAAATTTGAAAGGAGATTTAAACATGGAAAATAGTGCACCTGCCCCTCTTTCAAGTGATCTACCCAGAGTGAAAGTGTGTTTACGAACGTCTGCACTGAACTATACTTATCAACAATATTTTGATTGCGTCGTTGAAATGTAGTTTTCAATTTGTTTAAGTGCGTACATATATCGCATAAGAAAGCTAAGTCGCAGACCCAGACCTCGTTATTTAGTTCCTAAATTTCCATTCCCTAAAAAAAAGGAAACAATAAAATTACAATAAAATGACCTTAAAGCATATGAGAATAATGTAAATGTAAAGCTAAAATAAATTGTCTTTTCTTTCATGAATCCGGGGAATGCATCTCTGAGGTCGAAGAGCCGACGTAACATTGCACCTCTGCTAAGCCATCTAACATCACACAAATACTTAATATCTTAAATGATTCTCCCATATTTTTAAGTATACATATTTCGAAACTCGGTTTTTCAAAGCACTTCCTTTTATTTTGTTCACAACACAATCCATCACTATTGAAGTGTAACCGACTTGGCACAAAGTGCTTCTTGATGCAACAGACAATGGCAAGCATAAAAATGGCTCGAAATACCTTAATCACTGAAAAAAATGTTTTAACCTGTCAATCAATCCACTTTTTCCCCAACCATGGCCTTTGGTCCGTCTGATACTAATTTTGGCGACTGTAAACAATATCTTTCAATACTAATTTTTAGAGCTTTAAATATCTACTCGCCAGTAGTACTGCCTTTTAGTAGGACTAAATCGAGCAAATACTCTTCAACACCTCGAATGAAAATGGCCAATTGAGGTGTCAGTTACATCTGTACTCTCGTCCAGTGCAAGAGAAAGCTTCACAAAGTCAGCCATTTTCAAATCCATCTGCCTTATTACGTCGGCAGAAGGCACTTCAACTTTCTTTGCAATGGTTTGTCTTTTCTCTGCCATAGTTTGAGTCTTTGTAGTTGGTTTAGGTCCATTGTCTTTTATCAATTTCAAAATTTCTTGCGTTCTTTCGCGTCCTGTGAACATATTGAAAATTAGCAGTCTGACTTGTAGTTTAAATAAGAATTAAAGTCTCATTAAATAAAATGTTTATTAATAATAATAATAATAATAATAATAATAATAATAATTACAGACCCAACTTGCCTTGTAACTTGGTATATTCGGAATGATAAGCATTGTAATGGCGTTTCATGTTGAATTGCATTACTCCGCTTTGGGACATATAAAACATTTTGCATTGCCACCATCCTCAACGAAGAACTTCTGCTCCCATTACATGAAATGTTCTGCGCTTCGAACGTTGCTTTGCAAGCGGCAGTGCTATCCGCCACTATTTGACGTAGTACAGACCACGCTGACATGAGTAGGAGGTGGAGGGGCGGGAGTAGCTACGGAGGGGTAGTGCGCGAGTCAACTGAAGCGCAAATTGACTCGCGAAGCACTGTTTCGCCATGGCTGGTGTAGAATATTGCGAAAATTCACAGTGTTGAAGTGCATTGTATCAGTCATTTTGGCTGATAAAGCTCACTCTCATCAAGATGTATAAAATAGACATCTGCTATGGTTATAAAGCCGTTTGATTGCTTTGGATTTTACCGGTTTAAGTAGTTGATGCAATTCTTTGCCTGACTGAAATACTTAGTAGCAAAATAGTTTACCTCATCTTTACTATGTTGTACAAATAATTACGGAATCGTTTAGTCTTGGCAAGCCATCTGAACACATTATAACGCTCACAGTTCCAGGAGTTACAAACTTGCCTATCTTTCCCATTTACAGGAATACTAAGCATATGGATTTATATGTAACAAATGTATATTTATTAATCAGACAAAATACACTAAAATGCAAGCAATGGTAGTTTAAATTGCCAAAAAATAAAGAAATTAGCATGTTAATACATGAAGGAATCCGAAAATACATCAAACGGCTCAAAATTCAAAAAAAAAAAAATACGAAAAGAAACTGATATATAAATAGACTTCTTGTATTGTAAACGCAAGCTTGAAGAAAAATTGCTACAATTACTATTTAGTTTCCAGTCAAATTACACTACTCATCAGAAGAAGCTGCTTATTGTGTGTTTCTCAATATCTTCGGAACTGAAATATTGTCTGTCGTCACCCAGAATATTAATTTCGTATCGATTTATAAGTGTAGTCTTTGTGAACACTGTAAAGATGTCATAAAAGAAATAAAATCTGATGTATTGTTTCACATTAGTTTCAATACTCACTCTTCTACAAACTATTCCTACGAATTATTCTATCTACTGCTTGTTAATTTACACAAACCTCCATTACTCATTAACAAATTTCTTGCAGGCATAAGAAGAATGCAATGCTAAAGCGATAGTAAAATCTTTTCAAAGTCGATCCTGTGTGATGCCTTTAAAATTTTGTTCTCTTTGCATGAATACAGAAAGAAAGGAAAAAGAATACCGATTTGCTGATAAGAAATATATAAATTATTTGAAAATTGAGATCAATAACAAGGAATATCTAGGGAATGGTTAATGCCATAAACATTATGTTTGACATAAATTATGTGCTTCTACATTTATTGTGTAGTAAGATTTTGTCCATTCCTTACAGTTCAGCAATTACACAAAAGCCATTCTATAGAGAGGCCCAAGTTATACACTTTGTTTGTCATAAAAGTAGCTTAAACATATGGTGTTTTAATTAAAATTGTTGTAGGAAGTTTTGAGAAAATCAAAAATAACGAAAAATTGTCTGTAAAGGGTAATTTAGAATGGGGGGATTTTCTTAAAAATGTTCGTGTTGTATCATTGGAAAATGCTGAACTTAAATACCAAGTTTTTAATTTATGCTGCTCTTTCTCTCTCTCACACACACACACACATACATACAGGACCTTTTTCTAAAAATATTTTAGATGAGAGATCTCAAAGCATGTATATCCGGTGAAATCTGGATATTCCCTTTACTTAATGTAAATACGTAGTGGAGGAAGTTGTAATATCTTCCTTTATATGCAGTTTAAACAAAATACAACGCCGTATTGACCGTAAGTAGTGTAATGATTCTGAGTTTGAATGTTCTTCGTCCAGTAACATCAGGCGTACATTTTCAATACGCGCGATCACTTGTTGCATTCATTAGGAAGCCAGACGCAGTTGTGAGCTACCGTAACTTTGTGTTTTCCTGTTGTTAGAGCGTTTCAAAATATTGAAAACAATTGAACGACTCTCCGACTGTGAAGCCGATCAGTGATTTGTTTTTTTAATGCGAAATGCATTTTGTTTTTATGCCAGCAAACATTCAACACCAATTGTTTTATGTTTATGGGGAAATAATAATGAGTGACAATGCCTGGACACATACAGCCAAAAAACCTCAAGATCTGATCACATTATTTCGTTGTGAGCAATTTGATCACCCTTCTTACAGTCCGGATTTGAAACCAGACGATTTTCATCACGAACAGCATGATTCTTTGACGAAGACACACAGGAACTGGTTTCCCGTTATGACAAGCGCCCGAATAATAGCAAGAACTTCCCGCATTCGGAGATCCCAAGTTCAAATCTCCGGGTCTACAATTTGACTTAATGTTTTTCCGCGGTTTTCTTGGTCGCTAGGCAAATGTTGGGTTGGATAATTTGATGCACCAATGTTCCTGTAACTACATTTCATTTCCTCTTTCTTTACCGCCATACCAGATTTTGGGCTGATCTCCCATTCTGGATAAACTTTGATCCAAAGTTTGCTTTCTCCCCGAACGCTACTGACCCAAGACTTTGGATTGTAAGTCCTTGTAGGAGTAAGTCCTCCAAAGAAGAGGATAATCTGATGAAAAATATGACTGAGAGTCACAACTGTTAAACTGCTGTATCTCTTAGAGCGATTCATATTGTAAATACTGCAGTTGTAATTCTGGGAAAAATAAACGTCTCTCTTTTTGTTTATCTCCTTAAGTAATTTAGACATTTTAGATAATATAATTCTAAAACAGCTGTACCACAAAGCAACTTCTAAAACAAACGCAAGGTGGTATTACCTTCGATATTGAAATATCAAAAATTGCAATATAACCCCAAAAGAATACATGTTTGAATGAAAGAATGGCCAAAAGAACTGATTGTTCTGTATTGGATAACAATAGTATTATGAGGCCTGAGATGTCAGCATTGCAGTAGTCTAGTAAAAGATGTTTTACAAGGAAAAAATAATAATTTTATAGCGAAATATAATTCCTGGAGCAACGATATTTCACTGTATTATAGTCTTTTACTAGTGACTTTAAGTAACATTTAGAACGTTCCCAATTCATTCCTAAATGAATCAAGCTGTTCTCCAAATATACTCGTTCTAAGATGTTCAATATAGCACATTAATTTATAACTGTTAATTATACTGCTAGTTACTAAAATGGAAAACTAGCATCTTCCAAATGAATGGTTAGGTAACATGGATCGAACTCTATCTCGGCAATATATCTGGAAGTTCATAGAACTGCATTTGAACACTAAATATATACTTTCTGTAAATTTATTGTGTTTTAATAATACAGGACATAGTTACGTCGATCACTGAACAATTATTATTGTTTGAAGTAAAATATTTTTGTTGAAAGATCTATGAACAATTTTTTATCTTATGAATATTTAAAAAAGTTTAACAATCAATAAATAACAATCAAATCATTGAATAGCTCTGATATGAAATTCAACGCTTTCACCACATCCTTGAATATAATAATTTACAATATCATTACCTTTCCCTCGTTCTGTATGAAACTCTCGTTTGATCTGTACAACGGGTTCAAGGTACTGAATGTAAAGATAAAGAATAATTTGGATTAATTTACTCACCAAAATGTAATGTTTCACTAATTTAGAATAGGCCAAAATAATTCACATTTTACAAGTGTATTATTCTGCCCGCGCCGCTACCAGAGTCGTGCTGGTCATCCTTTCTGTCTACAAAAGACTGTCTCGTTTCACCGACGTACTCCGGGGCCTGCTCGCAGTAATAGGTTCCAAAACACACCATCAGGCTGTGGCCACGGGATTGGAAGATGTTGTGTTCAACGAAGAGTTCTTTGTGACAGAAGGTTCTGGAGACGCGACCAATTTGTTATGGTCAATAAAACAGCCGCCATAGACGAAGAATCTTGTACCAAACTGTGAAGGGGGCATAAAACTGGTACAATATTAGCGCAATGTTTTAGAAAATATCGGAATAACTGCCATGAAGGTATGAAGATTCATATTAAACAAAACCACTTCAAAATACAGCTCAAGCCTTCGTTAATTCTTTCACTGTTTATCATTTGGAGTTCAGAAACATCGAGGTATAATAAATATCAACATACAGACACGATAAAAACCCCCGCTTAATTTGTGTATGCGTTTTTGTTACCATATCGTATCAATCAACGCTTGTTTCTTTTTGACGTCTGAAATAGCAACCAAAGAACGATCTAATAATCATGTGGCAGCTGAAAGAAGATATTAATAAGCGTGAACTAAAAATCATATTATTTGGGACAAAACTAAAGCTCTTCTGGATGATACAGTGGCAAGAAATTGCTATTCCATTAAAATACTTAAATAATGGGATAAAAGTCTGGCATGTTGCTGTATGACGTCACTTGTCCAGCCGCTGAGCCAAGTACTCAAACCATCTAGAACTTCCACAGAGGTGTATGACTGTGTGTAGCACAAGCAACGTGAGAACCATCTAGGATGTAGCAACAAACCACGGTGTGCATTATATGTGTCCCGAACCCCCATTCACAGTATGTTTTGTTTGGTTGATACGAAGGTCCGTGAAAGCTGTGAAGAGAGTACTTGTTATCGCGAAGCAAAATGAATTTGTCAACTATGTGCTGCGGCCCCCCTCTGCGAATGTAAATAACATTATATGTGTGGAATGAATGGATGTTTGTAGGATTATCCAAGAGGGATTGTCATGTTTTATTATTTATTTTATTTTACACTTTTGCATGTGGCATTGCGAGGCGGTCACTTGATCTACGTTTTATAATTAATGCCGTTACGTATTATACGCTGCGGGTTGAACGCCTTGCTGGGTAGGCAACTTCTTCGCCACTCATATACTCAACTCTTCGAGTTGAACGCCTTGCTTAGTAGGCAACTTCTCCACCGTACGTGTACTACAGTACGTCCTTCTCCTTAGAGCTGACGTTCCAACTGATGTCGGAAGGTCTATTGTTTACTTCAGTTTACTGGTGAACATTTTTGTAATTATTTTACCCTACTTACATTATATGAATAGTAATCAAATCTAAGCAGAATAGATAAGGATGTATCACCTAATTACCCATTTGTAATTCGTAAACCTCCGAGGAAGAGTAATTACAGTAGAAATGAGAGATTAGGGACTAAACTAGATAAGCTTAAATGTGGCCTTAGAGGCTTCTAACACGAATGATTTATGTCGAACACAGTAGACACGTTAGCTTGTTCTGCAGCTGCAACAGCGAGGACCATGTCATGTCATACACGTGCTCTAAATGACTCAGTGTTAAGCCCTTGAAACCGTTAGCTAGACCACTGTTGTCATTGTTTAACAGTGTTACATCACATAGGTATTGAACGGATAACGAGAAGTTACCTCAGGGAACTTTTAAGCATAGCCATGCGTGAAATTTAAAAAAATTCCATAATTTCAAGTCGATTTATTTCACATTTTAATATCGCAATTCCCGTTTAGTGTATCATATGTAGACCAAAAACCATGGGTGTAGCTTTTATTATCTTTACACTGTTTTGAAGAATTGCTCCTCACGATGTAGTTATTTTTGGAAAAAAATAATTTTAATTAACTTCTTTGATATTATATTAATAAATTTTAGATGTGAAATTGTAATTATACTAATAGTTTGGGAGAAATCAAATATTAAATATGAGACGCCAATAAAATTGTTTGCTTAAAAATGTATACCATGTGGATATATTGTTTAGTAACGTACAAATAAGCATGTTAAGAAAACCTTATCTTATTTTTACCCTGTTATTTATGGGTACAAAAATATCATTAATTTATACCAAAATTCGATCCTGTGAAACAATTTTAAAATCAGAATGCGCCGACAAATGAAAGCCTGATAAAATAAACTTTAAATATAATAATCTTAAAATTACACTACTACTGATTGTTGTTTAAGAAGCATTTAGCGTATGAACAGGCCCTCATTCGCGTTTTTTTCTGTATCTGCAACTAGTTTAGTATTTAAAGATTTTAATAGGCCGATCTTGAATGGTTCGTTTATTTTAATGTAGGCAAAAGATATAGTTTTTACTATCATTGTATAAGAAGTTACTATAGGCTTACAAAGAGGCATTTAAATCATATAGGAAATTCTTTAAGAGTTTGTACAACTATAAGCCTACATAGAACTAAAATAAAAAAATTTTAGTGTTTAATAACACTAAAATCCATTCTTGTGAATTTTGGCAATTACTGACATTTTAGACAGCTGGTCAGGTATACTTAAGAGCTCAGGAGTATGTTAAATAAAACAGAATGTAAATTTTTCTGGATAATTAGATTAAGGGTATTCATAGCTGCAATTTGGTAAAAATTAAGAAATGTTGTGTACAAACACATTTTAGACCTTTAGCTTCATTTATATACTATGGCTTTTACCCTCAGAGCCATTTAAAGCTTCAACAAAATATTCCATTAAATGTAGTTTGTAAACAAAGTTGTTAAAATTTTCAGTCAAAAATTTAGCAGAGAGTGAGCTTAAAAACTGATTTGCTCAATATCTGATATACTTTACTCGAACACTGGATAAACTTATACAAAGAGTATATTTAAATATTTAAAAGTTTTTTTCTCTGAAACCACCGTTAGTAAAAAGAATTTATATGTGCTAGTTTTGTACATTAGTCCTTAATAATTTAGCAGTACTTTGTTTTGTCAATATTATGATTTCTGTATCGTGTGCAACACCGAGTTAATCAGTATCATAAAAGTAAAATCTAACAGCTGTTAAAGATATCTTAATTACATTTAAAGCACTCTAATAAGTGTGACAGAGCAGCGTGTGGCAAAACGTTTAAAACATTCGGATAAAAACTGTAAATTCAGAAATTTTACCAACGAGTTCCCTTAATCAATCATATTATGGTTTTCTGCATTCATGTGCCATTGGTAAATCTATCAAGGCAGAATAAAGTTTGTTTTATTGCTAAGAAAAATTCAACTTGTCAACTTACTGCGTACTATGGCTGGTGTAAAGAGGATTTATGAAAAGCTTGTTGTGTGTAATAATAAGGTATCTTCTAGGTGTAATCTCTATCCTCCCTTCAATAGATACCATAGCAAAATCTGCTTTGGAGAACTTTTTTTTCATTTTTTCCATCAACTGACCCGTGTTCTGAGACCAGACCCACTTGGCACTATAGGCTCGCTACACTCACGCCATGTGACGTCCAGCTTTCTGTGTACGTGTGAAAGACCTCTGGCAACATGTTCCTGCACCTTCATGTACTTCCACCAAGTAGTTCATTTGTTATGTTATTCATTTATAGATTATTCGTAGCATAGCTTTTCTTGTTTCTTTTCATTTTATATGAGTGTTGTACATATCTAATTCTTTCTTTTCAGCGTCTCTGTTATAGTCTTTCTGTTGTGTACTTAAAGCCTAAATTTATGCTGCGTAAGTTACAAACGGGGCAGCGCCGTGGGCGAGTGGTTAGACCCCTCTATGTTTCATTCCACCCGTGCTCCAACGTGCTATTATTCATCTCTCATCTGCTATTATTCTTCCCTCTCCTCCCGGGCGTGTCCTTATCACCCAGCCTGGTCTCTCACTCTCTGATCCGTAGGCTCTCTGCCACCCGCCAGGCGTCTGCCCCGGGTGTTGTCATATGTCCGAGGGGGTTTAAGTGGTTTCATCTGTGTCCGCATTCGGGAGATCGAGGGTTCTATTCCGTAGCCGACTTTACTGACCCATCCTGAGGATTTTCCCAGGTTGTCAGGCAAATCCTGAGAAGGATTCTCACACACTCCGAATTTCCTGTCCCTTCATTTCATCTCCATTCTCATTTCACTTCATCATTCTTCCGTTGATCTCATTTAGGGTTATAAGTGGCGGCAATGATGTTTCGGAACTATGTGACAAGAGAAAAGGATGCTCTTTGTGACTCTCTCCGTTCCTCGGCTTTCGGCTATCTGCCGGGGATGTTCAAGCCCCCTTGAATGACGTTGGATCCCTCTGTGCGGGATGGGGTTCCCGGTCTGCCTGTCCATCTGCGGGGGGAGTCTCTATCTGGAAACCTAGGGACCCTACCATCGGTGCTGTCACTCCTGGTTCCAGCCGCCCGGTGGTCTCCATCCGCTTCATCCTTCCTCCCCAGACGCCCCTTGTGAGGCGTAGGTACAACATTCCCTCAGTGCCCATTCCCCTCCATAAGCAATGCAATCCAATCGGGTGGGCGTTAAGGAGGGAACGCCTTGGCCAGTTGTACTGTTTCCGTTTTGTAGTTAGCTTTAATTTATAAATGACGCTTTCTAGTTATGTACCACTACTGAATTGCATTTTATAGTTTATATTTTGCAGTAACCTTAGTTTTCAACTTTAAAGTGCTATGTTAATATTATAGCAGCACTGAATTACTTCTCGCTAAACTATAAGAGCACAATTCATTCGTGGAGTTCTTTAGCTAGTAGTATAAGTGATGCATGACCTTAAACTAAATAAAAATAATTTCTCTCAAAAATACACTTTGCAATTCTGAACCAGTTTCCAAGCCCCCAATATTTACGTATACTATTTATTGCATTCACATAGTTTTCGGTACCCACTGTAATTTATTTTCATACACCCTCTACAAACTATTCTTACAAAATCTCATTTTAATATCTACTTCATATAAATCGAAACAAACATTTGCAGAAATAGTTTCACTATACATCATGTTAATTGTGCAAGTGTATTAGAGGAAACCGAATCGAAAGTCAAATGTTTAAAAACCGGGACGCTATATATCTGGCCTATAACTCCTATACTCTTTCAATGACACCACTAGAAACAACTGAACAACGACAGCACTTTAAAAACTACAACGTATATTGAAAAATCCAGACCAATAACAACGGATATCTTGGAAATGACCAATGCTACAAAACATTATTTGAAATAAATTAAAATAATGTGTTTTAAACTGATGCATTTTTGCTATAATACTTTTGTCTTCTATGGTTTACCAGTTATACAAGATTACACAAAAAACCTTACGAATGAAGAGGGTGTCATCGGGAATTCTCAGAAAATGTAAGGTATACATATTATTTGTCACATAAATATGTTAAACATATGGTATTTTAATCAAGATTTTTAGAGCCATTATAACTAATATAATCTTCCGGGCTGTTATGCCGTGGTCTGCTGAAGAAAGATTTCCCAGACGTTTCGTCCACAACTGCGGTGGACATCTTCAGTGGCGCGGACGAAGTCTTCTCGGTGAAAGTATCGCAGCGTCTGATGCGTTGGCCGTTAGTGCCGCTCTCTTTATAGTGTGGACGCTCTCTGCTGATTGGCCCGCTGGTATGAGGGGGCTGGCGCCGGCTGTGTTGTTGCTCTCTTCTGATTGGCTCGCAGTGTTTTTCGATTTTGTATGACCTTTCTTGTTTTTGATGACTAGATGCCAGTTACTGTTGAGTTTTTAGAGCCATGTTTGAGAAAATCGAAAATTTCGAAACATATTCTACGTAAAGGCTATTTCAGGGTTTGTGGATTTTCTTGAATATCTTCCTGTGATATTTTTGGAAGATGCTGAACCTAAAGACGAAGTTTGGTATTTAAGGACCTTTTTTATTATCCTGTTCACACACATACAACGGCCTTTTTATAAAAATGTATTAAAGGGGCTCAAAGCATGTAAAACATTGGCATCGAATTTCTGGGTGGAATGCAATACCATCTCTATCTTCTTTTTACACTGACATGCATAAAATGTGGCCCAAGAAGAAACGGAACTGTTTATGCTAGCACTAAAGGAATCTAGCCCCTCCCCTATCAGAGTGTCCACCTCTGTTTTTCGAGCATAATTCTAGCCACTTGGCAGGTACTTTAACTCCCCCAAAGAATGATCGAAATGCCGAAAGGCAACATTACAAGTTAAACCTTATATATTCATGCTAAACTACTATTTTATTAATACCGGTTTTCTTATTGACGTTTAGTAGCGGCAGTAACTTAACCTTCGTCTCCATGTTGCTGATGAAAACTCTCAATATAAATATCGTAGCTGTCGTTCAGATTATTCACACAAACAATTCCTAGCCCCTTCCTCTAGAAGGCCTGATATTGTAATTATTTTAGCTTTTCCTTATGTACCATCCGTAGCGAAACTTTTTCATAGAGGTGGTATCCTAACCACCCCTCCACTTCAGTAGATTATAAGCATCGTATACATTGCAAGTTTGTATGTCCTGTATTGTTTTCCAGGCCAGTCACACAGAGAACTGATACCGGTTGGTTATCTGAAAGTGGAAACCTTACGGAGGGAAAACATTATGACGATCTAGGAGAATGGGCCACCTTTTATGCACGACAGTTTACGTGGTTGAGACAGTAAAAAATCGTGGTCGTATTGGGAATGTTCTTAACATTACTCGCTTTAACATGGGTCAGCCAAGAACTACCAAACATTCCTTTTGCATCAATAAAGACCACAGCCTTATGTTTATGAAACAGTAAAGCGTTGTGCTGCCGTGAGATCTTCTTCTTAGGGCACCATCTACTGTTATGAGCAGCGCAGTAAAACAGAATGTGAAACTATAAATGCAATCGTGTAATGGTAAGCTGGCCCAATTCAACCCCCAGTAATGCATCTGATAGCATCGCTGCGTTTTATAATATTCCCTTCCGCGTCCTTTCTAATCCTCATAATGTCATCTACGTTTTGTCAGCGACTCATGGCCCTTCATGAGATATACAGCGTGGGTCATTTAAGTTGAGACTGTACAATACCTCCAAAACTAAGCGTTGTAGTAAGAAATGTGTTGAATAAAATTTGCTTGATTTTATGTGGGAAAGTAGATACCATTAGTCGTATTTCATTTGGAGTAGGCTGTGATGGTCATTTTAGGATCAATTAATTTTTTTTTAAGTGGGAACCCACCCTTTTTATGTTGTTCTCACTTCTCATAAAAAAGCTAAACAACCTTTGTATAAAGCACTTTGCAATTGTTGTTACACTAACGTAAATAGCAACGGAAGTTCTGAATGTAGTAGAAGAGTGCTATGAACGGTTGGACCATCCGTGGAGAGTCAAGTTACGTTTCGTAATTGGTAACTATTTTTTTTTATTTTGTTTCCCTATTCCTCAGCACAAAACAAACAGAATTTTATAAATAATTGAAAAAACAACATACGAAATGTAGACTCCGATTTAAAAAATATTTAATAACCATCATAACCAAACAAAACACGACTAATGGCATCTACTTTCCCCCATAATAT
Organism: Deroplatys truncata; assembly: GCA_030765065.1. Lineage (NCBI taxonomy): Eukaryota > Metazoa > Arthropoda > Insecta > Mantodea > Mantidae > Deroplatys > Deroplatys truncata. The sequence goes on from CM060979.1 coordinate 67,225,192, forward strand.
CAAGCAGCTTTTATGAAAGACATTTCTCTCTAAAACGCTTAGTTTTGGGGATATTGTGCAGTCTCGGCTTAAATGGTTCACCCTGTATACAGAATGGAAGTGGTATAAATGTCAATAGCTTACGTAATGATTATACATAGTACACTCTGGGCACTCCCGCAATCAACTGACTTCAAGTGAGGTTGGCTAGAACGATCCAGAAAATGGAATAGAAAATTTAGTTATAAATAAACTAACATTAAATATAATAAATTTTAAATATCAATTAATTCTTCCATTAACGAGCTCCGCGGTAAAGTATAAGACCCGAATTCGGGAGCTCTCGGGTCGACCGTCCACTCAGACCTTGAGATTCGTGGTTTTTCCTGGTCGGTAGGCGAATGCTGGGATGGTTTCTCATCTACTTTTGGTCATCATTTCCCTTTCATTCCGTTTCCTTTTCAATCATTCAGGTGTACTTCTAAGTTTCGTGATGTATGGCGGTGCCGAACAAACGGCACGGATGCTTGCTCGAACGAAATAGTACTACGCATGGACAACAGAGAGCTCCTTGACCGAAAGGTTGTTCATCGCCCTCTCTCTAGGCAGTTGGAGGTAATTCTTCAAGTCTGAAACTGTTAGGGACTTCGCGCGTCTTTATTACCTGTCTATCTGAATCCTGTAGCTTGCTGTGATTCCTTCACTTCATCCCTTCCCCTGAAGGTGTTAGCCACAATAGATCTATGTAGGTCGTAGTGCGCGGCTGCCCCTCCATTGTGTAACCTATACCTATACTTCATTAATTTAAAGTAAAACAAGAACAAAACATTTAAGTATTATTGACATATATGGTACTGTCTTTCAGTATCTAGTTCAATATACTAGTAACTTTAGGTTTCACACCTTTAAAGTTTTCGGGATAACAAGTGTAAATTTGGGCAGAGAACCACGAGCTGCAGAAAGCGTCCCATGAACAGGCCAGCAGGTAATGGGATGCTGCAACAGTTAGACAGGAAAGAAACACGGGCTTCGTAAATATTTTTTCTACGCTGTAGTCTGGTTAGAGTCCCTTTCAAAACGAACTGTTGGATCTAAAATAATTCCCCCTAGACGTTTTCTGTCGATAGCCATTAAATTAACACAAAATGTAATTCACAGAAAAAAGCTGTTCAAAACCAAAATTGTAAAACAAACTCTCATATGTTTTCAAAGCAGGAACGTACATGGTTTGTACACGCACAATCTACCAGGCTTAACAGTAGTACTAATTTGTAAAACCAAAATTCCTAAAAATATCAGCTAAAGTTTACATTCGTACTCCAAAGTCCATAGGAGTATACTTCTTTTCTGTGGATTGGTGCATAAGTCATAGTACAAAATAGAAAATAGAAGTGCTATTCTTAGAAATATCTTTAAAATATATGTATATATGAAGTATATATCAAATTAAAGAAGATAATCCAATTAATAACAATGCATTAAGAACTAAGCATTCATTGCTTGGTAATGTTTACCATTTAGTCTTTTCTTAAGACTATGAATATTTTTACTTTCTCTACTACTATAGTAAGTGGAAGAAGTATTGTATTCCACCTAAAAATTCGATATCGAGATTTCAACGAAAATATATGTTTTGAGGGCCCCTGAGTAAAAAGAAATTTAGAAAAAGGTCCATGTATGTGTCTGTGAACAGCTTAAATAAAAAACGAAATGTCGGATAAATACCAAAACTTGGTTTTTAGGTTCAGTACTTTCCAAGGATGCGACCAAAAGCATTTCAAGAAAATCCCCCAGCCCAAACCACTCTGTTCATGGAAAGTTTTTGAAAATCTTTCATTTTCTAAATATGGCTATAACGATTTTGATTAAAATAGAATGTATATATTGAATTTTCTTGAAATAGCCCGTGAAGTCCACTTCAGTTGGAAGAAATGTTAAATAATCATGTACAATTGCTAAACTTTAAGCGATACGTACTACACAAAAAATGTAGATCTCTTTACCACTAAATTTACTTTAATTAATAAGAAAACTGCAAAAATTTTAAAAATTAAAATACAAATAAAAGACAACTATTAATCATATAGAAATTTATTATAAACCAGTCCTCTTTTTCCTATCTATGGTTCAGTATCTGGTGGGAGCTGTTTTGGGCTGCTTAAAGGAATGAAACTTTGGATACTACTCCATCTCGTGGGCAATACACTAGTGTGACGGTTAAGGCATTTTATACAAAAAACACTTCCTTCCATCGATACAACAATTTGTGTGGCCAAAGGAAAATTCTAATTTTAAAAGGAATGTACATTTGCAGATCAAGTTACCAAAAAGCTACATTTTGTACGTTTAATTTACTTTCACGCGTTTTTCATTACTTTATGTACCCATATAGGTGAACAAACCATAAATATGTTGTACTCATGACACAATATTATAGTCTTACTATAGAACAAACGAACAGGCGAAAGGAAAAATATGCGTAACTGTGCCAATGGTTACTATTCTTGCTTTCTTTGCAAAATGTGATATTAAACTATAGGGTTGTGATACTAACCAGTACGCTGGTAAAACTTCTCAACTAGTACTGCCAGCCTTCACCACTTAATTACCTCATGACCTACCGCAAGGACATTGTCGATGATCAACACTTGGCTTCGCTGGTGTAGCGTTGTTTAATAATGCAGTGCACTTCGCATAAATACTTAGAGATGGATCAATGGTTATGAATTATTTACTTCGTTCGACGAGTATATACTCTTACTAGTAAATACCCCAAAACAACTGAGTGAAAAGCTGCAATAGTTCTATCTGCGTCGCGGTAAAGTATGCGATTCGCATTCGGAAAGTCCGGGTGCGATTCCTGGCGTCCGCTACACTGACCTATGGTATTTCGTGGTTTCTCCCAGTCGGCAGACGAATGCTGGAGTAGTTCATCTTCTACCACGACTCTCCTTTACCCATTATATTTCCTCCTTGGCATCTGTAACAGGAATGTAGAACCAGCGATGATTTTCGGCGGGTTGCGGCTGGATGGTGACAATGCGCTCTGTAGAGGTTGCTTCCTGACGTGGTCCAGGGACCTCTCGTTCGGATACCCGCCTCTGGGTGTTTTCGGGCAGGCGCTTCTTTGACCCCCTGGAGGCTCGGAGTCCAATGGGTAAGCTCAGGCGGCGTTGGAGGCGTTCAGTCTGGAAACATTAGGTACCCCGTCCATGCTTGCGCCCGTCATCCGGATCTAGTCGCCCTTCGGGTCTCTACTCTCATCCCTCCCTCCTAGGGATCAGATAGAAGTACGAGGACCAGATGGCCTGCATACGTGTCCTCCTCGGTTTCGGGGATCCATTCTGTTCGTCAGTACCTATATCTTTATCTGCCCCCTTTTAATCACTCGTGTCCAGAAAAAATGAAATGGAGTGATATTTATGGACGCTCTTTAAATGCTGTGGTCCTTAGCGTCTCATTCTATACTGGGCGCGAAAGACCAGTAATTTTGCTCAGAAGCCTCTTTATCAGGCTTGAGGTTCTTTTACGTGCCGTAAATCTACAACACGGGACCATCGGCTTTACTTCCCTTCCGAAGGAAGCCGTGCTAAGGACTTTTACGCCCGAAAAAATCCATCGCCCTCCGCCGAGTTTGAGCCTGCGACCTCGGGAACTAGAGGCTAGCATGCTCGTCTCCAGATATGCTTTGTTTGCCATAAATGAGCTTGCCAATGTACAGAATAAATTTAATCTTTAGCTTGCAGAACTAAAAAAGGATGATTATAAAAGGTGTAACAATAATAATCGTAATTCGCAAAATTGCTTTACTTCTATTGTGATTTCGTCTCTGTACCAAAGAACAATGCTCAGAGTAAATATGGGTTTAACCCTCAGTAATTATTATTACTGATGCATCCAGTTGTTTCGTCATTTAATTATAGATCTAACAAACACAATTACTTGTCATTTCCAGGCATTTCATTAGAGAAAAAATAGATAAACTATGCATGAAACAGCCTGTAGTAATGGAAATTAATTGACCATATGTAAACTCATTGAAAGCATATAAAGCATGATAGTTTAATTGCTGAACATTAATTGCTCCAAAACTCCCAAAATATGTGTCTAAAATGTACAGTGTTTGTACTATGTCATCATGGTAATAATCCACATTTTGTTTTTCTTAATATGCCTCCGATAATAACATAAAACAATATTCGTTTACAAGACTATTAGAGTACAATGGAATAATATCAGCCTGGGAAGATTAGCACCACATATGACGAAAAGTTATGTTATAGCGTCCTTTTTTACGCTAAACAGCGATGCCAGATTTCAGAGGTCATCTTTTAACACACTTCATTTTTAGCTCTGAAATCTAATATGTATATTTTTAATATTAAGTTATAAATTTAGAAATTATTTTAATTTTCTAACCTTTTCGTTTTGTAATAGATCGAATTTATAATGCCACACGCGAAGTTCAAAATTTGTAAGCTTTTCGAATCCCCAGGAAAAAAATTTATTTTATTTTATTTTTTTGCAACAACATTACAAAATTAACCACTAGCAAGGCTGCCAAAATTTAAATGTGAATCTTTAAGATAAGGTATAATATCAAAATGGTAAGGCTTAAGAAAGAAACAAACTACTCAACAACAATGTTTTGGGGGATCTGTGCATGCATTGTGTTTAAGGGGTCATAAAGCCCTACCCCGCCAATGTTAAATGTTCCAAATTCATGACCTATTATTTCAGAAGCCATTTAAAATATCGGTTGAAGTTTTAGCAGGATTTAGATGCTTGTCTTATAATTTCACTGATTTACTTTTATATAATAAGTTTGTTTATAAAGAAAGATATAATTTTTTCTTAAAGATATCATTCTTTATTCAAATTTATCAGCAGTTTATTTTTTAATTAAAAAACCATTTTATTAACACCAAAGTAAATCCAAAAATAGCACCCAGAGATTGCTTTTATCATCCAAAAAGTTATTTATTTACTCCTTCAAGGGACATTGGCCCCAATTACAGAAGGGTTAGATGCAAAGGCCTATATATAAACAAAAAACACATACATACAGACAATGTAAAAACACACTAAAATAAAAAAATCAACAAATAATGTCCATATCTAATTAAGATAGAGATATTTTGACAATATTTTTAAATGAAGAGTACTAGAGAGAAAAATCAGCTATACTTTTCAGTGATATTTTGATATACATTAAACACATTCTCAATAAAATACTATTCTTATACCACATAGAGTTAGGAATCTGACAGAAAAAAGACAAACGTAATCTCAGGTTTAAATACCCTAAATAAAAGTTTAATTCTTTTAAAAAGGATGATTTATCTATAAAATACTTAACCAATTTATAAAGTAACATTTGATCAGTAACTGCTCCTCCTCTAACGTTCAGTTTGTCAATATTGAATTCACCTAAAAGATTCTGGTAGTGCATACCATCACTATATGCTGATCTGTTATATTTCTTCCAATAAAGAAATAGCTTTTTCTAAATTATTTCGATTTTATTTATAAGAATCTGAAAATATGGATTCCAAATTGGTAAAAGATATTCAACTTTAGACCCAAAGTAAGTATTATACAATAAAATCAACGAAAAAGACTTTTAATTTCTCCCTCTTAAAAGACTTCTAAAAAACAGGTCCTATACCAGAAAATGTTATTTACAGAAGAAAATGTACACAGAAAAAGTGGAGAAAACAAACTCGCATATATCTTGCACACAGTAGTACAAATTTGTAGAGGAAAATTTCCCTAAAATATGAGCTAAATTTGACTCTCTACTCCAAAGTGTGTAGGAGATTTTTTCTATGATTGGCGCATAATTTACGGTAGAATATAATTGATGCAGCACGATTTAAAAGAAATACATATTTAAAATAAAGCATTATGCATAAAATAACAAACTAAGGATAAAATTAATAAGGACATTTTTATTTATAATACTGCATAAAGGAATCAATTTTGTTACATTTGCCATTTAGTTATTTAATGTGAATGTAATTTTCTTTTGGGTCAATATTTTATGACAATATTATAGTCAAATTGGTAATTAAATATATAAAATTAAATTAGCTTATTAACTTTATTAATACGCTGGTTTGGGTCCTTGACAGTAGAGACGTAATAGACTTGGGAAGGCTTTTGCGCGGTTTAAATTCCTCGTAAAAAGGTGTAACATACCAACGCAAAACCCTGCCGTATTCCTATCTCCGCAGTCCAACCATTCCTGACTGTTTGTGTGTCTATTCCAGCCAATGTTTGGATTCAACTGAGCTCATTAGCAGGGGCACTGCAGAAGAGCGGCACCTACATCCCTTTTATTGATGAATCCAAGACCCAAACCAACTCCCCATGCCAGGGAAGGCTCAATAATTTATTATCTGTGAGTTTGCGTAGGTTGTTGTCAAAAGCCTCAAAGCCTTGCAGTGTTTGGTTCACTAAATAAACTATGGTATAGTAGGAAGGAAGCGGTACAAATTGGCGGGACTCCAGCGGCGAGTCAAAAGGTGGGTATCGTCCGGGAAACGTGAAAACAAAAGGCGGTAGCGAAGATCAAGTACCCCAAGCTATGATAAGACAGCAGCCAGTTTCTTTTCTCTGCTCATCTCGGGGAACAAAGGAGCAGAGACAATAGGCCACCTTGGCACTGAACCCAATTATCGAGCTGCAGGGAGTGTACCCACATTTAGATATTTTGATAGGTATACTTGGTATCTTCAAGGATGAGGTCAGAACGACGAATAGAAATATACCTTCTTGGTAATGCATACTTGTTTGCTAATGTCACTGTCGCATTGTCGGACAAAATTACAGCATTGAATAGGACCAAACAGGTATACGAGTATTAATTTTGTATAACAGCAGATAAACTAGCGGAGTCATATACAGGGTGTTTCGTAAATGTGGATTTTAAGCATGATTGTTTATATCTGTGCAATAGTTTTCTACAAGGAAACTTTTATCATTTTGAAGCCATTGTGATTACAGCTGCATTCATCGTTTGCATTGTTCCATCCTTACGCATGTAATTACTCGCAAGTACGGAGCGGAGATTATATATGCAGAGATTTGAAGAAGAATTGTTGAGACGTAAAACATTTGGTTAAATCCTATGTTCAGGATGGACCACTTAAGTTGAGACCGTACATATCTCCAAAACTAAGCGTCGTAGAAAGAAATGTCTTTAATAAAAGCTGCTTGATAATATGGGAACGTAAATTCCATTAGTCGTGTTTTGTTTGTCATATATTGACTGTTTCGAAGGTAGAATCAGCTGGAAAATGCAAATCCCGGCTCTGGTATTGAATTTTTCAACTGGTTGTACCTTAAAATTATTATCTAATGACAGCAAGCATTTTTAAAGTTGAATAAGATTAGCTAAGAAAATAAATACGCGAGAGAGGATTCGGTAAGATAATTGTAATCCGAGGACGATGCTATGTTTTTTTATAATTTTACCGTAATCCTTGAAGTGGCCTACCTGTTTCATCCCTCCATTTTTACAACTTCTACCAACCACCAGTAGGAAACAGGAGAATGCATGAGAATATGCTTCCTATACCCGTAGTCTAATCGAAACAGAGATTGTAGGAATAACAAATTAAGTTATAGAAAAACTAACAATTGGTTTTTAAGCACCATGTTCGTTTTGTTTTTTAAAGTTCTCTTGATTTACCCAGTTTATACTGTTTTCTTTACCGCTTATCACCGCAATTACACTACAGATAAACACAACACAAACACCCATGCCCTTGGCGAAACTCGGACCCGCGACCCTCAGCTTGGCGGAGCGCCGGAGCTATACACTCAAGCGACCACGGCTACGAGGGACGGCATTTTAAAACTATCGATTAAGTTGGATTCTTACTGACGAATAAGGAAGGCATTATTGAGACTGTACATTGGCTGAAATGTACTGACGTGTAATTATATGTGAAGTTAGTTTCTTCTATTGAATAACTTTAAAACTCTTTAAGGAAAATGCACTAAGATTAGCTTTTAAGTTCTGAATAGTTTATAGAACTCTAGATTTACGTTTTAGGCTGCTCATAAGCCAGAATTTAGGATACTGTATGTGTTATTAGAAGTGCAAGTATCACACAAGTATTCTTAATCAAACATTATCCAGTTATGTTGGTGATAAAAGAAAAAAAAAGAGTGAAGGTTCTAAACAAAGTTAACAAATACTACGCCAATTTTCATTAATGTAATATGTAAAAGGTTTATTCCTCAGTCATAATCGAAGTATTACGTATCTGGGCTCTTTTCTTTCTGTGTAGCCATGGATGAAAGTTTTAACAATTAACCAATATATTACCATTAGCTTAAGTACATTTCATTTCAAAAAGCATGCAAGTTATATGAAAGCGAGATAAATGTGTCTATATTTTATTGCATTCGTAATAGAGATGGCGTTTTTATGCATTACAGCAATGAGATAATTTATAAAGCACATTTCTTTAAAATATGTTTAGAATTTTTTACACAAATTTCCATTAAATATCAGAATTCAAGGTATATAGTATTTTTCGAACGCAGCTGAAGTGTAACGTTATGCTTACATTTACTATCTAGTCCTATTGGAAATCGTAGTGAAAACAGAGTAATGGACCACTGAGCATCCAAAAATCTTTTGTCCGCATTCAGTGCGTCTCCTTCCCAAACTGAACGCTGAGGAGATCACTTTACCGACTGTCGAGACAAGAAAATGTCAGCTACACAGTGGAAATGAAACAAGTAGGATTTGGGCTCTAAGTTGATGGCACGAGACGTCAGCTTTCAACCTTCAGTCAGAAATAAAATTTCATTCTCCAGTTGCAGAGTAGGAGAAGAGCTAAAGCTTGATTTTGAGGGTGAGCGTTTCAAATAGTAGGCGACAGAAAATGTCACCGATAATTGGCGAATGCAATGTGACTTTATCCCTTTCAGGATAAATTTATGATAACAGCGGACAACGCTCTATCCAATGAACAGTAGAGTATATGATTCCATACACAGCATGACAGCCGTCCAGAATTATTAAACTCTATATTTCTAGTCATAAAGTATGACAATCAGAATTTACGTCCTTAATTTGTAACTTAAGAAGAATAACACTGCCGAGTTAAATAAATAAGAAAGGGTATGAAGGTTTTCTGAAAGAAACCAATATGCTTAAATAATTATAAATGAATTGCGTGATTTATTTCAGGAACTAATGTAAACCACACTCTAAATACTTGTTATAGAGGTGCAAAATTAACCTATACGAAGGCGAAAATCTTGCCTGCTGTTGATACAAAGGGCTCTGGTCCGTGTAAGCTCGCTGAGTATTAACCTGGCTTTTCCTTTAACAGTAAGAATCTATGCTAAGCATGTGGTAAGCCTGCATTGGTGGCCAAAAGTTCCGATTAAAAGGGTATAGATTGCATTGTAACGGTTACGTTATTATAATGTTAGAAACATGGCTGGGCAGAAAGTAACAGGTTGCTGTCTCAGTAACTATGTTCACAATTACTAAGTTCGGTATTTAACCACTTTTCGTTTTTTATTTACTCTGCTCACTGACATACACACACGCGCGCGCGCGCGAACGTTTTCTTGTGATATCTCGTATGAAATTTTTGGGTGGAGTACAATACTCTACTTCCTATCAATAAGTAGTAGAAAAAGTAATAATTAGGTCAACTGAAAACAAAACAAAAAAAAATAAGGAAACTTATTTCCAAATTATACCACTTTTATGCAAGCAAAATCAACAGAATATAATTATAACACGAGACATTTATACAGAGCGTTCGCTATACTGCAGGGCCGCGGATCGCGCGTAATCGAGCTCCGCGCACTGTCTATTACACTGGGGGTTTTGCGTTCTTATCTCCCGCGCTACTTACGGGTGATGGTAGCATGCACTATGAGTACTAACTTTGTTATAAGTAGAGCTGAAAGTGCTGTCCATCTGCAGTGAGGCATTTATGACATCTTTGGATGAACTTTCCATTCACACGTATAATTTCTTAATGCATAATTCTCATAATTTCTGTTCTTATATTGTCTTAAGTTCGTCTATGGAGTAGGGAATGTTCCTACAAACTTTCGAATGGTTCGTTCGAACGATGCACCATTTTCGTCAATATTTTACTGTTTTTGCTTCTTATATTTATGCCACACAGGATTCGTTTTTACATATGTATCATACATAAAAATTCCTTGTTCAAGGGAATTTGTCGGTAGGCATTTCAGTGGGCTAAAGCCAAGAAAAGAGCAGCAACATCAACAAGAACACACTTAAGAAAATCACACACAACTTAAATATCTTTAATTAACTGTCCCATTCAGATGCACAAGGCACAAACTCTAATCTTACAGCACGAACAGCAGGTAGCAACTGATCAGTAAGAGTATAACGTAGCTGATAAAGGTAGCCTTAAGGGCCACTTACTACCAGTGGGCAGTGGAAAAATACCGAGGTCACTGCAGTGTAGGTGCTGCATGCATACAGCAACCGCTGTGTATAATACAATAATCAAACTGATCATAACTTGCTTCAACAAAAATAGACACACAAAGCTCACAAGTGCTTCAGATTTAGTTCTTGTATAAACATATTGTGGTCCAAAGCAAAGTTTTTAAGTACAATCTGTAGAATGAAACAGTTTATTATACTGCAGTGTATGAAATGCAAAATACGCGTCCGCTGCTGCAGATTTTTTTTCTTTGGATCCGACATTGTTATTTTCGAAAAATCTAAGAGGTGTAGTGCTAGATGCCCCAGCAGTGTCAGATAGTAAATATATGTTTAGGCGTTGGTAGAAGTAAAGTATTTCAGACTTTCCAGTGTTGGTAATAGAAAACTCTGTGGAACCTTATGATATCGAATGCCACTGTCAATTTTCCCTCTCTTTAGGATTGATGAATGTATTTCAATTCTGAATTACAACCACTTTCTTCTGGGAGGATTTTCGCAACGAGTATTACTACCTTCTAACTTTTCTAACACTACACAACTAACGGCTGACGTGACTGAGTGATTGTTGTGCATTGATAACAGATAACATTACCCCGTAACATGATAACAATTTAAAAGTACAAATAATAAAATTATAATAATTCAAATATACGAGAAATAAACGTATAATCTGATATCACTGTTATATTAATACTTAACTCTGAAGTAGAAAGCAGGGCATTTCACGGAACATAAAAAACCTGATGTGTTGCACTCACATGACTTTCTCCACTCTAGTACACCTACTTTTACAAACGCTTATTCTCTTCTCTTCATATTAATTGAGATAAACATTTGCAGAAACTTATTGCTAATTTTCTTGTAGGTGCAAGGGGAATATGGTAGGCTTTAAGCGATAGTCAAATCTTTTAAGAGCTGGTTGCTATGTGAGCACTCCATTCTCTTTGCATACCCAGGACATAAAGAAAAAAGGAATAGCGAATTCTCATTTGATAAAAACGATAAACATTGGAAAATTCAAACAAATAACAAGGAATATCTCAGAAATGGTTTACTCCACAAAAAAGGTGTTATAAATTGTGTGCTATAACGAGATACACATTTTTTGTGTAGTAAACCTTTGTTTAGCTCTTACGGTTTACCACCTATGCAAAAGTCATTCAGAATGAAAAGGACTTTTGGGGACATTCCCAGAAAAGTCAAGACTTACATTTAATTTGCCATGAAAGTATTTTAAACATATGATATTTTAATCAAAGTCGCTAGAGCCATTTTTGAGAAAAACAAAATTTTCGAAAAATGTTCTATGCAAAGGGTAGTCTGGGTGGGGTATTTTCTTGAAAATCTTTGTATCGCATCTTTGAAAGATACTTAAGTCAAACACTAAGTGACTTTTCGTTTTTGAGTTTAATGTTCACAGACAGACAGAGACAGACACAAACACACACACGCGCGGACATATTTCCAAAAAATGCTTTATTTGGATTTGGCACCTTAAAACATGTATTTCCCGTGACATATGGGTATTAAATTTTTGGGTGGAATGCAATACTTTCTCTACTTGCTATACGTAGTAGAGAAGCTAAAGAAGGACATTTCTTAGTTTTCTGCATGTCTTCGCGGTTTGCAGTACCAAACCATTAAAAATGGACTGTAGTACCAAAATCAGTACTCGTGGTCACCCTAATGTAAACATATAACCACACATATATATCACACAAACAACTACTGCAGACTCAAGCAGTTTATAGTGTGTAATATTGTGTTTACACCCATTACAGTGCATTTTTTACCCAAACTACATTGTATTTAAGTACTCGTAAGGAAATTTCCTACCGCCTCTCGAAATAGCTGAACACCCTGTATGATTCTGTGGAGCTGGTGCGTGAATTCATGGACGTGTATACACAAGCACCCTTTTTCGTAAATTCCTTTTTTTTTACAAATTGAATTTAGCAGCATAAAACTTTTTGGAGGTGGGTTTTGTTGTCATTTTGGGGCTTGTGCATTAAATAATTATGGTCTGCTGTGGAAATATCTGGCCTCCGTAGAAAGCAAAGCTCTGTTCAGGAGCATGCTGAATATTTTAACAGGGAAATGGAGAAGCAAAGAAAGCGTTATGAAAATATGGCAACACCGCTCTGCACCACGTTTAACTACCGTCCCATGTGTGCTGTTGCATCTCGCTTCTCCTTTTCTTTATGCAACTTTCTTCTGCTTTGTTCTGCTAGTCATTTGGGGAACTGAGAGAACTCTGCATTATCGACCCTCTCTCTTCTGTTACCTTCTCAAGGGGGTAAAATACTAGCTAAGTCTTAAGTTTGCTTCCTAGTAGTTTGCTGGGATTAAACAACGGTAAATGAATCTCCCTTTCTTAATAGGGAAATTGTTATCCACCCTGCACAGCTCAGGGGAACATCTGAAGTATTAGTCGCATATCGTAATGTCAAAGTTCAGAAGCAAACACTGTTCTTAAAGATACCAAGAGACTTTAAAGTCAGCAGTTTTCACTTAAAGAATACCCCTTCTCTTGGAAGAACAATTAATTCCATTAATTGACCTAATAGTGTTCCAAACTATGAAGCCCGGGACTTCAGCATTGTAAGTCGGCATTAGGGTATGTAATTTCAATACGATTTGAGACCTCCTTGTGGTTTACCGGGAAAAAATCCGAATCAGTTGGGGAATTTAATGTTGTACCGGCATGTTGTCATGGTATCTCAGTGGTTAGAGTAACCGGGCTTAAACCTGGAGATCCTGGTTCAAATCCTGGCGATGGTATTGGATTTTTCAGTCGTCTGATTCTTAAATATGTTCATCTAGCATATGTTCTTTTAAATACATTAAAAATCGAACAAAATAATTGTTGTAGCTTCATCTCTGCCACTATTCCATCGGTATAACGTTACTTCACAGTCAGATGACTCAGCTCTTGGGCTAGAAAGAGAATGCATTTCCTTGTTCGAGTGTAAGAGAAGCAGATAGTGGCAAATGCCTGTTACCTACCATATGTATTAGTGGGAACTTATCTGTTGATGATTTCAATGAAACGGTACATTTTACTTCCTCTACTGCATTAAGGAAAAATTGTACAATTGAACATTGAAAGGACTTAGAGAATGATCAAGAAATGAGCAATTCGAAGATTTAATAATAACGGATATCTCAGAAACGGCTTATGTCACAAAAAACTTATTTTAAATAAATTGTGTGCCTTAAAGAGATCTATATTTTTTGAGTGCTGAATTTTCGTCTATAAATTAATGTTTGCCAGTTGTACAAGATTATACAAAGCTTCTTCCGAATGAAGAGGGCTTCATAGGCTATTCCCAGAAAATTGAGATATACATTTTATTTTCATATAAATATGTTTCGAATGATGCTTTAAATAAAATGTCTCCTTCATGGTCTAGAGGTACCATGCTAGTCTCTAGTTCTCGAAGTCGCGGGTTCAAACCCGGCTGAGGGCGATGGATTTTATTGAGCGTAAAAATACTTAGCATGACTCCCTTCGGAAAGGAAGTAAAGCTGGTTGTTACGTGTCGTAGATTTACGGCATGTAAAAGAACCTCAAGTCTGATAAAGTGGCTCTGAGCAAATTCTCGGTCTTCCATGCTCAATATAGAATGGGATGCTAAGAACCATAAAAATTAAAGAGTGTCCATAAATAAAAAAGCTCAATTTAAAGAAAATCGTTAAAGCAACTTCTTAGAAAATCAGAAATTTAAAAAATCTTCCACGTAAAAGGTAGTTTTATGTGGGGGATTTTGTTTAAAATCTTCGTGTAACATCTTTGGAATACATTGAACCTAAATACAAAGTTTGGTACTTATCAAACGTTTCGTTTTTGAGTCGTACTCTTCAAAAAACACGCAGACATACATACGGACATGTTTTCAAAAACACCTTATTTGGATTCAGGGGGCTTCAAAACATATATTTCCGGTGAAATTTCGGTGTGCAATTTTTGGGTGGAATGCAGTACTTCCCCTACTTACTCTACGTAGTAGAAAAACTAAAAAGCCTTTATAGAAAAAGGTCCTTGCGCGCGCGTTCGTGTGTCTTGAACAGTATAATCCAAAACCTAAAGATCCGATAAATACCAAATTTATACTTAGTTCAGAAGATCTTAAAGAAAATCCCTGCAACCCCAAACTAATTTTTACATGGAACGCTTGTCGTAGTTTTTGATTTTCTTCGAAATAGCCCTAACGAAATTTATTTAAAATACGATGCATTTAAGATATTTACATGGCTAATAAAATGTTTGTATTTAATTTTCTTGGAATGGCCTGTGAAGCGTATTTATTCAGAAGGGATTTTGTATAATTCTCATATAACTGGTAAATCACAAGAGATAGAGAAAAACTTATTACATAAAAACAATTTATATCAAATAACCTCCTTTTTGTATTAGCTATTTCTGAGATCAGATATTAACGTATAGCGTGCTGGTATTTAGACATATGACTGTCGTTACGGTTTCCTCTATTCCCCTTGTAACTTAAACGAAATATGTAGTGAAATTATTTCAGCAGAGGTTGAGGCAGTATTTTTAACACTTAAATGATTTCAGTCTAATTATATAATATATAATTCAATAACAGCCCGCCTTAAAGCAATATGTGTATGTAACAATATATAAAGAGTATATTACAGTCATTGTATATGTTTATGTATTGTAGACATGTAATAAAGTTATGTGAATGTATTACGTAATTTAATCATGTAGGAGTTGTGAGAATAATATGTTAAAAGTTGCTAACAATGAGGTAACAATGCGGTAGCCTGAGGCAATAATGAATTTGAAATTTTAATGCTACTTGTGATTAATGGACCAACAATAATGTAATTTTTGTGACAGTTCAAAAAAATAACCAATCAACAACCAGAAAAAGCTTCAGTTAAATAAAAGTATTCTGTTGGATTAGGAATAGCCAATCAGAGACTGGAAATACAGAAATTTACAAATTTAGGCGGAAGAAATGAAGTCAGTTGCTTGTAGACAGTGCTCATAACTAGACGTGTTGGTTGTAGACAGTGTTCCTAACCGGACGCGAGATGTGTCCTCGAGAAATTTAATACGTATTCGTGTGAGACGAAAATAGTTTACGTGTTAAAAAGTGCAAGTAATTAATAAAAAAATCTCACTGTATCAGTGAAGTGTTATTTAAATCGTGTCAAGCATTAATAAAAGGAGTGAAGTAAAATTGTAATCTGTCTAAGACTACATTCTTCAGTCGCACCACAACCCTGCAAAGAGAAACATGTCTCTAACAGTAATACTGACGCAGCTGAAGCAAACATAAACATATAATATTTAAAGAAACAGTCAAAAATTACAAAGTTAAAATATTTTTAAAATTTTGGGGTCAAAGGCCACCGGAAAGTACATTTGGGGCGAAGGCTACCAGAAAGCGGGTACTATGCGTGCGGTTGCAACGAACTTCAAATTCGGCTCCCAACAGTCAAAATGCAATACAACTCCTTCAATAAAACCTACTTCAAATTCGCTTTCCATACGTGCAGCAACAAACCTTCAAGTTATATGAATTAACACGAATAAGATACAAAAATACGCCTTCATAAGAATATTTTATAGAAATTATATTAAAATAAATGCTTAATACGCAAGAAAGTTATATGGATGTAACGTACGAGATGTTTTATTGTATGGTTTCACCATAGTTACATACCTTCAGGGAACTCGGTTTTCTTTGCAATCCTAATCACTGATCCCTACCTCATCCTATATATCCCCCACAATTTTCTTAGATTTACTTTCGTGCTATGTCGCACTTAAAGTGGTACTTCGTTCTATTCATTTTGACGCAGTTTTTAAATTAAATGAATGGAACGGATATATTTAATCAATTACTAATCCATATTGAAACTACAAATCCATGAGACGGATAATGATTCACACATATATCATTATTATTAATACATTGTATAACAATTATCAATTAATATTGTTAGAAAATACCATATATAAAACAATATTTGCAAAAGTACTTATATATTGTGAAAAAACAATTAGAAATTCTTTTAATTGTAAAGGAGAAAGAAAAATAATAACTCCAAAAGGAAAACACGTTACAAATATAGGACGAAAAACGTTGCACTGCAAAATTTTAAAAGCTGTGCAACATAAAAAGGTCAACAAAATAAAAAATCATAATTTAAATATTTAAAAATGAATTTGAATTGTTAACCTGTTATTTATATTACTGTGTGGTCTATTTAACTTCTAGAATGTGTGGATAAACTTTAATTTATTTTGTTACGTTTATCAACCAAGCTAGGATAAGTAAACAACATTCCATTTTTATTATTACTTAAGGACACATTTTTCACAAAGAAGACGCATTGAGCAACACTTAGTTCAAATATTTACCTGCAAGGCAAATTATATCTCATTGTATGCAAGAGATTGTCAATAATTTACTGTTGAAGGAATATAAACATTCAACAAGCAAACTAAACAATTGTAAGTAACTAAAAGTGAATGAAAAAGTTGCCCGTTCTTCTATGTTTTATTATTTGCATTGTTCGTGAGAAAATAAATCACTTTTCAGTGAAAGTGATTATAACTATTCTTTTTTAGGATGTCTTAGCTTAAAAAAGGTAAAGAAAACCTGAGTAAGAGTATGTTGCTATTAACTGAGCTATATATATTTTAAATCACTTAAAATACACCGGAAAAATCAAGTAAATTGAAATAAAGTTCTAAGAAAATTCTAAATCACAACACATGCTGTACAATTCCAAAATAACTAAATGTAATAAACTTTTCCCCAAGAATCATTTTTGCCAAACCACGCAAACGATATACCAACTGATTTTATGAGCACGGTAAATTAAAATCGGGCAATTGCAAGTTACAGCATCCGAGACTACCAGATCATAAGTGAACTACAAAATCAACCCATTACCGAAGCGGAAATCCAGGTTCAACTGTTTATATATATTTATTGTGACAGCTTACTCGTATAAATATTTTGAGTAAATAAGTTACTAATTACAAACACCGTAGTTACCGGACTGTGCTTATGAATTTTAATTTTGAATCGTAAGTACCTTTTAAATAATTTCTGTATAAATTGTAAACTCAAAGCATATATACTACTTTTAGACACAAAATATGAATTATTACAGCCTGTAACATACAGGGAAGTGCGCGGTTGAAACGGTTTTTCATGTGAATGTAGCCCACTTGGTATGTACAAGTGTAAAGAGAACCGAGTGAGATGACTCCGTGGTAAGGTTGGAGACTCACATTCAATAGTTCGAGAGTTCGATTCCGTCGATCGTCCTTTACTGACCTTAGTTTTTTGTGCTTTTCCCTGGACGGTAGGCGAATTCTGGAGATTTCCTTTTCGCTATTTTCCTTTCATTCGGTTTCCTTCACACTTTTAGGTGTGTTTATAGGTTTCGTGGCGTATGATGGGGTGCTTGTTCAAAGGAAAGGGTATTCCCCGTGGACACTAGAGGACTATTTGGTTAAACGGGTGGTTCATCGCCCACTCTAGCCAGCTCCAATAGTGGCACGGATCTTCAAGCCAGGAACTGTTAGGGACTTCTATGCATCTCTATGGCCTATAGCTTTCTGTGATTCCTTCACTTCATCCCTTTCTCCTGGGATGGTAGCCACAATAATCTATGTATACTCTATACCTTAAGTTTGAAGAAAACGGGACATGGCACATGCTCTGGTTTAAAAGGGATAAGATGGATAATTTCAATAACAGCCAGCCTTGAAGCAATATGTATGTAATAATTTTTAAAATGCATGTATCACTCATTGCATATGCTTATATTATTGTAAACATGTTTAATAATGTTATGTGAAAGCATTTATGTAATTTAATAATGTAAGAGCTGTGAGAATAATAAGTTTAAAGTTGCTAAGAATGAGGTAACAATGAGATAACCTTGAGGCAATAATAAGTTTGAGAGTTTAAATGTTACTAGTTATGATTAGAGCAACGATAATGTAAATTTTGTGACAGTTTAAAATTAGCCAATCAGAGACTTGGAATACAAACGTTTACGGGTTTGGACGTTGAAAATATGTTCGTTGCCTGTAGACGTTGGTAGTGACCGGATGGAAGATGTGTTCTCTAAAGAAATATTACGTATTCGTGTGAAACGAAAATTAAATATACGCGTTAACTAAGTGTAAGTATGAAGTAAAAGAATCGCACAGCTGTTAATATAAGTGTAGTGCTATTTAATTTGTGCCAAGGATTAATAAAAAGAAGTGAATTTAAACTTAAAATCTGTGTAAGCCTACATTCTTGTCGCACCACGCCGTGTCTAAGAGATACATGACTAAAATAATACTGAAGCAGCCGAGGCAAAAACAAACTTAAATAATATTTACAGAACCAGTTTAATAACAAAGTTAAATATATTTTTTAAACTTGGAACTTGGAACTTTAAACTTGGAACTTTTAAACTTCAAATCGGTGTTACATACGTAGCAGCATATTACGTAACAAACAATATGTACTTCAAATTAACGCCCAAAGCGTGGTGCAAACTCCTTAAACAACAGTAACAACTACATAAACAATATACTTTCTCAAAGGGATGACAGGTTTGTCACAGGGAGACTTCACGAAGAGCACGCAGAATCTGGCGACCTTTCTCACTCGTGCACACTGAGTTTGTACTCCCTATCGGAGCTCCTGCAAGAGGAGCTGCCCAAGTGGTTTCTTGTGAGCTCCACGTTGTTATTTCCTATCTGCTGTTTGTTCAAGAGTAATCTAAACTATAAGAAGCTTTTGCTCTGTAAAGACAACTCAAATAACTATCCTTAAATAACACCACGTTTTAAAAATATTATCATTATCATAAACGTAAACTTGAATGGTTAGTGAAAATGGACGTCACCCATAAATAGAGAGGTTAGTGTTTATTGCTACTCTGCTTTAATACACTTGAAATTCTAGAAACATACACACACATGTCAATAAAATCTTAAGGTATAATGAAGCACAAACAACTACATGGCATACAAGACCATAAATAGGTAGATAGGTAAGGTATTTTATAGGTGTCAAATTATTGAAGTTATTATACATATAATTGATGCACGAGTCATTGACAATATGTGCATGTTTAAGATATAGTTAAAGATGACAAAAAGAAACAAGAGAGAAAGAGAGAGCGATAAAGAAAAAATCGGATGTGTTACACTCACATGACTTTTTCTACTCTTGTACACACTATTTTTAATAACTCTTATTCTACCACTATTTCATATTAATCGAAAAACGATCTTTTGACATGAAAATCGAATTACATTTTACACATAGCGACCAGTTCTAAAAATATTTGACTATCGCTTAAGACGTACTATGTTGCCCTTGTTTTGTACTTGCAAGGGCAATATAGAAATACAGTAGCCTTTAAGCATCGATATATCTCTTAATAGCTGGTTGCTGTGTGCAGCACCATTCTCTTTGCCATAGATTAATACTCTTTGCATATCCAAGACAAAAAAAATGAATAAAGAATTCCCATTTGAGAAAATAAGTATTGAAAAATTTAAGGGAATAACAAGGAATGTCTTGAAAATGATTCACTCAACAAAAAGTGTATATGACATAAATTGTGTATTTTAACGCGATCTACATTTTTGTGCCGTAAAATGTTGTCTATTGCTTATGGTTTACCAGTTATGCAAAAGTCATTCACAATGAAGAATACTTTTGGAGACATTCCCAGAAAATTCAAGATATACATTTTATTTGTCATGAAAATATCATAAACATATGATATTTTAATCAAAATTGTTAGAGCCATTTTTGAGAAAATTAAAATTTTCGAAAAATGTTCCATGTAAAGGGTAATCTGGGATGAAGGGATTTTCTTGAAAACCTTCGTATCGCATCTCTGGAAGGTATTGAACCTAAATACCAAGTTTGGTGTTTATCTGACTGTTCGTTTCTGAGTTATGCTGTTCACAGACACACACGTACATGTTCCAAAAATGCTTTTGTTGGATTCAGGGGGCCTCAAAACATATATTTCCGGTGAAATCGCGGTATAGAATTTTTGGGTGGAATACAAACTTCCCCTACTTACTATACGTAGTAGAGAAAGTAAAAACGAAAGAAAAATATACAGATGAATATCTTCTGAGTAACGAATAAATATGATCTGACTTCGGCTCTTTCGCGAGTAAATTGATTATTTTTTACCAGTTTCTCTGGTTAGCCAGCAGATCCCAACATGCGAATCTCCTTCTAGCGGGAATTAAGAAATTTTCTTTCTGTTTAATTGTTGGCTGGTTCTCCCACTTTACGCATCCCGCTAAAATATGTACCCAGTTTCTCCAAACCACAGAATCGGCAGATTTTCTTTCCAGAATCGTCAATCATTTTTTTGTGTCCTCCAGCTTCCCAGTCTAATCCATGCCATTCTTTCATACTTTCTTCCTAAATGGAGTATACATTATCCTTACATCAATTAAATATCTTTTTATTTTATAGATGAGCATAAATAGTTGCAACAGAGCTATCAGTGCTACTTTGTGACCCTCCAAAGCAAGAATCGTGATGATACTATATAGACGTTAATGCCGTATCGATGAATATCATCCATTTGTAAAATATATACATTTATTATAAGGAAATTAATTAAATTCTTCAAGGTTATACAACTATTAAAATGCAAACTTATAAGTAATTGTACAATATATTTGATGTAAAATGTGATAATTAAAACTGAATTACTGCTAGATCATTCCGTACTACATCAGACATAGGTAAGTGTTGAGCGACGCGACTGAACCACGGTGATTTATCTCAAGGAAAAAAATAATAAGTATTTCGAGCGCTGTCATAATTACAGAGGTGCGATATTTCATAGTGTTAACGTTTTCACACCCACGGAATTTCTTCCTTCACTAAACGTTTGTGGAGATGCATGACACGTCCTGAAATGTGACTGAGGATAGCGGAAGCCAAGAGACATAAATTGGTTTAATCTCCGTTCGAATAGCTGCCAACCTGAGCGCCGCTATCTGACAGGACGTGGAGGTGTCGAAATTAACCAAATTTATTGCAAATTTGCAGGACTGAGCAAATCTCGCTTCTCGCTACCTTTGTCTCGTGTTTTATTCATAGAAAGAAGAGAAGGCACTGGAATTTGCTGTGACAATTCTGATAAGCGAGAAATAAATGTAAGTGAATGTTGCCCCGATGATTTGCTTATTAGAATTTCTATTTCAACGCAGATAGCTAAATGAATGCCTTTTCTGGATATATTTTATCTTCATATTTATCTTTAAGTACAACAACAAAGTCAGCATATTGATGGACGGTGTATAGCTCAAAGTGCATCAAGTGTAGATAAATAAAAATTGAATTAAATCATCATTATTAACTTTATAATCACGGATTAGGCTACCCAATCTGATCCGGGGAAGCCACAAGTGAATTCTATCTTCTATGGGGTCAGCCAACATCTCGTATTCCTCATGTGTTAAAAAGGAAATGATTTCTTTGCTCTTTTTGATCGAATGTTCTGTCCATTATTGTTATATGTTTTAATTTTTTTCAACATATGTATGCTTAATTCTTCTCTAATGTTTCACTTCTTGCTATCCACTCTCTTGGAATAGCATTTCTGCTGCTTGTATTTTGATTTTATCCTTTGATTTAATTGTCCAACTTTCGCTTCCATATAACAGCGAAGGGAATATTATCATTTTATATAATTTCCGTTTTTTATCTTTCCTTGTTTATCGACCTAAGCTTATTTTTATTCTTCAACATACAGCCTGGAGTTTAGTTAAATTACTTTCTATATCTTTTTAACGAACATATTTTGTTGTCCCTTGGATGATGTTGAATTGTTATCATTTTTCCCCAAATGTAATTTCAGGTGGCCTTTGCCCCAAGTTTAAAAAAATATTAACTTTGTAATTTGACTGTTTCTTTAGATATTATATATTTATGTTTGCCTCGGCTGCGTTAGTATTATTGTTAGATACATGGAAGTCTTGGTAGGGTTGTGATACGACTAAGAATGTAGGCTTACACAGATTACAATTTTACTTCACTCCATTTATTAATACTTGATACGATTTAAATAACACTTCACTGATATAGACAGAGCTGTGAGATTCTTTAATTAATTAATTACACTTTTTTAACACGTAAACTTATTTTTCGTCTCACACGAGTACGTATGAAATCTCTCGAGGACGCACAAGCAATACATCCAGTTATGAGCACTGTCTGCAGGCAACTGTTTTCCACCGCCTAAATTTGTGGATTTCTGTATTTCAATTCTCTGATTGGCTAATCATAGTCCAATAAAATACCTCCATTTAACTAAAGCTATTTCTGTTTGTTGATTGGCTATTTTATAAACTGTCTCAAAATTTACATTATTGCTGCTCTTATAATGATTAGTAGATTTAAACTTCCTTACCCATTATTGCCTCATGGTTACCTCATTGTTAGCAGCTTTAAACATATTTTTCTCACAGCTCCTACTTTATTAAATTACGTAGTGCATTCACATAACGTTATTGAACATGTTTATAATAATATAAGCATATGCAATGACTGTTACATAGATTTTACAAATTATTACATACACATATTGCTTCAGGGAGGGCTGTTATTGAATTTACATATTATATAATTTGACTGAAATCATTTAAGTGTTAATAATACTGCCTCACTTTATTCTCTCGATAAGTTATATCACATCCTAGGTATTTAAATTGTGATATCAGTTCAATTATTTTATTATTCAACACCATTTTAGATATAATTGCACATTTGCCTATAAATGACATTATATTGAACATACTTATTGAAATTTTGCAATTATAGCTGTTATTTGGAACTTATATGCCAAAATTTGGAGATCTTTTTCGGATAGCTAAATACTACGATATTTATCTTTCTTTATTATTAATTGATATTCCCTCACTAGTTATTAGCTTTCTCTATTCCATTAGGATGTCGTCCATAAATATTAACTAAAATAGGTGAAACTGAGCACTCTTACTGAACTCCTTGGTTTATTTGAAAACACTTAGGGTTATTTCGTCAGCTGAGGGTCAATGATAATATTTATTCCATAATACAAGCTCTCTCTTGTAAGGTTCTATAATTTCAGTAGGCAGATCTTTATACCTGGAAAACGGGATTGAAAGTATATACACCGTCGTGAATAAAAGGTATTATCTCAGCTACTTCTTGTTAATCAAGATAAGCTGCCAATTCATATTTACACATTTTGTTATACAATAAAATATGTGAAGAGAAAGTCAGATTTTTAAACAACGTGTCGCTATGTGATGGCTTTGAAATTCCATGGATTTTGCATGACCATGAGAAAAAAAAACGCATAACTTCACATTTGATAAAAGTGAATGTATTTGAAAATTCTAAACAATAACAAGGAATACGTTGGAAACGGTTAACTCTAAAAGTAAATTGACAAATTCTGTGCTTTAACGAAATATAAAGTATGCATATGTAAGTGGGGGAAGTATTGTATGCCACCCAAAAATTCTATATCGCGATTTCACCGGAAATACATGTTTTGAGACCTGTGAATCCAAAAAGGAAGCATTTTTGGAAAAAGATCCATTTTGTGTGTGTGTATGTGTGTGTGTGTGTGTGTGCGCGCGAGTGTAAACAGCATAACTCAAAAACGAAAAGTCCGATAAATACTTCCTTCCAAAGATGCGACACGAAGATTTCAAGAAAATTTTGATTCCAAGAAATGGCTCTAAGATCTTCATTATAATACCATATATTAAAGACATTAAATTACAAATAAAATGTATACCTTGAATATTCTGTGAATAACTTGAGAAGTCTACTTCATTTGGAAGAAGTTTTGTATAATCTTAATGCAGATCTGTTTAAAACATATACATTATTTAAAATACATTTTTTGTGGTATAATTCGTTTCAGAGATATCCCTTATTAAAGATTCGAATTTCTCATTTCTTGGTCAATCTCTTCAAGTCCTCTCAACATTTCGTTGTTTCTCACTATTGCATGGAAGCCGTATGGAATTTTAAGGCCAGTATATAGTGTCCAGTTCTTAAACATTTGACTGTCCTTGTTCTTTTTGTATAGTATAAAGAAATGTGCAGTGCAGCTATTTCTACAAAAGTTTATTTGGATTATATAGAAAAATAAGCTTGAATAACTATAATTTGTATACCCACTAATAAACGATTCAGGGCAGAGAGTCATGTGAATGTATCACATCAATTTTTTTATGTAGCTTCTACAAACCATTCTTCCAAAAACTTTTTTTTTCTATCTACTTTATATTAATCGAGATAAAGGTTTTGTAGAAACAGTTTATTTACACATTACATTGTTAAGTACCCGGGGGATACAGAAAAGCGAAATGATGGCCAAGTATTTAGGAACCCTGTCATGAAAATATATTACAGCGCTTTAATCAGTCTAGTGTGCAAAGTATTATAAAATAAAAAAATAAGTAAACCTTAATCATGTAAAGAGTAGTTTTGTGGTGGAATACTCTTTAAAAACTTCGTGTAGCAATTTTGGAAGATACTGAGCTTAAATATCTGTCCACACGTGGACATATTTATACATATTTCCGGTGAAATCTAGATTAAAATTCTGGATGGAATGCAACACTTTCTCTATTAGGTAGATGGCGGAAAATATAAAATTTAAAATACTTTTAGAGAGTATGTACCCTCCAGAACAGAAATACTGCCCATTCCCCTAGATCGCAGTGGTGCTTTCGCTCCATAAGGTATCCACATTTATATAACCAAAACTAGGTTCCTTCTAGGCCATTACTGTTATTGCTATTCAATTTAGGCGTCATATTTAACGTCTAAGGTCATATAGACGGGTTTGTCTTTGGAAACTTGCTCATCCTTAATGATGTTCACTCGTTTTACTATTGAGTGCCTTTGTTTTTTTTATTTTGGATTTTCTTTATGAACATTAAATTCACACCCAGATTTACAGTCTCACTCATATCCAGACTCTATAGAGGATAGAGAATAATTCTGACTAAAGAAAAATTCCCACAAATCGAACCCGGAACCTCTGTATTATTAACCTACTGACTGGCTTGAAACAAAACCCCAAAACAATCATGAACCAATGAGCAATAACACACTAAGTGGGAAAGGAATGATGGGTCATAAATAACCTCTTTTAATGAATTCAAATCCGATCCATGTAAACAATAGACATGGCTAGCCCAGTGGCATGATTAGCAGGTAGAGGGGCTTTAGTAAGTAAACAGAGCAATTCTGTTACTGCACGGAGTATCGGCGACGTCAGGTACTGTGATGGACACTCTGTTCCCCTTCCCTTCACAACACCCGGTTTTGTTGCGATTGTTCCGTTTGTTTGCTACATACAAACTAGTGGAGAACTGTGACAGTTGGCCTAGGGTAAAGAAGACTCATCATCATTAGCATCGTTCGTGACAGAAGTTGCCAGGGAAACTTCAGCACAAATGACGAAACCATCAGATATAACGCATGTCATATGCATAATGGGTGCTTCTATCAGTCCGTCTCATCCAGGCATGCTGTATCACCGATTGTTTAACCTGGGCCCACCCCATTCACCACAGTCGAGATAGAACATACAGTGGGTCTAGCTATACTGCATCAAAAGTATACTTCCGGCAGAGAGCAGTTCGACTCCTACTAAATGACTTGCACATTTCATTCATTCATTCATTATCCGTTGACCCTCCTCTTATGTAGTACTTACACCCCCAGGACTTACAAGCGGGTGCCTGGGGTCAGAGGCCCGTCGAGGAGCAGACACTCATGGATCAGACAGAACATCCAGGATGGGTGATCAACCCGATGCCTGGTATGGGATGAAGGAAGTAGATGAAACGAAATTGGTTGAAACGGATGAAAGGAAAGGTGATGATGGAGCCGTTGGTGGAATAAATGGCGGGGGAAACCGGAGAACCCGGAGAAAACCCGCCCAGACGCCGCTTCGTCTACCACAAATCCCACATACAGGTCCTTGGGATCGAACCCGGGCCGCCTCGGTGGTAGGCGAGCGGTCTAACCACTCGGCCACGGCGCCGACTTGCACACTTCAGCCGCTATATAAATCGCACAGCTGGAGCAAAGTCAGTCCATGAGAGTTGCCAATAGAAATGACAAACAAATTAAAACTTTTTTGCTGATTTCAAAGTAAAATAAAAACAAAAATACAGGAAAGGTACTCTGCCAATTATCTTATGGAGTGAAACCGTAAAAATAACGGTATTCTCCCATTTATTTAATAGAATAATACTGTAAAACCAAAAGTTAATTACCGGTTGGGTGGCTAAAAAATATCAGTGAGAGGGGTGAAAAGAGAGAAATAGGGGAAAGAAAAGAGCTGCAGAGGACCAAAAAGAAGAAGCTGACTGTAGTATACGGTAATGGAGGTTTTTAAATAACTTATGCCCACGAAGTTACTAATGTCATTTACCTTTTCCTCTTTTATTTGTTTCTTTATTTTCAGACTCTTGTACCTTCTTCTAAGAAACTAATGGAGATAATGTAATTAAATTTGGAAGTCGTAAAATTTCATTATTTTAGTGCAGTAATTTTCTTCCATAGTCACTGTGTGCTGTGGAACTTCAATATTTTGAAGCAAGGATAATTGTTCGCATTAAAACTTGAGTCAGTATTTTAACACTTAAATAATTTCAGTCTAATTATATAATATATATATATATATTCAATAACAGCTCACCTTATAGCAATATGCGTATGTAACAATATATAAAAAGTGTATATTACAGTCATTGTGTATGTTTATATTATTGTATACATGTAATAATGTTATGTGAATGTATTACGTAATTTAATAATGTAGGAGCTGTGAGAATAATAGGTTAAAAGTTGCTAACAATGAGGTAACCTTGAGGCAATAATGAGTAAGAATGTTTAATATTGCTACTAGTCATTATTGGAGCAACAATAATGTAAATTTTGAGACAGTTTATAAAATAGCCAATCAACAACCAAAAAAAAGGCTTAAGTTAAATAAGAGTATTCTATTGGATTAGGAATAGCCAATCAGAGACTTGAAATACAGAAATTTACAAATGTGGCGGTAGAAATCAAGTCAGTTGCTTGTAGACAGTGCTCATAACTGGACGCGTTGGTTGTAGACAGCGTTTCTAACCGGACGCGAGACACGTTCTCGAGAAATGTAGTACGTATTTGTGTGAGACAAAAACAGTTTACATGTTAAAAGGTGCAAGTAATTAATAAAAAAATCTCACAGCTCTCTTTCTCTATATCAGTGAAGTATTATTTAAATAGTGTCAAGCATTAATAAAAGGAGTGAAGTAAAATTATAATCTGTGTAAGCCTAAATTCTTCAGTCGCACCACCTCCCTGCTAAGACATTCATGTCTCTAAAAAACAATAATACTGACGCAGTCGAGGCAAACATAAATATATGATAGTTAAAAGAAACAATCAAAATTATAAAGTTAATATTTTTAAACTTGGGGCGAAGGCTACCGGAAACTTTTTATTATACGTGCGGTTGCAACTACTTCAACTTCGGCTCCCCAACAGTCGAAATATAATACATCCTACTTCAAATCGGCTTTCCATACGTAAAGATAACATCTACTTCAAATTTACGCACAAAGCGTGGTGCAAACCACGTAATAACAATACAACAACCTAAACTACTTCAAATTAATTAAAGACCAATGAAAACAGATATGAAAGAACTATGTTATTAAATGGCAGCGTTGTTCAGATAATACATAGAAGTAAATTTACATGCATTTTCTTCTAAGGGATAGTGAGAAAAAGATACACAGTTATCACAATGTTTTGAAAAGGGAAGTGCATTATATCTTTCTTCTTTGAGTACCTAACTATTAGTAAGAACGCACAGTAATAGAAAATGTTGTGATAAATAGCTGTGAAAAATTTCATTGCTGTGAAAAATTGACAGTCCATTAATCATACAATGACAGCTCTGCCTACGTGTTGCCCAAGTTCGCGAAATTGTGAATACACTTTAGTACGGAGTAAACCGTAATTCATTTGTTCTTGATTTTAACTGAAAAGTAATATCTCGCCGAGACTGCGTTTTTTACTGAGGCAGTAACTTTAACACTTAAATAATTTCAGTCAAATTATATAATATGTAAATTCAATAACAGCCCACCCTGAAGCAGTGTGTGTATGTAATAATTTGTAAAATGTATGTAACAGTCACTGCATATGCTTATATTATTGTAAACATGTTCAATAATGTTACGTGAATGCATTACGTAATTTAATAATGTAGGATCTGTGAGTATAATACGTTTAAAGTTGCTAACAATGAGGTAACAATGAGGTAACTTTGAGGCAATAATGAGTAAGAGTTTAAATGCTAATAGTCATTATTAGAGCAACAACAATGTAAATTCTTAGACACTTTAAAAATAGCCAATCAACAGCCAGGAAAAGCTTTAGTTAAATGAAGGTATTCTATTGGAGTAGGATTCGCCAATCAGAGACTTGAAATACAGAAATTTACAAGTTTAGGTGGTTGAAATCAAGTCAGTTGCCTGCAGGCCGTGATAGTAACTGGATGCAAGATGCGTCCACTAGAGAAAAATAATACGTATTCGTGTGAGACAAAAAATAAGTTTACGTGTTAAAAAGTGTAATTAATTTAAATTAAAGAATCTCACAGCTCTCTATATCAGTGCAGTGCTATTTAATATTTGTCAAGGATTAATAAAAAGGAGTGAATTAAAACTTGTGTAAGCCCACATTCTTGTCGCACCACGCCCTGCCTAAGAGAAACGTGTCTCTAACAATAATACTGACGCAGCCGAGGCAAACATAAATATAATATCTAAAGATACAGCCAAATTACAAAGGTAATGAATAAAGCAGTGAATAAAGCAATCATAAAATGCATCCGTAAATGTTTCGATAGCACATTTTTATTTATGTATGCAAATTTACATACCAATCAGAGTAAAACTGAAATATAAAGAATACGTTTCGTGCGTAAAAATGTAAAACTGAGAAAATATACACACAGAAAGTGTCCAGTGGAGTTAAAAGGAAGCGATTAATTTAAACAAGTCGCTGTGATTTTATAAATGGTGGATCGCGAAAAATGTATTCAAGTGTGTGTAAAATATTTATACAACATAATTCATTTTTTTTTTCATTTTCACCTAAACACAGTCCCAGTTTTCTTTAAATGCTGTTGCTTGGTGCCTCTGGCATCAGCGCCTCTTTTCTGTGGATTCCAGGTCATGTGGGCATCTCAGGGAACGAGTCTACCGACGCCGCTGCCAAATCGGCGATTTTATCACCCTGTTTTACCTGTGTTGTTCCCTCCTCAGATTCTTCTGTTGGCGTGGCGTCTCGCGTTGGCGTGATGAGAGGGCGGCACTTAGGGGGAACAAGTTGCGGGAGGTTAAACCTCTCCCGGTTGTCTGGGTCATCTCTTCTCGTGCTTCTCGTCAGGAAGAGGTAATTTTAACACGACTTCGTATCGGACATTGCGTTTTAGTCATAGATACTTGCTTAATGGTGATACCGCACCGCTCTGTGGCTAGTGTGCGGCACCCTTAACGGTGCGTCATATTTTAACAGAGTATCAGGTTTTAGCCCAATAGCGCGTTCTTGTGTCTTTGCCTGTTGGATAGCCAAAGTTTTGGCAGACGACGCGCCTACTGTGGAATGTCTTTTACGTTTTATCGATGACAGTAGTTTTAGTCGACGCATTTAATGCGCTGAGCGTGCTTTAGTTTTGTGAATTTTTATTGTCCGTTTTAATGGGGGGCTGTTCTCCCCTGGGTGCATATGGCGCTCTAGCCCCTTGACTTCTACAGTTCCTGACATGTAATTTAATCTTTTATTGTTTTATTTACTATGTCTTTAGTGGTGGTTTTAGTCTTTGACATGGTTTATTGATTAGACTAAGTGGGTTTGTGTCCCGGATTTTAATTTCTGGATTTTAAATTTTATACATTGCAAGGGTGCTGATGACCATAGATGTTTAGCGCCCTTAACCCCCTATATCATCATCATTTAAATGCTGTTAACCAACAAAAAGGGTAATTGTGTCAAATATTGAAACGATTATTGTATAATGAGTCTTGTTTCATTCAGATTTACTCCATTTTTCTCTGAGGAATGCTATTCCTGTCGCTCAGTATGTGACAGGCCTTCAGAGAGACCCTTCGCGATGAGAGGTAGGCTTTTTGGGGTCCTACCAGCATTATAATGTAATATCTGGAAACTTAGGGACCTTACCTGCATCCGAGCGTGCTCTTCCCGATCTGGTCACCCTCTCTGTCCCTCGCTTCAACCCTTCCAGAAACACTAAGTTTTAATGCCTTCTTAAGTGCTGAAATTTTCTTTCCTTCAACAACCATTACCATTTTAGAGGAAAGTTTGTTTTTGTTTCAGAGTGCGCAGTATGAGTATTACTTTATAAGTTTTTCTGAAGCACATAAATTGACATTTAATGAATTAATTAACGTATTCAATACAGAAGCAGGGTGGGCGGTTTATTGCTCTATATCATGGAGGTAAATAAAAATGTCAGTAGCCGCGCTAACATATGACAGCGTTCAACCGGTCACGCCCTCCTCTACTACTTAATTAGCTAACCTTACTTCTGTTTCCCAGAATTCGTTCCGATCTGTGTGCCTTATACCAACCGAAATAATACAACACCAAAATTCCTAGAATTAATGTAGGCTACTTCCTGTGCTTGTCACTCTAGTTCAAGTAAAGTGAAATTCTTCTTTTTTCTCTTCAAGGATTACGCATTGCACCTGTTCCATCTTCAGATTCCTCACTTTATTCTCATCTTTTTCTGGAGCATCCGTTGTCTCTTTTTACTGAAAGTTTATATTTATTAATTAAAATTGATATTGTTTCTTCACTGATGCGATTCATGTGATCTGTCTGAATTTTACCTTTGTCCTTTTCTTTTATTATACACGATTTGCTGCGTTACATGAGCATGGGGACCGCAAAGGTCTTGTAGAACTTAAGTTTTGTTTTTACCTTCTCTACTACGTATAGTAAGTAGGGGAAGTATTGAATTTCACCCAAAAATACGATACCGAGATTTCACCGGAAATATATGTTTTGAGACCCCCAGAATCCAAAAAAAGCATTTTTGGAAACATGTCCGTTCTTGTGTGTGTGTCTGTGTGTGTGTGTGTGTGTCTGTGAACAGCATTACTCAGAAACGAACAGTTGGATAAACACCAAACATGGTATTTAGGTTCAGTATCTTCCAGAGATGCGATGCGACAGTTTTCAAGAAATCCCCGCACCCCAGATTACACTTTACATGGAACATTTTTCGAAAATTTTAATTCTCTCAAAAATGGCGCTAACGATTTTGATTAAAATATCACATGTTTAAGATATTTTCATTACAAATGAAATGTATATCTCGAATTTTCTGGGAATGTCTCCAAAAGTGTTCATCATTCTGAACGACTTTTGCATAACTGGTAAACCATAAGAGCTAGACAAACGTTTACTACACAAAAAAAATGTAGATCGCGTTAAAATACACAATTTATGTCATATACAGTTCTTTGGTTGGGCAAACAATTTTCGAGATATAGCTTATTATTCCCTTAAATTTTCCAATACTTAGACTTTTTCTTAAATTCGGTATTCATTTTTATTGTACTGGTAGTGCAAAGAGAATGGAATACTCCACATAGCAACCAGCTCTTAAAATATTTGACTATCGCTTAAAGCCTAGCAATTCCCCTTGCATCTATAAGAAAATTAGCAATAAGTTTAACATCTAGATATCTCGATTAACATGAAACACATGGAGAATAAGCGTTTGTAAGAATAGTTTGTACAAGAGTAGAGAAAATCATGTGAGTGTAACACATCTGATTTTTTTCTTTGTTTTGTTTGGTAGAGCTGTTATGTTTTTACACATTTTTTTAAATTTATTGAAATAATAAGTGAAATAATAAGATTTCTTTACACGTGTGAAGCGTGTTTTTAAAGGAAGTGCCAATTAATTAAAAAAACACATTGTTTTCTAAATACCTTATTATCATTCATTAACTTACGCCTTAAACTACTTCCGCACATAGTCACCGCCGTTATTGGGCACTTGTAACGGGAAACCAGTTTGTGTATGTCTTCGTCAAATAATGATACCGCCTATGATGAGAGCCAAGTCCTCACTTCTTGTTTCAGAACAGTCCAGATTTGGCATCTAACGATTTTCATGTTTCTTCATCTGAAAAAAATTGATGTGTTACACTCACATGATTTCTCTACTCTTGTAAAAACTATTTTTACAAACGCTTATTCTCCATATGCTTCATGTTAATCGAGATGTTAATCTTATTGCTAATTTTCTTGTAGATGCAAGGGGAATATGGAAGACTTTAAGCGAATTTTTAAGAACTGGTTGCTATGTGGCGCATTGCCTTTTCTTTGTATGTCCAGGACATAAAAAAACAACAAGGAATTCCCATTTGAGAAAAAGTATTGGAAAATTTAAGGGAATAACAAGCTATATCTCGAAAATGGCTCACTTAACAAAAAAAATGTATATGTCAAATTGTGTATTTTAACACGATCTACATTTTCTGTGCAGTAAAATTTTGTTTGTCTCTTATGGTTTACCAATTATGCTAAAGTCGTTTACAATGAAGAATACTTTTGGAGACATTCCCAGAAAATTCAAGATATACATTTTATTTGTCATGAAAATATCTTAAACATATGATATTTTAATCAAAATCGTTAGAGCCATTTTTGAGAGAATTAAAATTTTCGAAAAATGTTCCATATAAAGGGTAATCTGGAGTGGGGGGATTTTCTTGAAAACCTTCGTGTCGCATCTCTGGAAGATACTGAACCTAAATACCAAGTGTGGTGTTTATCCGACTTTTCGTTTCTGAGTTATGCTGTTCACAGACACACACACGGACATGTTTCCGAAAATGCTTTTTTTTGGATTCAGGGGTCTCAAAACAAGTATTTCCGGTGAAATCTCGGTATCGAATTTTTGGGTGGAATATAATACTTCCCCTACTTACTATACGTAGTAGAGAAAGTAAAAAAAATTCTTGATGGAAAATATTTCACGACTATGATGTGAAACAATACTGCCGAATTGGTTTCATCACAGGCGACATCATTCTTTGACGAATACATACAAAAACTGGTTTCCCGTTACAAGTGTCTGAATAACGGCGGTGACTATGTAGCGAAGTAGTGTAAGGTAATGGATGATAATAAGGTATTTAGAAAATAATATACTGCTTTTTTTAAAAAAAAGTTATCGGTACTTGCTTTAAAAACGTGCCTCGTACTTGCGCTTTCATTGGTTGATAATCGAAGGCGAAGGTCATAAGATCGTAATTATGTATATGAGGACATACTTCGTAAAATTCTTTCAATAAACGTTTGAAAGAAAGGACTGATTTATTTTTCGGTGCATTAACTAATTGCAGAGTGTGAGGTGGTGTAAATGAGCTATCGGACGATTATAGATGTCTTCTGTAATCTTATGGTTCCTATAGGTTCAATGAACAAATTCGGCTGGGTAAAGGATGAGTGATGTTGCTGCGTCTGTAATTTTAAGTAGTATTGTGGCCCAACAGCTGTGGCCAAGGTTATCGGAAGGTCGACACCGGGCAATAGGAAAGATAAACAAAGATAAATAGACGCGGTAGCGCTCTCGCTCTTCGTAAACAACAGAACCGCTATCGAACAGATAACCAGTATCTTCTGGATGTTTTCCTTTTCCGGTCCAGAATATTCTGTGGAACGTTTTAAGGCTATACAAGCGAGCGCTCTCGCGAGCGAAGAGTGAGTAAGTCAAATAGTAAATGCGTTTCTGGTGCGACAAAGGTTACTCTTCTTCTAGCGAGTTTGTGACGACAGCTGTGACGTGCAATGAGTGCTGCTACTGCAGGAGACTAGAGAGGTCTTGTGTTCGACTCCCCATAGGACCGAAAAAGAGACTACTTTGCGCGTACTTCATTACACGGCTACGTTCCAAAGACAAGTGAAGTCGCAGTGAAAGTTGAACTAGATCAAAATAGTAAAGTAACAAGTGACCGTTAAAACTGGACAAAGTCACAATATCTATATGAATGCAATAAATTTGTATAGAGATATATCACTAGGCCGAAAACCTTGTATTTTATTTGCTAAATAAAGACTGGTATGTACAGAAAGAAAAACTGAAAATAAATCTGTTCCTAATAAGCTGATACTAGAACAACGGAGCGGGATGACTCAGGCGTTAACGTCTAAGGCTCACATTCAGGGATCGTAGTTTCAAACCCTATGCAGACCGACTATCCTGAAAAGGTTCTTCTTCTTGTTTTCCCCCCTTTTGCTAGGCGAATTCTGAGATGAGTTTTGCACATCATGAATTTTCTCGTCTGTCATTCCATCTAGTTTCGCTTCCTCTTCGTGTTTCAAGGTCGCAGAGCCAGGCGTGGCGAATGGTAGTGTACGGCGTAAGCGGTGGATGTGATTTGACATCTAAACCTTCTGCCCAAACATTATCTGCCAGGTACATAACCTAAAAACGTTAGAGAAATTGCTGCATTGCTTGCCACCAACAGCTTTGGCTCCCTTTGTAATCCCTTATCTCATTCTCCGTCTTCCGCAGCACTAGTTATGTAGAAATCTCCTCCGTCGTGAAACGGCAACTCTAGGCCGAGCCCGAACTATGTCCTTATTAATAATTTGAGTAATTACTTTTTAATGAAATTAAATTATGCTATGTACAACTATTTTTCTATTTACTGCCCGTGTAGCTTAATAAGGGTGATTTAATGATATTTTTGTATTTAGGTTGCTAATAGTAGAGGAGTAATAAATTGTTTAATGTAAATAATTTAAGCGCTATGTTAAAATAATGTCCACGACGAGATATCTTAGATGCAGGAAAAGTGTCTCCGGAGGCAACAAGTGAGTTTTACGGCGTCTCTCTGGTAGCAAGAGCATTCTTCGTACAGCGAGGGCGTAGAGCTATTGTCCTTTTGTACGGTAATTCGCCGTGACCGGAGTGAGTGAGATAACAAGCTTAACGGTAAAATTAGGGAAAGCCGCGATTTCATGTTAAAATTAAGCAAGAGGGGATGGAATAGGACCAATGGGATCCAAGTAAATCGATATGAAATAGCGAGACGCGTTGAGTGGCGCTAAAAGTGCACCAATAGGAAATTAAGTAACCCAAGAAGCCCTCGACTATAAATAGATCTGTTAAGACCAAATATCTAGGAGTTACTTTCAAACTACAGGCAGGGAATGATGCTGCCGTATACTTAAAAGATGTGACGCCAATAGTTAGTGAATTAAGACAGGTTTCGCTACACACATAAGAATCGCTTTGAGTAAAGAGATTTGTTAAGTATATAAACTTCGCGTCATATCAGCGCCGTGTTTCAACAATAGTGGACAGTATTTTAACGGCAACAATATCAGTGTTGTGAACTACCAGAAATAACAAAATAAAGAAAACAGTGGTGTTGTCTTTTTGTAACTGAAGCACGTCTAATTTCTCTCCGTTACCACACCCGAGATCTGTTTCCTTTATAGAGGAAAAGCCCATGCTCTCACATATTTCAGTATTTACTTCAGCTAGCCGAGGATATAAATGCAGAGAACCAGCCACTTCGAACATCTGCAGTCGTCACGGAGGCTGCAGAAAGGTAAGCCGTAAGCTACGGGCATCACAAACCAGAGCAAATTCCGTACAGGAGCTACTACCGCACTCTTTGAAGAAACAGAAGGAATAAAATTTCAATATTCTTTTTATTTTACCCATTTAAAGATAACCACAGCGTGCGATGTACAACAGTCTTAGAATTAATGCAGGGAGTTGTCAATTAGATGTAAGATGTATGAAACAACTCAAAGAAGTGTGATTTGCATTATGGGAAAACATTAGGTTCCCCATATTCTTCATGTAGGTACGAGCAGGATTGCTTAAAAATAATCCCACTTGATCTTAGAAGACACACACATTGTTTTTGGACGATCAATCAGTAATGTCTGAAAAAATGGATAAGTAACACAATTGTATTACTGTCCTAATTTTAGACTCTAGTACTACAGAATGGTACGTAAATTTCTCACCCGTATTAATTTAAACCAATTTGTGCCAAATACGAATTATAATATTTTAAAGTGACAGAGATATACACATCTATGGCAATCTGTAATGATTTTCACTACGTTGTTACTTATATTTTTGCTGTGACTCACTGAAATGCATTTACGAAACTATCAACCGGAGTCATAGCGGTTACATGATCAACACATGTCTATTCCTCCTTCACCCTTTCCATGAGTTGTTCTCTTATGTGTGTCCTAGGTTATTTTAACAACTGTTCTGCAGTCCAGCCCGCAAATGCTCATTGCCATTAAGGTCCGGAGAGTTTTCAGACCAGTTAATCTAAACGTGATTAAATTAATGCCACTGACACATTGAAAAAATGCCGCAAATTAAAACTGTTCTGACGTATGTTGTGTCTTGTCAACGTTAATTTATCACAACAACATCCAAGCGCGTACTTTAAACTTCCGATAAATTTATTCGCGAAATTTCATTAAGGGGTGAGAAACTTTCAGGCTAGCTGAACTTTTTCAACTTGATAAAACACGAGGAAAGTATTCAAAGCCCGCTGTAAGTGTCCTCCAATGAAAGCCTTAAAAGAGGAAAACCTCATCTATTGTTCAAAAATTCAAAAACTGTCTGTATAAAATGTTACAAAATGAAGCAGTATTTAATTCCTTATATGTACTCCTCCATTGTTGCAGTTCACATTACAGTAGAAGTTTACCTTTTCTTCGAAAATTCACGCGTAAACTGTATTTAAGTTGTGTATATCAATACATTTTAGTGCGTGTAAAACGTTTATGAATCCTTATTTGAACT
This sequence comes from Deroplatys truncata, assembly GCA_030765065.1. Lineage (NCBI taxonomy): Eukaryota > Metazoa > Arthropoda > Insecta > Mantodea > Mantidae > Deroplatys > Deroplatys truncata. The sequence goes on from CM060979.1 coordinate 67,262,585, forward strand.
TAATATTTGTGAAAACAAGTCATCAATAGTTCCTTTCGTTTCAAAGATATTTAGAAATCTGATTTTAAATTGTTCACGTGGTATAGATATTAATTTCTACGAGTTGGTAATAGTCATTTTTACTTTCTCTACTACGTATAGTAAGTAGGGGAAGTATTGTATTCCACCCAAAATTTCGATACCGAGATTTCACCGGAAATACATGTTTTGAGACTCACTGAATCCAAAAAAGCATTTTTGGAAACATGTCCGTGTGTGTGTCTGTCTGTGTGTCTGTCTGTGTGTCTGTGAACAGCATAACTCAAAAACGAGGAGTCGGATAAACACCAAACCTGGTATTTAGGTCCAGTATCTTTCAGAGATGCGACACGAAGGTTTTCAAGAAAATCCCCCCACCCCAGACTACCCTTTACATGGAACATTTTTCGAAAATTTTAATTTTCTCAAAAACGGCTCTAACGATTTTGATTAAAATATCATATGTTTAAGATATTGTCATGGCAAATAAAATGTATATCTCGAATTTTCTGGGAATGTCTCCAAAAGTATTCTTCATTATGAACGACTTTATCATAACTGGTAAACCATAACAGATAGACAAAATTTTACTACACGAAAAATGTAGATCGCGTTAAAATACATAATTTATGTCATATACATTTCTTTTGTTGAGTGAAGCGTTTGCGAGATATTGCTTGTTATTCCCTTAAATTCTCCAATACTTATACCTTTTCTCAACTTCGTTATTCATTTTTTTTATGTTCTGGACATGCAAAGAGAATGGAATGCGCCACATAGCAACCAGCGTTAAAATATTTGACTATCGCTTAAAACCTACCATATTCCCCTTGCATCTACAAGAAAATTATCAATAAGATTGACATCTCGATATCTCCATTAACATGAAGCATATGGAGAATAAGCGTTTGTAAAAATAGTTTGTACAAGAGTAGAGAAAGTCATGTGAGTGTAACACATCAGATTTTTTAAATTGTATATTTATTCACATTTATAATACCGAGCGAAATGGTAACGCCCGAGGTCCTGGGTTTGATCCATGGCGCCGGTCACTCTAAGCATGGTTTTTCGTGGTTTTCCGTGGTTGGCTAGGCGACTGTTGGGGTGGTTTCTCTTCTACTGTGAATTTCCTAACATTTCGCTTCCCCTTTTATGTTTCAGGTAGGTTTAGGTGCCGTGTAGTATCGGTCAGTGTCAGACAGATGACGCAATGCTGCTCGTTGGAAAGGTCTTCTCAGCCGTACTTCATCTCTGAGCCACGGTGAGTCGTGTTCTCCCCGGTTCCGCCAGAGGGAAGCTTTCTCTGAGCACCATACCAATATGACCGGGTCGTCAAGCTTGGAATCGTTTGAGATCTATGCGCTTCCCTGTCAGCCGAACTGCCTATGGCCTACAGCCTCCTGCGTTCCTTCACCTTACCCGTTCCTCCTGGGGCTGGTAAACACAACAGATACAAATTGGGTCGAGGTGCGAGGTGTTTCCTCCGTTCCCTGGTCATTCATTCATTTACATTTATAATTATTTTGTAACTCTTCATTCAGGGCAATTCTTGTAAAGTTAAATGGAAATGATAAGCACTCATCAAAAATAGCTGATCTACATTTGTAGATGTTTGAGAGAGAGGGTTTTAAGGATTAAAATCGCAACTGTCAATGTTTTAATTTAATTGGTGTCTCCAAATGAATATAAAGCTTATTACAAGGTTTGTCGTAGCATGCCACTGTTAATTTTTCACCTTTCAATGACTGTTTTGTCAATAACTAACACGCTGCAAAATCTAATTTGTAGTTCCATAAAGTTCTGCCTTTTTTCACGCGTATAAGCTCGCAAGAACCTGCAGATCGGAAATTGCTTAACCAGAATAATCTCTATATTACACTAACATCTTTCGGCAACTAAGCAATCATAACAATAATTATATTAAATACTTTGGATGATTGGTTATATTACAGGTTTTAGAAAATTAAGAAGAATAAAAAAGCTCTAAGTACACATAGAGTGTTGTCATTTGGGGTGTCCTCGACCAACTAGGATGGTGGGAGTCACCGGTCACTCTCCGAATCGGATATCCATACAACTAATTCAAACTCTTGCAATTATATCTATAACATTATAGCAAAAATAAGAAGAAGAATCACTTCAGCAACCAAAGTTATGGCTTTATAGATGAAATTTACTTTTAATTCTTCTAACACAAAGATTCCCATATATGATTTTGAGGCAGTGTTTTATCACTTAAATGATATCAGTCTAATTATATAATATAAAGTATAATAACAGCCCACCTTAAAGCAATATGTGTATAATATAATATATAAGATATATATTACAGTCATTGTATTATACTTATTTTAATATGTACATGTATAATAATGTTATGTGAATGTATTAAGTAGTTTAACAATGTAGGAGCTGCAAGAATAGAAGCAACCTGCTTTCCGTAACAAACAGAATTACAAAGTAAAAGCCGAAAGTTGCTAACAATGAGGCAACCTTGAGACAACAATAAATTAGAAAGTTTAATAAGGTTACTAATAATTCTTGGGACACTAATAATGTAATATATAAAACAGTTTATAAATGGCAAATAAACAACTACTAAAGCTAAGAGTTAAATAAAAATATTCTATTGAAGTAGGATTAGCCAATCAGAGACTTGAAATAAAGAAAATATACAAATTTAGGCGGTAGACGCTACAAGGAAGCGTAGCCAAGCAGTTTGGTTCGGTACGGGTTCAGTGTGAGGCATAAAAATTCATGGCGGTGAGAACAATATAAAGTTTACGTGTTAAAAATCGCAATAGTAACATGTATCAGTGAAATGTTATTTATGCATGTGAAGGATTAATAAAGGGAGTGGAGTACAATTATAATTTGTGTAAGCCTTGAAGTGGTTATTATTAATGTTATTTATTTAACATTAATTGTAGCCCCACGTTGTGGTAGCCAATTTGAAGTAACATTATTTGTATATGTTTGTATTTGTTAGCCCCACGTTGTGGTGCCAATTTGCAGTGGTTTAATGTTATATTTAATTTGTTTATTGAGCCCCACATTTGGAAGCCAATTTGCGATGGTATTACTTATAATGTTTATGTATGTGTGTTTACTTCAACGTGGTGAAGCCATCTTGTGACGTGATTCATTTGTTAGGCTTGTTAGCTCCATCTGGTGTTAGCAATTTGCGGCAGTATTAGTGTTCGTTTGAAAGAATGCTACTATTATTTTATTTAATTTTGGTTCTCTGTCCTCCGGCTAGCTACGATCTTTTTGGTCAAGCACTTCTCTTTATACAGGTTGTGTAAACGGAAAGGAGTCTCTTATCCAAATATAACACTGATAAAAGAATTTGTTTTACACTTTTATTGTCGAACACATTTACTATCACATTTACACATTGATCTTGACACTCGCCAAACTGAAACTGTTATAATAACTTCATTACTTATCAATCTTAATTCGCGTACTTTAACTTTTTGTATAATTAACTTTATAACACTTGAGATTTTTTATAACTCTGTTACGCGTAACCTGCAAATTGATATCCGACGTGTGCCGTACAAATACTTTCGACGAACTGACTGACTGAAGGCGACGTGTACTTTACAAATATTTTCGATGAACTGAACGGACTGAAGACGACGTGTAGTGTACAAAGATTTTTTATGAACTGACGGGCTTTACCTCTAACCTACCTTTTATATACTCCTACACCCCGATATGCCTAAAGATTATAACTGAGTTGCTATTGGCTAATAAAACGCGCCAACATTAGCGTCTATTTTTATATCCAATGAAAATTATGAATACATATGCTCTAGGGAAATGTTCCAGCAATTTTTACAGAAAAACGCGCCAACATTACGTAACTTCCTCGTTTCCAATAATGATAAACAGCTCACTCCCTCGCTGCATTATTGCACACTATTATTGTCAGTTTCAGTAAGGCAGTATAAACTTACTTCCCAACAATAATTACAATCAACAAACATCTCAAATCAATGTCACATAATAATGCATATTCATACTATAATCACTCTTTACATTTAAATAATTTGTGATACAAATTACTGCATCAGCCTTCATTCTTTAACCGTACCAACCCTGATAAGAGATACGTGTTCTGCAGATTACTACTGACGCAGCCGAGGCATACATATATAATATTTAAATAAATAACATTATTACACAAAGTAAACGTGGGGCAAAGATTACAGGTAAAGTAAACGTGGGGCGAAGGCCACCGGAAAATTTGTACCGTACGTAGGGCGAACACTCCTAGAAACAATCTCCCGAAAATTGGCATCCATTACGTGCGTAATCTAAAACAGCTTCATATTGGTACCCAAACGTGATGCAACCCCCCAAAAAACTTGGAATTACGAATAACAACACCTAGTCGTTAGCTAAAGGGCTACTCCGTAAAGAGCAATTTCGAATATATCTGCAGTGTCAAAGTCGCAAATTCCTCTTACCCATCTATGACTTAACACGTGGTATGCAGCTTCTCTTCTCTCCAATAAGACGCATGTTCTAATCCAGGTTTTTATTCAAAAACAACTTATATAATCCATTTTCAAACTCTCCAACTGTCTCCATGTAGATAGGGAAAGCTGTAAATCTGTTTATAATTCACCTTTCACTACCCTGCATGACTTTCCATGTTACTTTCTCCACTACGTATAGTAAGTAGGGGAAGTATTGTATTCCATCCACAAATTCGATACCGAGGTTTCACACGAAATGCATATTTTAAGACCCCTGAATCCAAATAGAGCGTTCTTAGAAACATGTCCGTATGTATGGTGTGTGTGTGTGTGTGTGTGTGTGTGTGTGTGTGTGTCTGTGAACAGCATAACTCAAATAGAGTAGTCGGATAAATACCAAACTTGGAATTTAGATTCAGTAACTTCCAAAGATGCAACAGAAAGACGTTTTTCGAAATATTTGATCTATAGAAAATGACTCTAACGATCCTGATTGAAATATTATGTATGAAAGATATTTACATGACAAATAAAATGTATATCTTGAATTTTCGGGGAATACCTATTAACTTCTCTTCATTCAGGAGGAATTTTGTATAATCTTGAATAAATCTTAAACTTTAAGCGATAGACCAGGACCTACTACACAAAAAAACGTAAATCTCTTTAAAACACAAAATTTATTTAACATACATTTTTGTGGCATAGGCGGTTTCTGAGATATCCGTTATTAAAGGTTCGAGTTGTTCATTCTCTTAAGTTCTGTCAACATTCAGTTGTTTCTCGCGATTGCATGGAAACAGTATGGAATTTTAAGATCAGCGTATAGCGTCTAGTTCTTAAACATTTGACTATTGTTGTTTCCTGTACTGTAATAAAGCTGTAATTTGTAATATAGCTATTTTTGTGAATGCTTATTTGGATTAAAATGTAGTAAAAATAAGCTTGAGTAAGAATAATTTGTATACCCACTAATAAACGTAGCGGATAGAGAAAATTGTGTGAATATATCACATCAGACTTTTTAGTTAATATTTGCATGCTTCGAAATATAATGAGACTATCAAATATAATTTTAAGCAATAATTGCACCTTATAAGCACAATAATGACTGTTCAAATGATCTGGACACCAGCTATAATCTACAGCAGTTAAAGTGATGTGAAGATCATAATTTATGCAAAAAATAGTTGGGGCAGCGTCAGATATGCTGTCACAGTCCGTCTCGACAGCTGCCATCAAAATGGCGACAAAATGACAAAAGACTCGGCGTTTTTTCCTTGTTGACTCATTATTACGAGTCCATTTTTCGCTTGCATGACCTAAGCATATTTTTTATAACGAAACCCCGTTCGCCATTTAAGTCGAATGAAAACCACTTTGGTGCGGGGACACACACACAAAAACACGCTTCTCCCCACCCTCTCTCTCTCTCTCTCTCTCTCTCTCACGCACACACATAGACTGAATAACTAGATAATAGAAGATTCTTATTAAGACTAATCTATTTTTCTACTGTTAGGTCTGTACATACACAGTCAAGTGCTAGGAATCGTGGCGATATAATGACCAGTGGTTTGTGTTGGTAAAGAATTACTAAACCCCCTCTGTCAAACACAGCCCCCACCTCTTATCTGTTCCATCATTCCACTTAATGTTTGTCTTATAAAGTATAGAGTAGGGCGTAGGAGGAAGGGATGAAGTGAAGAAACCGCAGGAAGGTGTGTCTCAATACTGGACCTACAAAGAGTGATTAACGACCCGATCAACCAAGCAGACCTCTAGTGTCTACAGGAAATACTCTTATCTTAGAACAGCCATCCGCGCCAGGTGTCCGAAAACACCCACGAAACATAGAAGCACGCCTAAAGTTGATAAGAAGGAAACGTAATGAAAGGTAAAGAGAGAAAGGAAATAGCGGTAGATGAGAAACTACCCCAGCATTCGCCTACCTACCAGGGAAAACCAGGAAAAACACAAGGTCAGAGTGGGCGGTCGACGGGAATCGAATCCGGATTTTCCCGATTACGAGCTTCACACGTTACCACAGAACTATTTCGCACGGTTAATGCTTGTTTTACTCTCTCTTTTCCTTCGCTCCTGAGCCTGAAACTGACCTGTGTTCATGGGTTGTTGAGTTCAAGGTTTTTTACATGAAACTAATACGAAACGGACTCGTTCCATGGGCTTGCGTGGACAGTGGTTAGCAGAATGCCTTCCAATCACAAAGGTGAATTGTTTCTGTACACCTCCCCTTTTTCCTATCACCCAGGCCTGTTATTTGTCTCTGGGCTAATTCGTGGTGTTAGATTTGAATTCAAACCAATAAGAGATTGGTCCACCAAGGCTAATGTGGAACACAGACTGTAAGGACTTTTTGCCAATATTTAATACAGAAAAACACTGTAGGAAACCAAAAATCATCCGCAAGTTTTTGTACACTCAAATATACAAAACCAGCATTACCCACCTAGTCCATTTCACGTCTCTCGATGAGGTTTGAAGCAAATCTTAGGAAACAAACATAAATCAGTGAACAATGTTATATCTGCTCGATGTGAAACAAAGGGTTCAAAAACAACCTCTCTAAACGAATTATACTCTTATTCTCACAACTTCAGATGAGTGGCATGATTCTAGTCCTCGATTTTGTAGAGAGATGGGCAGATGAGAAATGAGTTGCATGCAGCGTCGAAATGTACAAGAGTTGTCATATTTATATCGAATGTTTCTTTTGAAATAGACATGGAATCAAAGACTAAAATTGTTGCAACCATGGCGTTATTATCTCTATATATTATTATTGTTACTACTACTATTTTATGGTTTTATTATCAACAACTAAATGGTTTGTGTCTAATGACCACTTCCGGCTCCTAACTAATTACCAAATTGGTTGCCCCATAGTTTTTCTAGTCGTCGTCTTCTCCTTTTTCCACTTCTTGGATTGCAATGGAATCGAAAATATGCAACCTAGTTTCAATCATCTTAACACTTGATTTGAATATTCTTTTTTTCTTTCAGATCCTTTCATTAAGATTAAAAGTGTTAAGTTCTAGCCGTATGACTTCATTAGGAATACTGTCCATAAGTTTTTTACCTGCACTGAACATAAAAGTTTCATTTCAATAACCTCGAATCTTTCTTCTACTTTATCTGTTAAGGAGCAACTTTCGGATCCGTAAAGCAACTTTGGAACTGCCGATATTTTGTGGAAGTTTAGTTATGTCTCCTACCTGTTTTACAAAAAAGGATTGTTTATATTGTTTGTATTACTGTTTTTAATATAATAAAAAGAACACACAAAGCAAATATTATAATAATATAAGTTATTGTTAATATTAATATTATTGCTGTGGATGTATGACAGTCTTCTGGCCCTAGCAGTCAAAAAACATTGATAAATAGATAGAATTAAAACAAAAAAGTATACTTTGTGCGCCAGAAGACTCCATTAAACCTAAAGCGATATACTTTAGCCCACCTCCGTGGGGCGGGGTTAGCGTTCCTACCTCACATTCAAGAGGTCTCGAGTTGGAATTTCGTTTAGGATGAGTTCACTGGATAAAGCTTTTTCCGGGGTTTTCCCTTATATTGAAAAAATTAATGTCGGGTAACTTTAAGTTCTGTAGATCCCGGGATCATTTAGGCATAACTTTAACCATTCCATTCATTCATAGTCCTATATGACCCGCTAGTTTAAAGGACTTAAACTAAATATACAAACCAACTCTTAAAGATAACTGTCTAACTCCCTCAGTAAAAGTTAATGTTCTAAACGGAATTACTAATGTTCCTGGTCGGTTAATTGTTTTAGACTGTTTATTACATTACTATGGCTAATAATACATTAACCGTACACGACCAGCAACAACATAGGCAACCAATTGATTCCGTTTATCGTTTGGGATCAGCAACTTAACAATCAAGTGATAGAGTTATACAGTGCCGTTTGTGAAAATTGCAACACCAAGAAGGATACGAATGAATTCAATGAATTTAATACCACTGGTTAGGTATATGGCAAGTAACAAATGATACTTGAGCCCTAATATTCAGTATTTGGTGTGGCCTCTTTGCGCTTCAATTAGAGCCTTTATACGCCATGGCATAGATTCAAAAAGATTCTGAATAAGTTCCTGAGGAATTTTCCTCCACGCAGTATGTATTTGAGCCCATAAATCCGTGACACTGGTTACTGGAGGACCGTGATGCACCAGTTGCCGACCAACCATATGGACATGTTCGATGGGCAACATGTCAGGCGAACGTGCAGGTCACGGAAGCAATGGTATCCGTCGCTCTTCAAAGAAGCTTGTACATTCGTTATAATATGTGGCCGGGCATTGTCCTGTTGAAATATGGCCTGTGGAGATGCCTAAATTAGGGGGAGTACCTCAGACTCTACAACCACAGTTAGGTACCGGTTGCAATTCGTTGAATGCGAGATCGGTTGTTGTAACCAATGGCACCCCAAACCATTGCACCTGGTGTTTCTCCGCTAAAGCCGCTCAACATTGCACCCCTTCAGGTTGCGCTCACCACGGTACCACATCACGTAGGACACATTGAATCAGAACTCGTCGGAAAAGACCATTTTGCCACTCAGCATCCCAGTGACGGTGTTCACATGCTTGTCGTGAGTCAGAGTAGATTGTGGTTTCTGGACAATGGAAGCCGACGTAATGGCATGCATGAAACCAGTCCAACCTGTAGCAGACGGCGACGAACCGTTAATGCAAACAAGTTCACGCCTGCTGCAGCCCTACAGCGTCGAGCTAACACTTTGCTGTGGTCATATTTCGTTGTCCAGTATCCGCTCTTCGCTGCATAGACCTTCATCTATCCACTACTTCCACACACGCATAACTGTCGTAGCAGCATGCCCTGTACGAGCCGAAATGCCCCGGTATGACAAATCCGCTTCCGGAGACCGATCATTCTGCCCCGTTCGAACTCACTCTCACATGCCGATATGGCTCCCTTTAACGTCGACGAGTCATACTGGCACCTATTTTATTGTTTCCACCTTGTTTGACAGCTCTGCACTGACTACACTGTGCGCAACACTGACCTTGTTGGACCGACACGAGAGGGCTTTGCTCGGTCTACGTGTACCCCATCTTTCTGCATACCTAATCACTTATTGCTTGCACACTCTTCTACACTGCCACCAAGTTTGGAGTTATTCGGGAAATTCTTTCTTGGTGTTGCAATTTTCAAAAACGGCAGTGTATAAGAGAGGAGGTATAAAGGTGCTGGGAGAGGGCGGGGCAGCTACGTAGGTATGTGAACTTGAATCACTTCGTTCTTATATGTGCCACTTTTTCTGTCACCAGGTGTACTTCATAGTGATCTGGGTCCTCCTATAAAAGTAAAGTGGGAAAACACTATAAAAAGAACTTGATATGGAAGAAGCAGTAAGTGCCCAATTTGGTTCAGTTTACACATATGTGTCCCAGAATAACAGCGGGTTAGAGACTGCGACATCCAAAAGTAGGAGATACTAGTAGGATCAGCATTGGTGTGTCTGGAGGATTTAGGTGTTAGGAACGTAAAGCTGTAGAGAAATAAAGTAGTAGTAACTGCAACACAGCCGAGTTTATCACATAAAGTAGCCTTAAGGATAAGACAATTACCGTAGTAGAAACATGGCAACACTCCTGCCATCTATATGTTTTAATGCCAGAATTGTGATATTTCTGACTACTGCAATACAGCAGAAGTTAAAGTTTCTGCGTATAAGAGCCAGGAACTAACTACATTGGAATAATGGCTATACATTGTATAATGAAATGGTACACAACAGCTTAAGAAGTGTCAGAAAATATATTAAGCCAATATCAATTTCTTTTAAAAAGGAATATATGTATCGATATTGTGTTTAAAATCAAATCACATTGTGGTGAGGGAATATGATGCAGAAAGATAAACGTCGTAGATTTTTGAAACGGTTTTTAATATGGTTATGCTAGAGATAGATGATAAATAATAATGGAAATTAAGGGTGACACACAACGGCTTATTCAAATATCTACCTAATGGTTTAAGACTTACTTAAAGGGCAAAAATAGTTATACATCCTGCCACTAAAACAACAGAAGTGTATTTACTAACGCCGTTTTAATGTCTCTCGCTCATTTTAATGCTTAATTTAGAATTTAATTTAGTGAATGCAAATGTTTGCTTTGTATTAGTTCCCTCATCAACTGCATAGTTTTAGTAAGTAATCAAGGAACATCTGACATGTCAGAAGGCAAGTGATGGCCCTGCTGATATCATTAAATGAATTATGAAAAAAGTAACAATAATATATGCTAGTAACACAAAAGTAATTAGTTTTAAAGGTTCGATTCAAAGAATTAGTACAAAATAAAACGTTTGATGTAGGATGATCGCGGTTGTTTATGGAGGGGGTTTAAAGGAAATGGCCTTTTGTCCTCGGATAGCTCCGATAAAGCAGAATTTCTTGGAACTGCGGCACTTATCCCTCAGATTGTATGAGAACCGGAGGTAAATAAACGTTTCTAATTACTCCGTAACTGCCCTCCATATGTATTTCCATCTTTCTACTCCCAAACACAAGATTTCACATTCTCCTACTCCTACACCTAAATAAATTATAACTTGATTAATAATCATTAATATTACCTGTACACAATGAAGTTTAATGTCTTTTCATCGTGACTTCCCCTCTAACCGCTTCCCAAACCTTCCTGACTCCCACTGACGCTAACTTTTCTAAAGTTGCATTTCCGCCACATGAATGACATATATTCGTTGTCGTAGCACCAAGATAGAACACGGAATAAGATGTGAATATCCTTATAAACGGAGTTCCTAATCTAGACAAATTCTCTTTTTCATCCCCAGTTTTTGTTTCCTATGTTTCTTTTCTAGTCACATGGCTTTTAATTACTTCTATTGGTTCACATGCCGAATTTTGACTTATTTTCGCAATACTTCGATATTGGATTATTGCCGGTATCACGATATACACGTAACACACGCATACATGCATGCCTTTTATTGACTCCAACACATTATAACTCATAACAAAGAACAAATAACATGGTGCTTTACTTATCTTCATGAATATATTGCATATTTTGTCACTTTTGTTCAGTATTACTGACACTCAGAAGTTGCATCACATGTATCTCACCCGTGGCATCATGGAAACGTTGGTTGCGTTGTCTTTCCGCTGCCAACATTTGAAATCCCAACATAGCTGAAAACACGACTTAGGGCCCTCAGCCGCAAAGCTTAGCCGAGGGAGCTGCATGTCTAAAATTCGAATGACTCAAGTTGGCAGCAACTCCTTCCAAACGTCGCCAAACCCACCAAAAACTACCATATAAGATCGGCCGCATAAAAGGGGGGAGGGTGGACAATGTATTACCCCGGAGCAACAGCTACTACACCACAACATTCCTCATTAACCAAGAATGACTGTGGATAACAAAAGACCCCGATTTCGTAAGTTAAAAGTTACTATTTTCACCATGATACAATATCGAAGTAACTCCCTTGTTTCTACCGCCTTCCTTGTTTTAGGAAGTTATAAGTACCGTATATACTCAATGCAACTATCATGTTATTTTGCTTGATTTTATTTTCTGGCAAATCTCCTCTTAGAATATCCCCGTCGAAAATGCTTCTAAATTCGAAAGGAAAGCCAATAAATTGCCTTAGGAGTGAGTTTAGAAAGAATGTGATCTCTTATCTATCTGGTACCCACCTGCCCGCCCCTTTTAGGAGTTTTATTTATATAGGCAAATGGCGTCAGGAACACAATAAATGTAGCAATTTTTCCGATAAATCAGCTGCAAAGTGGGTACTGAAAATAAAAAGTGAAATGCACTAAATATGCGATGTGCTGTTGTTTCTGCGAACGTGAATCATTCGATTTTTAGACGCGCAGATCCCTCGGCTACGTCCTGTCGGCCGCAACTTGTTACACTCTACTCTACTTCTAAAAAACATCCCTCGGCTACGCCTTGAGGCGGAGTTTCTTACCGGCTTTGGCGGCATTAGTTATTCATATGTTGCCAGCATTACGTTAGAGCAAGCGTATGATACAGAGTGATATCTGTTGGACTTATAACACATCATTTTCAACGCTGTGGGGGATACCCTAAGGGGAGAATGTCGCATTTTCTGTTCGCTTGACTGATTTCGGGTGACTAGGATTTCCCCGGCATTGCCTAAAAGGTAAAGGTACGTATCATGGAGGGGCCCCCGGAGCCGGAGCAGAGCACTGCACCTAGGCCGGTCGGCCTATTGTGCTTCGAAGTGACCCATGGGTGGGAAGGATGAGGGGAGAGACCCGAAAGGCAACCAGATCCGGATGCCGACGGGCGCAAGTAGAACGTATCTGGCGCCGCATGGTCTCTGCCCAGAAGCTACTAACCTTCAAAGATCCCCGAAGTGGAGCCTCACGCTGAGGAGAGACCTAACTGAGAGATACCGCAGCGACGCGGGAAGAAACCTTTACAGAGCGCAAGCCATCGCGCAGCTGCAACCCGCCGAACACAGTCGCCTGATTCTACAACCGTGAAACAGATTACAAGTAAGATGATAGGTACAGGAAATGAGAGGAAGGAGAGTCATGGTAGAAGACGAACCACCCCGCATTCGTCTGGTGACTCGGGGAAACCGCGATAAACCCATGGGCCAGAGTGGAAGGTCGCCGGGGATCGATCCCGGGATCTCCCGAATGGGGGCCACAGAGTAACCGCCTGAGTCATCCTGTTCGGTTCCAGCATTGTGTACGTTTCCGTCCCTTCAAATTCTGTTCGTTCTGACTTCTATTGTTATACATTGCCTGAGAACTTTCCGTTCTTGCCCTATTCTGCTTCTTGCCATACACAATACTTATACCTGTTATATACCGGGTGTTTCATAAATACTTTTACAAACTTCGGGTATGGGTTCCTCACACCAAAAGAAGGAAAGTGTGAGTTCAACGGCCTTCGGGGTCCAACCTCAAAACGTCATTTCTCTATGCATTCATAGAAGGCCTTGACCCATTGTACTACATACGGTAGATGGCGAAGTGTTGCCATGGAGACTTGTTTAAGTTTGCCATTTGTCATTAGTCTGTCTTCAACGTTTCAATTGTGTGCATGTAGTGAGTTAACTGCACGTGTTTCGTTCCACCATGGCTGGATATTCATTTCGTGAACAGGCAGCCATGATTTTTATATATGGTCGCGCGAATGGTAATGGACGCGAGGCTGCACGGCTCTATCAGATGGAGTTTCCAGACCGAAGACAACCGAGTCATCCAATCTTTGTCACTGTTTATCGTCGCCTAGCTGATACATGTGATAAATGCCTGGCTCCGGCACATTTTAGTCGCATTGTTCGAGATGCACTGGTATTTACCATGACCGATGGATAGGCAGAGGAGGACCAGTTTCATGGCCTGCACGTTCTCCCGACCTCAATCCTGTGGATTTTTACCTCTGGGGACATCTTAAATCATTGGTTTATGGAGCAGCCATCCCGGATGCAGAAACGCTTCATCAATGTATCATGGAAGCCTGCGAAACCATTCGACACCATCCCGAAGTTTTTGACAGGGTGCGACATTCCATGATTCAACGAGTACAGGCATGCATAGAAGCAAGAGGAGGACATTTCGAGCATTTATTATGAGTTTTGTGTGTTATAAGTGTACCACTGTGTTGAACACCCCCAAACGAGAAAACAAAGGATTATGTGACATATGTTCATATGAACTTTTTTCCTTCTTGTGGTGTAAGGAACCCATACCCGAAGTTTGTAAAAGTATTTCAGAAACTTCTGTATACATAATATTTAATACTTATTCTCATTTAACAATTCCCCTTTAATATTATAGGGATTCATTCGCGTGCTTTTATTCAGTTACCTTCTCTTTCTGTACTAAACATATGTAGCTATATTATGTTCATGAATCGTTTAAATATTCTTCCTCTTTGTTTTAGTGCATTTTCTCACCTTAATTGTTTTATAGCGTTTTTCGTGTCCCCTGTAGGGTGAATATTTCTATCTCGGGTAATGCTAGGAAGCAATTTAAATATTTAGATCACATCATAAGCTCCATGAAATATTCACGTGCACAGGATAAACCATACCTACTATTATATCGCCACATGCAGATCAATAATAGAGAAGCTTAAAAAAAGGATATCACAAACTTTGGCTGTCGTCACGAAACTTAGATTTATTCAGAAAGATAATTATAATAGTAGAACACATCCTGCAAAATGAAACTCCAAGGTTATATAAAATCAAACATTTATAAAGTAACTAAATGTTTCAACTGCAATAGATGGAAATTAAATAACTGGAAATGAATGTCCATGAATATAGGTTACAAAAAGAACATAATGTCACAAACTTCAAGGAATAAAATAATTTTTGAAGACCTAACATACTTGTAAGAAGCTTTGAGGAACATATGAAGCGGGAGAGGGCAATTTTCTTACCCTTTGAACTGAAGAAGAAGAGGAAGAATATGGGTTGCCAGTTGCTCTTCTTTCCTTTTTTTTATTCCAAAGTAGTAGTCGCTCAGCGCACAAGCTCTGTACAGACATGTGACAAAAAGACACAAAAAGAAAACAAAACACAGGCAAATACATAATGTAGTATAACAAAACATGCAGAACATATGAAAATCACTATGATATCAGAGAGTCAGGAAAGAGACCAACCTCAATCAGGTCCCTCAAAAGCACTGAAAACGCAGGATGATGGTGCTGCAAAGTGTGGAATAATACCTCCTCGTATGAATCTGCCTAGGCTAGAAAATTGTCCTGCAGTAAACGACAGCTGATTTCCTTCAAGCTGGCTCACCAATAATTTTTTGACCTATTAAACAGTCTTAGAGAAAGCGTCTAAGGTGAGAAGTATTTCAAATGCCGCAAATAGGACCGTAATAGACTACCAATTGTGTGTTAAAAATTGTGTTTTATTTATGGACGCTCTTTAACTGCTGTGGCCCTTAGTGTCCCACTCTATATTTGGCGTGAAAGACCGGTAATTTTTCTCAGAGGCCTGTTTATCGGCTTGTGTTCTTTTACGTGCCGTAAATCTACGGCACAGGACCACCGGCTTTACTTCTCTTCCGAAGAATGCCATGCTAAGATTTTTATGCCCGAAAATCCATCGACCTCCGTCGGGTTTGAACCCGCGACCTCAGGACCTAGAAGCTAGCATGGTAACCATTACACCACAGAGGATGATTTGTGTTGTATGTGTTTGGTTTTCGGTTGTATTTTTCAATTCGCCTGCGTGCTTTACCTCCTATAACTTCTAAGCAATATAATTACATATAATTGGAAAAGTAGAGTCAGACTTCAAAATTCAATTCCCGATATATCTGTTGTTTTTCCTTTAATTTTCCAGTATTCTTGCAATACATTTTCAAATATCGCTCTGTTGTTTATCCTGATTTCATGCAAAGAAACAATCTTCTTGTGTACCTATTACAAAATGCGTGTTTTTACAATCTGGCCAACTTATATAGTGTTAATGCGTAAATTTCTGTGCGAATAATATTTAAAGAAAGTAAGGAAGTAAATTATAGAAAGGACAGAAGCTGGTTTGATTGAAACACACATTTTAAACCCTCTATTAAGGACCTTTTCCAAGCAATGTAACACGCAGCAAAATTTAGAGTTACTGAGATAAGGAATTTGTGAGTGTGTATGTGAGGGTGGGAGAGGCGTTTCCGAAAAGCACTCAATTGATTTTCAGAATTCTCTCCTTAGGAACGTAAATAGGCTATAAACATGTTCCCAAAAAGTTTTAAACCGGGGAGGGGGTGGTTCGTATTCATGTCGTCTCCTATTCCGTCCTGTCGAATATAGAGGATAGTTTTCGCACTTCATTGGCAACACCGCAGTCTTCAATGACTTCCAACCCGAGGATGTAAATGAGAAGCTTAAAGTATTTTAAAATTGAGATATTGGAGGTAGAGAGAGTTACATTTCGGTTCAAAAGGCCAAATTTCCCTCTGATTTCGCTACCTCTGAGTATTTCTTTCTCCCAAAAATTTGATGCCGAGATTTCAGCAGAAATACATCTTTTGAAATGCCCTGAATCCAAATAAAGCATTTTCGCTTTCTCTACTACGTATAGTAAGTAGGGGAAGTATTGCATTCCACCCAAAAAGTCGATACCGAGATTTCGCCGGAAATACATGTTTTGAGAATCAAAAATAAGCATTTTTGGAAACTTGTCCGTGTGTGAGTCTGTGTCTGTGAACAGCATAACTCAGAAACGAACAGTCGGATAAACACCAAACTTGGTATTTAGGTTCAGTATCTTTCAGAGATGCGACACGAAGGTTTTCAAGAAAACCCCTCACCCCAGATTACCCTTTACATGGAAAATTTTTCGAACATTTTAATTTTCTCGAAAATGGCTCTAACGATTTCGATTAAAATACTGTATGTTTAAGATATTTTCATGACAAATGAAATGTATATCTCGAATTTTCTGGGAATGTCTCCAAAGTATTCTTCATTGTGAACGACGTTTGCATAACTGGTAAACCATAAGAGATAAACAAAATTTTACGACACAAAAAATGTAGATCGCGTTAAAATACCAATTTATGTCATATACACTTTTTTGTTGAGCGAACCTTTTTCGAGATATTGGTTGTTATTCCCTTAAATTTTCCAATACTTATACTTTTTCTCAAATTCGTTATTCAATTTTTTGTCCTGGTAATGCAAAGAAAATGGAATACTCCACATAGGAACCAGCTCTTAAAATATTTGACTATCGCTTAAAGCCCACCAATTCCCCTTGCATCTACAAGAAAATTAGCAATAAGATTAACATCTCGATATATCGATTAACATGGAGCATATGGATAATAAGCGTTTGTAAATATATTTTGTACAAGAGTAGAGAAAATCATGTGAGTGTAACACATCAGATTTTTTGCCATATTTCCGTATGTGTGTCTGAACACAGTAACTCAAAAACGAAAAGTCGACTAAATACCAAACTTGGTATCTAGGTTCAATTACTTCCAAAGATACGACACAAATATTTTCAGGAAAATAATTCACCCAAAAATGCCCTTTAGGGAACATTATTCGAAAATTTTAACTTTCTCAAAAATGGCTTTAACGATTTTGATTGAAGTACCATATGTTTAAGATACTTTTCTGGCAAATGAAATGTATATCTTGATTTTTTGGGGAGCTTTTTCCCCAAAAGTCCTCTTTATTCAGAATAACTGGTAA
Source organism: Deroplatys truncata (assembly GCA_030765065.1). Lineage (NCBI taxonomy): Eukaryota > Metazoa > Arthropoda > Insecta > Mantodea > Mantidae > Deroplatys > Deroplatys truncata. Next base: position 67,280,343 of record CM060979.1, read on the forward strand.
ATCGTAAGAGATAGATAAAATTTAACTACACATAAAATGTAGATCTCGTTAAAACACACAGTTTATGTCACATACATATTTTTATCCAGTGAATCATTTCCGATATTTGTTATTTGTTTGAATTTTCCAATGTTTATACTTTCTCTCAAATGAAAATTCGTTATATTTTTAATGTCCTGGTCCTATAAAGAGAATGAAATGCTCCATATAGTAACTAACTCTTAGAAGATTTAACAATCGCTTAAAGCCTACCATATTCTCCTTGCAACTACAAGAAAATTAGGATTAAGATGTTTATCTCGATTAATATGAAGAAGATGTAGAATAAGCGTTTGTTAAAATAGTTTGTATAAGAATAGAGAAAGTCATGAGGTGCATCACATCACACCTGTTTGTATGAGTGTGACATAACTCGATAAACTTGGGGTCTAGAATCTGGAAAATATAATTAGCTATCCAAAAGCTTTCTCTGGCCTTATTATCATTCACTATTTCCATCCACAAAGTAAAAATAAAAAACTTTTGATTCATAAATTGGAACCTATAATTACGGTAATGTATAAACCCTTAGGAAAGATTCACCCTATAATCAAAATTTCTAATAATGATTTAGTAGATTTACCAACACCTTCAAATATTACCTCATGATTAATTTCCAAAATTAATATTTTATTATAAACTATCCTTTGATATTTTATGCTTATTATTATCTATAAGTTTAACTATTAGAATCATTTTAGTATTCTTAAATCATCCTATATCTCACTTATGTAGAAATCTGCAATATATATCCATCTGGTCAAAATGTTATACAATACTGCCAAACTCATTGCTTTAAAACTTCAAAGAAACTTCTGACCCTTATTTTAAATCGTATAACAACTCTAAGTTCTTAAAAAACACCCTTACATTTTATTTTCAAAGCCTTAAGGACAAACATGTACTGCTTACCCAATCAGGATACACATTGATGCACTTGAGCTGTAGAACTTGGCGAAAATTATAGAATGCATACACGTGTTTATATTTTCAACCCCAAATTTGAACTCTTTGGGCACTTATGGACAAATTTTGACGCTTATAGTTTAAATGCGATTAATATTATAAATTAAGAAAGCACTGTTATCGTTATTTTCAACCTCTTACGGAATGTATACGTGGAATACAGGAAAACACAGCTAATATTTTATATATGCCCTGAATGTTTAATGAAATAAATAAAGCATAGAATGTGTTACCTTTTTATTTAAATTTGTGTAATTTATTGTTTTAAAGACATTTAAAATTTATTCTTTCATTGTTGCAGGTATGGTTTATAAGAGTTTTCTTCTTTCTGGCGTAGTACTGAGCTGGAGAAGGTAAGACCAGTTGAAGAGTTCTATAGTCTTGCCTGATGGGAGCAGGTGCTGGCATTTCCTACATGTTCCCAAGGGAAGTCGGTGCCAAGAACCAGGACAATGGGAAAGGTTAACCCAAGCATAATGATGACGGTGACATCTAAAGGTCGCATTGTCAGTGCCCCAGTTAGAGCCAAGGCAGCTAACCGAGCGGAAACTCAGAGATAGTGCGAGTTCACAAATGCTGGAAAGAATTGCCTTTATCGCCATAATTTTTCTTCCGCTTCCGGTAGTTAGGGTTCAGAGATGATTTTACTGATCATGCAGTACTTAGGCAGAATCTTTATACTTTACTTGTAATAACGGTTCGTTTTATATGAAATTGGCACAAGAATGGTAAGGCAAGTCAGTAATATTCCCTGCTGTAAGATTGCATAAATGGTATGTTGCTATCCAAGTGCTGTAGGCATTATTGGAGAAGGATGAAGATTTTGAAAATACTAGAGGAGGTCATGTAGCATCTCTTAGCTGAGGTGGAGGAATTTTTCTTTTGTTGGCTTTTAACCATTCGTAAAGTTTGGAAAACATTATAAGCTGTTTGAAGATCACTAAACATTTTAGCAGAACCTAATATTTTCACAAACAACCATATAAATTTTCCTTTAAAAGTTTCCTTCATGAGCATTTTTTTTCAACAGTACAGCATAAACTGTGAAACCTGCTCCACCTTTCTCAACTTTTTCCCTGCTTCAAAGTGAGAGAATGAAATGTAAAATGTAAATGTGAAAACTTCATGATTTTTAATATAATTATATTAAATTTAAACAAATTCTTACTTAATATGTCAGCTGTGTAAGTTAATATGAATATATATGGCTTAAAATTACAAACTATGCTTTTAATATTGTGAGATGAATCTGTAAAACATGAAATATTATTTTGCTCCATCTAGTAATGAGCTATGAAACACACACGAGGAAGACATGTTTTGTAACCGTATTCTCAGATTTGTTAATCATAATAGAAGAGTTGATAACGGCGAAGAAATAAGTGTGCTCAAAGCGTGGGATATCTTCCCTGCAAAAGCGGATAATAAATGTTTCGTCAGGTTCTCTGTGAAGAGCTGGAGTCCATTGATCCGGTCTGTAGTACATACCAGCGAGGTAATGGGAAACACTCTATGCCGCTTGGTGTTTTAATTAAAATACACAGCTCGGTAACTTATTGTTCCTCTTCGTGCCGTCACACATTGCCAAGTTCTGGAAACCACTTCTAAATAGTTTCACTCAATGATAATTGTCTTTTCCACTTTCTAGTTTTCTTTCATCTGCTTTCTATTCTGTAGTTACTCCTTTATCTTATACTTATTTCTTTCTGTCAATCTGTTCTGTTTCAATTGACAGTGAGTCCCTATCCTCCTCATTTGTTTTCCTTCTCTTAAAATGTATCTGTCTTCTCTTGCAATGTTTTACGCCTCGCTCTTCGGGTTTCAATTAAGTAGGCCCGTATTTTCATTCATTCGTTTACTTTGTCCTTTCTATCCCTCTTTATCAGAATTTACTGTCAATAATAATAATAATAATAATAATAATAAAATAATAATAATAATTATAATAGGATTATCCAACCGATAAAGGGAGTTTATTTGGCCAACACCATGCATCCCCAGCTAAAAGTTGGATTTTGCGACCGAGATTGCTGCCTATCGTAGCTGACTGCTGAGTGGGTGCTGATCCTATATCCGAGACTTAAAATACGCACCCTCATATGGATGAGATCAAACCCGGATCCATTGCGTGGCCAGGAAGCATTCTATGCTCTAGCCCAAGGGTGGCGAAAACCCTTCCTTCCGTGAGTCACCAAATACGCAACAGGCACCGCATCACTCAGCAGCACCTGAAAAGCAAACGGAATGTGGCAGAGAGGGAACGGCGCCTGCGAGTCAAAATGATGACTCGCGAGTCCCGTTTTCGCCACCTCTGCTCTAGCCTATTGCGCCACAGCGCTGGGCGTTTACTACCAACAGAGACTGTAATGCCATTCGACAGCCTAACATATACTTTGAAATATCTACAACTGTATCCAAGAATCCAAAAATAGCATTCTAAGGACAAAGCGGACACAAAAGCTTTATGGGAATTGCACTACCTGAATGATACTATTTGTATACCCATTAAAACGCTTGTAGTCATAAAGTTAAACAGACACAGCCAGGTACCGCCTGGAAAACATGTCCCAAGCTCTCAGCAGTCAAGATACAAGAGACGGTAGAAAGGTATGTTCTGTGGAATACATGGGTTTCTAACGGGGTCAGATGGTTGTTAGAAGTCGTGCGAGATTTCCACACTCCTGAACATCCCAAGATCCACTGTTATAATAAAGTCAAGTGACGTATACGACCAGAAGCATTGAAAGGGGATATACCACACACACACACACACACACACACACACACACACACACACACATACACATGTATAAATCAATATAAAACAAGAGTTGTACATAAAATATAACTCGGCAAAAAAGTTGGAATATTTAGTAGCCAAGAGATGTACAAAGCATATTGTAACTTAGATAAGTAAGCGACGGGCGAACTAGCTGATTCCAGGTAAAAGTAATTCTAGGTAGAGTCCACCCCTTTCACCAAGCTAATGAGAAAGGAACTTGAAGGAATAACGAGAAATAGAAAGGGACAGAAATAGAAAGTAAAGAGACGGAGAAATTGAGTTTGCCTCCGGGCGCGTCACTGTACGCGTGTGTGAAAAGTTTTGGAGCAGAATATTTACATACATAATAAGGTAACGCGGTCTGAGGACCAATTAGAAATGTCGTTACATTTTAAGGCACGAAGGTGAGCGTCACTAGGTTTAGGTATAAAAGGGGGAAGCAAGTCCAAGATTTTTACCTTCTTACATAGTCTCTTATACAATTTTTTTTTTCCGTAGGGGGAAAAATGCATTGCTGCATTCGACCCCCAGCCGGTGTGCAATGGCTGGGGGGATATGTGGGGCTCGCCGCTCAAAGCGCGGAATACCCACTAAAAAACCCCACCACGTGTTAGTATATGAAAACTATTAGTAATATCGTGCATTTTAGTCGGGTCCCGCATAGCACCCCGGTTAGTCAATGAAAGGTGTGTAGCTGGCATGCAATGCATGCGAGCGCGTCAATAGTTACTTACCCGGAATTACACATGACATATGCCCTGAGTAACCCCGGGTAATTAATCGTGCATTACACTAGGTAATTATGATATTATACTAATTGGTTACATTCTATGATATTACTGGGGTTTGCTTTCTTGCAGATTAGTGCAATCGTTATTATTGTATGTCTTACCTATGTTAGAGCAAAAGTTATATGGAAATACTCTTAGGCTATGAGCATAGCCAGTCGCCAGTCTTATACAGCCTCGTCGATACTCAGTTATACTCTCTGACGGATGCACGTGTATGCATATGGGTGGGGAAGCGTGTGCAGTTAGATTAGGCTCCTAATTTACTATTATGGTGGGAATTGCTAAAGATGAGAAAACCTAGCCGTCCATAAGCATCTTATGGACACTAAATCACATTTTAAGGGAAATACGGTGTATTTTAATTTGCCTCGCCTATGAAAACCTTGAGATCAGCGAAATTAGTTAGATAGGTAATGTATTAGGAATGGATACATCATCAGCCGCTGAATATAGATACCCGGAGACTAGAACAATGCAGAAAAGGGCATCAATCAAAAGGAGCAACGTTTTTCCGCTAAGCTTCAAGGCCGATCTACAAAGTCGTAAAATATAAACGTCAATCTTCCACAGCAAATTCCCAACTTCATTACGACATATTATAAACACAAGATTATGCGGCATGAGGTGTGTAAAGTTGGTTTCAATGGCGAGAAACCACACATTTTACAGTTCAATGCCAAACTGGACCATAGAACAGTGGAAAACCGTTGACTGAAGTGATGAATCACGGTATACAATGTGGCGATCCTATGGTAGGATGCGGGCATGGCGAATGCCTGGTGAACCACATCTACCAGACTGTATAGTGACATCTGTTAAACTTGGGAAGGGTAGTGTTAATGGTGTGGTCATGTTTATCCTAGAGAGGCCTTGGTCTCCTTGTTGCTTGCCATAGTAATGTCACTACATATGTTTACTCTGATATTTTAACCAGTTACATGTTGACTTCTGTCGAAGACCAATTCGGGGATGCGCAATGTGTTTTTCAATACGGCCGAGCACTCGTCCTTATTGCAAGATATGCAGTGAACGAACGGCTTGACGACAACAACCTCCCACTAATTCACTGACCTGAGCAGAGTTCGGCCTGAATTTCATAGAACATCTCTGGGATGTTTTGGGAACGCCGAATTCATACTACACAGCATCGACCCACATTGAAACGTCTTCTAATTTCGACACTCCGTAAGATTTGGCTTTCATACAGTAGGAAACTTTCCGGCACCTGATTCAAAATATGCCTGTGAGTGTGAAGGCTACGGATAAGACTACATCTTATTTATTGCCAGCATCCGCAATGGAGGACGGCCCAAAGCTAGACTTTATTTTCAAGGGGTAGCCGGATCCTTGTCCGCATAATATATACTATTCTTGGTGTAACAGTTCTCATTATGCAGCTTAAACAGTGAATTAAAAGTACATTGCTTCCTTATTTGCTTACTCAGTTTTGAAAAACCGCTGATGTCATCTTCCTCTGTAAGTTCAGAGGAACTATGTGTGAAGCGCTAAAGGTTTGTGGTTCATAAGACCTAAATCGCCTGATGGAACGTGCAATGACATTCGTGTGGTTAAATTTTATGTCTTTTTCATGGAAACTGTTATATTTAGACGAAAATAATTATTTCGACACTTTTGTGCCCGATCTGTTTAGAGAATTCGATTCCGTAAATGTGTGCGTGAAGTCGTGAACATTCTGCACGGACTGACACAGAAGCTATTGCAGTTTGACTGCTCCCCCCAAAAAAGAAAAGAGTTTGGTAGCTTAAAAATCACATTTAATGGCGAGATTTAAAATATTTCATGAATTAGCATTTGAAAACAAATGGCTATAGCTGTACACCGCTATAACTCCGAAGGATATACTATGCTCACATTGGATGAGATAGGTATTATTATTATCATTATTATTATTATTATTATTATTATTACTACTACTACTACTACTACTAATACTGCTACTAAACTCTGGGTAAAATTCACCCTATCGCTACACTCAGATTTTCTTTTCTATACATCGCCCAAAGGACAACGCTTCTGATGGTCGTAGGAGACTGTAGATTTACGATTATGAAATTCAAGAGAATAAATGATTAATCTTTATTTGCCATCATACTTCCGAAATTTAATATTTGAACACAGCATTAATAATTTCATTCTATCCTATGATATTCGCTTTTATTCATATTTATGAAGATAGAACATAACCTATAACTACCAAACTATTCATTACGTAGTCGAATAGTTCCAGCCTTAAACACTCTAAGATAAGCCGTGTGTAAGATTTTATATCATCCAAGCTCTTTCCCTTTTAATAAGATTCGTATATCTGGTATTTGAGTTTAGGTTGTACTTTATAAGCCTTTAGGTATGATAGTAGAGGAAATATTGTATTCTATCTAAACGTTCTAGCTCAGTTTGATTTAAAATAAAAGTTTTGAGTTCCCCTAATCCCCAAAAGAGCATTTCTTGGGAAAATTCCCAGAATGTGGGAAAATGTATGTGTGCGTGCACAGAATAACTTAAAAGCGAAACGTTGGATCAATATTAACTTCATATCCATGTTCTCCATGTTTCTAGGACAGAACGTGAAAACTTTTACAAGATTACGCCTTCAAATTATTCTTTGGAAAACAGGTCATAATTTGTATTTTTGCAAAAAATAACTTGAACCTTTTTACAAAAAATTAATACTTTTCCATTTTATATATCTGTACAAAGCATACAATTTAAGCATCAACTGACTACCAGAAAGGTTCCGATCTGTTATTTTATGTCAATAGAACAATTTTAATGCATTAATCATTTCCGAGTTATTAATTGCTTCTTTGAGTTCTCTGGTATTTTAGCCATATTTAATTCGCTTTTCACGAGGTCATTCGAACAGTATAAAGCATGAAGGTCACCATGTAGCCACCTGCTTTTTGAACACTTGTCTGTACTTTCAGCAACCTGTGTACTCACAATAAAGCCATTTCATTTCAGAGTTTATGAGGATTAACAGGGAATGTATAGAAAAACATGCTGTTAAATGATTAATTTGTAGAGGAGTTGTAACATAAATGACAATGGATACAGAAAGTCTTCTGTTTTTGACACATTACACATTATCTTCTCACTAATGCTTCAGAGTTACAACATTAAGAGAGAAATATTTAACAGTGTGCAGGGTTGTCATCTCATAATTCTACAGATGTGTCCAAAGATAGACACAAATTACGAAACGCTATCTTGAAACATAACTATCGTAGAACGAGAGATCCAAAAAACAGCTCTCAAACTCTGCGAACAAAACCTCTCAATTGCCAAAAGTTCCCGAGATGAGTGCTAAAACCACTTCCGTTATTTCCTCATTAACGTTTCTTGCAACAACTTCTCAAGTTTCCAGCTACAGTGCAATTGTTTAGTAACTTATTATGTAACAAGAGAGCCCCAGTATTTTGGTTTAATTAGCACGAGTTGGTGATTCTCCCAAGCAACATTTTCTATTGAGAGGATGAACTTCGACCTTCCTTTTGTTTTTTCCTTCATCTGTCTTTTGTTTCCTCCGACATTTAATTGCGAGTAAAACTCTACCCTGCAGCGCTGAATTAAGTACAGCATTTCAGTTGAACTGGAAAGCACGTTTTAGATGCTAGAGTACCAGCGTGAAATGTAAAACCCCCACATTTCCAATTTAGCGCCGTCAGCGAAAACAATAGAACTGATACTGATTGCTGAGTGTTTCATCAATGGTCGCTGACAATTAACTGAGGAGTGTTTTTAAACAACTTTAGTATACGTATTTCAATCGTTCGTGCATTGTAGAAACTAATGGGAAAATCTATAGCTTAGAAAACAAAAATTGCTATCACTCCAGAAAGCTAGCATAAAGTACTTCTAATATAAGCATTTCAGATGCATGAGTGAGTTAAACTACTGCTACGAGCAAAAACATTGGTGGACTCTGGAAACCTATCAGAGTTGTGAACTAATATTGGACCGTACCCAACCCACGTACTCTACAATGTGTCTTGGAAGGCAACTATGCTCACCAAATATTGGATTAAGTATCGTTTATGGACACCAATTGTCAGGGTGGTTAGGGCGGTTTGCTACAGTAAACAGCTGAGAAATAAATACAATTCGACATGGGCATAAAAATTAAAGAAGGATTTGGAAACCATACGGATGAACTACAATTGGTAGGCGGGTCAGGGAAATAGACGGAGTGTATGGGGGAAGGATTAAGAACCGCCTTTATAATATTGACAGCCCCCACAAAAAACCGCAATGCACGAAGAAAGTTTCGTTGGAAGTAAGTCTGAGATAATATTTCAATGGATTGTAGAGCAACAATCAAAACAGGCACATAAGTCATTAGACAGCGGCTTTAGTGGCTTAGACGGGTAGTGTGGTGGATGACAAAACTTACTGATGAAAATGGTAGGAGTGTCCGCCCCATTTGCGAAGAGTCGTGGATGCCTATCCTGCCAAGGTGTAGGTGAATGGAGAACAAGTATTTACCGCCACTTTTTACTACATCGAATGGAGAGTTAAGGGCACTTATATTGTTAGATTGGGTAGACGTGGAACGGATAGGTAAATGTCTACTTTAGGCGAGGCATCTGAGATCTGAAAAGGCTAATATCAGGAAAGAGAAGTGTAAGAAGAGCTAATGTTGTTGTTGGTGCGTTATAATATGTTTCTTCTTCTCCTCTTCATGATTATATGCTAGTTTTACAGTCTTTTGGTCTAGAAACCAAGAGCCTTTCCAACGTTTATTTTGCCTTCCAGTTCGCTTTCTATCCAACGGTAAGTTATCTCGATATGCGAAACATCCTTTACGGTGCCATTGATGTCTTCTTGTATTCACCTATTTATTAATTGTTTGAATGCCCAAATGTCTTCTTCTTTCTGACGTTTTATGTAGGAGTTTTCTTATCTCATGTGATTCTAAATTGTGTTTTGCTTTTGTTGTATCAGCTGTGGTCTGAGGCATCAGTCGGTATTGGCCGTATTACTACGAGGGCTAATCAATAAAGACTGAGACTAATTTTTTTCACAGATATTTATTACTCCATTTCAATGTTGACATGGTCTTTTTCAAAGTAGTCCTCTCCTACTTGAATGGACTTTTTATAACGCCTCTGCCTGTCCTCGAACACATGGTACAGGCAATTCTTTGTGACGTCTTTGAGAATCGCCTCACTTTTCTTCAGCATTGCTTCAGTGCTCTCAAATCGAATGCCCCGGAGCTTTGCCTTTAGTGATGGGAATAAAAAGAAATCATAGCAGACAAGATTGGGGCTATAAGGTAGTTGCGGCATACAGGTAATGTTGAATTTAGCCAAAAATTCCTGGACTTGATTTGCAACGTGAGGCCGCACGTTGTTGTGATAAGTTCTGGATGTTTCCTTGCAATGTGCTTCCTCGGTGTAGCCAATACTGACGTGTAATACGCTGCTGTAACAGTGGTGTGAGTGGGAACAACAATCACAGCAGCTGTGTTGATGATGACTTCAGTCATAGCAGAAGCCGAAGCACCAGGCCCACCTTGCTTAGCACAGAGGACTCGCTTTACTTTGAAGTCTTTGAACCACCTAAACACTGTTGCACGATGTAGTGCATCTTCACCGTATGCTTGCTTTAGCTTTTCCAAAGTTTCAGAGGCTGTATGATTTAAACGAAAACAAAATTTTATTGCTCCTCTCGTGTCACCTTCATTTTGTGGTATGCGAAATTCAACTAGGTTCAACAATATACAGCATTACTACCAACCTACCGATACGAGAGTGCTGCCGCCTATAGACATTATACATGAAACTCTGCTCTTTTGAAATATTCATGGTAGAGACAGGAAACTCTCAAGAAAGCTACAGGAAAAAATCAATCTCAGTCATTATTGATCAGCTCTCGTATTTAGTAAATTCTAGTTTTCATTTCATTATTTAAGTAATTATTCTTCCAAATTATACCATTCATGTAACCTGGTATTCTAGCTGCTTTTTTCGCTTGACATATAACTTCATTTGATGGTGATTCCCAAATAGACATCCTAATTCTTAAATACTTAAAAACTATGACCTGCTCAATCAGGCTTCCCACGACTTTCAACTTACATCTCGACGGAGTTTACTTATGGTCATGAATTTATTTTTAGTGACTGGAACATTGATATTAAATCTTTGACAGCTAGGATAGCATTTATATAATAATATATGCAGGTCTTTGTTATTTTTCTCCATTAGAATCGTAATCCGCCATTGTCATCATAACAGACAATTTTTACTTCACTATTCCATATTTTATATCCTTTTTATCTTATTTGTTATTAAATTCAACGGTAGTTTAAAATATTTCTCGGACACCTTTTTTAATTCGTATCATTTCCGATCAAATTCACTTTTATTCTACTAAGGTAAAGGCATGTTTAATAAACGAGAGCAACTCATTGTGTACATGCTCTTCTTAGAAAATTTGTAAACCATCTTCCAGTTGCAGCCTGTCAAATACTTTCTTGAGATTAATAGAACACAAAATACATGTTTATTATATTCTAGAGCTTTTACGGTTACTTTTCTGATTAAAGAAATAGCACCAGTACAAAAAGTCAAAATCCCTTTACTTCATATCATAAATGAACCATTTCAAGAAGCTTTTAATTGAATAGTTTTCTTGCAATTTTCAACACAGTGTTCAATGGATTAATTGGTCTATATTTTCCTATATTTTATTTGTCTCACTTTTTAAATGTAGGAAGTACAATATCACTTGTCCACTCTTTCCAATTTTGTTAATGTCATCAGAGCTTTTTGTAGCTACTTGTGAAGCAAGCTACAAATGCAGTTAAGTGCATTAAAGAGATTAAGAGGGATTAGAAGGAGTAAGTTCTTCCAGTATAAAATGCTACGAACGCTGTTGTCTTCGTCTAGATGCAGTATGACGTCGTATCTTAGCATAATTGTAAACTACTTAAATACAGGAACTTGGTAGTTTGGTACAGTAAGCGAGATCTAAACTTATGAGCAGATAAGGTGGCCCACACAGAAGCGAGAAGATTTAACTTGACACTGAAATGCATAGCTCCGTCTTCCCCAATTTAATTCAAACCGGGTGGCAAAACAAAAGATCCCAGCAGATGATCGCCAACGATTCCAACCCAGATGTTTACGGAATATGTTTTTTTGGTGTATGAGGGTTTTCAACAACCCAGATGTGGCTGTTCTTGCTGTTTAAGTATGCGTCACGTGTGAAGCAGGCCTCATCGGTAAACAAGACGTGCGCAGGAAATGTACTTCGTTGGAGAAACCATTTGATAAACTGAACACAGGTGCAAATTCGTGCGACCCCATTCCCTGTACTTTCTGGAGGTGATTTGCGTGGAGCTGTTGTTCACAAATACGGAGTTAAATTGGGCTGTGCGTCTCAGACGTATCAAACCAGCCTTCGATGCGCATCGAACGCATTGCACCAGCTAAACTTCACTACGAACAACTCTGGAAAAATGTCACTAGCTCTTTACTCCATTACACAATTCGGTCCATTTGGTACCAAGCAGTCCACGACGTGATACCAACTCGTCAGCGGCTCGCGAGTATTCATTTATGAGACCCCTCCTAGTGCCTTCGTTGTGAACAGCCGGATACTTTACTACATCGCATTTCCAGCTGCTCCATGACATCTGGTATATATATATATATATATATATATATATATATATAACCTTCCGGTGGCCTTCTTACGCAAGTCGAATTTCGACAGTTGCAATCCGGAAAGCTTTCTTTGGTCGGACTTCCGGTTTCCGCGTATGCAGCACAATAGACTCATTTGGATAATTGGACACAGTGTCTACTATTTACTTTGGAATTGCCCCGAAGCTACTGATGCCCAGAAGTATTTAGATTTCTCGCGCACAGCACAATGGAAGATTTGCTTTGGTTGCACGTTTCAACGAACCTTTAGTGACTATCTATAGGGCCCTTCAACAAGAATATCCTATCTTTAACATGTGATAGCTGCCGTTGTTATTGAGTTACAGCAGTCATTTTATTCATGTGGTTACAGTTGTTATTGATAAATAGCCATGGAATGTTACAGCATTCAGCAACGCGTATAAATTGTGAACATTTGTTATAAAACTCGATTATCTGTTCGCCAAACCATCCTGTATTGCGCGAAGTTTACGGTGTACATAATCGTCCCTGTGAGAGAACGATTCGGCGTTTGATCGATAAATTTGAAAGAAGTGGTTGTGTCAGCGATCAAAGAACGCCTGTACGTAATCGACGTAAGCGCTCCAACGGAAACATAGGCGCCGTTCGTGTATGGTGTACACGAGAACGAAACAAATCAATTGCTCGTCGAGCGCAAGTATTGGCGTTTCGCCGACCACAACTGGGCGAATTCTACATCTGGACTTGAAGTTTCACGCTTACAAAATGGTTGTAACTCAAGAACTAAAGCCCAATGACCATAGGTTGCGCCGCGTATTCGTTGACTGTGCTGTGGAGCAATTGGAAGCTGTCCTGGATTTTTGTCGAAGAATCATCTTCAGGGACGAAGCCCACTTTTGGATGGATGGTTGTGTTAACAAACAAAATTGCCGCTATTGGAGCAATCACAATCTAATGCAGATTCAAGAACGACCACTTCATCCCCTAAAGGTTACTGTGTGGTGTGGAGTTTGGTATGATGGAATCATTGGTCCATATCTTTTCCAAGATGAAGATGGAGAAGCTCTAACTGCAATGGAGAAAGACACCGGGCTCTTATAAGGGACTAGTTTTGGCCTCAATTGGATGGTATGGATCTCCGAAACATCTGGTTCCAGCAAGATGGTGCCACATGCCATACTGTGGGACAATCGATCTTTTGAAGGAGAATTTCAGAGGTTTCATCATTTCCCGTGGTGATGTTAACTGGCCCTCGAGGCCATGTGATTAAATGCCGTTGGATTATTTTTTGTGGGGTTATGTTAAATCTGGAGTTTATGTCAACAAGCCAGAAACATCACGCGTGTTATTCGTGAAGTTGGACCTAATTTACGTTCTCCTGTCATTGAAAATTGGGTCAACCGTAAATGCGGAACCCAACGAAGTCGCGGCAGTCACTTAACTGATGTTCTCTTCCACACTTTTATGATATTAGTTATGTTGCAAAATAAAAAAAGAAATAAACCTGTATCGTTTATAGAACGTGTTTTATTTAAGTTCAAAGATAGGACACACTTGTTGAAAGACCCTATACAAGTTCTCGATTCTTAGTCTGGTCGAGAATTACTTTCTGAGTTTACCCCTTCCCATGGGGAATGATGTAATAAAATACTGTACCACCCTGTCCATAATAACGCAACAAATAAACAAAAAGCAGAAAAACAAAACAAAAATTAAAAAAGTATATAATTTAAGAATTCCTTAAATTAGTTAAACTAAAAGTCTAGATAGAAAACAGAAAACAAAGTTAAGCAATCCAATTTCTCCTAACATTAGCATCTTTCTAATATGCCCTCCCCCCAAAAATAAAAATAAACCTAACTAGAGAGACAAGTAAGAAGCGTTGTCACTTGATGCGGTTGTAAACAAACAGAGAGTCAAAGTGTACTGTGTGTTCCTCCCAAACTTATCCTACCGGACACGCTTCAAACATCGTCCGTAACAATGCGTCGGAGGATGGTGGTTGCGTGACAAAAAATGTTCCCCTCTGTGAGATCTTTCGTTCTTCAGAGGTGCTGAAAGATTCTGTAGTATGAGTAGCGTATGTTAAAAACTCCAGTTTAACGGCCTAAAATTGTTTATCTTTCTATTATACGCATTTATCTGTAATCAGGTTCCTCTTTTTAAGGATAACGCACATATGTTTACATTCTACGGAAAATGTTAAGAAATATTACTTTTACTTTAGGACCTTGAAGTTTGTTATTTTGAACTTGTTATTCTCTTCTGACTCTACAGTCCTTGATGAGCTTTGGCCTCCTGCTCAATCTCCTCACAAATCTTCAAATTTCGTTTTACTTTTTCACCCTCTTAATTCCGATCCTCCTTAAATATTCTATTCCAATTCATAGTTATATCGTATTCTCCATTGATCTTTATCCTTTACTGGTCCAGATTCCTCTGAGTATTTTCCATTCAAATCTTCGTCGTATGTACACAATTGTGTTGTTCTGGGTTTCAGGGCCCATGTTTCTGCAGCGTGTGTTACTACTGACCTTATTTATGTTTTATAGATCTTATATTTCATACTTTCACTAATTAATGTGTTTTTAATAATTGTATATTAGCATAATAAGCTGCATTCTCACTTTGACTTATTTGAATTTTACACTCGTTTAGATTATTTGTATTGTATACAAGTGCCCCTAAGTATTTAAATTGTAATACCACTTCAAATGTATTCCTCTGAATTACATGCTGCATTAGTTCACTGTTTCCTATGATTATATAAATGTCAGTGTTGCAACACGTTTATAATATCAACATTTCATTTCCATTATCATTTCAATAATAATAATAATAATAATAATAATAATAATACTTATAACGAAGATGAAAGGAAATGAAAACAGCTGTTATTAAAAAAAATTCTCCTTTGATGTCCATATTCTCACCTTTAAATGGCATCACTGATGCAATTCCCGTATATCTAAGCCCATTCATCCCGTTGGCAATATCTACTGTATCCAGAAGCAGGAACACAATTCAATTAGAACATAGTGACATACTAAATCACGCACACTCTGATTTGCATGTCCTTGATGACCCCTAGGCGAAGGGAAGACGGACCCTTATCTACCACGAACATGGGATGAGAAATACATACTAGATGTTACTGTTCAGAAGTGGAACATCGTAATTCAATGTGTATTCATCAACTCAACATTTATGAGTCTAATTTTCTTTAAGACGCAATGTTTTTGAACGCGGAAAAACCACACAGCTAATTAATATCTGTCTGAATATTTCCATTTATTTCCATCCCAACCGTCTGAAATACACAAATATGTGGATATCCTATTATAAAAAAACAATGAAACATTCTGTAATTGTGGGCAATTGCGAGATATTGATCTATACATTATTTAGCAGAACTCCGTAATATTGTTATTAAAATTGTCAAACATATACTACTTTCTTAACATTTGCTAATACTTGAAGCTAGAGATAACTCCGAACCTGTTTTATTTGAATTCTTAAAAATTGATTTTCATATCTGCTTTATTGTTATTTCACATGACTCTGCGCAAGTTAAGTCTGTAGCTTAATTTAGTTTTAAAATATCTGATGTGTTGTACTCACATGACTTTCTCTACTCTTGTACAAACTATTTGTACAAACGCTTATTCTCCATCTACTTCATGTTAATCGAAATATCGAGATCTTAATCTTATTACGAAATTTCTTGTAGGTGCAAGGGGAATATGGTAGGCATAAGGAGAGTCAAATCTTTTAAGAACTGGTTGATGTGTGGAGCAGTCCCTTCACATTGCACGTCCTGGACATACAAACACAAATAACGAATTCCCATTTGAGAAAAAGCATAAGTATTAGAAAATTCAAACAAATAACAAGGAATATCTCGGAAATGGGTCACTCCAGGAAAAATGTATATGACTAATTGTGTATTTTAACGAGGTGTACATTATTTGTATAGTAAAATTTTGTCTATCTCTTACGGTTTACCAGTTGTGCGAAAGTAATTAAAAATTAAGACATTCCCTGAAAATTCAAGATCTACGTTTCATCTATCCCAAAAATATCTTAAACATATGATGTTTTAATCAAAATTGTTAGAGCTATTTTTGAGAAAATCAAAATGTTCTAAAAATGTGCCATGTAAAGGGTAATCTGGGGTGAGAGGATGTTCTTGAAAATCTTGCTGTTGCATCCTTGGAAAATACTAAAATCAAATACCAAGTTTGATATTTATCTGACTTTTCGTGTTTAAGTTATGCTGTTACAGACTGGCAGACAGACATGTTTCCAAAAATGCTTTGTTTGGATTCAAGTCACCTCAAAATATGTATTAGCTGTGAAATCTCGATATCGAATTTTTGGGTGGAATGCAATACTTCCCTTTACGTAGTAGAGAAAGTAAAAATTAATTGCCATGGACGGGAATCAGCCGTGGATGTTCGGTATAAAACATTGTCTCATTGTTTGATTGGAACTTTTACAATTTTCTTTTTGGTTTTACTAAATTGTAGCAATTATGCGCTTTGCAAATGTATTTTTTTTCTTTTCTTTCTTTTCTTCCTTTTAGTTCCATGTATACCGCGGTTTTATCTGTAGCCTTTTTCCTTTTGGAACATATTGCCTATAGGCAATGGTGTTAACTCTTATTCGCTTGTCGTTGGATTTCTGGTAAACTTTGAGTTTTATTCAAGAAGTCACACACACACATTCACACTTCCAGACTCTGGAGAGGATAGGGAATAATCTTGACTAGAGCAAAATTCCCACCCCTGACCGGGAATCGAAGCCGGGTCCCTTCGTACAGCAGACAGGTGCTCTACCAACTGAATAACGAGGCCAGCGAAGTAAACGTTGACGATCCGAAAAAAATGTTTATAAACGTTATTTACAAACATACGTTTTATTGTGACTGCAACCAGTAGAAAATTAAACTAATTAGAATATATGTTTTAACCTGAGAGTTGTAAAGCCTGTGAGACATGCGCTCCACCTGTTTGTATATTCCACCAGTCAAATTAACAGAGAGAAACTTCTCGTTTTTCTTGTTCTTCTATCTCTGTTTAACCTCCTCTTATGTAGGACTTTCACCCCCCCCCCCCAGGACATACAGACGGGTGCCTGGGGTCAGAGGCCCGTCGAGGAGCATACACTCATGGATCAGATAGAATATCCAGGATGGGTGATCAGCCCGATGCCAGGTTTGGGAGGAAGGAAGTAGATGAAACGAAATAATGCTGCAATGGATGAAAACAAAGATGATGATGGAGCAGTTGGTGGAATGAATGGCGGGGGAAACCGGAGAACCCGCTGAAAACCCGTCCATACGTCGCTTTGTCCACCACAAATCCCACATTGGGGTCCCTGGGATTGAATCCGGGCCGCCTCAGTGAGAGGCGCGCGGTCTAAACGCTCGGCCACGACGCCGCCCTGTTCTCGTTTTTAATATGCAGAAATAACAAGTATCGCAGTTTATACGATAGCTCCGTGGTAACGTGTGAGGTTTGCATTCGGAAAGTCCCGGGTTCTATTCTCGCCGGGCTGAAATGTTTTTCTTCATTCTGACGTAGGTTTTTCGTGGTTTATCCGGGTCGGGAGGCGCATACTAGGGTAGTTCCTCTTCTACCACTAATTTCCTTTCCATCATTTCATTCCCCATCATTATGTTTTATCCCCTTTCAGGGTCGAAGGACCAAGCGACGGCTTTCGATGTGTTGCAACAGGACGGTAATTATGATCTTTGGAAAGGTAGCCGGCGCCAGGGTGTCCTCACTCTGGAATCATTATGGGCCCCTTTCTTGCTTGCGCACATTGTCGTCTTTCCTCTCTCCCAGACGTCAGGTTAGAAGCAAAAAAGGACCATTGTGGGCTAATTGTGATCCCTCAAGTTTCTACTCTAACTCTGTATGTTCCTTCTGGTCTTCTGCATATTTTTCATTTTATTAGTTTTATGAATTTTTAAAAAGTTTTCAGTTTTTTCATATGTGGTGTCTGGTGTTAACAAAATTACTTTCTGTTCAACGATTACGGCAATACCTTTAAATAGTATCTAACAAACTCACCAATATATGATTTAAATTAATATAGAAATAAATTGAGAAGTAGTTGAAGCTGAGACGTTAATGATGAAGTTAAGAAAAGTTGATAATTCCTGACTTGAGGTTTTTATTTTCATACCTCAGATGAAAACTAATTTTTACCCATATTTTAGGTATTGTACCAAAAACATTTGTACTAAATACTAGACCAACGCCTCCAAAAATTCTGTAAACAAAAAGTTCAACAATGGTGCAATTTTAAAAATAAAAATATACATATAGCCACAAAAATTAAAAGGCCTATGTGTTCCATTCACATGACTTTCTCTGCTCTTGTACAAACTACGTTTAGAAACTCTTATTCTCCATCTACTTCATGTTAATCGAGATAAACATTTGCAGAGTCTATCTTATTGCTAATTTTCTTGTAGATGTAAGGGGAATATATATTTACAAGGGCAATTTGGAAATACAGTATCCTTTAAGCACATACATATCTCTTAATAGCTGGTTGCTAGGTGTAGCACAATTCCCTTTGCCACAGATTAATACTCTTTGCATATCCAAGACAAAAAAAACAATAACGAATTCCCATTTGAGAAAATAAGTATTGAAAAATTTAAGGGAATAACAAGTAATATCTCGAAAATGGTTCACTCAACAAAAAAAATGTATATGACATAAATTGTGTATTTTAACGCGATCTACACTTTTTGTGCAGTAAAATTTTGTCTATCTCTTATGGTTTACCAGTTATGCAAAAGTCGTTCACAATGAAGAATACTTTTGGAGACATTCCCAGAAAATTCAAGATATACATTTTATTTGTCATAAAAATATCTTAAACATATGATACTTTAATCAAAATAGTTAGCCATTTTTGAGAAAAGTAAAGGGTAATCTGGGGTGGGGGATTTTCTTGAAAACCTTCCTGTCGCATTCTTGGAAGATACTGAACCTAAATACCAAGTTTAGTGTTTATCCGACTGTTTGTTTCTGAGTTATGCTGTTCACAGACAGACACACACACAGACACGTACACACAGACACAAGGACACACACACGGACATGTTTCCAAAAATGCTTTTTTTGGATTCAGGGGATCTCAAAACATGTATTTCCGGAGAAATCACGGTATCGAATACGTAGTAGAGAAAGTAAAAAGATAAGGAACTCCCATTCGAGAAAAAGTATTAAGTATTGGAAAATTCAAACAAACAACAAGAAACATTTCGGAAATGGGTCACTGGGAAAAAATTGTATACCACATACATCCTGTGTTTTAACGAGATCTACATTTTTTGTGTAGTAAAACTTTGTTTAACTCTTTGATTTTACCATTTATGCCAAAGTCATATAGGACCAAGAGGACTTTTGGGGACATTCCCAGAAAACTTAAGATATACATTTCATTGCGTAAAAATATCATAAACATATGAAATTTTAATAAAAAGAGCCATTTTTTAGAAAATCAAAATTTTCGAAAAATGTTCCGGGTAAAGGGTAGTCTGGGGTGAGGGGATTCTCTTGAAAATCTTCGTGTCACATCCTTGGAAGATATTAAACTCAAATATCAAGTTTGGTATTTATCCGGATTTTAGTTTCTAATAAACGAGGTTCACAGACACACACGTGCGCGCGCGCAATACTTCCCCTATTTGCTATACGTGGTAGAGAAAGCAAGAATCTTGATATCGTAAGATAGCGTAAATTTTGCTTTTTTTGTATATTGTTAAAAATGACAATGTTATCTGCATTAATTTAGCTGCTAAAAGTGCTAGATTTTTTTTAAAGTGGAGACGAATATTTCTCAATTGACTGTATAATACATTTTGTTCTGCTGCAGATTTACATTACCACAAAGGGAAGAATGGCTTCCAGATTCAGTTCAGCACATACTTATCAAGTTTTTCTATATCTTGAAGACAATCGCATCATCGTACTCTTCAGCAGAAGAAATTCTCTTAGTTTCCTTTTTTGGAGATGAGAAGGAATTGCGTATATATACTGATAGAATCTCGCATATACGTATTGAAACCTGTACCGTAATCCATTTTAGTCATCTTCAAATATGAAGTGAGTCACTGGAATTATGCATATTAAAGATGTTATAATATAGTTATATCTTAGAGTTTTGAAGTCAATTTCTAGCTGTGTCGTCCTCCGTTGTCTAGGGGTACGATGCTAGATTATAACTCCCGAGGTCGTGGGTTCAAACCAGGTGGAGGGTGATGGACTTCTTCGGGCGTAAAAATCCTTAGCATAGCTTCCTTCGGAAGGAAAGTAAAGGCGAGTCGTAGATTTATGGCACGTAAAAGAACCTCAAGCCTGATAAAGAGGCATCTAAAACTTAAATTGAAATTTAAATATGGACGCTCTTAACTGTATGTGCCTTAGCCTCCATTTCTTTGGGCGTGAAAGATCGGAAGTTTTGTACAGAGTGCTAAGAACTCACTTTGCCTAGTGCTCTAAAACAGTCAACTGTAATTTAAAAAGAAAAACACTTGTAAACACGGGGACCCGAACCAGTTGACTTATTATCACAAGTAAACGCTTTACTCTACTCTTACTAAAAGGTTTTCTAAAATAGCAATAACGCCATCTCGATATGCTGATCTAGTCGAAATACGCTGGACAGGAATATTAATCTACGTAGGAGGCTTTGAAAGCACTTTTAAGGGTAGGTCCATTATTTTATTCACTTAGTGCATAATGCCAATTAACATTTCTTACACCTACTTTAGGAGTTAGGAGTAGTCAGACAGGAGGGCTTCCAGTAATTGGAGCAGAGCATCACACGTACACCATAGTGGACCCTCTGTGCTTCCAACGTGATCACTGGGGGGAAGAGATGAAGGGGAAACCCGAAGGGCCAGGTATGTAACGATACCAACACGGCTCCAGTCCTTACACCGGCTAGTCCTGCCTAAGTTACCCGCAATCTGGAGATCCTTGGAGGAAAGGGGGACCCCAGCAGTTCAGCCAAGCGCCAGGGAGAAATATGTATGCAGCGGAAATTCTACCGTGCAGCCGCAGCACACCATCCGCCTTCGCTTGGCGGTATAACCTTGAAGAAGAGAAGTGATGGCAACAGGAAATTTGTGGTATAAGGAAGAAAAAACCCCCTGGGCGTTCGCCTAATGGCCAGGAGAAACCACCAAAAAACCCATGGACGGTCCAAAGGAGAATCGAAACTGGGACCTCTGGAATGCGAGCCTCAGACATTACCGCGGAGCCTTCTCTTTCGGTCTCTCTGAACGTAACATAGAAGTAATTTATATAAATATGTTTAGTGTTATCCAACTGAAAGCAATTCCATAAAGAGATTTTTCGCAATGAACACGAAGTGGGTAAAAGTCATATTCTGAAATCTCCGTGGATGACAGCTGCGCGTCAGACATTTGAATATAAAATATGAGACATAACATTAAGGTAGCATTCTATATGAGTAGCTTTTTATTGCCAATACGTTAGAGGACTTGAAACAGAAGCCTGTATCGGCCAAAGCAGTGCGACGCAAGTACGAGAAATATAACGACTCACATGATTGATGGCCCCCGAACTTCCCATACAAATACAGCCAGCATTAGTGCGCTGTCATGCTTTGTTTGTAGAAATATCACAAACAGATTTTTCTTCCGCTTCTGGGCTGAATTTATGGCATCGCCTGCTGAAAAAAAAAATTACTAAATGATGCCATTATCCTTCGATTGTCATGAAAAATAGCTTTTGCATCCCGTACCCTCTATTATGAGTTCAACGTTTAGAATATATATAACCGCCGATTCATTGCCCTTGTGACAGGTGAAACAAAATATTTTCTGGAGACTCGCAAAACGAAATTAATAAGAGAGAATTAATGACGAGACAATGGACCGCTCGTATTCAGCTCATAAGTTACAGGAAACTAACGTTCTCTCACTGTGGCAGTTACGTGGATTTCTGCTGTTCACTAAGCGAGGAATTAGCACAGAGATACATGCACTTCAGTCATGTGAAGTACAGCTGGCCCTCTGTTACTTGTTTCTGAAACAATTCGTCAGGCTTTATGGCCAGACTAGTGGAATGTTAACGATGTAACACAGCAAGCTGAACTTTGCGAACTACAACAGTAGGGTTAAACAAAATCGTCTGTCGTATAGTCGAGGGATGACTTCCATTCTCAAATAAAATCAAAGGAAATGTTCGGAATGTAACCCATTCCAAATCAACGCAGCCATAATGTGTATGTATGTATAATTTCTTTGGGGGTTTGGTACAAATTTTGACTTTTAACGCTTAAGTATAAAAAAATCATCTTTATGATATATACTTTTTCAAATTTTACATTAGTATAGCCTAAAAAAAACATTATTGTCATTAATATAAATATAAAACTCACTTTCGGCTACAATGCTAGCAATATTCACACATATCAATTACCATTTATTTTACGTGGGTTCGCCCCATCCTTGCCAGCAAGAATTCCAAATTTTAGCTATTGGTATGCATAGCTGAGCTACAAATCCAAGATTAAGGCAAGCTTTGGGGCACAAGTATTCACCATACAAAACCAGATTTCAAAACCTGTTTTCAGACGAAAATAAACTGGGCTGAAAAGGACTAAATCGCAGTTCTGTTATACAAATTTTTCAGGAATTTTAATTTCTGCTGCATTATAAACGCTATGTGTTACGAAATTAGAAATAACCATTTCCTTTCCACCTTAAGAGACAAGAGTGTTGTGTTATTGTTTGGTTTTGTTGTGAGAAACTGATGACTTAGATTGTAACCCATCCCATGAGTCTTGAAACAATAAAAGAGTATGTGCTTAAAAGACCTAGGTTAATTCTAAGAAAAACAATTTTCAAGCAATATTTCACAAATGCATGCTTTGTTTTTCCTCATACGATCTCTAAAATATACACTTGTAATATTAAAATACAAACAAACTATTTCAATATATTCTCAATTCTTCTATTTGTAGACTCAGTCGCGAATTTATCTTCACCGTCTAACTTCAGTTGTGCTCGCAAAATGTCACATTATAATGATGCGTTATGAAAATTATCCTCTCGGAAGTTAACGGAGAGCAACTTCTATAGTGAAAGGAAAGGCGTGCTGTGATTTCACAGCTGCTTGTCTTAGGTTAGGGGTGAGCCTTGTAACACCAGTTTTTGGTATTCATTGCTCCTAAGCGTCCAAAAGCAGTAAAACATCAGTGTCCTCCACTTATTCACCGTCGTTTTAATATCCCAATTTAAACTTGGCTTACACAGTTCTACTTTTTCTACCACGTATCTAGAAGGTGGAGGAAGTATTGCATTCCATCCAAAAATTCACTGTCAAAATTTCAATGGAAGTAAATGTTTGAGACCCCCTGAATCCAAAAAGCAATTTTTATAAAACTTAATGTGTGTATGTGTGTTAACAGAATAACTTAAAAATAAAATGTCAAACACATACCAAACTTGGTATTTTTGGGTAGATTAGATAGAGCTTCTTAAATTTTGCAGTTTTTAGACAAATTACTGAAAGTATATTTATGTGAATAAACATCAGCCCATTATGGATCCCAGCATGTTGGTCCTGACAAATCTAGCACCACCTCTGGCAGTGTGACCTCCCCTGTTCCTCGAGCGTATCTGTCACTGGGTTGGCAGCGTACTTTAGCTCCCCCTAAATATGGTCAAACTGCTGAAGGGTAACACTGAAAGCTAGTTCACTGTGTTTTCACTAGCGGAGTACCATTAAGGTAATGTTTCTTTGAACTTTGACCCCAAAATAAAATAGAATATAAAAACAGTAGAAATAAAATTAAATTTAAGAAGGTTTTGTTTTTTCGTTCTTTTAATACGCTTAAAATATTGTACTTTCATGTGCTCTGCCGTTTTAATGTCGGCTTTCTTATTGCCGTTTGATGGCGGCAGTAAATTCAACCTTCGCCTCCATGTCATTGATGAAAACTCTCATATAAATGTCGTAGCTGCCATTCAGTTGAAATTAATTCTTCAGCCCTTCCTCTAGAAGGCCGTGTTATATTGGTTTAGCCCTTCCTAGAGTACCAATCGTAGCAAAATTGTTTCATAGAGGCGGCATCAGAACTATCCCTTCATTTTACATCGTTTGTAACATCTTCATTGGTTCGTTTGTGTCTGGGAATTGTTTTTCAGTTCAGTAATATAGAGAACTGATACTGCTGGGTGAAGTCAGAGACTGGTTATCTGAAAGTGAAAAGCTCATAGGAAAAAAACATCATAGAAGTCTAGAAGATGGGCCAGCTTTTGTGCACATAGTTGAAATTATATATATACAAATTTAAAAAAATAAAACTAATAGCACACTTAAAATTTGGTTTAAATCGTTTTAGAGCTATAGTTAGTTCATAAAGTCTTCAAACATTTAACATTTTTAGACAGCCTTTGTGTATACGATAAGGAAGTTGTATAGTTACTTTGAATTAAATTTGTCGCCACATTTAAAATTAATTATATATAGAGGCTTACTTTTACTTTTAAGGGCTTCTCCACTCTTTAGTAGTAGCCCTGTATTCCCATTCTTCCCGATTGAACTAGTCATCCTCCTCCAGGCACCGCTCATTCATCATTCTATGATCAGTCCTCTCCAGGTTGCTCTTGGCGTACCTCGCTTTCTTCTTCCACGAGATGACCATTCTAAAAAGCTCTTAGGTCAACTATCATCCTCCATTCTTTTCACATGTCCATACCATTGAAGACCCCGCCTTTCAATTCTTTCCACCACTGTTTCCTTCATATCCATCATCTGTCCCACCTCTTCATTTCTTCTTCTTTCCATCCTTGATACTCTAGCACTACGTCTTAATATGTCAATTTCTACTGCCAAGATCTCATATTTTTGTTCCTCTACCCAAGTCCACGCCTCGGCACCATAGGTCATTATACTTTCCATCACAGTCCTCAAAATCCTCTTCTTTGCACAAATCGACGTGGATCTACTCCACAAAACCCATTGAACATTTTTATGTCTCTTTGTGCTTGTTCTAGCCTATTGTCTACATCCAATTTACAGCTCCCTGCTTCATCAATAAGCGATCCCAAATATTTAAACTTCTTAAAGCTTTAATAATTCCTTGTGGCAGTGAGATGTCCCATCCACTTCCTCCTACTACTAGGTATTCCGTTTTATCCATTTACTAGTAACCCTCCTACTTCAAAAGCATCCAAAAGTTTCCTCATTATATAGTTCACATCCTCACGACTCTGAGCCATCACCTGGTCATCTGTAAATAGTAGTGAATGTACAGTACCACCTTGAACTGGTATACCCATACCTCCATAGGACCGATTCCATTTTTAGTACATGTTGAACATTCACTTTAAATAAAGTAGGGGACATACTACACCCCTGTCTTAGGCCTTTTGTCGTTCTGAATGGAGAGGATAACATCTTCCCTATTTTAAAAGAAGCCTGACACTGTTGGTACAACCGCCAAATAAGTAAGATTGTTGGTAACTAGATACCAATACCCACCATTGTGTCCCATAGTTATTAATAGGCACTGAGTCATAGGCCTTTTCTAAATCAACAAATATCAAATGTATCTCTTTACCCTTTGCATGTTACTTTTAAAATATATACGATTTTTAATATTGTTTACTAAATTTGCAACTAAAATTCCGGATTGCAAGGCTCACAATTTCCAACGTATCGTGCATTTTACTATATTGTTTCACGAGCTGATTGCCAACTTACTCTTAAATGATCTTTTCGAATAAACATTCCATTGTTGACTCGGCCTTTTACATTCAACATAGCATGTGCTACAAAATTTAAAACCTTTGCTGGGTCATTAACCTAAACCGAATGAGAGAATATGGTTTTATGTTAGTGCTACATGGAATAGTCGTGAAATGGTAATGGTTGTAGAGAAAGTCATGATTCAGTGTAAAATATGTCTAAAAATTCTAAAAGAATTCCTCACGTCATAGCAGCGTAATAACTACCGAAATGCATAGCTTGGCAAGATAACCAACATTTCCAAAGCGGAATGTCTTGTTTTATTTTGTAATTAAAAAGACAATTTGTACTTTAAAAAAATACTGTACAGGAAATTGCAAGTGGGAGCAGTACAGCATAAATCATCCGCCTGTAAACATGGGGCAGGTCTCCCAACTGCTGCAATAGATTTTACCTAACATGACATACGCAAAACTACACGAAAAAACGGTGGGAAGGGAGGAAAAATCCCATTAAGGGTCGTAAATTAGGCAGACGGATGAGCGAGTGTTAGGTCCCATCCTACCACCCCTTCCATTTTTTTTAGAATGGTTGGCAGAACTGCTGCAGTTAAATGGGATATTCAGGACAGTTGGATCCTCGTTTTTTTGTACGTTTGTCCATTCTTCGCTCACCACAAAGAGATGACGCACAACCACTCCATGCGATCTCGAGTGCTACATCACTAGACAAAAACTAACGCGTGAGTTCATTACGGCAAGGTAGTGTTGCTAGCCATAATCAGAGTATATACGTAATCTGTGAATAGACCACAGTGCTGCAGACTCCATCATCTTTTCTATGCACAACTATGATAATAATCTTTCAAAACACTTAATACCTACGGGCGCTATTATTTAGCTACCTAGCTTCATGAATAATATTGTACTTTAAATATCTTGACTTAGCTTACAAAAAGTACGAAAAAACACTAATAAACACTACTGATTCTTCTTTTCATGGTTTAGGCGTTGACTTGTTCCAGTCACACTCCCATTTCAGCATCGGTCTTCCTACCGATCTCCTTTTTGGTTGAAGCAATATACAGTACTAGCCACGGACAAACGAATACAATAACTCATTATTGTAACAAGACATCTAATTCACAGCTTCTCAGCATCAACACATTAATAATTTCTTTCTTTAATATTTTGTTCTAAGTTTTACGTGTTATGTATTTTCTTTGATAATATTGTACGTATAATAATTAGCAAGATGTTAAAAAGACGTATATTCATAATGTATATATGGCAGGGAATAGGTATATAACGTTATAACATATAAGATATAATAAAAGACGGAAAGGCTATTGTTAGCTATATAACCAGTAATATAGAATTACGAGAAATGCAGTAGTATCTACTTAAGCATGTACAGAACCTAACATATACGTGTGTGTGTGTGTGTGTGTGTGTGTGTGTGTGTGTGTATAACATAAACTGATATTGGGTATTATTGGACAGTAGCACCAATCAGGTATATTGCTACATGACTAAAACTAAAATACGTACGTTAAGAAGAACGGTTGGAAGGAACGCTAACAGAAGCTTGTCAGTGTTCGAGCAGGAAGGTCGTGAATAAGCTCGTCTCTAAATAGACGCCAAAACTACGTATTTAAAGTCTACCAGTTATACACATTTTAACATGACAAAGTTGATAGTGAATTGTGAATATCATATGTGGTTTATCTGAAATACAAGTGAAATAATTAACAGAATACGTGTGTGCAAAATATTTTAACATTCTCCATTCCCAACTCTGACAAGACAGAAGTGCTCTCCGACACAAATACAGCAACCGTGGCACAATTATAAAATAATAATTACAACATACTAACACACACGCAAGAATATACATATATGATCATCAGATTCCAGTCTTCAAAAACGTCGATATACGTCACGAGAGTACGGGCATCAAAACGACCTACGGGTACGTAATACAGCATCCATCAACGTAGTGAGGTCCTACAATGGAGGAACCGCTACATGGTTTATAATTTAACACATTCCTTAGTAACCTGCTTGTGTTATTATGTTAAGATGGGCTTTCCATTTCTGTTTATGATTTTGTATACTTTCTTCCAGAGGAATAATCCTTGACTTTCCTCTTATTTATACACACTTTAAAATTAAAATACTGTTCGCATTTACTTCACTTGTTTCACCATTAGCCTCTCGCTGATTTATCCAGTTGAATGCTATCTTCTGTACCAACTGGCAGAGAAGACATTGCATTCCAACCAAACATTCGCTATCGATATTTCGATGAAAATACAGAATCCAAAGAAAAATTTTATGAGATCCATCTTTTTGAGTATGAACAGCATAACTCATAAAGGAAAAGTCTGATAAATTTCAAACTTGGTATTTAAGGTCAGTATCTCCCAAATATGCTACACGATTTTAAACAAAATTGTCCTATATCAAAGTACCCTTTTCATGGAACACTTTTCGAAGATTTTGATTTTATAAAAAATTGCTCTTAATAATTTTGATTAAAATGTCACTGTTTAAAATATTTACATGACGAATAAAATGTATATATTTAGAATTTTCTGGGAATAGCCTGTGTAGACGTGCTTATTCTGAATGACTGATATAACTGGTAAAGCTTAAGAGATATACAACATTGAAGCACACAAATTATAAAACAAAACGTTGGTTTTCTTGTAGTTAACCATTTCGAAATATTCCTGGTTATTGATCTGAATTTAAAACGCTTATATTTTTTACTTCCTCTACTACGTATAGTAAGTAGAGGAAATGTTGCATTCCACCCAAAAATTCGATATCGAGATTTTACAGGAAATACATGTTTTGAGGTACACTGAATGCATATAAAGCATTTTTGGAGTAATGTCCGTGTGTGTGTCTGAGTGTGTGTCTGTCTGTGAACAACATAACTCAGAAATGAACAGTCGGATAAACATCAAACTTGGTATTTAGGTTCAGTGTCTTCCAGAGATGCGACACGAAGGTTTTCAAGATAATCCCCCACCCTAGATTACCCTTTACATGGAACAGTTTTGGAAAACTTTCATTTTCTCAAAAATGGCTCTAACGATTTTGATTAAAATATATGTTTAAGATATTTTCATGACAAATAAAATGTATATCTCGAATTTTCTGGGAATGTCTCCAAAAGTATTCTTCATTGTGAACGACTTTTGCATAACTGGTAAACCATAAGAGATAGACAAAATGTTACTACACAGGACATGTAGATCGCGTTAAAATACACAATTTATGTCTTACACATTTTTTTTGTTGAGTGAACGATTTTCGAGTTATTGCTTGTCATTCCCTTAAACTTTCCAATACTTATACTTTTTCTCAAATGGGAATTCGTTATTCATTTTTTTGTCCTGATAATGCAAAGAGAATGAAATACTCCACATAGCATCCAGCTCTTAAAATATTTGACTATGGCTTAAAGTCTACCAATTCCCCTTGCACCTAAAAGAAAATTAGCAATAAGATTAACATCTCGATTAACATGAAGAATATGGAGAATAAGTGTTTGTAAAAATAGTTTGTAGAAGAGTAGCAAAAGTCATGTGAGTGTAACACATCCGATTTTTCTTAAATGCGAAGTCATTTTTTTTCTTATGGTTATAAAAAGAGCAAATGTGTAGATGTTTAATAAAAGTTTATATGTATTGGCGAGTAGAATAATAGGTTTTTGTAGAATATTTCGTAGAACAGAGAACAGATTAGGAAATGTGAGTAAAAAAAACAGAATTTTTAAATCTCAAACGACGATGTGTTTTTTATCCACCTCCCATACATGCTGCTATGATGGAAAATTTAATTTCCAACATTTACTGTTGGTAACCGAACCTACCTGCGTATATTGCCTATTTTACTGCACATATGTGCATGAGTTATATTAAGTCCTTAAATGTGATATTTTTGTTCTCGCAGGCATGGAATATATAACATTTGACTGCTGAATTTTAGAATTTAAATATTTACTTCTTCTTACTTGTTAATATTTACTTCCGATTTAATTCATGCCTAAGTATAAACTGCAACTTATTGATTAGTTTAAGATCAACAATCAGGCATGGATTTTTGAACGTCACTTTCCCACCAAGGTTAAAATTGGCGGACAGCAAGCTTGTTCCATGTGCAATAGCTGTTGTAAATTATTAATTTTATTTGCGTGTAGTAGTAAGACGGAGGGGCCTTCAGTAACTGGAGCACAGAACCCACGATAAGCCGTAGTAGACCCATTGGGCTCCAATGTGACCCCTGGGAGGAAGGGATGAAGGGAAAACCCGAAGTGCGACCAGATTCGGTCGACGATGTGCGTTAGCATAACACCAATCAAACACTATCAAGCCTCCGTTTAGCTACACGCAACCTGGGAGTCCCGGGAATAGACGAGCCAATTCCAGCAAATATGTAGCCCCAACAGTCCCGCTAAGCTCCAGGGAGAAATCTTTCTACAACGCAAATTCCACTGTCCTGCCGCAGTACAAACCACCGTCGCCTGGTCCCTGAAACAGATGAGATGAAACAGAGAAAGCAAATTATGAGAACAGGAAATTCGTGGAAGCAGAGGAACCACCCCAGAACTCGCCTACCGTCCTGGGGAAACGACGAAAACACCTAAGTTCCTCCCGAATGCCAGTCTTATACGTTACCGCGGAACCATTTCTCTTGGTTTATTTTCGCCTAAGTGCTATTTATGTTATTCACCATCGTCAAAAAGTAGCATTCAATACATAAGTAGATTGGAGAATCACGGAAATAGAAAATACTCTAATTCGTCTTCGATTACCGAATTCTTCCTCTTTCTACAAGGATGCACTTACCGATTTCTATCGCAATATTACTCTTAATTAAACTCTTCCCGTAAACTTTATAAAATTACACCAGAAACACCAGGTCGAAGAAGGAAAGGCGGGGCGTGCTGTGTCAGGATTTGTGTTATTCTGGAATCGTTAAGGATCCCGTCTTTGCTATCGCGCATCGTGGTACAGATCTTGTCACCCTTTCGGTCTCCCCTTCATCCCTATCTCCTAAGGGTCACACATTTATAATTACTCTTATTGCAATTAGTATTATTACTATCATCGTCGTCATCACGTTATTTGACGGCATTCGTTTCAAAAGATAATTTTATCTAGAGTGTAATAGGTTGGCCAAAACACAATTTACGCTATGAGAATTAATGAATATTTCAAAGTATGAATTCTATATGAATTAATTTTTGAAGACTAAAACAAAATATTGAGGACACTTCATATATGGTAATAGAATTAATTTAAGGATATAAAATGTGGGGACATTACATTAACTTTAACAAAACAGAATATTTATTATCAACAATACATAACCTCTAGTTTTACAGGAATGTAAAACTAAAGGTTAATATTGAGGAAATGTCAAATCTAATAAATTTAAGTGTTTGAGACCAATCAGATGGAACTCGTAGATTAGAAATAGAATAAAGATTAAAGGAAGGAAGCAAAAACAATTGGAATGATAAGCTCGATATATGGAGTAGAAATACTTTAAATAAAGCTAAAAAGCTTATTTATAATATATTAGTACAAGCTATATTACCCTATGGAGCAGAAACGTGGACAGGGGAAAGGCAACAAGAAATAAAATTATTAACTACAGAAATGTATTTTTGGCAAGGGTTCGAAATGCAAGAAGCGATAAAATTATAAATACAAAAATTGGGGAAATAATGGATGTAAAACGGAATGAATTGGAAATAATAGAACAGATGATTAAAATAATTCGGTCAAATGAAAATAATAGGAAACTATAGAATACGAAGAGTTGTTCTAGGAGTAGAATGGGAATCTGAAGGAAACGGGACGAGTAAGAAACAGAGAAAATGGAGATATGGGGCCCGAAGAAGAACTAGAGAACTCTAGAGAACTAACAGATGAAGATGCAAATAGGGACTTACGGAGAAATAATATTATCATTGATTTGTATGAAAAATACTGTATGGTAGATAATTCCTAAATATAAAAATCTGATGTGTTACACTCACATGACTTTCTCTATTCTTGTACAAACTAATTTTACAAATGCTTATTCTCCATCTACTTCATATTAATAGAGATAAACATTTACAGAAACTATCTTATTGCTAATTCTCTTATAGGTGCAAGGGGAATATGGTAGGCTTTAAGCGATAGTCAAATCTTTTAAGAGCTGGTTGCTATGTGGAGAATTCCATTCTCTTTGCCTGTCTAGTATATAAAAAAGCGAATTAAGTGTAAATTAAAAAAATAACGAGGAAAATCTCGGAAATGTGTCAATCGCTAAAAAAAAAACCTAAGACGTAAACTGTGTGTTTTAACATTATTTTGTGTAGTAAAACTTTGTCTGTCTCTTAACGTTTACCAGAATGAAGAGGAATTTTGGTGATATTCCCAGAAAATTAAATGTTTACATTTCATTTGTCATGAAAATATCTTAAATACATGATATTTTAATCAAAATCGTTAGAGACATTCTGAGAAAATTAAAATGTTTGTAAAATGTTCCATGCAAATGGCAGTCTGGAGTGAAGGGATTTTCTTGAAAATCTTCGTATTTCATCCTTGGAAGATACTAAACTCAAATTCTAAATTTGGTATTTATCCATCGTTTCGTTTTTGAGTTATGCTGTTCACAGACAGACACACACACGGATATGTTTCCAAAGATGCTTTATTTGGATTTCAGTCATCTCAAAATATGTATTTCCGACTAAATGTCGGTATCGAATTTTGGGGTAGAATGCAATACTTCCTCTACTTACTATAGGTAGTAGAGAAAGTAAAAATGATTTTCTTTACGAAGCTATGTGATTAAGCATTATTCTCTAAACAGCAGTATCAATAAACCTTAATACCTTGCTTCAGTGAACTATAGATGAGCTATACAGTGTTATCAGCTAGCACATATACCTTAAAGTGGTATGAAATAAGTTAATTAAAACTTCTCCTAAAGTTTTTTATATCTTAATGTTTTGTTATGCTTTGGATTTACTTTAATTTCTGTGAATATTGGAATACTCGATCATTCGTTACTTTTTATATTTCCTTCTGTCCTTAAAACAGGAAAATGTTCCCAATCATGTCAGTACTTCGTTCTCATGATAATTCTTCCCATGCGTTGTACAGCGACTTTTAAGCTGTTAAAGGAATTTTGTTTGAGAATGCAAGCGAAGAACGAGAATGCACGAGAAAGGAGAAGGAGGTGTGAAGGAATTCAGGGAAAAAAGAGGTCAAGTGATAATGAAGGGAAAGGAATTCTAGGGCCTGGAAGGAAATAAAGAATTGTGAAGGACAAAACGACAATTTGGCGGGATACAGAGAAGAAATATTTCCATCTATGAGCACAGGTTCGTGCCCTGGTTTTCCCTTTTCTCTTTCTAAATGCAATTAAGTTGTAAAGCGGAATGTCTGGCTTTAGAGTATTTCATTAAAGAACAAAGTTTTAACGCTCAAAGCTTTAACGTTTATAATGGTATATGGAGGTTGATTCACAGTGTGACTAAAGAGTAACTTTGAAAAAAGATGAATGAAAGAACTTGCGAAAAGGAACTCTTGCTCTCATAGACTACTAATCAGTTGGTAAAGGCATGAATCGTTTCGGTTTTGAAAAATATTTCTTTATACACTACAGCGAAAATAGTAAAAACTGTGTACTTTATAGCACGAACCATTGAAGTCTTCTAAGCATAAATGAGGAAGAAAAGTAAGAAAGAAAGTATAATTGCTTTTTCTGGCATTTTCGTGGTGAAATTTTCTTAACTCTCACTGTTTTAC
Organism: Deroplatys truncata; assembly: GCA_030765065.1. Taxonomy (NCBI): domain Eukaryota; kingdom Metazoa; phylum Arthropoda; class Insecta; order Mantodea; family Mantidae; genus Deroplatys; species Deroplatys truncata. Next base: position 67,314,152 of record CM060979.1, read on the forward strand.
TTGTTCTCTCACATACCTCGTACGAGGTATCCCTGTTTCGTCCGTTATAGAAATATTAGTACTGTGCGGTAATTCTAATACATGCTGTTGGCAACTGTGTAGAGTTTCAGCCACCCGCTACCTACAGCGCTAGTTGTAGTAAACACAAATGGCGACTCGTTTGGAAAACTGGTCTCGCAAAGAAATCAACTCGGTTATTCGATATCTGTGGGCGACACTTGTAACCATGGCTGAAATTCTCCGGTATCTGATAGAGGTTTACGGAGAGACTTTAATGCCTCGTCAGCATGTCCCAGAATGGAGTCGAAAGTTTGCGGCCGGTGGAGAAAACGTCACCGACGAGGATCGCAGTGGTCGACCGAGCACGGCATCAACAGATTTGAGTTAAGCTCGCGTGGAGGTGCTGATACAGGACAACAGGAGGATCACATTACGGCATTAGACGGTAGAATTGGTAACGTCGTTCGGAAGCGTTCGTCTCATTGTTCACGATATTCTGCACTACCGGAAAGATTGTTTCCAATGAATTCCACGAAATCTGTCCAATCAAAACAAGGACAAGTGCATAGGGCAGATCTGCAACTTTTGCAATGGTTCTCCACGGAAAGGAGCAGTTTTCTTCACGACATTGTCACGGGTGACGAAACATGCATCCACCACTACACCCTCAGCAGTAAGCAATCATTACTGGAGTGAAATCATCCGTCCTCTCCAAAGACAAAGAAGTTTAAAGTGACGCCATGTATCGGGAAGGTGATGGCCACAATGTTTTTGAGCAGCGCGAGTGTTATACTCGTGGAGGTTTTTGGAAAGAGGGCGCATGGGGACCAATACCACAAGACCTTGGAATGATTGCGCGGAACATCAGGAGAAAACGGCCAAGACTTCTCATCGAGGGCGTCAGCTTCCTTCGCGACAACGTGCGACGTCATACAACCACCTTTTGACCACCTTTTGAAGCAGTTTCGCTGGGACTTCTTTGACAGCCTCCCAAGCTCCAAGCGACTTTTGCCTTTGTCTTCACTTGAAGAAGCATCTAGGAGTCCGACGATTCGCTTCAGACGAGGAGGCGAACCACTTCGCGACAACGTGACTGAACACACAAGGACAGGAGTTTTATAGGAGGGAATATTCAAACTCAGCCCAGAAGCGACAAGTGTCTAAACCGATATGGAGATTATGTCGAAAAATAACCTGTGTATGTACTATTAGTTGGCTGTATGAAATAAAATGTGCACATTTCACTGCAGGCTTTGTAACCTTAGTTTCTGCTCATTCCTCAGAGATAGATAAAGTATTACATTCCATGAAAAATTTCGATACCGAGATTTCACCGCAAATATGTTTTTTGAGAACCCCTGATAAAAAAGAAACACTTTTAGAAAAAAGAGTCCGTGAGTGTCTGCGAACAACATAACTCAAAAAACAAAAGGTCGGATAAATACCAAACTTGGTATTTATGTTTAGTATCTTCCACAGATGCAACCTGAAGATTTTAAAGAAAATTCTCTATTCCAACTACCCTTTACATGGAACATGTTTCGAAATGTTTTATATTCTCAAAGATGGATCTAACGATTTTTATTAAAGTATCATATATCAAAGATAATTATATGACGAATAAAATGTATATCTTGCATTTTCTGGGAATAACCTGTGAAGTCCTTCATTTGCAATCTTCTTTAATCTTATATAACCTATAACTGGTAAACGTTAAGCGATAGACGAAAACGTACTACTCAAAAATGTACATCTCTTCAAAGCACACTATTTATTTAAAAGTATTTTTTTAGCTTCAGCCATTTCCAAGTTATGCCTTATTAATGGTTCAAGTTGTTCAATACTTTGTCATTTTTATAAAGCCTGTTGACATTCAGTTGCTTTTCATGATTGCGCGGAAAGTGTAAGAGACCATATAGCGCCCAGTACTTATATATTTGATGTCGCTATTCTTTTTGTAAATATAACGAACAGGTAATGTAGGTATTTCTGCAAATATTTAGCTCGATTAAAATGAAGTATATATAAAAAATAAACTTTCTTAAGAATAATTTTATAGCCACTAATAAATGAACTAACTTTTTTTAAGTTGATACTTCAGCTTTCATTACTCATCTCTCTTTATGATTTAAGGAGTCGATTGTGTTTGTTGCAAATTATGAGGCCTGTCGATGCAAAACTTACGATACAAAGTTTCTTGAATATCTGGATGATGCAGGTCCCAAAAGGACAATAAATGAATCAGCTATTTATGAACTGATTCGGAAAAATTAATATTTATTTCTGAAAAGGTGCAAAAATATACAGAGGTACCATAATTAATGGCATAATCTGAAAAGATTGAAGCAAAAACGTTCCAGGAAAAATGGGTCTGCATACCAGCCAAATGCGAAATAATTGCTAATGTGTGATTACAAGCCGCCACTGACTTCATTAAGCAACATAGTTCTAACTAGTATAAATTAATTTGAAAAGTATACAATTCCTTTAGTAATTGCCATTCTAGGTTTCCTCAAAATTCACTCCTAGCTAACCTAACATGTACTTTACTATGTTACATGTTATAAATACTGTACACTCTTCCCTTTAAAGGAGGTGTTAAAAGTGTCGTCCTTGCATCTAGATGCAATACTATACTCGTCTCTGCAGGAGTTCTGAATTCTTTGGAACAACTTCAGGATTAAGTGCTCAAGTACTTCTACGGTAGTGCAATACACTACACTTTTAAGGTGACCCCATATAGAAAAATCTAAAGAATTGACATCAGGTGATCGTGGAGGCTCTATTCGGCCTATTCAACTTGGACCATATCTCCACGTTAGAGTACCAGCAAAATGTGCCGGTACTCCATCATGCATGAACAACATACTCCGACATTGCTCAAGGGGGAACATCCTCGAGCAATTCACGTCAATGGCCACTCATATCCACACATTCCTAATAATAAATCTCCTACACGGCTTGCTGGCGGACCCATGTTTACTGGAACTTTTTTGCTTCTATTATCCTATATTTTCAACCGTTTCAGTTTGCGCTATTAATTATGGTACATCCTGTATAATTAATACTTTTGCTTTCATGAATGGAAAATAATGCTGAGTTCAGGTTTTCAGAAATAAAATCTCCTTCTGTATATTCTAAGGGCCTATAAACTTAGCTCTATTCTTGTAATTTTCTTTTAACATGTAATAACGTTTCCTTAGAGAGTGAAAGTTCTAGTGAAACCAAAAGAAATACAATACAAAAATCGTTAAAGTTACAAAATATCTTATTTGTTGCATTCACATGACTTTCTCTATCGCTCTTGTAAAACTTATTCCTGCAAAAACGTATTTCTCTTGTCTAGTTCTTGTTAACATAAATGTTCACTACACATTTATACATTTCATTGTAAGTATAAGAAGGTCGCTATGTAATGACTTTGAAATTCCAAGTAGGAATAGCAACGAACTCTGCAGAGTTCGTTGCTACCCCGAATCCATCCAGTAAGAATCCATTTAAATCTAACTTTAGCCAATCAAAACCATCAGAATATCCTCCCCACGTGGAGTAAATCACATGGTAGCAGTTAGTTCCGCTTTACTGCCTGTGAACACCTTAGTTGCGATGTTAGGATTATAAAATGGACTATAAGTAGTACAGAAGGTAAGAAACAGTACAAACAGAGCTAAAACAATTACTTAATTCCGGTTAAACAAAAAGAAAGAGCAAGAAAATAAACATCATGTCATTATATTTGCAAGAGTAAAAACTTTTTGAGTTTATATCTGCACTCAGTTGCTAACATGTTAAATACACAGACCTTATTTTTGCAGAACATGGTAACAGGATGCCTAAAATAAGCAAAATAAAATGAAAAATGTGTTTCTGTCGAGGATAAGGGAAGTTAATTTGCAACTTGTTGGTGGAGTAAAATATAAAGCACAATGTTAGTTATGTTGAACATTGCATGTAATACTAAAACTATTGTGCATGTACTTTGCAATGTTTTTAAAACAACAGAAAGAATGTTGCATGTTTCCTTCGTTTGTTCTTTTCCTTATGGCGTTTTTCAACCTCTTTACTCAGGATGCAAGGGTGGTATAATGACTTACTTTAAATGTTTGTTTAAACCTTTTCCAATTATAAAACAAAAATATAAACTTAGAATTACAATAAAATAAATTATTTAAATAATCACACAATAGAACTCGGTAGCGAAGCAGTAATAGTTTTATTCAGAAAGGAATCTTTCAGCTTTCCCAATAGTAGAGACTGTCAAATAGAAAGCATAATATTTTACAAATAATTATATAAAACAAGAATAACACAAGAAGAACAAAACGCAATTATCGCTGAAATAAAATTCAATCTTGAGTAATAAACAAAAGGGAAAATGCTTGTTTAGCAGCAAAAATTATTAAAAGCACGACTATTCTTCTGTAAAACATGGGCTAAAAATAAAATTAATTTAAGTATAGATGATTTTTTAGAATTTTGATTCAACCTTTAAATTAAAAAACCTACAATATCGTGCAACAAGTATGCCTTGAGATTGAACTTCTTGCAAAGCTTAGCAAAGGGGCTGCTATGGTCCTTATAGCCCCAACTATTAGCCCCAAAACTTCAATTGATGACTTTAATTTAATCTCAGACTTTTGTAATTTATATTTCTGTCATGTAAAAATTAAAGTTTGTAAACAATGATAACGTGACTATGAAGTTTTATGTTGTGTTATGTGTCTCTGAAATATTATTTTGTAAATAGGTATGGCAAATACAGACAATATTCTTTCTTGGTTTGTTGAAATTTATTTTAATCCACACATTTTAAAAACTGTGTTTTGTCTTTCGTTACTTTAGTTTTCACAGTAATATAAGGAAAATTAATTACTGTGCTTACCACCTAAAATTAGGATCAGTTTGTAGTTCTTAGACATATATGAACATATCTTGGATGTTTCAAGAGAGAAGAAGAATCTCGTGTTGATTTGCTGCACTCACTCACTCACTCACTCACTCACTCACTCACTCACTCACTCACTCACTCACTCACTCACTCACTCACTCCTCTTCCGCAAACTATTCTTACAAAAATTATTCTACTTCTTGTTACTGCAGATAAACTTTTGTTACACATTTAAAAAATTCGTAATAGGAATAAGAACGATAGCGTAGGCTAAAGTGAGAACATTTTAAAAAGGGTTCTCTATGTGATGGCTTTGAAATTCCATACTATTTTCATGATCATGGAAAAAAAAGAAAGAATGAAAAATTACCACTTGAAAAAAAGGTGTTGTGTTGTATTCACATTCTTTTAATGTTTCTGCCCCTCTTCTACTAACTGTACTTATAAAAGGTTATTACTCTCTTTACAACGTACTTAGTAGATAGAGAAGGTACTGCATTTCACCCAAAAATTCAATAACGAAATTTCACCATAATTGCATGTTTTGAGGCCCCCTAAGTACAAAAAAAAGTTTACAAAAAGATCCGCGGGCGCGCGTGTGTATGGTGTGTGTACCACCATAACTCAAAAAGAAAAGTCGGATCAACACCAAACTTGGCATTTTAGTTCAGTACCCTCCAAAGATGCGACAAGAAGATTTTCAAGAAAATTCCCTTAAACCAAAATAACCTTTACAAAGGACATTTTCAAAACGTTTTATTTCGGAAGGTCTGACTAACGATTTTCATTAAATCGTATATTAAAAATATTTACATGACAAATAAAATGTATATCTTGAATCTTCTGGGATTAGCGTTTGAAATCCTCTTCATTCAGAAAGAATTTTGTATATTCTTGTATAACTGGCAAGCATTAAGCGATAGGCGAAAACGTTCTACACAAGCTATGTAGATCTCTTTAAAATACTCAGTTTATTTCAGATAATTTTTTGTAACATCAGCCATTTCCGAAATATCCGTTATTAATGTTGGATTTTTCAATAATTTGTCATTCTTTTTAAACTCCGTCGATTTTAGTAGTTTCTCGAGATTCCATGGAAACAGTATGAAATTTTAAAACCAGAGTCCAGGTTTTAAAACTTTTATTTCGCTTTTATATGTTATATAGCTGTTTCTGCAAACGTTTATCTCGATTAAGATGAAGTAGATAGAAAGATAAACTTTTGTAAGAATAATTTGTGTACGCACTAATAAGGATAGAGGGTAGAGAAGATTATGTGAATGTAACACATCATGTACATACTACATGTTAAAAAAATTAATAATCCCGTAGCGCTACAGCCCATGAAGGTCCTTGACCTGCCAACCCGACTACCAGTCTCACGCCCACGTACACACGGCAGAGGTGGGCGATCATCCAAACATACGGGGAGGTGATGTGGCTAGCATCACGCATCCCCCAGCAGAATGTTGGCCTCCGTGACAGGAATCGCAGCCTAACGAGTTCCTCACGTTTCTCACAATATTGAGTGGGCACCGGTTCTATACCAAGATTGAAAATCCACACTCCCATGGATGGAATAGAACACGCACACTGTATGTGGCCAGGAACCAGAGCTCCACGCGCTAGCCTACGGCGCAGGACATTGTTCCATGTTAATCGTAATAAACGTTTGCAGAAATATTTTTGTTACAAATTTTATTGTGGGTACAAATGGAATACAGCAGGCTTAACCGTTAGTCATATTTATCTATGTAATGGCTTTGAAATTCCATTCTCTTCCCATGACCACGAGATGAAAACGAATAGTGACTTTGTAGTCTGATGTGTTTCATTCACATGACTTTCTCTACTCTTGTACAAACTATTTTTACAAACGCTTATTCTCCATCTACTTCATGTTAATCGACATGTTGATCTTATTGCTAATTTTCTTGTAGATGCAAGGGGAATTGGTAGGCTTTAAGCGCTAGTCAAATATTTTAAGAGCTGGTTGCTATGTGGAGTATTCCATTCTCTTTGCATTACCAGAACAAAAAAAATGAATAACGAATTTCCATTTGAGAAAAAGTATAAGTATTGGAAAATTTAAGGGAATAACAAGTAATATCTCGAAAATAGTTTACTCAACAATAAAAATGTATATGGCATAAATTGTGTATTTTAACGCGATCTACATTTTTTGTGTAGAAAAATTTTGTCCATCTCTTATGGTTTACCAGCTATGTAATAGTCGTTCACAATGAAGAATACTATTGGAGACATTCCCAGAAAATTCGGAATATACATTTCATTTTTCATGATGATATTTTAATCAAAATCGTTAGAGCCATTTTAAGAAAATTAAAATTTTCGAAAACTGTTCCATGCAAAGGGTAATCTGGGGTGGGAGGATTTTCTTGACAAGCTTCGTGTCACATCTATGGAAGATACTGAACCTAAATACCAAGTTTAGTGTTTATTCGACTGTTCGTTTCTGAGTTATGCTGTTCACAGACACACACACACACACACACACACAGACACATACATGGACATGCCTTTTTTTTGGATTCAGGGGGTCTCAAAACATACATTTTCGGCGAAATCTCGGTATCGAATTTTTGGGTGGAATACAATACTTTCCCTACTTACTATACGTAGTAGAGAAAGTAAATATTTAACTAAAAAGGTAAAATGCCGGGCCCATTCTAGAATGTATTGGTATAAAGCATTTCACCAGAGTAATAATCTTTGTAATACAAATGAAGTTACAGGAAAATGAAGTAAGGATTTAATACAGTTTTAAAAGAAACTAATTACTCCTGCAGTCCCCATACCCCTGAATATATTCACTTTCAAATCTATAAACAATAATAAGTTACAATTTAAATACATAAATCTTTGCTTTGTCCTTCTCATACGATAATTGTCATTTTAAATATAACTTAACACGTGGTGATGTTGGCTATGAACTCGCTTCGATAAAATTTAATACCGCTCCACACAAAAGGAAATAATTTAGAGGCTCAAGATAGTCCTACACTGGTCGTCGAGAACTAAGTCTGTTACACATGTCCTCTTCGTCGGAGTATATCGCTCAAGTTGCACCGCGAAGTTCAGGTGATTATGACGTCGACACTGCATAAGCGCTACCTATGCTGGCGGAGAGAGCTGGTGAGCGCTGTTGATTTTAGTGCAACCGGTTACTAACTGTTAATTGGGCTGCCGATTTAGTTACAAGCAGGGGCCGAAAATTGTAGTTCAACATTCCAGAGGCGTTAAGCAACTGCGGCCAACTCTGCTAAAACAGCTACTCCTTGAATTGGCTCACACTCTATAGCTTATTAGTGAATATACAAATTATTTTTACGAAAGTTTATTTTCAGATCCACTTCATTTTAATCGAGATATACCTTTGCAGAAATAGCTACATTACACATTTCGTTATAGATACAAAGGGAATAGTGTTTAGAACTGGACGCTATACGCTGGCCTTAAAATTTCATACTCTTTCTGTGACACCGCGAGAAACGGCTGAAAATCGACAGGACTTTAAAAGAATGACTTTGTTGAACATTTCGAACCAATAATAACGGATATATTGGAAATGGCTGATGAAAAAAAATTCAAATAAATTGTGTTTTAAATATATCTACAATTTTACTGTAGTACGTTTTCGCCTATGGCTTAACGTTTACTAGTAATACAATCTTATACAAAATTTCTTCCGAATGAGGAGGAATTCATAGGCTATTCACAGAGAATTAAAGATATACATTTTGTTTTTCATGTACATATCTTTGATATATGGTATTTTCATTAAAATTGTTATAACCATTTTTTAGAGAATTAAAATTTTTGAAAAGCATTCTATGTAAAGGATAGTTGGGTATGGGGAATTTTCTTTTACATCTTAATGTCGTATCTTTGAAAGATATTGAACTTAAATACCAAGTTTGTTATTTATCTGACTTTTCGTTTTTGAGTTATGCTATTTACACACACGTACACGCGGACTTTTTCTAAAAAGTGCATCTCGATATCAAATTTTTGGGTGGAATGCAATACTTTCTCTACCTTCGAGATACGTAGTAGAGAGAGTAAAAACAACATTTCGAATGTTAATATCATGTAACAGTTTCGGAAATATATCAAACTTCATCCCTTTCTGCTCTAATGGTTTTCAGTAATTTACTATTACTCTGCTCTTTTTTAGCCCTTTTTGTTTCTTGCTTTAGTTATCGTTACGAATAGTTAATGGAGGTAGCATTTCATCCAAATATTTCTTTGCATCGGCCTTTCCAGACTTTTTATCGTAGTTGTTGGCATAACAACAAGAAACAGGAGCAGGAACTGAGTGATTTAATAATAGTGTAATAATTTCCTAATATCCATTTTATTTGCCCTATTATTTACAGAATGTTTATGTTAGAAACACACAGAACTCTTTTTCTGTTTTAAGAAATATTTACAAGCCCAAAGTCAATGCATACGGTATACCTTAGGAGCGTCGATATTTCATTTAAAAAGTCTTTCAGACGCAGTTAACGGTATTTATAACTGGAAATCCATACGAAACAGGCAAAAACTCACCCCAGAAAAATGTGGATCTCATTAAATTACACAATTATTGTCAAATTATTATTTTTTTCGTAGAACCAGCCGTTTCCGAAACATTCGCTATTTTTTCTTGTATTTTCAAATATTTTAAGCAATGTGCTTTTAAGTGCTGATATTTTGTAACTGTGACTGTTATACAATGTACAGTACTTTTCCTTCATACTGTGATTAGCACGCAGCTACTCGCGCGCCGGCCATCGCGGCTGAGTTCCCACCAAAACAATTATAATATTCCTGCAACTTCCTCACGTCCGTATAGTTGCAATTACAATAAAAATAGATATGTAACGTTATCGTAAGAGATTTTGGAGATGTTATCTTTCTCTATCCATATATTTCTGGTTATCTTCTCAAGAAAGTTTTATTCACACTCGACAGTTAAATATCCAAAACTGAGTAAACTTCTTTCCTGATGTCTTCCTTTAGTTCTTACAGAGAGTTTGCGGCATACACCTTATTTTCATGTGATCATTACAGTCCGTTAAATTTGATTTTGCGAAATTATACAGTGATTGATCCATGCTGAGTATTCTTCTCTGACAAAGCATGGTTACATTTATCTGGCTATGTTTCGTCGCAAAATAACAGATATTGGAGCAATGAGAAACCCGATTTTGCACACGAAATTCCTTTGCATGACGCAAAAATCAGTGTGCAGTAAATGCATACAGAATATAGAACCCATATTTTTTAAACAAGAAAATTAATGCAGAAACGTACAGGGATGGCTTACACCATTATTTGAAAAACTGAACGACGTTGAATGGTAGTCTGGATTTTCCCAACAGGACTTTACTACAGCATATACAGGATTATTCAAAAAGAAGGAACAGATTTTAAATATTCATTTTTAATGAACGACAACAGATAGCGACGCGTATGTCACATCATTCAATGTGTCAATAGAGGAAAGTTCAAAGTTTCAAGCCCCACCTATTAGTTTCATTCAGTGCCTACAGTGGCGCTGTGTTTGTTTACGATAAAATGGCGACGCCACAGGAAAAGTCGTTTTGTGCATTGCATTATGCAAAGAGTGAACCCATTGTTTCATTGTAGTGTGCATTTCGTTGTAAGTTCAACAATGAGTCGTCTCGTTATAAAAAATTTACAATTAATACAATAAATTCGTAGAAGATGGTTGTGTATGCAAACGGAAAAGCACTGGTTGTCCTCGCATAACAAATGGTGCTCATTTTGAAAACACACAAATAAAATGCTGAAGTTTTCTCTATTCAGTGATGTAACGCAGTGTCACCATCTATTGTCGTTCATGAGAAATAAATAATTAAAATCTGTTCCTTCTTTTTGAATAACCCTGTATAACCGATGAGTCATTGAATTTAATTCAGGAAATGTTTTAATATAGGGTAATTATTAAACAATTATTGCACTCAAGATCCTGTGATTTAACTGCGTGTGACTTTTAGGTATGGGGAACTTGAAAAATAAGCTGTGTAAAATAAACCTCATACATTGGAAGAGCTAAAAAAAAACATCAGGCGAGAAATTACGCAATATCGGATATTGAAGTCTCCAGTGTGAATGCAAATGTCATGAGGTAATGCCAGAAATACTCAGATACAGAGAAACCAGATGTCCAATATCTCTGATGATAAACTATGTTCTTACACTCATTGTAATTGTGAGTATGCGAGTAGGAGGCGGTTGCGGGAATATTATAACCCTTTTATGGAAGTCCGAACTGCGGCAGCAGGCGCACGAGTAGCTGTGCGGTGGTCACAGCGTGAAAGGAAAGCACTATATATTGTTACATACTGGGGTTAAGCCAAAAGGTTTCAGGCTAAAATATTAAGCTTTAAGTACCCCAGCATGCACATCGGGAGACGTAGCTGCAGAGACAGCGAGAGGACCAGAATTTTGAACATCACATTACAGTGAAGGTGTGAGATATTTATAACAAAATACACAGAATCCACATTAATCACGGTTTATTCAATAAAAACACGGTGTCCCTATATCGCACACAAGAGAGATAAAGAAAGACATGAGGGTAGATGCTACACTCACGAGCTATATTCCACTATTAAAACCAAAGTGACGCTAACACAACACAAAAAAAAAGTAACGCTAACGTATTCCCCCTCTCCAACCCTCGCTAGACCCGCTAGCTCGGACTGGAGAGAGTCATGCCAAACGAACTTCAAAACCCAAAGACGAAAGGATTATCCCGACAATGCTGTCTCCAATACGATGCAATAATGGTCTGGCATGACAATAGCTACTAATTATCTAATATGCCACATCATTGAGCATGTTTTCAGCGACATGTATCATGATTAACTTTAAGCACACAGAAAAACAATCCTTTGTATAAGTAATTAGTAGAATGTCTGTAATAAAAACTGACAATTGGTGAAGAAAGCCACGTGATTGTAACACATACCTTTCTCTTTAGAAGGAACAGAAACCAGATTTACACCATTCTTATTTTCGTTCAAATGTGAATTAAAATGTGTCTGATACTTCTTCAGAAAATCAGCTACAGGAAACAAGCAAGGAAAGCAGAAGGATAAGAAAACCAAGTTCCATAGGTCCTCTTAAAGATAGCGTCGAAGGAAATTAATACCAACCAGTACTAGCGACAGAAATATGACAGGAAGTTGACCAACTTGTGTTATCGAGTGGAAATCCTGGGACCGCTACCAACATCCTGAGGGTTCGCTAGCAGCATTTTGACAAGCTATTCTATCGTAAATTTTGTTTTGGGGTGTTACCATCCATAATTGATCCAAGTTTGCAACCGAACTTGATATAAACAAAAATGTTGTATCCCTCCGCGTTCGTATCAGCTATGAAGAACGTACATAATGGTGTGGTATATTTCTCCTTTACCACAAGAAACAACTGAATAGCGACGGCACTTTAACTAAATGACAAAAGCATTGGGCGTCATTTTGGTATGGGATTATTGGATTCCACTCGTTGGTACAAGTCGAATACTATGGGTGTGGTATTGTTGGGTTGCTGGGTTCGTTGTGGGTGCGGAGGCGGTTGTTTTGGTCATAAGTTCGTTCCCCTCATGAGTTCGTTCCCCTTTCAGTGATAATGTGATGTTGTACCGGGGAAGGACTCTTATCTTAGGTATACAAGCAAAGAAGACGCAGGTAGCCAGTAACGACCTTCGGTTGCTGGTCACTTTATTCTTGCAAAAACACACTCCCTCTGTCCCGCACACAAGACACAAGCCAATCGTTACAGTTATGATAATTTTATTAAGTTGCTGTCACCTATGTTACGTCCCGATGATGATTTGTCGTTCCTCGCTATAACACGCTAATTTCTATGATTATTACTTATTCTCTTGCACGACGATATGTGAACTTTGTTAATGTAGACTTAGTTATTTTGCCGACCACTACGTCGGAAATGCAACACTTAGCGTTTTAACATGATGCCGGTAGGAACGAGAGTGTCCCTTCGTCTCCCCAACTCCTACCTCGTTCCGTCTAGGATCTTTTCCTATTTCACGCCCATTTTCTAGGCGACTTGGTTTGTCTCTAAACACGTGACTTATCACTTCGGTTATTTGCTGTGTTCTTTTCCACGCTTAATTCTTATTGGCGGTTCTCCCAGCAAGACTAGTGCGAATTACTATTTTCAATCTGGGAATATTATATGGCCTGTCGCTCATTTCTAGCATTGTTTTGTCCGCTTCAGTGAATTTGGAGACCGAATAAACAGGTACGTCTTGGTTCCTTTGCCTTTAAGTCGCGTTGGAATGTTCTGTCTTTGTTCAGAACGCCACATGTTCGGCAGAATTCTTAAAAGACCTCCGGTGTGTCCCGTTATAGCCTCAATCTCTTTTAACAGCTGCATGTTCCGGTCTACCCTTCCGCAAACTTCAGCTCTTTTGAAATTTCATTCCTTATGCTACAAGTATGACTAATTTTATATGTATTTATTCTATTTATTGATTATATTTATTATATATGTATATATATAAATAATTGTCAGGGGCGTGTTTCTGCTTCAATAAAGAAATGCCACGTGGACTCGAGTATCGTATTTATAACGCAAAAAATAGTAGCTCTGTTCGAATAATAATAATAATAATAATAATAGACTCCGAAAGTAAATGCAGAATAATTAAAATATAACTCACGTCAATCGGTAGCTGCATCATTGTCTGGAAGAGGTGTAAAATCTGAGTCTCCATCACTCAATACCCTCTTTGTCAATAATTGTATTCATTTCATTTCTCTTCACAAACCTAAACATAGTTTCTATCAATAATTTATGAAAGGTGAATCATTTAAAAGAAGGTAGCGTAGTGTCATTAAGACTTTTCTAACGTTGGCAGTTCGTCATTAAGGAAAACCTCCTCACGCATATTTGGTAATGTGATTTGATTTTTCTTGGTGTTTTCTTGTTTTCTTGATGTTCGTGGTGCTCCCGTTTCCTTTAGTTCTTTACGCGCACATGCTCTACTCGTAAACACTGGTATAATCTACAGGTTAGTTTAAGAATGCTATTTACAACAACAATGTGATTCTCCTGGATTAGTTTCTTAAAAACACTCAACAGAATTCGTTTCCCGCTGCTTTTAACGGCCTGCCATTAGGATACTTCACTATTTTACCTTCATTGTCACTTCCAAACTAGCATTGACTTCTTCGGAACGGAAGTAAAGCCGGTGGTCCCGTGTTGGAGATTTACGACACGTAAAAGAACCTCAAGCCTGATAAAGAGATCTCTGAGAGAATGGGACGCTAAGAACCACAGTAGTTAAAGAGCTTCCATAAATAAAATTCAGTTTAATTACTCACCAAGCTAACAACACTTGCAGAAGCAGCCATGCTTATGGTCTTACTGACTGACGTTATTATAGAGTGTAGATGACAGAATCTAGAACTAAATGGAAACTACAATCTGCTATAGTTTTCCTATTCACATTATTAGCTTCATATTAATGAAAAGTTTCAACCTAGGTTTGATTAGCATACTTACTTCTTGAAAATCCAACGATAATCGGCAAATCTAAGGTGCTATATCTTACGGTGTGTATACCGGGAAGGTGAAAACCGGTTGCACGCACCCAAGTCGACTTTGTGTGGCGATTCTTTTGGTAGCTACCTCATCGGCCGCGCGATTTCCTTATCTTCCCCTCCACTGTCTCAAAAGACTCTGAAGAAACAATATAAGGCACTATATATTGTAACCGCGCTCATGAAGTTACCGGCGAAGCGAGGCCTCCCCCTCGTCTACCTGGCCGTGAATGTGGCTAAGGGCCGGTCCCCTTCAGAACAATTTCCGTGTGGAACAATAGACGCTTTGTGTGCCGCTTCCCCGCTCCAGAGGATTCGTTTGGGCCGTTTAGAGTAGGTTGCTCTTCTAGAAAGTTCCGCTTTGTATGCGCGGCCTATATAAGGAGCTGGTCTGCCCAGTGTGCGCAGTTCATTTAGTTAAGAAGTTACTGAGTGAAAGGAAGACAGTACCATTGCAGTTCAGTTCTGAGTTGTAATTGGACGGATCCGTTGTGTTGTGTTTCGAGTGTGTGCCAAAGTGACTGAAGTGTAAGATTTGTGCTACGCTGAGTGCCTAATGGATAAATTTGTTACAGTATGCTTTTTCGCGTATCGCGGGCCAGTTAATGACGTCATGCGCTTACGTCAAGTTGGGTCCTAAGAGTGAAGTGATTATAATAAGGAATTGAGCTTCTTGAAAGAAATGCGCACCTTTAGCATGTTGTCATCAATCTTATAATTCCTTATTCCTTGAATAAGGATCTACATGGCCAGCCAAATGTAATTGCTGGTGGCTCTAGGGTAGCTCTTTGTGCCTTCCTAGCGTTTTATTTAATCCCTTCAGAAATGTTCGGAGAATCTTTAGAAACAAAGATTAGACCGTTCGACTGTTTCAATCTCTCTCCAACCCAAATTTATTTGTCCATTAGGTCTGTGGTGTAGAGTAATTCTAGACAGTCCAGTATATTGAATTTTTCCGACATGTTTCAAATATTTTGCCTTGCTCTGTTTTATAATATACTAAGACTACGTCTGATTAATTCCTGATTCGTTCGTTCGAAGTTATGACCTTTACTGACCGTAAAACTAATTATGAACTGAGTATTTCTGCTTCATTCACACTCATATAAGGTCAGGAATAGCCATAACCTTATATAATTTAACTGTACTTTTGCAGTATTTTCAGAGTCTCACTTAATTAACGTTATTATCAGCACTAAAGCAATATAACCTACAAGATAATTGAATGCTGTATTTTGAGGCAATATTTTATATCACAACACTATGAATGCCAGAGTGATTGTAGTGTAAATTAATATTATTGTATGTGCAGGATTTTAAATGTTTGTTAGCCATAAGTATTCTTAGGAAATAAGTTTACACGGTCTCGCTGAAACTGACAATAGAAGTGGGTAACAATAAAACGAGATAGTGAGTTGTTTATCACTAAGAAGAGACAAACAAATGACGTCAGGGTAGCGTGATATTTTTAGAAATGGAGGGAATATCTTCCCTAGAGTATATATTTTAGTAGTAGTGATTGGCTGATAATCGCTGTCGCGATTTGGTAACCAATAACAGCTCTATTATAATGTTTAGGCAATTCGTGGTGAAGGAGTATATATTTTCGAGCCATAAACATGTGTCGCGCAGTTCTAAGGAATCTCTCTTGAGGTGCACGTCATACAGTTTGGAAGAATCTCTCGCGAGGTACACGTCGTAAAGTTAGTTACAAAATGTGAAGTACGCGGCAACTAATACGACAGTAATTACATTCGGAAATATAACAGTTTCAGTCAGGCGTGTATAAAGATTAAATGTGAATTACTAATTAAGTGTAGAAACAAATTATTTCATCAATGTTATCTTTTAGCAAAAACTCCTTTCCGTTGACACGCCTTGCTCAGAGATACTTGCTCGACTGAGTAATAATAGCTAGCCGGAGAGTAATGAACCCGATTTTAAAATAATAAAACAATAACAGGCGCCCAGCAAATAAGATAACACGAGCCAGATTACTACGACAATTTTTTCCGGTGTGATCCAGGAACTAATGTTTACTGGAAGTTTACTATTGAATGTCAATGTCTTTGTTTTGTTTTTGCAGCAAATAACAGGAACCAAATTTTAGATTTGTTTTTTGTAAACATATCCAAATCGCAACATTTGCTTCCCTTTGTGCCTCAACTATGATCCCTGTGCCCTCTCTCGTATCAAAATTATAAATAAAAACTAATTATTATAGACTTTTATAAAATTACTGAATAACTTGCTAAAAATCATTACAATACAAAGATCTGAACTTCTTGCTGCTTTATCTGTTATGTGAGTTTCTGAGCTGTAGCTTCTAAAAGTTGCTGAGATGCTATTTTAATGTTCTAAAAGCTTCTAACTATTAAATAAATAATATTTATTTCAAATCATATTTAAATAATGAAATCAGTATAGTAAGTTCGTTTCAAAATTTTGTGATAAACAAGTTTGTCAAGAACAAATTCAGTTTTATTAACGAAATGACGTTTCATAATTACTGAAGGTAACACGTCTTAATGTGAACCACTTGGGGTGTAGCTCATAGATCCGTACTGCCCTTTGTGTTATCTGAAAGCCTATATCTACATCAACATTATAGGTCGCTCTCCCTCATACCATTTGGGTCGTAGTCGTAACCTTTCTCCAAGCTATCCTCAATGAAATACCCTGCAGAGAGGGGAATTGCAACACAGGAGGCCTGCTCCTTGAGATCGATTCTCCGAGATTTTGCTGCTGACATTACAGCGTAGAATCGTTGCCATCCTGATTGTATCCAGTTTCTGGGTCAACTATTATCTGCTGCTGAATTAATGTCCTTTTGTGAGGATGTTTAGCAACGATAGAGAATTTCTGCTTTATCTCCTTCACCATTGTTATAGCACTTGGAAATTCAGGTGAATACTCCAAATCAATTGCAAACATAGCGATTTCGAAATGATTAATTCAGCGCACTTAACAAAGCCATGTTCCTCACTTTGTCCTGAACATTTCGAAATGTGGCATGTTTTAATCCCTTGTTACGAAAATGACTTACCTTTTCGGATGCAGAAGTATTCATTCTTCCTGAAATTATTTCCAATTTGAACAGTTATGCGGAATAAAACCGTCAGATCTGAAATAACATGAAAAGCATTGTGAAAAGGTGAAACCAGACGACTAAAAAATTCAATGTCATAGCCGGGATTTGAACCACGGATCTCCCGCTTTCCGTCCGGATGCTCTAACCACTGAACTACCATGTCAACATGCCTATACGAATTTAAATTCCCCAACTCATTCGCATTTTTCCTGGTAAACCACATGGAGAGCTCAAATAATGTCGCACTGGCATGTTGTCATGGTAATTCAGTGGTTAGAGCAACCGGAAGGAAACCGGAAGATCCGTGGTTCAAATCCCTGCTATGGCATTGAATTTTTCAGTCGTTTGATTCTACCTTTCCAACCTTGTCCTATACACGGCTTGTGTGGATGAACAATTAATTCCAATAATATTGTGATTCTTATGATGTTGCGTCGTTTCACGCACCCCTTACTTCGAAGACTGCGTCCCGGGTTCGATGCCCGCGCGGGTTTTAATCGACCGCGGTGCAGTGGTAGATACAGGAGAAGTAATAGTGAAATTCATGTACCTGCTTTATGTCCTCCGTCCGACGTGGCTTCGTCTTTATCAGGCAATCTTCATAGAAAGGTGCTTAAAATACATGGTAATTCTCGCTGTTGCCCCGGCTAGTTGATCTCAGCGGAGAAGTATGCATGAGCTTTGCCTATTAGGATTACTAATAAGTTCGTTGAAATCGTTAGTGGTACAAAGGAGCTCTGAGGAGAATTTACTACTCATCACAATGTTTGGGTACTGCTATTTATTGTCACTTTTCACTCTAAAAACCCTACAAAATGTTCTTGTTTACTTATTATTAATTATATCGAACTCTGGAAACACAGATACATTGTTAATTAATATGTGATTGGTCACATTTACACTTCCGCACAAAAAGGACACCATTTGTGCGCCAACTTTGTCTTAAGGAGTAGCGTGGAATCGTCTTCTGTAACTACTGCAAGTCAACTTCTCAATTCCGGGGTAAATCTCGACTATTTATAGACCACGATCCCCCACTTGAAATTTTAGGATCTGATTTCTCATTGGAGGAATTTTCGCGGTTCTCTCAGCGTGGCTAAATATTATTTAATTTATATATATTATTATTGGCTAGTTTATATATATCATGTGACTTTTTCCCGGGCTTCTATTGGTAATTTTCTATTCTGTGTTACATTTCCCTCACTCCATGCTTCCCAAGCGGAGACAAATAAGGTCATAAAACCTTACACTCGATCCTAACACAAAATATCCCATTTTCTCTGCACATGGGAACAGCATATTTTCTGCTATACTTTAGGTAACTATTCATGTCATTAAATTGTTGACATTGCATTTCCTAGAAAACGTAGCGCATATTTCAGTCAGAAATTTTATATTAAAGTTGAATGAAATTAAGATGATAAGCATGCTACCTAAATGGGATTCTAAGAACTATATGGCCACAAATTTCATTCCAGCTACACACTGCATTTTGAAAAAAAAACCCAAGAAGACAGAATGTGTCATAGATAGAAGCAAGCAATACTTAGAGGGATTAATCTTCAGTGACCATTTAAAAAGTTTACTGGCCTCACTAGCTTTTAGCTATTATTTGAATATTGGTTAGTGTGCTAGTGTATGTTTCTGTTATTAAATAATACAATGCTAAAAATATCTTAAAAACTCTCAGAAAATATAATTTGGAATAAAGACCCAACTTAACTTGTATGCAGAGAGATAAAGATCCTCATTTAAAAATGTTTTAACATTAGAATTTCAGTTCTTGGCAATTTGTTGCCTTAGCACTTTAGTTCACTCCAAACATTCCAAATAATGGAGCTTTTTTCCCAATTACTCTGAAAATTTTCAGACACTTTCTGAAGGGAAATAATTAAAATTGCTAATAAATCTTCTGTAGTCCAAACAGTTTGCGAGTAATTGGTTTCTAAAGCAATTAAGATAGGTAGGTACTTAAAAATGCAATTTCAGTTTTAAAAATATTTTTACTTAGAAAAGAGAGAGAGAGCGTAAGATAACTGCTTCTGCAGTCAAAAATCAACATTCTAACTTCTCAATTTAGAGGTCCCAGGTTTGATTACCAGCTGGAGCGAAGGAAGTTTTCTTTAATTAGAAGTATTCTCTTCCCTGGAAGTATGAATGCAAGACTGAATATCTGCTTTATGGCATAAATTAACACATCCTAAAACCAGTGAAACAGGAATACTACATATAAGACAAATATTACATTACACAAAAATGGCAATTTACATGGTATTCACATTATATACATATACCATTCATATACCAAATTAGTCACTAAATAAATTAACACATTATAAAATTAATCCAGGCACATTCTGTCTCAAGTGTGTATGTTTTAAATATTGTGTAACTGCTGTAAATAGTGATTTCATATCAAAGTAATATTTCGCTCTACGGAAGGTGTCCCTCGTTAGCTTCAGTTTCGTTGCTAAAGCTTCCGTTTTACTTCGAAGAATTCATGTTTATGACACTAGCCCGGGAGAGACTCTATTGTGTTTCACGTAAGGGAAGATTTTTATTGTGTCTTTGACGCCACCTACCCAAGCGACTAGGCTTGGCAGTAGTAGACAAGAAATCAAGCAAACAGGAGATTCACCCTGTACGTAATAAAATATAGCCATATGATTCAGAAAGAAACCTATGTGATTGTACAAGAATTTGTCGTCACAGACCCGCGCTATGATGTCCGCGAAATTTTAGCTAATCTTAAGTGTAGTTGTGGCTATGAGGATGGAAATTCGTATGAATAACGTGTGATTCTGGGCATATACGCCACTTCTAATGTAACTCTGAAGCCACTCTGTTGCGAAAAATTGCAACAAAAGTTGGTTTCCATGGAGATAGGGTTTACAAAAGTGAGGGTGTCGACGTGTAATCCCGGTAGTGATTCGCGAAAGTTTAAGCAGATTTTTGTTTTACGTTATTATTATTTGTCCCACGTATGGAAGGCAATTTGAAGTTGATAGTATCTTTAAATTTATTTGCACCACACTTTGGGCTTCATTTTGAAGTAGTTTGTATTGAAGGAGTTGTATTATATTTCAACTGTTGGGAGCCGAACTCGTAGTAGTTGCAACCGCACATATATTATACAGTTTCCGGTAGCCTTCGCCCCAAATGTACTTTCAGGTGGCCTTTGTAATTAAACTGTTTCTTTAAATATTTAATATTTACGTTTGCTTCGGCTGCGTCAGTATTTATTCCAGAGACATGGATATCTTGGCAGGATTGTGGTGCAACAAGAATGTAGGCTTACACAGATTATAATTTTACTTCACTTCTTTTATTAATGCTTGACACGATTTAAATAGCACTTCACTGATATAGAGAGCTGTGAGATTATTTTATTAATTACTTGCACTTTTTTAACACGTAAACTATTTTTGTCTCACAAGAATACGTATTAAATTTTTGATGACACTTTTTGCGTCTGGTTAGTAACGCTGTCTGCAACCAACTGAACTCTAAATTTGTAGAATTTTCTCCTTTTCAGTTTCTGTTTGGCTTATTTTACTCCAATAGAATACCTTCATTTAACTAAAGCTTTTTTCTGGTTGTTGATTTGCTATTTTATAAACTGTCACTACAATTACATTATTGCCTCCAAAAATCAGAAGTAGTATTGTTGAACTCTCAAACTCATTATTGCCTCAACGTTATTTCATTGTTAGCAACATTTAACCTATTATTCTCACAGTTCCTACATTATTAAATTACGTAATACATTCACATAATATTATTAAACATGGATACAATAATAAAACATATACAATGACTGCAATATACACTTTTTATATATAGATACATACACATAGTGCTTTAAGGCGGGCTGTTATTGAATTATATATTATATAATTTGACTGAAATCATTTAAGTGTTAAAATACTGACTCAAAGTGTAGTAATCCTCGTGAGGAGTACTATACCCCGATGCTAGACGAGATTATGTTACAACGTGTTCATCGCGAGAAACAGTACATAGTAGAAGCCACGATAATTTGAAGAGTAACATACTGTCCAGGTTTCATGTTATTATATAAGAATGCAACTCTGATGGTCGATTAATTACTAAGACTTAAAGATAGATATTCTTTAATTATATTAATTAATAAATAAGTTATAAACCTAATGAATAAAATTGTGTCTTGAAATCAGTCAGTGAAGTGTACCTTTGGAATAATAAATCTAGCAATACCCAAAGTTCGCATGATCTTCGTTCTTTGTTGTGCGCATTGCTTCTACCTGAGCTCATTGACCGTCTTGTAAAAGACTTAGGAAAGACTTTTGTTCTCTTCTCTTAGCAGCATAACATGGGTAACCATCATGCCACCGGATACGGCACCAGAAGTCTAAGCCATGTCATTTCCAGGGGACTTCAAAGCAGTAACTATGGAGTTAAAGTCAATACGTCATCACCCACATCGAACCCGTGGAGGTGATTAGACTTTAAAGGTGGATTTAGGAATTACCTAGATTATCGACTTTTTATTTGTATTTCGCTTATAATTTAGAACAAGGTTTGCAACAGAACAATCAGTATGGCATTGAGAATTCACTGGTAATGCGCACTAGAGGTCTTCTGAATTAAAAAAAACTCTATTTATAAAAAGCCACAATCCTGTCTCTATCTGTAGGTTCTGTAACATAAAAGGAAAAATCTGATATGTTACATTCACATGAATTTCTCTACCTTCTATCGTTTATTAGTGGGTTTGTTAGTGGGTTACGCACTACCTACTATATTTTAATCCAAATAAACCTTTGTAAAAATGGCTACATTATACATTTCGTTATAGATACAAAGAGAACAGCGATAGTCAAATGCTTAAGATCTGGACGTTATATTCTGGTCTCAAAATTGCATACTCTTTCCAAACAACTGAATGTTGAAAGGACTTTTATGAGAATGACCAAGAAAATAATAATTCAAACATTAATAACGGATGTCTCAAAAAAGGCTTACAACACAAAAAACTTATTTTATATAAACTGTGTGTTTTAAAGAAATCATTTTGGCCGTCGTTTAATGCTTAGCGGTTATACAAGATTTTACCTAACTTCTTCCAAATGAAGTGGATTTCACAGGTTATTCCCACAAAGTTCAAGATATGCATTTTATTTGTCATGTAAATAACTACCTTACGTTAATAAAAATTCTTGGAGTAATTTTTTAGAAAATCAAAATTTTCGAAAAATCTTGCATGTAAACGGTAGTCTGAGGTGGAAGGATTTTCTTGAAAATCCTGTTTGTTTGCTTTGTTTAAGGGCGTTCAAGTGCTAGCTCATTAGCGCACCTTGAAAATCCTTGTGTCCCATCTTTGTAAGGTGCTGAATCTAATTACCAAGTGTGGTATTTATCCAACTTTTGGTTTTTGAGCTGACACATACACACGGACATTTTTTCAGAAATGCTTTATATGGATTCAGGAGGCCTCAAAACATGTACTTCCGTTGAACTTTTGGATCGTATTTTTGGGTGGAATGCAATACTTATACGTAGTAGAGAAAGTAAAAACTAGATAAATACAAATTTTCATACTTACGTCGCATACTTTTCAAGTTTGCTAGGCAACGATATCAAAACATTATTCCTACCTCAAAAAACTCTACTCATGAAACATTTCTGTTATTATATATTATTTTTTCCAAAATCACTGTAACATTTTCATAAAGATGTAAAATGCATACCGCGGAACACATACGGAATATATTTCATAGCTCAGTTCATCGTCACTGAATTTTATACCATAGAGCAACCATAAGAGATACACAAATGCTGTACGAAAACTTGGATCGTGTTTTAAGAAGTGTATTTTTAAATAATAATTAGAATTTTTCTCTCATGAGCCCATACAAAGAATGTATAACATTTTCCAAAGTATTATAATATCCACCTGCTTTATTAAAGTTGAATATTGCTTTGGTCTACATTATGGGTACTTCTTTGTCCTGAAAATATTTCTAAAGCATACCTATTACAACAAAAAAGTAGATAGAAAAGTAAGCTTTGGTTAATAATTGGCATTAATAGAATCTAAAGCTATAGTTGATATTTTTGTCCTTCAACAACGCATCCAAAGATACGCCCTAAGAATCTTTTAAAACGATCTAACAAATGTAGAGCTTAACTCTACTAGTGAAAAACTGAAGATAGCACATAAGCTATCTGATATAACCTTCTAGAGTCGGGAGCACACACGAAGGCGGATGAGTGCAGGTTGCGTAGTGTCATTGCTGCGTCACGCGTCCCGCCAATACATAGCGAGCGAGAATAAGAGACAGTGTACTATCCCGCTCTCTCTCTCTATCAGTGGCTCCCTCTACCCGCCTTCTCGTCCCGACTACAACAGGACAGAGAATGTTGGCTAATCCAATCTGTTTATGATATATTCGCAGTAAAGTGGAAGAAATTATCAGTCATATATGTGATTGTGAAAGTATTCCACTTGGATCCTAATTTTCCATAACTCATCGCTAGTCTCACTGAGGAAAGCTATGCACATTTCAATGGATTATGCTCAAAGGAAACTGAATTTAAGAAAAGAACAACGGATTTCGGAGATGAAATTGTTAAGGTCCATATAGCCTCAACAATATCAGCAGTTATAAACCACATGTCACTTTCCGTATTCTCAGTATTAGAGGCATAAAGAAAAGTGGCGTATTTTCTACTTTTATTTTTTTCTAATATACAGCGTCTGCGTCCTGCTAACGCAAGGACCTCAAATTGCGTTGTTGGCTTTCGCGCTGCGAATGAGAAGGTCCAAATCCAATTCAACGAAATAGCTAAGGTAAGCCCATTTGAACTTTTCGTCCACTTTCTTCTGGCAGCGTCAGAAGGCGAATGACGTGGAAATTCAATCTTCTGATTTTCATTGTAGCGTGTGGGGGGATTTTCTTGAAAACCTTCGTGTCGCATCTCTGGAAGATACTGAATCTAAATACCAAGTTTGGTGTTTATCCAACTGTTCGTTTCTGAGTTATGCTGTTTACAGACAGACACACACACACACACACACACACACACACAGATACACAGCCGCACACACGGACATGTTTCCAAAAATGCTTTTTTGGATTCAGGGGGCCTCAAAACATGTGTTTCCGGTGAAATCTCGGTATCGAATTTTTGGGTGAAATACAATACTTCCCCTACTTACTGTACGTAGTATAGAAAGTAAAAATGTGTTTTGGTAACAAATATTTAGTGTTCACTCTCAAGCATCTGTCTGTTTGAAATCTGTATATGAATTATTTCTCGGAATACTTTTGTGGTTATACTTGTGTTCCCCATTATAACTATAAGAAGAATGCATTCAGTGTTGTGAATAAAGCCTGGCTCTCCCTAGCGCTTACGGAAGTACCCGATCGAGCTGCGTCTCTGAGACGCCTGCCAGTTTTAAATTAGCCGAGTGTACTTACCAACACCACAGAAAACCATAAACTTTAAATAAAACAGCGTACATATTCAATATAATCACCTATATGCTCCCTTTCCCTCTAATTGGAAAAATATCGAAATTTAGATTAGAGGATTCTTCACTTAACGCGCAGTTCATAATTCTGAGAACGTACGTTCATAGTATCATACTACGGGAAGTTGGGACTTCCAGAGCTAAGTGGCCAGATGTCTCGAAAACACATACTTTTCCATAAAGTTTACGATTTTAAAATAGCTTTTGCATACTTGACAATATATGCAACATAAACTTTTAAAAAGAGCATAGTATCCTTGAAGCAACTTCAATCTCAATATATTCTATTATATTTTAATAGCCAACTGCGAAGGTAATCCAGGAAGTAACGACCGTTTGGTTTTAATAAATATTTTATTAAAAATTGGGTCACTTACAAGCTTACTTTTTTCTCCCTATAATCACCTCTGTTAATTAAGCATTTGACAAATCTTTAGAATTCCCGTGCTGTAGTCTGCTGTAACTAGTCCATTAAGTCAAGATGTGCGGATAAAACTTCACCAAGCAAAGAATAGAAAATGTTTGGCAAAGAAATATGTAACTCGTTTAGGGTTATACGTTTGTTTTGTACGATTTTGTTGTTCAGTTGATTCCTCAAATCATTTCTGTATAGTGACGGGCATCATTATCCGTCTATCGTTGAACATTTCATACCAGTTTCTCCCATTTATTTCGCTCATTGGTGTACCATCACACACTTTCTTTAGTTGATGTAAATTTCTGGGTGCTTCAATTACTGATCCTTCAGAAATAGATTAACAACTCTCACCTCATAGTCGGCAAGACTTTCTTTCGCACAGTTCATTTTGAACAATAACAACTTGCCTTAACTGGCATTCAAACAACACTAAGAAAAGATGTTGAGGAAACCGTTCGACCTAGGATAGAGGATCGATAGGGATCTTCGCAACGAGAATGCGCAAACAGTCGTTACTTCCTGGATTACCCTCGTATCTAAACTTTTAGCCACCGTTAGAGATAGGAACTATGACGACTTGTTATGACTATCACCGATGAAACATTTTGCCTTGGCTTAAATAGATTGCATCAATTAACAGCGGTAGCAAAAATGTCTTCTTTCCAAAAATCACTAAACTTACAAGAAGCTCTGCACCACTCAACAACATATAAAAACCTAATGGACCACCAGTCAGGGAGGAAAGGACGCCGGCGATTCCGAATGACTTCCGAGTCTCGTTTCATCACCTCTGCATTAACATTGTCACGAACATTTGTTTTAAGCGTGAACATTGGAAAAATAGAAAAGTTTTGCTATATTAACCAATACATTTTGGTTAAAAGCGTCTCATATCCAATGTTCCTCCTTGAAGTTTCAAATACATTGGCATAAAATAGGACTCATGAAAGAAACATGCACCTGTATGTGTTAACAAATCTACACATTACCTAAAGAAATGCAATCTAATATTATGCAATTCCGGAGGACAAGCTGGATCCAAGCAGGGACAGATAATTCTATTAATTCAAAGCTGTTTTAATATACATTCTACGTGTTTCGCATGCCGCACACAGATTTTTAATGTCATTAGGTTTATGACTAAAATCTGAAAAATAATCAACCACATTACCTTAAGCCACAATATTTATAAAGGGCCTGAAGCTGTATCGGTTGACCACCTTGGTGGTTAATTGCAACATGCTGGTTTGTAAACTCATATGTGGGTGGATTTTATTTGTTATTATTTCATAATATTTTGTCTGCTAAGCATAGCTTGTAAATTTAGTTGACCGCAGTGATATGAATTCGTGTTAATTCCTTCTCTTGCGCTTTTCAATTAAATACCTAATCATAATATCGCCACATTCATTCCGCGCATGGCATGCTTTACCTAATTAAACGCTTTTACTTCATAGTAATACAATATTTAAAAATATAAACAAGCTGTTGATTTTACAGGCATAACATGAGAATTCTGGTCAACATTGGACATTCATCCACATATTGTGGATTGATACAAATCGCTATGAGTTTGGCTTACTAACGTCCTCCAAATAAGAGTGAAACGACATAGGATTAGTTAGAAGAACCCTAAATTTCTTTTTATCTATTTGCGTTTCATTTAGGTTAGCCTTCTTTTGCTTTAAAATAACAAAGCAGCATTAACCAATCAGGATTAAAACAGCTTTAGACGGCAAACCAGACCGAAGCCTCTTTTGCGGTTTTTCTTCTCCTTTACTTTCTGTACTACGTATAGTAAGTAGGGGAAGTATTGCATTCCACCCAAAAATTCGATACCGAAATTTCACCGGGAATATATGTTTTGGGACCCCCTGAATCCAAAAAAAGCATTTTTGGAAACATTTCCGTGTGCGTCTCTGTGTGTGTGTGTGTGTGTGTGTGTGTGTGTGTGTGTCTGTGAACAGCATAATTCAGAAACGAACAGTCGGATAAACACCACACTTTGTATTTAGGTTCAGTATCTTCCAGAGATGCGACATGAAGATTTTCAAGAAAATCCCCCCACCCCAGATTACCCTTTACATGGAACATTTTTCGAAAATTTTAATTTTATCAAAAATGGCTCTAACTATTTTAATTAAAATATCATATGTTTAAGATATTTTCATGACAAATGAAATGTATATCTCGAATTTTCTGGGAATAAGAGATAGACAAAGGTTTACTACACAAAAAATGTAGATCGCGTTAAAATACACAATTTATGAGATATACATTATTTGAGTGAACCATTTTTGAGATATTGCTTGTTATTGTCTATAGTTTTTCTATACTTATTTTCTCAAATGGGAATTCGTTATTCATTTTTTTTGTCTTGGATATGCAAAGAGAATCTGTGCTGCACCTAGCAACCAGCTATTAAGAGATATGTCTTGTTTGAAGGCTACTGTATTTCTATATTGCCCTTGCAAATACAAAACAAGGGGAACATAGTAGGTCGTAAGCGATAGTCAAATATTTTTAGAACTGGTCGCTATGTGTAAAATGTAATTCTCTTTGCATGTCAAAAGATCATTTCTGCAAATGTTTATCTCGATTAATTTGAAATAGATGGAGAATAAGAGTTTGTAAAAATAGTTTGTACAAGAGTAGAGAAAGTAATGTGGGTGTAACACATCAGATTTTTTTTCACCTATTAGATCCATACACACGAGTTCACTATAATTCATACTTCCAAACTCTGGGGAGGTTAGGGAATAATCTGGGCTATAAAAGAATTCCCTTTCCCGAGCCTGGAATCGAAGCCCGGACTCTCGCACAGCAGGCAGGTGCTCTACCGACTAAGCTACAAGGCCAGCCAGGGTTTCCTTGTTTACCAGACAAATGCTGAATTAGTAATATCCTTCCGTATCATCCATTTCTTCATTTCATTTCCTTCTTCTTCTTCATCGTCTGTAATGGTAGTATTATTGTAAGAAAAGGGTAAACGCTAGTGTTTTATTATGCTCTGTTAGCATTTGGTAGCCACTAAAGGATAATAAATATTCAAATGTTATATTTTTTATGTGCTGGGCCCATTTTACTCTAAATACTCCATACAATGAAGTATCCCCAGAGGGCGTGAACGCTTTAGTATAAATTAGGAACGGAATTTAACTAAGAGTGAAAAAACATCTACACGAAACAAATAAGTTTTACATTTCTTGCAGCTAAATTAAAACGCTGTATTCTCTTCACAAATGAGTTAACTTTATAAAGAACTTGGCTTTACTACATCAAGAACAGCATATAGGTATCTGATATCTATTGTACTTTGAAACTTGTACAAATCCACTTTACAAATGTTCTTTAGTACGAGAGATTACTTGTTCCGTCTAGTCCGACACAGGCAATAAATAACTAAATTTGGAAGAATTACTTACGCCGAAATATTCTGTTACTAAATTTAGAATAGTCCGAATTGGCGTGTGCGAAGCTGCTTTCCACACCAAGGTTTTAGTGTTTCTTCCTCAACACCCGGCAAAAGACAAATTCTCTTCTCGTGCCTCGGGGTCGCTTTGGGTCGATCCTAGAGACGGCTATCACGTACATTGACGTCAGTCGCCAGGTACAGCACCACCACGCTCTCCTCCGCCTCCCCTCTGTTGGTTACTCTTGATGAGCGCTGGCCCATAATGTAGATAGTGAGAAGCGGGTGGTATCCTCACTTGGCCAAGGCGAATGGTAGTATGAAGATTTGGCCGGTAATGCAGTTGCTGAGGCCAGACGGTAAGACTTTGTGCAGGCTGGAAGATATTCTGTGAGCAGGGGAGCCATAACTGGCTCACATCATCATCCCTGTGTCTGTCTAATCACCTACATAGAGCTTGTGTAGTCCACAGCCCATAACTTAAGAGGGTTCAAACCCGCCGGAGGGCAATGGATTTTTTCGGGAGTAAACATCCTTAGCATGGCTTCCTTCGGAAGGGAAGTAAAGTCGGTGGTCCCGGTCTTAGATTTACGTCACGTGAAAGAACCTCAAGCCTGATAAAGAGGCCTCTGAGCAAAATTAACGGTCTTTCGCGCCCATTTTGGAATGGGACGCTAAGGACCACAGCAGTTAAAGAACGTCCATAAATAAAACTAAATTTCTTTCCATAGCTCTGAGCCAAGCACTCGGGGGTGCATAGCGTAGAATAATAAGGAAAAATGATTTACGTCAACATTGTCGCGGTAATCTCACGTGTTATCTTATTTGCTGGGCGCCTGTTATTGTTTTATTATTTTAAAATTTGGGTTCTTTGTCCTCCGGCTAGCTATTATTACTCAGTTAAGCAACTATCTCTGAGCAGGGCGTGTAAACGGAAAGGAGTTGTTCCTAAAAGATAACACTGATAAAAGAATTTGTTTTTACACTTTTATTGCCGTCACACTTAATTAATAATTCACATATTTAATCTTTATACACGCCTGACTGAAACTGTGATATTTCCGAATGTAACTATAATCACTTATTTGCCGCTCACCAATTACTTCGCGTACTTCACATTTTGTAACTAACTGCGACGTGTACCTCGCGAATGATTTTTCAAGATTGCACGAAACTTGTTTATGGCTCGAGAATATATACTCCACCTCGAAATGCCTAAACATTATAATATAGCTGCTATCGGTTACCAAATCGCGCCAACATTAGCGTCTGCTTTGTCAGCCAATCACTACTACTAACATATATACTCTAGGGAAGATATTCCCTCCATTTTTAAAGAAAGGCACGCTACCCTGACGCCATTTGTTTTTCTCTTTTTAGTGATAAACAACTCACCCCCTCGGTTCATTGTTACTCAATTCTATTGTCAGTTTCAGTGAGGCCGTGTAAACTTATTTCCTAACAATGCTTATGGCTAACAAACATCTAAATTCTTGTACATACAATAACATTAATTTACACTACAATCACTCTGGCATTCACAGAATGTTATGATATAAATACTGCCTCAAAATATTTGAAGTATTCTCATCTGAAGAATTCTCATAAACAATATCCTCAGGTACTTTACTATCTGTTGCCTAAATAGTTTTCTTTTATAAGTACACTATCTGCCTTTTTGTGTAGTATGAAACTGAATGGTGATGAAAAAGATATACTACTCGTGCAGAAGAAGTAAACCAATCTGCTCTGCATTTAATTTTCAGGTTTCTAAATGCATATTGTGACCTAGAGGTCGGTATCAGAGAGTCGGAGATAAACTATAATAAGTCGCGCTCTCGCCCGCGTAGACACTAGAACCGCTATCGGCAGACAACGAGAATTTTCTGGATGTTTCTTTCCCTCCGCGTGAGTGAATATTGCTGTGGCATCAAGTGCGGTTCTTCACGTGAGTTGCTGATGATAGCTGTGACGTGCAGCGATTACTACTGCAGAGCGAGAGATCGTAGAAGTTTAGAGAGTGAACCGCCCGGTAGACGAGGCTACGGCACGAAGAAAATGAAGTGACGGGGAAATTGAACTAGTTCATATTAGTGAAGTGACAGTGTAAACTAAGTGAAGTCCCAGTGAAAATTGAACTAGATCAAAATAGTGACTGTGAGAACTGATGCGCTCCTCTTGCGCTAAAATGCTAGTATCAGTCTATAAAAGGGCCTATCTAAACCTAAGTGAAAACAGAGGTCCAGGAGCTGACTTAGGGATGCCCCATTAATAATACATTTTGAATTAGTGATTGTTTACATACGAGTTTGTTGATTTTGTCGTTTATTTATTTATTTTTAGCTCCACGTAGGGCGTCAGTTTTAAGAAAGAGTTTGTTACGTAATAGTTACTGTTGTTGATGGAGTTTGCACCACGCTTTGTGCGTCAAATTGAAGAAGATTGTTTGTTTAATAATATGCTGCTACGTATATAAAACAGAATTAAAGATGTATTTTTGTTGTTACGCTCCATGCTTAAAAAAAATATTAACTATTATTAAACTCCTTCTTTAACTACTTATGTTTATGTTTGCCTCGGCTGCGTCAGTATTGTTTTAGAGTCACGTACCTCTTAGACAGGGCATGATGCGACAAGAATGTAGGCTTACACAGATTTTAAGTTTAAATTCACTTCCTTTTATTAATCCTTGAGACAAATTAAATAGCACTACACTGATATCAAGAGCTGTGAGATTCTTTTATTTAATACTTGCACTTTGTTAATGCGTATATTTAATTTTCAATTCACACGAATACGTAATGTTTCTTTAGAGAACACAACTTATCCGTTTACTATCAAGGTCTGCAGGCAACTGAACATATTTCAACAGTCCAAACCCGTAAACTTCTGTATTTCAAGTCTCTGATTGGCTAATACTAGTCCAATAGAATATCTGCATTTAATTAAAGCTTTTTCTAGCTGTTGATTGGCTAATTTTAAACTGTCACAAAATTACATTATCGTTGCTCTAATCATGACTAGTAATATTTAAACCCTCAAACTCGTTAATTCCTCAAGCTTACCTCATTGTTAGCAACGTTAAACTTATTATTCTCACAGCTGTTACATTATTAAACATGTTTACAATAATATAAGCATATGTAATGACTGTTACATACATTTTACAAATTATTACATACATATATTGCTTCAAGGTGGGCTGTTATTGAATTTACATATTATATAATTTCATTGAAGTTATTCAAGTGTTAAAAATGCTGCCCCAATTTTAATATGTAGGTAACTTCCTAGAATATAAACAGCATATAACTTAAACTTTACAACTCTGAGCTGAGTATGAGCAAAAACACAATATATATATATATATATATATATATATATATATATATATATATCTTTATGTGTATTGAAACAGGACATAGGAAAACCTATAAATACATGAGTATCACGCCATTATACTCCGAATAGAATAACAGACTCAATTACACGTAGCCCAAAAGCATATATCGAAATAAGAAATAAAGATCATTTAAAACACGTAGCCTAAAATGCATACACGCAATAAGAAATAAAGTTAATTTAAAACACGTAGCCTAAAATACATAATCAAAATAAGAAACAGTGTTCATATAAAACACGTAGCCCAAATGCATACATCGAAATAACGAATAATATTAATTTAAAACACGTACCTAAAATGCATACATCGAAATAAGAGATAGTATCCATTTAAAACTGATATTTTACAAGTGCCCTATTCAGCAACATAGGTATGGCGACATTACATAATAAAAACCCAGCAAAACAGTGAATTAAAGTAACAAAATATACGCCAACATCGGGACCCGTAAATGAAATTTTGCCCGATTTAAAAGAAACAACAGTATGCTCAACAAATACGATCGGTCTTGGCCATAAAGTCGTAGCCGAGAAACTTAGCAAAATACCCACCAATTGCTCTAGTATGAAGTGGCCAGCCAGGAAGAGAAGTCCAAAGATCCCAGCGCCCAAAAAAATGGGTGGCGGAGAACCGAAACCCTCTCCAGAAACTACCGCCCGAAGCGGCGAAAGTGAGGGGAAAATATTAATATTGTGAAGGTACCAGGAAAACTGCGTGCTAACAGATTTTTATTTGCTGGAGCAAAACGGCACAGAACTGAGAGAACTGACGCTGAAAAACTGACAAATTCGGAATATAAACGAAGCCTTAGACAACGACAGAATTTTGAAATAAATGTCAAGGCAATGAATACAGTTTTAGTCGTAGATCAGGTAATTTTAAGTAATTCAAATTAAAACTAATCATTCATAGAACACCACAAATAATTTAGTTTGGGATATCTTGAGAAAAGCCAAAAATGATGTCCTTTGTAAGAAAGAACCCCCAGCTATCTAAAGTAGATATAAGGATAAAAGAATTGAACCAGTGTGTCATTTCAATCCTTTGATTTAATATTTCATACATTCTGGAATTAAGAAATTAGTATTAATTTAAATAAACTTATGCCGATGTGTGAAATAATGAAGAAGGCAATAAAAATAAAACTTAAAGAGAAGAGCAAAGGAAGTTATGTACAGTAATTGCCATACAGTGTTTAAATAAATTCTATAAAAATTGGGCATTATTTAGAATAGAAAAAATAAAGAAAGAAAGAATAGCCTGAAGTGTGATTCCTTATAGGATGCTGGCTACTCTATTTAAAATGAAGGAAGAAGGAACCAATTATATTTTTAATAAATATGGGTTACAACGAAAGAAGTACCGGATGAAATACAAATCATGATAATAGAATTCGAAACCTTTTCTCAATTATCGACCATCGTACATAGGAACACTGCTAGACTTATTCGCAAATAGCCGTACGATGCCTCTTGAGTAGAACACACCATGTGTTATAGTCCCTGAAGTGGATGTTAATAATAATAATAATAATAATAATAATAATAATAATAATAATAATAATAATAATAAATATATATAAATATAATGCTGATTTGTTACAATAGTAGACTTTTTTTAAGTTTATTCGGACGGTGAATGAATCAATTGATGAAATGATGCTCAAATGAGCCCGGGATCCATATATCTTAATGTTACACGACATTCATCTTTTCAGGATAAGGGAAAACGCCAGGAAACTTATCCATGTTACTTACCGTGATCAAGATTCGAATTTGGGACCTTTGGAATGTGAGGCAGGTACGCCATCCCCACACCACTAAGGAGGGTTGGCAGATCTTCAATGTGTTTCTTCGAATGAATGAAATGGACAGTTTTTACATGTGTAATCGTATTAGAAATAAACACAACGACTAGTAAATTACAGATGTGAGCCGTTTACGATACCATTTTTTTTTTGGCATATGCGTGTGGTATAAGATATAGGGTATACAACTGAGGGGAGCACCTCGAAGTATAGGGTTTTCCTGGCTCAAAGACCCTACCCAAAACTAGAGCTTCCCAGAGAGTGCATGAAGGACCCGTGCAACCAGGCAACCCTCTAGTGTCCATAAGGAATGCTCTTTCCTTGGACCAATCTCTATGCCACATCTCCGGTACCGTTTCATGCCTCGAAACTTAGAAGCACATCTGAAGTATGAGAAAGAAACGGAATGAAAGGTAAATGAGGGAAAGAAAATTGTGGTTACATATGAAACAATTCCAACATTCGCCTCCCGACTATCAAAAACCACGAAATACCTACCGTCAGAGTGAGTGGTCGACAGGAATCGAGCCACGGGCCTCCTGAAGATGAACCCCACACTTTACCACTGTATCACGTGAGTTTTAAGTGAAAATATCGTAAATGGATTGGTTATTGCGAATGGATAAAATGATGCAGCATTAATTCAGGAAATACTAAAGGTAGCAATCTATGAAATGGATACAGACAACTTTTAGTAAATTAATGTATGCATTTTTTTCTTATTACTCCATTTATTTTACGTCGCTTTAACTACAGAGTCATATCGCGACGGATCTGTTAGTGGATTACCCTTAGATCGAGGTGTGGCGAGCAGTTAGCCTTCTAGGTCTCATCCCTGTAGGCACTCGCTTCGTCACGTGTCCACGGAGACCCTAGCGCATAGCAACCGAATCTTCAGCTTGGTGCCGTGTAGATGACATTAGGGTGCCGTCCAGTTCT
This sequence comes from Deroplatys truncata, assembly GCA_030765065.1. NCBI lineage: Eukaryota > Metazoa > Arthropoda > Insecta > Mantodea > Mantidae > Deroplatys > Deroplatys truncata. The sequence continues at coordinate 67,349,237 of CM060979.1, forward strand.
AACTGCCGCTTTCATATACAAAGGTGGACAGTGAGCCTTCTAGGTCTCATCTACCTGGTTTCATTGTGTATGGATAGATGTGACAGCATTGGCTATTAGCACATATTTCTCACGTTTACTATTGTTTCAGACTTAAGCTTGAACTTTGGATCGTGGTATTAAATATCCAATCCGGTATTTATCTTAGTGGCTGAGGGAAACCACGAAAAAACCTCAGTTAGATTGGTCGGCCCACGGGATTTGAACCCGGGACCTCCCGAATGCGGGACACGTGAGCCATCCCGCTCGGTAATGTATGCGTTGTTATTAAACGTTTCGATTTTTGCTACGTAAGCTAAACTAACTTTTAATGAATCTTTTTCAGCAGGTCGGGTAGCGAGAGCATTCGAATTTCTCATTTAATTAGAGATAAGGCTGGATTCATCATTTCCAAAGCACGTAGTTGCGTAAACCAGGAGCTTTAATCTACCTTAATTTCTAATGAGATTTTGGACCTCGGAATGATAGTTGTTTTTGGGAAGTCATATAAATTCGTACACCTTTATTTCCTTCCAATTTCACTAAATTCGTAAACCAAAGAGTAGTTATATACGTCAGTAAATTTATCGAAGCCGAAGGCTTGTAATTTGATTATTATATGCTGTAACATCCCCCGCTATCCCCTCAACGTTTGCACCATTTCAAGAGTGAAGTAGCATGTCTTGCAGGAAAACCATAAGGTGCCATCACTAAAGTGTCATTGTGTGTTAATTAGATGTTAAATAATCCAGCACTTAGGGGAAATCAGCAGTACAGGATCCACTTTTCAATTTAATGATAGGATGTATACTTTTATATTATATATTCTTTATTGTTGCTTCAACTTGAAACGTGTTTTTTTAACCCAAGAGGAAGTGGATTGAAGGTAGGAATAATGTCAGATTTATACTTGAAAATATATTACATAATTAATTAATAAAACGAATTTCTTTCATTTAATCAACTTGCACTTCAATAACATACATAATTACCTTTTCAGAAACCCTTATTCTTTCACAATTCTTTACATTTTTAACGGCTTCAATACATTAAATTAAATTACAATAATTACGTACTTGCTTCCTGCTCTCACATTTACCGATATCTTTGAAATCTAAACCCCAAAAAATCTATAGTTCGGACGATCAACCTTTCCCCGGTGAATAATTACTAAAGAAAATTTTGAATAGGTTAAGCCAAAAAGTAATTTAGAAATACCGTCCGGAATGCCTTCTGTCTAAACTCTGTCCTGCTGTTTCCCCCGTGACCTCTCTCGCCGTCGAAGAAAGATGTTCAGCCTTGTGGACTGCACGTTGAGGAGAGCTGCAACTAATCCGGCGCCTGCACAGTCGACGATCGCCATCGCCTGACGTACTACACAACTCAAACTAACTGCGCGCTTTCTTCTTGTTGTTGTCGTCTCCTTGACAAATCACTACCATAGTCGTTTCACTTATGTTCCCGTAGATGTCAACCTTCCTTTAGCGGAACCCGTGATCGTCTAGAGTAGGTTTTTCAGGGGATGATCAATTTGGCACAAACTTTAAAGTCATATCGCGACAGCTTTAGAATACAGAACATGATTACAATGAAAATACAATATTTTAAACAGTAAGAGTACATATATAATTAAATTCTTTGGGTAGGTGTGCTATACATTGTTACAGAATTTTGTCGCTTTCATAATGTTTAAAGTTCTTTATTGTGCTGAATTTAGGACCTCTGGTAGGCTGGTGGGGATATCACATCTTTCTCTGTGTTCTACATATTGACGGCAGGCTGCAATGAGATGATGAACTGTGAGGTTGGATCTTCAGAGGTCGCACACAGGAAGAGCGTCACGGTTGAGGAGATGTTTGTGCGTTAGCAGTATGTTCAATACGTAGTCGAGTTAATACAACTTGGTCTTTGCGGTTGAAATGATACTGTTGAAGTTAGGACTCTGAAATGTAGACATCGTGTAACTTGCTTCTGGAAGTGGCTTTCCATGTTTGTTTCCATTGATTAATGCAAGTCTTTTTATTTGATAAAGTTGATGAAGTCCGTGTGTGGGATCTTGATGCTCTGAGGGGCATGTTTGGTGGCTTCTTGGTTACCTGATCAGCTGATTCATTTCCCAGAATTCCGACGTGAGATGGACTCCAGGCGAATGATACTGATTTACCAGAGTAGTTGGTTGTACAGCTTCTAAAGTTCTTTAACATTATTTTGGAGGTTGATTTTTGTTGAAGGGATGTTAATGCACTCAACGAGTCGGAGAATATTATGTAATTATGTAGGTTATCCTTCTTACTTTCTCTACTACGTACAGTAAGTAGGGGAAGTATTGTATTCCATCCAAAAATTCGATACCGAGATTCCACCGGAAATACATGCTTTGAGACCCCCTGAAACCAAAAAAAGCATTTTGGAAACATTTCCATGTGTGTGTCAGTGTGTGTGTCTGTGGACAGCATAACTCAGAAACGAAAAGTCGGATAAACACCAAACTTAGTATTTAGGTTCAGTATCTTCCAGAGATGCAACACGAAGGGTTTCCAGAAAATCTCCCAACCCCGGATTACCGTTTACATGGAAATTTTTCGAAAATTTTAATTTTCTCAAAAAACGACTGTATTACGATTATGATTAAAATATCATATGTTTAAGATATTTTCATGACAAATGAAATGTATATCTCGAATTTTCTGGGAATGTCTCCAAAAGTATTCTTCATTGTGAACGACTTTTGCATAACTGGTAAACATAAGAGATAGAGAAAATTTTACTACACAAAAAATGTAGCTCGCGTTAAAATACACAATTTATGTCATATACATTTTTTTGTTGAGTGAACTATTTTCTAGATATTGCTTGTTATTCTCTTAAATTTTCCAATACTTATATTTTTTTCTCAAATTCGTTATTAATTTTTTTGTCCTGGTAATACAAAGAGAATGGAATACTCCACATAGCAACCAGCTCTTAAAATATTTGGCTATAGCTTAAAGCCTACCAATTCCTGTTGCATCTACAAGAAAATTAGCAATATGTTTAACATCTCGATATCTCGATTAACATGAAGCATATTGAGAATAAGCGTTTGTAAAAATAGTTTTTACAAGAGTAGAGAAAGTCATGCGAGTGTAACACATCAGATTTTTAAGTATGTATTCCAATGAGAGTTGAATTGCGAACAATTAAGAAGAATAGACAGAAAGATAGTTGGGAAGACTATTTTGTATAGTGTAATCCGGGAATACCGCTGCACATCCATTATACCATCAAGCCTGGATCCATCAGTGAAAATATGTGTGTGCTGAATACTGTGTACACAGTTTGTTAAACAGACGTTTGTAAGAGACACTATCTACTAAAGATTTTCCTTGTCTAGTCAGCAATGTGTCAATAAAGGGATATGTACCATTGTATAAATGTAAGCGAAGAAACGCAAGCTATTGCCTTGAAAACAAGTATGAAAATTAGAATTAAATATTTACATTCATAAATAGCGGAATAAGCAAATACCTTCAAACGTCTGTGCTATTATATTACAAAAGATAATAAATATGCAGAAGAAAAATGGGAATTTCGTGGAATGTTTCACCGTACATTAGCAAAAAGTGCGAGAAAAAAAATAAACCTTTATAATACCATAGCATTGCTTTTGCTTTTTTATGGGTGTGAAAGTTAACATTAACAGCGGTCTTACTTATGAGATTATATTTTTTATGATTGAAGTAGCTTTTATTGAAGGAGTTTATTATATTTCAACTGTTGGGGAGTTAAAATTGTAGTAGTTGCAACCGCACGTATAGTAAACAGTTTCCGGTAGCCTTCGCACCAAATGTACTTTCAAGTGGTCTTTGCATCGAGTTTAAAATATATTAACTTTGTAATTGAACTGATTCTTTAAATATTATATTTATGCTTGCCTCGGCTGCGTCAGTATTTGTTAGAGACACGTTTCTCTTGGCAGGGTTGTGATACGACGAAAAATGTAGGCTTACACAGATTATAATTTTTACTTCACTCCTTTTATTAATACTTGATACGATTTAAATAACACTTCACTGATATAGAGAACTGTGAAATTCTTTAACTAATTAATTTCACTTTTTTAACACGTAAACTTATTTTTCGTCTCACACGAATATATATTATATTTCTTAAGTACTTTTTTTTGCGTCTGGTTAGTAACTCTGTCTGCAGGCAACTGACTTCTAAATTTGTAAATGTTTCTTCTTTTCAGTTTCTGATTGGCTAATCCTACTCCAATAGAATATTTAGTAGCATTTAAGCTTTCAAATTCATTATTGCCTCAAGGTTACCTCATTGTTACCTCATTGTTAGCAACTTTTAACTTATTATTTTCATAGCCCCTACATTATTAAATTACGTAATATATTCACATAACATTATTACACATTGATTCAATAATATAAGCATATACAATGACTGTTACATACATTTTACAAATTATTACATACACATATTGCTTCAAGTTGGGCTGTTATTGAATTTACATATTATATAATTAGACTGAAATTATTTAAGTGTTAACAATACTGCCTCATGATAAAGTTGTAGATTATTCCCTCTTTGAGTATAAAAGGAATGAATGGAAATGACATAGAATATGAAAGCCAGATAGTGAAAGCACAGGAATAATTGAAAAGGACGTACAACGCGAGTTCCATACCAAAACATAACAAACTCTGCTATCCGTTACATCCCAAAGGAAATCAGAAATATAAGACTGAAGAGGAGATTCCAGATGCAATTAGGAATTCCAATTAGGCCAACTGAGCCTGCTTCTTGTTTTTCATAATAGTAACAATGACATGTTTCTGCTCTACAATATTTCTTTAAAAAAAGGAAACCGGAAACATTTATTTGTTTCTCTTTAAGAGAATAGCGTATTGGTGTAGGACGTCATTACTGAATGTTCTGAGATGCATTGTAAAGATAAGAGAGAGTTTATTATGGCAGTGAGATTTAAGCTAACATAGAAATGGCGACAAAATATTTTCTTTAATTCAACGGAGGTGTTGAGGACCTTCATTCCCATCCAGCCTATAAAGAAAGTATTAGCAACGACCTGTTGGTTGTCCATACTGAAATTCAAAAATACATAATCGAATCATACCCCTACACATATATGAAGAAATTTACAGGATTATCACAAATAATGATAACAGCAACTGTTTGGAAAAAAATGTCTTTGCTATTTGTTAGTTATTCCTAAAGCCTCGAAGAAAAATTTCTTTGCATTATGCGGGTGTAAACAGCTTAAAGTGCAAACATTTGGTATAATTGAGAGGAAGATATTCTTATATTAAACAAAGATACCAACTGGACTTTATAACTACACGATTATATTATCAAGAACATAAAATAATATAACTGATTTAAGTTTAACAAATGTGCCAAAAATTCTTAAAATGCATATCATGATAGTGTATTATAATATAGGTTACACATTAAGTACAGGAGCAGTGATAACAGATACCTTGTAAGAGCTAAATTGAATATAAAGCGAAAATTCTAGTCATTAGATTAAGGTGATGCAGACCAGATTGAGTATATATTAATACATGTTAGTTAGTTGGATAAGTATTATATGCTGGGGCAGTTTTTTTAACACTTAAATGATTTCAATCTAATTATACAATATATAAATTTAATAACCCTTAAAGAAATATGTGTGTGTAACAATGTATAAAAAGTATATGTTACAGTCATTATATATGTTTGTACTATTGTATACATGTGTAATAATGTTATGTGAATGTATTACATAATTTAATAATGTAGGAGCTGTGAGAATAATAGGTTAAAGTTGCTAACAATGAGATAACCTTGAGGCAATAATGAGTAAGATAGTTTAGTAATGCTACTAGTCATTATTGGAGCAACAATTATGTAATTTTTGTGACAGTTCATACAATAGCCAATCAACAACCAGAAAGAAAGCGTAAGTTAAATGAAGGTATTCTATTGGACTAGGATTAGCCAATCAAAAACTAAAATATAGCAAAATTTACAAATTTCGAGTTCAGTTGCTTGTAGACAGTGCTCATAACTGGACGCGTTGGTTGTAGACAGTGTTTCTAAGTGGACGCGAGATGCGTCTCGAGAAATTTAATACGCATTCAGTGTGCGACGAAAATAGTTTACGTGTTTAAAAAAAGGAATTATTTAATAAAGGACTTTTACAGATCTCTATATCAGTGAAGTGTTATTTAAATCGTGTCAAGGATTAATAAATGCTGTGAAGTAAAAATTATAATCTGTGTAAGCTTACATTCTTAGCCGCACTACTCCCTGCAAAGAAATCCATGTCTCTAACAATAATATTGACGCAGCCGAGGCAAACATAAATATAGAATATTTATAGAAACAGCAAACAGATTACAAAGTTAATATTTTTAAACATTTTTTGGGGGGGAGGGGCAAAGACCACCGGAAAGTACATTTGGTGCGAAGGCTATCGGAAACTTTTACCATACGTGCGGTTGCAATTACTTCAAGTTCGGCTCCCCAACAGTAGAAATATAATACATCTTCTTCAAACTGACTTTCCATACGTAGCAGCAGCAAACCTGCTTCAAATTGGCTCCCAAAACATGGGGCGAATAACAATACAACAAACATATCTACTACAACCGGTTGGCCCCGTAGCTCAGTCGGTAGAGGACTTGCCTGTTGTGCGGGGAGTCTCGGGTTCAATTCGCGGCAGGCGGATGGAAATTTTTCTCTAGCCAAGATTATTCCCTATTAATGAGAGTGTGAATATGTGCGTGATCTAATGATAAAAACCCAAAGTGCAAGACACCCAACTACAATCAATACGAGTTGACACCATTGCCTTAGGCAATAAGTTCCAAAGGAAAGGCCGCCGATAAGATAATAAGTTAAAGGCTGGGTATAGAGCTTAAAAAAAGAAATACTGCTTGGATAATACTTACATCCTCGTATACTGTGCATAAAAAGTGGATCATAATGGAACGGAGGTGATTATGTTGGTAATTACAAATGTTGTCCCTCCCTCTTACAGCGGCGTGAGTTGTTCTGTTCCTCGAGCACAATTTCTAGCCTTTGGACTGACAAGGTACTTAATCTCCAAAATACAGCCCAACTGCAAAAGAGTAACATTACACGCTACATATTCTTAGTAGAGGAGTTCGTTAAGGCAGTGCTTCGTTTAACATAAGCGCAAAAATAAATATAATGTAATAAGGATATAGAAATAAACACAAAAGCTTGCTTTCGTCTCCATATTGTTGATGAAAGCTCTCATATAAATGGCGTAGCTGTCGTTCAGTTTAACAACACACGCAAATAATTCCCCATCTCTTGTTCCAGAAGATCGAATTATGTTGACAGTGGTTTAGCCTTTCCTTGTGTACCAATTCTACCAAATCTCTTTCATAGAGGCGGTATCTGAACCACCCCTTCATTTCACTAAGATCATAACAGTTCATCGGTTCATTTTTGTGTCTGAATTTTTTTCAGGCCAGTAAAATACCGGCTGGGTGGAATGTGAGGTTGGTTAAACTGAAGATACAAATTTCGGAGGGAAAAACACTATAGATATCTAGAGGTACCATAATCAACCCGACATTTCACATAGATTATAAACATCTTTCATTGGTTAGTTTGCATATCCCTGTACTGTTTTCTAGATCAGTCACAATTAAAACTGATATCGACTGGGTGGAGTCAAAAGTTGGTTAGCTGAAGGTGGAAACCTTACGGAAGCAAAAACACTATGGCCATCTAGGGAAAAATTTGTAAAATAGAAAAAAATGGAATCTGTCTACTTGTAAGAAAAATTACTTTAGTAGAACCAATGATTTGGAAAAAACTTTAAATCGAATTGGGCAAGTTCTTTTTTTTTAGGGAAAAAATATTTTTGGAAATTTTTACTTATTTTTACATTTTTTAGAAAGTTCTTATATTGATACAATACATTTTATGCACGACAGTTTGCGTCATACAGTTTCAATTGTTGATTTTCAATTTATGTTTTCACTGTTTTACAAAATGTTTCAGGACTTCTGAAGTTAATTGAAAACGCGATGTTAGCGAAATGAAATGGAAAAGAAATATCAAAGAATCAGGAAAAGAGACTGTGAATTATAACTGGGTGTATATAAGGAACTGGTGGTGAAAGAGAAAGGATAATAAGAGAAAGTTGAGAGCAGAATAACGTAAGTTGGTTCAGTTATAAAGTTGGCCAGGCCGTTCCATTTTCTCGACCGGAGCTAAGTGCATTCCCTTGTTCACACGTGACTGCTGTTCGGTAAGAGGACTATATTCCAGTACACCCCACTTCAAGCTAGGGTTTCTTGGGAGTTTATGTTGGCACGCCTGACATATTCCTCCTCCTGGAGGTAAATGGAAGTCATGATTATAACTTCAGTAAGATATTAGACGTTTGCACCAACACAATTTCTTAAGCATGTATGCTAGTAAATGAAAATTTCCTATATGAAATTAACCCTAGATTTTGTGAATCGATTTTGGTTCGTGTATATAAAATCAAAAAACATGATATTTTTCAGTCACATGAGTTTCTCTACCTACTCCTCCACAAAACTACTCTTACAAAAGAAGCTCCCTCTATTTCGTGTTAATCTAGATTGGTTTTCAATTCACATTTATGGATTGATTTGTAAGATGCGTAGGTAAAGAGACAGTCATACTTTTACTGTCTCTACTACACATAATAACTAGGGGAAGTATTGTATTCCATCCAAAAATTCGAAATCGAGATTTCACCGCAAATATATGTTTTGAGACCCCTGAATCCAAAAAAAGCATTTTTAGAAACATGTCCGTGTGTGTGTCTGTGTGTCTGTTTGTGTGTCTGTGAACAGCATAACTCAGAAACGAACAGTCGGATAAAAACCAAACTTGGTATTTAGGTTCAGTATCTTCCAGGTTTTCAAGAAAATCCCCCCACCCCAGATTACCCTTTAAATAAAACATTTTTTGAAAATTCTAATTTTTTCAAAAACGGCTTTAACGATTTTGATTAAAATATCATATATTTAAGATATTTTTATGACAAATGAAATGTATATCTCTAATTTTCTGGGAATGTCTCCAAAAGTATTCTTCATTGTGAACGACTTTTGCATAACTAATAAACCATAAGAGATAGACAAAATGTTACTACACAATAATGTAGATCGCGTTAAAATACACAATTTATATCATATACATTTTTTTTGTTGAGTGAACCATTTTCTAGATATTGCTTGTTATTCCCTTAAATTTTCCAATACTTATACTTTATCTCAAATTGATTATTCATTTTTTTATGTCCTGGACATGCAAAGAGAATGGAATGCGCCACATAACAACCAGCGCTTAAAAGATTTGACTATCGCTTAAAACCTACCATATTCCCCTTGCATCTACAAGAAAATTAGCAATAAGATTAAAATCTCGATATCTCGATTAGCATGAAGTATATGGAGAATAATCGTTTGTAAAAATGGTTTGTACAAAAGTAGAGAAAGTCATGTGAGTGTAACACATCAGATTTTTAAAGAGTTCCTATCTAATGGCTTTGAAATTCCATGTTCTTTGAATGCCACGAGTAAAAAATGAATTGAGACTTCACCTTGAGAAAAAAAATCTTATGTAAAACATTCACATGACTTTCTCTACCCTCCATCTTTATTACTGAGCATACAAACTATTCTTACTAAAGCTTATTTTTTTCGCTACTAAAATTTAATCCAAATAAACCCTTCCAAAAGTAGCTACATTACACATTTCGTTATAGATACAAAGAGAACAGCGATAGTCAATTTTTTAAGAATGGACGCTATATACTGGCCTTAAAATTCCGTACTGTTTCCATGAAATCGCGAGAAACAACGGAAATCGACGGGAGTTGAAAAGAATGACAAGTACCGAACAATTCGAAACTTTAATAACAGATATCTCAAAAACAGTTTATGCCACACAAAAATCTTGTTTGAAATAAATTGTGTGTCTAACAAGTATCTACATTTTTACTTTCTCTACTACGTATAGTAAGTAGGGGAAGTATTGCATTCCACCCAAAAATTCGATACCGAGATTTCACCGGAAATACATGTTTTGAGACCCCCTGAATCCAAAAAAAGCATTTTTGGAAACATGTCCGTGTGTGTGTCTGTGTGTGTGTGTGTGTGTGTGTGTGTGTGTCTGTGTGTGTGTGTCTGTGAGTGTGTGTGTGTCTGTGAACAGCATAACTCAAAAACGAACAGTCGGATAAACACCAAACTTGGTATTTAGGTTAAGTATCTTCCAGAGATGCGACACGAAGGTTTTCAAGAAAATCCCCCCACCCCAGAGTACCCTTTACATGGAAGATTTTTCGAAAATTTTAATTTTCTCTAAAATGGCTCTAACGATTTTGATTAAAATATCATATGTTTAAGATATTTTCATGACAAATAAAATGTATATCTCGAATTTTCTGGGAATGTCTCCAAAAGTATTCTTCATTGTGAACGACTTTTGCATAACTGGTAAACCATAAGAGATAGACAAAATTTTACTACACAAAAAATGTAGATCACGTTAAAATACACAACTTATGTCATATACATTTCTTTTGTTGAGTGAACCGTTTTCGAGATATTGCTTGTTTTTTCCTTAAATTTTCCAATACTTATACTTTTTCTCAATTTCGTTATTCATTTTTTTATGTCCTGGACATGCAAAGAGAATGGAATGCGCCACATAGCAACCAGCGTTAAAATATTTGACCATCGCTTAAAATCTACCATATTCCCCTTGCATCTACAAGAAAATTACCAATAAGATTGACATCTCGATATCTCCATTAACATGAAGCATATGGAGAATAGGCGTTTGTAAAAATAGATTGTACAAGAGTAGAGAAAGTCATGTGAGTGTAACACATCAGATTTTTTATGTTAAGTTTACTAGTTCTGCAAGATGTTGCCCGATTCCTTCCGAATAAAGAGGACTTCCTAGGTTATGTTTTTATTTGTCATGTAAAATCTTCCATGTATGTTATTTTAATCAAATCGTTATAGCACCTTTAAGAGAATCAAAAATTTCGAAAAATGTTCCGTATAAAGAATATATGGTGTGGGGGGATTTTCTTGAAAATTTTCATATTGTATCCTGGAAAATACGGAACTGAAATACCAAGTTTGGTATTTATTTAACACTTCGCTTTGGATTTATGCTGTTCACAGACACGCGGACGCGTCTCCAAAAATTCTTTATATGGATTAAATGTCCTCAAAACTTTTATTTCCGGTGAAACCTTGTTATCCAATTTTTGGATTGAATGAAATACCCTCTCTACTTACTAGGTGCGTGGTAGAGAAGGTAACAAGGATTTGAAAAATGTAATCAATAGCAAGGAATATCTCGAAAATTATTAACTCCACACAAAGCAAAATTCACATACAAATGTGTTTTAACGAGAGTTACCCTTGTGTGTAGTAAGATTTTGTGTATCTCTTACGATTTACCAAATGTACAATTATATAAAAATTTACCAATTTATACACCGCTTACAAATTTTATAAAAATAGGTTCATAATGAAGAGCACTTCACAGGCTATTCCCAGAAAATTCAAGATATACATTTCATTTCTCATGTAAATATCCGTAAAATATGATATTGTATTCAATCTTGTTAGAGCCATTTTGAAAACACAAATTTGTCGAAACATTTTCATGTAAAGTTAGTTTTAGGGTAGGGATTGTCTTAAAAATCTTTGCGTCGCATCTTTGAAGGATGATGAACTTGAACACAAATTTGGTATTTAACCTTTTTGTGTTTGAGTTATGATGTTCACAGAGACGCGGATTTTTTCTAAAAAAAAAAAAAACTTTTTCCTTTTTTCATTCTTTCTTTCTTTCTTTCTTTCTTTCTTTAATTTAGGGAGTCGGTAAGCTTATATTTCAGGTGCAGTCTGTGACGTTATTTTGTGGTCGCTTGACTCCAGGTATTGTAATTAATTATGGAGCCGTCAAATTAAAACTCTCCTGTGTTCTTCGGAGTGGACGTTCTCTAAGCAATGATGATAAAAATCTTTCTCTGTTGATGTTGTTGTTTCCGCTCTTCTGTTCGCCAAAGCTGCTGTCGGAATCTACTTAGCATTACATTACATTAGCATGAGACTGAGTATTGAGATCTCAAAAATGCGTGGGATGTAAGAAAGGATATACGAGGGCAGTACAGAAAGTCATAGACATTTTGGCCTATCGTGTCAATGAGTAGGGCTAGAGCCGCCATCTTGGTGTCAGAACGTTCCTACATTTAGTACGCATCCAGCTGTGGTAGCGTGAGGACTGTGCCTTCCTTATTGTGCTCTCTGTGAGTTGTTAAAGTGTGCGCTGCAATAGAAAATCCAACACTTGTGAAGTGCGATGTGTGATTAGGTTTTTGTTGGCCTAAAAGAACAAACCAATTGAAATGCATCGTCAACTTTGTGGTGTTTACGGGGAGGGAATAATGAGTGAAACCCGAGTCAGGCAATGGTGCATTGATTTTAAAAATGGCCGTGCCAATGTTCACGACGAGGATCGCAGTGGTAGGCCTAGCCTTATGACTGATGAACTGTCAATGCAAATCAATGACAAAATTCGTGAAAATCGTCGTTTCACGATTACAGAACTTTCAGAACATTTTCCCCAAAGTTCATGGAGTTTGCTGTATCAAATTGATGCTTTGATACTGACGCTGAACTGCATGCCGGTGTAAACCAGTGGTTGAAGTCGCAGGCGGCAGATTTCTACAGAGAGGGTATTGAAAAACTTGTGCCACGATATGATAAATGCCTCAATTTGAATGGCGATTATGTAGACAAATAGCTTAAGAGTGTACCTTTCAAATGTAGATAATAAACGTTGATATTTGCATTTTGTTAACTGTTTATTTCAAAATGTCTGGGACTTTCTGGATTACCCTCGTATTTGAAGACACGAATTGAATTTATGTGAAGTATTTACTTATGAAGAAATTATGCTGAGAACAAAATCTTAAATCCTTACAATACTTTGTTACTTTTGTTACTGTGACGTATTTTCACTTTTACCAGATTAATTATTGTCGGTGAAGGTTTTAATCAATGTTTTCTAACACTGAAGTTAAACGTGGTTAAATTACTTTGACACGGCTTAATAATATTCGCGCACGCGATTTTACATCTTCGTTGTAATCCTTTGTCAATTTGGAGAGACTTTTTAGTATTGAGTGATGCAGGTTCGTCGCACGACGAAACTCACCAGGAAACTGAAGGTTACGTTTCTCCCGCAGCTTATACAGGGTAGACCACTTACGTTGAGACTGTACAATATCCCCAAAATTAAGCATTGTAGAAAGAAATGTTATGAATAGAAGTTGCTTGATGTTAGTAGTGTTTTATTTGCAGGATGTTGTGATGGTCTTTTAAGGGTCAGTTTAAATTGACCCTAATTGTAGGTTCCCATTTAAAACAATTAAATTGACCCTAAAATGATCGTCACACGACTAATGGTATTTACCTTCACCCATAACATCAAGCAACTTTTAATTAAATACATTTCTTTCTACAACGCTTAGTTTGGAGATATTGTGCAGTCTCAACTTAAATCGTTCACTCTGTATAGTCTGGGTCTTCGGTGGTTTATATTTTATTAGGAATTTTTTTACTGGCTCGTTGGACCCGCAAGTTTAAGAAAATTTACAGGATGTTTTCTCTTTACTGATTCGTCCTCTCTAATCACGTACTATAATACAATTCAGGATTCCCCGGTCTCTAGTTTATTTGGAGTTTCCTTGAGAGTCGGTGGAATAAGTCTTCCTTGCTCAACACTTTAATAAAAGATTTTTGTTTGCAACAAAAGTTTCCCCTCGCCTTTGTATGTCCTGGATAAGTTTGTGCGTAGAGGTGGAAATATCATGCACCTTGTATATTCGAAAAGTATGTATGGAAAAAAGTTAAACAAAATATATACAACTTATTTATAAAATGAAGTCTCTATAAATACAATAAATACATGATTATAAAATGATAGTATACCCATTAAATATCTAAGATAATCTGTATATCTCGGTATCGAAGTCTTGGGTGGAATACAATACCACCTCATCGAGCAGGATGGCTCCGGCGGTAACGTCTGTTGCCCGCATTCAGGAGATCCTGGGTTCGATTCCAATTGACCGCTCACTCTCAGCACTCTGGTCGCCTAGCGAATTCTGGTGGTGTCTTCTACCACGATTTCTCCTTTCCTTTCGTCTTTCAGGCAACGTCTCTGGATTCCGTGGCGCGTTTAGTGATACCCAGATGGTGTGTTTGCTGCGTTGGAAAGATTTCTCCCCACCAACGATACGGCGGATTGACCTGCCTGCAAGGACCGCTTATTCGCCCTCCCGCGGGACTCCGCGTCTACCGGCGAGAGCAGGTGTTTTTTACTGGGAAATTATAGGGACTTCCCTGCGTCTCTGGGATCCTTTCTGCCTATGGATCTTTGACTTCCTGCGGCTCCTTCACTTCATCCCTGCCTCCCGGGAGTGTAACCACAATAGAACTAGTTGGTCGCATTAGTTAGGTGTCCCCCTTCGATAATTACATCCTACATCCTAATTAAGTAAAATCAATCCTAACCCGAAGGATTTGTTTATCAGTTAAGCTTGGTTCTACTTATCTGAATATGTTATCATTTTCGAAATTCCAGAATGAAGCTAAAGTACTAAAATGTTATGCGAGAACATCTTGGTATATGGCGCTCACATAGTGGGTATGGGGTAACAGATCTATTTCTTCCTATAGAAAAGAAACTTCTATCATAATATTATAAACAGAGAAAATGTTGTGCATCTGTAGGGAGTATATTGTCACATACTGGGGTTAGACCCAAAAGGTTTCCAGCTAAAACATTAAGATTTAATTACCCCAGCATGCACCATGGAAGACATAGCTGCAGAGACAGCGAGAGGACCAGAACTTTGAACATCACATTCCAGTGTAGACGTGGGATATTTATAACAAAATACACAAGAATTCACATTAATCACATTAACGGTGGTTTACTCAATAAGAACACGTTGCCCCTACAGCTCACGCAACAGAGATAAAAAAAGAAGAAATGAGGGGAGATGCTACACACACGAGCTACATTCATACTCTTTACATACAACCGCATTCACTCGACTCTCAAACCAAAGTGACGCTAACACAACACAAAGAAAAGTAACGCTAACCTATTCTCCCTCTCCAACCCTCACTAGACCGCTAGCTTGGACTGGAGAGCGTCATGCCTAAACCAACTTCAAACCCAAAGCCGAAAGAATTACCCTAGCAATGCTGTCGCCAATGTGACGCAATAATGTGTCTGGCATGACAATAGCTACTAATTACCCCGCAATATTCGGATATCCTCAAGGAGTTTGATGATTATTTCACCATCGAAAATTGCTGTTCCCCCGGACGAACTACGCTACAGCATTTTCCAAAAGTTTGAAATTGGTGGATTTAAAGTGATTTCACGTTAACATCATCCAATTTCAATGCAGTTTCATGAACATGAATATTAGAGGACATTTTTTACATTTTCTTACAAAAATGGTGGATTTGTAATGAATCCTAGCCCGAAGCGGATACATAGGTAGGTTTAAAAGATTGAAAAATTCAAACTGGAACAGGGGAGTTGCACATCTTGTCCATATTTCCAAATTTTATTCTGATATAACTCAACTTAGTTATCAAGAAATTTTTGTTACGGTTTTGAAGTAATTAGATATAATTAGGTTTTAGTTTCTGGAAAAAATGATAAGTTGCCCCAAAAAGTTCAAAAGCTCCCATATTTTTAATTCCTATTTTCAAACCCTAGTATACAAAACAACTCTTCATAGGTTATTTATGCTTGTACTATAGGACGTAATGGAAACATTATGGGTTAAATTACAACATTCAAAAACTATTCCTACCACATTTTCAATCTCATATGCAGAAGTATATAGTGTTGAGCCTATGTAGTCAAAACATTGCACAATTATATCGTAGCATCTGGCCAATTATAAATTACCTTACAACTTCCAAAAATTAAACGCTTATTTTCATGGAAATGGAACTTCTCAACATCTAGAATTCTTTTAAAAACTACCTTTATATATAAATACTACTTGGCTGTGTTATAACTTCAAATAACTACCTCTTCTCCTATTTTGAATCCTTTGGGAACAAATTTGTATTTTATGATCCACCTGGATAAAATTATGGTCAGTCTTAGGTAAAAGTGAAAATTGTTGATTACGCGCAACTTCTACCCCATTAGTATTTCCAACCCGTTACTTGCAGAATAATCTCTGCCTCTGAAGTAAGATTTGTAATGCTTCTTAGCCAACATATTAAAAATTACGTGCAGTGATAGTGTGTGCTTTAAAGTTATTCTTTCAGTATATTTTAGTGTATTGTAATTGCGTTTCTTACGGATCACATATAGAATAGTGGTCATCCTGAGACTGTTGGTTAATTTTAATAGTGAAAAACAAAATAAGTCATAAAATACTATCTTATAAACACAATTCCAAAGCTTCCTAATGAAAATAAAATATTTTAAATGCAACGTGTTGGACATGCATTTGTTCTACGGACTGAATCACGAAGTAAAGGGGTTGAACGGTTAGTCAGATCATGATAAGCTTCCGCAATGAATTGCGTGATGAATTATGCACACCAATACACGAACAACATAAATCAATACAATGTAGCGATATAACAGGCTTAAATGCGAGTGTTTGTTGCGTTTGTGGTATCTGAATATGATAAATGATCTACTACATCACAAACTTCTTCGAAGACAAAGAACAGAGGAATACAATGTGGACGAGTGAATCGTTAGCAGTGTAGATCTGATTATAACTTAGTTTACTATGCGGTCTTATTAAATGGAATCATCTCTTTAATTTGATAATTATTTTATCATTATAAACACAATAATTCTACACCGCCGTTTGTGAAAATTGCAACACCAAGAAAGAATTTCCCGAATAACTCCAAACTTGGTGGAAGTGTAGAAAAGTGTGCAAGCAATAAGTGATTACGGTTGCAGAGAGATGGGGTACATGTAGGCCGAGCCCTCTCGTGTCGGTCCGACAAGGTCAGTATTGTGCCCAGTATAGTCAGTGCAGAGCTGTCAAACAAGGTCGAAACAATAAAGTGAGTGCTAGTATGCCTCGTCGACGTCAAAGGAGCCATATCGGCATGGGAGTGAGTTGGACGGGGCAGAATAATCAATCTCCGGGAAGCGGGTTTGTCTTACCGTGACATTTCGGCTCGTACAGGGCATGCTGCTACGACAGTGCTGCGTGTGTGGAAGCAGAGGATATATGAAGGCCGTGCGCAGCGAAGAGCGGGAACTGGTCCACGGAACATGACCACAGCACGGGATGACCGTCATCTTGTCCGCATGGCCATAACGGACCGTAAAGCTTCATTCACAGTTTTGGCTCGAGCTGGAGCACTGCAACAGTTGTGAACTTGCCTGCATCAACGGTTCGTCGCCGTCTGCTGCAGGTTGGACGGCTGCATGCATGTCATTACGTCGGCTGCCATTATCCAGAAACCACATGGTAGCATCTTCCAGAGATATAGGACGAAGATTTTAAAGAATATATTCGCACCCAAATCTACCCTTTACATGGATATTTTTCGAAAATTTTATTTTCTTCGAATCAAGCTCCTCCGACTGTAATGGGTACATGAACACTGTGTGTCCTACAGTGATGGCCGGCGGTACCGTGGTGAGCGCAATCTGGAGGGCTGCATTGTTGAGCGGCATAGCGGACAAACATCAGGTGTGATGGTTTGGGTGGCCATTGGTTATAACAACCGACCTCGCCTCCTACGAATTGAGGGCACTTTGAACAGCAATCGGTACCTAACGGTGGTTGTAGAACCTGGGGTACTCCCCCTGTTTCAGGCATCTCCACAGGCCACATTTCAACAGGACAATGCCCGACCATATATTGCGAGGAATGTACAAGCCTTCTTCGAAGAGCGACGGATACCATTGCTTCCCTGGCCTGCACGTTCGCCTGACATGTCGCCCATCGAACATGTCTGGTATATGATTGGTCGGTACCTTGTGCGTCACGGTTCTCCAGTAACCAGTGTCACGGATGTGTGTGATCAAATACAAACTGCGTGGAGGGAAATCCCTCAGGGACTTAATTAGAACCTTTTTGATTCAATGCCACGCGTATAGCAGCTCTACTTTTAGCACATGGAGCCCACACCAAATACTGAATATTAGGGCTAAAAGGTTATTTATAGATTTGAAAAGTTCATCATTTGTTACTTGTCATGTATCTAACCTGTGGTATTAAATTCATTGAATTCATGCGTTTCCTTCCTGGTGCTGCAATTTTTACAAACGGCAGTGTATTTTAAACATATGTTTAAAATGGTACTGAATCTATGCTTTTGGACTGTGAATTCTGACACTACTTCACAGTAAAATATTAAATTCCTACACAATTTAGAGTAGAGAGTGGAACGGGAACTTCTTTGTGAAGGGGAAGATATATATATACGGGAGGTGCGTGGGTGTAATGGTGGATCTCTTAATCTCGGGTTGTGTTATCCTTTGCTTAATGCAGATGTCGTTATGGTAAATAACTTATTCACACGCACTGTGTTTCATTTGCTTTAGCTTCACTCCCGCGTTCGATCCTGCCACACAAACATTTATACAGGTTGAACCATTTAATTTAGGATTGTGTGTCTAATATCTCCAAAACTAAGCGTTGTAAACAGAAATATGTTTAATAAAAATTGCTTATACCTTTAGTTTTTTTTAAATGGGAACCTACAATTAGGGTCAAATTAAATTGACCCTAAAATGAGCATCACAATGTCCTCCAAATAAAACACGACTAATGGCATTTACTTTCCCCCACAATATCTAGCAACATCTATTAAAGACATTTATTTATACAACGCTTATTTTTGGGGATATTGTACAGTCTCAACTTAAATGGACCACCCGTATATTCCTGTCAGAGGCCGATTTCACTAAATGTTCGCTATAGACTTCTTTTACATCATCTCGCGAAAACTTCACTTTTGCCAGCACTACATAATGGCGCATAGTTCCACTTTATTAAATTGCATTGCCAGTTTCTTGTAGTCCCAGTTTATAAGCTTAACGAGAACGACCATGCATACTTCAAAACGCACGAGCTTTATATGCGACGCTTCCCGCGATTCCAAAATTTCAAGTCCTTATATGCCCAACTCCGCACGACCCCCAAATTGCAAATGATCTCACTCCTGCATTTCATACCTCGCCGTGAAAGTTTCGTTTCGTCTACCATATCACATGACCAGTTTCTTTAACATCATTTGTCGACAGGGCTGCCTTAAACTGAGTGTAAATTTCCTATGGTGATTAGTAACTTCCACACTTAGCTTTCTCACATGTTTTTTAAAAATAACATTCTAACCGTTCCCATGAGAACTAATACAATCTCAAGATATAACGTGTTTCCGCCAAATTGTTTACTTTAACTTAAAATCTTAGGTCTTTTGTCCTGGTTACGTCTACCTGTAGTTACAAACAAATTCACCGCACAACACAGGGTGCCGCTTTTAGCAAAGTGATCTGTTATATTTCCAAACAGCCATCGTATGTTTCTGTCTGCCTCCCATATATACACAGGGTGGACTATTTAAGTCAAGACTGTACAATATCTCCAAAACTTAGCGTTGTAGAAAGTAATGTCTGGATAAAAGTTTCTTGATGTTATGGGGAAAGTAAATGCCATTAGTTGTGTTTTATTTGGAGGACGTTGTGATGGTTATTTTAGGGTCAATTTAAATGTACCCTAATTGTAAGTTCCCATTTAAAAACAATTCTAAAATGGCCATCATAACGTTCTGCAAATAGAACACAACTAATGGCATTTACTTTTCCACCTAATGTCAAGCAATTTATATTCAAGGCATTTCTTTCTACAATGCTTGGTGTTGGAGATATTGTCAATCTCAACTTAAATGGTCCACCGTGTTTACATGCCTCTAATCGATATTATATATGCTTCTAAAATTAATTTTAAAGTGATACTCGTATAAGTATATACATTGTTGTCTATTGAAATAATTTACTTCTGCACGTAATGTGCAGTTTTAAGAGGCAAACGGTAGCCCATATTTTAGGAGATTGCTCTACAAATTACTACTACTACTACCGCTACAACTACTGTTAAGTATGGCAGGTTATTTGTGCTCAAACGCTGTGGCTTATTTCTTTGTAGATGTATGTAAGTTTGTTTTCTCCGTTTTTACTTCGAACAGCTTTTCCTGTGAATGACAAATGGCCCGTTTTCTCACAAACAATTTAAGGTAGGAAAATTAAATTTTAAGGTAATAAACATAATTTCTAAGTACTGTTATGGATTTACTCTGGTTTTAAAAATAGTTGGTTATTTTTAATAGGTAATTGCTGATACATAGTAATGAAAAGATGGTATAATTGAGAAAAGTAATCCATTAAACAAACCTATTCGAATGGATCAGTGAGGTAAGATACGTATGTATATACATCCTGCAAACACTTCAATCTGATATCCAAAATAGTTCATGAGATAATGTGTCATGAACTCCGCAGGTTTAACATTGGCGGAATAGGGCTTTTAATCTGTCCTTAAGGAACCTATAGCTTTATCGGTCGTTCTTGCAACGCACTAAGCTACAGACGCGTTTGTAGGACCAGTAGCTTTTAACGAAGCAATAACTCGTTCTCGTGAGCGAACAGGAATCTTGGCGTGTTTTCAGCTTTAGTGTTTGGTACGAAGCTGTTATAAAATTATGGAATACTCTTTTTAATTTGGAAAGGAGATAACGCCTACGGTAATAGAAAATAAAGAGCTCCTAAATCTCTTCAGTTGAGTGGTAGAAGAAGCTGAAACTGTCCTCTGTTTTACATATGCCACTGTAAAGCTATTAACATTTAAATTGGATGGCTGTTGAATAAACATTCCCATTGTTTTTGCGGTTATTCTTAGTGGTTTGACAAACGGCGCTTTGCCATGGTCTTTAGCTTATCTTTTATAGAGAAAAATTTGCTGCAGTTTTCGTTTTTCTTTTCTCTCTACGAGGGGTTGCGAGAGCGCTTCTCTTGTTCCGTGATAAGGGATGAAGTATTTAAATGCTCAGTAAACGCTGTAAACAGGTACCGCTATTCCATTAAGCTCCGCCCACATGCCGCCTTTGATGGCGCCTAACGAGGTAAACAATCGATATATCGAACCTTCGGCTCTAAAGATTAACTTTACCTGCCGGTACGTTCATCAAGGAGGTGACTTCGTAACTGTTCTTTTTCCCCCTTCTTCATCTGTTTGCTTTGGTGCACTAAACTCCGCAGAAAACAGAGCAGGTCAAGTAAGGGTTCTCTGGACAGATTTATCGACGGGAATCTTGGTCCTCGTGGAGTTTGCCGAAGTCTTCCAATATAGACCGTGCTCTTGAGAGAATGGAAGGGACGAAGGTTTTCCCCTCCCACTCACGCGTGGCTTACATGTGACTAGACTATCGCACCACCGAATGCCCTCGATCATATCGATACAATAAATGTCGACCGTAAACGACTCGCTCTCATAAACTCTGAGCAGCGTGTTCATTTTGGTCCTAAAATAACATGTGGGGCAGAAATATCCTTTTGTTCAGTTTCTCCCTTCTCTGCAAATGAGACATTCTACGAAAAAACGAAACTTTCGTAATATGTTTTTTATATCGCCAGTTCCAGAAGCTTATCTGACATTTTTGGATATTCTGCTCGTGAAACTACCAAGAAAGCCAAACATTGGCAGATCTTATAAGTTGGGAACTAACGCTATAGGTGCAAGTTTTGGGATTCGACCTGAATAAAACTGTCAGGTCTTTTAACTATAGGTAATGTCATTTCCTGGCCATAAAGCTTCAGACATCTATATTCTTAGCATGTATATATGTGCTCCAACAAGATAAACCACCAGTTGAAATTCAGTCGCCCGCGGTAAGCTTTCTGCCTTTCAAACTGCTTTACTCATGGCTTTGAGTCATATACAGGGTGCTTCTTAAACGCTTAACAGCTGATTATCTTAAAAGCAATAGTTTATTTAGTGCAAACTTTAAAGGTTCTTACATGATGGGCTCTGTTTGTTATTAAATGGGAAAATCCAATTATTTAAACTAAGGTTGGTTTCATCGATAAAAGCAAATGCATTTCGTCTGAATAATTTTCTAAAGCAACCATTATTATCCTTAACAAGTTTCAAAAGGAACATAATATCTACATTTAAACAGTGAAAAGGTATTTTATTAGCTCCACGTATGGATGTGAATTTGAAGTAGTTTGTATTGAAGGAGTTGTATTATATTTTAACTGTCGGGAAGCCGAACTTAAAATTCATTGCAACCGCACGTTGTCGCAGTAATCTGTTCGTGTTATCTTTTATGCTGAGCGCCTGTTATTGTTTTACTATTTTGAATTTTGTGTTCTTTGTCCTCCGGCTAGCTATTATTACTAGTCGAGCAAATATCTCTGATCAGGGCGTGTAAACGGAAAGGAGTTGTTACTGATAAAAGAATTTGTTTTCACACTTTTATTGCCGTCACACTTAATTAATAGTTCACATCTGTAATCTTTATACACGCCTGACTGAAACTATTATATTTCCGAATACAATTACTGTCGTACGCTTACTTCACATTTTGTAACTAACTTTACGACACGAGAGATTCTGTAGAATTGCGTAATGTGTACCTCATGAATGCTTCCTTAGAACTGCCTGACGTGCAACTCGCGAGAGAGATTTCTTAGAACTGCGCGATACTTGCTTTTGGCTCAAGAATTTATACTCCCTCACCCCGATATGCCTAAACATTTTAATAGAGCTGCTATTGGTTAATAAATCGCGCTAACATTAGCGTCTGTTTTATTAGCCAATCATAATTACTGACACATATGCTCTAGGGAAGTTATTCCCTCCATTTCTAAAGAAAGGCACGCTACCCTGACGTCATTTGTTTGTCTCTTCTAAATGATAAACAACTCACCCCATTGCTTCATTGTTACCCACTCCTATTGTTAGTTTCATTGTGACCGTGTAAACTTATTTCCTAACAATGCTTATAGCTAACAAACATCTAAAATCATTGTCATACAATAATGTTAATTTACACTACAATCACTCTGGCATTCACAGTGTTGTGATATAAAATAATGCCTCAACGTACAGTAAAAAGTTTCCGGTAGCCTTCGCCCCAAATGTATTTTCAGGTGGCCTTTGCCCCAAGCTTAAAATAAAATATTAACTTTGTAATTTAACTGTTTCTTTAAATATTATATATTTATGTTTGCCTCGGCTGCGTCAGTATTATTGTTAGAGACACGTTTCTCTTAGGCAGGGTTGTGATACGACTAAGAATGTAGACTTACAGAGATTATAATTTTACTTCACTTATTTTATTAATACTTGATACGATTTAAATTACACTTCACTGATATAGAGAGCTGTGAGATTCTCTTTATTAATTAATTACACTTTTTAACACGTAAACTTATTTTTCGTCTCACACAAATACATATTATATTTCTTGAGGACGCACAAGCAATGCATCCAGTTATGAGCACTGTCTGCAGGCAACACGTCTGGTTATGAACACTGTTTGGAGGCAACTGAATTGATTTCAACCGTCTAAACTTGTAAATTTCTGTATTTCAAGTCTCTGAATGGCTATTCCTACTCCAATAGAATACCTTCATTTAACTAAAGCTTTTTCTGGTTGTTGATTGACTATTTTTTAAACTGTCACTAAAATTACATTATTGTTACTCCAATAATCAGAACTACTATTTAAACTTTCAAACTCATTATTGCCTCAAGGTTACCTCATTGTTAGCAACTTTAAACCTATTTTTCTCAAAGCACTTACATTATTAAATTACGTAATGCATTCATATAATATTATTGAACAAGTTTACAATAATATAAGTATATGCAATGACTGTTACATACATTTTACAAATTATTACATACACATATTGCTCCAAGGCGGGCTGTTATTGAATATACATATATAATTTGACTAAAATCATTTAAGTGTTAAAAATACTGCCTCAGCAGTATGTTAACGTTAAAAACTCTTTCAAACTTCTTAAAAATTGTAGAAACTAATGGTGGCTTGAAAAAGGACTTCACAAAATGATTTTATTCATGCGCAAAACACAACATTCCTTAAATATTTGTGTTCGTAAATAAGAAAATTTATCTGACCATGAAATGGTCATTAAAATATGCACCAAATAAACTATAATAAAATTGTTTTCCCCTCAAATGAATAATAGGTTTACCATAAACTTCTTTTACTTTCTCTACAACGTGCATTAGGTAGAAAAGGTATTGCATTACACCAAAAATACATCTTTTGAGGCTCCCTGCATAAAAAACAGCATTTTTAGAAAAACGTCTGTCTGTGTGTGTGTGTGTGTGTGTGTGTGTGTGCGTGTGTCTGTGTATGTGAACAGTATAGCTCAAAAACGAAAAGTCGGAGAAATACCAAACTTGGTGTTTAGGTTCAGCATCTTCCAAAGTTGCGTCGTGAAGGTTTTCAAGAAAATCTACTTATCCCAAATTACCCTTTACATACTAATAAGCGATAGAGGTAGAGAAAATCATGCGAGTTTATCATACCAGTTTTTTTAAATGTTGCTTTCAAGATAATTAACCATTTTTTTTAAGTTTCTGTACCACCTATGTAGTAGGTAGAGAGAATATTGCATTCCACTGAAAAATTAGAACCGAGATTTCAGCAAAAATACATGTTTTGAGGGCCCTTGAATCAATAACGAGATTTGTAATGCAGGTGTTTGTGCATTATAATTTATTTGGATTAAAATTAAGTAGATAGAAAAATAACCTGTATTAGGAGAATGTCGTGTGAATGTATCACATCAGGATTTTTAACACCGTATAAGTGCGTCTACTTCTGCCTTCAAACTCGAAAACATTGCCAAACATAAATAACGCTTATGTATATGTGGCGAAAAAAAACCGGTCATGTATCTACAAATGGCTCTGTGTAGATATACTCAATGTCGCCCGAATATTGTCACCTATTGTTGCAACGTTTTTTTTTAAGTTTAGCATCCTTTATTGGTTAGGTGGTATTGAAGGATGAATGAATGAAATTAGTCAAATTATGCTCAAATGGTCCCGGGAACCATAGAATAAATTTCCCCGACATGCATCTCTTCAGAATAAGGGAAAAACCCCCAAAAAACCTTATTTGGATAAGGTTCTCTATCCTATATTCGAACTCGGTACCTCTTGAGTGTGAGGCAGACACGTTACCACAGAGGCGGACTATTCTAAACTTGTTGCATCTATGTACCACTGTCAGTCGGTGAAGATTTGTTTCAGAAATGTGAAATTTACGTTTGTATCTGCTAGTAGCAATCTGGTTAGTTTCCCTACTACGTATAGTAAGTAGGGGAAGTATTGTATTCCACCCAAAAATTCGATACCGAGATTTCACCGGAAATACATGTTTTGAGAGACCCTGAATCCAAAAAAAGCATTTTTGGAAACATGTCCGTGTGTGTGTCTGTGTGTCTGTGTGTCTGTCTGTGAACAGCATAACTCGGAAACGAACAGTCGGATAAACACCAAACTTGGTATTTAGGTTCAGTATCTTCCAGGGATGCGACACGAAGGTTTTCAAGAAAATCCCCCTCACCAAATTACCCTTTACATGGAAGATTTTTCGAAAATTTTAATTTTCTCAAAAACGTCTCTAACGATTTTGATTAAAATATCATATGTTTAAGATATTTTCATGACAAATAAAATGTATACCTTGAATTTTCTGGGAATGTCTCCAAAAGTATTCTTCATTGTAACGACTTTTGCATAACTGATAAACCATAAGAGATAGACAAAATTTTAATATACAAAAAATGTAGAGCGCCTTAAAATACACAATTTATGTCATATACATTTTTTTTGTTGAGTGAATCATTTTCGAGATATTGCTTGTTATTCCCTTAAAATTTTCAACACTTATTTTCTCAAATGGGAATTCGTTATTCATTTTTTTGTCTCGGATATGCAAAGAGTATTAATCTGTGTGAAAGGGAATGGTGCTGCACCTAGCAACCAGCTATTAAGAGATATGTATGTGCTTAAAGGCTACTGTATATCTATATTGCCCTTGTAAATATGTATTCCGCTTATATCTACAAAAAATTAGCAATAAGCAATTAGCAATTAGCAAATGTTTATCTCGACTAAGATGAAGTAGATGGAGAATAAGCGTTTGTAAAAATAGTTTGTACAAGAGTAGAGAAAGCCATGTGAATGTAACACATCAGATTTTTATTATTGCGCCAGTCCTATACAGAAAATAATAAGAAGCTTTTGACACGTGCAGGATTGTCAGACTCTTCATTCTCTTTATACATACATCATACAATGAAAATCATGCATCTGCTTCAAGTTTAAACTCCCTCTCCCTATGTATCCGCAAATATTCAAGAGTAAAAAATAACAGAACTCGGTGGATGTTTGTATGGAGTAACCAGTTCTTCCCTTTTCCTCTGCCTACCTTTCTTTTTATTATTTTGCAGTCATGTGGAATACAACTGACGCTAATTAGCCCCAGTAGCGTTTAGCATTAACTAACACGGTCCAGTTTTGTAAAAACTGTAGAACAGTTAAAGGTGTCCAGTGTATGTCGCAAGAAAAGTATAATGGAAGGCCAACACGCTCAATAAAATATGCCTCAACCCAACGGTATAAGCTTATCCACTGCCGCATGGATTAAGCGAGAAGTTCACGGGATCCTTAGTTCATATCCAGGCTAAAGGGGCCTTGTGACTGAAAATTC
Source organism: Deroplatys truncata (assembly GCA_030765065.1). Taxonomy (NCBI): domain Eukaryota; kingdom Metazoa; phylum Arthropoda; class Insecta; order Mantodea; family Mantidae; genus Deroplatys; species Deroplatys truncata. Next base: position 67,376,137 of record CM060979.1, read on the forward strand.
ACTTTTGTATATCCAACCATTTTTACTTTCTCTACTACGTATAGTAGATACCGAGATTTCACCGGAAATATATGTTTTTAGACCCCCTGAATCCAAAAAAAAAACATTTTTGGAAACATGTCCGTGTGTGTGTGTGTCTGTCTGCCTGTGAACAGCATAACTCAGAAACGAACAATCGGATAAACACAAAACTTAGTATTTAGGTTCGGTATCTTCCAGAGATGCGACACGGAGATTTTCAAGAAATCCCCACACCCCAGATTACCCTTTACATGGAACATTTTTCGAAAATTTTAATTTTCTCAAAAATGGCTCTAACGATTTTGATTAAAATATCATATGCTTAAGATATTTTCATGGCAAATAAATTGTATATCTTGAATTTTCTGGGAATGTCCCCAAAAGTATTTTTCATTGTGAACCACGTTTGGATAATTCGTAAACCATAAGAGATAGACAAAAGTTTGCTACACAAAAATGTAGATCGCGTTAAAATACACAATTTATGTCATATACACTTTTTTTGAGTGAACCATTTTTCTAGATATTGCTTGTTATTCCCTTAAATTTTTCAACACTTATTTTCTTAAATGGGAATTCGTTCTTCATTTTTTTGTCTTGGATATGCAAAGAGTATTAATCTTTGGCAAAGAGAATGGTGCTGCACCTAGCAACCAGCTATTAAGAAATATGTCTATGCTTAATGGCCATTGTATTTCTATATTGCCCTTGCAAATACAAAATAAGGGGAACATAGTACGCCTTTTTAGATCTGGTCACTATGTGTAAAATGTAATTGTCTTTGCATGTCAAAAGATCGTTTCTGCAAATGTTTATCTCGATTAATATGAAATAGATGGAGAATAAGAATTTGTAAAAATAGTTTGTACAAGAGTAGAGAAAGTCATGTGAGTGTAATACATGAAATTTTTTATTTAAACGAACTTATTTCAGTGCGTAAATTCGGTTTCAGAAGCACATTAGTGTCCTCAGTGGTTTAGGCGTACCATACTAGACTCCAAGGTCGCGGGCTCAAACCCGGCGGAGGGCGATGGAATTTTTTCGGGCGTAAAAATTCTTAGCCTGTCTTTCTCCGGAAGGAAAGTAAAGCCGGTGGTCCGTGTCTAGATTTACGGCACGTAAAAGAACCTCAAGCCTGATAAAGAGGCCTCTGGGCAAACTTTCAAGTCTTTCACGACCAATCTAGAATGATAAGCTAGGAACCATAGCAGTTAAAGAGTGTCCCTAAATAAAGCTTAATTTAATTTAATTTTGAACCACATTAGTATTGTAACAAATGACAACACCACTTGCTACTAAATACACTTTACTTATCACTTAGTCACTCAATATAACACAAATTTTATACTTGAGACACTGTTGACAAACCCTCAGAGCAAAACACAACTGATCCGTTGAATCGAATCACAACTGAACTGCTGAGTCACAACTCTCAGCTGAACTGCCTCGGCACTGCATTAACTGTCCCAACTCTTCGACTATTTGACTGCACTTAACTGATCTAAACTAGCTGATCTTACTGTGCAAGAGCATCCCCTGATGTAGGACCCGCATAAACAATGGAATGTTCTAGAAATGGAGGTTATTAGAACCGCCCTAAAAGAACCTTCTGGAACAATAATTTCTCAAACTAGGAAATCGCACAAAATGAGTTATTATTCACCATTGACTATTCTTCCAAGAGCCGAAGGTCTCATCCAGGTACCGGACCGAGAGGCACTTACTGGCAGCCCGCAACTAGCTTCGCGCGCGTGTCGCACTATTTTTATAGGTTTTAAATAATTGGAAATGTGCTAATAAAATACGAAATATGGATAAACATACTATGTATTTATAATAATTACAACTTGTCTATTTTTGTAAAAAACTGAATCGCATAAACATTACCTATACGCATTTTATACAGCACAATATGTCTTACCATAGCTTAAATAGTTGTATGTTAAGGTGCAAGTTATGATTATGTAGTGTTATATTTGGTTCTGAGACAAATACCTTGAGGCGCAAAATGTGCCTGCAGAAGTTGTTGACCATTCCCTTAGGTGACAATAGTGTTCTATATTCTTCTGTAGGTTTTTTACATTTACTCAACACCTTACTTCACCTAGCACTTATAACTTCTCTGTGACTGGTTGGAAAGTAATTCTAAGAAGTAAACCTTAATCGATTACTGGATATATTATGTGTGAAATGAAAGGAAGGCATAGTCTTTGAATGGGTTCTGTCCACGATAGATGTAAATAATTGCCTAATTGAATATGATTTTGAAGGAAACATGGGCGAGAAACGAGCAACCTTCATCATTAAAATTGCAGCAGCCATAATATAAAAGTCGAACGTTTCTTCTGTGGTAGACATGCAGTTACTATCACGACTAAAGAAGAAGTCAAGACGCAGAGTATTATATCGACGTATGTGTCAATTACAATAGGAATTTGGACCGGAATTACCTATTTACTCGTAGATTCCAGTAAAAGAATGGCAGTTATTGTTATTGTTGGTAAGAAAAATCTCTGATTTCACAGCCCATTATCTGCCAATCCCTATAAACCTACTCCCACGTGCAAAGGGCAAAGTTGATCAGCTACATGCATACTTAGCCAGAATGTTGCTTACCAATCGTAACTCTTTATACTCCTCAAGATTTGAGTGGGCCAAAAAGTCGCACCTCCATTATTGAGCTCGAACCCAAGTGTATCGTGGTCACTGCGCTGTAAGCTATAAGCTTTAGGTTCCAAGGTTTCCCAACAAACAGCTTTAGGTTCCAAGGTTTCCCAACAGAGGGCAGAAATAACGTTTAATGAAAAGCTTCTTGGGGAGAGGGGAGAGGGAGATCCGTCAGTTGGATTCTCAGCTGAAGATGGGAGAAACATCTCTCGAAAGCGCTCCTGCGATAACATCTAGCGCATATATGTGATGAGAATTTAAATTTTCCAACTCAAAAAATTTTAAATGTTACATAACATCACTATAAATAATACTTCTGGTTTATCATAAAAAAACTTAACATTATTCACCAAACTCTTACGTATTTGCAAGGGTAGAGGTTGACAATATGTGGCCTTGGAACTTTTTGTGGAGTGATGAAACACACTTTACGTTCACTTTTAAGTTCCATTTTTCTTTGAGGAACTCGGACCCAAGGACATGCATCTTGAAGGGCACACGTTACTGTGATCTGCTTCACCAATATGTGATCTCTGCCTGGGAGAGAGGTGCTTTGGACTCAACTGTTTGGATGCACGATGAAGCTCCACGCCACATTGCTCGTGAGGTCACTCGGTTACTCTGCAACACATTTGGCGAAAACCGAATCACTGGCCGATCGTTCCACTGAGATCACAGATTTCAACCTGTGTGATTTCTGGCTGTGGGGTTACCTGAAGGGAGACAGCCAACACCCCACCTGAGATGTTTCGGGCAGCAGTAGAGCAATCTCTAGTGCGGTTCCAGGCTGTCGTGGATGCAGATAGTGTCACATTGAGCAACTTTTGTAACCTGGAATGTAAACATAGTACGCAATTAACAAATGTTACCCTCTCATGTGGAAATTAATATATGTTTCCTTCAATGGTGTATGCATTAGTTCTCTTCCGCATGTTCTTATTAATGTCTCCACAAAGTTTCATTGTCCTACGGTCACGCGTTTTTCATGGAGGCCCTCTCAAGTAGCGAAAGCAAAATTATAACCACCCTAAACTATACTTATTATTTCTTCCAACTAACAAACAAAAATTACTATTCTGTGAATATAAGTCATGTAAGTACATTTTCTATATTTTATAGGGAGACGGTATTTTTAACACTTAAATAATTTCAGTCTAATTATATAATATGTAAATTCAAACGCCTTGAAGCAAAATTTGTATGTAACAATATATAAAAAATGTATGTAACAGTCATTGTATACTATTGTGTACATGTTCAATAATGCTATATGAATGTATTACGTAATTTAATAATGTAGAAGCTGTGAGAATAATAGGTTAAAAGTTGCTAAAAATCAGGTAACCCTGAGACAATAATGAGTAAGAATGTTTAATAATGTTACTAGTCATTATTGGAGCAACAGTAATATAATTTTAGTGACAGTTTATAAAATAGTCAATCAACAACCAGAAAAAGCTTTATTAAATGAAGGTATTCTACTGGAGTAGAATTAGCCAATCAGAAACTGAAAAAGAGAAAATCTTACAAATTTAGAGTTCAGTTGGTTGAACACAGCGTTACTAACCAGACACAAAAAGTGTCCTCGAGAGATTTAATACGTATTCGTGTGAGACGAAAAATAAGTTTACGTGTTAAAAAGTGTAATTAATTAACAAAAGGAATCTCACACCTCTCTATATCAGGGAAGTGTTATTTAAATCGTGTCAAACATTAAAAAAGGAGTGAAGTAAAATTATATCTGTGCAAGTCTACATTCTTGTCGCATCACAACCCTGCTAAGAGAAACGTGTCTCTAACAATAATACCTACGCAACTGAGGAAAACATAAATATACAATATTTAAAGAAACAGTCAAATTACAAAGATAATTTTTTTTAAACTTAGGGCAAAGCCCACCTGAAAGTACATTCTTTGGGGCGAAGGCTACCGGAAACTTTACTATACGTGCGGTTGCAACTCCTTCAACACAAACCATCTTCTTCAAACTGTCGTCCATACGTGGGGCAAATAACAACGTAACAAACCATCACCTTCTTCAATAGTAATAGCTTTAATTACTGTTATCAAATTAAGTGCTCATTAATAATACCTTATAGACTCTGTGAAGGTACGTATTTTCACAGCGCATGTATAAATTTTGCCTTCTGATAGCACTCGCTTTTAGTGTTCCATTATGAATGCTCTTGCTCTCCTCTTCAGCTTTTAAGCTATTTAACCAACAGCGAGCAGTTCTACATTATGAAGCTGCAGCTACTAAGCCTTTCATTAACTCTTCGTGCCATTTTTTGTGCCGTTTCCTCTCTAGACTAGAGATTTTAGTGCCTTTCTAAATCCTTGTTCTGGGAAGCGTATGTTTACAACTCTTGCTCCTTAAATCCTATGAATACGAGCTATTTAATAGTAATTTTAGCACAGTTCCGAAATAAACCACTTACAGTAATGGATGGAAAAAGATATAAAGTTCAAAGTGAAAAATAGTTTTTTGAGTAATTATATTATCGATATATTGAAATAGCTAAAATTATTTCTGAATTTGTAATCAGTAATATTGTGTACGTAATTCACATATAGTAATATAAGATTAACTTAAGATAGAATTAATTTAAGGTATCCGGATGCTATTTTCAATAATATTGAGCGATTTGGCTGCGCAGTAAAATGTGAGTCTCGCATTCGGGAGCTCACGGGCTCGATTCCCGTCCACATCCCTCTCTGTCCTAGAGCTTTTAGTCGTTTTCTCTGGTCGGTAAGCAAACGCTGGGGTGCTCCCTCATTTCACTGTAATTACGTTTCGTTGAGTTTCAGGTGTGCTGCTGGGTTTCGTGGTGTAAGATGGTGCCGGATAGATGGCGCAGATGCCTTTTTCCAAGGAAATAGTATTCCCCCTGGACGATAGAGGGTGTCTGTTAGATGCATCGTTCATGGCCCTCTCTGGGCAGCTTCATTACTGGGATGGGTTCTCGAGCAAGTAACTACGAAGGACTTCCTCGCGTCTCTGTGGCCTGTCTGCCTGCACCTATAGATTTCCATGGTTCATTCATTTAATCCCTTCCTTCTGGGGATATTAGCCGCATGGGCCGCAGTGCGCAAGATATATACCCTATGCTTTGTATAATACAGCGATTATGGGTGTAGGTACACTGTGCAAGGTCTGAAATTAAAGTTGTTCATTCAGCAAAAGGGGGTTATTAATTATTGTTCTTCCACATATACCGTGTGTAGGCTAAATTGGAAACGTAGAACAAGACCGAAGAATTGAATGCCATCTGAACCTCGGAATTTCATTTTACCTTTCCAAATTTAGCCTAGTAAGGCGTCTGAAGCAACAATTAATTAACGTTGATTGACCTAGGAGTAGATAATTATGAAGCCCTGGAATTAGTCCTTGTGAGATTGTAAGTTGCCATTGCGATATGTTATCTCAAAATGAATTTGTGGACACATAATGACTTTTTAATATTATTGAGAATTTAGTGTAGTGTTGGCATGGTAGCTAAGTTGGTCAGAAAGGGCATGGCATTGAATTGTTCAATCTGATTTCATCTTTCCGGCAACAGGGATTATTTATATAAAGCATTACTTTCAGTGAAGTTGTTTATTAAGAGTTATATTCTCTAAATTAGGTTTATATAGGTTTAATCGTTTAGAAACTTTAGAAATATAAGATGTACGAGGTGCGATCATTAAATTCGGAAACTGGTCCCATAAATGGAAATAAAATTACCTGATTTAAATTTGGCTGCCATTCACTTCAATAGTGGCCATCCCAATGCCCTTGGGCAGCTATGCACCGATCCCAGCACCTCTGCCATTTTTGGAATGCAATCTGGAAGTCTCGTTCTTGAAGGGTGTCAAGCACCTGCGTTGCATTTCCTCCACCGTGCCAAACGGGGACATTTTCTGCTTCAATTTCATCTTCGGAAACAAAAAGAAGTCGCAGGGGGCCAAATGTGATGATTACGGGGGATGAGGAAGGACGAGCATGTTGTTTCGAGCGTGTTGCGAGAGCTCTGTTAGCTGGTGTCTTGTCGTCACAGTAAAAAACAGCAGTCACTGTTTGACCTGTAGGAACAGATTCACGGTGCACAATACCGTGAATGTCGAAACATCAGTGATTCTGCTCTTGGTTGTCCTCCAGTGATGTTGCAGAATTGTGAAACGTAATGCCACACAAAACTTCTCGTCCGACTCATTGCTTCATTCCCGTAAGCTTGTTTCAACATTCCTCGGGTTTCGTTGCTGAAAACGAAACACAGGATTTGAGTTTGCTCTCTGTTCCAGCTTCAAGTCTATAGTGATTTCGCCAAGTTCAGCGTGCACGTGCTAGTACTAGCTTGTGTAACACAGCTATCATGACGCTATCGCTTTTAAACTTTGTGTAGCTTGTCTTCAAGGTTATCACTCATCTGTGCTGCACGCGCATGTCAATCACGTGATCCGTTCGGTCACAGCAGACACAGTCCCGGAATTTAATGATCGCACCTCGTATTCTGGAAACTTAACGATTTATACGAGGGGCGTCCAATAAGTGAGTTTCCCTAATTTCTAAACAACATTACATACAATTGATCATGTTGAATCAATTCTATGTATATTGTACAATCCTTCTGTTACCTTTCTACATAGTCAACATGTTTTCCAAGCATTTTTGGGGACGTGACACAAATTTTTCCAAGCCAGTGTTGTACCAGGTCGGGTCCTGTGCTCGCAACCAGCCCTTCACTGATTTTACTTCAGTATCCGTATTAAAAGTGCTTACCTTTGAGTTGGAGGAACATGTGAAAATCTCTTAGGGCAAGCTCCGGTGAATAGAGAGGATACGAGAAAACTTCCAAGTTGAATCTTGACCCAGGCGGAGCTCAGAATATTTCTTCTGGGAAGTTTTCTCGCATCCTCCATATTCACCAGATCTTTTCCCAAATGATTTTCACGTGTTCTCCTGACTCAAAGGTCATCGCGGAGCACTTTAACACCGTGATGAAGATCAATCAAAAGTGAACAGGTTACAAGCATAAGGTCCTGACTTCTGGTTCATTTCTGATCCATCTTCTTCCAGCGATACGTGACGAGGATTTTCAAGCAAATAAACCCACCCTAAACCACCTTTTACATGTAAAACATGTCTTTTTTATTTTACTAAAACTGGCTATAGCTAACAATTTTGATTGATATACCATACGTTTAAGATTAAGCCTTATTTATATACTATGTGATCAGAAGTATCCGGACACCCCACAAACATACGTTTTTCATCTTAGGTGCATTGAGCTGCCACCTACTGCCTGGTACTCATTATCCACGACCTCAGTAGTCATTAGACATCGTGAAACAGCAGAATGGGACGCTTCGTGGAACTCACGGACTTGGAACATGGTCAGGGGATTAAGTGTCACTTGTGTCCGAAGTCTGTACGCGAGATTTCCACACTCCTAAACATCCTAGGTCCACTGTTTCTGATGTGATAGTGAAGTGGAAACTTGAAGGGACATTTACAGCACAAACGCGTACAGACCGACCTCGTCTGTTGACTGACAGAGACCGCCGACATTTGAAGAGGGTCGTAAAGAGTAATAGGCAGACATCTATCCAGATCATCACACAGGAATTCCAAACTGCATCAGGATCCACTCCAAGTACTATGACTGTTAGGCGTGAGGTGAGAAACCTTGGATCCCATGGTCGAGCGGCTGCTCATAAGGCGCACATCACGCAGGAAAATGCCAAACGACGTTTCGCTTGGTGTAAGAAGCGTCAACATTGCACAATTGAACAGTGAAAAACTTTGAGTGGAGTGACGAATCACGGTGCACAATGTGGCGATCCGATGGCAGGGTGTGGGTATGGCGAATGCCCGGTGAACGTCATCTGCCAGTGTGTGTAGTGCCAACAGTGAAATTCGGAGGTGGTGGTGTTATGGTGTGGTCGTGTTTTTCCTGGAGGGGGCTTGCACCCCTTGTTTTTTTGCGTGACACAATCACAGCGCAGACCTACATTGATATTTTAAGCACGTTCTTGCTTCCCACTGTTGAAGCGATTCGGGGATGGCGATTGCATCTTTCAACACGATCGAGCACCTGTTCATACTGCTGTGGCGGAGTAGTTACACGACAATAACATACCTGCACACAGTCCTGGCTTGAATCCTATAGAACACCTTTGGGATGTTTTGGAACGCCGACTTCACGTCAGGCCTCACCGACCTACATCGATATCTCTCCTCAGATCCGCACTCCGTGAACAATGGTCTGCAATTCTCCAAGAAACCTTCCAGCACCTGATTGAAAGTATGCCTGCGAGAGTGAACGCTGTCATCAAGGCATATTGATTTCCAGCATTACCGATGGAGGGTACCACGAACTTGTACGTCATTTTCAGCTAGGTGTACGGATACTTTTGATCATGTAGTGTATAAATATAAACTTGTTTATGAAGTTTTAGCAGTATCGTCTCTTCTTTGCGGTTCAAAATGCTGGAAATTACAAAAGCTCCAAAGAAAAGAAATGGGAAGCTCAGAAATGAGATTCTTGAGAGCGGTCGCTGGATACCGTTCAGATTCCCCCCCCAAAAAAAAATAAGCCATGCAATAAGAAAAGAACTGAAGTATTTAATCTGAACAATAAAACAAAGGATATCAAGGAAAATGTTTAGGAATGTCAGATGCCAGAATCTGCATTCTCAAGAAGATCTTCGAATACAAACACCAGAGAGAGAGAGAGAGAGAGAGAGAGAGAGAGAAAGAAAGAGAAAGGAAGACCCATGAAGAGATGGACAAACTAGTTTTTTTGAGGACCGAACAGGTCAAAAGACTTATTCCCTAATGCTGTTGCTTATAATGATTTTTATTTTACATTAATTTAAAGGATCGAAGAACGCAATGGGAAAATATCTGAACGTCGATAACAATATATAAATCCAAGATACATGAAATATAAAATAATATAAAATTATAAAATTAACCCTTCTCGTAAGACTTGTACCCCAAAGGACCTACAAGGCAATGCCTTGGGTCAGTAGCCTGTCAAGAAGCAAGCAAACTCTGGATCACAGCATATCCAGGATGGATCATTTGACAATCGCATTTCTCTTTGTATTTACAACGAAATGTGTCACGTAACTATTTCTTAAAGGTTTATTTGGATTATTAGCAGATATAAAAATAAGCTTTAGTAAGAACAGATTGTATACCCACTAATAAACTATGGAAGGTAGCGAAAGTCAAGAGAATGTAACACATCGGATCTTTTTTATAAAAAGCAATAAAACAGCATAATGTAATAAAAACATCTCAGCATTTGTATAGAATAATAAAATAAATTATATAGCATAGTAGTATTATTTTATTATCATTTTTATTATCATCATTATATAATGATGGGAATATGATTCTAGTGATCGAAAAGCGTTGTTAATAATGAGGCAGTATTTTTATCCTTAACAGATATTAATCTAATTGTACAATATACAAATAATAGCCCGTCTATAATCAATCAGGAATTGCTATAATGTGTATATTACAGTCATTTTATTATGTTTATTTATTACATATGTGTAAAATATTATGTGATTGTATTTCATAGTTTAGAAACGTAGGAGCTGTGAGGGTAGAAGCAAGCTGGTAAGCTGGTTTTCTTTTGCTTTGTTTTTAGCAAACAGTGTCATAAAGTGGACAGCAGAGGGTGGCTAACAATGAGTTTTAACCTTGGCAGAACAGTGGAGAAACACTTATGTAACGTCAAAAATTTCCGAAATAGTCACGTGGGTGCAACAATCTAATGAAACTGAAACTAAAATTGTTCTGCTAAAGTAGACTTAGCCAATCAGAAAATAGAAACATTAAATTTAAAATGTTAAGCTGTGGACGCTAAGAGGTAGCGTACCCAAGCCAAGTCAGTTCAATAGATGAAGCTCAGAGTATACAGATGTGAAATATTAGTGCAGCGAGGAGAAGATAAACTTTGACCTTTAAACAAATGTAGTTAGGAACAGACAAATACGACGACCGTAAAATACATTTCATTTAACATTCCCAGAGATATAAATTTATATGATTTATAATTTCTTTAATGAATAAAGAACTTAAGAAGTTCTATATAAACTGCAGTTCCCTAGCACACATATAGAACTTAATATCTTACAGCTCCATAGGTAAATACTTCAGTATTTTGTATTACTTGATATGTTATGCAACTACCTTCAAGAAGTAATAAAGAAGTGAGAATTCAAAACTATAACTTGTGTAAAGTGCGTGAAACTATTCTACAGCCGTACCATCCTTGTTAAGTGTACTTGCTATACCAGATATAACTGATGCAGCCGAGGCTTAATATTAAATAAAAAATAATAATTTATTAAAAATTAAAATTCATTACATATAACCTTTATTAATACACACGAAAATCACCGCAATAAATAGGGGTGGCGAAAATGCCTTTCTCTCACGAATCATCAAACATGCAAAATGAACTACACCACTCAGCAGCACATGGAAAACAAATGAATAGACGACTAGAAAAGAGTTGCGGCTGCGACTCACAGTGCCTCGCGAGTCTTGCTTTCGCCACCACTGAAATAGACTATTATCGGCATCCACAGTAATATTATCATGTTTAAGGATACTCAGCTACCAATAACAAGACAACTCATTCGCAATGTAATCCTCTGCCCCTCCTTTTGGAAGAAACAAGCGCCTATTCAATCAAATAACTAGTACGAGGGGCACTATTTATATTTTGAGCCTTGGCAACCCTGAATGTTGTAGGTGCCATCTGACGTTTCCAATGGAAATTTTGACATTTTTTACCATAATCTACTTCAAACATTTTGTCAATAGAGCGTCATTTGTTTTGTTTACACTAACTTGAAAATTAGGATAACGTTCCATTCTTTGCCACTGTGAAACGCTGTTATAACGAATTTAATCGTGGCCGCCGTTCGCTCAATAATGAAGTTCGTGAAGGTCGTCCAAAATCAGTTTTTGTGCCAGAAAACATTGATGCTGTGCAAAACCCAATAATGAAAGGTCGTCATGCGGCATATTGTGCGATTGAGGCAACCCTAGGCATTAGTTCCACCAGCATATATAAAATATTGTATGATTATTTAGCCGTGAAAAAGGTTTGCTCTCGTTGGATCCCACATAATTTGACGCAATCTCAAAAAGATGCTCGTGTCGATTGGTGTACAAAAATGCTCAATAAATACAACGGCGGTGCCTCAAAAGACGTATATAGGATTGTAACAGACGATGAATCATGGATATATGCATATGGGCCGGAACGTAAACAGCAGTCGACTGTATGGGTGTTTCAAGAGGAAGCAAATCCAACAAAAGTTGTTCGCACTCGAAGCACTTCGAAGCAAATGGTCGCCTCCTTTTTCAGCAAAACTAGCCATGTGGCAACAGTGCCTTTAGAGGAACGTAAAACGGTGAATGCCGAATGGTACACAACCATTTGTTTGCCGGAAGTATTCGGTGAAGTAAGAAAAACAACAAAACCGTAGGATCGTTCTTCATTAAGACATCTCGTCTAATAACAGAGTATTTGAAGGCTCAAAAAATCGAATTGATGGGCCATCCGCCATACAGTCCTGATTTGGCACCCAATGACTTCTTTTTGTTCCCGAACATCAAGAATAAATTGTGTGAACAACGATTTTCGTTGTCAGAGGAAGCCGTTGATACCTTCAAAAACCATGTTTTGGAGTTGTCTCAAGAAGACTGGGATAAATGCTTTGACAAATGGTTCAAACGGCTGCAAAAGTGTATTGATCATAAAGGAGAATATTTTGAAAACTAATAAAGCAGTTTTCAATCCGAATTTACTTTATTTTAATTATTAGGCTCAAAATATAAATAGTGCCCCTCGTATTTAGCAAGAGGGGACATAAATCTATGACTCTTGGAGAGGGTAGAGCGACACATTCAGTACCGTTTTAAACTGCACCACGTTTTGCATCCAGGCATACAGAGATGCGCCACATTTATATTGTTACATGAGCATGGCAGAAATGGAGGCTTTATTAACGTTGTTGTTAAAGGTAATTACGTTTGTGAGGTTGATTATCTTTACTGCTTATATTTCTAAAAATAGGCGTTTTAACTTTATGCGGTTAACCTTCAAATGAAGTCCTTTGAGAGTCTGGAACATATGATCGTGAGATAAAGCCAACGATATTAGCGCTCTCTTTCTTTGTTGCAGCACAATTATAAGCACAAAGCAGCGTCATCTTTATGAACAACTTCTGCCGGCGGTCCGCATAAAGAGGAAATGTAATCTTCCCCAGGAAGCTCTGCAACCCCCGTTGAATTAAATTACTCGCTCCTGCAGGTGTTTTGTGTAGATAAGTAAATCTGGCGCAGGAAACACTGTGCACTCGCGCATAATCCTTACAGCGAAAATGCGGTGCATAGCAGAAAAATCTCCCAAGGTCTCCCATTTAGTTACTTTGTATTTTAATACTGAGTAGGGGTTGAATTACAGGGGACATTCCTAATTTACTTCAATAAACCGTGTATCAATCTTGTTAATTTAGTTAATCTAAAATGTCAAAGGCTGAATTTTCTACCTTTTGTTTCATCCAAATCTGACCATATAAAGACATATTTTCAGACAGTAATAAATATGAATGTCTCATATTTATTTTTATAAAAATTAAATTAAGCTTTATTTATGGAGACGCTCTTTAACTGCTATGGTCCTTAGCGTCGCAATCTATATTGGACGTGAAAGACCGGCAATTTTACTCAGAGGCCTCTTTATCAGGTTTGAGGTTGAAGAAGTTTTTATTTATTATGTTATTTTTAGCACCACGCTTTGGAAGCCAATTTGAAGTAGTTTTGTTGTATTGCTATCTGCCCCATGTTTTGGGAGCCAATTTGAATAAGGCTTGTTGCTGCTACGTATGGAAAGTCAATTTGAAGAGGATGTATTATATTTCGACTGTTGGGGAGCCGAACTTGAAGTAGTTGCAACCGGTAGCCTTCGCCCCAAATGTACTTTCCGGTGGCATTTGCCCCAAATGTTTAAAAAATATTAAGCTTGTAATTTTGACTGTTTCCTTAAATACTATTTTGCCTCGGCTCGGCATGAATGTCTTAGCAGGGAGTGGTGCGACTGAAGAATGTAGGCTTACACAGATTATAATTTTACTTCACTCCTTTTATTAATGCTTGACACGATTTAAATAACAGTTCACTGATATAGAGGGAGAGATGTGAGGGTTGTTTTTTTAATAAATACTTGCACCTTTTAACAAGTAAAACTATTTTCGTCTCACACGAATACGTATTAAATTTATCGAGGACGCATCTCGCGCCCGGTTAGGAACACTGTCTACAAGCAAGTGACTTCTGAATTTGTAAATTTCGCTATATTTCAGTTTCTGATTAGCTAATCCTACTCCAATAGAATACCTTCATTTAACTAAAGCTTTTTCTGGTTGTTGATTGGCTATTTATTAAACTGTCTCAAAAATTACATTATTGTTGCTCCAAGAATTACCAGTAGTATTTTTAAACTTTCAAATTCATTATTGCCTCAAGGTTACCCCATTGTTACCTCATTATTATAAGCTTTTGACTTATTTCTCACAGATCCTACATTATTAAATTATGTAATACATTCACATAACATTATTACACATGTATACAATAATATAAACATATACAACGACTGTAATATACACTTTTTATATATTGCTACATACACATATTGCTTTAAGGCGGGTTGTTATTGAATTTATATATTATATAATTAGACTGAAATCATTTAAGTGTTAAAATACTGCCTCAAGGTTCTTTTACGTGCCGTAAATCTACGACACGGGACCACCGGCTTTACTTCCCTTCAGAAGGAAATCATGCTAAAGATGCTTACGCCCGAAAAAATCCATCACCCTACGTCGGGTTTGAACCCGCAACCTCGGGAACTAGAAGCTAGCATGGCAACCATTACACCACGGAGGAAGACATTTATCTTTATAATTTAACCAGTGGTCCAACAAGGATTTGCACTGCGACAACTCGAAAATATCCTTAAAACATCGGACCACTGTTATCCAATGTAAATGTCCCTGTGCCTTCGTTTGAGCCAATTATTGTTTAATTTACTAATGAATTAGATACAGTAGAGCTAAAATTCTTAACAGACATATCTGGGTAGGTATACCGTTCTAGAAAACAAAGAAATGAAGAAATCCGAAAACAGTTAAATATATAAATGTACACTGGTATAATCTGTATAAAAATTACTGAGAATAAAAATAATTGATACCAACATACGTTAAGCATGAAAGAAGAACGAATCTCTAAAAAATTATATAACTATAACCCTAGAGGATATCGCCGAAAACAAAATGAAGTGATAAGTTTAGTTGAGCACGAAACAGAGCGACACGTCTATATCTTGTGGAAGAAGAAGATGATGTTTACGAGATAAAATTAGGTGTTAATACAAAACTATCTCGAGTTCATTTTCTTTACAAACTATTCTTATAAAAACTTATTATTCTAGCTCTCCTTGTTAATCCAGACAAACTTTCAATTCATCTTTACTTATTTCGTTGAACAAAACAACAGTTAAAGTAGGACAGTCAAGCTAATAAAGAGCTTGTCCCTATGTGATGTATTTGAAATTTCGTTCTCCTTGCATGGTCATGAGGGAAAAATATGAATAAACACTTCCCATTTGACAATAGTGTAAGTAGATATTTGAAAATTAAAACCAATAACAAGAAATATAGTTGACTTCACAAAAATATATTTAACATAACTTTTATGCTTTAGCAACATCTACATTTTTGTGTAGTAAGATTTTGTATCTTTTCAGCTTACCAGTTGTTTAAAAGTTATTTAGAATGGAGAGGTCCTCACATGCCATTCAAAGAAACTTCAAGATAAACATTTCATTTGTAATGAAAATATTAAAACATGTATTTTAAATCCTTAAGAGTCATTATTGATGATATAAAAATAACTAAACATATTGAAAGGGTAGATTGGAGTGGAAAGATTTTCTCGAAAATCTTCGTCTGGTATCCTTTTTAGATGTTAAACGTAAATATCAAGTTAGGTATTCAAGCTATTTTTCATTTCTAAGCTGTGCTGTTCATGGACACACACACACACACACACACACACACACACACACACACACACACATACACACACACACATACGGAGGTTTTTCCAAACATGCCTTTTTTCATTCTGGAACGTTAAAACGTGTGTTTCCGGTGAAATCTCCATAATAAATTCTGGGTGGAACATTCACATGACTTTCTCGACCCTCTATCTGTATTAGTGGGTATACAAACTATTCTTACTAAAGCTTATTTTTCTATCTACTACACTTTAATCTAAATAAGCGTTTGCAGTAGTGGCTACATTGCACATTTCTTATAGATAAAAGTTTAAATCTTTAAGTACTGGACGCTATATGCTGGTCTTAAAATTCCATAGTGCTTCCATGCAATCGCGAGAAACAACTGAAAGTTGAAAGGACCTCAACAGAATCACCAAGTAATTAATTATTCGAACCATTAATAATGGATATCTCAGAAATCACTTATGCCACAAAAAAACTTATTAGAAATAAATTGTGTGTTTTATAGAGATCCACATATTTAGTGTAGTACGTTTTCGTCTATCGCTTAACGTTTACGAGCTATACAAGGTTATACAAAATTCCTTCCCTGTGAAAAGAACTTTACAGGCTATTCCTAGAAAATTCAAGATATACATTTTAGCTATCAATTAAGTATATTTAATATATGGTATTTTAATCGAAATCGTTAGATCCATTTTTTAGAAACACAACATTTTAAAAAAAATGTTTCATGTAAAGGGTAGTTTGGAGTAGGAGATTTTTTTAAATATTTGTGTCGTATGCTTGAAAGACACTGAACTTAAACAGCAAGTTTGGTGTTACTTATCCGAATTTTCGTTTTTGAGTTATGATGTTCACAGAAACACAATGCTTTATTTGGATTCAAGGACCTCAAAACATGTATTTCAAGTGAAATGTCGGAATCGAATTCTTGAGTGGATTGTATAGCTTCTATACATACTATGTACGTGGTAGAGAAAGTAAAAATCAATATAAAATGGGAAATAGTGATGTAAAATTAGCTGTAATGCTGACGATGCCGTCCTGATGGTGTATAATTGAGGGTGACTTGCAAAGATTACTATACAACTTTTTTCTCGGCTTTCAAAGGTATAATATGAAAATATCAGCTACTAAAACTAAATTCATGATCGTAAGTAACCTCCTGTAGAAGTGTCAGTTGGAACTCGAGGGAAGGGGGATGGTCATGGTTTTCAAGTATCTAGAAACTGACAATTAGTTGAGGATCACCACAAAATAAAGCTACATGTCAAATTAATAAACCACCAGAATTTAAAATTGCATGAATTATGTAACCTGGAAAGAGAAATAAGGAAGGGATAAGGAAATGAAAACTAGAATGTAAAAAATAGTAACACGATCAATAATGAATAATGCCTGAGAGACTAGATCGGATACAGCAAAAATGAAATAGTCCTTAGGAACACATGACATGATTATCCTAAGGAAAATCCTACTCAAACTAGGAGAGGTAAAATTATAAATGAGGAAATAAAGTGACATTTGAAAATTCAAGCAATAAATGAATGTTTGAATAGGAGAAGAATATGAATGGAACCTTCAGGTATCTTGAATGACACCAAATGGGATGGTTCGCATAACAAGAGATAATTTACCGGCGGAGGAAACGGGTCCCCTGGAAGACAAAAGAAACGTTGGAAAAACTCTTGGTTTCTTGATTGAACGGGCTGTAACCCTAGCATATAACTATGCAGAGAAGAAGAAGAATGCTTCATTTATAAAAAATTGTTCTATAATACTGCGAGAAAATCATACAATCCATTTATCCCCCCCCCCCAAAAAACAAGCATTTAAACTGTAAAGGATGGAAAAGTTGAAGATGAACCATTTATATGGTATTAGTAGCTTTTAACTCTAATCAAATTTATTGCATCTATTTTCCTATTTAAATTATACTCGATTTATAACCTATTTCAAGATGGAAAACTATTGCACAACCTTTATCTTCTGGTTGATGAACCAATTTTAATCCATCTTTTCTGTTAAGAGATTTTATATGTTATTGTTATTCTGTTACTCTATGGAAAACCCATTTCAGGTTTGATTCTTAAATAAATAAAGAATTATTTTTTCGTTTGAGACAGCAGGGTAGGTCTATCCATAAAGCAGTAGAGGGTGAAGAACAATATTTCATAACCGTAAAGCCTTGAAACGTCTAAGGTGAGAAATTACGTTACGTAGTGTGTATATTTTAAAGAATTGAACAAACCTTATAGAATTTTAGAGTTTTCACGTGCGAGTTTCGATAATGGAAACTATATTTTACCACGGGCGATTTGTAGTCATATAACATTTTTATTCGCACACATCAGATTTTCAATAAAGGTCATCCTCTACTTGCTTAAAAACTTACGTTTTTGTGAGTAATTTATATGTTCTTTATAAATCTAATTCAGACAAATTCCAATGAAAAATGCATTTAAAAACCTACAATATTGCAGAAACAGTAATGTTAAAGAAATAGCCCACAATTTTATACAGCTTTCATATTCGTACATTTGTTAAGAATGACCACTGCGTCATAAACAGCTTCAACATGCACGTGTTTCAAAGGTCGTTTAGGCTACTACGTTCTGTCAGTTGTGATCGAAATGGGCAAGCTAAAGGTGCGTAGTTCTGATCTGAAGCAAGTAGTCATAAACTTGGCAGTTAGATGGTATTGTCTTAGAAAAATAGGACAAACAGTAAATAAACCGCATTCCCGTACCATTCAGAACATAGTAAAAATTATGGAGGAAGCTTCTACAAAGAATTGATCAAGAAAACCTAAAGAAAGTAGGCTGAGTGCACGAGAGGAACGTTTCATTGGAAGCCGAATCCAATAAAATCCAAAATTAGGCGTCCCTCACTTACGTCCATTAGTAGAAAATGTGTCTGGAAAGAAGATGTCTGACCAAACTGTTCGTCGTCTCCTATGGAAGTATGGATACAATGGCGAACACCAAGGAAGAAGCCTTATGTAAGTGCAGCAAACAGCAAGAAGCGAGTTACGTTTGCTAAAGAACGCATTCATAAGCATCAGAACTTTTGGAACAGCGTGATATGGTCAGATGAGACTAAGATAAACCTCTTTGAGTCAGATGGGATAAACAGAGTCTGGAGAAATGCAAATTTAGACAATTACCCAGAAACACTCTTCCCACAGTTAAACTTGGTCACGGTTCCATTGTGCTCTGGGCCTGCATGTCATCCAACGGTGTTTGTAATATACAATTTATCGATGAACTATGGACAAACACGTGTATACTGACATTTCATAGAACAATGTAAAGCAGAGTGCCCAGAAAATGGGCATAGCACCTGGTTATAGGTTTCAGCAGGATAATGATGTAAACACCAGGCAAGACTGAACATGTATTGGTTGATATGGAATTTACCCAAACTACTACAAACACCCTCTCAGAGTCCAGACCTGAATCCAATCGAGCATCTATGGACAATTCTGAAGAAACGAGTCCGTAAAAGCTGAGTAACATATAAACAAGGGCTTAAAAGTATTGCGGAAGAAGAATGGAATAAAATCAGCACAGAAGAATGCAAAAACCTGGTTACTTCTATGAAGAGACGATGTGAGGCAGTTATTAAAGCCAAGGACTACCCAACAGGGTAATAAATTATCAGTGGTGTGTTTGTTATTTAACTATTACTTCTAATGTACGAATACAAAAGTTGTACAAAATGGTGATGTTTCTTTTACAATTTTGCTTAATTTGGTTTGTAAGTTCACAAGTTAGCATTTAGTTAATTCCTAATATAGCATTTGTTATATTGTCCAACATGTATGGAAAAAATATTAATTAAACTGTATCCTCTAACAAATATTAAAGTATTTCCTCAGAAAATTGAAGTGTTCGAATAAGAAATTTATATACTGTATAACGGATCGTATGCTTGACACTTTTAGTCCAAAAAAAATCGTTATAAAATGGAAACTGATAAAAAATTCAGGTGATTATTATATATTTTTCCAGAAGTGTTGTACATGGTACTTTCATCCTGATGTATTTTAGATGTTCATTCGCGTTCGGTATATTGCAGACATATGTATAAATGACTGCTGGCATTTTGCAATAAACACAACTGGTACCTTCGCCCATTTGTCTCCATCTGTGGGGCACGTGCCTTTGAATATTCATTAAGTTCTCTCGTTTGGAATGGAAATGTTACGGTTCAAAACATTTTTACGACTTCGGTGTGCCAGTCTGCAGGCATCCATCTACCCGGTGGAAGGACTTTCTCACTTTCCCACTTACACATTCGGAGGAGATCTGTAACAGATGCACCCAAGAACACATATATTTCCTCCGTCACTCTTATGAGCTCATGACCAGCAGGTTCGTCCTTTCTGAAGTCCATGAAATATCTCTTTCCTATAAACGGAGGAGTCACTCTTAATGAAACATGGACATAAGCATAACGTACGCATAGTAGCTGATTTCTTTTGTCTTAATGCATGCGTTCGCATTGGCTGACTTTGGCCGTAAAGTTACAGCGTAAACATAGGAGTTTACAAGACCCAAGCTTTCATGTAAATTTTTACATATAAAATACGAAACTAGTTAATCATAGAGCGATTCTCCCTACACCTCATCAGTCATCTGCCTCTCACATCAGATTTTCCGCCGCTTTTGACTTGCTAACTGTCTTTCATTGTGAATTAACCCTAAATCTACTGATCCCCCTTGGAGAGAATGCAATGTCAATAATAAAGTGTAGCATTTATAATGCTCCAGAATGAGTATGCTGCACATTGATTTAAGAAATATCATTTAAAGGATCATATAATACAATATGATCAATGAAATTATCGTTTCTCTTATTCTTCTTCATAGATTTAAGACCTCGACTATCTTCATTGTCCGCTCAATGTCTTAATGTTATGAACAGTGACTGCATATTGTGGAATAGGTCGTTTAGTGAACTTTCATTTTGTGTTTCATAATAGAATTAACACTGTTGTGAAGTCGTAAGTCAATTTCAATCCAGAGGCTCAAACTCCTTAAATAGAAATCCACATGGCTAACATTTGACTCATTGGGATGTTCAAGATGGTCGATTGAAATTATTCGGGAACATGTTTAATTTCTGAGGAGCTGTAGGAATAAATCCATCTAAAATATTGTCGTAACCTCTACATTATATTTAGCTCAGGGAGAAGAGCAAGGTACTGAAAACAGGATCAAACTTTAATCTACACGAGGTCCGACAGGGGCGAGCTGAACTAAATCCTTCATACCTGGAAATACCAAAAAATATATCTAAAACATGATGTGGAAGGATAGCAGGATCTAATTACTTGAAGAAATTACATGCCAGAAGTTTAGATGACTGAATATATTAAGGATAAATACAGATTACCTGTCTTGCTATCGGCAGAGAGGTCCCCATGTTCCAACTGCACTGTACGCTGGTCACATTTTCAAGAGACTGGGTTAGCGTCAGACGCTACTGAAGAACCGGTTTTCAACCCCCACTACTATTACATTATATTATGGTTCGTGTTGCCAACTTAAACATATTAACACCTCAAATGCCACAATATTTTTTTCTCTAGAAACAATCTTGTAGAAACTTGCATGGTTAACCTCCTATGCAATGTCATAAGCGGACTGGTGGGTGTCACTCCAATCCTTCCCATTTCAAACTACCTCCAGGAAAATGACGTGGTATCAGTACAGACGTGATATATGTTTTATCATCAAAGAATGAACGAGTATATATGAGCATGGAGTATGAAGATTTTTGAGCGCTATAGTGGACGAGGAAAGGAAGTAATGATGTTCAAGTTCTGTAGGAAGTAGGGGCAAAACGGGCTGATAAATGGGAATAAGCACTGTTTACCTATGCAATTATTTTGTGTGCGTTAATGCAATAACTACGACCATGCTCTCGGCTTTTTTCCGCTTTTCTTTTCTACGAGATATTTGATCGTATTTTCTTTTTATCCCGTTGTCTTATTTTATGTACTGAAGTCAGACAGAACATTGTGATTTTTGGACTATCGCTTAAAGCCTGCCATATTCCCCTTGTACCTACAAGAAAATTAGCAATAAGATTAACATCTCGATTAACATGAAGCATATGGAGAATAAGCGTTTGTAAAAATACTTTGTACAAGAGTAGAGAAAGTCATGTGAGTGTAACACATCAGATTTTTTTCAAATTATTGTACTTGTTATTTTTGCAAAATATATAGTTAACATCGTTAAATGGGAAAAGTTACTTGTCAATAAGTTAAATTTGTTGATCCTATCTTTTTAGCCTTTTTGGATATACTTTCAATATTGCAATTTACCAGCCAAAGTCATATAACAGAAAACAATACAAAATTACATAGTCCAGAATTTATACAGGAATTAATGCAAAATAAAAAAAGGGAAAACACAGATAACCAAACGATAAATGGAATAGAATAGCAGATTTGGTTGCAATTAGGCGTAAACGGATGATCACTGCTAGATACTGTAATCATTCCTTACTTTTCTTCCATCTCTTTTTGTACTATCTCTTCTTAAACATATTTTCTGAATGCTATATATTAAATAACCTCAAAGTAGTTACTTCGTGCATAATTAACAATATTTTCCCCTACTCCTCGTTTTGGATAATATAAATCTAATAGCCCAAAATTTCAATATATTGCAATGTATTGAGACTTTACTGAATGGGATTTCAATCTCTGAGAAAGTGAGATGGCTCTAATGGATATATACTAACTCTTTCAGACCAAGATTTTTAAAAGGATTTAGAATATTTTAATAAATGAGAACACAGTACACATACTTTGTTTTTCACTTAGGGGTTCAGAATAATAAACTTTACACTTGAATCGTATCACAACTGGACTGCTGAGTCATAACTAACAAATGAACTGCAGAGTCACAATTCACGACTGAACTTCACTCGGCACTGTCCAAACTCTTCGACTTTTTAATTGCACTTAACTTCGTAACTTCTTAAGTAACTTAACTCCTTCGCTGGTTAGAGCATCCCCTTATATAAGCCCCAAATATGAAGACGAATGTTCTACTCTAACCTCTAACCTACTAACAACACCTTCTATCTCCCTGAGTTCTGCACAGACTTAGGTATGTGCTGTCTCCCAGGAAACACTTCACGCACTCGCATACACGGCATGCCAGCTAGGAATTAACATTTACTAAGCGGGGTGCTAACGCGGAACCCGACCACTAACTGCATGAAATCCCTCTTGCTAACATAGCACCTTGTCTCCCTAGACACGCATGATTAGTTTACTAACAGCATGTGCATGGGGAGAGGATGTAGCCTCTGAGGATGATTGCCGCCCACACTTTTAAAAAAAATAATGTTCTAGAAGGAGAATCTACTGAAGCAGTAAAAGCTGTGGGAGGCGGCACACAATGGATTCGTTGCGCGCCTATCATTCTGAATGTAGGTTGAGAACTACACCCATGATACGGACCGGAATGAGCTTACAGGCATCCCGCAGGTAGTCTCGCGCGTGCAGTCACAATATTGTGTTCTCCTGGACCTTACTTTTTCCCTTTCTTTTTTGAACAGCAATCACTAACGGCTGCATATAGATAATGAATCCCTAACTACTAGGGCATTACACGAAATTAATGAAGTGAGATAGAGTGGGATGAGATGTAACAGAACCGAATGAACGAATGAGATCTATATGCACACCGCATGGGGTAGATCATAACTCGTCCCTTTTGGTAATGAAGTTTCACTCAGTTAATGCTGCATGCAGAAGTACTATGCTTAATGCTTCATTTAACACGTTACATCTAACTTTACAAAACCAGTTTTAATGAATTGAACTCACAGTTCACCAAATTGCGATAGATATCACAATAGTTACGAATGAACGGACATGAAAGACATTAATCGGGAAGTTATTGAACCTTTTCATAATAATTTTAAACAAAGTGTTAGAGCTAATGTCAACGCTATAGATATGCAGAGCATTTTCAAGACATAAACAGCTGCTTTTATCTACTAAATGTAAATCATCATGAAAGAATTTCTCGCTAATGCCATAGACTCCGGTATAATACAGAATTGTTCTTACTCTCAGGAGATGTTCTTGAGTTTACTTTTACATGCATAACTTAACTTAAACAAGCCGAAATCCGGAATTTTCTGGAATAAATTAGATACAAAATAACGCGGTTTGACTAATTTGGAATAGGTTTGTCAACTCGATGCCTTGTGATGTCGCATAATGCAACAGCAAGTCTCAGAAACATGACAAAGAGCCACGCACATCTATTTTAACCCTTTCCTCCCTCATGCCTGCCTCTTTTCTCCTCAGTAGCCTCGGAATAATGCCGTTTTCCCTTGTAGTAGATTTTCGGCACATAATGGACCCCATTCGTTCCAAGAAAACGATAATGGGCAAACCTATTCGGCCCTAAGAAACTCCTTAGAGAGCTTTTAAATCACCCTTGTCAGGTATGGAATCTCAGAAGCTAGCACGCTTCTCTCAAATCATCGAAGGCAATCCTACATTACAATATTGATATTGAGTTTTATTTATGGACCCTCTTTTAACTACTGTGATCCTTAGCGTCCCTTTTTACTTTCTCTACTACGTAGAGTAAGTAAGGGAAAGATTGCATTCCATCCAAAAATTCGATACCGAGATTTCACCGGAAATATATGTTTTGAGGCCCCCTGAATCCAAAAAAAGCATTTTTGGAAACATGTCCGTGTGTGTCTGTGAACAGCATAACTCAGAAACAAACAGTCGGATAAACACCAAACTTGATATTTAGGTTCAGTATCTTCCAGAGATGCGACGCGAAGGTTTTCAAGATTACCTTTACATGGAACATTTTTCGAAACTTTTAATTTTCTCAAAAATGGCTAACGGTTTTGATTAAAATCTCATACATTTAAGATAATTTCATGACAAATAAAATGTATATCTTGAATTTTCTAGGAATGTCTCCAAAAGTATTCTTCATTGTAAACAAATTTTGCATAATTCGTAAGCCATAAGAAATAGACAAAATTTTACTACACAAAAATGTAGATCGCGTTAAAATACACAATTTATGTCATATACATGTTTTTTTGTTGAGTGAACCATTTCCGAGATATTGCTTGTTATTCCCTTAAATTTTCCAATAGATACTTACATTTTTTACTCAAATGGGAATTCGTTATCCATTTTTTTGTCCTGGTAATGCAAAGAGAATCGCATAGCAACCAGCTCTTAAAATATTTGACTATGGCTTAAAGCCTACCAATTCCCCTTGCATCTACAAGAAAATTAGCATTAAGATTAACATCTCGATATCTCGATTAACATGAAGCATATGGAGAATAAGCGTTTGTAAAAATAGTCTGTACAAGAGTAGAGAAAATCATGTGAGTGTAACACATCAGATTTTTACGAGTATATTTGGCGTGAAATACCGAATCTTATATTGCGTTTTACCTGTTCTCAGGTTTATTTTGTTTTTCACGTTCGAAACCGGCTGAGCACATCACTGTTAAAGGAAGCATAATATCACTGAGATGTAACCACGGCTGTTGCCTCTCAGATGAATTTTGTGAAAGAAGTTTTGCTTAAATCACCCAGTTAATTGTAGTGGCCGATTTGGGTAATATACCCAAAATCTCATGTCTTCATATTATAACTACTGCATAGGACAACATGTTACAACACGTATTGAAAGCAGCCACCAGCGCGTCCATGCAAGAATTGACGCACACTGAAGTAGGTTGTTGCTTCACATATGGAAAGCCAATTTGATGCAGGAGTTGTATTTTAGTTAAACTGTTTGTGAGCCGAACTTGAAGTAGTTGCAACCGCACGTATGGTACCCGGTAGCCTTCGTCCCAAAATTTAAAAATATGAACTTTGTAATTATGACTGTTTCTTTAAATATTATATATTTATGTTTGCCTCGGCTGCGTCAGCATTTATATTTTTTAGAGACATGAATGTCATAACAGGGAGTGGTGCGGCGCCTTTTATTAATGCTTGATACGATTTAAATAAAACTTCACTGATATAGAGAGAGAGAGAGCTGTGAGATTGTTTTATTAATTACTTGTACTTTTTAACACGTAAAGTATTTTCGTCTCACACGAATCGTATTAAATTTCTCGAGGACGCATCTCGCGTCCGGTTAGGAACACTGTCTACAACCAACTGACTTCTGAATTAGTAAATGTTGCTTCATTTTAGTTTCTGATTGGCTAATCCTATTTCAATAGAATACTTTCATTTAACTTAAACTTTTCTCTGGTTGCTGATTTGCTATTTATAAACTGTCTCAAAAATTATATTATTGCTTCCAAGAATCACAAGTAGCATTAAACTTTCAAATTCATTATTGCCTCAAGGCTACCTCATTGTTACCTCATTGTTAGCAGCTTTTAACCTATTATTCTCACAACTCCTACATTATTAAATTACGTAATGCATTCACATAACATTATTACACATGTATACAATAATATAAACATACACAATGACTGTAATATACACCTTTTTATCTTGTTAATATATATATATATATATATATATTGTTTAATCCTCTATGAAAGAAGGACTTCTTTAAAGGCAAGAGGCCTTTACAAGAAAACATCAGCAAAGCAATTCGGATGACAGCAGACAAATTACTATCGGATGGGTCTCAACCCAGGGTCAAAGAGGTCCTGGCGTAGTGTAGAAATGTCCGAGGTAAAGAAGACATGGAAGGAACAGAAAAGAAGGGCTGTCGTAATGTTATAAATAGTTGAACCTAAGTAGAATATCCTTCAATTACACAATTGGACTTTCTATCCAAATGCACCACTTGCACGGATAAATCGGTTTACGTTAATCACTTTAACAATATTATCCATACGCCTCTTTAATACATGGCACCGCAGTGCATTGTTATCTGGTGTGACGGTGCTATAAGGCTGCTACTGTTATTGACAGCTCCTCGGCGGGAAACTGATACACAGAGAGTAATAATGGTAAAAACTTCTCGAAGTAAGTTGTTGAGAGTTTACTCCTGAATCCAACGCTGGACGCTTCCAGCAATTAAACATCTTCATGTCTCGCAAAATGAGCATCAAGTAGGTGGCTGGTATAGTGTAGAGAACGCCACAAAGAAAGCAATTGGAATATCCTAGGTCACTAAGCAGAAGAAAGCAACATTTTAGTGGTGATAAAAATCATATTTTAAGTATTATCTTCTGTATTAGCTACCGGCGGCGCCGTGGCCGAGTGGTTAGACCGCCCGGGTTCAATCCCAGGGACCCGCATGTGGGTTTTGTGGTGGGCAAAGCGGCGTCTGGGCAGGTTTTCTCCGGGTTCTACGGTTTCCACCGCTATTCATTTCACCAACTGCTCCATCATCACCTTTCCTTTCATCCATTTCACCATCATTTCGTTTCTACTTCCTTCCTCCCATACCAGGCATCGGGCTGATCACCCATCCTGGATATTCTGTTTGATCCATGAGTGTCTGCTCCTCGGCGGGGCCTCTGAACCCAGGCACCCGCCCTACATAAGAGGAAGTTAAACAGAGAAAGAAGAAGTAGACAGAGTAGTTATTGTATTCCACCTAAAATGAGGGGGAGAGAAAAGGGGAACAGTATAATTCGAAACCGAAATGTCGGATAAATACCCAACTTGTTATTTAAGTTTTTTCCAATCGTGTTATTTTTTATTTTCTCAAAAATATCTCCCAAAGATTTCGATTAAAATAACAGTATGTAACACACAATTTATGTAAAATATTTTTGTGCGACATTAACCCTTTCCGATGTCTGTTGTTATTTGTATGAACTTCCAGTATTTTATAATAGAT
Organism: Deroplatys truncata; assembly: GCA_030765065.1. NCBI lineage: Eukaryota > Metazoa > Arthropoda > Insecta > Mantodea > Mantidae > Deroplatys > Deroplatys truncata. The sequence goes on from CM060979.1 coordinate 67,403,783, forward strand.
TTTTGAAGCGCTAAGTCAGTATTATTCTGTTTCTCGTTGTGTAATTAAAGAGTTGAATTTCAAAGCTAGCATATTATAGTATCTGGCAAAAATCATAGATTGGCTTACTACTTCCAAAATACACCCAACCCCAACTTTCAATAAAATACTGCCTCGGTTTTTTTTAAAGAATACCCTTAGACTTATTTTTGAACCCTAATAAATAAACTATACTGCTCGGGCTATTAGGGCACATATTTTTGCGCTTGGGCGGGAAGAAATTTAAAATAACTACCTCTTTTCATGGTTTCAACCACATATGTATAAATTTGCATAATTTATCCCATACGTACCTAACTTTTGACAACTGAACAATAGAAACGGAAACTTAAGAAAATACCTCTATTATTTTTAACCCTCTACTTACAGAAGGATTCCTTAAAATGTCGGATAAGTCAGCTAATGGTAAATAACTGTATTTGTAATAGCAAGAAATAAAATTATGAAAATGTAATTTCAAGAGAGGTATTTAAGGTGATCTTTCAAATTTGATCAATAATTATAAAAATTAAAATAACTAAATAATAATAAACAGTATAAAGACTAAACTTAAAGAAAGCACATCTTTCTTCCACCTCTCGCATTTAAAATATCACTTAACTAAAGCTATAAATGAACAGACGTATACTTATAATAGCAACCTTTTTTCACCAATTTTTACAGCATTTTTGCGTACAAGAAAGTATTTACCAATTTGTTTCACATCTTTCTTTTTTACTGTATCTCTAAAGTATATTAAATAAAATTGTCATATACTTGTTTAAAATAATTCTCTTATTTTGAGAAATAAAATATGATTTTTTTAAAAATCAAGAATTTTTGGAGATTTCAACAACTAATTATTTTTCTACAATGGTTAGGGGTTAATATAAAAATTTATATGTTAGATACTTCTAGCTCATTTACTGTAAAGCCTGAATTTGTTATGTGAATATATTTTTGATAATCCAACTACACGGAACAGTTTTATTAGAATAAAACCATCCAAGTCATAAGCAACCTAGCTAGGATTTTGAAACGTGGCCAAGATTTACTGTTATTGTTGTTATAACTGGCATAAATTTCAACAAGAAATCTGACATCGTGATTTTACAAATTTCAAACTGATGCATTTTTAGCTGGAAAGATCTTCTTGGTACTTTCACAACATCATTACTACAAAATCCTAAATTTATTTGGGGTTTTTCCTTCTATAAGGACTAGAAGGTTCGAAGCACATTGTACTCGTGCTTAAATATTGTTTAATGTGGCTAAAAGTTTAGGATTAAGCCAGTTTACGTTGCAAACCTGCTCCCTCTTTCCGTATTCTGCTATATTGTGTTGAATAACATTTTAATCCTGTTAAACTCCTGGATGCTAAAATCAGATATGGAAATCCCCTGAACAATGCAGGGAACGCAATTCTAGAGTTCAGATTCTGGTGTGGACTAAAAGAGGCATTTTCAACTACTGACTTTATTTTCAGCAGCAAAAACAACATTGCGTTTGCTGTGCTGGCCACTTAACGCTAAAATGCCGGCCTTTCTGCGGAAGCCGTATAAAAAACAACTTTAAAGGAGCGATTCTAGGTTAATTTTAAGCTCTCTCTGTCTTTTCGCATGAAGGCCATGAAGCCACCGGCTTAGTTTGCATTCCTCTCGTAATTCAAGAGCAAACAAATAGCGTAAAGTCACTGAATGAGTTTGAATTACCAGAATTTCTGCCTATGATAATAGGAATTGATTTCTCGCTAATTAAATAATCTGAAGTTGGCAAGCTTTGTAGGTTAAGTAAACTGTGATTCCAGCGTATTTGGGTGAAGTGGTTGTTTAAATAAAGTTTAATTACGCCAGGTAAATACTGATTTAGTAACTTCCAATTGTTTATTTATGGTACCCTGAGCTGGGGGAGGGGAGAAGAGTTAAACTGTGTTAAAAGTTGAAGACTTGAATTACAAATCAGAAGCATCCCTAGCAGATAGGTTGGGAAACTTACATAGAGATTGGATAATAATTAATGTTTTGGTTATAAGAAATACTTGTTTAACTTATGTGTTAACAAAAAAACTTCTTGTGGTTTGAAATATTCTGCCTCTTGAATTTTGACAATAACAAAAGCGAGTCCATAAGAAACAAACCACTTTCTTATTAGTTTTTCATATATCTGGATTTAAAGCGAAAACAATATATAAATATTGTAACCCTATTTCTAATTCACTAATCACAGAACTAAATCGTTATTACCATATAGTATTGTGAAAAACTGGAAAGTTTGTTATTTGATTTTCAATAAAAATAAATATACGCACTTTTTTGCAGAAATTTATAATTTACATCTTAATGGAACTAGCGAAAACAAACTGTTCAAATTATTACTTTCTCTATTACGTATAGTAAGTAGGGGAAGTATTGTATTCCACCCAAAAATTCGATACCCAGACTTCACCGGAAATATGTTTTTGAGAACCCCTGAATCCAAAAAAAGTATTTTTGGAAACATGTCCGTGTGTGTGTGTCTGTGAACAGCATAACTCAGACACGAACAGTCGGATAAACACCAAACTTGGTATTTACGTTCAGTATCTTCCAGAGATGCGACACGAAGGTTTTCAAGAAAATCCTCCCACCGCAGATTACCCTTTACATGGAAGATTTTTCGAAAATTTTAATTTTCTCAAAAATTGCAATAAGGATTTTGATTAAAATATCATATGATTTAAGATATTTTCATGAAAAATAAAATGTATATCTCAAATTTTCTGGGAATGTCTCCAAAAGAGTTCTTCACTGTGAGCTGGTAAACCATAAGAGAGAGACAAAATCTTACTACACAAAAAATGTAGATTGCGTTAAAATACACAATTCATGTCATATACATTTTTTTTGTGGAGTGAACCATTTTCGAGATATTGCTTGTTATTCCCTAAAAGTTTCGAATACTTATACTTTTTCTCAAATAAAAATGGTTATTCATTTTTTTTTGTCCTGGTAATGCAAAGAGAATGGAATACTCCACATAGCAACCAGCTCTTAAAATATTTGACTATTGCTTAAAACCTACCAATTCCCCTTGCATCTACAAGAAAATTAGCAATAAGGTTAACATCTCGATTAACATGAAGCATATGGAGAATAAGCGTTTGTAAAAATAGTTTGTACAAGAGTAGAGAAAATAATGTGTGTGTAACACATCAGATTTTATTTTTTATGGCACGTTCTTGATTTAAGTTTCATTTAAACTAGGGTTGTTTCACTTTAATTAACATCTGCTGCTATGGAAACTTCTGATACTCTCTTCTATTTAAGGATTAATATATCTGATTGTTTTTCTATATATGTGTATTTATGTATGCTATGCAATGTATGTTATGTATGGGGAAGAAGTCATAAACATTTGACTGGATGAAATATCATAGATTTTAAAATAATGTATTACCATTTTATTTGGTGATGACTAGGTGAAATTTAAGAAAATTTAAAAAAAAATAACTATTTTTTTAACACTACGTAGACACTAGGAAGGAAATTCAGGATGGAAAGTGATGGTAGTTCCGACTCTTCTGTGTGACTATGAAGCTTGGGTATTAACAAAAAATATCTGATGTGTCACACTCACATGACATTCTCTATTCTTGTACAAACTGTTTTTACAAACGCTTATTCTTATGCTTCATGTTAATCGAGATTTTAATCTTATTGCTAATTTTCTTGTAGGTGCAAGAGGAATATGGTAGGCTTTAAGCGATAGTCAAATATTTTAAGAGCTGGTTTCTATGTGGCGCATTCCATTCTCTTTGCATGTTTAGGACATAAAAAAATTAATAAAGTATTCCCATTTGAGAAAAATAAAAAGTATTGGAAAAGTTAAGGGAATAACAAGCAATATCTTGAAAATGGTCCACTCAATAAAAAAAATGTATATGACATAAATTGTGTATTTTAACGCGATCTACATTTTTTGTGTAGTAAAATTTTGTCTATTTCTTATGGTTTACCAGTTATGCAAAAGTCGTTCACAATGAAGAATACTTTTGGAGACATTACCAGAAAATTCAAAATATACATTTTTTTGTATCTTAAATATACGATAATTTAATCAAATATTTTGAGCCATTTCTGAGAATATTAAAATTTTCGAAAAATAGTCCATGAAAAAGAGTAATCTGGGGTGCGGAAAGTTTCTTGAAAACCTACGTGTCGCATTTCTGGAAGATGCTGAACCTAAATACCAAGTTTGGTGTTTATCCAACTGTTCGTTACTGAGTTATGTTGCTCACAGACAGACACACACACGAATATGTTTCCAAAAATGCTTTTTTTGGATTCATGGGGGCTTTAAAACATATATTTCCGGTGAAATTTTGGTATCGAATTTTTGGGTGGAATATAATACTTCCCCTACTTACTATACGTAGTAGAGAAAGTAAAAATCAAGAAAAAAGAATAGAAGCAGGAGAAATGAAGTTACTTGGATATGTTGTTAGATATATTTTATAATTAAACAAAATAAGAAATGAAGACAACATAAAATATTTAAAATATACTCAGAATTCTAGCTGGTATGAATGTTTACAAAATATATACTTCTCGACTGGGACGACGGAGCGACTGACAGACGACGACGATACTGAGAGACACTGAGATTGCGAGGTACCTTGACCTGCTTGGGACTTGCAGATATTGCTTTTATGGTGCTGAGTACAACAAAACTCAGCATTCTGATAATAGATTCCCAATATTCTGTAGTTTCAACGCTTTCTGATATGTTGTAGCCTATACATGTTCTCTGTTATGCATAACCTTTGAGCTAGAGTTTCTTCAACTACAGGAGGTGCTAACGGTATGTGGTGGCGGTGCTGCTGAAATTGAAATGGCCTGAATTTGGGATTAGAATTTTCATTGATTAAATAACGAATTCCTCAGGATTTGAATTTAAATGCATAATGCATGAAAAATTTAAGTATTAAGGTGTAAATATTTTTGTTTTTTTTACGCTATTCCTTTGACTGCACTGTAATAAAACTAAAGCTATCCAAAGTTCAGCATACTTTGTTTTGGCATATAAATAAACCCTTAACTGAAGGGAACTGCACTTTTGTGTTGCAAAACCTAAAGAAATTGCTCTTAAAATAACGTGTAAATATATTAATCACCTAGGATTAACATATTCTCCAGATTTAACATCAATACTTATTTGGAACTCATTCTGTCAAACGTACTTAGTCCGGGAAAACTTGTTATTTTTCTACCAGTATGTCGTAACATCGGTTATGATTTAATTTTAGGTTTACAGATTGCCAAAAACAAAGGTATACGAAGAGATTTCAAATATTAAGTTTTGAGGTAACATCTAGTAATAATCTAAAGAGCTGAAGAGTACATTAAGGCAAAGTGGTTAATATTAGCATACGAAATAAAGTATTAAGCTAAAAACGTGGAGAGGCATTTCTCTGGGCAAAAACTAAATTCTTGGAGAAGTAACCAGTTTATGTAATCTAAGGAGAGACACAAATTTTAAGACTTTCATTCAGCGCATTTTCGCATAAATATTTAGTTACAATTTAAGTCCTAATTATTCAACTCTTACCAAAAATTGCTTAGTTGAGATACATACTCCCTCATTCCTTGGGGCTAACACAAGTAAAACAGATGTTTTTTTAATGAAAGGGCTCAAGCTCTTCGCTACCAATGCATGCAAACTTAAGAGAACATCTTTCTAGTTAGCTAACAAATTTGAAAAAAAAAGTGGAGGACTAAGTGGAAGACACTAATATTCCCCATAAATTTAATTTTATATATGGGCACTCTTTAACTGCTATGGTCCCTAGCGTCCCATTCTATATTGGGCATGAAAGACCGGAAATGTTTCTCAGATACCACTTTATCAGGCTTGAGGTTCTTTTACATGCCATAAATCTACGAGACAGGACCACTGGCTTTAATTTTCTTCCGAGGGAAGCATGTTTAGGATTTTTACGCCCTCCGCAAGGTTTAAAACTCGGAAACTAGAGGCTAGCATGGTACTCCTAGACCACGGAGGACGACATTCGTCCATAAAGTGATCCACGTGCAGCACTCAGTAATTTATATTTTCTAAAACATTCTGCATTTAGTGTTGCTACCACCCTCTGCTCTATAATAAACTGGACAGATACTATATGTGTTAGTCTTCCTTGGAACTGGGTGATAACCAGAAAGTAGCTGTTAGCACATCGCTGCGAGGAACGCTTCGAGTCATGTTTTAATGCATTCCCGTTTAGCTTCCAGCAACACTTTCTTGCAAAAACTAAAATTCTTTTTAAACCTTTTGAGCTTTAACGTACCGTTCTGGGTAACTTGGTCTGGGGCAATGAATCAAATGAATTAATCACTATGCAGATGAGCATGCATCCAATAGGCATCTACATTTGCTCGTGTTTATTTTTATGGGCAGGAAGCAGAAAAAAAAAATAAAAAAAGCATATAGCAATGCATAAAGCGTACACTTTCTCCTCCTTATCTAAGGTATATCAGTGTTCATTACACCCAAAAAAGCGACTTATCCTCTTATCCTAGTTTTTATACAAATAGTTTATATTAAAAACTATTTTTACTTCTCTTCCATGTACGAGTATACTCACACCCATAAAAAGTGTCCGGAATGGAATGTAGTTGATTGTGTTGGTAATGAAATGACAAATGCAGCCCCACTCTCTGCCAGCGCAAGCTGCTCTATTCCACGAGCATAATCTCTAGCCGCAGGATTGACAGGGTATTTCATTCTCTCAAAATATGTCTAACTGCCGAATGTAATACTACACGCCAGAAGTTCTTATCATTAAGGCAACGATTCGTTGAATTTAGGCGCTAAACTTAAATATATTATAATAAAGCCTTAGAAAAATAATACAAATATCTTCATGTCTTTGTCTCCATGTTGCTGATGAAAGCTTTCATATAAATATCGTAGCTGTCATTCAGTTTAAACACACAGAAATAATAATTTCTCACGTGTTCCTATGGAAGACCGAATTATATCGTATTGGTAAAACGTTTCTTTTTGTACCAATCGTAGCGAAACTCTTAATTGAGGTGGTATCCGAACCAGCCCTTCATTTCACATCGATTATAACATCTTCATTGGTTCGGTTTTGTATCTCTGGATTGGTTTTCAGATCAGCCACATAGAGAACTCATATTGGCAGGATGGATTCTCTAAAGCTGCAAACCTTTGGGAGGGAAAAACACTATTTCAATCTAGAGGATGCTTTTTATTGCTTTTTATGTGTATTAATGTACCACTTAGTGGGAAGAGGAGGTATTCTAGCAAAAATGTTGATACTGAGGTTTCATCGTAAATACATGTTTTGAGGTCCCTTGAATTAAAAAAAAACATTTTTAGAAAAAGGTCCGTCATTATGTTTGTCTGTGGATAACGTAACTCAAAAACAAAAACTCGGATAAATATCAAATTTGGTATTTAAGTTCAGGATCTTCCAAAGGTACGACACGAAGATGTCCAAGAAAATTCCCGATCCAAACTAGCTTTCACATGAAACATTTTTCAAAATTGATTATTTTCTCAAATATGGGTGTAACGATTTAGATTAAAATACCATATATTTAAGGTATTTACATGGTAAATAAAATGCATTTCTTGAATTTCATGGGAATATGCTGTGAAGTCGTTTTCACTTGGAAGAAGTTTTGTATGACCGGTAAGCGCTAAGAGATAAACGAAAACGTACTACACAAAAATATAAATATCTCGCGATGTCGCGGAATGAGTATGGAACCTCAAGGTCATCATATAGCTACTCGCTTTTAATCATCTGAATATTGATCCCGTTATACCAACAACGAAAGTAGTGTGTAGAAGTTATATAAACATAACCGCTATTAGGTAGGAAAAGCCATGTGAATGAAACGCATTAGATTTTTCTACCTAGTTCTGTTGATCGTAGTTTGACAGAATGGTTTGTTAGATAATACTAAGGAATTGCGCATTTTATTGCCTGAGATAACAATTGTCTACAAACGAGAGGAAAATTACCTGCTTATATATATTAAACACTCTTTTGCATGCGTTTCTGATAAACTAAAGAATGGACAAAACATGTACAAAGTGTAATAATGACAAAATTCAAAAGAGCAACATGAATACTTCAGCAATTGTCAATGATGAAACTGCATGCTGCCGAAACGTTATTATATGGAATAGAATTCCGAATATTCCTGTAAAACTCCGAACGATATACGGTGCAGTTATTAAATTCGCAATGGGATCAAACCAAGGGAGTATTTTTCTGAAAGGTATCCAGGGGGAGGAATACGGCAAACTGTAGCATTTTTAGAGAAGTTCATCCATACAGCGAAACAATTGAATGCAAGATACGGGCAATCAAATGTTGGCTTAGCATGATGCGATGGCATCAATCACTTACTAGGACAGTATGCTATAAGGAACAGATTAGGATACGAGGGAACACGAGGTGGATATAAAAAATATCTGATATGTTACACTCACATGATTTCTCTACCCTTGTAGAGAACTCTTGTAACTATTTTTGCAAACGCTTATTCTCCATTTGCTTCATGTTAATCGAGATATCGAGATGTCAGTCTTATTGCAAATTTTCTTGTAGATGCAAGGGGAATATGGTAGGTTTTAAGTGATAGTCAAATATTTTAAGTGCTGGTTGCTATGTGGAGTATTCCATTCTCTTTGCATTACCAGGACAAAAAAAATTAATAACGAATTTGAGAAAAAGAATAAGTATTGGAAAATTTAAGGGAATAACAAGCAATATCTCGAAAACGGTTCACTCAACAAAACAAATGTATATGACATAAATTGTGTATTTTAACGCGATCTACATTTTTTGTGCAGTAAAATTTTGTCTATCTCTTATGGTTTATTAGTTATGCTAAAGTCATTCACAATGAAGAATACTTTTGGAGACATTCCCAGAAAATTCGAGATATACATTTCATTTGTCATGAAAATATCTTAAACATAGGATACTTTCATCAAAATTTTAGAGCAATTTTTGAGAAAATTAAAATTTTCGAAAAATTTTCCATGTAAAGGGTAATCTTGGGTGGGGGGATGTTCTTGAAAACCTTCGTGCCGCATCTCTGGATACCTAAATACCAAGTTCATTTCTGAGTTATGCTGTTCACAGACACACACACGGACATGTTTCCAAAAATACTTTTTTTGGATTCAGGGTGTCTCAAAACATATATTTCCGGTGAAATCTCGGTATCGAATTTTTGGGTGGAATACAATACTTCCCCTACTTACTATACGTAGTAGAGAAAGTAAAAATCAAGAGAAGGCAGAAAACTCAGGGATAAGTAATATTGGGTTGGAAGGACAAGGAAATAGAGCGAATGAGTGGAGGAAGGTCGACAGCAGACACTGTCACAATGCAAAGAGAATGTATGATTAAGTTTACAGTCAAAACGAAAAACGGAATGCGGTATAGAACAATATATTTTGGGGGAAAATAGCAACCGACTGGCTTAGACCGGGATCATGACGAGCTATTACATTTGTTACCACTAGGACGCCCAGGCTTTCCCTGACCTCTCTAATGCCCAGAGGAGTCATTTTTACCTCTGTTATATATCATTAACATTAATGCTCTACATTATTATTTCAAAATTATATTTGTGTTCAATTATTACATTTTAATGCTTTTACGTGATTTATATCCAATTAAGATACAGAATGATGAATAAATATGCAACAACACACAAATACATCAATTATTAAAGATAAATTTCACTGAAACCCATAAAACCCAAACAATAGTAAGCAAATAAGGGGATTTACGTAGTTTTAAATACATATAAAATTTAATTAGTCATGTTTACAGCAACTTTATTTAGTTCATACTTCTATACAATTGACATATTTGTATTCAGTTTTCTTTGTGTATTTTCCACAAAGCATCTGGTTACAAACAGTGCACTTGGAAGTAGATTTATTACACTTGCAAAATTTAATATCATGACATTTGCGATGTTTCTGTGCTATTTAGCCTTCATTTTCATCATCATTGTTTTCATAATCGCCTGTGGTCCTACGAAGTGAGCGACTCTATACATAGTCAGAGTGTAGTTCCTCTGCAAGTTGCTGAGAATCAGTATCATTACTATTAGATGATTCATCTTCTCTAGTTGTCTGCGATATAAACTCTTCTTCTGAGTCGTCAGAACAAAATTCACTACCATCTGAATCACTCTCCAGAACTCTTAGTAACTCTTAAAGTAGCTCATATTCACGTAAATAATGTTTCCAATACATTTCAACCTTCACCTCACTTTTACCTTTGTAACACTGATTTCTTGCAAGGGAATGACAAAAAAAACGTACGTCGTACAGTGAGCATTGTTGTTAGTTCCTACCACAATAATATGAATAAAAGTAAATTATTACACCATAAAATAAATTTTCTTCAATAAGGGAGTGCATGAAATAAACTAATTTTTGCAAGAGAATGACTAAGGTAAATCGTATTGAGTCCATTGTTGTCCATTTATACCACAATAATATGTACAAAAGTTATTTATTACATCATAAAGTAAAACACTGAAGTATGGAAGTGGATGAAATAAACGTAAGGCATATCAACAAACAAAGTTGTAGTATTATCTGAAAGGGTCAATATGACCCCTCTGGGCGTTAAAGGTAAAACTTTGATGCAGTAATTTGTATCACAAATTACTTAAATGTAAATAATGATTGTAATATGAATATGCATTTTTATGTGACATTGATTTGAGATGTTTCTTGACTGTAATTATTGTTGATAAGTAAGTTTATACTGCCTTACTGAAACTGACAATAATAGCGTGCAATAATGCAGCGAGGGGGTGAGCTGTTTATCATTATTGGAAACGAGGAAGTTACGTAATGTTGGCGCGTTTTTTCCTTGAGAATCTTCTGGAACGTTTCCCTAGAGCATATGTATTCATAATTTTCATTGGATATTAAAATAGACGCTAATGTTGGCGCGTTTTATTAGCCAATTGCAGTTCAGTTATAATCTTTAGGCATATCGGAGTGTATGGGTATAAAAGCAGTAGGTTAGAGGTAAAGTCGTCCAGTTCATCAAAAATCTGTGTACACTACACGTCGTCTTCAGTCAGTCAGTTCGTCAAAAGTATTTGTACGGCAAACGTCGGGTATCGATTCACAAGTTACGCACAGCAGAATTATGAAAAATCTAAAGTATGGTAAAGTTAATTATACAAAAAGTTGAAGTACGTGGATTAAAAGTGATCAGTAAGAAGTTATTATAACAGTTTCAGTTTGGCGAGTGTTAAGATCAATGTATAAATGTGATAGTTAACGTGTTCGACAATAAAAGTATAAAACAAATTTCTTCATCAGTGTTATATTTGGATAAAAGATTCCTTTCCGTTTACACATCCTGATCAAGAAACATGTTCGACCGAGAAATAAAAGCTAGCCGGAGGACAGTGAAACAGAATTAAATAAAAAAAGAAAATTAAAATTCTTGCAAACAAAAACTAATACTGCCGCAAATTGCTAACACCAGATGGAGCTACAAACCGAACAAATGAATGACGTCACAAGATGGCTTCACATAAATACACAAACATTTGTAAGTAATACCGTAACAAATTGGCGCCCAACGTGGGGCTACAATAATGTTAAATAAATAAAACATTAATACCGTTACAACTTGCAAAAAATTATAATCAGTTGTGCTAAATGCACTAGTTTTCAGTGTAACGTAAATACATTCCAAATGAATAAAACTCATAAAAGGAAATGTTGCTCCAACCATTCACTGAAATATAGCTATCACTTTAAAGCAAAAAAGGGTCATTTTGACACCTCTGGGTGTACTAGTGTTACCATAGAAGGCATAAGAATCTGACTTTGGTGTAGAGAGGAAGAAGCTTGACCTCACATTTTGACGCAGTGTAACAAGACAGAACAGCTGAGGAGATATGATCCACTAGATTTTTAACTCAAGGAGAAGGTTAAAAACTAGTTAAATCTTGTGGTTGGGAGGGAAAACTATTGATAATTTTGTACAAAATATTATGCTGCTCACATGAGAATCTACAAAAGAGAGTAATATATAATCAGTGTAATTTATGAGTTTCAATGTTTAAAACGTTTACGACCCAAAAACTGCAAATTTTGTATGTATCCAACTTTCCATGTTTGAATTCACAAATAACACAGTGAGGTATTTGCAAAAACATTTGATTTTGATTAAGGAAACCTCTCGCTATGGAATAAGGAAATTTCAGAAAAAATGCAGTTGAGATCACATGAATGACAAAATCAACATTTCAAGACAGACACGAAGATTCGGATGGATACCAAATTTCATATTAAAGTTAAGAGACTTCTAAGGATGCAGGGTTAAGAAGTTCCGAAATTATCCCCATTTCAAACCACCTTTTTACACGAAAAGACATTGTTATTCATCATATTCTAAAATCTTCCTATTTTTTGTTTTATTTATATATCACCTTTTAACTTCTACGTCATATCGGAAGCCTTGACTTAAGAAACACTTATGTACAGTGTTTTTACTCTCTGAAATGTAGGGATTTTTAAGTGGCTTTTTTCATTAACACAATTTATTCACTCCCACATTCATGCTACAGACTCTATGGAACATAGGGAATGATTCTGGAAAAAGAAACATTCATCCCAACCGGGATTCGAACCCGGTACTCTTAGCTAAGAAGCCAGAACACTGTTGGACAATTTCACATGTCCCAAAGTATTTATATCGGGTTTCTGTAAATAGTCCCTGAAGCCCTCGGGACAACTTCATTTGTATTCTTCGCTACCGACTTCTTGTTCCGTGCTGCGACATAGAGCCATTAACCTCGACAAAACGTTTTTGGGATGATTTTAATAATCCGAACGTCATTCAAAATATTGTTGATTGTTGAAACTAATGACCTCTTGTTTTGCAGGTGCTATATTTAATTACCGAATTCTTAAACAATTCTGCTCAACCATACCATGATAGCCACTTAGATCACCTCAAAATCCCTGTGACAAAAAATATTTAGGATACTCAGTGCCAAGACAGACATTTTAAAACCAAAACTTTTGTCTGAGAAACACAGTGAAGGAAGCAAGTGAAGAAAATGAAGTCCTAATCTTGTATACTGATGGTTCTAAAACCAGATTTGGGACAGGGTTTGGACTGCATGGCAATTGTACGAAGTTGTCATTTAATTTGAGCGAATATGCCACGGTCTTTTAGTTACAGATATATGATACTTTAGCTAGTACTACTTGGGAAAGTGTAAGAAAACGCTGTAGAAATCGACAGATTCCTATAATCTTCAATAGTTGGCAGGCCATCGATAACCTCTTGATGAAGTTCAAGTTGTTTTTAGAATACCGCGAGTCCCTTACGGCACTGACCACTCACAATTCAGTTCAACTGAGGTAGGTGCGGGGCATTCTTCGCAGTGAAAGTCCAGAAGAAGTTGCAAAGAAGGGAAATGACCTACCTTTTATTGTACCTGAATTATCACTGGGATTGCCATAAGGACCGGTTGGTTAGCTTGGCAACCAGGGAATGGTTGCACAGAGAGCTTGAAAAATACTGGAACTCATCTCTAGGTTTTGGGCGCTCCAGAGCTCTTATACAGAGATTGTACAGAAGCAGGGTGTGAGAAAGTTAAGCAGGGAAAAGCTCTCATGGGCAACGAGCCTCTCTAAGGATCCCACTAAAGGGCACCTACACTGAATGGGACAGCAAATGAATCCTGCCTGCTGCATTTACTGTGCAAGTGCCCAGCACTTGCTCACTAAAGAGCCTCATTTTATGGAGTCAGTTTCGAAAATTGGAGGAGTTTCAATCATCACGGTTGAGCCTGACAGTTGATTATGGACGTTAGATTTATGGATCGCTGACAACACTGGGGATGCGCAATAGATCTGCAAAAGTCGCAGTGCAGGACAGTGTTGTTCCCCTATCATACTAATCTGAGCACTGACCAACCATAACAGTATATTATGCAACAAGGCTATAATGGTAGTAATTAAGACCGAGTAGGCTTATAAACTCGCTGTCGCTCGTTTCATAATTTTCATACCAGCGTCTTAATTACTACTGCAGTCGAGTTGCATACGACTTTCTTGATCGACTATACCATAATTTCAAAACTTTGAGTTTTTACAAAACGATCTTATATTGTTAATTGTGTGGAATTAAATGCTGATCGGGTGGCAGGACCTAGAGCGTGTTGACGACTAGTGCAACAGTTAGCAGTACTGTTAAGTCTAGCCGTATTTATTGATTTTTGCAGCTAATGTGAAAGAATCGTATATTAAAACAAAGAAATGAACCTCATCTATTAAAATATTAAAATTACAATAAACAAAACTTATTTCATTTTAAATACACATATGTGATTATTCATAGGCGGCGCCGTGGCCGAGTGGTTAGACCGCTCTCCTCCCACCGAGGGGGCCCGGGTTCCATCCCAGGGACCTGCATGTGGGATTTGTGGTGGACGAAGCGGCGTCTGGGCGGGTTTTCTCCGGGTTCTCCGGTTTCCCCCGCCATTCATTCAGTCATCACCTTTCCTTTCATTCATTTCACCAACATTTCGTTTCATTCGTTTCCTTCATCCCATACCAGGCACCGGGCTGATCACCCATCCATGAGTGTCTACTCCTCAACGGGTCTCTGACCCCAGGCACCCGCTTGTAAGTCCTGGGGGTGTAAGTCCTACATAAGAGGAGGGTAAACGGATAATGAATGAATGAATATTGATTATTTATCTGGGGAATGGATTCCAGTGGACAGCTCACGCCGCCAAGTAAAATCATAATGAGTCGCTGAGGTATAATGGATGCCATTCAGTTACGTCACATAATCAGCGTATTATACTGTGGTCCACCAAAAATAATTTTCTGCATATCATTCTACACTATGAAAATTAATTCAAATATATAACCTAAGATTTAAAACAAAACTATACTTTACTAAAATGAATAACTTTCAATTAAGAAAAATGTAGTTTCCTGTTTAAACTTAAAGCATGATTCAACTTAATACATTCCAGAAGAGTAAAAATTAGTAATATTGTTTTGCTTCTGGATAGTTTGCTGGTCTATGCCAATTGCATAGTAATCAGAAAAAATGTTCTGTATAAGCACAAAATTATAGTCAAATAATTATTTCAGTGGAAGCGATGTATGCAGTAACATATAAACCTATGTAGAATAACAGAAATACTGCTGCAGTAGTGTTTCCTTAAATTCTCTCTAGTTTTAAAGAGCACGATCAAAATATGTTTAATGCTTCTGAAAAGTTCTTAGTAAAGACCCCGTTAGGAGCGCAAAAGCTTCAAAGAGCATCAATTCCTATCACTTATGTACGAGGTACTTGACGGGATAAATATGTTCCCTTAGTGGTTGGGAAAGGGATAAAACGAAACTGAAGTAGCAAGCCAAAAAGATTGTTCAAGAATAATTTAATACCGCCCTGCTGTACCACATGAATACATGCGACTTTATTCGTTATACTTCATTTAAACAGACCTAATAGTGCATTACGATAGAAATACTATGTGGC
Source organism: Deroplatys truncata (assembly GCA_030765065.1). NCBI lineage: Eukaryota > Metazoa > Arthropoda > Insecta > Mantodea > Mantidae > Deroplatys > Deroplatys truncata. The sequence goes on from CM060979.1 coordinate 67,419,384, forward strand.
ATTTTATTTTGCGAATTAGAATTTTACAAAACGAATAGAAGAATATCGTTATACTCCTATGAGCAAAATAAAATAAATTTTAACATGCGAATTGTATGGTACCTTTAACTAGCCCTTAAATTATAAATTAAATTACCTGAGAATAATAACTACTATACTTGTATTAACCACTTTCCACTAATACATAAATCATGCAACTTTCATGATTTTGCATCAACAATAGGTGAAGTGTATAACATAAGAAACAGCTTCAAGTCTACGGTCTGTTAAAAAACATATATAAATAAATGTATTACATATTCTGGCTTCGTCAAAATATTACTGACACCTCACAAAGTCCTTGCTATCGCTTCACTAATGTGAACCAGTGCAAATTCTGAAGTATCATTAGTTCTCACTGCCGCTACACTTTCTTTGCGACGTAGTGGTGTAATAAAGTACATGTGGATTTTTATTCAACCTGGCAATGCAGAAACGCAGAGAAATGAAGTTGAGTTTTTATTTATGGACGCTCTTTAACTGCTATGGCTCTTAGTGTCCCATTTTATATTGGGCGTGAAAGACCGGTAATTTTGCTCAGAGGCCTCGAGGTCTTTTACGTGCCGTAAATCCACGACACGGGACCATGGCTTTACTTCCGTTCCGAAGGAAGCCATGCTAAGGATTTTTACGCCGGAAAAAATCATTGCCCTCCGCCGGGTTTGATCCCGCGACCTCGGGTACTAGAGGCTAGTATGGTACCCCTAGATCACAGAGGACAACGCAGAAACTCAGAGAAGGAGAAAGTAGTCTAGATTGGGGGAGAACGGCTGGCAGTATTCCCCTTGCGTGGAATAACACTCACTCGCAACGCGTGGTGATGTCACCTTATCTCGCGTTGGTACGCGCCTGCTGCTCTGTTACTACTACCCCAACAACCCTTCCAGAAGATAAATGGATTCATCCCGCTATTGCGCATAAAGATAAGCGCGTCAGGACAAAAATCAGCACGACGCAGCCCTTTCTTCGGATGGTTCACTCGGTGGGAAGTCGAACACATCCATTCTAATCTCCTGCTGCAGCAGTACTCCTGCACGTCACAGCAGTCGTTGCACCAGAAATGCAGTAACTCGCTTACTGTGTGAGACAATATTTTATATCACAACACTGTGAATGCCAGAGTGATTGTATTGTAAATTAACATTATTGTATGACAATGATTTTAGATGTTTGTTAGCCATGAGCATTGTTAGGAAATAAGTTTGAAACTGACAATAGAAGTGGGTAACAATAAGCCGAGGAGGTGAGTTGTTTATTACTAAAAAGAGGCAAACAAATGACGTCAGGGTAGCGTGTCTTTTTTAGAAATGGAGGTAATATTTTCCCTAGAGCATAAATGTTAGTAGTAATGATTGGCTGACAAAACAGACGCTAAATTGGGCGCAATTTAATAACCAATCTTGTTATAATGCTTTAGCAATTCGAGGTGAGGGAGTATGTATACTCAAGCCAAAAGCAAGTATCGCACAGTTTTGAACAATCTTTCACGAGGTGCATGTCGCACAGTTGGGAAAAATCTCTCGCGTGGTAAACGTCGCAAATTTGGTTACAAAAACATAAAGTACGCGAAATAATTAGTGAGTGGCAACTGAACAACTGTAGTTTGTGCCAAATGCACCCTCCCAGGAGAAATATATACTACCCGACGGGCATGTATCAAAGGAACGCTGCAGAATGCGGCAAAAAGAAGTGCAACGATAAACGTTGCGCACGCGCAAAACACTCTCGATCTGCTCCAACGTGCTGGGTAGCAGGACGAGCCAGTCTGTCTTCACCGAGGGAAACAAGCAGGATCACGTCAGATAGAGGCATTCGGCACGGTACACAAAATTCTCTTTCGGCTAAATATATTTAAAATTCTCTTTTGTAATTGGGTAGCGGTAAAGATTTATTGTCGGATAGATATAATTATTCTTGGCGTTAAACTATTAATCTTTAAATGTGAGAGCAGGAATCAAATTGTAAAAATTGTAGTTGAATAATAAATATGGAAACTGTAAACTCTAAAATGAAATAGGGAATAAACAAGGGTTGATAATTGTAACCATTTGTGTGATATTGACGTGTTGAGTTATTAAAGTAAAGAATACGGTTGTTAATTATTTTTATGAATATATCTTCAAGCCATTATTCCTTGTACAATCCATGTGATCTTGGGTCAAAGTATTCGCTTCAAAATGGCAGCAGAGCGTATGGGGAATTTCGGTATGGCAGTTAAATAGTGACCGTATGTACGGTTATATCCTAATTTTTAGGTGGAAAATAGATAATTATTTGCAATTATTTTAATATAATACGTTTATTTGATATTGCTTTCTGCTCTTTAGATAACATGGAATTACAAAATTTGGATTTATTACGTAAAGATGAATTGGGTTTTCATTTAATGGTTCGAGACTTACCGTTTGATAAATCAGATACTGTAGTTAATATATTGAAAACGTTAAAAGAAGCCGGAAATAGTACACTTAATGTAAATGCTTTTTCGAATCAAGAAACTTTAGAATTAATTAAAACTTCGGAGTTTCAATTACAAGAAATACAAAATTCAATTGGAGAACAAAGTACAGGTATTTCACAAGCTACATTACGCTGTTTTAAAGCACGGATGACATGTCATATTTACAGGCTTCAATTATTTACTATGTCGAAGCATACATCGGATATTAAAGCTCATTTACAAGAACTTGTTAATTATTATACGGAGTATATGGGGTCGCTTTTGGATAAAACAGTCGAATTGGGCTCGGATGTGGAACAAAATTTTTCATTAGGTGACAGAAATGTTGCAGCTTCAGAGGTATTAGATAGAAACATATCGACGATATCCTTTCGATCATTACAGTTAGATTATCCGGTACGAGGTTTAATAGAGAGAAAACATTTTGTGGTAAATACGGCAGATCAGGCTGTGAATTTTTTACAATTCTTTCTTCAATTGCAGGACTTATGTCGACAATTTCAGATTGCGGAACACGATGTATATGTGTTATTACTAAATATTGTGGAAGGGAAAATAGTTTTTTTAGCTCGTAAGGCGCAAATGCAAAGGAGTTCATTATCGCAATTTCATATGTTCATACTGGAATTTATCTTTCCTCCACGAGTTCGGATGCAATTGTTAATGCAGCATTATTATGCACCACAAGGAGAATTAGAAGAATTGCTTATCTTTATTGAAAGGGTTAAATTGTTTGCACGTGTTTTTCAGTTATCGGATTCTGAAGCAGAAGTCTGTAAATTGATTATTTCAGGGTTAAATGGGGTGACACGATTACAAGGTATATTGCATAGGCTACCAACTTCGTATAGTGAATTGGATGAAATGTTTATACTCTGGAAAACTTTAGCTCCATCAAGGGAACTTTTTCAGCAGCAATTATCCACGGCTTTACATTTTCAAACAGATACTAATCAGAATACAGATGATATAAGTGTGAAACCGGGAGTATTAAATACGGTTTTGGGAGCAGATGGTAGAAAATGCACATATTGTGGTAGAAGTGGACACTCTTTTCAATTATGTTTCCAACGTAATAAACCGAGACGTCCTTTATGACTAGAACACAAAAAGAATAAATCTACATGCCAATTGTCGATTCAAGGCCGCCGAGATTTGCCATTACCAATAATAGAAATTTCTTGTTTTCGTAAGTGTACAATGGCTGTCATTGATTCCGGATCATCATTAAATATTGTCGTAGCCTCTACTAAAATACTACTCAGAAAATGGCGGGGAGACACTCGCTTAGCAAAAGGTACCGGTAAATTAACAAGATCTTCACATGGCGAGGCTACGACGGGAACGCAGCTAAGTTAAACACACAAATAATTACTATTCCAAAACGTTACATGGCTTAAGGGAAAGGCAGGACACTACACTACCATAATTAAAACTCTAACGGGATGGATGGCTTGTTATTTAATGAGATAAAGGCAGATACTTAGCTGTTACAATTGTAGCCCACATGTCTGCCGAGCGAGGCCATCGTGCCTTAGCAAGTTCTCTCCGAAGATGGTAACTGAAACTGGTTAACTCTGTTACATAACTGTTCCACACGATCAATCACCTGATGCATAGGATTGATAGGTACGTCCACAAGAGAAGAAGCTTGAGAAGGCTGAGGAGAATCTGGTAAAGTAACAGCAGGAACAAATGCATTATTAAATACAAAAGAGGGTGGCGTAACCACTGCAGTCTGAGATTGAGCAGGCACTAGATGTTCACGGTTCTGCATATGAAACTGTGCTTCGTCCACTCGTCTAATAATTTGTATTACCTCATCAACAGTTTGAGGATTTAATGGCAATAAAGATTGTACATACAGAGGTCTAAGACCTTCAAGCAAGTGTTTAATTTGTTCTAACTGCAACATAGCTGGGTTTACTTGGTCACATAAAGATAGCACGTCATAGATGTAATTAATAACAGGTTCATCATCCAACTGTACCCGCTGTCTGAGTTTCATTTCCAGAATATCACTCTGGTTTGTTATCTGAAATGCATTTAATAATTGTGTAGATAAGAAAACCCAATCATGGTGAGGATGCCGACGGCGAAAAGTTTGAAACCATGATGCGGCAGTATCTCGTAAATAGCATGGAAAGCATTTCAGTTTCATTTCTTCTGACCAGCAATTAGCAGCAGCGACCATTTCAAAGTTCTGCAGAAATTCATACGCCGACAACTTGCTGGAACTCTCAAAGTAAGAGGGGTCAATGACCGGGCGACACACAGCTGACTGCATCGTGCTCACCGGCACGGGTGGATTAGGCATCACTGGTAATATCTGAGTAACAACAGGTGTACTAGTACTGGAAATAGATTCTACTTCACTATGCTCGCTAACTGGAGCAATTGCCACATCAGATTTCTGCGTAGTACGTCGCTTAGGCATGATTGCAGCACAAAAGATAACACAACCAGTAAATAAACAATATGAAAAAGCAATACAGATTACACCAAACTAAGCACTTATAGCATCACATAAATGTAAGTAGCAATATCAGAACATAGCCAAATAAAACAGTACCAGGAGTATTACAATTAAGCGCCCACGGCGAAATATCAGAAACTTATACCAACATACGGTTTACACAAGCATGACACGCAAACCACTTGGACACAATACCAAGATTTTTAAACAGAATGAACACATGGAAGAAAAAACAAAATGATGTCTTCAGTGAGAAACCTCGAACTGTAAGTTAAAAAAAACCACGTCACACCTACTGTGACCAACGCTGACATTATCTCAAAAAAGAGCAGAATACACACTTGCAATTTATACGTAACAATGTACGATGCACACAAAAAAATTCCTTCTCTTTTTTCTTTAAAACAAATGTATCTGACCTGATATACACACGCAAAAAAACGCACAGAACACGTGCTGATAAAGACTGGTTTCACAAACCAGAATTAGTGCTGAATTGCATAACCACGCGGGAATTACATAACACACGTGCGTACATATAAGTTACACGAAAAATGTCCCACAAAATTATAGTAAACAGCTGGAAATCACAATCAATGGAATATAAAGTTACAAGCTTCCAGAACCACTGCTAATAAGCACAGAAAGCAGTATTTTCACCTACATCGCCAACACGTGACGAGCACATTTTCATAGTTGCAAATATCTCTGAATCGTTTCACAACTCACCTTTCACAAAAATATATATTTCAAAATAACCAACACGAACCACCTAGCACAGCAATATAATTTAATAGAAATGAAGCCAAAATAAGAGGAAAATGGAGTCAGGAGTTTTAGCATCACGCCAACAGACAATGGGAAAAATACCAAAAATGAACTCAAAATTAAAATTCAAACACGGGACTTTCAGAAATTAAAGCAACAAAATTTAGAATATAGAAATCACAAATTACGCCATCAAAATCCTACCCTTAAGCCAAGAAACAGAGTTACATTTTTAGCGACCAAGTGGAGGACCAAAAACCGTTACATTCAGAGGGTAAAAAAATTTGTACTTAAAAATCTCACAAAAACCAAACTATGCCCGGCCCACCACCAACTGTCGTAGCCTCTACTAAAATACTACTCAGAAAATGACGGGGAGACACTCGCTTAGCAAAAGGTACCGTAAATTAACAAGATCTTCACATGGCGAGGCTACGACGGGAACGCAGCTAAGTTAAACACACAAATAATTACTATTCCAAAACGTCACAAGGCATAAGGGAAAGGCAGGACACTACACTACCATAATTAAAATTCTAACGTGATGGATGGCTAGTTATTTAATGAGATAAGGACAGATACTTAGCTGTTACAATTGTAGCCCACATGTCTGCCGAGCGAGGCCATCGTGCCTTAGCACGAAGAAAGCAGTTGCACATCTTTCCTACTCGGAGCTTACCCACTGACTCTTTTGTCTCAAACGACACACTTATAGCGTCGGAGACGCCATCCCCTCCCTAACACCTAGTTCCCCCTACTCCCAGACAGACTGCTGTCTCGAATCTCGGTGACCAGAGACGTATATCCTATCATCTGTGCATACGCCACAATATAATAGATAAATATTTTCTCAATCGTGTATTTCCGAAATGGGAGCGATTAATAAAAGAATCTACGACAAAAGGTATTACAATTTCAGGTTCGGAGTTCAATATTATTGAGTTAATAGATGTGCATATTAAAATGGCAGAGTTTTCGTGGAATATAATTTGTGCGGTTGTTCACAAATTACCGGTGAACCTAATTTTGGGTTGTCCATTTCTTAGAAATACACGGGCTGTACTGGATTTTTTTTCACTTACTTTGCATTTTCCGTTTGCACCGGAACGACAAATTCCCTTTGCTTTAGGATCAAACTCGTTTAGTCTAGCACCATCATTATCAATGCAAGTTGTTGACTTACATTCTCAATTATTACATCTTAAATCACAATATCGCCAACCTATTGTAGACATGGTGCACGAGTTTCAGGATGTTATTACAGATAAAATAGGCCGAGTAAAAGATTTTCTAAATCATATTCAATTATTAGACACTACAACAGTTCGTTCGTCGCCATATAGATGCACTCCTCCGAAAGTAGAGATATTAAGGACCAAAATTGAGCAACCTTTAAAAGCAGATATTATTGAACCTTCCAAGAGTTCATATTCAAGCCCGTGTTTTCTGGTTCCGAAACCGAATGGTGAATCTCGATTGGTGGTGGATTATTATAAATTAAACCAAAATATTCAGGTAGATGCCATGCCTTTGCCGGAGCTCCATACGGCAGCTCATTATTTTCGAGAAGCAAAAGTTTTTACTACATTAGATCTGAATCAAGCGTATTATCAAATACCTTTGGATGAAGTGTCACGTCCCGTTACGGCTTTTTCAAATCCATGGGACTTATATCACTTCAAACGGGTCCCGTTTGGTTTATCAACGGGAGCACAGACTTTATCTCGTTTATTAAATAATATTTTGGGGCAATACAAATTTCAGTTTGTATTTAATTATTTGGATGATTTAGTTATTTATTCTCCAGATATCCAATCACATTTGCAGCTTTTAAGGTTAGTCTTTCAATGTTTGCGTCAGGCTGGGTTAACAGTCGGTCCGTCCAAAATTAAATTTGCTGTAAATCAAATTTCCTTCCTTGGACATATTGTTTCTCCTCAGGAAATATCTGTAGACCCAGAAAGAACTATGGCAATTCGGTGTTTTCCAGTTCCTTCATCAACTAAACGATTGGCATCGTTTTTGGGTATGATGAATTTTTTTTCTAAATTTATTCCAAATTTTGCTGAAATAGCCGAACCATTGAATGCTCTTCGACGAAAAGCCGTAAGATTTGAATGGACTTCAATTCATCAGAAAGCGTTTTGACAAATTAAAGGAAGCTATAATGAATCCGCCAGTGTTGGCAATGCCAAATTTTGAAGAAGCTTTTATTCTTCAAACCGATGCTTCTAGATATGCTATTTCGGTGGTATTACTTCAAGAGCTAGAAGGAGCGCGAAAGCCAATTTATTATATTTTGCGTTGTCTTTCGCAGACGGAAAGAAATTACTCGGTATACGAGTTAGAAGCTTTAGCAGTGCTTAGTGCTTGTGAAAAATTTCGTCCATTTTTGGAACATCGAACCATTTGGAATGTGATAACCAAGCTTTGACTTGGGTATTATCACATGCTATGAAAACGGGGAAGCTCACGCGTTGGGCTACCCGAATTGGGTCTTTTAAATTTACAGTCAAACATATTCCTAGCAATGAAAATGTTATAGCCGATGCACTTTCGCGCATGTTTGCTGAACCACCGGTAGAGGATAATCAGGTTATTGCACCAATTTACTTATGTCCAACCTTTTCAAAAGATTTCCTTACGGTGTTTACATCCTTGGAAGATCATCAACGTAAGGATGAAGTGTTGGGCCCTATTTGGGAACAGTGTAGCTTAGGTAATATTCCTAAAGGTATTATTTTAAGGATAATCTTTTGTATGCAACACTACCAAGGTCTAAATTGGTCAGGATATTGTTACCGCGTTTGTTAGTACCGGTGGTTTTACAATATTTTCATACATCGCCACATGGTGCGCATTTAGGTGTATTTAAAACAAAACAGAAAATACGCACTTATTTTGTGTGGCGACAGATGTACACCGACATTAAGAACTATGTTCGCAAATGTGAAATATGTTTCTATACTAAACCAGCGCAAAATACTCGAGTGGGTCATTTACATTCCAAGATATCGATGTATCCCATGGAGAGGGTATTTCTTGATTATGTGGGTCCGTTACCACGTTCTTCTAGCGGCAATACATACTTATTAGTCTTGGTAGATGCATTTTCAAAATTTACGTGGTTGTATCCGGTTCGGGCTCCAACAGCATTTACTACAACATTGGTTTTATCGCGTATATTTGCTTCTTTTGGTAATCCTCAAACAGGTTAGTGATAATGCATCTTATTTCCGGGCATACAAATTTCGTACATTTTTGTTTGAAAGAGGAGTACATTTTGTGCGAACATCGCCTTATTATCCACGACCATCATTAGCGGAACGTGTAAACAGAAATTTGAAGAGTATGTTGATTGCATTTCACTTAGACCATCATTATCAATGGGATAACTGGTGTGCCGAATTTCAGTTTGCTCTAAATACGGCAGTTCATGAAGCCCATCAGGCAACTCCTTTTTCACTAATGTTTCGTTTTCAACCTTCTTGTCCTTTGGTCAATCAGTGGAAATTGTCCGATTTATTCCCGGAGTCGGGAGATGTAAACAAAGATAGAGACACTTGGTTAAATACTTTACAAAATTTACGTGCAGATCATGTGCGACGTGAGGTCCGATATAATCGTAACCGCAAGGAGAGTACATTTCAAATTGGGGATCTAGTGATGTTACAGGCACACCAATTGAGTGATTCTAGTAAAAGATTTACACAGAAACTAGCCCCTCGGTATGTAGGACCTTTTCGGATCGTTAAGATAGTTAACCAAGTTTCAGTTCAACTTCAGGATTGTGTTACTGGGAAGATTACAACAGCTCATGTCACTCAATTAAAACCGGTACCTGGTACCGTGATATAAATCCTCCCTTCCTCGCAGATAGGCAGCACCTTTTTATTAAATGGTCATCGTCGGCTTAGCGGGTTCGCTTCCTCACAGCTGACGATGATTACTTAATGACGTGCTGCCTACTATATAGTTAGACTTTTTATCTTTGTGAAAATTTAAAAAAAAAATTAAAATTTTTAGTTATTTTATCTATAAATATATTGTAAAATTCATGTTCAACTTTCATCTTATTCATCTCATTGTATATTTATTTGTAAACTTCACCTGTTTTAAGGTGAAGTAAATAATGTAAGTCCAGTAATTACACTGAAACAAACAAAAAAAAAAAAAAAAAGGAAATGAAATTCCTTATGCATAAAAGCAAGTTATGGTATATATTCTCATTGTTGCTGATCGAATATCACATGCTGTTTTTTTTAGGTTTATGTATTTTAATGTGTTTTCTTCATTCCAGAGTTAGAATGATAAAATTTGAATGCTTCTACATTCACATTTTACGTATAGGTGGACCTTGTTTTATTATATAATGTACGTATGATATGTAAATCGAGTTGAATGCTTCTGTCTACTTAATTGCTTGGTCTTGTTTTACATATACCATATGGACGGTGGGGAGATGTGCCAGGTCGGGTGGATTGCATGGATGGGCAGACGAGACTACAAATCATCATATCAACAGTGCACGTTCCTTTTCCCGTTATACCCGTCGCCTCTGGGGGGGGGAGTATTGTGCCAAACCCACCCTTCCAGGAGAAATATACACTACCCGACGGGCATGTATTAAAGGAACTCTGCCGAATGCGGCAAAAAGAAGTGCAACGATTAACGTAGCAGTTCTTCAACTAGTTCGCTACAAGAAGAAGAACCAGCACAAGTTTGGACTCACGTAGTAGGTCACGCCACGGGACTCGTCGACTGCGCACGCGCAAAACACTCTCGATCTGCTCCAACGTGCTGGGTAGCAGGACGAGCCAGTCTGTCTTCACCGAGGGAAACAAGCAGGATCACGTCAGATAGAGGCATTCGGCACGGTATACAAAATTCTCTCTTCGGCTAAATATATTTAAAATTCTCTTTTGTAATTGGGTAGCGGTAAAGATTTATCGTCGGATAGATATAATTATTCTTGGCGTTTAACTATTAATCTTTAAATGTGAGAGCAGGAAGCAAATTGTAAAAATTGTAATTGAATAATAAATATGGAAACTGTAAACTCTAAAATGAAATAGGGAATGAACAAGGGTTGATAATTATAACCATTTGTGTGATATTGACGTGTTGAGTTATTAGAGTAAAGAATACGGTTGTTAATTATTTTTATGAATATATCTTCAAGCCATTATTCCTTGTACAATCCATGTGATCTTGGGTCAAAGTATTCGCTTCAAGTTACATTCGTAAATATCACAGTTTCAGTCAGGCGTGCATAAATATTACATGTGTGAATTATTAATTAAGTGTGACCGCAATAAAAGTGTAGAAACAAATTTTTACTTTCTCTACTACGTATAGTAAGTAGGGGAAGTATTGTATTCCACCCAAAAATTCGATACCGAGATTTCACCGGAAATACATGTTTTGAGACCCCTGAATCCAAAAAAGCATTTTTGGAAACATGTTCGTGTGTGTGTCTGTGTGTGTGTATTTATGTGTGTGTGTCTGTCTGTGTGTCTGTGAACAGCATAACTCATAAACGAACAGTCGGATAAACACCAAGCTTGGTATTTAGATTCAGTATCTTCCAGAGATGCGACAAGAAGGTTTTCAAGAAAATCCCCCCACTCCAGGGTACCCTTTACATGGAACATTTTTCGAAAATTTTAATTTTCTCAAAAATGGCCCTAACGTTTTTGATTAAAATACCATATGTTTAAGTTATTTTCATGACAAATGAAATGTATATCTCAAATTTTCTGGGAATGTCTCCAAAAGTGTTCTTCATTCTGAACGACTTTTTCATAACTGGTAAACCATAAGAGATAGACAACATTTTACTGCACAAAAAACGTAGATCGCGTTAAAATACACAATTTATGTCATATAATTTCTTTTGTTGAGTGAACCGTTTTAGATATGTTGCTTGTTATTCCCATAAATTTTCCAATACTTATACAAATTCGATATTCATTTTTTTTATGTCCTGGACATGCAAAGAGAATGGAATGCGCCACGTAGCAACCAGCGCTTAAAATATTTGACTATCGCTTATAACCTACCACTTTCCCCTTGCATCTACAAGAAAATTAGGAATAAGATTGACATCTCGACATCTCGATTAACATGAAGCATATGGAGAATGAGCGTTTGTAAAAATAGTTTGTACAAGAGTAAAGAAAGCCGTGTGAGTGGAACACATCAGATTTTTTTTATTAGTGTTATCTTTTAGCAATAGTTCCTTTCCGATTACACGCCCTGCTTAGAGACACATGCTCGACTGAGTTATAATAGCTAGCCGGAGGACAAAGAACCCAAAATTGTAAATAATAAAACAAGAGGCGCCCAGTAAATAAGATAACACTAGATATTGAGAACTGCGACATCTGTAGCTGACTCAACTCTACTGTCGATAGCACACCTGCAGAGTTCCTAAAAAGTCATGTTGAATGTTCTGGAAAGCCCGAGTAAAACATAAGCATCCAAAACGATTACCTATAATTGCGCAACTCACGGAGAAGGCTTCGTTGGAAGTACAGTCCGGGCTAAAATCTGAGTGCAGTGTGGAGCAATACATAAGAACAGGCACAAAACTCATTAGACAGGGACTCGCGTGGCTTAGACTGGAAGCATGACAAAATTAATATTGAAAGTGGTAGGAGAATCTGCCCCATTTGCAAGGAGCAACAGTTTTGATTGTATATCTTGGCAAGCTGTAGGGTTACGGAGGAATGTAGTGAAAGATATTTACCAGATCCTTTACCACCTCGAATGGATAGTTGGGCGCTACTGGCAGGCAGGGAAGACATGGAGAGGATAGGCGAGACAGCTGAGATCTGAGAAGGCTGATGATAGGTACATAAGTTGGGGTGTAGGAAGAGCTAAACGTTGGCGTGGTGATTTATGCATATGTCACTTTTTCTCTTATTGTTAGCGAGCTGTATATATTTATTCTCTTAACTGTTCTGATTTTACTACTATATGGTATAATAATGCTTCGGAACACGGTTTATATTGTTATTATTTATAGTTATATTGTTGTTATGCGTTTTTACTTTCTCTACTACGTATAGTAAGTAGGGGAAGTATTGTATTCCACCCAAAAATTCGATACCGATATTTCACCGGAAATACATGTTTTGAGACCCCTTGAATCCAAAAAAAGCATTTTTAGAAACATGTCCGTGTGTGTGTCTGTGTGCTGTGAACAGCATAACTCAGAAACGAACAGTTGGATAAACATCAAACTTGGTATTTAGGTTCAGTATCTTTCAGAGATGCGACACGAAGGTTTTCAAGAAAATCCTCCCACTCCAGGGTACCCTTTACATGGAACATTTTTCGAAAATTTTAATTTTCTCAAAAATGGCCCTAACGGTTTTGATTAAAATATCATATGTTTAAGTTATTTTCATGACAAATGAAATGTATATCTCGAATGTGAACGACTTTGCATAACTGGTAAACCATAAGAGATAGACAAAATTTTACTAGAAAAAAATGTAGATCGCGTTAAAATACATAATTTATGTCCTATACATTTTTTTGTTGAATGAACCATTCTCGAGATATTGCTTGTTATTCACTTAAATTTTCCAATATATTTTTTCTCAAATTCGTTATTATTTTTTTTTGTCCTGGACAGAATGGAATGCGTCACATAGCAACCAGTGGTTAAAAGATTTGACTATCGCTTAAAACCTACCGTATTCCCCTTGCATCTACAAGAAAATTAGCAATAAGATTAACATCTCGATTAACATGAAGCATATGGAGAATAAGCGTTTGTAAAAATAGTTTGTACAAGAGTAGAGAAAGTCATGTTAGTGTAACACATCAGATTTTTTTTCGTGCAATGGTGTGTTCTTGTAGTGGTATTCTTTTCTCGTTTCCTTCTATTTGATTTCCTTTTTGTTATTATTAATCTTGCTTATTATCCTGTGGTTATAAAGGCACGTACTGTCTGCGGACATGTTCGATTGATAGGGATCTATGGATGTATACCATTATGTAAATAAATACATTCATTGATTCATTCATCTAGAAGGCCTTCCTGCAATTCACGTCGGCTGGAAGCTCTCCTACTAATCTACGGGCTAGCGTTGCGTTGAAGGTCACTGCATCCGGCGGCTGGTTTTATCACAGTATATTATATTACCAAATAGGTAATAATAATAATAATATAATCATTATTAATCTTATTATATTGTACCCTAATTTCAGGACACTGAGGTATTTAAAATATATATTACGTTTTTAAATGTAGTTTATATAAGTAGACTTAATAGATTTGATGAGCATTAATGTTCTTGAAATTTAAAGCTAGTAACATTAGCGCTTATATGAATATATTTGAATGTGATGTATTAGATCATCGAATATTAGACTACATAATTACTAGATCCTATGGTAGAATATTCCAGTTTTACTATTAACCTGGCTAAATATACTATTAATAAAATACACTCGAAATAACATCTAATTTTCTCCGTTTAAAGATGAAGGTTGAGGCAGTATTATTAACACTTAAATGATTTCAGTTAAATTATATAATATGTAAATTCAATAACAGCCCGCCTTGAAGCAATATGTGTATGTAATAATTTGTAAAATGCATGTAACAGTAATTGCATATGCTTATGTTATTGTAAACATGTTTAATAATGTTATGTGAATGCAATTTAATTTAATAATGTAGGAGCTGTGAGAATAATAAGTTAAACGTTGCTAATAATGAGGTAACAACGAGGTAACCTTAAGGAAATAAGGAGTTTGAGAGTTTAAATGTTACTTGTGATTCTTGGAAGCATTAATGTAGTTTAGTGACAGTTTAAAAATAGCCAATCAACAACCAGAAAAAGCTTTAGTTAAATGCAGGTATTCTATTGGAGTAGGAATAGCCAATCAGAGACTTGAAATACAGAAATTTACAAGTTTATACGGTTGAAATTAATTCAGTTGCCTGCGGACTGTGCTCATAACTGGATGCGTTGCTTGTGCGTCTTCGAGAGATTTAATACGTATTCGTGTGAGACGAAAATAGTATACGTGTTAAAAAGTGTAATTAATTAAATAAAAGAATCTCACAGCTCTCGACATCAGTGAAGTGCTATTTAATTTGTGTCAAGGATTAATAAAAAGGAGTGAATTAAAACTTAAAATCTCTGTAAATCTACATTCTTAGCCGTATTACAACCCTGGTTAAGAGAAACGTGTCTCTAACAAATACTGACTGAGCCAAGGCAAACATAAATATTAAATATTTAAAGAAACAGTTTAATTACAAAGTTAATATATATTTTTTAAAACTTTGGGCAAAGGTCACCTGAAGGTACATTTGGGGCGAAGGCTACCGGAAACTGTTTACTATACGAGCGGTTGCAACTACTACAAGTTCAGCTCCCCAACAGTTGAAATATAATACATCATCTTCAAACTGACTTTCCATACGTGGAGCTAAATATAATACAACTCCTTCAATACAAACTACTTCAAATTGACGCCAAAGCGTGGTGCTAAAAAAATTCGTAAAAATAATTCACTTCAAGGTTTAATTCAGTTACGTACAGCCTTTATATTTCGAATTAAAAATGATATTAACCTAAAATGTGTCATACTGTCATTATCAGTTTTGTTTTGATCGATACACATGGGTCTTCTTGATGGTGCTCAGTGATGCAGAATCGAGATTTGTTTTCTTTCTTAGAGGTACAAGGCTGATTTGGTGAATTTCATACCTACTCTGCACATTAAGTAATTGCGCTGTTCTGTACTAGTTCTGCGTTTGCTCACTAAGCGTTCTGCTCGGTCCAGAGCTTATATGCTTAGCTATAAATGTCTCTAACAGCCCTTGCCTCGAGCGTATAATCTATGTGTGTCAATGGGGTTATCAGCAGCATACGTGCCTGGTCCCACAGACTGAGTGCAAATGGCGTTTGAAATGGATTGGTTGCACATCACGTCTTAAGACTGTAACAAATACAGGAAATAATAGGTACTCAAATATTTTAATGTACATTTCTAATTTTATAGCCAGAAAATCTCCACTGTTGCTGTCCCAATTCTGATATTTCTCATTCTATTCATACTTCTGTATTACCCTACCACTTAAATAATGATGCAAAGGAAGTATTGCATTCCTCCATTTATTTGATACTCAGATTTCACTAGAAATCCACGTTTTGAAGCCCATGAATAAAAAATCTGACGTGTTACATTCACATGACTTTCTCTACTCTTGTACAAACTATTTTTACAAACGCTTATTCTCCATATACTTCATGTTAATCGAGATAAACATTTGCAGACTCTATCTTATTGCTAATTTTCTTGTAGGTGTAAGGGGAAAATATATTTACAAGGTCAATATAGAAATACAGTAGCCTTTAAGCATAGACATATGCCTTATTAGCTGGTTGTTAGGTGTAGCACCATTCTCTTTGCCTCAGATTAATACTCTTTGTATATCCAAGACAAAAAATGAATAACGAATTACCATTTGAGAAAATAAGTATTGAAAAATTTAAGGGAATAACAAGCATTATCTCGAAAATGGTTCAATCAACAAAAAAATGTATATGACATAAATTATGTATTTTAAAGCGATCTACGTTTTTTGTGCAGTAAAATTTTGTCTATCTCTTATGGTTTACCAGTTATGCAAAAGTCGTTCACAATGAAGAATACTTTTGGAGACATTCCCAGAAAATTCAAGATATACATTTTATTTGTCATAAAAGTATCTTAAACATGTGATATTTTAATCAAAATCGTTAGAGCCATTTTTGAGAAAATTAAAATTTTCGAAAAATCTTCCATGTAAAGCGTAATTTGGGGTGGGTTTTTTTTTTTGAAAACCTTCGTGTCGCATCTCTGGAACATGCTGAACCTAAATACCAAGTTTGGTGTTTATCCGACTGTTTGTTTCTTAGTTATGCTGTTCACAGACAGACACACAGTCAGACACACAGACAGACATACACACAGACACACACACGGACATGTTTCCAAAAACGTTTTTTAGGATTCAGGGAGCCTCAAAACATATATTTCCGGTGAAATCTCAGTATTGAATTTTTGGGTGGAATACAATACTTCCCCTACTTACTATACGTATTAGAGAAAGTAAAAAGGAGAGATAAAGGAACGAACGGAAAGGGCCCACGGAACCGAGACAGAGCACCGCACGCAGGCCAGCCGGCCCCTTGTACCTCTACGTGGCCCCCCGTAGGGAGGGACGAGGAAATCCGAAAGGCGACCAGGTCCGAGTGACGAAGGCCGCAAGAACAATCGGGGAGCCTAATGTTTCCGAATTAAACACCTCCACTCTTTGAGCCTCGAGCTTCTGGAGAGTCTCCCGAAGCAGTGCCCGGCCCAAAAGCACTCAGACGCAGGTTCCAGCCGAGCAGTCCCTGCACGACGTCTGGGTGAAACTTCCACAGAGCGCATGTCCACCGTTCAGCCGCAACCCACCGAACACAATCACCTGGTTCTACAACCCTAAAAGAGATGACAAGAAAGATGGCGTGTATAGGGAATTGGGGGCAGGAGAGTCGTGGTAGAAAATTAATCACTCCAGCATAGATCTGTCGACCAGGGTAAACCATGAAAAGCACATGTATCAGAGTGGATCGAACCTGGGACCTCCCGAATGCGAGTCGCACACGTTACCCCGGCACTACCTCGCTTTTTTGACCCAAGAGGAAGTGGATTAAATTAGTAATAATGGCAAATTCTTACTTAAAAATATACTCCATAAATTAATTAACAAACTGAGTTTCTTCCATTTAATAAATTCACACTTCAATAACATAGATAATTACAATTTACAAACGCTTATTCGTTCATTATTCTTTACATTCTTTACGGCTGTAATGCTTTAAATTAAATTACAGTAATTACAAAATTGCTTCCTGCTCTCACATTTACCGATATATTTATAAACTAACAGCAATAAGTCTATAGTTCAGACGATCAATCTTTTCCCAGTGAAGAATTACTAAATAGAATTTTGAATACGATAAGCCAAAAATGAATTTAGAAATACCGTCCAGAATGCCTTCTATCTAAATGTTGTCCTGTTGTTTTCCTTGTAGCTTAGCTCGCCGTCGAAGAAAGATTGATCAGCCTTGTGGACAGCACATTGAAGAAAGCTGGAACTGATCCGGCGCCTGCGCAGTCGACGACAACAATCGCCTGACGTACTGCGTGACTCAAAGTAACCGCGCCCTTTCTTCTTGTTGTTGTCGTCTCCTTGAGAATCACTACCATAGTCGTTTCACTTCTGTTCCCGTAGCTGTCAGCCTTCCTTTAGTACAGCCCAGTCGCCTAAAGTACATTTCTCCGGGGAGGATCAATTTGGCACAAAAATGAGAGAATATAATGTATTTTCAGACACAGATAAACATAGTTTTAAACTTGAGTGACGTACTATTTAATAAATCAGAGCGAAGCTTTTTTTTAAGGAGTATCCCAAATTAAACAGCCTTTTATATGCAGCGTTATTGCTTTTAGTTTATCAAAACTTCCTTTAACTCATTATACATAATGCATTATGTCATAAATAAAGCAGGTACATCCTTCATTTCATGTAATTATCAAGCATACATACAAGCATATAAAAGTTTATTTCACTAGAAGAAAAGGTTGCTTAAAATGTCCTACGGTTTATGTTCGAATAATTTTCTTCCTAGTGTTAGAGGTTTCGGAGCATTTATTTTTTTATGTATTTTAATATTATGTTGAAGTTAATTTTATGTAGCTTGTTTAAATCTAACCAATTCTTCCTATTTCATATGTGGTCTATAATGACAAAAATAGTTCTGGTACAAAGAATTATTTCTACATTTGCATTAACTAACTCCGTATTAGAACCTATTTCTAGGCAAATGTTCATTATGATTAACGTAAAGTGAAAAATCTACCACGAGTGATATAATATAGTTCACCGTTTTAGTTTAAGAAGGAGCTATTTAACCCTTTTATATTACAAACTATTTTGCTAACAGTGTTACCCAAAAACTCAGAAAAAACAAAGCGAATACTTAGTATTTCAGACTATATCACTTAAAATTTGTTAAATTTGAAACAAGCCTAAGGAAGCATTTCGAAGTTGATTAATGCTACGCAGAATTATTTGAGAAGTTTATTCGTTGCACAAATGTAAAGCCGATTTGAGAAGATGGTTTTTTTTACGTTATTTGCACCACGCTTTGGGCGTCAATTTGAGGTAGTTTGTATTGAAGGAGTTGTATTATACTTCAACTGCTGGGGAGCCGAACTTGTAGTAGTTGCAACCGCACGTATAGTAAACAGTTTCCGGTAGCTTTCGCCCCAAATGTACTTTCAAGTGGACTTTGCCAAATTAAAAAAAAATATTAAATTTGTAATTTGACTGTCTCTTTAAATGTTATATTTAAGTTTGCCTCGGCTGCGTCAGTATTATTGTTAAGATGCACGATTCTCTTAGCAGGGTTGTGATGCGACAAGAATGTAGGCTTACACACATTATAATTTTACTTCACTGCTTTTATTAATGCTTGATACGATTTAAATATATATATAAAGAGAGAGAGCAGTGAGATGTTTTTATAAAATACTTGCACTTTTTAATACGTAAACTATTTTCGTCTCACACGAGTACGTATTAAATTTCTTGAGGACACTTTCTGTTTCTGATTAGGAACACTGTTTGCAGGCAACCGACTTCTGAATTTGTAAAATTTTCTCCTTTTCAGTTTCTGATTGGCTAATCCTAATCCAATAGAATACCTTCTTTACTAATGTCTTTTCTGTTTGTTGATTGGCTATTTTTATGAACTGTCACAAAAATTAAATTATTGTTGCTCCAAGAATCAGAAGTAGTATTGTTAAACTCTCAAACCATTATTGCCTCAAGGTTACCTCATTGTTACCTCTTTGTTAGTAATTTCTGACCTATTTCTCACAGCTCCTACATTATTAAATTACGTAATATATTCACATAACATTATTGAACATGTATATAATAATATAAGCATATGCACTGACTGTTACATACATTTTACAAATTATTACATACACATATTGCTTCACATAATGCTTATTGTATTTATATTTATATAATTTGACTAAAATTATTTAAGTGTTAAAAATACTGCCTCAAATTTTACATCAATTAAAGATTTTAACTGACGGTTTAGTTTTACTCTTTAAAGATTTCAGTAGGATTGTGTAGTTTACAGAAGTTAAAACATATGCATTTTATTTATATGGTATTTAAAGCTTGTTTTATTTTAATCAATATTAGGATAACCTCGTTTAAAAATAAAAATCATTACTACTCGAGTTCAAGAGATGAAAAACATAAAATTTCCTTTAAAGCTTCGCTCTGTGTACTCTGAAGAAGCTTGCTCAAAGACCAAACATATAATGCACACCCACCAACACACGCGCTATGATTTTTAAAAGCATTTTTTGGGCACGAAACTGGCTTTCTAACATTATTTTCTGCTAAATTTCGATAATGAATATTTGTATAGAAAGCAAGGCTTTTTCAGGCCTAAATGGTTCATAGGTCCTTTTTTTGAGGGGGGGGGGGTAATAACACTTTCGTTTTACATGTCTTCTACAGTTTTAATGCGTTATCAATAACTCAATGAATACAATTTCATATATATATTGTGTGTGTAGATAATGAAGAAGTTTATTGTCTTTACGTTTGAGATGTTTATTTATTTAGCTTCACGTATTGTAATTAAACTGCTTCTTTAAGTATCAAATATTTATGTTTGCCTCGGCTGCGTCAGTATTATTGTTAGAGACATGGATGTCTTGGCAGGGCGTGATGCGACAAGAATGTAGGCTTACGCAGATTTTTTAAGTTTTAATTCACTCCTTTTTATTAATCCTTGACACAAATTAAATATCACTTCACTGATATAGAGACCTGTGAGATTCTTTTATTTAACACTTGCACGTTTTAACACATATACTATTTTTCGTTTCACACGAATACGTATTAAATCTCTGGAGGACGCACAAGCATCCGGTTACAATCACTGCCTGCAGGCAACTGAATAGATTTCAACCGTCTAAACTTGTAAATTTCTGTATTTCAAGTCTCTGATTGGCTAATCCTACTCCAATAGAATACCTGGATTTAACTTAAGCTTTTTCTGGTTGTTGATTAGCTATTTTTATAAACTGTCACTAAAATTACATTAACGCTTCCAAGAATCACAAATAACATTTAAACTCTTAAACTCATTATTGCCTCAAGATTACCTCATTGTTATCTCATTGTTAGCAACTTTTAACTTATTATTCTCACAGCTTCTACATTATTAAATTACGTAGTATATTCACATAACATTATTACACATGTTTACAATAATATAAGCATATGCAATGATTGTTACATACGTTGTACAAATTATTACGTACACATATTTCCTCAAGGAGGGCTGTTATTGATTTTGCATATTATATAATTTGACTAAAATCATTTAAGTGTTAAATATACTGCCTCAATAATTAGCTGGCCTCTCATATTTTAACAAGGTGATGAATTTTGTCGTTTAACCCACTGTTAGAGCCGTCCAGCGGAAAGACCGAAGGAAAGCAAAAAAAGCCGGCAACTCTAGTTTTGTAACATCACGGTTCGGCTCCAATATCCAATAAAATTTAGCAAATATTACCTAGTTACAACTACCTCGTACTGCAGGTGGTTTTCCGGGAACCTGTTGCAAGCTAACTCCAAAGCAAAGTGAAACGGGATTTCTGCCTCGGAAGTGGTTGATCTTTTAGTTCTTTGCTGATAGGTGGTCTCGGATGCTGTAACTTGTAATGCCGATTTTAATTTACCGCGCTGATAAAATCAGTTGGTAGTATTCTGTCTGCCTAAGTGATTCTTGGCGGAAAATTTTACTCCACTTAGTTATTGCTGGATTTCTACAATCTCTTTACAATCTTGTTAAAAGTTGATTTCAATTTACTTGATTTATTGGGTGTATTTTAAGTGATAAAAATGCGTATAGCTAAGATAAAATCAATCTACTCTTATCCAGGGTTTCTTACGTGTTTTAAAGTAAGACATTTAAATAAGAATAGCAATAATACTTTTCACTGAAAAGTGATTTATTTTCTCACGGACAATGTGAGTGATGAAACGCAGAACAACCATTGCCTCTTCAATTCAATTTCACTTGTTTACAATTTTATAAATTTGCTTTTGACACTTTATTTGGTGGCGCCCTGGCCGAGTGGTTAGACCTCTCGCCTCTCACCAGGGTCCCGCATGCGGGATTTGCGGTAGACAAAGCGGCGTTTGGGCGGGCTCTCTGGTTTTCCCCGCCATTCATTCCACCAACTGCTCCATATTCACCTTTCCTTACATCCATTTCACCATCATTTCATATCATCTACTTCCTCGCTCTCATACCAGGCATCGGGCTGATCATCTATCCTAGATATTCTATCTGCTCCTCGACAGGCCTCCGAACCCAGGCACCCGCTTGTAAATCCTGGGGGTGTAAGTTCAACATACCATGGTAGTAAACAGAAAAAGAAGAAGACTCTTTATATTAGTTCAGCAACTAATTATTCATAATCTCTTGCATACGATGTAATATGATTTAACTTATAACTGAATATTTGAATTCAGCGTTGCTCAAGGCGTCTAGTTCTTTGTGAAATCTTTTCTTTAAGTCATAAAAGTGTTGAATGTTGTTTACTTATCCTAGTATGGTTACTAAGCATAACGAAATAAATTACAATTTATATACAAATTCTAGAAGTTAAATAAATCACATATTAAAATAAATAACGCGTTAAAAATTCAAATGAATTTTTTAACATATTTGAACTATTTGACCCTCTTATGTCATACAATGCTTAAAATATTGCGAGTACAATGTTTTAGACCTTTCTTTATAAGTATTTCCACTTTGACGTTATTCATTTTTTCCTTTATAATTAATAACATTTTTTTGATTTTTAACAATATATAAGTACCTTTTGCAAATATTATTTTATATGTGGTATTTTCTAACAATATTTATGTATAATTACTATGCAAGTATTCATAATACTGACATATGTGTGGATCATTGTCCATCCCTTATAATTGTAATTCTAATAGAACTTACTAATTTATTAATATTCAGTTATTTTCATTTCATTTAAACACCTAAGTTCGAAGTAAATCTAACAAAGTAAACCAAAGTATCATTATGTATAGTAATATTTTACTTACTTTGGGCTACTCTTTTAATTATCGATTTCACACGCTTCTTCATCAAATCATTTTCTCATAATTTAAACACAAAAAGAAGCTTTTAAAATATGCATCTACTTTCCGTATCGGAAAATAGATGCGGCTACCACCCCCTAGAGAAAGATATGATATAAAGGAACCAGAAGACTACAGGCTGCAAAGACGCACAGAAGTTCCTAACATTTCCTGCTTCGAAGACCCGACCCACTACTGGCAGCTGCTCAGAGAGGGTGATGAGCACCCATGAAACCAGGCAGCCTTCTGGTGTCCACATGGACCACTGTTTCCTTGAAGCAAGCATCCGCGCCGTCCGCCCGGCACTGCCCCACACTACGAAACTTAGAGGCACACCTAAAACTGAGAAGGAAACAGAATGAAGGGAAAATAAGGGAACGGAAATCGTGGTAGATGAGAAAGTAACCCAGTATTCAACTAATGATCGGATAAACCACCAAAAATTAAGGTTAAATTGGGCGGTCGACGGGAATGGAACCCGAGACCGCGGAAAAAATTAAATTGAGTTTTATTTATGGACGCTCTTTAATTGCTATGGTCCTTAGCGTCCCATTCTATATTGAGCGTGAATGGTCAGTAATTTTGCTCAGAGGCCTCTTTATCAGGCTTGACAACCGCGTTTACTTCACTTCCGAAGGAAGCCATGTTAAGGATTTTTACGTCCGAAAAACATTCCATCGCTCTCCCCCAGTTTTGAACGAGACCCCGGAGTCAATTCGCCAGGTCTGGTTGTACCTAACATAGTACTTCAGCGTTAAAAGCATCGCTGCAGTCAACAACGTAACATGCACAACTGACCTACACAGCCGTAGCTCAGAACGGATAATAGAAGAGGATAGAATAAAGGAAGGCACAATAACATTTAGACTCTTATTTACATTTATTCTTACAGCTCCTCAAAAGTTTCGTGCTTACAATTTGTTAAAGTTACTTCATAGTTACTGAGGCCAGGCCAACAGTAATTTCAAAGCCCGAAGCCGAAACATAATTGCGTCTAAAACACGCGGGGCCGCGTGTTTTTAACTCCGAAAACCTGTAACATACATTGCTAAGACCGGTCTAACACGCGGGACCAGTGGCTCCATCTTGCCAGAATTAGGATTAATATAAATACTCTCTGTTCGTGGCAGGAATGCAGTCAATAGGTAGTCAGAAACAATTCCATTTACACCGCGATTTATGACGCTAATCTGCTCCTCTATTTAGCTTACATCAGTATTACTAACTTTGGAGTTCGTATTCTCTCTGGATTAAAGCAAAGAGGTTGCTAAATGTTTAACGTTAAATCATTCAGTTTGATGTACTATACGAGGGGTACTATTTATATTTTGAGCCTTGGCAACCCTGAATGTTGTAGGTACCATCTGACGTTTCCAATGGAAAGTTTGACATATTTTACCATAATCTACTTCAAACATGTTGTTTACTTCATTTGTTTTGTTTACACTAACTTGAAAATTGTGTGTCAACAAAAACATGGAATTAACTCGTGAAAATGTTCGTGCAATGATTTATTACGACATTCGACGTGGATTATCAAGACAAGAGTGCATCGATCAACTAACTTTCACATTTGGCGACGAAGCTCCATTCTTTGCCACTGTGAAATGCTGATATAACGAATTTAATCGTGGCCGCCGTTCGCTCAATGATGAAGTTCGTGAAGGTCGTCCAAAATCAGTTGTTGTGCCAGAAAATATAGATGCTGTGCAAAACCTAATAATGAAAGATCGTCATGCGACATACTGTGAGATTAAAACAACCCTAGGCATTAGTTCCACCAGCATATGTATAATATTACATGATTATTTAGCCGTGAAAAAGGTTTGCTTTCGTTGGATCCCACATAATTTGACGCAATCTCAAAAAGATCCTCGTGTCGATTGGTGTACAGAAATACTAAAGAAATAAAATGGTGATACCTCAAAACACGTATATAAGATTGTAACAGGTGACAAATCATGCATCTATGCGCATGAACCGGAACGTAAACAGCAGTCGACTGTATGGGTGTTTCAAGATGACGCAAATGCAAAAAAAAGTTGTTCGCACTCGAAGCACTTCGAAGCAAATGGTCGCCTGCTTTTTCAGCAAAACTGCCATGTGGCAACAGTGCCTTTATGGGAACGTAAAACGGTCAATGCCGAATGGTACACAACCATTTGTTTGCCGGATGTCTTCGGTGAAGTAAGGAAAACCAACAATAACCGTAGGATCGTTCTTCATCAAGACAGTGCCAGCGTACACACATCTCGTCTAACAACAGAGTATTTGAAGGCTCAAAACATCGAATTGATGGGTCATCCGCCATACAGTCCTCATTTGGTACCCAATGACTTCTTTTTGTTCCCGAACATCAAGAATAAATTGCGTGGACAACGATTTTCGTTGGCAGAAAAAGCCGTTGATGCCTTCAAAAACCATGTTTTGGAGGTGTTTCAAGAAGCCTGGAATAAATGCTTTGACAAATGGTTCAAACGGATGCAAAAGTGTATTGATCATAAAGGAGAATATTTTAGAAAACAATAAAGCAGTTTTCAAACAGAAATTACTTTGTTCTGATTATTAGGCTCAAAATATAGATAGTGCCCCTCGTATTTAGCAAGGTGCACTCGTTTCAAACAAATTTTCTTCGGAGATGGACTCATTTTCACTGAAGGAGGAAGAAGAAAATGAAGAATCGCTGCTGTCATATCTCAGCAGTACACAACACTGTTGTTATCCTGCCCAAGCAATCATTTTGTGCCTACTCTACATGTTTAGAAATAACCTGCCAGTCTTAGTGGTCGCAAGTGTTATATCGTGCAATTTCTGCAGCGATAAGACACCTGTTGCTTTTCTTTCCCTAACCATTCATTTTACCTTCACGCAATCTATCTCTATAGGATTCAGATCACAGATGTATGGGGGCAAATGAACAACAGTTTTCCTAAAGAGAAAAAGAAGGAAAAAGCGCCCGCTTTAGCTTTATTTTACTCCAATGGTGCAGTTGTGATTTACGCCAGAACTGACGTATTGAACCTCTTTTATTTGCTACCATGAAGTCTCACGAGACTGCTTGAAGAGTTTTATTCATTTCTGCAGAGTTATATGGAGCGTTATCTGAGCCAAAGCAGTTGGCAAATTAGGAGCTGTATTTTTCAAATTCATTTGGTGCATTTGTCCATGGTAGACACCTTTGAAGCATGAACTGTTTCCTGCTTGCAGTCTTGCACTAGTTATTCGGAGAAGTTGCAAATAAAGATATCAGCTACAATTATGATAATTGTTACGAAAAGAATATTCGTGTGAAGTTGGCAGTATTAAGCATAACAATCATAGCAAATGCAAACACTCGGATAAGATTATGGTGGAGTACCACTTCTTTCCCCTTCATTCCCGGAAACCTTAATTATGTGCCAGTGACAATAGCTACCACACACATCTTAATTATGATGCTCGTAACAGTTATAAGCAAGGACAGGAATTTTATGCTCTATTAACCCCTTTCATATGTATACATTTATGCACTGATAGCTTATATAATATGCAAAAGTATGCCAATATAAGAAGTATTAAGACATCCCATTGACATACAAATGTAGTCAGTTTTATGTAATCTGAAATTTAATAACCTAAATTTCAACTAGAAAACGATTGCAAACCTGCAGGAATATTTTTGCAATTTAATTCGTTCCTTTATAAATCAGTAGGTTACATTTTTACAAATTTTAAGGAATACTAAACCATAAACTATAATATTAATTGTAATATAAACACCACATCTTAACAGAAATCGGTATACCTTAAGAAAACGGCTACAACCAGATAAGCCGGGGATTCACCCAGGAGACGTGGTCTATTGATTGCGTTACGTATGAGCTAACCACAACGTGCCCAAGCGTCAAGACTAACTCATGGTACATATTATTCGTAGATATCGTATTTGTAAGTCAAATACTAAGATAAAACAAAATGTATTTATAAAACATATCCACATGAAAAATAAACAAATGTTTAGCTTAATTTCCAAAATGCTTAAGTATGCTTCTTAACAAAACATACAAAATGTGCACTATATGCAACATTAATATTATTTAAATGTTGGAAGCTTACTAACAAACTCGTACACCTTGTGGAAATACTTTCTGCCGTAGACAAGAGCTATGAATATATATTAAAATCCTGCTATAGTTATAAGAAATCAGTAGTGTAACACTCATGCATTTGTTTTGCGTCATATTCATTATCATCATCTTCATCAAGGTATAAGACCTATTGGTCTTTTTTTGGCCTTCAGTGATCTTCCTTTTGGGCTTTAGTTCATTTCCGCCTTTTGTTATCCTTATAATTATCATTCTGTTTCCATGGTCTTTCCAATTATATTGGTATTCTGTTATTATTTGTAATTATTTTCTGCTCTCAGTTCGTTTTTAATATATCCACTGCTTTTTATGGGATAAATTATACCTAGCTAAGAATCTGAGAAACTTCATTTAACCTGCCTCAATTCTTTGAATTAGTCTTAATGTTTTCTTGCTTAGTTGCGTCAATCACCATTTTAAGGGGAGATCTCGCAAACGTTAAATCTGCTAAATTCAATACCCATTATAACAGAAACTACGTAATATATCAGAATGAAATTTTTACAGGATATAGACGCCTGTATTTTAAGTTCCCGGTGTGCTTTGATCTAATTCGTTTGATTATTAAGAAAGATGTGATTGTTTTCTTAATTATACCATATTTACTAAAATTTACCAGCAACTATTTTTCTAAATAGGCCGTATTTTTAACGTAAAAACGACCCAAAATAGCACTTAAGAGGTTATTTTTATCATCATATAATTTAATTTAACAGTCTTCAATAGTTCATGAGAATATGGGTCGTTTATACCTACCAGAAAATACCATTCACAGACAAAGCTGTTCCAAGCAAAAAATACAGAAAGCAAACTCACACATATTTACAAAGAAAGAAACTACATGACTTGAGCATTCAGAAGCTGCAACACCAATTTGTAAACAAACTTCCCCTAAAGGGGAGTGTGTAGGAGTTATGGTTTTTTACTTTCTATACTACTATAGTAAGTAGGAGAAGTATTGTATTCCATCCAAAAATTCGATACCGAGATTTCACCGGAAATACATGTTCTGAGACCCCTGAATCCAAAAAAAGCATTTTTGGAAACATGTCCGCTGTGTGTGTGTGTCTGTAAACAGCATAACTCAGAAACGAACAGTCGGATAAACACCAAACTT
Organism: Deroplatys truncata; assembly: GCA_030765065.1. Classification (NCBI taxonomy): domain Eukaryota; kingdom Metazoa; phylum Arthropoda; class Insecta; order Mantodea; family Mantidae; genus Deroplatys; species Deroplatys truncata. The sequence goes on from CM060979.1 coordinate 67,447,638, forward strand.
GGTATTTAGGTTCAGTATCTTCCATAAATGCGACACGAAGGTTTTCAAGAAAATCCCCCCCACCCCAAATTACCCTTTACATGAAACATTTTTTGAAAATTTTAATTTTTTTCAAAAATGGCTCTAAGAATTTTGATTAAAATATCATATGTTTAAGATATTTTCATGACAAATTAAATGTATAATTCGAATTTTCTGGGAATGTCTCCAAAAGTATTCTTCATTATGAACGACTTTTGTATAACTGCTAAACCGTAAGAGATAGACACAATTTTACTACACAAAAATGTAGATCGCGTTAAAATACACAATTTTTCATATATTTTTTACTTTCTCTACTACGTATAGTAATTTTTAGTTGAGTGAACCATTTTTGAGATATTTCTTGTTATTTCCCTACATTTTCCAATACTTATACTTTTTCTCAAATTGGTTATTCATTTTTTTGTCCTGGTAATGCAAAGAGAATGGAATACTCCACATAGCAACCAGCTCTTAAAATATTTGACTAAGGCTGAAAGCCTACCAATTCCCCTTGCATCTACAAGAAAATTAGCAATAAGATTAACATCTCGAATAACATGAAGCATATGGAGAATAAACGTTTGTAAAAATGGTTTCTACAAGAGTAGGGAAAGTCATGTGAGTGCAACACATCAGATTTTTTTATGATAATACACAGTGAAAAATCTTATGTGATACACTAGCATGACTTCTCTACTCTCTATCATTTATTATTGGGTATACAAACTATTCTTACTAAGCTTATTTTTCTCCACTACGTGTTATTCCAAATAAACCTTAGCAGAAATAGCTACATCATACATTTCGTTATAGATACAAAGGGAACAGCGATAGTCAAATGTTTCAGAACTGGACGCTAAATACTAGCCTTAAAATTCCATACTGTTTACATGACATCTCGAGAAACAGCGGAATGTTGACAGGACTTTAAGAGTAGCTCTAAGGAGTAGCTGTTATAGCAGAGACAGCCAAGGTAACTTAATGACTTTCGAATGATGGACTACAATTTTCGGCCCTTGCTCGTAACCAGATCGGCAGCCTGAGTAACAAGCCAGTAATCGGCTACACTAGATACCAACAGCGCTCGCCAGGTTGCGCCCTCTCCGCCAGCATAAATAGTGCTCAAGGAGTGGCGACATCATCATCTGCTGAACTTCCCGGTGTCCCTTGAGCGACACGCTCCGACCAAGAAGAAGGAGTGACCGAATAAGTTCTCGGCGACGAGTGAAAAAGGACTTCTTGAGCTTTGTGTCAGGGAGCGGCCTTCTCCACACTTTTCGGCCTTTTCTGAATTATTATATACATTATTTCGGCGTAAGACAAGTTTTTTTAGTGTGTGGAGTGGCAGTTAAACTTTTTGTAGCGAGTTCATACTGAAATATCAGCACGTGCTAAATTCTATTAAAATGGCGAACATTGTGTGAGAAGGACAAAGCAAAAACGCTTAATGTATTTCAATTGTAATTTATTAATGTTTCTAGATTTGAGTGTGAATATATCCAGTGCTTTCTGGGCTGCAAAAATTTCTAGTTTCATTTAGAGGTGTATTAAATCCTTAATTCATTTCCTTTTACTTTATTTGTAGTACAAAGAATTCATTACTCTGGGGGAATGCTTTGTTTCAACGCATTCTAGAATGGGCGTGACATTTTACTAGTAATCTTTTATAATGAGTAATTTGTGGCACTGTACGCATTGACTATACTTAAACAAACTGGTTTGAATTAAACAACTTTTCTCGAATGTTACAAAGAGAATGACCAAGAAATAAACAATTCGAACCATTAACAACGGATATCCTAGAAATGGCTTTGCCACAAAAAAATTCAATAAGTTGTATGTTCTAAAGAGAACCACTTCTTTTGTATAGTAGTTTTTCGCCTATCAAATAACATTTACCGGTTATACAAGATTACGCAAAATTCCTTCTCAATGAAGAGGAATTTACAGGCTATTCCCAGAAAATTCAAAATATCGGTCTTATTTTCGTGTAAATGCCTTTCATATATGGTATATTAATAAAAAATCGTTAGAACCATTTTTTAGAAAATGAAAACATAAAAAAATGTACCATGTCAAGTGTAGTTTGGGGTGGGAGATTTTATTGAAAATCTTCGTGTACCATCTTCGGAAGATATTAAACCTAAATACGAAGTTTGGTGTTTATCCGACTGTATGCTTTTGAGTTATGGTATTCACAAACACACAGACGTGTTTTTAAAATGCTTTATTTGAATTCATGCGTCCTCTAAAGATGTATTCCCAGTGGAATCTCGGTATGGATGTTTTGGGTGGAGTGCAATATTTCCTGTAGTTACTGTACGTAGAGAAAGTAAAAATAGTAGATGAAATACCATTTCTTGTTTCTCTACTACGTATGGTAGCGGAAGTAATGCATTTCAACCAAAAATACGATACCGAGATTCCACCAGAAATACGTGTTTTGAGTCCCTCGCTGAACCCCAAAAAAGCAATTTTAGAAAAGGTGTGTGTGTGCATCTGTCTGTTTGTCTTTTTTTTTATTTGTTATTTGTATTTATTTCCGTAATGCTTTACAAAATTCTTACAAATTTTAATACATTACTTTAAGTTGCTATTTTTTCTTTCTTTGATACATCATACATTTTAACACCGTGGTTATTTATGCATGGTGGGTCATAACAAATTCATATTGCTTTATTTTTCGAAACCATTTGTCTCTTGCTCTCCCCATATATTCTCCTATTCTTTTTATATCCCTCTACTTTTGTATTTTAATTATCCTAACTTTTAATACTTCTTTGTTAACATTCTTCTATTCTTTAGGTAAAAACTGATCTCCCCACAGCTTAGTTTCTTCACATTCAATTATATAATGCACATCATTATCTGCCTCTACACAAAGAGGACATCTATCCTAATTCGCTCCCTTCCTATCTCCACTTAGCCTATGTGCACTTAATCTAGACCAGGCCCACCCTTCTCTCACTAACCTATTACCTACATCCACATACTTCTCCCTTCCCCAGTCCACCTTTAATTGTCTATATAGTTCCAAACGTTTCTTTCCTTCCAGATTTTGAAATAATTCTCGTTCTCTATATCTTCTACACTGTTCCTTACTTCTTTCCAGAAACCTTTAACTCCCTCTCTCTCCTCCCATAAGTTACCCATTCCTATTTCCTGTAAAATTCTCCTTATTCCTTGAGCCCAGTTCATCCCATCATTGGATTTTTCTTGTATTATTAAACATTGCTTCAAGATATTATGCTCGTCCAATAATTTCAATCTATGCCAATATTTAAGTATCCTTTCTACTATCATGCCCTTGCTACCTACTCTTCCCAATTCCAACATTGCTGCTCCATTAGGTGACGAAATAGATAAACCTAGCATACATTTACAGAACGATCTATGTACTTTATCAATCATCTCCCATCCTTTGTCACTTCACCAAATCTCTGATCCATAGACCATTTTGGCTTCAACTACAGCTTTGTAAACCCTTTCCAACAATTTAATTGCATATCTGGTATTTTCTTTAAGCATATTCTTATAGCAGTCATTGCTAATCTTCCCTTAGCTAGGACACTTATCTTGTGATCATTCCATCTCTCATTACTACTTATTCTCAGTCCCAAATAATCAAACTTGTTTACTATTTACAGTATAGGGGTAAGTTTGCAACCATGTCTTAAACCCATATTTCTATCAATTTTTCCCATAATTTTATCACCATTCAGCCTAATATAAAACTTATTATTCATACATATATATATATATATATATATATATATATTCTGTATTGCTCTAATGAATTTTGAGCTTAGTCCCTTAATTCTCAGTTTAATCCATAGTGCCTCTCTATCTATAGTATCAAATGCCTTCTCTAAGTCAATAAATGCCATATATAGCCTACCTATTTTAATACTCAATATTTATCTATAATAGATTTTATAGTGAAAATATGTCCACTGTTCTCCTACCTTTTCTGAATCCCTTCTTAAATATTGAAAATTTATTTTTTTCCGCTGCCCATTTCTTCAATCTAGTTGCTAAAATTCCTGAGCAGTATCTATATGTCTTAAACACCATAACTCAAAAATGAAAAGTTCGATAAATAACCAAACTTGGTATTTAGGTTTAGTATCTTTCAAAGACGCAACACGAATATTTTCAAGAAAGCCCTCCCTCTCCAGACTACTCTTTACATGGAATATGTTTTCGAAAATGTTTATTTTCTCAAACATGGCTCTAACGATTTTGATTAAAGTATCATATATTTCTCATGAAAAATAAAATGTATATCTTGAATTTTCTGGGAAAGTCCCCAAACGTTCTCTTCTTTCTTAATGGTTTTTGCATAACTGGTAAACCGTAAGAGATAGAGAAAATATGGAGGTTGTAAAAACAAACAATTTATGTCGCTTACATTCTTTTTGTAGAGTGAACCATTTCCGAGATATTCCTCTACATTTGTTTGAATTTTCCAATACTTATACTTATTCTCAAATGGGAATTCGTTATTTGTTTTTTTTTTTTACGTCCTGGACATACAAATAGAATATAGTGCTCCACATAGCAAGCAGCTCTTAAAAGATTTGATTATCGCTTAAAGCCTATCATATTCCTCTTGCATCTACAAGAAAATTAGCAATAAGATAGTTACTGCAAATGTTTATTTCGATTAATATGAAGTAGATGGAGAATAAGCGTTTTTAAAAATAGTTTGCACAAGAGTAGAGAAAGTCATGTAGTCTAACACATCAGATATTTAAAATATATACTTTAATATAAGCATTGAGTCTGCAATCATAAAATATATATGAAATTAAGACGAAATTAACATTTATAGGACGATATAAACTAAAAATGCAATTTTTGGAAACTTTCACCATTTAGTCTCCGTTTAAGTAGATTAGTGAAATGATTTATTAAACCTAAATACGACTTCTTACTTAAAAAATCTGATGTATTACACTCACATGACTTTCTCTTCTCTTGTACGAAATATTTTTACAAACGCTTATCCTCCATATGCTTCATGATAATCGAGATAGCGAGATGTTAATCTTATTCCTAATTTTCTTGGTAATTGGTAGGCTTTAAGCTATAGTCAAATATTTTAAGAGCGGTTGCTATGTGGAGTATTACATTCTCTTTGCATTACCAGGACAAAAAAATGAATAACGAATTTGAGAAAACGTATAAGTATTGGAAAATTTAAGGGAATAACAAGCAATATCTCGAAAATGGTTCATTGAACTAAAAAAATGTATATGCCATAAATTGTGTATTTTAACGCGATCTACATTTTTTGTGTAGTAAAATTTTGTCTATCTCTTATAGTTTACCAGTTATGCAAAAGTCGTTCACATTAAGAATACTTTTGGAGACATTTCCAGAAACTTTGAGATATATATTTCATTTGTCATGAACATATCTTAAACATGTGATATTTTAATCAAAATCGTTAGCCATGTTTAAGAAAATTAAAATTTTCGAAAAATGTCCCATGTAAAGGGTGTGGGGGGACTTTCTTCAAAAACCCTTGTGTCGCATCTCTGGAAGGTACTGAACCTAAATACCAAGTTTGGTGTTTATCCGACTGTTCGTTTCTGAGTTATGCTGTTCACAGACACAGACACACGGACATGTTTCCAAAAATGCTTTTTTTTGGATTCAGGGTGTCTCAAAGCATCTATTTCCGGTGAAATCTCGGTATCGAATGTTTGGGTGGAATACAATATTTCACCTACTTACTACACGTAGTAGAGAAAGTAAAAATTCGAAATGTAACTACGCTATAAAATAATTAATCCTTCCTTCTATGTGTAGGTGCTAATACAGACACAACAAATCTCCACTTAAGCTGTTTGGTGTCTGTTCATTTTGTGGAACGCCGTTCGTGTAGCGCAGATTGTTGAGGAAATAGCAGCAGTGAAGGCTGGATTCCCACAAGGCCGTCTGGCCGTCCTACATTGGGTTTATGAATGAGGCCGAGCGAATTGGTGAAGGTCTCGACGCCGCCGCCACCACGACGCTGCCGGACGCCGCCAACTGAGAGCGGATCGATACCTAAGAGCGAAAGAGAGAGATAGAGGCGATGGTAGAGAATTAAATTGTTGCCTGTGTGCATGTAATTACTTCAGCTGGTCATTTGATCACATAATGGATCTGTGCAATCTCTCCTATGTATTGTAGATGTACATAAACTGGGTTCTGATGATGAACGCCTGCAGCACTCTTCATACAAGCCGTTACTCGTAATGCTTTTGTTTCTATTTTTGAGTCGCTTACAATAGGTAGCACATTTTGTACGTCAGGGGCTACTCAGCGATGTTTATATGATAGTAGCTATTTTGGAATGTAGTATTTAACTGTATGAATTGCACTTAACTTTTAAGGGTATGTTGGATGTATAGTCCTTTTGTCAACAATGACAGCCGTAGAGGAATGTGCACTTAATTGAGAGGTAAAATCAAGCGTTAAAGAAATTGAATTTTATTTATGGACGCCCTTTAACTACTATGGCTCTTAGCGTTGCGTTCTAGAAAACCTGTCTCCTAAGTTTTGTGCAGCTGGTTTGTAAAGCGGTTTGAGGAGAATAGGAATGGGGTCAGTTTGGCATAGAGCTGAAACAAATGACAAAACCATATTGAAGGGTGTCAAAAGAAGCCTAAGACATATAAATCAACAGGAAATAGAATCTGATTGTAAAATTAAACCTTCTCCAAGTCTAGCAAATGAAATGAAATTAAATTGGGGTAAAGAGGCATATAGATCAGGAATGACATAGTTTAGACTGGGAGGCTGGAGGGCACAGTAAATGACTGACGATTCTGGCAGGAGAATCTGCCCATTCTGTGATTTGGATGGGTACATATTGACGGAATGTGCACAGAGGAAGAACCAACGAACAATTAAACTCAAAGAACAATTTTTAAGTCCCTCGAGAAGGAGATTGGCATTTTGGGATCTACTGGCTGACCAGAGGAACTGGCAAAACATCGGCAATTTCTTGGCTAAAGTGCGCGAAGCTAGGTCAAATTTGTTCAGTTAGACAAAGGTAATTTATCTCTATTATCCTTTTTCTTTTTCTGTTTTGTTTTCTTTTATTTTTCCGTTGTTTATTTTGTTACAATACTTGTATCTTAAATATGTATGTACGGTCAATGACACATGCACTAAATATTTGTGTAATAACTTCAATAATTTGAAACAAATAAAGATACCTCCGTCCGTCCGTCCATCCGTCCATCCATCCATCCATCATATTGGGCGTGAAAGACGAAATATTTTGTTCAGAGGTATTTTCATCAGACTTGAGGGTCTTTTACGTGCCGTAAATCTACGACAGGGGACCACCGGCTTTATTTCCCTTGCAAAGGAAGCCATGCTACGGAATCCCTTTGCCGGATTTGAAACCGTGACCTCTGGAACTAGAGGCTAACATGGTAGCCATAGCCCATTAAGGATGAAAAATTTCCAGTGAATAGATAGTGCAGCTTAGTGGAAGTACAGTTACATGCAAAAAAAGCTTGCCTATATAAGATCGTGGCAAGATTTTTACTTTTATCTTTATAATTTTTATATGTTTATTTGGCATTAACTATTTTCTTTTAAAGGGTTAGTTGTGTAAATATTAGCTTTTTAGATTACCGTTTCCAAACTTCTGAACTGTAATCTATTTTAAGTCTTACAATGGTTCATCCAAAAGTGAACATGATCAGAAAATCTTTGGCGACTTTTCTACTATACGAATAAATTTATTGGGTATTCATTCTTAGGCGTTTAAAGTAAATCAAAATAGAAGTATAGGAATGGTGTCCTTAAAACCTAGTAAAATTCATTTAAATATCTTCGAGTTAAACACTGAACGTCACTATTGAAATAGTTGGATTTATATCATACTTAAGCTTTACTCTCTTCCAGAATTACCTAATATAATTCAAAAAAGAAGATATCAAATAAATCCGCTAAGTATGCTGAAAAGAATTAAAACTAAATATAACATTGTGCAGCTTTTCATACACAAGCTGATCGCCATCTCTTAGGTGCTAGCTTCGTCGTAGCAAGCTTAGCTAAACCCCATACAAAACCAATTATATTTGATCCTTTGTTAACTATAGCTAAAATATTTACATGTTAAAATTTCTTTCACAATCTCTTTAAATTTATTATCTATAAAGTCTGTATATCTACCGGTAGCTTATTAAAACTACCTGATGTGATACTAGCACATGACTTTCTGTACCCTATATTGTTTATTAATGGGAACAAAATATTCTTACTAAGCTTATTTTTCTGCCCACATTTTAATCCAAATAAAGCTTTGCATAAATACCTATACGAGGGGCACTATTTATATTTTGAGCCTTGGCAACCCTGAATGTTATAGGTGACATCTGACGTTTCCAATGCAATTTTGACATTTTTGACCATAATCTACTTCAAACATTTTGTCAATAGAGCGTCATTTGTTTTGTTTACACTAACAATCAACAAAAACATGGAATTAACTCGTGAAAATTTTCGTGCACTGATTTATTACGATGTTTCGACGTGGATTATCAAGGCAAGAGTGCATCGATCAACTAACTTTCACATTTGGCGACGAAGCTCCATCTTTTCCCACTGTGAAATGCTGGTATAAGAAATTTAATCGTGGCCGCCTTTCGCTCAATGATGGAGTTCGTGAAGGTCGTCCAAAATCAGTTGTGCCAGAAAACATAGATGCTGTGCAAAACTAATAATGAAATATCGTCATGCGACATATTGTGAGATTGAGGCAACCATAGGCATTAGTTTCTCCAGCATATATAATATTGCATGATTATTTAGCCGTGAAAAAGGTTTGCTCTCGTTGGATCCCACATAATTTGACGCAATCTCAAAAAGATGCTCGCGTAGATTGGTGTACAGAAATTCTCAAGAAATAAAATGGCGGTACTTTAAAACACGTATATAAGATTGTAACAGGTGACGAAACATGGATCTATGCGTATGAGCCGGAACGTAAAGAGCAGTCGACTGTATGGGTGTTTCAAGATGAAGCAAATCCAACAAAAGTTGTTCGCACTCGAAGCACTTCGAAGCTAAAGATCGCTTGCTTTTTCAGCAAAACTGGTCATGTGACAACAGTGCCTTTAGAGGAACGTAACACGATCATTGCCGAATGGTACACAACCATATGTTTGCCGGAAGTCTTCGGTGAAGTAAGGAAAAGCAACAAGAGCCGTAGGATCGTTCTTCATCAAGACAATGCGAGCTCACACACATTTGAAGGCTCAAAAAATTGAATTGATGGGACATCCGCCATACAGTCCTGATTTGGCACCCAATGACTTCTTGTTGTTCCCGAACATGAAGAATAAATTGCGTGGACAACGATTTTCGTTGGCAGAAGTAGCCATTGATGTCTTCAAAAACCATATTTTGGAGGTGTCTCAAGAAGGCTGGATTAGGGGCTTTGACAAATGGTTCAAACGGATGCAAATAAGTATTGATCATAAAGGAGAATATTTTGAAAAGCGACAAAGCAGTTTTCAATCAGAAATTACTTTGTTTTAATTATTAGGCTCAAAATATAAATGGTGTCCTTCGTATTGCACATTTCGTTATAGATACAAACAGAACAGTGACAGTCAAATATTTTAGAACTGCATGCTAGCTGGTCTTAAAATTCCATATTGTTTCCATGCAATCGCGAGAAACAACTGAATGTTGACAAAACTTTAAGAAAATGACCAAGAAGTGAACAATTCGAATCATTAATAACGGATATTTCAGAAATGGCCTATGCCACCAATACGGTTATTTGAAATAAATTGTGTGTTTTAAAGAGATCTATATTTTTTGTGTAGTACGTTTTCGTCTTATCGCTTAACGTTTGCCACTTATACAAGATTGTACAAAATTCCTTACGAATGAAGAGGACTTTAAAGGCTATTCCCAGAAAATTCAAGATATAGATTTTTATTTGCAATGTAAAGACGTTTAATATATGATACTTTAATAAAATCGTTAGAGCAAGTTTTAGATAACAAAAGCTTTCGAAAAATTTCCCATGTAAAGGTTAGTTGCGGGTTAAGATTTTCTTGAAAATCTTCATGTGGCACCTTTGAAAGATACTGAACTTAGTTTAGTACTGAAGTAGGTATTGTCTTTACGTTATTTGCACCAAGATTTGGACGCCAATTTGAAGCAATTACTTTTTGCCCCAAGTTTAAAAATATTAACTTTGTAATTTTGACTGTTTCTTTAAATATTATATATTCATGTTTGCCTCGGCTGTGACAGTATTTATATTTTTAGAGAAATGAATGTCTTAGCAGGGAGTGGTGCGACTGAAGAATGTAGGCTTAAACACATACTTTTACTTCACACCTTTTATTAATGCTTGACACGATTTAAATAACACTTCACTGATGTAGAGAGAGCTGTGAGATTATTTTATTAATTCCTTCCACTTTTTAACACGTAAACTATTTTTGTCTCACACTGAATACGTATTCAACTTCTCGAGTACGCATCTCGCGTCCGGTTAGAAACGCTGTCTACATGCAATTGACTTCTGAATTTGTAAATTTTGCTTCATTTTAGTTTCTGATTGGCTAATCCTAGTCCAGTAGAATACCTGCATTTAACTAAAGCTTTTTCTGGTTGTTAACTGGCCATTTTATAAACTGTCAAACAATTACGTTATTGTTTCCAAGAATTACAAGTAGTATTGTTAAACTTTCAAATTCATTATTGCGTAAAGATAACCTCATTGTTACCTCATTGTTAGCAACTTTTGACCTGTTTCTCACAGCTCATACATTATTAAATTACGTAATACATTCACATAACATTATTAAACATGTATATAATAATTTAAACATATATAATGACATTAATATACACTCTTTATATATTGTTACATACACATATTGCTTTAAGGCGGGCTGTTATTGAATATATATATTATATAGTTTGACTGAAATCATTTAAGTGTTAAAAATACTGCGTCAGTATTTACCCGAATTTCGTTTTTGAGTAAATAGTATGAGGTAAAGACAGCATGAAAAATATATCTGAAAACAAACATGTTACAACACATTGCAAAAAAAAATCTCATTGAGAATGATAGTTCATTGGCGTAGATAAATGTAATAGTGCTGACAACAGTTGCAAGGTCATTGATTGCTTCCTATTAACCTGGAGGACTTTTGCGTTTTAATGCATAATATTATAAGTGTTTACATTCAAATATGTGTTTTACTTAAATGTTTCTTTAAAATGGTTATACAGAGTGCCTTGACTTTTAGTTAGGAGGTGTTTGTGTGTCAGATTTAAATGACCAATTGGTAACAATTCTGTTCTTTAGGTGGATTTGATTGTTGCCGAATATTGAGTTTCTTGTTTCCGAAAGTTTATTGGGACACCTTTTCATCCATTCAGTATTCTACACTTTTGTTTAAACTGCTGAGATATGGTTTGAGATTCATATGATAAATATATTTTTCATTATGATCGGGGAGTACCTAAAACTTGTTATAAAAGTAATTATAAACCTTTTGGGTAGGGTTTGAGGGTAACTGCATGCTATTCCAAGTATCTAAATTGAAATTTAGGTTTGGGGCAAAAGAATACTGCCAGTTGTCGCAGAAACGTTGCTGACCGTGTCGTAATTTCCATTCATTGTTTGTATATATTTTTTTCCTCCGCTGTTTTGGTTAAGCAGTTAAAGTAAAGGTAGGGACGAATGGAGGGTGCCCCCGAAATCAGGGCAGAGCACATCACGCATGCCAGCCGGCCCCTTGTGTTTGTACCATAACTCCCGTGAGGGCGGGATAAGGGAAGATACCAGATCCGGATGACAAGCACAGTCGGGGTCCCTAATGTTTCGAGATTTAACGCCTCCAACTCCGCCTAAGTTCACTCTATTGGGTCCTGAGCCTCGAAAGCACCCAGAAGCTGGTTCCAGCCAAGCAGTCCCTGGACAACGTCAAATGAAACTTTCATAGAGCCCATAGCCACTTCAGCTTCAATCCACCGAACACCTTCGCCTCGTCCTACAACCCTGAAGCAGATGCCAAGAAAGATGATGGGACAGGAAATGGGATCGTGGGAGTAGATGGACCACTCTAGGGTTCGCCTTCCGACCCGGGGAAACCACGAAAAACCTCTCTCGGTTTGGTTAAGCGGAATTTTGCGACATGCAGTATAATAAATTCGTTTAATTTAAAATGTATAATTGAATCTTTATAATTGAAACTTCAATTACAATTGAATCTAATGTATCCTTGAATGTAGCGTTATTCGTTTTCTAGTTACTCTCATGTACACTACCGCTCAAACGTTTTTGAACACTCCTCATTTTAGGATTTATTGAAACAATGGAATAAAAAAGACATAATTTGTAGTCACGAGAGTATACTTAATAAATATCAGCAATACATGTTAGACTTTGCTTTCTTCAAGGAAACTTCCCCTTGCTTTAATTACAGCTTCACAAACTCTGGGCATTCTTTCTATTAAGTGCTCCGGTGTATCTTCAGAAATATGCCTCCATATGTTTTGCACATGACTCCACAATACATTTACATTAGTGGGTTGTTTCTTTCTTACCTCTCTGTCCACATGATCCCAAATTAGTTCAATAGGATTGCAGCCAGGACTTTGAGGGGGCCAAACCATGTTCATCAAGACTTATGTCTCTTCCAATCTTTCAACGTATCTTCTACAGAGTATAGATGTATGCTTGGGATCATTTTCCTGCTGCAGAATGAACCCCTTGCCAATTAACCGCATCCCAGATGGTTTGGCATAGCGTTGGAGAATATTGTGATAATGCTCCTTCTTTATAATTCCTTCTATTTTCACAATATCGCCTGTCCTGTTGCCACCAAAGCAACCCTATACCAGCACCGAACCACCTCTATGCTTAACTGTAGGGGATGTGCACTGAGGTGCCATGCGTTCACCTTTTGCACGTCGAACAAACTGGCAACATTTTGAGCCAAATAGCTCAAACTTAGATTCATCAGTAAATAATACCTTTTTCCACTGATCAACAGTCCAGCTTACATGTCGCTTGGCCCACTGTAATCTTGTCCGTTTATAGTCAGCTCTTAATAGCTGACAATAAACAATAGGGGTTTCCTTGGCGCAATGCAATCTTTCAGATGTGCATCCTGAAGTCGTCTCTTTACTGTAGAAACACTCACAGATTCATCCCTCCACTGGTTCAGTTCTGCTGTCAGCATGGGAGCTGTTTTGAAACGAGCACGTTTGCTGGTCACTTTTAAATGTTTATCCTCACTTTTCGAGGTCACCCTAGGCCTACCCTTTCGATAACGATCCTTTTGCTATTTGTAGTTACATACATCTTTACAGTGTAATGGACACTTCCCAAGGAAACGTGTTCTTGTGTGGCAATTTGACGCATGGTGTGGCCTGCTTTATGTAAACTGACTATTGCAGCACGTTTTTCTGCTGAAAGCTCCCTTCTTTTACCCATTTTAGACTTTTCAACTGCACAATAACAATGTGTACCATTCACCTGCTTATGAAGCACTGAAGTGATGTTCGCAGCCAATAACTATGTACAGATGTCTGTGAACGACATCTATGGAATCACAGACATACTATGACATCCAAAACAACACTTGGGTAATTGTTCCTATAAGGGCCAACAAATGCTACATTTTCAAAATGCACGTAATTGACAAACAAAAGTTAGCATAGTAAATTTCAATTATGTCTGCATAGATTTCTACCATTTATAATATGACATTGGCTTTGTTTGGCGTTATACACTTGTTAATTGCAGTAAAACAGGCTGATCAAACCTTTTGAGCGGTAGTGTACTTTGTGATAATGCAGAAATACTTACAAAAGTTGTAGATTATAAATTCCGAGAGGTTTATTTGCCCCATACCAATACTCCATTCCGTGCTTCAACGCGCCTTTTCGTTAATTCCCAGCAGACAGTGTATTCCACATTAACCGTTTCTATGCTGGCGCCATTGTTATGCATGCAGGTACGTAACAAAGCACGCACACACACTCGTAACCATGGCAATACTGAAGCACTGCGGGTTCACTGTGAAGAGCTGTGAAAGCAAACAAAACATTGAAAAAAGGCTTTTCACGCAAGTGGTGCCTATATTATGAAATTTACTTGCAATTCTGTACGCTGTATTCTCCCAGGAAATTTCTTCTCGTGCAGGGTCTGCGTATGAAAAATTCAGCGTTTCTCCTTTCCATTTTTCAGGTTAATCCTTGCACCTTCATGGAAAATTCATTCGCCGACACCAGTCGAACTTTTATAGTGGGTGGGGAAAACAAGGTTGCTTTCTATAACAAGCGGTTTTTTTTGTTCATGCTTGTTAGGAGATAAACCGCTACAACGGTATAACGTGTCCAGCACCAGAACCTTGTTACTACGATGGGGCTATGTATATGCTGTCAGACTTTATGACCTTTGCCTTCCTGTCGATTAACTTGCAGCTCACTGGGTTGGAACAAATGTTAATTTCAGAATACACTCCTCCTCTTCTAGAGCTAACAGGATTCCAAAATACGTGCGACAAATTCGTCACGTTCTCTTAGGTTTTGGAGATTAAAAAAAATTCATGTCTTGCATTCACATGACTTTTCCCTACCCATTATCTCCCTTTACTTTCTATACTATGCAGAGAAAGTAGGGGAAGTATTCTATGCCACTCAAAAATTTGATGTTTTGCTCTCATCGGTAATATGTTTTGAGGACCCCTAAAAAAAGGATTTTTAGAAAAAGGTCTGTGTACGTGAAGGTGTTTGTAAACAGCATAACTCAAAAATGAAAAGTCTGATAAATGCCAAACTTGGTATTTAAGTTCAGTATATTTCAAAGATGCGACACAATGATTTTCAAGAATGTCCTCACCCCAACTACCCTTTACGCGGAACATTTTTCGAAAAATTTTATTATCTAAAAACTTGCTCTAACAATTTTATTAAAGTAACATATTAAACATCTTTACATGACAAATAAAATCTATATCTAGAATTTTCTGAGCATAGTCCTCTTCATTCGGAAAGAATTTTATATAACCTTGTATAATCCGTTAATGTTAAGCGATAGACGAAAACGTACTACCGAAAAAATACGCATCTCGTTTTATTTCGAATATTCTTTGTTGCATAAGCCATTTTCGAAATATCGTTATTATTAATGGCCAATCTTTTAAAGTCCCGTCAATTTTCACATGTTTCTTGCGATGTCATTGAAGAATATAGAATATTAGAGTCAGGATATAGCGTCTATTTCTAAAACATTAACTATTGCTATAAACCTTGTATCTATAATTAAATGTGTAATGTAGCTATTTCTGCAAAGCTTTTTCTCGATTATAATGAAGTGTGTAGAAAATAAGCTTTCGTAAGAATACTTTGTATATCAACTAATAAACGATAGAGGGTAGAGAAAGTCATGTGAATGTAATTTTTTTAATATAGGTGATACATATTAATCCTGCGAAATTTAATTTTGCACCCGCTTCATGATAATCGAAATAAATCTGTGGAGAGTTAGTTTTATGCATTTTAAGCTTCAAATGTGAAGAAAAGAAAACAAAAAAAATAAAAGACGGTTAAAATGGCCTTTGATTAGCCGAAGAGCCTTTATACGGTTTCATTCCAGGAAATTGCCCATGTTTGGCCAGTTTCTCTGAACAGGCGTAGATCCCAACATACCAATCTCTTTCGTGCTAGATATAAGAATTTCTCTGTGGATTTAATTTAACGTTTATCTTTGCGCATATTCTGCAAAAATATTTACTGTCTTCTTTCCCACTATAAAATTGATAGATTCTCTTGCCAGAATCGTTCGTCTGTATCCTTCAGCCTCCCAGTCTAAAACATGATATCCTTGACCTTTCCTTCTTCCTAAGAAAGTATTATGCCTCCTTGCTCCAATTGAGTTTTATTTCATTTGCTAGACTTAGAGAACGTCCTATTCAATTTCCTGTAGGCTGATGTCTATTAGTCTATTGACACCTTTCTGTATCTTTTTACTTTTACTACTACGTATAGTAAGTAGGGGAAGTATTGTATTCTACCCAAAAATTCGATACCGAGATTTCACCGGAAATATATGTTTTAAGGCCCTCTGAATCCAAAAAAAGCATTTTTGGAAACATGTCCCTGTGTGTGACTGTGAACAGCAAAACTCAGAAACGATCAGTCGGATAAACACCAAACTTGGTATTTAGGTTCAGTATGTTCCAGATATGCGACACGAAGGTTTTCAAGAAAATCCCCCCACCCCAGATTACCCTTTACATGGAACATTTTTCGAATATTTTAATTTTCTCAAAAATGGCTTAAACGATTTTGATTAAAATAACATATGTTTAAGATATTTTCGTGACAAATGAAATGTATATCTCGAATTTTCTGGGAATGTCTCCAAAAGTATTCTTCATTGTGAACGACTTTTGCATAACTGGTAAACCATAAGAGAAAGATAAACCTTTACTACAAAAAAATGTAGATCGCGTTAAAATACACAATTTATGTAATATACATTGTTTTTGAGTGAACCATTTTCGAGATATTGCTTGTTATTCCCTTAAATTTTCCAATACTTTTACTTTTTCTCAAATTCCTTATTCATTTTTTTTGTCCTGGTAATGCAAAGAAAATGGAATACTGCACGTAGCAAGCAGCTCTTAAAATATCTGACTGTCACTTAAAGCCTACCAATTCCCCTTGCATCTAAAAGAAAATTAGCAATAAGATTAATATCGCGATATCTCGATTAACATGAAGCATATGAAGAATAAGCGTTTGTAAAAATAGTTTGTACAAGAGTAGAGAAAGTAATGTGAGTGTAACATATCAGATTTTTTCCGTTTGTTTCACTTCTTGAACATACTGACCCGATGCCCATTTTCCTCTAACCTTTTCGCACCTCAGATTGCCTATATAGTTTTTATGTGAATTTCGGTTGCATTTCCATTATTTTCCCGCGTTTTATATGCAATTTGGACGCGAGTGCAACAATTGTCGCTCATTGCAATTTCGACGCGAGATCGTTTACTCGATTTCTAGACTCACTGCGTGACTGCACAAGCTTACGATAAAAAAAATCTAAGGTGTTACACTCACATGACTTTCTCTACTCTTGTACAAACTATTTTTACAAACTATTATTCTCCTTCTGTTTCATATTATTTGAGCTAAGCATTTGCAGAAACGATCTTTTGGCATGCAAAGAGAATTACATTTTACACATAGCGACCAGTTTTAAAACTATTTAACTATCGCTTAAGGGGAACTATGTTCCCCTTGTTTTGTATTTGCAAGGGCAATATAGAAATACAGTAGCCATTAAGCATAGAGATATCTCTAAATAGCTGGTTGCTAAATGCAGCACCATACTCTTTGCATACCCAAGACAAAAATAAAAATCTGATGTGTTACACTCACATGACTTTCTCTACTCTTGTACAAACTATTTTTACAAACGCATATTCTCCATATGCTTCATGTTAATCGAGATATCGAGATGTCAATCTTATTGCTAATTTTCTTGTAGATGTAAGGGGAACATGGTAGGTTTTAAGCGATAGTCAAATATTTTAAGCGCTGGTTGCTATGCGGCACATTCCATTCTCTTTGTATGTCCAGGACATAAAAAAATGAATAACAAATTTGAGAAAAAGTATACGTATTGGAAAATTTAAGAGAATAACAAGCAATATCTCGAAAACGGTTCACTCAACAAAAAAAAATGTATATGACATAAATTGTGTATTTTAACGCGATCTACATTTTTCGTGTAGTAAAATTTTGTCTGTCTCTTATGGTTTACCAGCTATGCAAAAGTCATTCACAATGATGAATACTTTTGGACACATTCCCAGAAAATTTGAGATATACATTTCATTTGTCATGAAAATAACTTAAACACATGATATTTTAATGAAAAATTAAATTGCAATTTTCGAAAAATGTTTCATGTAAAGTGTAATCTGGGGTGGGGTGCATTTTTTGGATTCAGGGGTCTCAAAACATGTATTTCCGATGAAATCTCGGTATCAAATTTTTGGGTGGAATACAATACTCCCCCTACTTACTATACGTAGTAGAGAAAGTAAAAAGTGAATAACGAATTCCCATTTGAGAAAATAAGTATTGAAAAATTTAAGGGAATAACAAGCAATATCTCGAAAACGGTCCACTCAAGAAAAAAAATGTATATGACATAAATTGTGTATTTTAACGCGATCTACATTTTTTGTGCAGTAAAATTTTGTCTATCTCTTGTGGTTTACCAGTTATGCAAAAGTCGTTCACAATGAAGAATACTTTTGGAGACATTCCCAGAAAATTCAAGATATAGATTTTATTTGTCATGAAAATATCTTAAACATATGATATTTTAATCAAAATCGTTAGAGCCGTTTTTGAGAAAATTAAAAATTTCGAAAAATGTTCCATGTAAAGGGTAATATGGGGTGGGAGGATTTTCCTGAAAACCTTCGTGTCGCATCTCTGGAAGATAGTGAACCTAAATACCAATTTTTGGTTTTTATCCAACTGTTCGTTTCTGAGTTACGCTGTTCACAGACATACACACACACAGACACACACACGGACGTGTTTCAAAAAATGCTTTTTTTGGATTCAGGGGGTCTCAAAATATATATTTCTGGTGAAATCTCGGTATCGAATTTTTGGGTGGAATAAATACTTCCCCTACTTAATATACGTGGGAGAGAAGTAAAAATAGTTCAACGTACGGGAATAACTATTCTTAGTCTCTCTATCTCTCTCTCCCCCTTTTAGTTTAAGGTAAAATGCACTCAACTAAATTTAAAAGTATGTGACGTAGTATCAGGTAACCTAATTTTACCTATTCTATTTCTGTGGTCTCTGCAAGTCATGTAAAAATTGATAAATGTGTCTTTCATTTTTCATTCATGTTTGTTCCTTATGTGGATTTATGAAAAGTGTTAGGAACAACCATATTCCGAAGTAATTTTGCATATAAACAATCATAAAATTTGTTTTATGTTTATCAGAGCGTGATGGCTCCGTAATTAGTTTTTGAGGCTCGCATCCGGGAGGTTACAGGTTCAATCAACCTCGACCGCCTCTCTGACCTTTAGTTTTTCGAGGTTTTCTCAGGTCAGTAGGTAAATGCTAGCTTGGCTTCTCATCTAACATGCTTTCCTTTCCATTATTTCCCTTTCTTTCCATTCCATTCTCTTATCTTACATATATTATTCTAGGTTTTGTGGCGCATGGTAGTGCCAAGTATTACTGAGGACACTTAAGAGTGCTGCTTGGCTGAAGGGTCGTTTATGGCCCTTTTTGGGGAACTCCAGTAATGGGACGGGTCTTAGAGCCAGGAACTGTTAGAGACATCCGCACGTCTCCGTGGTCTGTCTGTAGCCCCTCTGATTCCTTCACCTCATTCCTTTATCCCGGGCGTGATAGTCGCAGTGCGTACATGTTCCTCTCCTTTGTATACCCTATATCACAACGTCATTAGTTTTTTATCTATATCTTTACTACAGTGATGTAAGTGGCTTTGGGGTTGAAATAACTTGTCCACTTTCTGGATTGCGGTCCACTCAAACTTCGAGATTTCATCGGAAATATATGTTTTGAAATCCGCTCAAAGCCCTAATTAAAGCATTTTAAGAAAAAAAATCTCTCTATCTGTGAACAGAATAATTCGAAAAGGAGTACTCCATTCGCTAATAAACTTGGTAAGTTTGCATCTTTCAAGGATACAACCAACGATTATAAGAACCAAATGCCATCCTCTACATGGAAGAATTTTGCTTATTTATTTCCTCAAAAACATGCCAAATAAAATCGATATGAATTTTCTGTGAATATTCTGCGAGGTTCCCTTTATTGAATGTACTTGTATAATTTTTTATAACAAGGGAATCTTAAAATACAGCAAAGTTTACCACAGGAAAAATGTATAGCACATCAAAATGCACAAGTATGTCAATTTTTACTTTCTCTACTACGTATAGTAAGTAGGGGAAGTATTGCATTCCACCCAAAAATTCGATACCGAGATTTCACCGGAAATACATGTTTTGAGACCTCCTGAATCCAAAAAAAGCATTTTTGGAAACATGTCCGTGTGTGTGTCTGTGTGTGTGTGTGTCTGTGTGTGTGTGTGTCTGTGTGTGTGTGCGTGTGTGTGTGTCTGTGTGTGTGTGTGTCTGTGAACAGCATAACTCAAAAACGAACAGTCGGATAAGCACCAAACTTGGTATTTAGGTTCAGTATCTTCCAGAGATGCGACACGAAGGTTTTCAAGAAAATCCCCCCACCCCAGACTACCCTTTACATGGAAGAGTTTTCGAAAATTTTAATTTTCTCAAAAATGGCTCTAACGATTTTGATGAAAATATCATATGTTTAAGATAATGTCATGAGAAATGAAATGTATATCTCGAAATTTCTGGGAATGTCTCCAAAAGTATTCTTCATTATGAACGACTTTTGCATAACTGGTAAACCATAAGAGATAGACAAAATTTTACTACACAAAAAATGTAGATCGCGTTAAAATACACAACTTATATCATATACATTTTTTTTGTTGAGTGAACCGTTTTCGAGATATTGCTTGTTATTTCCTTAAATTTTCCAATACTTATACTTTTTCTCAAATTCGTTATTCATTTTTACTTTCTCTACTACGTATAGTAAGTAGGGGAAGTATTGCATTCCACCCAAAAATTCGATACCGAGATTTCACCGGAAATACATGTTTTGAGACCTCCTGAATCCAAAAAAAGCATTTTTGGAAACATGTCCGTGTGTGTGTCTGTGTGTCTGTGTGTGTGTGTCTGTGTGTGTGTCTGTGTGTGTGTGAACAGCATAACTCAAAAACGAACAGTCGGATAAACACCAAACTTGATATTTAGGTTCAGTGTCTTCCAGAGATGCGACACGAAGGTTTTCAAGAAAATCCCCCCACCCCAGACTACCCTTTACATGGAACATTTTTCGAAAATTTTAATTTTCTCAAAAATGGCTCTAACGATTTTGATTAAAATATCATATGTTTAAGATAATGTCATGAGAAATGAAATGTATATCTCGAATTTTCTGGGAATGTCTCCAAAAGTATTCTTCATTGTGAACGACTTTTGCATAACTGGTAAACCATAAGAGATAGACAAAATTTTACTACACAAAAAATGTAGATCGCCTTAAAATACACAACTTATGTCATATACATTTCTTTTGTTGAGTGAACCGTTTTCGAGATATTGCTTGTTATTCCCTTAAATTTTCCAATACTTATACTTTTTCTCAAATTCGTTATTCATTTTTACTTTCTCTACTACGTATAGTAAGTAGGGGAAGTATTGCATTCCACCCAAAAATTCGATACCGAGATTTCACCGGAAATACATGTTTTGAGACCTCCTGAATCCAAAAAAAGCATTTTTGGAAACATGTCCGTGTGTGTGTCTGTGTGTGTGTCTGTGTGTGTGTCTGTGTGTGTGTGTCTGTGTGTGTGTCTGTGAACAGCATAACTCAAAAACAAACATTCGGATAAGCACCAAACTTGGTATTTAGGTTCAGTATCTTCCAGAGATGCGACACGAAGGTTTTGAAGAAAATCCCCCCAACCCAGACTACCCTTTACATGGAAGATTTTTCGAAAATTTTAATTTTCTCAAAAATGGCTCTAACGATTTTGATGAAAATATCATATGTTTAAGATAATGTCATGAGAAATGAAATGTATATCTCGAATTTTCTGGGAATGGCTCCAAAAGTATTCTTCATTGTGAACGACTTTTGCATAACTGGTAAACCATAAGAGATAGACAAAATGTTACTACACAAAAAATGTAGATCGCGTTAAAATACACAACTTATGTCATATACATTTCTTTTGTTGAGTGAACCGTTTTCGAGATATTGCTTGTTATTGCCTTAAATTTTCCAATACTTATACTTTTTCTGAAATTCGTTATTCATTTTTTTTATGTCCTGGACATGCAAAGAGAATGGAATACGCCACATAGCAACCAGCGTTAAAACATTTGACTATCGCTTAAAAGCTACGATATTTCCCTTGCATCTACAAGAAAATTACCAATAAGATTGACATATCGATATCTCGATTAACTTGAAGCATATGGAGAATAGGCGTTTGTAAAATTAGATTGTACAAGAGTAGAGAAAGTCATGTGAGTGTAACACATCAGATTTTTTTATGTCTTGGACTTGCAAAGAGAATGGAATGCGCCGCATAGCAACCAGCGTTAAAATATTTGACTATCGCTTAAAAGCTACCATATTCCCCTTTCATCTACATGAAAATTACCAATAAGATTGACATCTCGATATCTCGATTAACATGAAGCATATGGAGAATAGGCGTTTGTAAAAATAGATTGTACAAGAGTAGAGAAAGTCATGTGAGTGTAACACATCAGATTTTTTTATGTCCTGGACATGCAAAGAGAATGGAATGCGCCACATAGCAACCAGCGATAAAATATTTGACTATCGCTTAAAAGCTACCAAGAAAATTACAAATAAGATTGACATCTCGATATCTCGATTAATATGAAGCATATGGAGAATAGGCGTTTGTAAAATTAGATTGTAGAAGAGTAGAGAAAGTCATGTGAGTGTAACACATCAGATTTTTTCATAGCGTTACGCGTTTTCGAACTATTCCATGTCGTAGATTTGGACCTTTCGTTAGCATTACCTAACGAACATGTTTGAAAGTTTGCGATTCTTGCTTTCTTTTCTCCTTGTCTTTCCATTGCAAGAGTCGTTACCAGTTAGCAGGAATAAATATTTGAATGTTGTTCTTGCATGTTGTAATCGTCTTGCTTATTTTGAAATCCTTCAGCGGTAAAAATATATCCTGGGTAACACAGCCAGGATAGAAGAATCACTTTTTGTTGAATATGTTGTAAAGAATATCATGTGAACATATTACATATTTTTTTATTTAATTGTCTCCAACTATGAAGCATTATTGCCATGATACCACTATGTTTTAGATAGTTTCAGCTTCATTTTAGTCATCCTCTTGGGCATGACTAGGGATGAAGCTTAAATATAGGGAAAACATGAAGAAAGGATAACTACTTGGGACCAGGGATCGTCCCAAAACACTCAGAATGTACACTTGATCAACTAAACGTTATTACCAAAAGCAGACATTGCAATGGATCATAGTTGTACATACCTGAAAAATTAGAATGGGAGAATTAATTAAAGAGAAGGAAGAATTAATTCTCCGGCCAGAGAATATAGCAGTTGCATTTTGTTCATTTAGCTGCTCCTATTAATCTGCTTGCCTAAAGCGTTATTTGTTACTCGGCTCCCACCCCTGCTGCCATAGCTAACACCACGATGCCTATTCAAATGAGTCTAAAGAACTTGAACATTAACTAACGATTAATGGGTGTTTGTGCAGCTTTTAAGACAACATGGCTTATTCTTTATTACCTAACTTATTTTGTGCGATATTCAACGTCTTGTATCAATATTACTGCAGAAAGTGCTATACTTAATGTAAAATAATGCAACTTACCGCATTATATCGACGATTTCTGTCATGTGCCAAAGAAATTACTTTGTGTGTTTGCCATCCTGTACCATATGCCTGCGTAGTTTGCTGATAGACGATCCCAGTTGCATTTATTTTGTAGAAATACTGAATCACTCATTTTGGTATTTAAATGGCGACCAAGAGAAACCACATAAAGCTTCTGACAGATTGGCCAATAAAGGTAAGTCACAGTAGCTACTGCCTAGCCCGTCTCGTTCAGTATCGTTACTGGCTTATTTAGTTTCAGATTTGACTTTTTACTTTATCTTTTAATGTAGAAACACTCGCACTAAGTCTTTCTAGAATCTGTGAAAATAAATCCTAATTAAAGTCAAATTCTTATGTAGGCCAGAAATTAAACACAAGATCTTTGAATGTATAAATGGTAGCAAAGGCTGTACAATTTTGTTTATTTAAGATGTTATAACGAAAAAGTTAATCTTGATTTCGATTCAAAAATGCGATCAGCGAAAGAATGAAAAATACGACTAATAACATTAAATAGTGATAACAATAAATTTTCCAACACTTAATATTGTGGCGTGAATGCGTCGTTGGCGACAGTACTGTTGGGTAATTCTTTCGGCTTTGAGTTTAAAGTTCGTCTGGTGTGGCGACTCGCCAACTTGGCTGGCGATCCTAGCCAGAGATGGAGAGAGTGGGGGAAGTGAGCGTTACTTCTTTGTGTGTTGTGTGTTGAGCGTCACTTTTGGCCGAGAGTTGAGTCTGAAAGGTTGTATGTGAAGATGTGTGAATGTAATCTCGTATGTGTAACATCTCCCCTCAATTTCTTCCTTTATCCTTTGCGTGCGATGTAGGGGCCCCGTGCTTATACTGAATACACCACAGATATTGTGATTAATGCGAAATTTTGTGTATTTTGTTATAATTATCCCACGCCTGCTCTGGAATGGGTTGTTTAAGGTCCTGGTCCTCTTGCTGCTTCTGCAGCCACGTCTCCAAATGTGCATGCTGGGGTAACTAAAATTTAATATTCAGCTGGAAAATCTTTTGGCCTCACCCCAGTATGTAACAATATCATGCTATTGATGGAATGTTTACAGTACTTGGAATAGTTAAAAATGGTGCAACTCAACTACAACGTAACATTTTTATGTGTAGTAAAAATTATCATTTGTAGAGGTATCTAATGCTTGCTGTTTCAAAGACAGAAGCCCCGAAAATAGAATTAATGCGATCAATTACACTGAACAAAAGTATGTAGGAAACTGCAGGTCTCACCAGTCACTGCATCCAGAAGTATTAGTGATTAAAACTAAACTAAACTAGGTTAGTGTATATTTCTTAAAAAGTTATTATTCTTGAGCTAGTTTTGGAGGTGTAATCAGAAAACGGTCCCTTCATATCAGCTCCAGTTTTATTCAAAATACGTATTAGCACTACAATCTATCACTAATAAGAAATGTTTGACGCTTTATGGAGAAATAAGCTTTCCCTTTAAGCACAGGGGATCGGATAAATATGACCAACAGAGATGCTTGATGGCAGAGTTTGAAGAGAGATAAAGCCGGACCAGAAACAAAAAGTTCGAATTCGTCATGGCAACAGAAACGTGGAAGATACGAGAGTACATGTTCTCATACAACGGCAATGTGATCAGCGAACCACAATATTGCTGTAAGCTACGGTGGGAAAAATCGCTGTTTATTGGGTGTATAAATAAGGCAGATCCCCGGCAAACGACTGCATACATTTTACTCTGGAGGTGAACTTTATGCCACTCAGATAATCCAGCGTGTGAAGAGGCTATTGGCAAGTTAGAAGCAATTTAGGATGGGAGGTCCAGGGTGTTAGGTAGTCTTTTATACCCAGTCAAACAATTGTGGGATAGAATTCACTGCTAGCTGCAAACGAGTGTGAAAATGAATTACGGTTAAATTGAACTTAATTTTTTTTTTCATTTCGTCTCCTGCAACCACTCCTGAGACAAGAGATTAAGCATAGGCCAACACAGAAGTGTTTTAGGAGGCTCTTTTACAGCAATTCACCAGCACCCAGAAGGAAGATGGCGAGGTAACGGAGAGAGGAGCAGTTCGTCGCAAGATTTTTAACGAGGATCTGCTATGTGGAATATATCGGTGTAAAGAAATACAATGTTGGGAAGATAATCTGAAAGCGTGATTATTTCCCAAATATACTCTTCGATCACACCTGCCTTCTGTTTTACACCTAAGAACCTGAGCTAACAAGAATATCATAAAACATCCTACATAACCGCTTTGTTGACAATTGATTCTGGAGAGCTACTGAATGTAGATATCGGACAGTGTATTTATTTCTGTGTTAGGCAACTCCAGCTATAAATGTCATATTATTAAATTCAGCACTTTCAGTTTTTTATAAATGGCAGATTTTTAAAGTAAGACATTCAGATTGCTCTGGGTATGTTAGATCGTATGATCCATTTTCGGGTCGTGGAGGTATCTGTTAGTATACTGTTCGGTTTTCTTTTGAGAATTGATACTTTTAATTTGCATTTCTACCTAAAAAATAACAAACAACAAAAAACCCTAAGGCAAGAGGCAATATCTATAAAATAAATGGAGGGTCCTACCCCTTTTGCGTCTCTCTACATCAGAGCACGTGATCAAAATAGCCCTGTCGAGTCCCGCATTTTATGACAAAAACGCTCTTGCCTTCCGTATTCTGTGGCGAAAACAATCCTTTTGCATTCGTCCCTCTAAATTATGCAGTATTGACTGAAAGTGCCAGTGCTATACAACACGATAGCAAAACCGAAGACTTTTGAGCTATAGATCATAAAGATATCGTTGAATATTTATAGAAGCACAATCAAATTATCAATACCAAAATTTGCCGTCGACATGAAAAGTGAGGGAGGGGCTCTTTAGTCAGTAAAAGAAAAATTGTGCCACAATATACCACAATACGTTCAAATTTTTAGGATATGGTATAGTTGTCCAATACATAATGGGCAACGTTAAACTAACTACATTTAATAATTTTGTTACTCTTCGTTCGTGGATGCAACTCGGTAACCATTTTAAATAAGACGTAAATGGGCTCTAAATGCTGAGAAATTACGGTTGTAAAAGTGCTAATTTTCATGAATTGAAGCGCAAAACTCCTGCTGAAAATGTAGGATGTACAACTACGAAAGTAATCGTTTCCTCAAATGAAAACATAAATGATTTTCCTCGGTAATGAACTTACTCCAGGGTTTGTACCTCATTATTTGAAATTCTGCTGTGTGAAGCCGCTATTTAGCTGGGAGCTGTGGATAATATTTATCTGACTACACCTTCTTTTGTTTCTTCAGTGTTTCCTTACTGGCTTTTTACAAAACCTTTGACTTTGTAAAAAGCGTTTTGGGCGCGTGACCGGCCTAAAAAAAATTTCTTGGCACCATGAGGTATATTCATAGCCCCTTTAATTCAAGTGCACAACCTTCTCATGCAAATTATAACTACAATTCATTAATTATTCATAAATACGTAAATAAAACCAGCCTTCGTCCGTAAAAAAGTTAAATGCTGGTCAACAGTGAGATCATTAACATTATCCAACACCTAATTGCAGAAGTTAACTGTACTTACATTTTTGCACGGTTGCAATTCTTGAACTACAGTTATTTTGTAGGGTTTTAATTTTTAAAATTTAGTGCCATTCCAAGCTGAGGTTTGCAAATTTCCCGATTCCTGGGGTAGCTTTCTGAGATTTCTTTGGACTTTGTTCTAAATTTTCTTTCGTGCCAATGGAGTTTTCCCTCTTTAAGAATACAGCGATTTACTTTCGGTTCATTATCAACAATAGATATTGTTTCCCTAATGTATTCACAAGGGTAACAATCGTTTTTCTTTGAGGGAGCAGAAACAGAAGGGAAATGTGTCTATAATTCGCCGTCTCACTTCTCTTCGAGAGTTTGTCAGTCAGGAATCATACAGTGTATGAAAGGATTAATGAAGATTCTGTGTGTTAATTACGGAATTTTTCATATGACTAACACACTACAACACTGCTGAAACATCTAGTCTTACAACGTAGTAACCTGTGCGTAAAGTGTGATTCAGCTAATTATAGCCGGCACGCGGGAGGGAACAGAATCGGTTAGAAGCAGCACATTGCAAGGCAAGCAATTACTCCTGTGTCGAAATGAATGCTCTGTATATTGTAATTATAGGAAGTAAAAATTTAAAAATACAAAGCTAATTACAACAACGTTGAATTCCAGAAACACAGTTGATTCTTATATTCTTCAGCTAGTGATACTTTTTGTCGTAATATTTCATTTAATTCCTACGTGCTTTTGATCTCGATACGTTTGGTTTCATTCACAGCAGGATTTTATGAGACAGAGGTTTTATCATCCACCGACACGAGAACCAATTCATAGTTATTGAAACAGACCTTTGTTCAGTGGCATCATATCTGATGTGTGATGAATTTACATTGACTTCTAATTGAAAAATTCGTGTCGTATATAATGAATTTATTTGATAGTAATAATTATTTAATTAACTAGTGTTTGAATGAGTCATACTGAAGTTTAGAAAAAGCATTAGTGAGTAAATAGTATGTGCAAATACTGTATGCGGTTATGAATTGGGTAAAACCGGTGTATATCAGTTGATCGCGAAAGGATTAAAAGTTAATCTGTTGCGCGCAAATTATTTCGACGAAAACAAACCAATTGCGCGCAAAGACTTTCGTTTTAAAGATTCGGTTGCAGTTGATGATAACAATGAAGTGTTTGAAGTTTTCATCCAATATATTGGTTACACTACTCATATCGATACTAGAGCTATCGATAATTTTATTCCTTTCACGATTACCAACTTCATGGTTCAATAAGTTTTATTCCTGGTAAGGTTAAAACCGCGTTTTACCTGCCAACAATAAACTGTTGTGCAGTGTGTGTATAAAATGGGAAGGGAAATGCTGCGAAAATATAAGCGGGCACAACTAATGTGTACTGACTATAGCAATCATCGCACACAACTGGTGCATAAAAATCAGGTAACAATTTTCTGTGCGCGCAACTAATGAAACTCCGGGAGAAACACGGTTGCTTTAATATTACTTTTTACATATCATTAGTTCATAATAAGGTCAAGCATTATAAATAACACAGGCCATAAGGGACATTTAACGAAATCCCGTGAACAAACTTGTCTGTTGGTTTATGGTTCTGAAATTTAAGTGTTAGAAAAAAAAGGATTGTTGTGCAAAAAAACACGCATAATTACTAAGAACTAGAATATTTGTTTAAAAATTTGTAAAACATCTGCGAGAAAAGACATATACCCTGTATACAAATATAAAGAATTTCTTTATCAACCTTCATTGGAGATAAAATACTGACCACTTCACCTCATTTAACCAATTTTTACACTTTTTTGTGGTTTAGTACACAGCGAGGAGCAGAGGTTTGCTTTTTTACTCCCCACTAACACCGGCAATTAAGCCCGAGATAAACTATTTACGCTGAATTTTTGTTTCTATGTTTTACTAATCTTTATACAACTTCTCCACTTCTTCACTTTGCATCTTGACAGAATAGATTCTATTTTGTTCGCTGTAACATATATCAGGGGCCCTTCAGTCCCTTATAATTTGGTTTTTATTTAAGATATAAGCATGAAACCTGATGGAAAAAAAATCAAACTATTCACTCAATATCATTGAAAATTCAGTCTCATATTCCTTAAGGCTATATCAAGGGAATCCAAAATAAAAATAAAATCTAAAATTGTGTTCAAAGGCCAATTATGATGTCAAACATTTTATATACTTAAGCTACCACTTCTAATTGCATTAGATTATTCCTTCTTTCACCAATGTATTCCACATTCAACACTGAATGTTTGTTGTAAAACTAACGCGGTAGTATTTTTAATTAAGATTTACTATACTTTTTTGAACATACCCGTTTTCTAAGAGAGTTAAATTTTATTTTACAATATTATTTTAATTCGCAATTTAGCTACATATTTAAAGTTCATTTTTGTTTGAATGAACAAAATTGTTAATTAATTAGATGTAATTTTCAAGTTCCAGAATAAGGAAAGGCGTCGAAAACAAACTAAAATAGGTGAAAAAATCATTTAAAACTTAAGTGCGTTTTGGTTTATGAAAAGCTTGCTTTGTAATTTAATTAAAAGGTTAAGGTCGATATATACCTTAGCCCGTGCTTTACGGGAAAACCACATTGTCCCACCTTTCATTCAGAATTAACATAGCGATTTATCATTGTGGGTGCTCTAGAGTCTGGATTTTGGAAGCAATAGTTATCATGTCGAATATTCCAGCTCCAACT
The DNA here is from genome assembly GCA_030765065.1 of Deroplatys truncata. Classification (NCBI taxonomy): domain Eukaryota; kingdom Metazoa; phylum Arthropoda; class Insecta; order Mantodea; family Mantidae; genus Deroplatys; species Deroplatys truncata. The sequence goes on from CM060979.1 coordinate 67,477,544, forward strand.
GTTTTAGCTTAATATTGGGAACTTTTCAGCAATATATAGTTTCGCCTTGGCTGCATTACGAGCGTCGCGCAAGGCTATCCTGTTGATAGGGCCGCTATCTGGAATCTAATTTTCCATAAATAACCAAATAATGAAAACAAGAATAAAGTGATGTAGGCACTTGATTTATACAAACACGTGCCGTAAACAATCCCTGTTTCTCATGCGGCTCAGTTGGAGAAAAGCCCAAAAACATATGGCTTATAGGACAAGCCAGGTCAATAATGTTCAAATTATAAGTTTTCCATTTAATTGTTAAAATAAATCATCCCTGGAACCCATAATGAATAGTAGGTGCGAAATCTAGACATTTACTTTTAGCATATTTTGTTTTGCATACATGTCTGCATATTTATTCTTCTTAATTCTTTTTTAATGTTTTCCATGCATCTTTCTAGTTGAGCAGTATACTAAACATTTGATTACAAATAATTTTATACGCGAAACATTTTATTGATTTGCATGTAACAATTTACTATGAACCTTTTTCTGTGACGTTGTAATTGCACAGAATATGTGTACATATAGCTACTGTGATTAACTCTGATTAACTTTAAAGGTAAGTGACTTGAATTAGAATGACCCACCCCATCTACTAAGTACACGGGACTGTGCGCTTACGCATTCAGCCATAGGGTCCATCTACATATTGGGTATCTAAGGGGTCCGAGGGGGCCCTGCTCCCCGAAATTTCTTCTTTCCTGGGACAACAGCAATAAAGATAATTTGATAAGGAAACGCAATCACTAGCATTTTGGCTGAAATCACTCCCAGAGGAAAACATTTCTTTAGAAAAGTATCTTTATTTTTCAAAGGACGTTTTCTTAAGACGATCTGACAAAATAGGAAGCTTCAAAGATATGACTTCTTTGGTTCTCTTATTACCAGTTTTCACTTCTTTTGCAGAAAGGACTTTTTTTCGCACTAAGATAGTTAAAGATATACTTGAGAAGCACAATATCTAGACTTGCCATGATATCAGTTCAATGAGATATTTAAGTATCTGATGATGAAATTTTAAATAAGGTTTGTAGTGTTCTAATGAACCTTAATTTTGTATTATGAAACTGTTTGTACTTTTAAAACGTTTGAAAAATTTTTAATGAAGATATGTTAACTAAGATATGTTAACACTAAAATTGAAAACACAAAAAATTCACTTTTTAGGAATCGGTGCTTCATTATAGACACGGCATACAAAAAGTGGAAATTTCTGTCTCAGAACTCAAAGAATTTGAAATAATAACTCTCGACAATTTAGTATTATTATTATCATCATCATCATCAAATATCTTTTGGGCTTACCGACTTCACAAAGTTTTAAAATTGGTCCTTACAACTTTTTCTCGGTCTTCACACCTCTCTTCATTCTCTGTGCTTGTTTAAATATGTTGGCTGGTATATGAAAAATATCCATCCTACAGAGATGCTCATACCATTGTTTTCTGTTCTATTACTTCTGAAATGTTTTCCACATTGGTTCATCCCTTTTTCTCTGATGATCCATAAGCGAATATCCAGCCAGAGATCTTAGTAATTTCATTTCTGCTATTTCAAAATCCACCCTTTTTTACTTTCTCTACTACGTATAGTAAGATGGGGAAGTATTATATTCCACCCAAAAATTCGATACCAAGATTTCGCCGGAAATACATGTTTTGCGACCCCCTGAATCCAAATAAAGCATTTTTGGAAACATGTCCGTGTGTGTGTTTGTGTGTGTGTGTCTGTGTGTCTGGCTGTGAACAGCATAACTCAGAAACGAACAGTCGGATAAACACCAAACTTGGTATTTAGGTTCAGTATCTTCCAGAGATGCGACACGAAGGTTTTCAAGAAAATCCCACCACCCCAGATTACCCTTTACATGCAAAATTTTTCGAAAATTTTAATTTTCTCAAAAATGGCTCTAACGATTTTGATTAAAATATCATATGTTTAAGATATTTTCATGAAAAATGAAATGTATATCTAGAATTTTCTGGGAATGTCTCCAAAAGTATTCTTCACTATAAACGCCTTTTGCATAACTGGTAAACCATAAGAGATAGACAAAATTTTACTACACAAAAGATGTAGATCGCGTTACAATACACAATTTATGTCATATACATTTTTTTGTTGAGTGAACCATTTTCGAGATATTGCTTGTTATTCCCTAAAATTTTTCGATACTTATTTTCTCAAATGGGAATTCGTTATTCATTTTTTTGTCTTGGATATGCAAAGAGTATTAATCTGTGGCAAAGGGAATGGTGCTGCACCTAGCAACCAGCTATTAAGAGATATTTATATGCTTAAAGGCTACTGTATTTCTATATTGCCCTTATAAATATATATTCCCCTTACATCTACAACAAACTTAGCAATAAAATAGAGTCTGCAAATGTTTATCTCGATTGACATGAAGTAGATGGAGAATAAGCGTCGTAAAAATAATTTGTACAAGAATAGAGAAAGTCATGTGAGTGTAACACATCAGATTTTTTTCTTAATATTTCAGCACCAAAAACCAAGATTGGTAGGTTCATCTTATAAAGTTTTAAAATTGTTTCTCTACGGGTTTTATTTAAAAATGTGGATTTAATTGTCCCATTTAGCTTAATAAATTTACTTAATTTATTTTTTAAATTAATATTACTTATATTTCAGATTATTCACCCCAAGCATTTGAAACCAAAAATCTGCTTAATAATTCTATTTTCTACTACTATCTTTATTCTTTTTGGCAATTTTACTTCGTAAATGACTTTAGTTTTTCCTCTTGGCAATTGTATGTACGCTGACTGCGTCTCATTTGTAACCTTATTCCGGCTAGTCATTTTAACACCGCCCAGAACAAAATTATATATACGCCCCTACGCCTATACAATGGATATTTTCTACAAAAATGCACACATGCGTATTTCCAGCGAAATTTTCAATATAGAATTTTGAGGTAGAATACGAGGCATGCTTTTAAAGTAAACATCGATAATGTTTTTTTTAAAAAAATAACAGAACATTATAGTACAAATACTTTATTATCATTCATTACCTTACACCTTACACGACTTCTTCGTATACCAACAGCCGTTATTCAGGTGCTTATCGCAACGGGGAACCAGTTTTTGTATGCCTTCGTCAAAGAATAATGCCGCCTGTGATGAAAGCTTCTTGTTTCACATCATCGTCGATGAAATGTTTCCCACCAAGGAATTTCTTCAATCGAAGAAACAGATCGCTTGGTGCTAAATCCGTACTGTAGGGAGGGTGGTCTAATTGTTCCCAACCAAATGATTTGGCGAGATCTTGGGTTTATTTGGCTGTGTGTGGCCGGGCATTATCACTCGTTGTTACCCCATAAACCTCATACAGTTGGAGATGAATGTTTGCTGGTGTAACATTTCTAACATTTAAAAAACAAATCTGACTTCATATTGGCAAGTAGTTAGAATGTTTTGAACATTTCAAAACGCTCTAACAACAGGAGACAGAAAGTGACGATCGGTCACAGCTGCGTCTGGCTTCCTAATGAATGAAGTTATGCGACTGCCGTGCTGCACGTACATTATTTCCTCTACACACTTTAGATAAGTATTGAGGCACTATTTTCAACACTTAAAGACTTTAATCAAAGTATATAAATATAAATTTGAATAACAGCCCGCCTTAAAACAATATGTGTATGTAAAAATATCTAAAAAGTGTATATTACAGTCATTGTATACGTTTATATTATTGTATCCATGTGTAAAAATGTTATGTGAATGTATTACGTAATTTAATAATGTAGGAGCTGTGAGAATAATAAGTTAAACGTTGCTAACAATAAGGTAACAATGAGGTAACCTTGAGGCAATAATGAATTAGAAAGTTTAATAATGCTACTTGTGATTCTTGGAAGCAATAATGTAATTTTTGTGACAGTTTAAAAATAGCCAATCAACAACCAAAAAAAGCTTTATTTAAATGAAGGTATTCTATTGGACTAGGATTAGCCAATCATAGACTTAAATTACAGAAATTTACAAGTTTAGACGCTTGAAATCAATTCAGTTGCCTCCAAACAGTGCTCATAAACAGACGTGTTGCCTGCAGACAGTGATTGTAACCGGATGCGTGATGTGTCCTCGAGAGATTTTATACGTATTTTGAGTGAGACGAAAATAGTATACGCGTTAAAAAAGTTCAAGTATTAAATAAAAGAACCTCACAGCTCTCGATATCAGTGAAGTACTATTTAATTTGTGTCAAGGATTAATAAAACGAGTGAATTAAAACTTAAAATCTGTGTAAGCCTACATTCTTAGTCGTACCAAAACCCTGTCTCTACTGACGCAGCCGAGGCAAACATAAATATGTCTAAAGAAACAGTCAAATTACAAAGCTAAACTTTTTTTTAAAACTTGGGGCAAATGCCACCCGAAAGTACATTTGGGGCGAAGGCTACCGGAAAGCAGGTAGTATAAGTGTGGTTGCAAATACTACAAGTTCGGTTACCCAACGGTTGAAATACGATACAACTCCTTCAATACAAAGAACAATTTCTCAGTATCAGAGAAAGTAAAAAAGTGGAATAGCATTATTATCGGCAGGAATAAGCCGGTCTTATTACCTTTGTATAAACGTAAAGGAGTTTACCTTATCTCTTTTTCTAGCAGTCATCTATTTCGTGTGAAAATGCCCAGAAAAAGAAGTCTGTTGGACGTAATTAGGGTCACCTAGAAACTTTGTAAACCTTAGCAGAGAAACATTCTGTGTCTGAAGCAAATGACTGTAGTTCCACTTGTGTGAAGGTATAATGGAATGGAGGTACTGAATGTAAAAATGAAAGAAAAACAGGGCATAGAAAGAGGAAAAGAGCCTTAATTCTAATTCCAGTCGTGTAATTTCATGTTTTAAATTGTGACGTTTTATTGTTACTGGTGGGGCTTTTCCAGCACAGTACTGAGTGTGTAATGTTTCGAAAGGTGCGGAGGTTGCCATGGAGATATTTTGGAATGTCAGCTTGCAAATTTATCGACGGCCGCCTCGCCTCGCCTCGCCTCGCCTCGCTCTGTCCAGGAGAAGACATGGGACGTGGGTTTTAGTGCCAGCAGGGGCTGGAATGGTGGAAAGGGGAGTTCCTGCAGCTTCGGGACGTGACCAACATGCCCATACATCCTCCACGTCTCTTCCTATCCGTCCCTTTCGCCAATTTTCCCTCATCATCTGCCTCCCCCATCCTTCTCTTTCCTTTTCACCCACTATCCGCGCTGCAGTCGGGTTGCTTTACCAAATACACCTCTCAACTGTTCCGTCCGCAGTGCAAGTGTGGCTTACACCGTAGTGTTGCTGAATTTTAATCTCGGTATACTTGTTATGACGCTCAAGAGATGGTGACGATTTAAATTTTAAATCTTGTTTTATGCCTCTACCTGAAATGTTGGAAAATAACAATCAGTATATTTCCCGCTTAAAGTTTTCTATCCTATAAGTTAACTAAGCATTAAGAGGAGATTAAAAGCGTATCCCACTAATGTTAACCCTGATAAATTCATGATCCAATATTTCAGAAACAAATTATGTATAGGTACAGGAAATAGGTGCATGTCTTCTAAGTTCAGTGATCTGCTTTTTTATAATTACTTCGTTTATTAGGCAAAATAGGGTTATTTGATTAATCATACCTCTTTTGATTAAAATACCAAAAGGTTATTTAAAAACAGGTCCGACGTGTTGCATTCTCATGACATTGTCTACCCTCTATCGTTTATTAATGGATGTTTAAATTACTGTTACGATAGTTTGTTTTTTTGCCTACTTCATTTTAGTCGAGAAAACCTTTCCTGACATAACAGTATTACATATTTACCTGCAATCGCGAGAAACAGCTGAATTTTGTTTGGACTTCAAAAAAAGTATTTAACAATTCGAACCCTTAATTACGACAAAATAAGTTATTTAAATAAACTGTCTGTTTTAAAGAGATCTATATTTTTGGTGTGCTACGTTTTTTTTCTAACGTTTAACGTTCACCACTTATATAAGGTTATTTAAAATTCCTTCCGAATGAAGAGGACTTCAGAGGCTATTTACATAGAATTCAAGATACAGTTTATTTGTAATGTAATTGTATTTAATATATCCTTAGTGTTTTAATTGAAATACTTAGTCATTTTTCAAAAAATTAAAAATTTTCCAAACTGTTTTATTTAAAGGATAGTTTGGTTTGTGCGGTGGTACTTCCTTCGGTTTTATTCTAGACCCATGCTGGGCGGCCAATTTGCGTAGTGTTACTTTTGGGCGCCAATTTGCGGTGTTATGTGGCTATTTGGCGGCACAGTATTTGTAGGAATGGTCCCAGGTTTGGTAATAGCTCAGGGATTTTGCATGGATCATGAATCTCGGGTTATGGTGAATACGACTGTTTTGTTTTTCTGCTCGTTTATTTCCCGCCACCGTTTTAAAATAGATTCCTGCTATTACTTCGACACACACACGCGTATTTCCTTATTGCTACGCTTCATATCATTGCACCTATGCGCCGACACATTTTCTAATAACCATCTCCAAGGAACTACCACGATCAAGTGTCTTCTAAACTCTCCTGTGTCTCTATTTAAAATTTCCTATCTCCCCATTCCGCTATCACCTGATTTCTACCTTCTTTCATTGGATGCCTAAAGCTATCTAGCTTTTGGCGAACATTGACCCTTTTCTACAGATCTGCGTTCCAGCAACCTAACGGGACACTTAACAATAGAGGGGAAAACCACCCGTTTCCGGCCGCTTATGGCATTGTCTAACTCAACCCTTCTACAAATTTACAGTAACACTCGATTTCCAGTTTTACTTAATACTATCCTTACTGTTATTGATATTTATTTTCTCTATTATTGTAATTTTATTTAGCTACTCAAAACGTACTGCTTCATTTGCGATGACTTGTTTGAAAACATTCGTGTCGCATTTTTGGAAGATACTGAAGTTAAATAAACACCAATCTTAATATTTAAGTTTTCGTTTTAGAATTATGCTGTTCACAGACACACATGTACCTTTTTTATAAAAATGCCTTTTTATTCAAGGGGCCCCAAACATGTATTTCCGGCAAAATCAATTTTTTTGGCGGAATGCAATACCTTGTCTACCTACTATGTACGTATTAGAGACAGTAAAATAAAACACCTATGTAATAAACCTCGAAGTAGATCCACAATGGTAGACGTAAGTAATGAATTAAATACCAAAACAATAATGACGAGGCACCACTATGGAATCGCAATAAATAATTCTAAACTTTTTATGTGTAGAGGTATTCTACAAATTACCTTACGCAAGGCATATAAGACGTCACAAGAATGCATTTGAGCTGGTGGAATGATCTGTGCACAGATTCAGTTTGCATAGGATAATAATAATTCGGTTGTCGGGATCTGAGAGTGTAAAAATATGTGTTACATTCACATGACTTTCCCTATTCCGTATCGCTTATTCTTATATTTCCTCTACAAATTATTCTTAGAATAGCGCTTGTTGCTTCATATTAATAGAGGTTATTATTGCAGAAATAATTTCACTATACATTCCGTTATAGATAGATCAGGCTGAAGTGATAGATAATTTCTAAAAAATCTGATGTCATACATTCAAATGACTTTCTCTAACCTCTATGGTTTGTTACTGGATATACAATTTATTTTTACTAAAGCTTATTTTTCTACCTACTCCATTTTAATCTACATAAACCTTTTCAGAAACAGCTACATTACATATTTCGTTAAAGATACAAAAGGAACAGCGATAGTCAAATCTTTAAGAACTGGTCGGTATATGCTGGCATTAGAATTCCATACTATTTACAAGCAATCGTGTGAAACAACTGGAATTCGATGGGACTTAAAGATGATGACAAAGTAGTGCACAAATCGAACCATTAATAACGGATATCTTGGAAATGGTTGATGTTGCAAACAATTTTATCTGAAATAAACTGTGTACATTAAAGAGACCCACATTTTTGGTGTAGTATGTTTTCGTCTTTCTCTTAACGTTTACCAGTTATATAAGATTATACATAATTTCTTCCAAATGAAGTGGGCTTTGCAGGATATTCCCAAAAAATTCAAGATATACATTTTATTTGTAATGTAAATATCTTTAATGTATAGCAGTATTTTAATAAAAATCGTTAGAGCCAGTATTTTAGAAAGTAAAAGTATTTTGGAAAATCTTTCATGTAAGGGGTAGCCGGGGGTGTGAGGATTTTATTGAAAATCTTCGTGTCGTAACGTTGGAAGGTATTGAACCTAAATACTAAGTTTGGCACTTATCCAACTTTTCGTTTTTGAGTTATACTGTTCACAGACACACAATTCACAAACACACACAGGCATTTTTTTAAAAAAAAGTTTGATTTAGATTTAGAATGCCTCAAAACATATACTTCAGATGAAAGTATTTTTGGAAACATGTCCGTCTGTGTGTCTGTGTGTGTGTCTGTGAACAGCTTAACTCGGAAACAAACAGTCGGATAAACACCAAACTTGGTATTTAGGTTCAGTATCTTTCAGAGATGCGACACAAAGCTTTTCAAGAAAATCCCTCCACCACATATTACACTTTATATGGTACATTTTTCGAAAATTTTAAATTTCTCAAAAATGTCACTAAGGATTTTTTATTAAAATATCATATATTTAAGATACTTTTATGACGAATAAAATGTATATTTTGAATTTTCTGGGAATATCTGCAAAAGCATTCTTCATTGTGAATGACGTTCGGATAACTGGTAAATCATAAGAGATAGACAAAATTTTACTACACAAAAAATGTAGATCGCGTTAAAGTATACAATTTATGTCATATACATTTTTTTTGTTGAGTGAACCATTTGCAGGATATTACTTGTTATTCCCTTAAATTTTCCAATACTTATAGTTTTTCTCAAATGGGAATTCGCTATTCATTTTTTTGTCCTGGTAATGCAAAGAGAATGGAATGCGCCACACGGCAACCAGCTCTTATAATATTTGACTATCGCTTAAAACCTACCATATTCCCCTTGCATCTACAAGAAAATTAGCAATAAGATTAACATCTCGATTAACATGAAGCATATGTAGAAGAATAAGCGTTTGTAAAAATAGTTTGTACAAGAGTAGAGAAATTCATGTAAGCGTAACACATCAATTTTTTTCATTTTCCTTTTCTTTTTTATTCCTTCTTTATTCAGGATTATAAAGCAGAATCTCGAATACAATGCAATTAGTAGAATACAATGCTTCCTTGAAGCTGCCCGTATCTTGAGTTACCCTTTACTCTCCTCTGATTACTCTCCTCGTTGTTGGACTTAAAAGGCAATGCCTTGGGTCGGAAGCCTGTCGAGGAGCAAGTAAACCCCGAAGATGTATTGTATTTCCACTGTTGCGGAGCCAAAACTTGAAGAAGTTGCAACCACGTACGATACAAACTTTCCGGTGGCCTTCGCCCCATGTTCACTTTCCGGCGGCCTTCGCCCTACTTTTAAAAAAAATCAACTTTGTATTTTAATGTTTCTTTAAATATTATATATGTATATTTATGTAGTAATTTGCAGAAACACGTATCTCTTAGCAGGGATGGAACGGCTAAAGAATGAAGGCTTACACAACTTATAATGGTATTTAACTTCGTTTTTTTTAATCTTTCACAGGATTAAATAACACTTCACAGATATATTCTACAGTAGAGTTGTGAGAGTTTTGTTAATTGTACTTTTTAACACGCAAACTTTGTTATTCACGCCTTAATGAATTTTATGTCTCACACTGAATACGTACCGAGCGAACTGCTCAGGAACGTTGTCTTCTAGCATCTGCCGTCTACCGCTTAAAATTATAAATTTCTTTATTTCAAGTCTCTGATTGGCTAATCATACTCCAATAGAATACTTTTATTTAACTTTAAGGTTTTCTAGTTTTTGATTAGATATTTATAAACTGTTTTAAATATTACATTATTGTTCCAAGAATTATTAGTAGCATTCTTAAACTTTATAATACATTATTGCCGCAAGATTACCTCATTGTTAGCAGCTTTTGGCTTCTATTATCACAGCTCCTACATTGTTAAATTACGTAATACATTTACACAACATTATTAAACATGTACATAATAATATAAACATAAAACAATGACTGTTACATAGTTTTTACATATTATTACATACACAATGCTTTTAAGGTGGGCTATTATTATATTTTTTATTATATAATTAGACTGATGTTATTTAAGTGTTAAAAATACTGCTTCAACTCTGGATAATAGCATATCCAGGATGGGTGATCAGCCCAATGTCTGGTATGGCGGTGAAGAAGAAGAAAATGAAGTGTAGTGATCAAAGGGATTATATGAAAATTCACGGATCAAATTTTCCAACCCAGCATTCGCCTAGCGACCAATACTCCTTAATCAACCCCTCATAATTTGATTGACGGAGATAGGTGCTGGATTGATATCTTGGAGGGAGGTGTGTGGAGCTTTGGGATACTTCTCGGGATATTTCTTTAGTGCTGCTAGCAAGAGACACCTTTTCTTCAGGTAGTTTAGTATGGTTGTGTCCTGACTTGATTACTAGCTACTACAAAAGACTTCCTTAACAATATAACGTATGTTTTATTCCATATAAGCTTATTTACACTGGCTACCGCTTGAGTAATTCGAGATGCTATATTTATCACAGCGTGTGCGTGAACGGTAGGTGATTGCCTCGATTGCTAAAACTTGTTGGCTCGTCCAGTTACGCAAAATATATCTGCTCGAGCATATTCTGCAACGCTAAACCTAAGTCCGACGGTCGGCACATACGCATCTTCACTCAACTAGGTGTAGGAGTCCTTTGTACTCGGGTGAAAGCTATTAAGTTCTCGACCCAGCAGACTTTCTATTTTCTGATTTTTACAAGAAATTGTTCCGTATAACATATTACATCGCTGTTGTTATGCACTTAATAATTTCAGTTATATATCCTCGCAGTTGGTTGCTTATTACATTATATGCAGTAATACAGTGCGGTCGCTTTAAGATGGGACCAGACCGGCTATATGCATAACACAGCTGCTGTACTACAGTGACCTCGGTACTTCTATGCGCAACAGGCAACGCATGACACGCTCAAGGTTGTTTCTTAGCTGTGCTTCTCGCTGCTTTGTGTTCGTGTTGTAAAGACGGTTGTGCATCTTAAAGTTGAAAGTTCATTCAAGGAATTCTGTTTCAATTTAATATTATTTTATCTAGGCTAGGCTTCTTATACTTTTTTAATTTTCAGTCCACACAGGCAGCTTGGCCTGTTGTGAGTTCAGTGTTGTGTGTGATTGCTTAAGTGTGTTAATGCCTTATTATTAGCCCAATGCAATGCTTGCCGATAAATTCACGATTGGATAACGAATTTTTTTCTACGATACATACGTAAAAACCGAATCATGTAGACAGATGTGCAGGGAATTTCAGGAGAATTTTCCTGGTATTTCAATTCCAAGTAGAGAAATGGTTAATAAGTTTAGGACCACAGGATCGCTGAAAGCTAGACCTGAGAAGCGAAAACGAGATGCTCTAACGGACGAAATCGGTGCATCTATTTATGGGATGCCTAAAACATAAAGATTTATAGGCACAATCCCTAAATCATAGACGAACTTAAGGACAATATCAGAAATCAATAATCAGAAATTATGAACTTTATGCAAGAAGAACTTATTCGTGTGAATAGGAATTTCATCCGAAGATGCCAGGAATGTTTTCAAGCATATGAAAACCACTTATAATAAGGTTAGTACTCATTACAGTACATGTTACTATCTCTCGTGAGTAAGTAACGCGGAAGTTGCGGAACAAAATACAACGAAATAGACCATGTCCGGATAACACATACGCGCAATCCGTGGCCTCGCCATAAAACGACCGCACTGCGCATAATTTATATTTAGCCGTTCAATATATTACATGGGAGTAATGTTTTATATTTAGTTGCTTATTATGGGAGTAAAACGAGCCTTGTGAATGGAAAGGACAGTCTCATCTTCTCTTTACTTAGGTACAATTGGGTTGGGGTGGGAAAGAAAGAAAAACGTGCCGATATAATGAGCTGCGTGTAAAGTTCGTAAGGGGTTAGTAAAGCAGATTCTCCCTATTAGGGTTTCACCCCACCCATTACCTGGTTTAGCAACCTAAGTTGATTGCCGGCTTTTGCATATCCTTTATTTTGCGATGGCGGATGTGCACCAGGGGCTAGGATCCAAGGCAGTTTTAGATTCGTTGAGAAAGCATAATTGATTCATTTAATGAAAAATGTAAAGCTACATTGGGGTGTGTTATCTCAAGAGAACTTAAGGATGCCTTGTGCTTTACCGGGAAAATTTGAATCACATGGAGAATTTCATAACATGTTCTCGTATCGACATCGTAGCTCAGACGGCAGAGCAGCGGTACGGGAAGCTGAAGATTGTTGGTTCGAAGCCCGACTATGGCATTGAGTTCCTTATTCTGATTCTGCCTTTCCATAGTTAATCCGCAAGTAGTGTTATCTTAAATACATTTTATTATCAGGCTTTTACAAGAAAAGGAATATAAAGAAGCTACCAAACCTTTTCAAGTAATGCAAAAAGGCTATGTTTTTGACATTTTTGTTAGGTTTTTTCGTTTTACATGGTTCATTTCAATAACTCAGTTCTTTATCATGATTGTCTGTGATATTTTATAACTCACAATAAATATGTCTATTGCTCTTGCTGCTTTGCAAATAATTATTATTAGAATGTAATTATAAGAATAATAATAATAATAATAATAATAACCCCATAATGCCCTAACCTATTAAATGAGTTATTCAAAGTAAAATACTTTTTATCTCCCCTGAAAGCTTTATTTATTAAACGCTTTTTCACCTGTACCTTAATTTTGCTTTGTATCCCATTCTGATATAGTTTTGAAGCTACCGGTGCCATGCGGACTGCATTATGCATTTATAATTAAATACGTTCTGGTATTTCTTCCACCAGTTTGACGCTGTTGATGAAGATACGCCTTAGAACCGCAGCCCTCGCTGCGCTGTAACCTTGCTCATTAAGGAAAATAATTTTCGTTTATTGTTTATATCCTTTGTTCCTTCAAATGACGTATATAGTAAAGGGACATTGTTAAAAGGCCAATTTCATCCAACCACTTTACGTACTTTATTAATTACTTTTAATTAAGGTGTGCCCTTATGATTTGCTTGCACTTAATTTTAAGTTGTAATTTTACGACTCCCATATGACTTGAAGAGTCTACAAGATAAAAATAACCATCTATCTATTACATAATATTTATCTTACCCCTTCTCCCCGGTGTCCTTCGCTTCTGAGCTGGAAATCGACCAATGTTCATTGGTTAGGGTTTGAGTACCATACTGTTGACATTAAACCAATAAGAGACGGTCAGTTTTGGCGAGTGTGTGGCGAGTACTGTGTAGTCATTCAGGTAAAATGCTGCCGTTTCCCACTCCTTTCGCTACTTACTTTGTCCAAACCAATAAGAGATTAGCACATCTGGGTAGGCGTGACATACAACTGATAAGGGGATTCTGTCAACATTAAATAAAGAAAAACACTGTAGGCAACGAAAGGTATCGGCACTTATTTTGCAGCGGACTGTACGTGGCACAGAAAGTAAAAATGTTGAACAACATATACAAAATAGTTTCATTGAGGTATCCGCTAAACTAATTCAGATAAATTAAAGAGTAACCTTCTTTTGGACAAAATAAAATAAGTCCGCAATAAGCTATCACTGGATAGTTACTACTGAAATTATGCTAAAATAATACATAGCTAAAATGAGGGTAAATTCAATGTTTGATTCCTACACCTAATAATTTGGATGGTATATACAAGTACAATGGGAAGCCGTTACACCAATCGAATAAACGAGGAAACGAAATTGGACATGGATCTAGTAAAAGGCAAATATTCCAATAATTAAGCCACGGCAAAACGTGTATAGAAGGTGGAATTCTATAAAACAAAATGAAATTACTATTGCTGCATTTTAAAACATGGCCATAACTCTATAAACTTTCCAATTATAAAGCCGAAGAAAATGTTTTGCCCCATGTGTGAGTTAAAGCCCATATATCCCATCGCAACCTTAAGGTAAGTTTAAGAGGTAGGCCAAAAGCAATATTATCTTTGTGGCGTGTTTCACATCGACTAACCAACCGAGTGTCATGCAATGTTGATCTCGCAGAGTGGCGAATGCAGCGCTTCATTCAGGAAAAGGCTCTCAACACTACGTAGTTGAATGTCTTGATAGCATGTAATTTCTCCGACGATACTCTTGGATGGAGATATTCTTTGTTATTGGTTTGAATTTTCAAATACCTTTTTTTAAGTAGTTATTCGTTTTTCCCTGTGGTCATACAAGGAGCATGGAATTTCAAAATCGTCGTATAACCATCCGCTTTTTAAAACCACACTATTGCTATAGCCTAATGTATCCTTCTTTATTCCTAAACGAATGTGTGAAAGTGTAATGAAAGTTTATCTTGATTAACAAAAAGTAGACACAGAAATAGAATACTTGTGGACATGTTTCCAAAAATTCTTCATTTTTTCTATGTCCTGGACATGCAAAGAAAATGGAATACTCCACATATCAACCAGCTCTTAAAAGATTTGACTATCGCTTAAAGCCTACCATATTCCCCTTACACCTACAAGAAAATTAGCAATAAGATAGAGTCTGCAAATGTTTATCTGGATTAACATGAAGCAGATGGAGAATAAGCCTTTGTAAAAATAGTTTGTACAAGAGTAGAGAAAGAACTGTGAGTGTAACACATCAGATTTTTACTCTTGTCCTAAAGTATATGTGTGTACATAAAATTCCCCATTCATACAAAAATACTCCAAAGTTCCTTTCTTTGTGTCATTTTCAACCCAAACTCCCTTTAGGGATAGTGTTGTGCGTTACGGCCTCTAAAAGAATAAAGGGAACATTTAACTTTTTATTTAGCAAAAGTAAAGAAAGCAGACCCATTCATGCTAAGAATACTCAAAATAGCTTCCCGCTGAATATTTTCCTCCCCTGCTCCGTAGGGTGTCAGGATGTAGGGTCCTATAAGGAACACACACAAGTACATACATACACATTGACTTAAACACCTTGTACATGATCAAACTGTTTTCAAATTGAAGGTTTGCAAGAGTTTGCAACAAAAATTGTCAAATATTGAAAAACATTTCATAAGACAAGACTTGACTGACTGGCAAGAACAATGTCATAAACGCATTTATACTTTGTCCTTTTAGCAAACCGAACCTCTTCAGAACATAATGATAATTTAAATATTGTTCCTTATGTAATTAAATACGAGAAGCATTTTTACATATTACACTCATGAAATCAGATTACGAATAAGAAACACAATGTAAATAACTGGAGTTGTAAAATTAACTTCACTAAATCAAATTGCAATATTAGATACTTCGGAAATCTTCTTTCTGGCAATGTCTTCACACACTCTCGTCATCTTCATCTTGTGGTAATCCACGGAGCCCACAATGTACAAATAAATAAAATAAATAAATAAATAAAATCTCAATGTACTATCCCGGCACCTGTTACTACACCGAGACATACGTTTAAACTTTACACTTATTCTCACAAACACATTTCCATTTTAGATTACATCAAACTGTTTCAGATAAAATAACCACAAACTACACAATATCTACAAAGTAATAATACAATAATAAATAAAAAATAAATAAAAGAAAGGAAGAGAAATAGAAATTATTGGATTAGAGTAAAGGCATAAAAAATGTTTTAATTACAATTCTAAATTCTGAAATATCTACACTTGCTGGAAACCAGCAAACTTAGCAAATGGTAACTAGCTACATCTGCACCTATGTAACTATATTCACTGGAAACCAGCGAAAATGTACTGGTAGCCAACACGGAACCTTCTACTAAAATAATAATTATTTTAATAAGTTTATTTATATTTATACTTTATTTAAAATTTTCCTTAATTAAATTGTTTTATAAAGTTAAGGTTATCTATTTATAACATTCCATTACTCTTAGAGTAATTATTTAATTTATAATATTTAAATATCTTATTTAATTCATTTACATCTTTATTTATACATTTGTGTTTATTTGATTTTTATTTGCCTTATAACATTTTATTTAATCTCAATATTAGTTTTCTACTATCTCCCTTTTAAATTATTTCTTTAAATATCAATTTTTAAATTGTTGTCATTATATATTAAACCTTTACCTCTTTTAACCAAACATTAAACCTTTCTTCTAACACTAATTACCTATTCACTTTACCTCACAACATTTCACTTCGCTCAGATCCTCCATTTTATTCTAACACCAACTCCTCCAAACTACATAAACTCAAAATCCCTCCTCCTATTAATAACAATAGCAAATTCACATCTCCATGCATCTAAACATCACCATAACTCCATTCACTATCCCTCCCAAATGTACAGATATGGCAGCTTTCATAAAAGCTAATCAGCTTGAATACGACACCCCTTGCCCAGGTAGCATTTTTGCTTCCTTTTCGCTTTCAGCCAAGTTGCACACTTCGTGACGCATTGTAAATATTCGCATTTCATTGACCAAAGCCATCAAGTTTGAACCGTTAAGATCTGTCATTTGCTTTCAAGCCTTTCAAAGACTTAAGTATTGCAGCCAATTTGATAAGAAAAGTTGTTAAGTTGTGATAACACTCGGAAAGTCTTGCAAAGCGTTGTGTTTGACAAAAATTGGATCACGTAAAAGGAGCTATAACTCCAGCTACCGCATATGTTAGTGCTTGACACTCCTTAACATAAATGCTTTTTGAAACCCTGCTTGCTTCTGCCCTGAATAAAATTTGCTGGCGATAAAGCAAGTTGTGTTTCTAAACAGCTGTTTAAGTCTAACGAGGGACTAATCTCTCCGAGCTATGCCGAACTGTCCTAAAATATGTTTGCAAATCTTGATGTTCCTGTTGTAATCTTCATTGTTAGCTTATACGACTCGTTTGTGGTTTCTAATATTCCCCCTGAAATGCAATCAAAATAGAAATATATAACTATGTATGCTTTTTGCAATGCTTATCATCAATGTACCGAGGTTATTTACATTCCTTTGTTTGTGCACGGGCGAGCATTAAGGTTAAATTTGAATAATCTACTGGATAAATTGAATCCATATTAAAAATCTGATGTGTTACACTCACATGACCTTCTCTACCCTTGTACAAACTATTTTTACAAACGCTTATTCTCCATACGCTTCATGTTAATCGAGATATCGAGATGTTAATCTTCTTGCTAATTTTCTTGTAGATGCTAGGGCAATTGGTAGGCTTTAAGCGATAGTCAAATATTTTAAGAACTGGTTTTTATGTGAAGTATTCCATTCTCTTTGCATTACCGGGACAAAAAAATGAATAACGAATTTGAGAAAAAGTAAAGTATTGGAAGATTTAAGGGAATAACAAGCAATATATCGAAAATGCTTTACCTAACAAAAAAAATGTTTATGACATAAATTGTGTATTTTAACGCGATCTATATCTTTTGTATAGTAAAATTTTGTCTCACTCTTATGGTTTACCAGTTATATAAAATTCGTTCACAATGAAGATTACTTTTGGAGACATTTCCAGAAAGTTCGAGATATACATTTCATTTGTCATGAAAATATATTAAACATATGATATTTTAATCAAAATCGTTAAGAGCCATTTTGAGAAAATTAAAATTTTCGAAAAATGTTCTATGTAAAGGGTAATCTGGGGCGGGGGAATTTTCTTGAAAACCTTCGTGTCGCATCTCTGGAAGATACTGAACCTAAATACCAAGTTTGGTGTTTATCCGACTGTTCGTTTCTGAGTTATGCTGTTCACAGATTCACAGACACACACACGGACATGTTTCCAAAAATGCTTTTTTTGGATTCAGGGGGTCTCAAAACATACATTTCCGGTGAAATCTCGGTATCGAATTTTTGGGTGGAATACAATACTTCCCCTTTTTACTATACGTAGTAGAGAAACTAAAAAGAATCTGATGCGATAGATTCACGTAACCTTTTCTACCCTCTATCATTTAGTAATGGATATACAAACTATTCTTAATAAAGCT
Organism: Deroplatys truncata; assembly: GCA_030765065.1. Lineage (NCBI taxonomy): Eukaryota > Metazoa > Arthropoda > Insecta > Mantodea > Mantidae > Deroplatys > Deroplatys truncata. The sequence continues at coordinate 67,495,726 of CM060979.1, forward strand.
TATTTTTCTATCTACTACATCCTTATCCAAACGAACCTTTGCAGAAATAGCTACATTACGCATTTGGTTATAGATACAAAGGGAATAGCGATAGTCAAATGTTTAAGAACTGGACGCCATATACTGGCCTTAATATTACATAATGTTTCCATGCAATCGCGGGAAACAACTGAACGTTGAAAACACTTGAAAGAATGACCAAGAAATGCACAACTCGAACTATTAATAACGGATGTCTCAGAAATGGCTTATGTCACAATAAACGTTTGAAATAAGTTATGTATTTTACGGAGATCCACATTTTTTGTGTATTACGTTTTCGTGTATGGCTTAACGTTTACCAGTTATACAAGATTATACAAAATTTGTTCCGAAATTAAAAGGTTTTCAAAGGTTATTCCCAGAAAATTTAAGATATACGTTTTATTTTCCATGTGAATACATAACTTTAACATATGGTCTTATAATCAAAACCGTCGAGCAGTTTTTTTTTAGAAAAAAAAATCTCAATTCATTTTCTAAGCAAAGGGTGTTTGGCGTAGGAGGATTTTCTGGGAAACATACAGACCTTGTTCTAAAATTCCTTTTTTTTTGAGATTCGGGGGCCTTCAAAACATCTATTCACAGTGGAATTTTGATATCGATTTAATAAAATTCAATGGAATGCATTACCTACTATATACGTGGTAGAGAAAGTAAAAAACAATGTTCTGATGTGATACATTCACATGACTTTCTCTACCCTCTCTTTTTAGTGGGTATACAAGCAATTCCTACTAAAGCTTATTTTTCTTTCAACTACATTTAATCAAAATAAACCTTTGCAGAAATAGCTGCATTATACATTTCGTTAAAGATATAAGGAGAACAGCGATGGTGAAATTTTTAAGAACTGGACGCTACATGCTGGCCTTAAAATTCCATACTGTTTCCATGTAATTGCGAGAAACAATTGTAAATCGACGGGACTGCAAAAGAATGACAAGTTTTGAACAATTTTAACCTTTAATAATGGATATATTGGAAGTGGATGTTTGAAATAAGCTGTGTGTTTTTAAGAGGTGTACATTTCTTGCGTAGTACGTTTTCATCTATCTCTTAACGTTTACAGTTATACAAGATTATGTAAAATTCCTTCTGAATGAAGGACGGCTATTCATACGCTATTTACAGAAAATTCAAGATATATATTTTATTTGTCATGTAAATATCTTTAACATATAGTATTATAATCAAAATCATTATACCCATTTTAGAGAAAATAAGAAAATTCTAAAATTTTCCATGTAAAAGGTAAAATTGAAAGTGAAGAAGTTTCTTGGAAAACTTTGTTTCGCAACCTTTTAAGTTACTTAACATAAATACCGACTTTGGTGTTTATCCAACTTTCCGTTTTTGAGTTATGCTGTTGGCAGATACGCAGACCTTTTTTAATTTTTTTATTCAAGGGCCCTCGAAACGTCTATTCAAGGTGAGACATTGATATCGAATTGTAGGAAGAAATGCTATGTACGTGGTGGAGAAAGTAAGGTAAAAAATAAAAAAAAGATATGTTTCTTGCAGGAATTCACAAAAATGCCTCATTAACGGTTTTGTAAGTGGGAACTTATCAGTCGTTCCAATGCTAAAAGATGTTGATAACAACAGATAAGCTATAATAGATAAACTCATTCTTGTGCAGTTACGTAAACATTCAGGTTATTCTGTATTATCGCTTTCATATGTTTCACAAACGGAAATTTGAAGCCTCAGTTTATCAGATTAAATTGTGCAAGGCTTTCGACCTGAGTTGATAAGTCACATTACAGGTTATGATACTGGCATCAACTTGAAAGCGCGGTTTTATAAATGGCAAAACGTAATTTCTTTGCTGCATTTTATTACGTCAGAAGAAATTTAAATGTAAATAGTTGTGTATGATTGAGATAGCATTAGTTTAATATTGTGTATTTAGATTATGCTAATTATCTACGAAAACTGCTCACGGATTCTCGTGTATGCTCCGTGTAAACCAGAAAGTTGTTAAAATAAAGCAATATATATAATACAGCTGGATTCTCTGATTTCGCATTCCTGCAGAAAGTAAAAGTAAAGCCTGATAGCCAGTTACCAAGTCAGGCGAGCTGGAGAAACGATGCGATGTGGTGCACAAGCTAAATTGGCTTAGTTCGTTTTCCTTCGTTGTTCCGCATGAGTTCATTCAGATAATAAGACCCTATGGAATATTTCACTGACTGAACTTTTGGATCTGTAGTCAAGGTCAGTTAACTATTTTTCTATCTCATCTTCCCTATCGCTTGCGCATGTTAGAGAATGTATTTGCGCTTTACTTGTGTGCTTTATAGACCCACTGCATAAATTCTAAATAATACATTCTAGAGTAAAACTTACGCGGAAAAACACTATAACAAAATAAAAGGTCTGATGAATACCCTATTTTGTACTTAAGGATGAGGTTAACATTTGAAATGTTTTCTTTAAGCAATTTTGAAGTTTAACTTGAAAGAAAAGGGTAGATTTTTGGGTAAATTAAATGATCTGGATTATTCATAAAGTTTGTTCAAATATTCCAAAATTGACTTTCAAAACAAAACTATAATAGTGTTTAAGTGACCGATGAGTTCTTTCCAAATACTTGGCACAACTGGATTAACTGGAAAAGATCTGAATTTAAAAGTAAGTAGGGGCGGATAAATAAAGTATAAAATATAATCAAATCGGATATGAACACGGCTTTCCCTACCTATAACAAATTCTTATATGTATATCTCTTATTACCATATTACATTATTCACATATTTTGCTATGGGTAACTTTATATAGAAGTTTTTTGCAATAAATATTCAATACTGTTTTCAATATCACATGCGGAAACGGCAACAAATGATTAGCTACGGTAACCAATTCTTGCGGTGTAAAGAAAAGGAAGAAATCGCAAACGTTCAAATATGTCCGTTAAATGAAATGTAACACGTAGCACAGATTATTTAAAGACGACTAACGCTACGGAAAAAAATTTGACATAAACTGTGTATTTTTAGGAGCTCTACATTTTTCCTCGTCAGTTTTGTCTAACCGAGACATTCGGGAGGATAATTTGATGCGCGAATTTTCCTATCACCCCAACATTTTAGTTCTTTCTTCTTCACCTCCACATCACCCATCCTAGTTCTGCTGTGATCCAAATCTTGTTTTCTCCTTGACAGGCTACTGATCTAAGACATTGGCTTGTAAGTCCTTGCGTGTGTTTAAGTCTATAAAGAGGAGGTAATCCGTTAAAGGAAAAGAAGTTTTGTCTCAAAGAGGATGTATTCCATGAGTAAACAGACGGATATGCACTACACGTATAACGGCAATGCAGCACGAGCACGTGAACTTTATGCAGAGAGGTACCCTGACAGGCTGTTACCGTGTGCAAGAACATTCGCACGAATTCACCAACGCTTGAGACAGAATGGCGCATTTGAGAGCAGTACTAGGGATGTTGGGAGACAAAGAGCGGTATGAGGCACTGAGCTTGTAGAACGAGTTCTTCCTGCTGTGGATGCAGACCCATTACAAGGCACAAGAATATGGTTGTAAGGGAAAGAGTTAGTCATATGACTATCTGGAGAATTCCGCATGAAAATCTTCTGTATCCGTATCACCTTCAACATATGCAAGGATTAAATGAGGCGGGATTTGACCCAAGAAGAAGTTTCTGTCAACGCATGTTACAGCAGTGCGCTGTATTCATCAATTTCATAGCCTGCATCTTATTCACGGATGAGGCTGGTTTTACTCGCGACGGCATCTACAATTTTCATAACATTCATAACTGGGTATTTGAAAATCCTAATGAAGTACGACAGGACAACCATCAACAGAGGTTCTCTCCCAATGTTGGGGTGGAATCATTCATGATCACCTTATTGGTCCCTACTTCTTCCCTCCGCGACTAAATGGACAAGCCTATCTTCAGTTTCTCAGAAATGAGTTGCATCACTTAACTGATAATGTGCCTTTGGACATCATCTAACCAATGTGGTTTTTACACGATGGTGCTCCACCTCATTTCAATCTGATCGTTTGTAAGTTTTTTAATGTTCGCTTTCCGCAAAGATGGACTGGTAGAGGCACACCCATTGCATGGCCTGCTCGATCGCCTGATTTGAATCCAATGGATTTCTTCGTTTAGGGCAGTTGAAATCCTTGGTTTATGCGAACCCTGCTCCTGATGTTGACATTTTGAGAGGACCTATCCAAACTGGATTTGACCAAATACGAAACACACCAGGAATTTTCAACAGAGTACGCCAGAGAATGGAAGCAAGCTTACTGCATGCATCGAAGCAAGAGGAAGCCACTTCGAGCAATTTGTCGATTTTGTGTTGTAACTCTGAAATAAATGATTTTCAAACCCATGTTCATTTGAACTTTTTTTACTGTTTTGATGTTAGGAATACGTCCCCCGAATATATTACACCAATAAAGATGCATCCTGTATAAAATTATTCAGAATTCAGTAAGTATGAAGGGAAATTCAAAGGTTAACCAGAGAAAATTCCAGATATGCTTTTTATTAGTCATGCAAATATCTAAATATGTATGTGGTACTTTATTTCAAACATTTTAATACTATTTTTATAAAACTAAAAATAACGAAACACGTTTCCATATACAGAGTAGCTTGTGCTGAGGGATTTTCTGGAAAATCTTTGCCAGTTATGCTTAAGCAGGGTCTGACCAAGAATGAAATTTGTATTTAGACGAATTTCGTTTGAGTTCTGCTGTTCACATACACAGTTTTTGAGTTCACTGGACCTCAAATCTGTTATTACCAAGAACATTTTATATGGAAAACTTTGGTACATTCTCTACCTACTACAGGAAGGTGAAAAATAACTCGTTAATTTCAGCATATAGCTAAATTTTTTACTTTCTCTACTACGTATAGTAAGTAGGGGGAGTATTGTATTCCACCCAAAAATTCGATACCGAGATTTCACCGGAAATACATGTTTTGAGACTCACTGAATCCAAAAAAAGCATTTTTGGAAACATGTCCGTGTGTGTGTCTGTCTGTGTGTCTGTGTGTGTGTGTGTGTCTGTGTGTCTGTGTGTCTGTGAACATCATAACTCAGAAACGAACAGTCGTATAAACACCAAACTTGGTATTTAGGTTCAGTATCTTCCAGAGATGCGACACGAAGGTTTTCAAGAAAATCCCCCCACCCCAGACTACCCTATACATGGAACATTTTTCGAAAATTTTAATTTTCTCAAAAATGGCTCTAACGATTTTGATTAAAATATCATATGTTTAAGATATTGTCATGAGAAATGAAATGTATATCTCGAATTTTCTGGGAATGTCTCCAAAAGTATTCTTCATTGTGAACGACTTTTGCATAACTGGTAAACCATAAGAGATAGACAAAATTTTACTGCACAAAAATGTAGATCGCGTTAAAATACACAATTTATGTCATACACATTTCTTTTGTTGAGTGAACCGTTTTCGAGATATTGCTTGTTATTCCCTTAAATTTTCCAATACTTATACTTTTTCTCAAATTCGTTATTCGTTTTTTTTATGTCCTGGACATGTAAAGAGAATGGAATGCGTCACATAGCAACCAGCGTTAAAATATTTGACTATCGCTTTAAACCTAGCATATTCCCCTTGCATCTACATGAAAATTACCAATAAGATTGACATCTCGATATCTCGATTAACATGAAGCATATGGAGAATAAGCGTTTGTAAAAATAGTTTGTACAAGAGTAGAGAAAGTCATGTGAGTGTAACACATCAGATTTTTTATACTAGTTATGAGTACATGTCACTGTTTGACTGTTTGGCTAGTAAAGTCAATATGGTTACATGCAATAGAAATCTGTCATTGAAGAAACAAGGTATCGGTGTTTCAAATGACCCCGAGTAAAAAAAAGAAACAGTTTGCAGTATCTTTCTGAATGAAGAAAATGAAATGTGAAGGATAGGAAAATGATGGAAGTGCATTTCACCTGAACATGTCTGTGTAGCAGCTTTATTGTCTTAAAGATCAGAAACAGGAATTCAGTGAATATGCATTCCCTGTAAGAAAAATAATCGTACCTTTTGCGTTTCTGAAAATTGTTTGACATTCCGACTCTTTTTCTATAAGTATGTGACAACATACACTTAGTCTAAAATATAGATTATCATGAAGAATAAAAACTTATTTCCTCCTATATTTAGGACGCATTTACAGTAACTGTAATTTAGTGCTGTACGAAAATCATACCAACTGTTTCTCCTGCTAGTGGCCTGGTACTCTCTAAATAATAAACGTTAGCATACCTCAATCAGATACCTGATTTTATTATGACGTAACTGTCTTTCTGACATTCGTGGGCAAGGGATGGGGAGCGAAGGTAAGAGCAGGTTTTGCGTCTTGTAGCCACATAAGTACAAAGTTCAATATATACACCTCCTTATCCCGCTAGTCCTTTGCTAACGTAATTCTGCCTTTCCCCTTGCCTCACCTGCCCTGCACATCTCATTGAGTTTCTAACTGGCCCGAGAACAACTGCCCATTGACGTCATAGAGCATTCAGTTGGCTGAAGCTGCCTGAAACTGAAACATATCAAGTAGCATATGCATAATTAAGATAACTTTTAAACGAAATTCATTTTCTGTTTCTCTCAGGTGATCGCTGAGGTTTACCCTTACTGCTTAAAAGAGTAACGAGGCACAAGGAGGAAAACCATCGATCACGATCAAAGGAATACACAGATATTTATGATGTCATTGTTAAACACTACGAAAACCTGCAGTAAAATCAGTATTCCATAGCCGCTAAGTGGTACAGCTCCATATACCAAGAGAATGTTTAACTTTCCCAGCTGGGAATAATCATAATACATTCAAGTCGGGCTTTTCGAAACATGGAGTTTAGTCTTAATTCTTTCGGTAGTGACGGAACTCGGTACATAGCTATTTCCTATTTTATTTGGTAAAATATAGAATCCTTTGATTGAACACTTCAGAATTTTAAGTTGTAGCCTAATCATTAAATCCATTGGTGCAAAAACACCGAAAGGTTTTGGAAGCTTGATCACTATAGGAATCCACTAATCCTTGTTAATTCTTTGCGTTTCACGCGTATTTCATTATTTACGTCACTAATTCCGAACAAGTAAGGCTTCTGTAATCTGCTGGGCTTGATAGTTCCATCAAATTATGGTAAAACAACTGTTTTTGAGGAACACTATCCTTACACTTAGAGCACAGATATTTCTGTTCATTATTCCTCTGCAGTTCTTAGATCATACACTTCAGTGAGCTAAAGAAAACAGACGATAGTTTTGCCAGGGTCATTCCATAAGTCATGGCAGCTTTATCTACAAATCCAAAACAAATAAAATTCATGTATACGTTTGAAGCCCTCTGGAATATACTTTAGCTGCTAGCATAAAGTGCACTCTTGCTTAATTAAAATTTCATTGTTTAATTACACAAACAATGAAAAAATGTAAACTACAATCAGCTTCAAAATAATCGCCAGTCCACTTCCGCAATTTCTGTACTATTCACGTAGAACACCACTCAGCTTCACCTACACACATCTTGGCTGCTGCATGTTATTTCCTGTGTTATTAACCAAGCACTATTGCACACAGATCCCAACGGTAAGTATTAGTAGATACTGCCATAGCTTTCAAAAGTTGCCTTATAGCACTCCATATAGTTGCTATGACTTAGGAAACGATTCTTAATTACCTTCCAGTTTGATTAGTTCACACGTTCTGAGTTAATATGCTCACAATATCACACTAAACGTATATGAAAAAGTTGTTTAACTAAGCTTAGACTGTAAAGCATATCTCTAATATAAGTATATGTGAGAGTTTCTTCTTAAAGCGATTGACGGTTTAAAAAAACGTTCCTGTTCTCTTTTAGGTAGTTGATAGTGTCCTTGTTATTCTTGTCCAAACGTATTCGTTGTGTCGCCTCTGCACTTGATCAAGGTTATACAGACATCCACTCCATAGGCAAGGCCATTAAATAGCGATAGAATACCTGCCGCTAGTACATTATCATGACGCGGATGTAATAGAACCGGCTTCCTCCAGGATTCTATCAAGAGACCTCCAGATATGAGGTACATAATGGCAGCTATAGCACAGATCACCAGTACCTGTTGAAAAGGATATATATATTACACAAGTGAAACTTAATTTACGGCGTACTTGATAGCTGATGATAATGAAGAAAAATAGCCAATGCCTTTATATGCTAAAACTTGAGAGTAAGTTAAAATTACGTTCAAGAAACGTAGTGGGCAGTAACACAACTATCACGGTCAATCGGCTGCCTAAGGAGCAGGCCGCCTGTTCCCTCTGGTCCAAATTTACAAAAATTTAAAGCATATGAACAGGCTAATTTCTCACTCTCTAATTGTAATACTCTTAGTCTTATGCTACATACCGTATACCTTATGTGCAGCTAAAAGGAAAAAAAGCAGAATATCATCTATGAAGAGTAGGAATTATGCTAAGTGAAGCAGTACGTTCTGAGTAGCTAAATATAAAATTATAACCCTAGGTAAAATAAATATTAATAACAATAGTAATAGTATTATTAAATAAACTGGGAAGCGAATATTACATCTACAGGAGAATATAGGTTGAAGAGACAGTGCCAGCAGCGGGCCGGAAATTGGGTGGTTTTTCCCTCAAATTGTTGTTAGTGTACCGTTAGGTCGCCTGAAAAGCAGATGTGTAGAAAAAGGGTCAATGTTCTCTAAAGCCCTAGGCATCCAATAAAAGAAGGTAGAGATCAGGTGATAGTGAAATGGGGAGATAGGAAATTTGCAATAAAGAAACAGAGTTGAAAGCACTTCTTCTTCGTGGTAGTTCCTTGTTCCTTGTAGGTTGTTTGGAAACCAAACGTATCGGCGGATATGGGGCGATAGTATGAAGCACAGCAGTAAAGAAGTGTGTGTGTGTGTGTGTGTGTGTGTATGTGTGTGTGTGTGTGTGTGTGTGTGTGTGTGTGTGTGTGTGTGGCGAGGTAATAACAGGAGTCAAATTTTAAAACGGTGACGGGAAATAAGCTGGCAAGGAAATGAATCAGTCGTATTAACCATTAACCCTAGATCCAAGATACATGCAAGTCCCCGAGCTAGCATCGAACCCGGGACCATTCCTGCAAATCCCGTGCTACAAAATTGACGCTGAACACCTAGTACCACCGCATAAGATAAGGGGAAAATGCTTGGAAAGTAGTACAGAAAAGTATTTTCTTGATTCTTCGATTTGAGAAAATATGTGAAAAGTAATATTAACCATTTGTTTGTCTTTAAAAAAGAATACATGCTATAACTTTAACACACAGGGAGTCGTTCGCAATCTATGGTAATAAACTCAAGACCCCGTTACCTTATTAAAACCACGCCTCCACCAGCAGTGATGGTCTAATCTGGCAGTCTTTAGCTTGAGCTATCAATCTGCAGCACAGCTTCCACTGGAGCAAACTGCTACGAAATACAGGGATGTCATTTATTCCATTCCTCTCTAAGCTTTCCAGAGACCATCCAAAGTTCGCGGCCGTCTGCTTCCAAGGGCTGTTTTCAATAATCCAAATGCACCAAACTCCATCGCTGATGCATCAGATGACTTAAAAGATGTCGCTGAAAGCTATGGAATGTATTTCCATTTCCCTCTATGTTGTCCGAAAATTTGTAGGTTGAAGACGGCGTATGGTTTGATGCCTTATCCTGCTGCAACCAGACTTTGTTTACATCTGTACCATAGGGAGCAGGGATTTCTGTATGGCAAATTGGATTTACGACGTTAGTCTGATAATGTGCCCAGTTGATTTTCACATTTCTATGTACACGACGAATGCTTAACTTGCCACTATAACTGTATTAGACGTTAGTCTGATAATGTGCGCAGTTGATTTTCATATTTTTATTTACATGACAAAAACGAAAAGTCGGATAAATATCAAACTTGCTATTTGAGTTTAGTATCTTCCAAGGAATGGGACACGAGGATTGTCAATAAAATCCCCCCGCCCCAGGTTACCCATTACATGGAATATTTTTAGAAAACTTTCATTTCTCAAAAATGACCCTAACAACTTTTTATTAAAATACATATCTGTAAAATATTTTCATGCCAAATTAAATGTATATCTTGAATTTTCTGAGAATGTCCCCAAATGTCATCTTCATTCTGAATTACTTTCACATAACTGGTAAGCCAAAAGAGATAGACCGAATTTTACTGTACAAAAAATGTAGACCGTGTTAAAATACAAATTTACGTCACACACATTTCTTTTGTCTAGTGAACCATTTCCGAGATATTTCATGTGATTTGTTTGAATTTTCCAATATTTATACTTTTGCTTAAATGGGAATTCTTTATTCATTTTTTATGTCCTGGACATGCAAAGAGAATGGAATACTCCACATAGCAACCAGCTCTTAAAAGATTTGACTATCGCTTAAAGCCTACCATGTTCTCCTTGCACCTACAAGACAATTGGCAATAAGATAGTTTCTGCAAATGTTTATCTCGATTAACATGACGTAGATGGAGAAGAAGCGTTTATAAAAATACTCGTAGTTTGTACAAGAGTAGAGAAAGTGCAACACATCAGATTCTGTCATAAGGATAACTTTTCAAACATCAGAATCTTTACTATTCAACTGAGAAATAAACGTAATTTACGAACTTTACTGGCATTCTTGGAAAGAAAGGTTATTCGTAAGGTTATTCGTCTTTAATGATTAGTCCGTAAAGGGTTGCTTGTGGCTAGAGGAGTGGTTGTTGTCAGGAGATCAGTTATCTTTAAAGTTATGAATTAATGTCACAAATTATGGACAGCAATGCGTACAGTCAATTGAAATTGAGTTTTATTTATGGACGCTCTTTAGCTGCTTCTTAGCGTGCCATTCTATATCGGACGTGAAAGACCGATAATTTTGCTCAGAGGCATCATTATAAGGCTTGAGGCTCTTTTTGTGCCATAAATCTAGGACCACCGGCTTTACTTCCGTTCCAAAGGAAGCCCGTAATATCGGGAACTAGATTGGTACCGCGTGTACAGTCAGGTTGCTATTTGTTTCGTGTCATAGGCAGTAAAGGCCTCTTCCTTCGCAATAAATTTTGTATATTTTGAGAACTCAAAGGAGATAATGCTACTGTTTCATTAAGAACTGCTTAAAAGAACTATTTTTTTAGATTCTTCAAAAAATAACTTTGAACAAATATACTTTAGTTAATTATCTAAACTAACTAATTCTTATTCTTGTACATGCGTTTTCTACTTGTATAGCAGTTATATCCATGTACAAATTAATTTTATCGAGCGGGATGGCTCAGGCGGTAACGTCTGTAGCCCAAATTTGAGAGGTCCCGGGTTCAAAACCCGTCGGTCGACCAATTTAGCTGGGGTCCTTTCATGTTTTTCCTCAGTCGCCAGGTACCGGATTGGATACTTAATGCCGTGGCCCAAAATTTCATCTTAAGTCTAAAAAAATAGTAAAACATCAACAATACATGATAAAACGAATACTATGCCATTTATCTAGAGATAATGAAAGTAGGTGGACTGAACGGCACCCTAATGTCATCTGCTCGCAAGTATGTATGCAGTGGTACAGTTGCTCTACACATACCTCTGTGGAGACGTGAGTAAGTAAGATGGTATGGTACAGCGATGAGACCTAGAAGGCTGTCTGCCACACACCCATCCACAAGGTTATCTCTTAGGCTAACACATCCGTTGCGATATGGCCAAGTAGTTAAAGCAACGTAAAGTAATAAATAGATGAAAAAATTATTTTATATCTTTCGGTAGAGTGGTTTTAAAGAATTAAAATAAAGCTCAGTTTTAGGTTATATTTTATATTTATTAACTATTTTAAAACATTTTAGAGTAATTTTATACGTCTTTTTACTTTCTCTACTACGTATAGTAAGTAGGGGAAGTATTGCATTCCACCCAAAAATTCGATACCGAGATTTCACCGGAAAAACATGTTTTGAGCCCCCTGAATCCAAAAAAAGCATTTTCGGAAACATGTCCGTGTGTGTGTCTGTGTGTCTGTCTGTCTGTCTGTCTGTCTGTGAACAACATAACTCAGAAACGAACAGTCGGATAAACCCAAACTTGGTATTTAGGTTCAGTATCTTCCAGGGATGCGACACGAAGGTTTCCAAGAAAATCCCCCCACCCCAAACTACCCTTTACATGGAACATTTTTCGAAAATTTTAATTTTCTCAAAAATGGCTCTAACGATTTTGATTAAAATATCATATGTTTAAGATATTTTTATGACAAATGAAATGTATATCTCGAATTTTCTGAGAATGTCTCCAAAAGTATTCTTCATTGTGAACGACTTTTGCATAACTGGTAAACCATAAGAGATAGACAAAATTTTACTATACATAAAATGTAGATCACGTTAAAATACACAATTTATGTCATATACAGTTTTTTTGTTGAGTGAACCATTTTCGAGATATTGCTAGTTATTCCTTTAGATTTTCCAATACTTATACTTATTCCCCGAGCATCTACAAGAAAATTAGCAATAAGATTGACATCTGGATATCTCGATTAACATGAAGCATATGGGGAATAAGCGTTTGTAAAAATAGTTTGTACAAGAGTAGAGAAAGTCATGTGAGTGTAACACATTAGATTTTTTCGAACATTTTAGCTCATAAAAATCTGGACCATCATTATGACTATAATAATCTGGTACAGCATGCTATCAGATGCTGAAAAATTTAAATAAATCCTATTCCTCCCAGATTTGAAAAAAATAATCCGAGAATCAGTCAAGGAATTAAAACAATGACCTATAATGTTCAAAGATAAACTTCATTGTATTATGATTTGCACATAAAGACTGTAACAAAAGCCAGACTCGCGTTGCTTTTGGTAAAGGATTCAATGAGCTTCATTGGTGTTCTCTGACCCCTCCTGTGAAGGAAGTCGCGCTTTTTATCTCTGAGATGGTTTAACAAGTCGCGTCTGTAGAAGTCTGTACACATAGTCGAGAACAGCGCTTTTCATGAAATAGCCTGCAACTCTCATTGGGAACTAACCGCATGGAGTATCACGAGTGAACAAATACGCGCCCTAACTAAAAAGCCTGATGTGTGACTTTCTCTATACATGTTTGACTATACAGACTATATCCATGAAAACTTGCTTTTCTATCTGCTTAATGTTACTTGAAATAAACCCAAACAGAAATTATTTCATTACACATTTCGTTATAGGTTCAAGGGGAACAGAGAAAGCCGAATTGACAATCAGGTTTTTAAAAGATAGTCCACATATTTTGGCCTATAAATTATACTCTTTCAATGAAATCGTGGAAACAGCTAATAGCCAATCCACCCAAAACTTCGATACCGAGATTTCACCGGAAATATGTGTTTTGAATCCAAAAAAAGCATTCTTGGAAAAATGTCCGTGTGTGTGTCTGTCTGTGAACAGCATAACTCAGAAACGAACAGTCGGATAAACACCAAACTTGGAATTTAGGTTCAGTATTTCCATAGATGCGACACGAAGATTTTCAAGAAAATCCCCCACCCCAGATTACCCTTTACATGAAACATTTTTTGAAAATTTTAATTTTCTCAAAAATGGCTCTAAAGATTTTGATTAAAGTATTATATATTTAAGATATTTTTATGACAAATAAAATGTATATCTTGAATTTTCTGGGAATGTCTCCAAAAGTACTCTTCATTGTGAACGACTTTTGCATAACTGGTAAACCATAAGAGGTAGACAACATTTTACTAACCATAAAATGTAGATCGCAATGTAAAATACACAATTTACGTCATATACATTTTTTGTTGAGTGAACACTTTTCGAGATATTGCTTGTTATTCCCTTAAATTTTGCATTTCTTATTTTCTCAAATGGGAATTCGTTATTCATATTTTTGTGTTGGATATGCAAAGCGCATTAATCTGTGGCAAAGAGAATGGTGCTGCACCTAGCAACCAGCTATTAGGAGATATGTCTGTGCTTATATTGCCCTTGCAAATACAAAGCAAGGGGAACATAGTAGGCCTTAAGCGATAGTCAAATGTTTTTAGAATTGGTCTCTGTGTGTAAAATTTAATTTTCTTTGCATGTCAAAAGATTGTTTCTGCAAATGTTTATCTCGATTAATATAAAATAGATGAGAATAAGAGTTTGTAAAAATTGTTTGTACAAGAGTAGATAAAGTCATGTGAGTGTAACATCCGAATTTTTTTTCTATTTGTTATCGTTCAAAATTATTTTGAATTGCAGGGGGCTTCGTAGACGACTACGTGTAAATTACGGATATGCATTTTATTTGTCATGTAAATATCTTCAGCATATAGTATTTTAATCAAAATCGTTAGAACCATGTACCTTGACAGCGATATGTAAAAATGTTTATACTTGATGCCAGTAATGCGCTTTAAGTGGTTTGAAAGACTTTATGCGACCTTGGTTGAATCTCGATGGATTTATGGTAGGCAAATTTGGGGAATAGATGAGGGTTGGCATAATATGGACTTTATGTTAAGAAGTTTCTGTAAATCAATTTTGGGAATTCCTAGCAATGCCGTAAATGCAGCAGCTTTAATACATACAGCTAGGAAAAGCAAGTGTGAGCGGATTAATGATGGAGAAAGTAGTGAAATATTTATTTCGAATCAAAGGGTTATCTAATACTGATATAGTGAAAATGTGCTTGATATATCAACAACAAAATTTGAGTATTATGTCAAATGTCTGGTGGAGGAAAATTAGAGAGCTGTTATTTAAAAATAGGTTAGGAGACTTTTGGATTAAAATTGGGCACTTTGAAGAGGTTTTTGGAAGGAAGGAGTCCTAGAATGGAAGATATATATATATACAAATTTCGTTTGGCAGGTTAGGGAAAAAATCTGACGACTTACTTAATACCCAGAAAAGAAGAAGTACATTTTAATTTGCAAAAATAATGAAAGAGAAGGGTTTCGATTATGGATTTGGAAACTAAGGAGAATGAAGGGAGTGATCCCTGGAATGTGGGGGGAGGGAAGATGAAATTTACATTGTCTTTCAATGTAAAGTCACTAAGATTGGAGGGTAAGTCTAGTAAGTAAGAAATGGTGAGAATCAAAGAAATTGCAGAAGCAGATTTCTAAATTAGGGAAGTTTTTATGGAAAGTAAAGATGAAATGGAAATGATCAGTTTAAAAACATGAAAATATTGATTAATTTTTAACTGAATTAACAAAGGACATCTATGTAATATGTTAGCTTTTATATTTATTTACTGAAATAGTTATGGCTGTACAAATAACTAGGCTTTAGGTCAGAACTTAGCACTTAAATAACTAAATAAATAAATAAAACCATGTATATGAAAATAAAAATCTTCCTTTACGCAACCTTGGAAGTTAATTTAAATTTCAAATTTGGTATTTATTGGAAATTTTATTTTTAGTTATGCTATTCAGATACATCCAAATACAAGGAGAGGAAGAGAGGGGGAGAGGGACAGGGAAGACACACACACGGATGTTTTCTCAAATGTGCCTTTGTTGGTTCAGGGGACCACGAAACGTGCATTTATATCGACATCGAATTTTTGGGCATGTATGAATAGCTGAGAAGTAAAAAGGAGGATAAACGCAGTCGGTCAAATAAGCTAGTATTTTAAGTGAAATAGTTATAGTGTTATTGGAATTGAAGCACTCGGCCGTTGCCCTTGGTAACACAACCGCTAAGTAAACAGATTATATTATTTTCACTTACGTAATTGTCTTAATCCCGGACATCAGTAAGTTGTGATTTCAGGCCTAAACGTTCTGATGCACACTGGAAGTAATTATTATGTTGAAATAAGAATATGAAAGAAGAAAATTTCCCATATTTCGAGGGTACAATTGCAGGATACGTAAGCCTTCCTTAGCGTACATAATTAACAGTGAAATGATGTGTTTACAGGACTTGGTTCTCTATTATTACTATTATTATTATTTATTTTTTTAATAAAAACCTACCTCAGATAAAGATTATAGTATAATAATATCTAACAGCAAGTTAACTTGACGTTCACTCTGATTAGAAACTTGACCGCTCCCTCTGACCCATAGGTTTATTTTGAGGGGGGGTTGCGGGTCCTGAGGTGATGCTGGAGTGACTTCTTTCAGCCCCCGAATTTCCTGCCCCTCCATTTCGTCCCATTCATAATTTCATTCATCCTTCATCCATTTTGGTGTATTTCAGGGTTGGAAGTGTCGGCGATGGTGTTTCGGTGCAGCGTGGCAGGGAAAAATGATACTCTGTGCAACTTGCTCCGTCCCTCGGCTTTCATCTCATTGGCGGGGCAAACAGACTGCCCCTTCGGAGCGAAGTGTTGGATCCTCTGTAATGGTCGAGGGTCTCCGATCTGTCTGTCCGACTTTCCGGGCGTCTCAATCTGGAAACCGTAGGGACGCTGTAATTGTTCCGTAAATCCTGGTTACAGCCACCCTGTATCTCCACTCACCTCTCTTCCGTCCCGTGGGCGTCCCCTTGTGAGTGTATAGGTACTACATCATCACGGGAGCAGTGCCGAGTCACCTCCGTTTATCAGAAAAAAAGATTAGACACTTACTTAATTTTGCATTCGGCTGATTATGTACAGTAACAATGAAAATATTTGTGATTTACTTTATGTACTACTTACCTATAGTGAGTAGGAAAAGTATTTCATAACCCCCAAATATTAGATATCGATATTTTGCCGATATACATCTCATTTTATATATTACGTTTTTTCTGCAACTTGCATCTTATACACTAATTCTCGGTCTTTGACAAACCCTATCTGTAGTTCAGAATACTTATCATTGGGATACTGCACATACAATGTTTAAGTATTTGTGTGCACTAAATACATGACATGTTCGTGAAGAACTCGATAAGGAACTATCTAAACAATTATTCGTTTGCAGATGTTACACTCTTAGTGAGAATTCTGCATCAAGACGTTTGAGTTGTGGTTGGGATCCTCTCCTCTCATGAATTATCACTTTGTGTTTCTACGCTGAACATATAGAGATCGCATCACCATCTGGAGAAACGTTTACTAGGTAACATAAGTTGAAAACTGATATATAGCTTGTTTAGAGCAGCTTCTTATCTGCGAACATTAGTTCTTAACCTGTCGCTATGCGAAAGGCTTCGTAGTTGATCCTTTCGCGCCATAGTAAGGTCATCAATGAGATATAGCACACCACAGAAATTACAAATCTGAGGAAAATATCCTAGCGAATTATGCAACATGCGTTTATTCTATAATAAAACAGAAGGAAAAACAAACGAAAAAAGAAAAGTTCAACAAAAATCGATCCAATTTCTTTTAAACTGTCCACAGGCATGATCGCGCGTTTATTGCACTAGATATGACAGACTAAAGATGTGATAAATGTCTCGTATAAAAAACAATTTTTACGGCAAATCAGGGCTCAAAGGAAACAAATGCTTACTATTATATCTTTTATGTGTATCATTTAGAATCACCAGATTAGTTGTGGACATCTTGCTCCTTCCATCTGTAGTGTTCTTTCATCGACTGCTGCTGAAATTTTGTGTTTTGTATTACTTTTTATTCCAGCCTTTTGTCCAGTCTCCTTTACTTTCATGTCACCCTCACTTCCAATACCGCTGCGATCCCCTCCTATTCTATTTAACCACGTATATTGTGACGTATGTAAGCATTGTTACGTATGTGACCTGGCTGCCCGGATAGGGTATTGCGTAAGAGAGTGGTGGGGATAAACGAGTTTTAGATAGCGTCCCACGCCGAGTTAGCGTGGGTTCAGTCAGTCCGTATACACAATTGTGGCTAGTTACTGGAAGAGGCAGGTTGTGTGTGTGCGCGCTACCCATACAAACAGTATGGCGTCCTCATCGACAGACATGGAAACAAGGAGGTACTGTATCCCCTTTTATTAATAAACCCCCTCCACTTCTATTGCCATCCACTTCTATTCAGTTTAATTTATCATAGTAGATAGATCCCTTCTCTCATCTGCACCATGTAGTAATCCTTTTACTAGGTATTTCCTAATATTTTTCACATTTCTCTTAGCTGCGTCCCTCGTCGTGACCTCGCATAATGTAAATTATTAACTTTCAGATTCTTCGATACCCGAGCTCCGAGTTGAGGTAGTGTGTTTAGAGGTCACGACAATATATTGAAAATTATCCAGAAATACTTCCAAGAACTAGAACTGCAGCTCAGAGATTTAAGTTTATTTGTTAAAATGCTATTTTAAGCCTTTCTAGTAACTACCTGAGTTAGAAACAAAGTGAGGGGTACTTACGACGATCCTGTGCAATGGATAATCTAGAATATATCCAAGAACTATGACGATTTCAAGCATGAAGAAACCAAACACAGTGGCGTACATTGTTTGCATCTTGCCAGCCTCAGGAGTTAGTAAGTGATTACCAGACACCAGTCCAACGCACACTAAACCCAGCACCTGTGCAGAAACATTAAGAAGTATTGGTACTTTAAATTCCAACATACACTTATTATGCACTACACAACTGTATTCACGTTTGGAAAGAAACTCCAAATAAAAATTTGAGGCAGTATTTTTAACACTTGAATAATTTCAATGTAATTATATAATATGCAAATTCAATAACAGCCCGCCTTGAAGCAATATGTATGTAATAATTTATACAAATGTATGTAACAGTCATTGCATATGCTTATATTATTGTAAACATGTTCAATAATAGTATGTGAATGCATTAGATAATTTAATAATGTAAGAGGTGTGAGAATAATAACTTTAAAGTTACTAACAATGAGGTAACAATGAGGTAACCTTGAGGCAATAATGAGTTTGAGAGTTTAAATGTTACTAGTCATGATTATAGCAACGATAATATAAATGTTGTGACAGTTTAAAAATAGCCAATCAACAGCCAGAAAAAACTTTAATTAAATGCAGGTATTCCATTGGACTAGGATTAGCCAATCAGAGACTTGAAATGCAAAAGCTTGCGGGTTTTGACGGTTGAAATATGTTCAGTTGCCTGCAGACCTTGGTAGTGACCGGATGGGAGATGTGTTCTCTAAAGAAATATCACGTATTCGTGCGAATCGTAAAACATGTATACGCATTAACAAAGTGCAAATATTAAATTAAAGAATCTCACAGCGCTTAATATCAGTGTACTGCTATTTAATTTGTGTCAAGGATAAATACAAAGAAGTGAATTTAACCTTAAAATCTGTGTAAGCCTACATTCTTGTTGCACCACACCCTGTCTAAGAGATACGTGACACTAAAACAATAGTGATGCAGCCGAGGCAAAAATAAATGTAAATAATATCTATAGAAACAGCGTAATAACAAATTTAATATAATATTTTAAACTTGGAGTGTAACAATAAAAATACAACATCTTCAAATCGGTTTCTCATACGTAACAGCATATTACGTAACAAACAATCACTTCAAGTTGAGTCCATACGTGGAGATAAAATAAACAACTCCAACGTAAAGACATAACACTTTCTCAAATTGGTTTTCCAAGCGTGAAAATAAATAATTAAACAAGTTGAAGAACAATACTCTCTTCAAGATGGCTCCTCCCATACGTGGGGCAGTTAAACTAAAGCAGCATAATAACTTCAAGTTGGCGCCCAGCGTGGGGCACATATACTTCATGTTGGCTTCCCAAGCGTGAGGCTAATAAATAAACACCAAGATCAATATATCTTAAAGTTGACACCCATACGTGGGGCAGTTAAAATAATAACAAAATATCTACTTCAAGTTGGCGCCCATCGTGTGTCTAATAAATAAACACCAAGATCAATATCTAATTCAGGTTGGCTCCCATACCAGGGGCAGTTAAAATAATAACGTAAACTAAAGCAAATGCCACATCAAGTTGGCGCCCAACATGGGGCTAATAAATAAACACCATAATCAATATCTCTTCAAGTTGGCACCCATACGTGGGGCAGTTAAAATAATAAACAACAAAATATCTACTTCACAATTCAGATAAAAATATCCAAAATTTAAAAAACGTCATCTTTTATAACTTCTAGCACTGGCAAAAATTTATATTTCAAGATTGTTTCACTAAATTATGGCTTCAAGTAGGCTTTATTTTGAGAACTAAATATTTTGAATATTGTGATTAGTAGTTATACAGTTAATTTTATTTTTTGTTAAATTCATTAAAAAGTCTTACAACCTGGATAGATTTCAAGGAAGATGAGGGGTACAGTAAATGAGGGGCAGGAAAAACCCCTGTGTCGGAGTGGGCGGTCGCTCGGAATCGAACCCGGATCTCCCATATGCGTGTCGCACCTCGCTTGGTTAACTATTCGAACTACCAACAACTTTTGCCCCATTCGGGGGGAAAGGCCACCATTAGAAATATTGGGCGTATAATAC
The DNA here is from genome assembly GCA_030765065.1 of Deroplatys truncata. Classification (NCBI taxonomy): domain Eukaryota; kingdom Metazoa; phylum Arthropoda; class Insecta; order Mantodea; family Mantidae; genus Deroplatys; species Deroplatys truncata. The sequence goes on from CM060979.1 coordinate 67,516,188, forward strand.
ACATATGGTCACTGGTATATTTATATCATTTGCATATCTCTAAAAGCTTTAGAGCTTATTGAGTGAATTTAGGTATAGAAAAGGTCTGAAATGTATCCCAGATATTGGATTTCCTTTATTGCATCTTCACTTTTAAACAATACAACGAAATACATTATTCTGTATTAATACAAACTTTATTATTTGCAATGAGTAAGGTAGTCCACGATAGCACTGTAATTGTTCGTGTTGATTGTCATAAACACAAATGAGTGTGACCAAATTTACCAACAGAAATTGCTCATTTTAATGTTCAAAGTTTAAAAATGTTTAATGGTTATAGTTTCCGCATCCATTCCGGAGTAATTACCAACTTCGTGTGAGCGAAAATAATAACATACATTGAAAACCATTATGTGGTAGATACGCCTATAACAGCTCTTTTGTTAGTATTCGGAATAACAATGCACCGTAATTATTACGTAGGCTTTAGTGTGAACAATGACTGCGATATACAGGGTCTTGCAAAGGTCTTTCAAATGTTAAAACATTATATTTTAATATTTAAGAAAGGACAAATACGTATAACAGATTTCCGATTTCTTCTTGTACATGGTGAGCAAGCATTTTAACAGTATTTATAAGCATAGTACTTAAATATTCTTAATTCACTCCTCAAACCGTTGCGCATTTAAGAAAGCAAAATAATGTCGTTTTTTAAAGTAACCCAGCCTCAAAAGGCCTGTTAGATTGAGATTTAGAGACTGTCAGAATTTGTGTGATCATACTATTGTTAATTATTGCTCAAAGGCAAGAATTGCTAGCGAGAGATATTTTATCTTAACCAGAGATACCACAATTTACTTCGGTTCAATCAAGTAATGAATTCTTTGTAATGCGTAATCCGCAGAGATCTAAAAGCCGAAAGAGCGTCAGATATTGCCCGTAAAGAAGCGGAAGATTATTACATTTTTGAGCATTTTTATATCACAGCATTCCCTACACGTGCACGACTGCGACTGTAAAATGCCACATAAACTGCATACCGCTATGGTGTTTGCCGGCCGCGTAGCGTTGAGAAAAATACCACAGGAAAGTAAAACAGAGGAGTCGATCTGTACAACAGCGAGTACAACAAAGGTAACTATTTTGAGGCAGTATTTTATATCACAACACTGTGAATGCCAGAGTGATTGTAGTGTAAATTAACATTATTGTATGGTAATGATTTTAGTTGTTTGTTAGCTATAAGCATTGTTAGGAAATAAGTTTACACAACCTCAATGAAACTGAGAGTAGGAGTGGGTAACAATGAAGCGATGGGGTGAGTTGTTTATCGCTTAGAAGAGACAAACAAATGACGTCAGTGTAGCGTGCCTTTCTTTAGAAATGGAGGGAATATCTTCCCTAGAGCATATGTTTTAGTAATTATGATTGACAAAACAGACGCTAATGTTGGCGCGATTTAGTAACCAACAGTAGCTCTATTATAATGTTTAGGCATATCGGGGTAAGGGAGTATAAATTCTTGAGCCAAAAGCAAGTATCGCGTAGTTCTACAGAATCATTCACGAGGTACACATCACGCAGTTCTCAGCAATCTCTCGTGAGGTACACATTACGAAGTTCAAAAGAATCATTCGCGAGGTATACATTACGCAGTTCTACAGAATCATTCACGAGGTACACATCATGCAGTTCTACAGAATCTCTCGCGAGGTACACATTTTGCAGTTCTACAGAATCTCTCGCGTCGTAAAGTTACTTACAGAATGTGAAGTACGCGGCAACGAATATGACAGTAATTACATTCGGAAATATAACAATTTCAGTCAGGCGTGTATAAAGATTACAGATGTGAACTATTAATTAAGTGTGACGGCAATAAAAGTGTGAAAACAAATTCTTTTATCAGTGTTATCTTTTGGTAACAACTTCTTTCCATTTACACGCCCTGCTTAGAGATATTTGCTCGACTGAGTAATAATAGCTAGCCGGAGGACAAAGGACCCAAAATTCAAAATAGTAAAACAAAAACAGGTGCCAAGTAAAAAAAGATAGCACGACAGATTACCGCGACAATTTACGCGTGTAATCGCCACCTGTCTTTAGCTAGTCTTTTTATAAATGAATGTTTTAAAGTTTCGCAAAACTTAAAAAGCAAGAAAAATATTTTTTACGTCTAACAACATGAAACAGAATATGGTATGCCGCAATGGTGCGACAGTTCTGTTTAGTAATGTAGTGACACCTTTTCTCGTTGTCTCCAATATTTGCTGTTGATTCTACTTAGGCTGCTCCAGTAGTGGAGCTATGAGTGTTTCCCCTCAGGGTGTGCGTGGATGCATTGTGAAGGACACCACCAGTTTAAATTGACTGAGAAATTTATTGTAAACTAATTTTTGAGTTACTGAAATGAGTTGCCGACCGTTCGATATAAAGATATACACTGATTATGAATCGTAAAATTCGAAATTGTTAACAACTGAATTATTACACAGGTTAACTACTATCAAAGTTAAGTTGGAAATCACTATTTCCGCAATGGAAGAGTAACCTGCCGTGAGTGGTTAAAATGTTTACCGGCAAGATCCCTCGCGACAGCCGTTGCTCACGCAAACGCGTCACTGGGCGCTTAAATTACCACAAGAGCAAGTACCACTGACGGTACCAGAGACTAACTGATTTAGATGCCGGCCTTCATATTTTTTAAGCCACGCCTACATTAGGATTACTCCCACCAACATCATTTTTGACGCTCAACCATTGCTTAAATCCTACGTGTGCATCTTAACTTTGTCACCATGACAGCTAAACTTTTGGAAATAACTTTCACTTCTCTTTTTCAGAATTTTGGCCTACGTGACTGTGTAAGCGTAGGTACTAACGTATAACCTAAAGTTTACCAGAAATTCTTAAGCTAATGCACTCACTACTTCGGCTGTCGCTAACCACTTTGGCTTCAACCTTCGTCTTTCCGGACAAAATCTCTCAACCTAAGCTTGTTACATTATATATTGATTTATTATTTCTTGTAATTATTTCTCTATCTATTATTTATTTAACTATTTATATTTTCCCGTCCATAATGACGGTATCAAACATCGTACAAACTGTAATGTTATATTCAATCATACAAAGTATTACTTGCATATTAAACATTTCGGTAACAATAGTAAAGCGATTTTTGTCATCTTAGCTAACTAAACTGTTCTAGCAGATGCAGAAGTAACGAACAGTAAACAACTGACTGCCTAACACGAGTGTATTTTATACATTTATCCATATTTACCCTTCTATGACTTGTATTCACCAACCCCGACGGAGGGCGATGGATTTCTTCGGACATCCTTACCATGGCTTCCTTCATAAGGGAAGGGATGTAAAGCCGGTGGTCCCATATTGTAGATTTACGGCACGTAAAAGAACCGAAGCCTGATAAAGGGGCCTGTGAGCAAAATTACCAGTCTTTCATGCCCAGTGTAGAATGGGACAATAAGGACCACTGCAGTTAAAGAGCGTCCATAAATAGAATTCAATTTTAATTCTTTTGCCGTTCAGATTGTATTTTAGTATATATATATATATATATATATATATATAATAAGGTTATTGTAATAACGTTAAGGATGCTGCAATTAATACTTGTACACAGAAATCGAAAAGCTTTTAACTAGCCTAAATTTTATTGGCTTTTTGATTTGTTTCGTTTTAAACCACTTTTAAATCCTGAAGTTCTACCGGCTACCTCTGACTTTCGGACATACGAGTAGATGTTCATCAGTGATACTACCTTGTTTGCATATACCAGTGGGCCACGATATGAGTACACTTGGAGAAGAGCGCCACTGTTTTTGTTGACAATGCCTAACATCATCAAGGCTTGGGATCAGAGGGGAGTAAGGGTCAAGACGACAGGGGAATGTACAGTTGCTCAATGAAAACAGTATTACATTTGCAGGCCTCAGCATCGCTAGTAAAAGCAGCTCGTGATTAGGCATTTTTTTTACCTGACTGTCCTTTTGATGCCCCAACCACTTGTTCCTTAACTATTTAGTTCCTCTTCCCACCAAACGCACTCATAACGTGGTCGAATATACCAAAGTTTTCTTTAAATCCCTCTCTATCTCTCTTTCTCTCTCTGTCTCCTGATATTTATAAGTTTCAGGAAAAAAGAAACACTCCCTCTTCCATATAGGAAGTTAATATGCTTCACCGGAAAACACGCATAGTAGCTGTTTTAATATAACTATACAATTTTACATAGCTGGTCATACGATTGCAAGCATCTCAGTGTTTAGTTTTGGAGGAAGCATGCTGAAACTCATTGGTTTAAGTTGCCATGTTAATTCCCTATTACTTCATCCAAATATGACTCTTCGGAAGGGAAGTAAATGCGGTGTCCCGTGTCGTAGGTCGTAGATTTAGGGCAACTCAAGCCTCTGAGCAAAATTACCGGTCTTTCACGTCCAATACAGAATGTGTTAAGGACCACAGCAGTTAAGAGCGTCTATAAATTAAAAAAACAAAAAATGACATAATTTATAGCACATAATCGATTACTTATAAACGAATGATTAATGAATAAAAAACTATTAAGTATAAGCTTACGTTTTACACACATATCTAATTATAATTACATTTCTCCATTACATACAGAATAAATTTGATATTGTTATCAATAAAGTATGCATTAAAGATCGCGAAACATAAATATTTTCTGAATTCTACCAAGAGTTCGAAAACCACTCCATAAAAGGGATAGTGCCCTTGAGAGGGGTAACTCACCTGGTCATGTATACCCCCTCTCTAATTGCTTGGGCGGTCATGCCCTTCTACTCTGACTCTGAGTCGCCATAATTTCGCCTAGTCCGTTGACGCTGACCTCTGACTCATCAGCTGTGGTGTTCCTGGCAGTTGCTTCAATGGACTCAGAGTCCTGGGTTCGTTGGTTGGATGGCAGGGATTTGGGGTTTGATTCGGTAGAGCATGAGGTTCTTGTTTTTCAGGGGTGATGACACTGCCTTGATGATATTAATAATACTGCCGGAGAAGTTTGGGTTATGTCTTTATTTTTGTTACGTAGATTCCTATCTGGTCAACCCGCCACCTTCGTCGTCGAAGCCACGATTATTCTTATCACTTTCGAAGTCGCTACTTATGTGTTTCTCCGACTAGCCCTCGAATTGCCTAGATTTCATAACTTTATTTTTACACTATCAACTTTCTGATTATTTTCTTCTAATTTCGTTTCGTCGACGTCCTCGTGGTTAATTTGTACCGGAATGTGCCTCGGCCACTGTCATGGTTAGTTTTGTCCCCGACTGTCTCGGCGTGTCTTTCCTCCTTCACGCCTTTTGCCAAAACAGTGGAATTTTCCCCTCTCCCTTTCTTAAGTTTCGTTCTGTTTTAAGTTCAAAACGTATCATGTGATGCCTACGCGATCTTTCGATTGGCTATAATTTTTGTTTCATGATTTTTTTTGTTATTGGCTACCCCCACGTGACAACTTTCACATCTGCTTCTCACAGCTTATTTTGAGTTTTAAAATCTTCTCCCGAACATTCTTAGATCGTAGATAAGGCACGTCTACTTCCTCACCCTTTTAAGCCTTGAAAACCGTTGTAAACCCTGTCCGAGCCAAAAGTATAAAGGCGAGACTTCCGGTATGCAGGTTCGTTGACCATCGCAGGTAAAATACCTCTGCTTCGAGGAAGCAAACTTTGTTCCTCTGCCTTTCCTCCAAAACCCATTCCTAATATGAATTCAGCACATTTTCGTCGCTATGTTCTATCGTATATTATTATTATTATTATTATTATTATTATTATTATTATTATTATTATTATTATTATTATTATTATTATTATTATTTCTCCTGGGTCTCGATAACCAGCTTCATATGCCCTGACGGTAAACTTATCATCGGACCTTTAGGTTGGATGATGGGTTTATCGTTAATGTCCCATCTAAGCTAATCTAAAGTCCCTCTCTCCCTCTATTCCTTTCATTTATCATTTTATTTATTTATTCATTCATTTATTTAGTCAGTGGCTTACGACGATTTGATGGCGAGCCCACCGTTACACATTTATTCTGTTCACAATACATTTCAATCACTGTACACAATACAATTTCAAATTTACACAAGTATTTTCACCAAGTAAAAGAAAAACAATCTACATAATATCTGGCCGTCAACAACCAGGCTACAAAACATTTACATTTAAGAAATCTGTTTATACACACAATACATTCTTCAAACAATTTTTTTTTTAATTTAATTACACATCTTAGTTCCATCTTTCTCTCTCTCTCTCTCTCTCTCTCTCTCTCTCTCTCTTGCACATTACCTACAATACTGTTTTTCTTGAAGCTATTAGCAGCCTCCACACTCAAGACACCTTTTGATACCTTTTTTTTGCCAGGTATACATTCTGTCCGGTTTTCTTACTCTATGTCATTAACATCGTGAATGTCAAGCACACTGTTTTAACAGGACATTGCTATCCCAAAGCTACCAATTTGTTTGTAAACAATGTTCGCATATATGACTTTCCTTACTCGTGTTCCGAGTGCGTTTGTACATTTTCCCTATCCGACTCTACTAAATTTCCTTGATCCTGCTTGAATGGACGAATCAATGATAGATGGTACCTACCGATTATTTTCCCGGTCCTTAACTGTTGGAGTTGAAATACCCTGTCCCCGAAGGTTTGTGATATCCGATAAGGACCTTTCCAACACATATGCATACGTCTGTATTCCTTCTTTACTAGCGAAGATTTGTCAAAATTCCTCACTAGTACGAGGTCACCTGCTGCCGGAGTCCAGGTACGTGTGTATCTCTTGATGGTTTAAGCAGTCTGTTGATGCTACATACTCGCGTACACCTGATAGGGTCATGTTTTGATCACTGACTACCTGCAAGTCGTCCGGTCTCTCACCGAAATAAACATTTTCATTTTCTGTGTTTAACTCACAATACTGGGGTGCTTGACCTACTTCCGATTCATCAGCTGACTGCAGAGGCGTGTCGTTAAGATCTCTCCCTTCGCACAGTTGTTGCGTGAAAATTCTTACTACGTTAATGCCTCCCCCAATGTGCAAATATTCAATAAAAAATTGTTCTTCTGGTATTTTTGTTCTCGTTCCCTGTGTAATGCGAGAACCTGCGCGCATTCTCTGAGGTTGAGCCTGGGAACGCTACAATTCTTCCTGTCTCCAGTTTTCCGACCGTCGTGGCCACGATCCTTGACTGGGGCCTGTCCCTTGGCCTATGCTTCGTCCTGCCATTGCCCCGCTTCGGTGACCTATCGCGTCATCCATTTCGCGGTGGACATTTTGCGGCTGTCGTGTCTGTGATAGATACGCGCTCGGCGTCCATGCGTAGCTGTACGTAGGCATGCTTGAGAGCTCATGGTCCTCATCTCTACGTCGTGGGGTCGCTGGCCGGCTTGGAGGTGTTCTTGGCCTGTTCGGAGGTGTCCTTGGCCTGTTCCGGGGAGTTTCTGGGCAATTCGGAGGCGTTCTTGGCCTGTTCCGGGGAGTTTCTGGGCAATTCGGAGGCGTTCTTGGCCTGTTCGGAGGTGTCCTAGGCCTGCCCGGGGTGTTTCCAGGTCGGTTCGGGGGAGTTTCTGGGCGGTTCGGAGGCGTTCTTGGCCTATCCGCTGTTCCACCGTGGAGGTTATTTCCCCGGTGTTGTCTACTATTCGCCGGGTACCTGGAGAATCTCATGTAGTGAACGGGATACTCCTCATGTTGCATCGGTGGCCTACCCGTGCCCGTTTGGTTCCAGGGCCTATAGCTTCTCTCCCGATTTCTTGCAAATGGCTCTTGATAACGCTGTCGGACTGTGGAGTAGTTGCTCAACGCACCTTGTGCCCTCGTCCCATCATTACGATGCGAATTTATCCGATCACTGTGTCTGCCTTCAGTCCTGATTCTGGGCCTATCTTCTTCCCGCGTTCCGTACCCCTGCAGAGCGGTAAGTAGTTCAATGGCTTCGCTCAGCGTCCTCGGGCGTGCTACCACGAGGTGATGACGTATAACGTCTGGGAAGTGTCGTGTCAGGAGGGATACAAATTCACCTTCGGGCATCGGTGGGTCCAGGAGTTGGCTTAATTGGCCGAGTCGCAAGAAGTAGTCAACCATCGACTCACGCTTCTCTTCCCTGTATCGGCCATTATTTATTTCTGCGCGCACCCTGTACTGTGCAACGCCACTCCAATATTTTTCCAAAAATGCAGACTTAAAATGTTCATATTGTGCATGCTCGCCTACCGTCAATCGAAACCAACTCAGGGACGGGCCTATCAAGCTCCTTTTTATAATTACCATTTTGAAACGGTCGGGAATTCCCCTAAGCGCGAAATAAGATTCGAGGTCATTAATGAACTGCTTCGCATTATCGACTTCACTGTTGAACTTGGGGATTGGTAGTTCATTCAAAAATTGTATAGGTATATTGCATTGTTGCAGGGGCCCTACGGTGCTTGACATTTCACTTGCCGGGTGCGGTGAGGCCGAAGGAGTGCAGGCAGGTTCGTTCGACCTCGGTTCGCTACTCGGGTTGTTACACTGGAACGACGAAAGCGCGGAAACCTGAGAGGTAATTCGCGCGTCCGTGGCTCCTTGAGATCGCGGTTCGATTTGTTCTACCGCGTCCCTGCGAGCATTGACGGTCTGTGTCAGTTCCTCCCTTAATTTGTTAATTTCATCATTAACCCCTGCTTCAAGTGCCTGCTGCTTATTCTGTAATGATACGCAGACCGTCATTGCTTCTTCCCTTGCCTTATCACTAATTGTACATATTAAGTTTTCATTGTTTACAATTTGTTGGGCCCTGATGGCGTCCATTTCCACGACAAGTTCCTTCCTCACTACTTCTACACTATTCTGTGTTGCTTTTAGTTCGTTTCTTATATATTCTACATCCTCGTAGATTACATTTTGACTTGCTCTAATTTCTGACAAGACACCCTGTATTTTATTTTCTAAGCCTTGACTGATTTCCTTCTGTTGGATGCTTAATTGTGAGGCTATCTGTTGCTGCAATGTTTGTTCCTGTACTGTTAATCGTTGAGTCAGTGTTTGCCCTATTGTTTGCTCTTGTTCTGATAATCGTTGGGTTAGTGTTTGCTCCTGTTCTGATAATCGTTGGGTTAGTGTTTGCTCCTGTTCTGTTAATCGTTGGGTTAGTGTTTGCTCCTCTTCTGTTAATCGTTGAGTCAGTGTTTGCCCTATTGTTTGCTCTTGTTCTGATATTTTAGTGTTTAGGAGGCTCAATTGAGCCAACATTTGTTGCAGCATTTCGCTCGCGTTAAGTGATCCGGTAACTTGGTGTTCTAATGTTTCGTTATCTCCATTTTCTACACCTACCCGCGTGCTATTGTTACTGAAAATTTCCCCTTGTTCATTGCTATTACCTTCCATAACGTTGCCGGTTAATTTCTTGCTTCTTAACAGCATTTACAAACATACATACCCCAGTTTACTTATATCTATTGCATATACACTCCCTTCCAAAATTTCATTAACTTATGTATCATGCAGTTAACACTTACTCGGTGCTGGGTTGAGCTGCTGCGAAGTGTTGTAGTAGTTCACAAAACACTTCACTACACTTACACACTTTTTTGGACACTGATGATGTCTGCGCTGAATGTCTGCTTCCTCGTTGTAATGGAGCGGCGTCGATGTCGCTTGTTGCCCCACGTCTATCGGTACACTCTGCTGCTGGTGGTTGCTGATGTCGTCATCGGCGTCGTCTTCCTTCCGTTGTCGGTTCTCCGGGTGCGTTATCCGTTGGCAGTATTTCGAGCCCCAACGTAGTGGGCGCCAAATGACGCTGACCTCTGACTCATCAGCTGTGGTGTTCCTGGCAGTTGCTTCAATGGACTCAGAGTCCTGGGTTCGTTGGTTGGATGGCAGGGATTTGGGGTTTGATTCGGTAGAGCATGAGGTTCTTGTTTTTCAGGGGTGATGACACTGCCTTGATGATATTAATAATACTGCCGGAGAAGTTTGGGTTATGTCTTTATTTTTGTTACGTAGATTCCTATCTGGTCAACCCGCCACCTTCGTCGTCGAAGCCACGATTATTCTTATCACTTTCGAAGTCGCTACTTATGTGTTTCTCCGACTAGCCCTCGAATTGCCTAGATTTCATAACTTTATTTTTACACTATCAACTTTCTGATTATTTTCTTCTAATTTCGTTTCGTCGACGTCCTCGTGGTTAATTTGTACCGGAATGTGCCTCGGCCACTGTCATGGTTAGTTTTGTCCCCGACTGTCTCGGCGTGTCTTTCCTCCTTCACGCCTTTTGCCAAAACAGTGGAATTTTCCCCTCTCCCTTTCTTAAGTTTCGTTCTGTTTTAAGTTCAAAACGTATCATGTGATGCCTACGCGATCTTTCGATTGGCTATAATTTTTGTTTCATGATTTTTTTTGTTATTGGCTACCCCCACGTGACAACTTTCACATCTGCTTCTCACAGCTTATTTTGAGTTTTAAAATCTTCTCCCGAACATTCTTAGATCGTAGATAAGGCACGTCTACTTCCTCACCCTTTTAAGCCTTGAAAACCGTTGTAAACCCTGTCCGAGCCAAAAGTATAAAGGCGAGACTTCCGGTATGCAGGTTCGTTGACCATCGCAGGTAAAATACCTCTGCTTCGAGGAAGCAAACTTTGTTCCTCTGCCTTTCCTCCAAAACCCATTCCTAATATGAATTCAGCACATTTTCGTCGCTATGTTCTATCGTATATTATTATTATTATTATTATTATTATTATTATTATTATTATTATTATTATTATTATTATTATTATTATTATTATTATTATTATTATTATTATTATTTCTCCTGGGTCTCGATAACCAGCTTCACCGTGTTCTATTTTATTCTCACAAAATCGTTTATCACTTAATCACACACTGTTGTAACTATCCAACACAAGAGTATAACAACGAAAATGCTGTGTTTGTAGTTGCTGTGGCAGGCCACGCAAAGAGCAAGGTGCAGCGGGTGAGAAAACAAGTGCTTGCATATAACTAGCGATAGCATTTTACATACGATACGCATTATCATGGGATATCTTCCAAAATCTTTTAGGATACCGCATATCTCTTCAAGGAAAAAAGTTCCTCTCTGATTGATTTTCATATTACAAATTATTTGAACTGAAATTTTAAAAAGAAAGCTAGGCTTTAATTTTTTCACAGCAAGACTAATTACACATCATCATCTCGCAATTATACTCTTTAACATACCTCTTACAGAACTGTAAAAAGGATTTTAGTTTTTTAGTTATCATAATGTAAACAAGATCGTATTAAATTCTCCTACACAATAAAATTGCTGTGTTCACAACAGCAACGTGACATATGTTTCCCGTGTATCCGTCCATTTCCTCTTGGACACCTCATTGGGTGGCTAAAGGCAAGTAGAGTGGGGACGATTTATCCTTCCTGAATACTCGCGCAGTTTCTAGACCGAGGAATTTTACTAAGTTGTTACACTATCCTGAGCATCTTTATTTTCTGTAAAGGACAAAAATGTGCAAGAGAAATCAGTCGCACGCATCGTCTAAGATTTATTTAATTTAATTGTACCTAAAAGAGAAATTAGCGCATACTCACTAGTTCCAGTAGCTTCATTAGGAAGGCAGCGGTCTTACAAAGGTCCAGAATTCTGCTGCAAGCTCCCATGGTGAAGTCCTGCTGAAAATGTTGAACACACGGTATAGTTTCATTCATTTATTTACTCAATGTAGAATTTTAAAATAACAAAGTTGATACTTATGTCCGGTACCATGGAGTTCATGTGTATTTTATCATTTGGCTTATTGAGTAGTAAACTGTTTTGATAGTCCACTCATAACATAGGTCAAATGAACAAAAACGTAATAGCAATTATAAACACACTCTCTCTTTGTTAAATTGATGACATTTCACGCTTTACCCTGTAGGCAGCGAAGTGATATTTACTCTCAGATTAATAATAAACCATCCACTCGTGTTTTACACTAGCATATATCCTTTTACATGAAATGACCAATATCTGTGTGCAGCGTGTTTTCTATGGAAACTGAAATATAAGGAATACTAACACAGTGAAGAAAGTGCTTAATACCTATAACGGAATACGTAATGAATGGAATGGAGTGAGAAGAGGAGAGGATGCGGCCCTGATACAGGAAGTCCAGAATTTACCGTACGCCCCCATGAGCGGTTTGCCTCCGGGAAGAAAAAGGGAGACACCGAGCGGCCAGAACCAGGAGCGACGGCACAGCAATGATAGTGTCCCTGGAGGGTCGCTAAAGTTTCCATATATAAACGCAGACGGACAGGCAGACTAGGACTCCGATCCACATGGGGTACAACGTCCACGCTGAGGGCGATACTTATACCCCGGCAACCAGCCGAAATCCGAAGGACGGAGAAAGTTTAGAGAGATCATCCTTTTTCCCTGCATCCCTGCACCGAAACTCCATCGCCAACATTATAACCCTGAAACATACCAAACGGGGTGAAGGATGAATGAAATGGAGGGACAAGCAATTTCGGAGGGACAAGCAATTTCCTTCGCAGCATTCGCCTGACGACCAGAGAAAACTCCGGAAAAACCCATGGGCCAGGAAGGTCGGTCGCGGGAATAGAACGCACGACCTCCCGAATGCGGACCACAGAGGCAACCACCTGAGTCATCCGCTCGGTTATGTAACGAAACTAGAATCAGACGACTGAAAAACTCAATGCTGTCGCCGGTATTTGAACCGCAGGTCTCCCGGCCTCCCTCCGGTTGCTCTAACCAAAATGGCGGCACGACATTAAATACCCCAAATGATTCGCATTTTTTCCGTTAAAATACAAGGAGACCTCAAATTGTATTGAGATAACATACTCTAATGGCGACTTACAATGCTGTAAATAGTTCTTCGATCACTATTACGTCAATTAATGGAATTAATTATTCCTTCACACAAGTCATGTGCTGGATAAGGTTGGAAAGATAGACACACCACTGAAAAATTCAGTGTCATCTTCCGGTCTCCATCCGGTTGCTCTAACCGGGATTTCAGTTGGGGAATTTAATGTCTTCCCGCACGGTAGCTCAATAGAGCAACCAAATGGTGACCGAGAGACATGATAGTCATCTGATTTTTACCTTTCCCACCTTGTCCAACACACGGTTTGTGTGGAAGAGCAATTAATTCTTATTCTATAAAGCGTATGTCAATTAACATAAAGCACGTAGGGAAATAAGCTTTAAGCTTTTGGAAGCATAGTTTACAGAAGAGTGACTAAAGAAAATGTTGTGAGTTTTAAACATTAGAATGTCTTTTTGGGGGGGGCCTAAGGAGTCACAGCGATGTTGGTATTGTGTTCCCTAGCCTGGTTGTCGTGCGGAGATAGCATAGCAGTCAATGGAATTGCCGACTAACAACGAAATGCGTATAAAAAATCTGTAAAAACTATTTTTAAAAAAGCTTATTCTCCATATGCTTCATGTCAATCGAGATATCGAGATGTTAATCTTATTGCTAATTTTCTTGTAGATGCAAGGGGAATTGCTAGGCTTTAAGCTATAGTCAAATATTTTAAGAGCTGGTTGCTATGTGGAGTATCCATTCTCTTTTGCATTACCAGGACAAAAAAATGAATAACGAATTTCCATTTGAGAAAAAGTATAAGTGTTGCAAAATTTAAGGATATCTCGAAAATGGTTTTCTCAACAAAAAAACGATATGACATAAATTGCGTATTTTAACGCGATCTACATTTTTTGTGCAGTAAAAGTTTGTCTATCTCTTATGGTTTACCAGCCATGCAAAAGTCGTTTACAATGAAGAATATTTTTAGAGACATTCCCAGAAAATTCGAGATGTACATTTCATTTGTCATGAAAATATGTTAAACATATGATATTTTAATCAAAATCGTTAATTTTTGAGAAAATTAAAATTTTCGTAAAATGTTCAATGTAAAGGGTAATCTGGGGTGGGGGGATTTTCTTGAAAACCTTCATGTCGCATCTCTGGAAGATACTGAACCTAAATACCAACTTTGGTGTTTATCCAACTGTTCGTTTCTGAGTTATGCTGTTCAAAGATACACACGCAGACACACACACGGACATGTTTCCAAAAATGCTTTTTTTTTTTTTTTTTTTTGGATTTCCGGTGAAATCTCGGTATCGAATTTTTGGGTGGAATACAATACTTCCCCTACTTACTATACATATAAGAGAAATTAAAAAGATATTATTGAATTATTCACTGCCGAACAAATGAAATCCATTGATATCTAACTACGCGTTGGGAAAGATACAGTCAAGCGCTGAAAGTCAACAGACGATAACGAAGCTAAGCCCACAACGCAAGAGTCAGGCCGCAGAGGAAGACAGTTTTTCCCTTGCAACATGATAAGTTAGAACCTATACCATATTCCGTATCACCGTTCATTTTGCAAAACTTGGCGCAACGCAATATCCATATTAGAATCCCGATTCAACGCCTTAAGACATTAATCTTTATAGGTGTATTAGAATGGACTTTGTGGGCAAAATTTTCTAGATAATGCATTCGTCATTGCAGCTAACAAATGGTTGATACACTACATTCATATTACTTCTCTACCCAATTTATTACTATTTAGATAATTATTCTTCTATTTATTTCATGTTAATCGAGATAAATTGCAAGAAATATTTTCACTATTCATTTTCGTTTTATAAACAAGAAGGGTACAGAAATGAATCGTTTTTGTCAATCTCCTATGGTTTACCAGCTATAGAAAAGTACCTACTAAAATTACTTGAGAACGAATAGAACGTCACGCCTTATTTGCAGAAAATTCAAGCAATTCGTTTTAATTTCATAAAAATACTTTAAACAGTATTTTGATAAAAGTATATCGTTTCAAAAAAAATCAAATTTAGCCAAACTTTTTCAGATAAGGTGTAATTTTGGATGGGAGAATTTCCTTAAAAATATTCTTGTGGCTTTCTTGGAAGATCGTTAAATTAAATATGAGGTTCGGTGTTTATTCGACATTTTGTTTTTGATTATGCTGCTGTACACGCATACACAAATTCACATATATAGACAACGCATGTATTTCTTTCTAAAATTAATTTTATGCAGGGGACATCAAACATGCATCGATATCGAATACTTGCATGAAATTCAATACTTCTACTAAAGTAGGTACTAAAGAAAGTAAAACTCCTAAGTTACATTCACATTTATTTGTTTGCTCACTATCGTTTCTTTGTATATGATATTTACACACTATTCCTACGAAAGTTTATTTTTCTATATACTACATTGCAGTCAAGATAAATCTTTACAGAATTTATGCATGCCTTTGTAGGTGCAGGAAACCGAATCAATAGTCAGATGTCTAAAATCGGGCCGTTATATACTGGCCTAGAAATTCCAGTCTTAACATGACATCACTTGAAAAAAATGTGATGTGTTACACTCACATGACTTTCTCTACTCTTGTACAAACTATTTTTACAAACGCTTATTCTCCATATGCTTCATGTTAATCGAGATATCGAGATATTAATCTTATTGCTAATTTTCTAGTAGATGTAAGGGGAATTGGTTAAGCTATAGAGCAATATTTTAGAGCTGGTTGCTATGTGGAGTATTCCATTCCGTTTCCATTACCAGGACAAAAAATGAATAACGAATTCCCATTTTGAGAAAAAGCATAAGTATTGGAAAATTTAAGGGAATAACAAGCAATATTTCGAAAATGGTTCACTCAACAAAAACAACGTATATGACATAAATTGTGTATTTTAACGCGATCTACATTTTTTGTGTAGTAAAATTTTAACTATCTCTTATGGTTTATCAGTTATGCAAAATTCGTTCACAATGAAGAATATTTTTGGATACATTCCCAGAAAATTCAAGATACACATTTCATTTGTCATGAAAATATCATAAACATATGATATCTTAATCAAAATCGTTTGATCCATTTTTGAAAAAATTAAAATTTTCGAAAAATGTTCCATGTTAAGGGTAATCCGAGGAGGGAGGATTTTCTTGAAAACCTTCGTGTCGCATCTATCGAAGATACGGAGCCTAAATACCAAGTTTGGTGTTTATCCGACTGTTCGTTTCTGAGTTATGCTGTTCACAAACACACACACACACACACACACACACACACACACACACACACACACATACGGACATGTTTACAAAAATACTTTTGGATTCAGGGGGTCTCGAAACATGTATTTCCGATGAAATCTCGGTATCGAATTTTTGGGTGGAATATAATACTTCTCCTTCTTGCTATACGTAGTAGAGAAAGTAAAAATGTACAAATGGTTAAACCACACAATTTTATATCGTATATTTTATTTTCTCTAGTACGTATAATATGTAGGGGAAGTAGTGCATTCCACCCAAAAATTCGATACCGAGATTTCACAGGAAATACATTTTTTGAGGTGCATTGAATGCATATAAAGCATTTTTGGAAACATGTCCGTGTGTGTGTCTGCGTGTGTGTGTCTGTGTGTCTGTGTGTCTGTGAAACTCAGAAACGAACAGTCGGATAAACACCAAACTTGGTATTTAGGTTCAATATCTTCCAGAGATGCGACACGAAGGTTTTCAATAAAATCCCTCCACCCCAGATTACACTTTTCATGGAATATTTTTCGAAAATTTTAATTTTCTCAAAAATGGCGCTAAAGATTTTGATTAAAATATCATGTATTTAAGATACTTCTATGACAAATAAAATCTATATCTTGAATTTTCTGGGAATGTCTCCAAAAGTATGCTTCATTGTGAATGACTTTTACATAACTGGTAAACCATAAGAGATAGAGAAAATTTTACTGCACAAAAAATGTAGATCGCTTAAAATACACAATTTATGTCATATACATTTTTTGTTGTTGTGTGAACCATTTTCGAGATATTGCTTGTTATTCCCTTAAATTTTTCAATACTTATTTTTTCTATTGGGAATTGGTTATTCATTTTTTTGTTCTGGATATGCAAAGAGATTGGAATGCTCCACTTAGCAACTAGCTCTTAAAACTTTTGACTATTGCATAAAGCCTACCAATTCCCCTTGCATCTACAGGAAAATTAGCAATAAGATAGTTTCTGCAAATGTTTATCTCGATTAACATGAAGTAGATTGAGATTAAGCGTTTGTAAAAATAGTTTGTAAAAGAGTAGAGAAAGTCATGTGATGCCATCACAACAGATTTTTTCTAATTTAATACTCTTTAAACCGGTATCAGACGATGAATGAAATGACTGAAATGATGCTCAAATGAGCCCAGGGTCCATAGAACTTAAAATTACTCGACATTCGCCTTCTCAGGTTATGGGAAAACCCCGGAAAAGCTCTTATCTGAGTAACTTTGCCGGCCCTCGTAGCCGTGGTCGCTGGAGTGTGTAACTCCGGCGCTACGCCAAGCTGAGGGTCGCGGGTTCGAGTCTCGCCATTTGTATGGCTGTTTGTGTGTGTCTGTTGTGTTGTGTAATTGCGGTAATAAGCGGTAATGAAAACATAAAAACTCAGTAATCATAAAAAAATTTAAAAGAAACTTACCCTAACCGCGATTCGAACTCGGGTCCCTTTGACTGCCAGGCAGACACGCTACACTCACACTACGGAGGCCGGTAATCGCGGTTTCTTTAATGAAGAGTGACACAGTTTGAAAACTCAAGTCAATTCAACAACTCAAAGTTGCACTTACATATAAACCATTAGGATGCAATCGTTTTGAAATAACTTTATCCATACCCGAAGCTAATATTCAGATTATTGCATCCGTGTAATTATGATATATTAATTTCTATTTTTTCCAAGTGTTCTTGATGCCTTCGGAACAAGCAGCGCAGACAGCATGAAGTAAAAAGTGGATTTATAAAAAGAAAAAACTTTTAGGAACCTTTTTTTTTTTCATCTTTTTATGGAAAACCTGATTGAAAAGAAGCAGCAGTAATGGAAAGGCAACCCTCATTTCTAAGCTTTGAGATGAAAGGCAAAAGGCTGTATTTAATGATGCATAAAGGAACGAGCATTTCATTAAAAGAAAATTAATTAAAATATAAGGCAAAACATGCTAAAAATAGTATTAAATAAAACAAACTCAACTACTTAGTCCTTCTAGTATATGTTCATTAGCTTACATTTCCTTCTGTTTCTGAAAACACACAGAACACGAATTCACTAACTAGCCTGTGAACACGGGACCAATGCCACAATTCAAGTAAAGCAAATACTAGCCCTGTACTGCATGCTTCTTATCAGGAAGAGATAACTGATCAACTCCTTCTGCGCATACAGGGAAACATATGGTGTTAACTTTATTCTGCAGAGATCGAAATTTTTGTTACCACTAGAGACAGGCAAAATATAAAATTTCACATTCTGAACCATGTGTGTTATCATCAAGTGTATAGAATTCAAAGCACGGGGTCAAAAACTTTAATATTTCATAACATTTTAGTAAAATCTTAATATTTTATGAAAACCTTAATGTCTTGAAATTTTACAAAATTTATGACTTTACGTTTTTAAAACAGTTTCCTTTAGAAATGAACCGGGCTTTCCAAATATTCTGTTCGGGCAGTTTTGAACACATATATGAAATCCAAGCCACTATTTCCAACAAGTCAGTTACAGTTGAGAAAATGTAGCATTTCCTCTGTGTGACGTCACGTGCGAAATTAAACACCCTTATACTATTTTAAGAAAAAAAAGTTTTTATTTTAAGAAACCGGTGCTTTTAATGGCAAATTGTGATTATTATTTCTTTTATTTTAAGTGTAACTCCATGTATGGGGGAATCCAGGAAGTAACGACCGCTTGGCTTTAATATATTAAGAAACAATATTTTATTAAAAATCGGATGTATTACACTCGCATGACATTCTCTACTCTACTCTAGTTTTTCTCTTGTACAAACAATTTTTACAAACCCTTATTCTTCATCTATTTCATATCAATCGATATAAACATTTGCAGAAACTATCTTATTGCTAACTTTCTTGTAGGTACAAGTGAAATATGGTAGACTTTAAGCGTTGGTCAAATCTTTTATGAGCTGGTTGCTATTTGGAGCATTCCATTCTCTTTGCATGCCCAGGAAATTAAAGAAAAAGAACAACAAATTCCCATTTAAATAAAGTATAAGCATTGCAATATTCAAACAAATAACAAGGAATATCTCGGAAATGGTTCACTCCACAAAAAAAGTTTATATGTCATAAATTGTGTGTTTTAACGATATCTAGTTTTGTGTATTAAAATATTGTCTACCTCTTTAGGTTTACCAGTTATGCAAAATTCGTTCATAATGAAGCGGCTGTTTTGGGACATTCCCAGAAAATTCAATACATATATTTTATTTGCCATAAAAGTATCTTAAACATATGATATTTTAATCCAAATCATTTGAGCCATTTTAGATAAAATAAAAATTTTGGAAAAATTTTTCATGTAAAGGGTTAGGGTATTTTCTTGAAAATCTTTTTTTTTTTAGTTATGCTGTTCAAGACACACAGATACACACACGGACGTTTATCTAAAAGTGCTTCTTTTGCATTCAGCGGCCTCAAAACTATTTCCAGTGAAAACTCGGCTTATAATTTTTTGGGGGAATGCAATACTTCCCCTATATACTATACGTAGGATGGAAGATAAAAATGCATGTCAATTACAAAATTTAAGCTTACTTTAATTCTGCACATAATCACCTCGTTATTTAACCATTTGATATAGCTGTCAACGAGCTTTAGAGTTCATGTTTCATTAAGCCAAAATGTTCGGACGTAATGTCGCCAATCAAAGCACAGAAATATTAGAAAAGAACTCTGTAACCCATCTAGGGTTATACGTCTGTATTGTATAATTAATCTCTTGATTCTTCAAAAAAGTTTGTAATGTGTGGTACGAACGTCCAGGTCGAGATTCGGCATGGAAATTTGTTTGTCCATTGTTGAACATTTAACACATTTTCTCACATTTCGTTTTTCTTTATTTAATGCTGGTTGTCCCTTATTGTTTGAATTCAAGTCCGACACACACGCATTAGCCTATGAGTAACGGTTAGGTCTAGGTGAGAGGCGAAAGGGGGGAGTAAGGAAACATTTCACCTGAGTGGCTGGAAGGTATGCTTCACAACGATGACGATCTACATCAGCTCCTAGATGAGTACACCTAGTAATGGTTTGATGTCAAATTTCTGACACTCAAACATTAGCCTATGAACGCAGATCGGTTTCAGGCCCAAAACCGAAGGAAAAGACAAACACTAAATGAGGTACTAGAACAAGGTAAAGGTGGGGGCTAAGCGTGGCAGAAATGGTTTAGTATTTCATTACTAAAATAAACCACTGCAAATTATATTGGCATCGAGTAACCTCTCACTATGCTTAGTATTTCCTGTTATTACAGGTTAAATGCCCAATCTCAATTTTACAGAGAAAGCTCACGAATGGCATATTTTATCTCCCACTGTTTGAAAATTTAAGAAACATTGAAAAGGTAATTTACAAATGTTAGTTATCTTCCCTTTTCTTCTAATTTATATTATTCAAGTATACGTAATGGCGATTTCTCTGCCTCAGGATTCGTGTATATCACGAAAATGGTCAATTTGGAAGGATGTTACTATCATTATAGCTCTATCTTAAACCTCTTCTCCGGAAAATAAGAATACTGATAAGCTTCCTTTCCTGTTCCTAGTAGTAACACATACTCTGCAAATATCACCAAACCGCTAATGCCTACAGTATAAATGTTAGGATGACCTAACCTTTATCTACAAGAAGAAAAAATATTAGGCAGTATTTTTAACACTTAAATTATATCAGTCTAATTATATAATATAAAATATAATAACAGCCCGGCTTAAAAGGAATATGTGTATAATATAATATATAAAGTGTATGTAACAGTCATTGTATTATGTTTATATTACTATGTGCATGTATAATAAAGCTATGTGAATGTATTACGTAATTAAACAATGTAGGAGCTGTGAGAATAGAAGCCGAAAGTTGCTAACAATGAGGTAACCTTGGGACAACAACAAATTAGAAAGTTTAATAATGCCTAATAATTCTTGGAAAAATAATGTAATATTTAAAACAGTTTTAAAAATAGCCAATCAACAACTAGAAAAACCTTAAGTTAAATAAAAGTATTCCATTGGAGTAGGATTAGCCAATCAGAGACTTGAAATAAAGTAAAAGTATAAATTTAGCGGTAGAAGCCAGACGCTAGAAGCAGTTCGATATGTATTTAGTGTGAGACATGAAAATTCATTACGGCGAGAATAATATAAAGTTTACGTGTTAAAAAGTTCATTTACAAATAATCTCATGGCTCTACTCTAGGATACATCAGTGAAGTGTTATTTAATAGTGTGAAGGATTAATAAAAGGAGTGAAGTAAAAATTATAATTTGTGTAAGCCTACAATCTTTAGCCACACCAAGCTCTGCTAAGAGATACGTGTTTCTACAAATTGCTACTGACGCAGCTGAGGCAAACATACATATATAATATTGAAATAAACATTAACAAATACAAAGTTGATTTTTTTTCAACTGGGGCGAAGGCCACCGGAAAGTGAACTTGGGGTAAAGGCCACCGGAAACGTTGTATCCTACGTGGGGCTGCAACTACCTCAAGTTTGGCGCCCAAAGGGTGTGCAAATAATGTAAAACAAAATCTACTTCAAATTGTGTGCTAATAACGTAAAAATAATCTTCTTCAAATAAAAGAAGGAAAATTCATGTTTTGAAGAGAAAATTTTGTTTCATCAAATATCTAAAGAAAAATATTATACTACAGGGTGGTGAAGTGGGATTAAAATGCCCCTTCGTTGCGGTGACATGTGAAGTAAATTCATAGAAGGTCATTGTGGTGTCCTGGTTTAGCTCTCTGCTTCGGCTGTGGATCTAGTTGCCCCGTACTCTTTTATCTTACATTACCGAAACTTTTAATTCACTAAACAACGCAAAAAATTATTAAATTTACCTTATATATCTCGACTTTTTCATTAATGCATAAATTCTTGTATATCGTGAATTATAATTCAATTATTGCAATTATCTCGTGGTTGCCTTATTTGACATTACCGCTTCAGTAAATATGTTGTTAATATTGTACCGTTTGGTGTGGCGGAAGTGCAGGTTGGCGGTATTCAAAAACTTAATTCCGTGATTGTTGGTCCGTGCTGGCTACCGTTACGTTATAAGAATTTTGTGGAAACTTTACTTTAAATTGTTGTATACATTGGCGTATTTATATATTACTTTCCCTACTACGTATAGTAAGTAGGGGAAGTATTGCATTCCACCCAAAAATTCGATACGGAGATTTCACCGGAAATACATGTTTTGAGATCCCCTGAATCCAAAAAAAGCATTTTTGGAAATATTTCCGTGTGTGTGTGTGTCTGTATGTCTGTTTGTGTTGTGTGTCTGTGTCTGTGAACAGCATAACTCAGAAACGAACAGTAGGATAAATCCCAAACTTAGTATTTAGGTTCAGTATCTTCCAGAGATGCGACACGAAGGTTTTCAAGAAAACCCCCCACTGGAGATTACCGTTTACATGGAACATTTTTCGAAAATGTTTATTTTCTCAAAAATGGCTGTAACGATTTTGATTAAGATATCATATATTTAAGATATTTTCATGACAAATGAAATATATATCTCGAATTTTCTGGGAATGTCTCCAAAAGTATTTTTCATTGTGAACGACTTTGGCATAACTGGTAAACCATAAGAGATAGACAAAATTTTACAATACTAAAAATGTAGATCGCGTTAAAATACACAATTTATGTCACATACATTTTTTGTTGAGTGAACCATTTTCGAGATATTGCTTGTTTTGTCTTGGATATGCAAAGAGCATTAATCTATGGCAAAGAGAATGGTGCTGCACATATCAACCAGCTATTAACAGATATGTCTATGCTTAAAGGCTACTGTATTTCTGTATTGCCCTTGCAAATACAAAACAAGGGGAACATACTACGCCTTAAGCGAAAGTCAAATATTTTAGAACTGGTCGCTATGTGTAAAATGTAATTCTCTTTGCATGTCAAAAGATCGTTTCTGCAAATGTTTATCTGGATTAATATGAAATAGATGGAGAATAAGAGTTTGTAAAAATAGTTTGTACAAGAGTAGAGAAAGTCATGTGAGTGTAACACATCAGAATTTTTTAAATCACAACATGAGTAATAATTAAATTCGCGTAAAACTGTTTTATTTCCTTCCAGGCAATGTGAATTTGGCTATTTTGAATTACTTTGGTCTATATTGAACACGTTAATAAAGGCTAAAAGAAAGAGAATAAATTACCTTAGGAGATATTTTAGAAGTAGATGTTCTCTCTTCTATATCTGGCACCCACCTGCTCTCCCTTGAGGTGTTTTACTTTATAGCAAAATTACGATGCGAAGACAAACGCTGCCATTTTGTCCCTATCGCACTTTCGCAATGGGAACTGCCAACCTAAATCTGAAGTGAAATCCGTGGAAAAAGCAATGTGTTGTCACTACTTCTTCTTCTTCATTTGGTATTGCCGCTGACTAAAACGCAACGCATTGTTATTAGCAGCGCGTAATATAAAACAAAATGGCTTGCATAGGCTGCGAAAATTCTGTATATACCGTTGTAAGAAAACAATTAGGTAAACCTATGCTTAGGAACACACGCGAGCGAAGCTAGCGTGCTTTGATGTAACTACCGGCAACTAATTAAAACAAGCTTATATAAAAAAAAAATACTAAACATAACCTCCCGTGAATCGGAAACTTAAGCTTATATTAAAAAAAAAAACTAAACCTAACCTAACCTTACCTCTCATAAATCAGAAACCTAGGGTATATAAAAAACTAGCCCTAACCTAACCTTCTGTGAATCAAAAACTTAAAAATTAATAAATCTAAAATAAAAAGCAAACAAGAACGCAGGATGAGATCGTTGACGGTATCTTACTGGCTTTGGCGGTATGTTATTCATATGTTTCCAGCATTGTGTTGGAGCTAGAGGATGACATAGGGTGACATCTGTAGGACATGTAATACATCACTTTCATTGCTTCTGAAGACCAAAGTAAAGCAGTATGTATGTGAATTTTATCGTAGTACAATAATTACCTTTCTATGCTTCCACTTTATTTACTCCATTTCATTCCTTTAGATCAATAATTATTAAGTGAATATCATCAAAGCTTATTGGATTATTTTAATATATATAACACTGTAATATACTTTACAATTGAAAACTATTTAATTGAGCAAGATGTCGGCGTCTCCAAAATTTTCTTGGGAGTGTTTAAAAAAAATCTGATGTGTTACACTCACATGACTTTCTCTACTCTTGTACAATCTAATTTTACAAACGCCTATTCTCTAAATGCTTCATGTTAATCGAGATATCGAGATGTCAATCTCATTGCTAATTTTCTTGTAGATGCAAGGGAAATATGGTAGCTTTTAAGCGATAGTCAAATATTTTAACGCTGGTTGCTATGTGACGCATTCCAATCTCTTTGCATGTCCAGGACATAAAAAAATGAATAACGAATTTGAGAAAAAGTATAAGTATTGGAAAATTTAAGGAAATAACAAGCAATATCTCGAAAACGGTTCACTCAACAAAAGAAATGTATAGGACATAAGTTGTGTATTTTAACGCGATCTACATTTTTTGTGTAGTAAAATTTTGTCTATCTCTTATGGTTTACCAGTTATGCAAAAGTCGTTCACAATGAAGAATACTTTTGGAGACATTCCCAGAAAATTCGAGATATACATTTCATTTCTCATGACATTATCTTAAACATATGATATTTTAATCAAAATCGTTAGAGCCATTTTTGAGAAAATTAAAATTTTCGAAAAATCTTCCATGTAAAGGGTAGTCTGGGGTGGGGGGATTTTCTTGAAAACCTTCGTGTCGCATCTCTGGAAGATACTGAACCTAAATACCAAGTTTGGTGCTTATCCGACTGTTCGTTTTTGAGTTATGCTGTTCACAGACACACACACAGACACACACACGGACATGTTTCCAAAAATGCGTTTTTTTTGGATTCAGGAGGTCTCAAAACATGTATTTCCGGTGAAATCTCGGTATCGAATTTTTGGGTGGAATGCAAAAATTCCCCCTACTTACTATACGTAGTAGAGAAAGTAAAAAAATCTGATGTGTTACACTCACATGACTTTCTCTACTCTTGTACAATCTAATTTTACAAACGCTTATTCTCCATATGGTTCATGTTAATCGAGATATCGAGATGTCAATCTTATTGGTAATTTTCTTGTAGATGCAAGGGAAATATGGTAGCTTTTAAGCGATAGTCAAATATTTTAACGCTGGTTGCTATGTGGCGCATTCCATTCTCTTTGCATGTCCAGGACATAAAAAAAATGAATAACGAATGTGAGAAAAAGTATAAGTATTGGAAAATTTAAGGGAATAACAAGCAATATCTCGAAAACGGTTCACTCAACAAAAGAAATGTATATGACATAAGTTGTGTATTTTAACGCGATCTACATTTTTTGTGTGGTAACATTTTGTCTATCTCTTATGGTTTACCCGTTTTGCAAAAGTCATTTACAATGAAGAATACTTTTGGAGACATTCCCAGAAAATTCGAGATATACATTTCATTTGTCATGAAAATATCTTAAACATATGATATTTTAATCAAAATCGTTAGAGCCATTTTTGAGAAAATTAAAATTTTCGAAAAATCTTCCATGTAAAGGGTAGTCTGGGGTGGGGGGATTTTCTTGAAAACCTTCGTGTCGCATCTCTGGAAGATACTGAACCTAAATACCAAGTTTGGTGCTTATCCGACTGTTCGTTTTTGAGTTATGCTGTTCACAGACACACACACACACAGACACACACACACACAGACACACAGACACACACACAGACACACACACGGACATGTTTCCAAAAATGCTTTTTTTGGATTCAGGAGGTCTCAAAACATGTATTTCCGGTGAAATCTCGGTATCGAATTTTTGGGTGGAATGCAATACTTCCCCTACTTACTATACGTAGTAGAGAAAGTAAAAATTGAATGTTGTTTACTTTTAATGCTGTTGCTAAGTGTAAAAAGTTTAAAGAAGACAATAAATGAATCTACTTCATGATTGCAAGTTGCCTCAGTGCAATGACTCCTTAAGAATGGTCATAAACATAGTCCCAAAAGTTTCTCGTGACATCTCTCTCGCTTATACTACTTACTGTTTATTAATAGCTTAATTATATTATTTCTTTGTTTAGACTAAGGAAGCAAATAATGGCTAAATTGGAATTATTACTAAATAGGTATATAGGCTGGAACAAATATAATTAATGCTATACTTCATACTACGTTGCTGTCTCCCAAAAGTAGGCCTTAGAATGTCACTTGATAACTTTACATACAAGCAGTTAACATGTTTTTCTCGTATCACCGTCCTGTTATCTGACAGATAATGCGGCGTTCTCCGGTAATTTTGACATTGCGAAATCCATTAAAAATGTTTTAAATCCATACGTCGATAGCATCGAGAGAGTCACATTGAATTATGCATTGGAAAATAATTACATGCGGTTTCTCCCACCCTCCTCCACTAGGGATAGCGTTTTTGATCCCTCCAAATGTACAAAATGATGATTTCAAACAACTGCACATAATCAGAAGCGTGAACTTTGATATAATATGAAATGAGCAATTAGTTACCAACGATTTTCAATTTCTCTGAACTACGTGAGACAATATCATTGCATTTAGCTATTTCTATTACATTTTCTACTCATATTGGGTAAGAGGAAGTATTGCACTCCACCCACATTTTTGATGTTGAAATTTTATTAGAAATACATGTCTTGAGATCCCTGAATCCAAAAAAAGAAATATTTTGTTTGAGCATCTCCAAAGATGTGACAGGAAAGATTTTCAATAAAATACTGCCCACCCCAAACTATCCTTTATATCAAAGATTTTTCAAATTTTAGATTTTCACAAAAATAGCTGTAAAATACCATATGCTTAAGATATTTACATGAGAAATAAAATATATATCTAGAATTATCTGGGAATAGCCCACGAAGGCTATTCCTTCATACGGAGGGAATTTTGTATAATTTTGTATAATTGGTAAGCCATAAAGATAAACAAGGATGTACTCAATAAAACTTGTAGATTTCCACAAACACAAAAGTTGTTTCACATAACTTTTTTATGGCCTGAGACATTTACGAAATAACCGTTGTTATTGATTTGAACTTTTCAACATTTTGTAATTTTTTTAAGTGATGTTGTTATTCAGCTGTTTCTCACGATTTCGTGGAGAGAGGATGTGATTTCAACTCCAGCATATAGCGACTCACTTTTTGAGCATCTGGCAATCGCTTTGATTATCTTAATCCCCCTTGTACCTACAACAAATGTATAATGAAGCTATTTCTGCAAAGGTTTACTTGTATTAACATGAAATACATTAAAAAAACCTTTCTTAAGAATACTTTGTTAAAGCTGTGTTAAAATAAACGATAGTGGATAGAGTAAGTCATATACCCGTAACACATGAACGTTTATTTATCTGTAATCCAGCTACGAGGAAGTAGGAATTGTATTCCACAAAAAAATGCGGTATTCAGATCAGATTTCACGGGAAATAGTATGCTTTGAGGTTCCCTGGAAGTCCCACAAAAGAAAAAAAATTAGAAAAAGATCGTGTATGTGTGTGTGTGTGTGTGTGCGCGCGCGCGCGCGTGCGCGCGAGAGAGATATTTTCAGCGGTTTTCAAGGATGGACACAAAATACCCAAGAAATTTTCCCACCTGAAGATCTAAAAATGTTCCTTATTTCTTAATTTCTCAAAAAAGGCCTTATTTTGATTAAAATATTTCTTTATTTCTCTGAAACATTCTGTAAAGTCCTCTCTGTTTGACCGAATTTTGTGTGATTAGGAAACCAAAGAGATATACTTACTAGAGGGAAAATATAGAGCTCACTAAAATACACAAATAATTTTTTTTCCTGTATAATTACCCTTTTTGCGAATACTGTATGCATGTACCACATTTATGCCCGAAAGTTTGCTACTCTATTATTTATTTTTATTTCCATCGAAGGAGCCGGCTTACTCTAGTATGGGCCCCTGGTCACACTGGTGTGATTGGAAATTGAAATGCAGACAGGTTGGTTAAAATGGAAGCGCAGACAACTTTTATAGGACCATAACCTGTCTTGGGTATTACAAAAGTAATGGTAATGACAAATATATTAGACAAATATATATCATTTAGAATACTGGGAAAATGTTCGGAAACAAAAACATGGAAAGCTAATGATACAGCAGTCGTGTCTTAGAAGAAATATTGCAATTCTTAAATTAAGTAAGAAGCAGTTGAGACTCATTCTGGTTCTAATGACTGATCATGGGGATTTTATAAAAAGCCTGCAGACAATGGGGCTCTTCGAAGACCCAATGATTAAGATGTCTGGTGTTGAGAAGGAAATGGCCTAGCACTTAATATTCCAGTGTAAGCACTGGAAGTGAATAGATACAATCAATTTTAAACTAATTGTATCTAGTAGAAACCTAATCTATGGGCTAATGAAATTTATTATGGTTTAGGGAGCTGATGATTAGAACAAACAGGGATGAAAGTATGCAATAAACTTAAGGTTTCGGACCGATTAGGTAAGTGTATGTTTGTCGGATTCATTTAACCTGTTAAATATCTAATCTAATCTTGACCTTTATATAAACACAATATTTAGTTTCAGCTTCCCCAGTTCTACATCACAATTCTCTGCTGACATCGAAAACGTAGTATTCTCGAAGATAATAAAACTGACAGTGCAAAGTTGTTGCTTAGGAGCGAAGACTGGAGAATTTTAATTCGTAATTCATTCCAGGAACCGCCTAGATAATCTCGAGTAATCACATGTTAACAACTCGCTACTACAAAATCAAAGAATGATAAAAACTGTTAAATAATGCTCACTGCTAAAAGAGAAAGCTTCATCAGAACAAGAGTTTAATTTAACTCTAAAATAAGGTAGGGGTATAACTAACAGAAATTGTGACAGTTGAAAACTGGACAGTCACAATATAAAAGTTAATACACAATTGACTACCAGTATTAAAAATCTTATATGTTATACTCACCCATGACTTTCTCTACTCTCGTACAAACTATTTTTACAAACGCTTATTCTCCATATGCCTCATGTTAATCGAGATATCGAAGTGTTAATCTTATTGCTAATTTTCTTGTAGATACAAGGGGAATTGGTAAGCTTTAAGTGATAGTCAAATCTTTTAAGAGCTAGTTGCTATGTGGAGCACTCCAATCTCTTCGCATATCCAGAACAAAAAAAAATTGAACAACGAATTCCCATTTGAGAAAATAAGTATTGAAAAATTTGAGGGAATAACAAGCATCATCTCGAACATGGTTCACTCAACAACAAAAATGTATAGGATATAAATTGTGTATTTTAACGCGATCTACATTTTTGTGTAGTAATTTTTTTTCTATCTCTTATGGTTTATCAGTTATGCAAAAGTCGTTCACAATGAAGAATACTTTTGGAGACATTCCCAGAAAATTCAACATATACATTTAATTTGTCATGAAAATATCTTAAACATATGATATTTTAATCAAAATCGTTAGAGCCATTTTTGAGAAAATAAAATTTTTCGAAAAATGTTCCATGTAAAGGGTAATCTGGGGTGGGGGGATTTTCTTGAAAACCTTTGTGTCGCATCTCTGGAAGATACTGAACCTAAATACCAGGTTTGGTATTTATCCGACTGTTCGTTTCTGAGCCATGCGGTTCACAGACACACACACATGTTTTCAAAAATGCTTTTTTTTAGATTCAGGGGGTCTCAAAATATATATTTCCGGTGAAATCTTGGTATCGAGTTTTTGGGTGGAATGCAACACTTCCCCTACTTACTATACGTAGTAGAGACAGTAAAAAAGCTGGTTGATTGACGTTGCATTCCACCCAAAAATTCAATACCGAGATTTCTCAGGAAATGCATGTTTTGAGGTCCCTGAATCCAACTAAATCCTCTTTGAAACATGTCCCTATTCGTCTGAGTGCCTGTGAACAGCATAACGCAAGAACGAAAAGTCGGCTCGTAACGGGTTTGATTAAAATACCATATATAAAAGATATTTACATGACAAATAAAATGTATGTCTTGCATTTTCTGGGAATAGCTTTGAAGTATTTTTCATTCGGAAGGAATTTTGTATAATCTTATATTATATAACGGGCATACGTTAAGCGATAGACAAAAACGTACCACACAAAAGAATTTAGATCCTTTAAAACACACAATTTGTTTCAAATAAGTTTTCTTGTGGCAGAAACTGTTTCTGAGATATCCGTTATCAATGGTTCGAATTGCTCATTTGTCTTAAAGTCCTTCAACGTTCAGTTGTTTCCCGAAATTGCATGGGAACAGTATGGAATTTTAAGGATGGGATATATAGTAAAGTTTAACATTTTAGTATCGCTGTTCTCTTCGTATCTATAACGAAATGTGTAATGTAGTATTTCTGCAAAGGTTTGGATTAAAACGTCGTAGGTATAAAATTATGTTTTAGTAAGAATAGTTTGTATACTCACTAATAAACGATGGAAGATAGAGAAAGTCGTGTGGATGTATCACATTAGATTTTTACTTTATTCTTTAAATGTGCCGCATTCGATTCTTTCATATGGATAGGCAGCTTATTGCAAACTGTAATGCTGGTTACCAGATAACTATGTTTAACTTGCTTCATTCTAGTGAATGGTACAAGTAATTTGTGAATTTTGTCACTCTTGTTCCGTGATTCCTTCCTCCGTATCCCCCACCTCTTCATTGTTTCAAGTACAGGCGTGAATAATCGAGTATTTTCCATGTGTACCATAGAGTAATTAGTTAATGGCCCGTGTTTAGGAAGATGATACAGGTTGAAGTAGTAATTGTCTTTAGAAGTTTGTTATTTAACTCCACGTATGGATTTCAGTTTTTGAAGAAGATTGTTTGTTACGTAATATGCTGCTACATATGAAAAGCTGATTTGAAGATGTATTTTTGTTGTTACGCTCCAAGTTTAACAAAATAATATTAACTTGGTTATTAAACCGCTTCTGTAGATATTTATGTTTGTTTTTGCCTCGGCTGCTTCAGTATTACCTTAGCGACACGTTTCTCTTAATCAGGGTGTGGAGCGACAAGAGTGTAGGCTTACACAGATTTTAAGTTTAAATTCACTTCTTTTTATTAATCCTTGACACAAATTAAATAGCACCAAACTGATATCAATAGCTGTGAGATTCTTTAATTTAATACTTGCACTTTGTTAACACGTATACATAATTTTATTTTCACACGAATACGTAATACTTCTTTAGAGAACACATCTTCCATCCGGTTACTACCAAGGTATGTAGGCAACTGAACATATTTCAACTGTCCAATCTCGTCAACGTCTGTATTTTTAGTCTCTAATTGGCTAATCCTAGTCCAATAGAATACCTGCATTTAATTAAACCTTTCTCTGGCTGTTGACTGGCTATTTTTAAACTATCACAAAATTTACGTTATTATTGCTCTAATAATGACTAGTAGCTTTCAAACTCTCAAACTCATTATTGCCTCGAGGTTACTTCATTGTTAGCAACTTTTAACTTATTATTCTCACAGCTCTTACATGATTAAGTTACATAATGCATTCACATAACATGATTAAAATTGTTTACAATAATATAAGCATATGTAATGACTTTTACATACATTTTACAAATTATTACATACATATTGCTTCAAGGCGGGCAGTTATTGAATTTACATATTATATAAATTAATTGAAATTATTCAAGTGTTAAAAATACTGCCTCAAGGTTTAGCTGTGAACTGCGCAGTGAGGTCGTGGGACTCGCATGAAGTGTAATCAGTTATCTAACGTTCAAGGTAAATTCTTGTAGGTGTATCCTAAAAACAGAATTCTAACTGGACCTTACTTTCTGGAGAAACACAATATCTACACAACAGCTCATTTCGGGTTTTATCCCAGCCCTTGAATACAGATTTCAGCTCGTATAACATTACTACGTATAATATCCCATCTCAAGTAATGGTTTAAGGGGACAAGGTACTCTGAACACATGGAAATTACACATTAAGTGTCTTAAATTACCACTGCTCTTAAACTTCTCAATTGTTTTTCCTGAACGTTTTAGGAATTATTTTACAGATCATGACAATTATTTCAAGTGGTTGTTTTCATTGATAGCTTGAGTCAATAAAAAATATTTCATTCAGCAGAAAAAGTATAAAATTTACTCTTAAAACATCATAATTCATGTACCGTTTTCTCCGATACTACTTGCAATACACAGTCACACTTTTGCATGCTCGTTCTTAGTATAATCAGCTATCTTCTGAACCTCATTTATTTAGCTATCTAAATCCCCTCACTAGAAATTGAAAATAAAAGTTACTTTCAAAGTCAAAAAAGTAAAAATGTGGAAAGTTTGCAATGTTGTTGCTTTCTTAATATCACTAATATACCTTATAAAAGTATGATTTGAAGTAGTTGGTTTGTTGTATTGTTATTTGCACCACGCTTTGGGCGTCAATTTGAAGAAGAATATTACCTTTATTACGTTGTTTGCCCCACGTATGGGAGCTAATTTGAAGTAGTTGTTTATTAGCCCCACGTATGGACGCCAATTTGAAGTAGTTTGTATTGAAGGAGTTGTATTATATTTCAACTGTTGGGGAACCGAACTTGTAGTAGTTGCAACCGCACGTATAGTACCCGGTAGCTTTTGCCCCAAATGTACTTTCAGGTGGCATTTGCCCCAAGTTTAAAAAAAATATTAACTTTCTAATTTAACTGTTTCTTTAAATGTTATGTATTTATGTATGCCTCGGCTGCGTCAGTATTTATTTTAGAGACATGGATGTCTTGGCAGGGTTGTGGTGCGACTTAAGAATGTAGGCTTACACAGATTATAATTTTACTTCACTCCTTTTTATTAATGCTTGACACGATTTAAATAACATTTCACTGATATAGAGCTGCGAGATTCTTTTATTAAATACTTGTACTTTTTAACACGTAAACCTATTTTTCGTCTCACACGAATACGTATTAAATCTCTCGAGGACGCATCTCGCATACGGTTGCAAACACTGTCTGCAGGCAACTGAATTGATATCAACCGCCTAAACCTGTAAATTTCTGTATTTCAAGTCTCTTATTGGCTATTCCTAATCCAATAGAATACCTTCATTTAACTAAAGCTTTTTCTGGTTGTTGATTGGCTATTTTTATGAACTGTCACTATAATCACATTATTGCTTCCAAGAATCACAAGTAGCATTTAAACTTTCTAATTCATTATTGCCTCAAGGTTACCTCGTTGTTAGCAACATTTAAGCTACTATTCTCACAGCTCCTTCATTATTAAATTACGTAATATATTCACATAACATTATTGAACATGTATACCATAATATAAACATATGCAAGGACTGTTACATACATTTTACAAATTATTACATACACGTATTGCTTCAAGGCGGGCTGTTATTGAATTTATATATTATATAATTTGGCTGAAACACGATTGTGGTTCACAAAGTTTAGCTATGTTGTATACATATACTGAAAATTTCAGCTCTCTACCTCTCATACTTTCTGAGAAAATAGTAGGTAAGTATCCAAAAATGAGAAAACTGAATTTAAAGTTTGAACACTAAAATTCTCACACTCAGTACATTCTAGTTTATAATCATCTGCACCTTCATTCCTGGATTGCTTCAGTTTTTCTGATTGCCTTCTCTTGGTCCTGGTGGCCTCTTTTGTTAATTGCTGAACTGCTCGCTCAACATAATATAGTCGTTCGTTGTTGAAAGATACAAAAATGTTCTATAAAGGGGCGTTGTATGACAGCTTTAAAGGAATGCATACTAGCATTTAAATAGTATTTAAATGTCTTAAAATCATCTTAACCCCCCAAAAGTATATATATTCTGAAACTGGAAATAATAGAGATTTTGTTAGTGCCTAAAACAAAAATTATGATTGTTGACCATTTCAGAGCACCTTGTTCCCTTAAACATTAGTATCCCTTTTCTTCATGGTATTTTATGGTGAGCATTGTCGCAAATTTTAATTAGTTCGTTCCTTGATGATGGATTGCCTCAGAGCTCTGCCAGTAGCTGTGGAATAATTAAAATGTTGCTGTTGCACTTTTGCATGCATGACGGAGTATTTCCTTGGTCAGACACTGGTGGTTTTGCAATGCTTTCACGTCCACCCTCATATTCCTGTGGTGTTCAAAGTTCATATCGCATTCAAACCTCGTATTGCCACAAACCATCTGTGCGATCCGGAAGTTCTTCATCATAATTTTGCTTTTGAATCGACCTCCAAAGCCAACGTTCCATATGGCGATTTTCAACGTATATACCTACACATATATCCCTGAATATAAGCAGGAAAAATCTGAGGTGTTACATTCACATGACTTTCTCTAGCCTCTATCGCTTATATGTGGGTATACAAATTATTCTTACGAAAGTTTAATTTTTAATCTGCGTTATTTAAATCGAGATAAACCTCTCCAAAAATAGCTGCATTACACATCTCGTTATAGGTACAAACCGAATAGGGATACCCAAATGTTTTAGAACTGGACGCTATACACTGGCCTTAAAATTCCATATCTTTCCATGACATCGCGAGAAACAACTGAGAATTAACAGGACTTTAACAGAAAGGCTAAGTATTGAACAATTCAAACCATTATTAATGGATATCTTGGAAATGACTGATGCTACAAAAGAGTTATTTAAAATAAATTGTGCGCTTTAAAGAGATCTACACTTTTTGTGTAGAATGTTTTCGTCTATTGCTTAACGTTTACCGGTTATAAAGGTTATACAAAATTCCTTCCGAATGAAAATGACTTTACACGCTATTCCCGGAAAATTCAAGATATACATTTTATTTGTCATGATCTTTAATATCTTATATTTTAATCAAAATAGTTGGAGCCAATTTTTAGTAAACCAAACATTTTGAAAAATGTTCGTGTAAAGAGTAGTTTATGGTGGGGGTATTTTCTTGAAAATCTTCCTGTAACGTTTTTGGAAGGTAACCTAAATACAAGTTTGGTATTTATCTGACTTTTCGCTTTTGAGTCATGCTACTCACAGACACACACACACACACCCACCTTTCACTAGAAATGCTTTTCTTATATTCAAGGAACCTCAAAATATTTCATATCCGATAAAATCTCGAATTCGAATTTTTGGGTGGAATACCTTCTCTACCTACTAGGTACGTGGTAAAGAAAGTAAGAAAAACAGGCATAGTAGCTCATT
The DNA here is from genome assembly GCA_030765065.1 of Deroplatys truncata. Taxonomy (NCBI): domain Eukaryota; kingdom Metazoa; phylum Arthropoda; class Insecta; order Mantodea; family Mantidae; genus Deroplatys; species Deroplatys truncata. The sequence continues at coordinate 67,551,635 of CM060979.1, forward strand.
TGAAAAATTTGATCGTTAAAACTAATAATAAAAATCTAATGTGATACACTCACATGACTTTCTCTACTCTTGTAGAAACTATTTTTACAAACGCTTATTCTCCATATGCTTCATGTTAATCGAGATGTTAATCTTATTGCTAGTTTTCTGGTAGGTGCAAGGGCAATATGTAGGCTTTAAGCGATAGTCAGGTTTTTTAAGAGCTGGTTGCTCTCTCTGGCATTCCATTCTCTTAGCATGTCTTAAAAAAGATTAAACAATTCTCCTTGGAGAAAAAGTATAAGTATTTGAAAATTCAAACAAATAACAAGGAATATCTTGGAAATGGTTCACTGGACAAAACAAAAATTTAGATAACATAAATTTTTTTTTTTTTTTTTACGAGTTCTACATTTTTTGTAGTAAAATTTTATTTATCTCTTACGGTCAGAATGAGAACTTTTGGGGACATTCCCAGAAAATTCAAGATATACATTTTATTTGTCTGAAAATGTCTTAAACATATGATATTTTAATCAAAATCGTTATAGCCATTTTTGAGGAAATCAAAACTTTCGAAAAATGTTCCATGTAAAGGGTAGTCTTTGCTGGGGAGATTTGCTTGAAAACCTTCGTGTCGCGTCTTTGGAAGATATTGAAACTAAATGCGAGTTTGGTATTTATCGTACTTTTGTTTTTGAGTAGAGAAATTAATTAGATTAGCGACAATAGTTTGTAGAAGGTATATGAAAATAAACGATAGTGCGTAAAGAAAAGTATATGAATGTAACACATCCGATTTTTCCCCCAAAAGGAACCAACTTACAATCTAAGGCATGGCCATCACGAAAAAAATCAGTTTATGGAATACTCGTATAACATACAAGGAGACGACAACAGCCATTATTAGAGCACCAGATCCTCGATGTTGCAGTTTCTGGACGAAAGCCATCGGCAGGAAATGTTCTTCCTTTTATTTCTTCCGTCTAAATGGGGAAAGTTGCGGGAGATGTTGGCAAGATGTTACCCGGAAACAAATTGCTTTAAGACAAAAGGCAGAGCCTGACAGTGAGGGAAGATCAATATTGTCTCTTCTAACATTTAACAGAAATCACTTCACGACAAAAGACATGCCTCAACTTCTGATTCTCTTTCCTGACAGTGATGAAATCAGTTCACAGTTTCAAGGAAATGAATTCTGTCTCATGTCGAAGCTGCACGCAATCCATTAAAGGATCTTCTGTCTACATTACTATTTTCTGATAATGTATTGGGAGTATTGATTTGGTTTAATGTATTTTAGTAAAGGAGATAGAAGTTAATGGACAACACCAAGACGGGCCAGGGGTAACTTTATGAAGCTTAAGGAATACTTATTTACTGTTGAATGTATGTATCCGTTTTCTCAGAATATATTTGCGACCCAGGTGTGGGCTAGAATGGTGTTTCAACAGAGCAAAGAAGCAACACTTTTCAATTGCTCTAATGTAAAATTTACATTGTACCGAAGAGGCGCTAAAGCGTTTAGTTTGGGTGTTCTTTGGTGCAGGAGACCACAGGTACGAGCGCCGTGTGTGTTTGTGTGTGTATGTTCGCGCACACACGTGTATGCTTCCACACAAAATGAGGAAACAACATTCAAATATTAATATCTAAACATGGAATAATAAATTCCTAAGTTACACTAACTAGTTCTTGTAAAAGAAGAGGGTGGAAGCAAAGAAAGGAGAAAGCAATTTCACATTTTCAAACATGACCCATCGGATGACGTTTTTAAACTTTGGAAACTGTAAGCATGCGAAATGGAATATTTCAAAAACGACTAAGAGAAGAAAAACATCGACACAATTTTTATATTTCAATGACCTCTCTATTTTTGCTGTACTAAACTTTGATCTGTTACACAATGCAATCACCGAGCGGGATGGCTCAGGTTGTAATGTCAGTGGTCCGCATTTGGAAGGTCTTGGGTTCGATTCCCGTGTTCGACCTTCCTGACATATGGATTTTTTTAAATCTCTCGAATTTCCTGTCCCTCCATTTCACCTCCAATCTCATTTCACTTCACCTTTCATCCTCTTGGTCCCTTTCAGGGTTGTAGGTGTCGACGGGAGGTCTTGGCTTGTACATGACAGAGGAAAAAGATGCTCTGTGGAAATCTTCATCGCCGGAATGGAGGCCATCTCCGGGTTTCGGGCCCCCAGGGGTTATGTAAGCCCACGGGGGAGATGGGAGCCGGCTTCATCAGTGACAACCAGAGTTTAAATCTATAAATGGTAGGGACCCTGTTCCCTGGCTGTCGTGCCCCTTGGTTCGGCCCCCTCTGCCTGCTCTCACCTCATCTTCAGTCAGAGTGAGGATGACTTCACAAGCTATTTAAGATGCATACGCCTGACCCAAAAAAGCACAAAATTTAAGAGAAATGTTTATTTCTGTTTGATAACATAGTCATCTTGTAAATCAATACATTTAGTCCAAGGACTTTCCAAAATTTTAATACCCTTAGTAAAATAAGATTTCTACAACTGTGCTACATATACATCTATCTCTGCTTTATCCTCATCATTTGACGTGAATCTTGTTCACACATCCATTTCTTCAGTTTTGGTAATAACAGAAAATGTCTGGTGAATACGGTGGATGTAGATGTACATGAAAGCGAAGGTCATGTATGAGTTTTGTATAAACAATCCAAGACGTGTGTGAAGTGATGAAATAGAACTTTCCTTTTTGCAAGATGTAAACGTTTAGCCTGAATAGATCCTGCAGTTGTTCCAGTAGTAGTGAGGTGTAACTTCTCGGTGATGGTTCTGCCCTTCTGATGTAGTCTATAACCACCATAAAATAATAAATAAATAAAATGTGCTATACTTATCTAGATACCTGTTTACCTATATCAGGAAGTATTATCCGCTGATTCTTCATGTATTACTTTCTCTACTAGGTATACATAGTAGGTAGAGAAGGTATTGGATTCCACCCAAAATTTCGATACCGAGATTTCACCGGAAGTACACGTTTTGAGACTCCCTGAACCCAACAAGGCATTTTTACAAAACGTACGTGTGTCTGTCTCTCTCTCTCTCTCTCTCTCTCTCTTTGTCTGTCTGTCTGTACGTGTCTGTGAACAGCATCTCAGAAATAAAAAGTCGGATAAATACTAAACTTGGTACTTAGATTCAGTACCTTCCAAAGATGCAACACGAAGATTTTCAAGAAAATTCCCCCAACCGACTCTACCCTTTACATGCCCTTTGATATAAAAATACTTTTGTGTAACAATGTGGTCAGTGATAGTTCAAAATCCAATTGCCCAAGCTTTGCTAATGTTGACATCACAATTGCTGCTTAATTTCATACATGTTCCGTATGTTGCTTAAAATTATACTTTTATGTGAGCACCACACCATGAGAATCCCACAAAACTTTAGCCATGACATTTTCTGTTAATTAAATGGTTTTTGCTTTCATTTGTTCGCTTTCATCTGTCGTCACCCATTGTTGACACTGATCATTCGTCTTTGGCGTGTAGTGGTGAATCCAGTTTCATTATTACGAAACTTCGTAAAAACTCACCTGAATTTGTTTAAATTAGTCGAGTCACTCTTGGAAAAAGTTGATTAGAATGTTTCTTCTTTTTTCTCCCTTTCTTTCTTTCTTTCTTTCTTTCTCCCTCCCCCCATTGTGAACAAACGAGGCACCCATCGAGTGGAAAACCTCCTAAAGTAGAAATGCATATTGATCGTGCATAAATACTCGTCTAGAAGACAAGACGAAATTCACTGGCCGTCCATTCAAAGCCTAATTTTCGAATCCCAGCCGTTGCACTCAAATGTGCCTATGGTAAAGAACGGGGAGGGCCCAAGTAAAGCAGCCGGTGTGATGGCACGCTTGGATGCTGAAGGGTTTACATTTGACTGCAGTTGCATGAATTTTGCCTCTTATTCTTAAAAGAACACTGCAATTTTATTGTAAAGAGTTAATATTTTTTACAATAAAATAAAGCTATATATTGTTGAAAGATAACCGCAAATGTATCAACTGTGCAATGTACAACAGATAGGTCCCAGGACAACAGCCTCTGTCGGCATTGACACAGAGAGCTCCAAACTCTTGGACCTAGGAGCCTGCCCTTACGGTGAACTACTACGGAACTCATGCCACCACAACATAAGATCTACATTGGAGCTTTCCTTAAGAGGAAAATGCTATACTGTCTTTGAGGAAGTACATGGTCTGTCCAATAAAGCAGTAACCGTAGAATAGACACCATAGCCTTTAAGCACACTTCTTCTCATGATTAGATCATGGACGCCACCATCAGATTTGAAGATCACGAAAACCAGCCTTTAGATGTGGACGAAGAGAAAAACATCTACAGACCAACAGTAGATTTATTCAAAGATAAATACACCTGAAGTCAATTGGGACCAAAAGATTGATGATTTGGTGCCCGAAGTACCCTCCTACGCCTGTTGATTTACTTCATTAAAGGCTTTGCATTCAGAGAAATACATCATATGCTAATTGCTATGACAGCACTCATAGGTTGAAAATCTATATTTAGAAATGACGCGTTTTGCACATAATATTGTAAATCTCTGGATTCACTTACTTATATAATTTCATTTTATGCTTTCCTTTTTTTAGACATTCAATTTTGCTCGAATAGTGATAATCTTCTATATTTCAATTGTCGAATATTTCTGTTTAATTTTAATGTATATTGTAACATTTTAATTTTTTAAATAACTATTATTGTTTTATATAATTATGTTGAATTGGTATTCTTTGTCTTTGGCAGTTTACAGTTGTATAAGAAAATTTCAAAATAAAAAAACATAAAATTAAAAAATCCAAAACCTGAACAAAACAATTACATATGCTACACCAGCCTACTAAGTGGTTAATGGTAGCTTTAGATTAAATTACGTTCAGTGATGGTATATGTTTCACTGAACGTAGCCTATACATTTTAGATAATATGTAACATTTCTATAAAATTCCACTGCTCTCGAGGCAGCTGTAAAATTACTCCTGTACTTTTATCTCATAACAAACTCCCAAGAATGCCAATCAACAAAACACCATTAAAATTCTTTTTAATAACTATTGGACCAATTATTTGTTAGGAACTAACAGAGCGTCGCATATTCAATTTTTCATTATTATTCGCTCAATGCTCGGACAAAGGACCAGTCCATTAATATTCCACGCTCAAATTTACTTTCTCTTTTTATAACTGCGTGCAGTTTCCTCTAAGCGTTTATCAGTTTTATAGGAAATGTAACCATTTTTCTTTATGTAGACATCATCTGTATGCTTAGAGCCAACAGTAGTTTCTTTGCACCTAAGATTTGGATTTCTACTCCCCAAAAATAAGCAGCACTTATAACTTTATTAACAATATAAGTAAAAATTATTTCTGATACAGAACACAATTTAGAACAGTAAATTACCTTTTTCACCACAGAGGTTTCTTTATCCACTTCTCATTTATGCTGTATCGTGAAAAAATGAATTTTCTGCATTTAGTGTTGGTAGACTAACCTCCCTTCGTGTTTTGTCTATTTTACTGCACTCATTTGAATTAACTTTTGAAATTATATACATTTTTATATATTTATACCTTGAATATAATAATTGATAGTTGTATTTTACCGTTTACATTACCTGTTTCCTTTTTATTTGTCAATATTTACTTACAATTCAACTCATACAACAGCTAAGTATGAACTGCAACTAATCCCCAATATTTTTGAGGACAACAACCAAGAGTGGATAATATCCGTCACCTTTTCACCTACAAGGTTAATTTTGATGACTTTGCTACTGGAACCACCATGTCCAACAGTTATTAGTAAATTATTTTTATTTTCCCGTAGAAATATTCCTATCATTCACTATCGTCGAAAACTAGTATTAAATATAATATTATTATATTATATAACAGTACGTTCGTAATATATTAGAAGATATATTTTCAGCAACATTATTTTTCACTCAGATTTTGATAAAATGTTATTAAAAGGTTTATAAAAGAGGTTTATTATAAAGAAATTCGCCGCTCAACAAATTTAGACATTTTAACTGTATCAAGATTAATTTTCTCCTCGCTGAATGATATGAAATATCCTCATATTTCTACCAAGTGCTGCTTGTATTATATAGCATGTCACAGCTTATCCCTCAGTGAGCAATGAGTGTTTACGGATCTGCTTCTGGATATGTTAGCTACCTCCTGTTGCAACGACCATGACCGCTATCTGTAGGTTTGGCGTCATCTGATAACATCTGATTAATGTATCTGGTACAACGTTCAAAAATAAGTTCTACCTTGAAAACTGATGGCTTTTAGCCTGCCGTCCACAATCTGTTTCAGGGATAGATATGTATCTACTTTTTGTGGCTCTGGACAATCGCTTATTCTTATTAAGTACGTTTGCTACTGCGAAGCGCCTGTGTTCAAAATTCAGGTCCACAAATTATAAATGTGTATACTAAGAAGAAGAGTAACACTTCTGGACAGACCCAAGTTTCTTTCTAAATCAGTATACAGGTAGACTTTTGGTCGATAAAAGTATATTAAAAATAATTCTACTAGTTTCCCCTATCGCGAATATTGCGATTCGCAACTTAAATTCATATCGCTCTGCTACGCACATCGACATAGCTATAGGCTATATCCGAAGTTTATTCTGTCAAATAGATATAGGTTATGTATGCAACGGAGTAGGGCATCTCGCACGCTGCGACCTACACACATATATTGGGCTACCACCCCTCTAGAGGGGGCGATGAGCGACCCGACGAACAAGCAGCCCTCTGCTGTCAACGGATAGTGCTCTTGCACTTTTATAAGCAACCGCACCATACACCACGAAATTTAGAAGCACACCTGGAAGATGAGAAAGAAAGGGGAAGGGAAATTATGAAAAGAAAATGTTAGACGAAAACAAAACCACCCCAGCATTTGCTTTCCGATCAGAGAAAACCACGAAAAAACCAAGATCAGAGTGGATGGTTGATGGGTAACGAACCCGGAGTCCTTTTTTTTTATAACCTTTACACATGGATGTGTCGAGCGAGGTGGAGCCGTGGCAATGTATGAGACTGGCATTCGGGAGGCCCCGAGTTCGATCCGGCCACCGCCCACTCTACACCATGGGTTTTTCGTGGTTTCCCCGGTGTCTGCTGTGGTGAATCCTTCTCTATTACGATTTTCCTTCCATCACTTCCCTTTCATTCCGTTTCCTTCTCATCTTTTCGGTGTGCTTCTAGGTTTTGTGTCGTATGCGGTGTAGGATAGAAGGCGCGGATGCCTACTCAATGGAAAGAGCATTCCCAGTGGATATCAGAGGGCTGCTGGATGGGTGGGTCTTTCATCGCCCTATATCGGCTGCTCCAGCGTTGAGACGTATCTGCGAGCTTGGAAATTTTAGGGACTTCCGCGCGTCTCTATGGCGTGTCTGCCTCCGGCTTGTAGCATGCTGTGGTTCCTTTATCTTATCCCTTCCTCTTGGAGGATGGTAACCGCAAGAGGTCTGTGCGAGGTGTCCCCCTCCGTTGAATCACATCTACCTTTACCTCTCCACATGGACGTTCTATATTTGGAATCATGTTTATCGCTCATCTTATAGGAGATAATGAGGATTTTGAAACGAAGTGGTCTAGATACGGTATCCTCAAACAGTATACACACTTAATGACCGCTGCATTTTCACATTCATCTTCAACACACGCAATGTGTCACACGGAGCACTGTTTCGAAAAGTCCGTCCATATTTTTACTTTCTCTACTACGTATAGTAAGTAGGGGAAGTATTGTATTCCGCCAAAAAATTCGATACCGAGATTTCACCGGAAATATATGTTTTGAGAGCCCCCTTAATCCAAAAAAAGCATTTTTGGAAACATGTCCATGTGTGTGTCTGTGTGTCTCTCTGTGAACAGCATAACTCAGAAACGAATAGTCTGATAAACACCAAACTTGGTATTTAGCTTCAATATCTTCCAGAGATGCGACACGAAGGTTTTCAAGAAAATCCCCACCCCAGATTACCCTTTACAAGGAACATTTTTTAAAACTTTAATTTTATCCAAAATGGCTCTAACGATTTTGGTTAAAATATCATATTTTTAAGATGTTTTCATGAAAATTAAATGTATACCTCGAAGTTTCTGTGGAAGTCTCCAAAAGTGTTCTTCATTGTGAATAACTTTTGCATAACTTTTAAACCATAAGAGATAGACAAAATTTTACTACACAAAAAATGTAGATCGCGTTAAAATACATAATTTATATCATATACATTTTTTTGTTGAGTGAACCTTTTCGAGATATTGCTTGTTATTCCCTTAAGTTTACCAATACTTACACTTTTTCTCAAATTAGTTATTCATTTTATTTTGTCCTGGTAATGCAAAGAGAATGAAATACTTCACATAGCAACCAGCTCTTATAATATTTGACTATCGCTTAAAGCCTACCAATTTCCCTTGCACCTACAAGAAAATTAGCAAAAAGATGAACATCTCGATTAACATGAAGCATATGGAGAATAAGCGTTTGTAAAAATAGTTTGTACAAGAGTAGAGAAAGTCATGTGAGTGTAACACATCAGATTTTTAACTAATATACTCGTACCTTTTGCCTTGCATATGTCGGTACGAGATATCTCTAAAGACTAGTGAACTAATCTGGCTGTACACAACAGAATGCAATTTCTTTTTGAAACCTGTATCATGTAGCTTTTATATTGCTTACATAGCTAATATTGTATTGCTGAACAGTCCTTCCTCTTCGGATTACAGCGTTATACTGCCTAAAGGAATATAAGTCTACATAGCACGAAACTTGTTTTTGGAGGAATGATTTGAATTACAGCTCTCCTGTTGTGTACCATCCCTGTTATTTCCTCATAACATGACATTATCAGTCTGACCACTCAAGAATAAAAAATACTGATGTGTTACACTCACATGACTTTCTCTACTCTTGTACAAACTATTTTTACAAACGCCTATTCTCCATATGCTTCATGTTAATCGAGATGTTAATCTTATTGCTAATTTTCTTGTAGGTGCAACGGGAATATTGTAGGCTTTAAGTGATAGTTAAATCTTTTAAGAGCTGGTTGCTACGTGGCGCATTCCATTCTCTTTGCATGTCCAGTACGTAAAAAATATTCGATACGGATACATTTTTTGAAGCTCCCTGAATCAAAACAAAAAAAAATACTGACATGTTGCACTCACATAACTTTCTCTATTCTTGTACAAACTATTTTTATAAACGTTTATTCTCCATCTCCTCACGTTATCACGTTCCTTATTGCTAATTTTCTTGTAGGTGCAAGGGGAATATGGTAGGCTTTAAGATATAGTCAAATCTTTTAAGAGATGGTTGCTGTATGGAGCATTCCATTCTGTGTGCATGTCCAGGACAAAAAAATGAATAACGAATTTGAGAAAAAGTATCACGTATTGGAAAATTTAAGGGAATAACAAGCAATATCTTGAAAATGGTTCACTCAACAAAAAAAAAAAACGTATATGACTTAGATTGTGTATTTTAACGCGATCTACATTTTTTGTGTAGTAAAATTTTGTCTATCTCTTATGGTTTACCAGTTATGCAAAAGTGTTCACAATGAAGAATACTTTTGGAGACATTCCCAGAAAATTCGAGATATACATTTCATTTGTTATGAAAATATCTTAATCATGTTATATTTTAATCAAAATCGTTAGAGCCATTCTGAGAAAATTAAAATTTTCGAAAAATATTCTATGTAAAGGGTAACCTGGGGTGGGGGGATTTTCTTGAAAACCTTCGTGTCGCATCTCTGGAAGATACTGAACCTAAATACCAAGTTCAGTGTTTATCTAACTGTTCGTTTCTGAGCTAAGCTGTTACAGACACACACACAGAGACACACAGACACACACACGGACATGTTTTCAAAAATGCTTTTTTTGGATTCAGGGGATCTCAAAGCATGTATTTCCGGTGAAATCTCGGTATCGAATTTTTGGGTGAAATACAATACTTCCCCTACTTACTATACGTAGTAGAGAAAGTAAAAAGGAGCAATCTGTGGTTTGTAACATCAGACGATCCTTGCCTATTGTGCAGCTTATGTCTTAGCGTAATGCTAGAATAAGTCCAAGTTTCGAATCACGAAATCTCGCGACAGGCGAAAAGCAAACGGACTGGTCTTTACAATGCTTTTATCGATCAAAAGTCTACCTATATACCGTCGTAGAAACACATCGGGCCTGTCTATTTGGGGTACTTTCCTTGTAAAAGATTAAACTAATGTGTCGATTCTTAGAGCTGCTTACAGAGCACCCTGTACACGTTACCATTCCTAACCTCGGCATTTCGACTATGAATAGTGTGTCCAGAGAGGTATGTTCGTTAACGCTAATCTTGCTAAATCTCTTAATAACTGAATGGTTAAAGCATTTGTCACTCCTAAGGCGCATGAGTAAAATCTCCACATTCACAAACGTTTTTCTTAATAACTTTTTAGTTACGTTTCACAGATCACCAGCACTAATGTTCAGACCGTTAAAAGATGCAACTATTACCACTCGACTCTTGTGAGCTTTTATTAGGTTTCACCTTGTCTTACAGCATTATATAAATATTTTAACTGGAACATAACGTTTGTTTTCAAGATAAATAATTAAAGCTAAGCACAAACAAAAAAGTGGATTTAACAGAAATCAGACGGAGTGCCCTGCATTAACTAGAGCACAGCACCATACGTAAGTCATAGAGCTTCCAACATGACTCCTGCGAGGGAGGGATGAAGGGCGAGGAGGTCCGGAGACGATGTGTCACAACAAATCCTGTCGCCGGTTAGCCTTGCATTAGTCCCTGAAACCTGGGATACTGGGAATAGAGAAACAGATCCCAAGAGGGAAAAGGACCTTAGAGGTCCCGTCAAGCACAAGGGAGAAATATTTCCATAGCGCAAATTTCACCGTTCTGCCGCAACACACCACTGACGTCGCCTGGTCCTACAACACTGAAACAGATGAAAAGAAATTGTGAGCACAGGAAATGAACAGGAAATTCGTGGTAGAAGGTGAACCGCAACAATAATCGCCTACAACCCGCGGAAACTATGACAGACTGGCCGGCCCGATGGGAACCAAACCCGCGACATACCGAATGCTAGCCTAACACGTTACCGCGGAGCCATGTCGCTCGGTAGAAGTAGATTTAAAAACTTGTCAATTTTCATTTTAAAATCACATTGCAAATTAATTACACACTCGAGTTTTGTAAATATTCGTGTATATTTAGAGGGCTTTTGCTGCCCCTTAGTATTTATTTTCACAAATTTGAGATTTCCCAGCATTTTAGTTGCCCTTGTTTTAATCTACGAAAACACTTAAGCGGTGCCCAGACATAACCGGGCATCCCCAAGGATACGCTCTGAAGTGTTACAAGAAATGTGTCTATTCAATGGAAGCACTGATGTTCATCAGCCAAGTTGCAGAAGATTAGGAATATGTTTGATACATTCAGGGTGAATACATTTTCTATCTCTCCAGTTCCCCGTGTGATAATTGCTTATGCCAACCACTTCATTACAGAGTTACACTGGTCTACCATCTTCTACCAGCACATCATAAACTAAAATCCAGTATAGTAGCCCAACTTTTGTAATAGGTACGGTTACATTCCACTTATATTCAAAAGAACATATTTAGTTGCATTTATCAAAGTGCAGTAAAAAATACTCATGTGATCGATCGTAGTAGTAACAAGGCATAGGAATTTGTAACCATTAAAACCAGAACGAAAGGAAAGAAGTTGACCTCTGAAGTAGATATTTTCTACTGTTGGGGAGCCGAACTTGTGGTAGTTACAACCGCGGTATAGTACTCAGTAGCCTTCGTCCAAAATGTACTTTCAGGTGGCCTTTGTCCCAAGTTTAAAAAAAAGTATTAACTGTTTCTTTAAATATTATATTTACATTATGTTTGCTTCGGCTGCATCAGTATCATTTTAGAAACATGGAATTCTTGACAGGGCGTGATACGACAAGAATGTAGGCTTACAAAAATTTTAAGTTTTAATTCACTCCTTTTTGTTAATCCTTGGCACAAATTAAATAGCACTTCACTGATACTTAGAGCGATGAGATTCTTTTATTTAATACTTGCACTTTCTAACACGTATACTATTTTCGTCTCACACGAATACGTAGTTAATTTCTCGAGAACACATCTCGCGTCTGGTTAGTAGCTCTGTCTGCAGGCAACTGAATTGATTTCAAGTGCCTAAACTTGTAAATTTATGTATTTCAAGTCTCTGATTGGCTAATCCTAGTCCAATAGAATACCTTCATTTAACTAAATCTTTTTCTGGTTGTTGATTGGTTATTTTTATAAACTCTCACTAAAATCACATTATTGTTACTCCAGTAATCACAAGTAGTATCACTAAACTCTCAAACTCATTATTGCCTCATTGTTAGCAACTTTTAACTTATTATTCTCACAGCTCCTACATTATTAAATTACGTAATACATTCACATAACATTATTGAACATGTTTGCAATAATATAAGCATATGCAATGACTGTTACATACATTTTTTATTACATACACATATTGCTCAAGGCGGGCTGATACTGATTTTACATATTATATAATTAGACTGAAATCGTTTAAGTATTAAAAATACTGCCTCAACTCGTAGTGCATCTTATGAGGTAAAGTCCCAGGCTATAATCCACCCAGACAGCTCTTACCAGACCGTATTTAACCCCAGCAGTGACCTATGGCAGCTATTGATATTTTCCGTATTGACAAAATGGTTTCAATGTAGATAGTGTAGTGTAATCTGAGGGACGTTGGAGGATTCAGCGACCCTCACACCTGGACCATTAGAATCCTTTTCTACTGTGCTTTATATTCAGTATGCGAACTCACGGACACAAATATTTATGGATTTGAATCCAACACCCTTAGCACCACAGAATGTCGAAGTCAGACGTTCCAGCGACCGCGGCTATTCGGGGCTCCTTGAGTGCAGATAATTTGAAGCTCTCTTAAGAAATTCCTATGCCTGTTAATAACTTAGTGAGCGATGTCCTTTTTAAGAGACAACGAACATCTGAATATGCGCAGTTCCTGCAATAGAGACTTGTAAATTTCAAAGCTATCCAATACTTTCTTCTTAAAGTGAACACAGGTGAAAGCAATGCACTCTGCATGCTATGTTTACACATTGCTGTATTAATGCGTCATTCTGAACACGTCTGTATAAATTTAGCTCAACTGCGTAAAAACGTCCTTTTCTGCAAACACAATGAAATTAAGAGAAGTTGAAGAAGTATTTTATTTATTAGCTCTACGTTTAGGGCACCAATTTGAAGAAGTTTATTTTGTTGCCCCACGTATGGAAGCCAATTTCAAGAAGTTGTATTATTACGTTAATTTTTTTTACCACGCTTTGGGCGTCAATTTGAAGTAGTTGTATTATATTTCAACTGTTGGGGAGCCGAACTTGTAGTAGTTGCAACCGCACGTATGGTAGACGAATTAGCACATAATGAAATTAACACACCTCTAATTAAGGTTATTAAAAAGAGGATTTTTATCGAATTGTTGAACACTAGAAAAGAGAATATGAACTCTATATATGGGATATGAACCCATTTCAAATTATATTGAATTGCATAATAATAATTTTCAGTGTAAATGAAAATCCTTACCTTTAAGTTTAATTTGCTTAAATTTCTGTAGCCCTTGCCCCAAATGTGCTTTCAGGTGGCCTTTGCCCCAAGTTTAAAAAATATTAACTTTCTAATTTGACTGTTTCTTTAAATATTATTTATGTTTGCCTCGGCTGCGTCAGTATTATTGTTAGAGATACGTTTCTCTTGGCAGGGTTGTGATGCGACAAGAATGTAGGCTTACACAGATTATAACTTTACTTCACTCCTTTAATTAATGCTTGGCACGACTTAAATAACACTTCACTGATACAGATAGATGTGAGATTCTTTTTTGTTAATTAATTGCACTTTTTAACACGTAAACTATTTTCGTCTCACACGAATACGTATTAAATTTCTTGAGGACACTTTTTTATGTCTGGTTAGGAACACTGTTTGCAGGCAACTGAACTGATTTCAACCTCTTAAACTTGTAAAGTTCTGTATTTCAAGTTTCTGATTGGCTATTCCTAATCCAATAGAATACCTTCTTTTAACTAAAGCTTTTTCTGGTTGTTGATTGGCTATTTTATAAACTGTCACTAAAATTACATTATTGTTACTCCAATAATCAGAAATAGTATTATTAAACTCTCAAACTCATTATTGCCTCAAGGTTATCTCATTGTTACCTCTTTGTTAGCAATTTTTTACCTATTTCTCACAGCTCCTACATTATTAAATTACGTAATGCATTCACATAACATTATTGATCATGTTTGCAATAATATAAGCATATTCAATGACTGTTACATACATTTTATAAATTATTACATTCACATATTTCTTCAAGGCGGGCTGTTATTGAATTTACATATTATATAATTTGACTGAAATCATTTAAGTTTTAAAAATACTGCTTAATAGTTACTTCGTGTCATAGGTAGAAGTGTAGGTGATTCAACGCAGGGAGACACCCCGAGCTCTGCACAATCTATTGCAGCTATAATTCCCAGAAGGAAGGAAAAAGGTGAAGGAACTACCGGAGGCTACAGGCCGTAGACAGACAGCCACAGAGACGCGGGGAAGTTCCTAACATTTCCAAGCTCGCAGACCGGCCCCAATCCTGGAGCCGCCGAGAGAGGGCGATGAACGACCAATCAGTCTAGCAGCCCTCTGGTGTCCAAGCGAGATACTCTAATGAGCAGGTATCCGCGCCATCAGTCCACCACGAAACCTAGAAGACACGCGACACCAAGGGACTCTACCCCCGTGACTCTGGGAGGAGGGTGTCATCCGAGTAACTCTCTCTCCCCAGAGAGATTTTCCTGTGGACCGGCACCTGAAAAATCCGGCACCCCATTACAGGATAAAAGGGGATATGCCACTTATGCGCGTCAACCCCAAAGGGAAAGACTACCGAAAAGCCTCGGTGGGGCCGACAGCAACCTAACAGGTTATCTAGCGGCTGTCCAAGGCGGTACTGGAGGACCTTGAGGCCTCTCACAACCCCGTCTGGACGGAAAACCACGCAGAGGTATCCAATCTCCCATGGGTATCGGGAACCACTGTCTAGCCGAGTCCAAATCCGATACAGACGACACCGTACTCCTAGTAACGTCAGAAGTACCATGGGTGATCAGGGTCCGCAGCGCCCCACCACGGCAGCGAAGGGGTCGGAACACCCGCTCTTACGGGGACCTAAAAGCACACTTGAAGGATGAGAAGGAATCGGAATGAAAGGAAAATAATGGAAAGAAAATTTTGGTAGAGAAGAAACCACTCCAGCATTCGCCTGCCGACCCCAAGTAAACCATAAAAACTACATAGGTCAGAGACAGTGGTTGCCGGGAATCGAATCCTGGGTCTCCGAACGCGAGTCGCACACGTAACCGCGGCGCCACCTCGCTCGGTACTTTAGTTTCAGCAACTTTGAAGCTTTATGCCAAAGTAAAGAAATAATTTCTTAAAATTGATGGTGTCTACGGAATATTAGCCCTTTTTTGATGGTCTCTACGTTCTTCTGAAGCGTGTATTACAAAATAAAACCCATTACGGCCGAATAACCGGAGTCACCTAAAGATTTCATTGCTGGCAGAAAGCGACAGATTCAGATCCTACATTGCATTTTCACAGAGCCTTTTCAAAAGAATAAGATCGTTGCTTGAGGGGTTCCCCGCAAACTGCCAGGCGGATAAAAAGTACGGAAAAAAGAAATACAAGTCTTGCTTTTCGTTCTTTCAGCAAGAAGAATTGTTCTTAAAGCGCATTGTGAATACAGATGAGACATGCATTCGTGACTTCGAACCCGAATTAAAGTTACAATCAGTTCAACAGAGCCATTCATCTTTACCACGCCTCCGAAAATTTCGTCGCAACAGTCGAAAGGAAAGTAAATAGTGTATCGTTTTAAAGACATTACTGATCAGCAGTGTACTCCTGCGAGTACATTACTACTCAAAACTTGTAATTGGCGTCTTGCTTCTCCGCAGTAAAGTAAAATCACTTATATGCAAGCCTATGAGTGCGTATTGAAGGAACACAACTATAAATTACTCCAGTTCAACGGTAACATGACCGAACGGGATGGCTCAGGCAGTAACGTTTGGCGCCCGCATCTGGGAGGTCGCGGGTTCGGTTACCGTGGCGACCTTCCTGAACCACAGGTTTATTCGGAGGATTTCCCTGGGTCTCCAAGCGAATGCTAGAAAGGATCATTACATCCCTGAATTTCCAGTCTCTCCATTTCATTTCCATTCTCATTTAACTTTACCTTTCATCTCCTTGGGTTTCTTTTAGGGTTGCAGGTGTCGGTGGGAATCTCGGCGTGTGCAGGGCAGGGGAAAAGGATGCTCTGAGACCCCGGACTGCAAGCGGGATGTGCAAGCCCATAGGGGGACAGGAAGCTGCCGGCTGCACCAGTCACCGCCCGGGGAGTTAAAATCTGTAAACGGTAGAAACTCTGCCTTCTGCCTGTCATGACTCCTGGTCCGGCCGCCCTCCGTCTCCTTTCACCTCATCCCTTCCTCCCGGAGGGGCTGTATCAGGGGCCTAGGTATAAAAGATCTGCATACATCGAAATGCTAAGACCCCTCCGTTTCTGGCTTTATCCTATCCAAGCATTTCGGTATGGTACGTGTTCAGTCTGAGACCTGAAAATTCATTGCGGCGATAATAATATAAATTTACGTGTTTAAAAGTGCAATTAATAAAAATCTGACAGCTCTATAGTAGGATATATCAGTGAAGTGTTATTTAATCGTGTGAAGGATTAATAAAGGAGTGAAATACAATTATAATTTGTGCAAGGCTTCATTCTTTAACCGTACCAACCCTGCTAAGAGATACGTTTCTGCAGATTACTACTGACGCAGCCGAGGCATATATATACTATTTAAGTAAATAACATTAAAATAGTTATTACACATAAAGTAAACTTGGGGCGAAAGGCACCGGAAAAGTAAACGTGGGGCGAACACTCCGAGAAACAATCTCCCACAAATTGGTGCGTAAACGTGGTGTAACCGATACAATTAAACTCCTTCGGAATTAAAATATTAACCAACGGCTAATACAACTTAGGAAGATTCATTACACCTGAAGGCGCTTCTCCAGCTTTTATTTTAGCGTGGGTGCTCTCTTAGTACAAAATTTTACGAAAGATTTTAAACAAACACAAACGCCTGTTTTGGAATATCAAACACTTTCCTTTATGTTATTTGAATGAAACACACTTACGCGAGTGAAACTTAAAGGACTGGCCGTTACGGAGTCCTGCTAAAAGCTGATAAGCCTTAAAAATAACCCTTACGTATAAATACACGAGGAATATGCTGACTAGTGCTTTAGCCTGCATTGACGTATGCGGGTGCCAGCATTGTATAATCCACCCACGTGTCGAATATGAGGTGTTAATTCGCCTAAAAATCATACCACCATATCCCTGCTTACGTGAACATCCGTAAATGACTCTCCGGATTTCTAAAGCCAATTTCATGTATTTAAATAGAGCTTATCCTGAGTATTGTGGTGTATCAGTAAGTTCATTGTTATTACCAGACGGACTGTTGTGCTACATCGTCACCACTAGACATTATTTGCGTTTCTTTGATTTTTCGGCTTAACGATTCCTCCTTTTGGCTCGGACCACGCCAAAGGGAAGGCTCTGTTTGAAATTCGTCTGCTATTACGCCAACCCTGGCTGGTATGGCTAAACACGGTTGGAGGGGGATATAGATAGCGTCACTTGAGTGAGAGCGATCGTTGTAGCAAGACATGAGTGTGGTCAGCCCACGGCTTCGGGGCACTCCCCACATCCTCTCTTCCTAGTTCATAATGTAGAGTCACCAAACCTTTGTTAACTTCTAGGTATGTGTTTTGTGTAATGTAAAACCCACGCCTTCCTCTAAAACTATACACCAAGGTCCCGGCCTGCTTGCAGTAACGAGTTGCGTCCCCCCATGTGCACGCAGGATAAACTAAATTTAATCATTTTCTGGAAACCTTTTAGCCCTGACCCCAGCTAGTAACAATATCTCGAAATTTTAAAATTATGTTTATTGCATTATATGTTTTATTTCAAATATCACTTCAAATTTTAAAGTAATACATAATAAACAATCTTAAAATATAGTCTATTGGGGAAATAATTGGGTAAGTATGGCTTTTACGAATCTTAGGGAATATATCCACCGTTCTCTTTTTCAATATACATGCTTTTTATGCATCACTTGTCACAGCATTTAGAAAATTATGACCTGGAATACTGATTGACAATGGTTAAGGCCAGAACAAATTTATTCAGAGTGAAGAGACTTCCAGCTTATTAGCAGAAATTTCAATATGTACATTTTCTTTGCCATACAAATGTCGTGAACATGCCTTATTTTAATCAAAATCATTAGCTACGTATGAGAAAAATCAAACATAACGAAATATTTTCCATAAAAAGGGGATTTTCTTTAAAATCGTCGTATCGCATCTTTGGAAGATGTTGAACTTAAATACAACGTTTTGTACTTATTCGACTTTTCGTCTTTAGCTATACTGTTCACAGACACACAAACAGTCAGGTTCACATGTTGACACATACCTTTATTCAGGAACCTCAAAACGTGTATTTACAGTAAAATATACATATATATTTCTGGGATGGAATACCATACGTACAACGGGTAAGCAGAAGAAACAGTAAACATTCTTCTTTGGCTATTTTGGTGACCTCATAGACCCGGCGAAATCTCTACCTTTTTCCGTAGAGATAGGGGAAAATTCTGTTATTTTAAGAGCGCAATGCTATTTGCATATTTATGTAATTCAATCTCCATTTCCCTATGGAGCACCAGTCGGCTCAGTTATTGCCCTAAAGACGTTTGTTCGTTATCAGCAGTAAAGCAAACTGCAAAAGGACGTCTAAAAGAGAAATCGATCATTTAAAGCCACTCCGGAAGGGCTTAGGTACTACAACAGCATCGTTTGTCAATAACGTCCTTGGTGTAGTCATGCAACAGAAGAACCAATGCAAACTCGCATGAAAAATTTATATTCTTTGGTACGTGCTGGACACTACCTTTTATAAATTCCTAATAACCTTTGTCCGGAACTTCATGTCTACATATGCCTTACAAGGCAAACCAATTGAAGTATGTGTTTATCAACATCGCACGAACTCCGAGCGTTATGAAATAAAAAATTATAAGCTTTCGATATACAGCGTGGACCATTTAAGTTGAGACTGTACATATCTCCAAAACTAAGCGTTGTAGAAAGAAATGTCTTGAATAAACGTTGCTTGATATTGTAGCGTATGTGTGTGTATTGCGCGTCGGACACATTATTGCTGTGTGTAATGTATTATTGAACTGATTATTTAGTTTGTAACTTGAAGAAGATGGTTTGTATTGAAGGAGTTGTATTATATTTCAACTGTTGGGGAGCTGAACTCGAAGTTCGTTGCAACCGCACGTATAGTACCCGCTTTCCGGTAGCCTTCGCCCGAAGTTTAAAAATATTAACTTTGTATTTTTACTGTTTCTTTAAGTATTATATATATTTATGTTAGCCTCGGCCGCGTCAGTATTACTGTTGGAGACATGTTTCTCTTTGCAGGGTTGTGGTGCGACTGAAAAATGTAGGCTTACACAGATTATAAGTTTTTCTTCACTCCATTTATTAATGCTTGACACGATTTAAATAACACTTCACTGATATAGAGAGCTGTGAAATTCTTTTGTTAATTACTTGCACTTTTTAACACAAACTATTTTCGTCTCACACTGAAAACGTATTACATTCTTTTAGGACGTATCTCGCGTCTGCCTACAACCAACGCGTCCAGCTATGAGCTCTGTCTACAAGCAACTGACTTGATTTCTTTCGCCTAAATTTATAAATTTCTGCATTTCAAGTCTTTGATTGCCTAATCCTACTCCAATAGAATACCTTCATTTAACTATCGCTTTTTCTGGTTGTTGATTGGCTATTTTATGAACTGTCACAAAAATTACATTATTGCTTCCAAGAATCACAAGTAGTATTGTTAAACTTTCAAATTCATTATTACTTCAAGGTTACCTCATTTTACCTCATTGTTAGCAACTTTTAACCTATTGTTCTCACAGCTCCTACATTATTAAATTACGTAATACATTCACATAACATTATTGAACATGTATACAATAATATAAATATTTACAATGACTGTAATATACACTTTTTTATATATTGTTACATCCACATATTACATTAAGGCGGGGTTTTATTGAAATTATATATTATATAATTAGTCTGAAATCATTTAAGTGTTAAAAAAATACTGCCTCAAACTTACAATTCTTGTCCGACGTGGCATACTTCCCTCCAGTTCCTAGTCAAGAGGGGTGAAGGTAATTCTGGGAAGAGCCCTTTGTCTGGTACGTGGGTCTAGCAATAGCGTCCTGTGAGTAGCGTCAATCTATTGTGGGTCTTCAGGGAGGATGGTTGCGTGTGTATGACGGGTGTGTGTGCGTGGTGCATCTCCCCCAGTGTTATTCTGTAACCCTTTGTGTATAATGCAGGACACTTTGTTAATTATAACAAATCAGAGCCCGTCTTAGCTTTGTGCAGCAAGTTCTTGGTATCTCTCTCCGCCTCTGAGTTACGTTTCCCAATGTTTATGCCGAGGTAACTAAGTTTAATATTTTAGCTGCATCTCACCTCGGCGTATAACATTTTATGCCATTCGTCGTGTTTTATTTGGAAGACTTATGATGGTCATTTTAAGGTCAATTTAAATTGACCCTAATTATACGTTCCCATTTAAATAAATTAAAATAGACCCTAAACTGACATCACAGCGGCCTCCAAATAAAACACGACTGATAGCATTTATTTTCCCTCACAGTATCAAGCAAATTTTATTAAAGACATTTCTTTCTACAACGCTTAGTTTTTGGAGATAATATTCTGTATCAACTTAAATTGTGCATCCTGTATAATCCGTTGATGTAGTAAATTGTAGGTGGTGATAGTGTCATCTTGAGGCACAGTTGTAGCCTTGCATATTAAATTAGTTTGATCTAAATAAAGGTAAATAAAATACGTATCATATTAATAAAATAATAGGGCATGTAAATAAATAATGACAATATCATATTCAGATTGTAAATGTTTGAAAATGATTGTTGCTAACTAAGAATTTGCTGGATTCCGTAACAGAGGCTAGAAAGTGGCAGAAACGTAAACGTTTGCAGGCATGTAGGTACATAATATGTAGTTCTTTTGTATTTTAGTGGGAGTATTTGAAGGACAAATTTTGTGTTAAGTCAGATACCATTAGAATGGGGTGAGTTAGAATATTTCGTAGGTAAAGAAACTCGCGAGAAAGTCTAGTGACTAAATAAAATTGACGATAGAATGAGGAGAACGCGATGACTGCCTGCTAGACTCCGGTAGCAGCCTGTAAAGGCAAAGCAGTCGCTAGTGTAAATACGTCACGAACCTCGAAATTAGTATAAATAGGGAAGCAAAGTTAGGACATCACGGCAATTCTTGAAAGTTACAGATGGCGAAGCTATCTACAGACGGGACATGAGGGCGACCGCAAAGTTAGGGACTATAAAATCAGCTGAGAAAGTCGCGAAACCAACTATCAAAGTGTATCGAGTGATTCATTAACGCGGAGAGCACAAAGTATATAGTCGTCGGAAAAATAAATTTAAAAAATAAGTAAACCAGTCAGCTTTTATGGTATTGCGGGGTAACCAAGTACGCAATTCGGGAGAGCAAACCAGCTAATTCTAAATTGCTCCAAATAGAACAGATAGCAAATTTTTGTGTGTTTAAAATATACAAGGGCAGTCCAGAAAGTCCCAGACGTTAAGGCCTATCGTGGCGATGAGTTGGGCTAGAGCCACCAGCTTGGTGTCAGAACGTTCCTACATTCAGTACGCATCCAGCTGTGGTAGCGTGGTGACTGTGCCTTCCTTACTGTGCTCTCTATGAGTTTTTAAAATGCGCGCTGCAATAGAAAACCCGGCCACTTGTGAAATATGGTTGGCTAAAAACAACAAATCAATTGAAATTTATCGTCAACTTTATGATGTTTACGGGCAGGGAATAATGAGTGAAAGCCGAGTCAGGCAATGGTGCATTGATTTTAAAAATGACCGTACCAGTGTTCACGACGAGGATCGCAGTGGTAGGCCTAGCCTTATGACTGATAAATTGTCAATGCAAATCAATTACAAAATTCGTGAAAATAGTCGTTTCCCGATTACAGAACTTTCGGAATATCCTCCCCAAATTTCAGGGAGTTTGGTTCATCAAATTTATGCTTTGTTACTACGGACGCTGAACTGCATGCCGGTGTAAACCAGTGGTTGAAGTCACAGGCGGCAGATTTCTACAGAGAGGGTATTGAAAAGCTTGTGCCACGGTATGGTAAATGCCTCAATTTGAATGACGATTATGTAGAAAAATAGCTTAAGAGTGTACCTTTCAAATGTAGATAATAAACGTTGATATTTGTATTTAAAAACATCTGAATTACCCTCGTACTAGAACAGAATAAAACTACAAATATCGGAATCCGTATTTCTCAGTTCGTCACTGAGATCGCCGTACCATCCTTATCAGAATCGGATCCCATGGTCTAATAATCCCGCTCTCCCAGCAAGTAACTAAACCTTCTGTAGGGAAGCGAGATCCAAACCTGAGATTAGCCGAGGCACGAGACAACATGGAAACAGAGAAAAAGGTGACGCACACAGAGGAAAAGGCCCAAGAATACAGGTAACAAAAAATATATTAATAGCGTTGTGAGAACCAGTCACCTGTCTCTCGTCAACAGAACATACACACAATAAAAAACGTAACAAGACGAAATCAAAAAGCGACCGCCGCAATCTGATGAACTGTTTTTGCTGAGAACAATACTTACGAATGTAGGAAGACGATAAGGAGAAACAAAAGCTAGAAAAAGAAAACGGAAAAACAGAAAATCGCATTTACTAACAACATTCCAGAGGCGGAACAAAACCCCACAAAATCCACATTTTTATGAAACTTAGTTTATGATTCACTCAAATGTACTCGTATGTCTGTCTTAGGTGGAAGGCAAATACGGCATAATTTAATTTCGTATGTCAGTTTTTAAGGTTCACTTTACGCATTGACTAGACATTAAATTGCAGCTTTACGTCCTATTGTAGAAACAGTGTATTGCAACATAAGTGTGGTAAGTGCATGTTTGCAGAACGAGAAAGAAGTCTGAATACGAGACGAAGTCGAGGATTTTCACTTCCGAGTTTCTGCAAAGGACTTAACGCTTGTGTATTGCATACTATTTTTTCGGTGTTTCAACGGAAGGGGACGCCTAGCGCGGAGCTGCCACCACCAGAAGGAAGGGATGAAGTGAAGGAAGCACAGGAGGATACAGGCCGCAAACAGACAGACCACAGAGACGAGCGAAAGTCCCTAACATTTCCAACCTCAAGCCACCAACATTTACATTCAAGGATTAATTGAAACCGTTCAGGTTAAATATGGAAGACTACGAAAGGAAGAACGTTCGGGAAAATGAAGTTCATCCTTCAAGTATCATGCGATGAACGACTCACCAAGCAAGCAAACCTCTGTCCACGGAGAGTACTCTTTCGATTGAGTATGTATCGGCGCCATCTCTCTGGCACCATCATACGCTACGAAACCTAGAAACACACCCAAAAAATTAAAAGGATAAATGATGAAAGTGAAATGATGGAAAGGAAATCGCGGAAGAGGAGAAACTAGCCCAGCATTAGCCTGCCGACCCTGGGAAACCACGAAACACCCATGGGTCAGAGTGGTCACCTTGGATCGAACCTGGGACCTCCCGAATACGAGTCGCACACATTACCGCGGCGCCACGTCTCTCGTTTTTTCGATTACAGTGAATAATAGAAATACTTACGCGAAAATAAAATTCATTACTGTCAGCTTATCAAAAGCAGTATCAAGGTAGACACCGCTGGCCTCTAAGAACTGGTGATTCATTAGTCACTCCTGGTAGTGTTGACCAAGTCAAAAGCTGAAGGTGATACGGCTGCTTGCGTCGAAAGAGTTGTATTTAAATGCTGTATGAATTAAACACTAAGTAAATCTTAACAAATAAACGGAGGCTGAGATGATAATTCTTAAACAGCAAAATTCAACTACCAAATGTGACTATATTGCATATCATCAACATTAAATATACGTATAAATAGTTGGAGGAATAAATACATTTCATTAACGTCAGCAGTAAAAATGCAAAACGCACAGAGTGTAGGCATTTCAGATTCCCACGCATGATAGTATAGACGGTAAAGTGCTATTGTGACTTTGACCAGTTTTTCAATTGTCACTTTTCTCAGTTTTCAATATTCTTTATTATGTAGTTCACCTTCACTGGGAGTTCACTTCACTAATGCCACTCCTCTTCGTTGAACTAGTTCAATTCTCCGTCACCACCTCCGTGACGCAGTCTCTTCACGCCGGACGGTTCACTTCAATCGGAAGTCGAACACAAGCTCTCCACGACCGTTGCTCCGCGGTAGCACTCGCTGCGCATTACAGAAGCCGTCACCAACTCGTTCGGAGAATCATACTTGATGTCGCACCAGAAACTCGGTCGCTAACTCGCTAGCACGCAGACCGACTCAGTTCAACTCGCAATTTCTCACTTCGTACTATTCTGTCACACTCGACTCGCACTGCTCCACCTAACTCTACTGAACGCGACTGCGCGAGAACGCTCGCTTATATAGGCAGTGGAATCTTCAAAAGAAGGTTCTCGAACATTCTAGAAATATTTTGACACAGTTTCTGGAGGAGTGGGAAGATAAAGTTTCCAAAAAGTTCCAGTTATCTCCCGATAGCACGCCCGGTGTTTACACTGGCTTGCGACGTTATCATTGTTTACTCGGAATGCTCGGCGCCTACCTCCCGATAACTTTGGGCCATATCTGCTGCATCCCAGTATCATCGAAACACATACTTTCATCGTTCCTATAAGAATCACTTATTTGTGAAAGGACATAAGTCAACTTATGGTGAAAATGTGTTAATGGTGGAAACTGTTTCTTTGACTGTAGACGTATTGTTTGGTTATGAAAGGTCTCTAGTTTGCTGTTTAGAAGTGGTTAAAAAGCCGTCCTTCTTTTCGTATATTTATGTAACGTCTTAAATCAGCTGACTTATGTCCTTCATAAACAAACATTGAACGCACAGTCTGAACACGAAGTTAGTAACATCACGTGTATATTGTTCGTTTGAGTGTACTTCTAAGTCAATTGTTTATTATTTAATTGTTAATGAATGCACTAACAGCATGGAACCTATAAATATTAAAATAAATAAGACGAATAAACGGAAAAGAAGAATATGGTACACCGATTCTTATAGGGGCAAGAGGATTAAAAAGTCTCGTATTCGAGGTGAAGAATACGTAAACCATAAGGGCAAGCTCGTAACAACTAAAGCTGAATATTTCACGTAAGTGTAATACTTAAAACTGGCTATGTTGTTAATGTTACAAATGCTACACTGCAAGAAAACACATTAACATATACCGCAATGCAAGTATTAATTAATATCGTAATAATATACACATTGCGAAACTATCTATTAAAATCTGAAAAATGTAACTTATAACACTTTTTTCAATATAACAAGAAATTCTCCAAAATGAATACGTTCCTCTCCAAGGAATTCTTTCATTCATTATCTGTTTACCCTCCTCTTATGTAGGACTTACACCCCCCAGGACTTACAGGCGGGTGCCTGGGGTCAGAGGCCCTCGAGGAGCAGACGCTCATGGATCAGACAGAACATCCAGGATGGGTGATCAACCCGATGCCTGGTATGGGATGAAGGAAGTAGATGAAGCGAAATGTTGGGGAAATGGATGAAAGGAAAGGTGATGATGGAGCAGTTGGTGGAATGAATGGCGGGGGAAACCGGAGAACCCGGAGAAAGCCCGCCCAGACGCCGCTTCGTCCACCACAAATCCCACATGCAGGTCCCTGGGATTGAACCCAGTCCGCCTCGGTGGGAGGCGAGCGGTCTAACCATCGGCCACGGCGCCGCCCTCCTCTCCAAGGAAAATTGCTTGAAATTATCCATTCATTTAACACAAGGACTGAACAGGACATTTACATTCAAGGATTAATTGAAACCGTTCAGGTTAAATGTGGAAGACTACGAAAGGAAGAGCGGTCGGGAAGATGAAGTTCATCGTTCACGTACCATGCAATGAATGGGGATTACAGGATGGAAGTGTGCAAAAATGCGTTTCTTCAATTGTATGCTGTAACTGAAAGAGGGTGAGAAGACTCCAGACTTTATTATTAATGGGAAAATCTCCTACGGACTGGGCCAACAAGACAACAGGAAGACAGTTCATGCAGAAGTTGTGGAACAAAAAGAGCATATGTTACTTTCCTGTAAGTACCAGCCACTATGCTTCAAGGGAGACTAAATATCTTCCTTATACTCTGGATATTACAAAGATTCATAGATTCATAGCTTAAGTACTCATTCTATTACAAGACATTCAAAGATTACATTGATTTACGTTTGGGTAAACCAAAAATGAACTTGTGGTCTTTGTAAACAGCTAAACTCAAAATAAAGAATTATACTTTAAATGACACTGCAAAAATATGTGACAGTTGCTGAATTAGCAATGCACGAAAGAAAAGCTAAGTTTTACAACAGTATACAGAGACTGAATAATTATGCAAGAACACTGATAGCATCACGGATCTCACATTTGATTACATGCAAAACATATCCCTCCCATGCATTCCTATGCAGGAGATTAATATTATAGGCAGCTTTCTGATTTTCCATTTGCAGTGCATAATCTCACAATTGGAAGCGCTTATTCTTTACTTCCTCTACTACGTAGAGTAAGTAGGGCAAGTATTGTATTCTACCCAAAAATTCGATACCGAGATTTCACCGGAAATACATGTTTTGAGACCCCCTGAATCTAAAAAAAGCATTTTTGGAAACATGTCCGTGTGCGTGTGTGTTGTCTGTGACCAGCATAACTCAGAAACTAACAGTCGGATAAATACCAAACTTGGTATTTAGGTTCAGTATCTTCCAGGGATGCGACACAAAGGTCTTCAAGAAAATCCTCCCCACCCCAGACTACCCTTTACATGGTACATTTTTCGAAAATTTTATTTTCTCAAAAATGGCTCTAACGAGTTTGATTAAAATATCATATGTTTAAGATACTTTCATGACAAATGAAATGTATATCTCGAATTTTATGGGAATGTCTCTAAAAGTATTCTTCATTGTGAACGACATTTGCATAATTGGTAAACCATAAGAGATAGATAAAGTTTTACTACACAAAAAATGTAGATCGCCTTAAAATACACAATTTATGTCATATACAATTTCTTTGTTGATGAACCATTTTCGAGATATTGCTTGTTATTCCCTTAAATTTTCCAATACTTTTTCTCAAATGGGAATTCGTTATTCATTTTTTATGTCCTGTACATACAAAGAGAATGGAATGCTCCACATAGCAACCAGTTCTTAAAACATTTGACTATCGCTTAAAGCCTACCATATTCCCCTTGCATCTACAAGAAAATTAGCAATAAGATTAACATCTCGACTAACATGAAGCACACGGAGAATAAGCGTTGGAAAAAATAATTTGTACAAGAGTAGGGAAAGTCATGTGAGTGTAACACATCAGATTTTTTTTATACCATGAAGGTCAAGAAAAGGAAGGAACAAATGAAACATGTTCATTTCTTTTCAAATGTTTGAATTAGTATGCTTGCTCAAGCATCATAGAACTTCATATTTCCTGTGGTAGGCAAAACAAAAAGTATTGGATGACAAGATTCTTAATAGGCTTCACAGATAGTGGGAAATTTGACAAAATTGTTCATGCTTACCAATCCGCGGGCACTCCTTATTGTGTGACCATGATTTTGGTATTGTAAAGTATTCTCTTGAGTACTCGAGAGAGACAGATGCTATTAAACGATATGAGTTTGTGAAATGATTTGCTCTACTGCTATTCATGGTAGGTTTAATTTTCACATGATTACATCAGAGGATGTATTAAATTTCAAAACTTAGTGACCCAAACTGTGCAAGTGAACATGCTAATTAGAAGAATCTAAATTCAGTGCTGTTCCATGATCCAAAAAACAAGATTTCTCATTGTAAGTTTCAAGCAGTTCGAGTATGACAAAGCCACTAGAGGCATTGTTACGGCAACACAGCACATAGGGGGTTTAATAAAGCATACTTTGTATTAAGACACAGGTTTCATATGAGTTACTTGTTTGTAGTGCCAACTAAAAGAGAATATGGTGATGAGAAACTGCCTATCAATTATGATAAAATTATGAACATACCTAAATCCATGAAATACATATGTGTAGAGCATCAAGAGTTTTATAGATCTATCATTCAGTGGCACACCAACAATTCTTCCACGTATAATGTTGCTTACTAACGTAATTACATTCGTTAAATGCATTATGTACACTTTAAAACATGTAAAATGACTGAAAATGTATCTCACCCATATATATATATATATATATATATATATATATTTATTATTCAATAACTTTTAGTAAAATATGTACGTTGATTTATGTAATGACATAGGTCAATGAATTTTCAAAAAGTTTAATCTTTGTTAGTAATTATACTATATTTTTCATGTATGAAAGCTTTTTATTAAAATATTCTACACATATGTAAAAAAATTATATGCAGGTCATGTTTTTACTTTCTCTAGTACGTATAGTAAGTAGGGGAAGTATTGTATTCCACCCAAAAATTCGATACCGAGATTTCACCGGAAATACATGTTTTGAGACCCCCTGAATCCAAAAAAGCATCTTTGGAAACATGTCCGTGTGTGTGTCTGTGTGTCTGTGTGTGTGTTTGTGTGTCTGTGTGTGTCTATGTCTGTGAACAGCATAACTCAGAAACGAACAGTCGGATAAACACCAAACTTGGTATTTAGGTTCAGTATCTTCCAAGGATGCGACACGAAGGTTTTCAAGAAAATCCCCCACCCCAGAGTACCCTTTACATGGAACATTTTTCGAACATTTTTATTTTCTCAAAAATGGCTCTAACGATTTTGATTAAAATATCATATGTTTAAGATATTTTTATGACAAATAAAATGTATATCTTGAATTTCCTGGGATCTCTCCAAAAGTATTCTTTATTGTGAACGAATTTTGCATAATTCGTAAACCATAACAGATAGACAACATTTTACTACACAAAAAATTTAGATCGCGTTAAAATACACAATTTATGTCATATACATTTTTGTTGTTGAGTGAACCATTTTCGAGATATTACTTGTTATTCCCTTACATTTTCCAATACTTATACTTTTTCTCAAATTGGTTATTAAATTTTTTTTGTCCTGGTAATGCAAAGAAAATGGAATACTCCACATAGCAACCACCTCTTAAAATATTTGACTATCGCTTAAAGCCTACCAATTCCCTTGCATCTACAAGAAAATTAGCAATAAGATTAACATCTCGATATCTCGATTAACATGAAGCATATGGAGAATAAGCGTTTGTAAAAATAGTTTGTACAAGAGTAGAGAAAGTCATGTGAGTGTAACACATCAGATTTATTTTTAGCCTCCCAAAACTTTACTTTTCTGACTTATGTCAGATTCATTAAAGTAACAAATATTTGGAAAGCTTTTATTTCATACCCCTGTAAGAGACCTCATATATAAATATTTGAAACAATGACTTCCTTAATAATAAAAATAACGAATTAATATAAATGGAGGGTTGTTCTAAAACCATAATTTGATCTCTGTCCTCGATATCTTGACTTCCTAGGACAACTATGTGGAGCGTGTACATATCGACAGCATGTGTACTTAGGTGTAGTTGAATACAATACTTAGGTGGGAACCATTTGTACAAAATAAAAATGTCAAATTCATCCAAACGAGAGAAACAGATGGTACCATTCCCATAAATGGGAAGTAACATTATACATAAAAGAATACTTAAAATCAAGGACGAATGTTTCCACAATAATCCAAAATGAGGAATGGTTTAAGTACTAGATGTTGCCCGAACGAAATTACCTAACCCACCCGCCAGTCCTTTTTAGCGACGACATCTATATAGAAGTAACTGGCGCTAGTTTGAGATGGAAGCTAGTAAAAGGCCGCTAAATCAACATTTGAAAACGCTGCGAAAGTAATGTAGTGGTTTAGCTTTACAGATCTTTATGCCTTGCGGCTTAGGGCCCTCAACCCTGAGCTATGCTGGTAGCAGAAGCAATATTGTTCCCATATGCCTCGGGTGGAATGCATGTGTGTAATTTTGCTTAAAATGAATACAGTGTGTAAATAATTGCTATAAAGGCTTTAAAGTTTGTTATATATAGTGTTATTTTGTGTTATAAAATATATTAAAATATACAGAGTTAACCATAGCTCCACTGACAAACTTTTAGGGATTGTTGTGGGATACCTTCCGAGTATTTTCGTATAAAGGACTCGCGGTCTCCGGCGGCTCGTTACGGAGTAATTGCGCTTAGCTTGGTTTCTTGCCCTAATTAACTTTGTATCCGTATTGCACATACTGAAATACTGCACAAAATACTCCAAATACTGCAAAACCGTGCAAATGCTGACGGTATGCGCTGTGTATGTTTGTAAACAAATCGTTTCCATTCGCCTAAGGTAGCTGCTATTGACAACAGTAATGACCTCTTTAATTCTTTTCCCTCAAGTTTGCATTAGTACTACCCGGTTCTGTCTAGGGTTTTGTTTTTCCGTCAGAGTTAGTTGTGCATTAACAGTGATACACAGCAGTATGGGTAGGTTTACTAATGAAGAGTTGACCGATATGCACCCCGTGTATAGATTCACTGAATGTAATGGAAGAGCGGCACAACGATGCTATGCTGAGATGTTCCAAACCGACGGCAACCACATCACAGTACTTTTGCATATGTACATAAGCGCCTATGAGAAGCTGGATCTTTCCGTGTTAGAACGGTGGATACTAGCGGTGCGATGTATGCCAGAACACCCGATCTGGAGGAGAATGTGTTACACGCGATTGGTGACAATCCTGCTGCTAGTAGTCGGCGCGTTGCACCAGCTCTAAACACAAGCCAATTACCTGTTTGAGAGTCGTACATGAACAACAATTATACGCGTATCATGCACAGAGGGTGCAGGTATTGTAGCCAGCGGACATCCCATTTGGAGTGCAGTTTGAAAATTGGTTCCTATAGCAAAGTGCAGAAAACCACAACGTTCCTACTTTGGTGTTGTATACAAACGAGGCTAAGTTTACAAAAGAGGTCATGTTCAACAATAGAAATAGCCATGCATAGGATTACGAAAATCCACACCCATTGGTGTATCGATCCTATCAACAGCAATTTGCTGGAATGTATGACCTGGTATTGTCAATGATTTTTTGATTGAACGTTACATACTTCCTGATGCACTGAACGTAGTCGTGTACAGAAAATGCCTTCAACATATTCTCCAACAGTTCCTAGAAGATATGCTTCTGAGAATTCGTCAGCTTATGACGGGGCTCCGGCACACTTTGCACTCTACTAGGAACCACATTGATTTACGGTTTTGACATTCGATTGGTCGCGGTGGTCCTGTTCCATGGCCAACTTGGTAACCAGACATGACACCAGTGGACTTCTTATTCTGAGGGCATGTTTATGATACTCCGATCGATACTCGCATGGACCTGGTTACTAGGATTATCGCAGCCACGGAAGTAGTACACCAAACTGCTGGAATGCTTGAGCGTGTAATAGAGTCGATGGTGCGTCGCTGTACTCTGACGTGATCATGGTGGTCGACATTTTGAACAATACCTGTAAGGGAACAGTTTTGCATTTGTTACGTACTGTACTGTACGCTGACAGACGAGACTGAATACACTGTGTATGATACGTTTTTTATTATTGCATATTACTCAGGATTTTTCACTCTTGTAAAGGTATTTTCACAGAAACAAGGGTGATTCGGGTAACAAACCGAATAAATCATAATTACATTATTACTCTGTAACGAGCCGCTTTATACCAAAATACTCAAAAGGTATCACTCAACAACCTCTGAAAGTTTGTCGATGGAATTCTGCTTCATCTTATATATATGTATACATGATATACAATAAAATAATTATGAGTATGCGTTTGTGTCATGTGTGTAGTGATACTGATTATCATATAAGGGAAGTATTGCCAAAACAAATTTTAACAATCTGTTGTTCTTGGATATACCATAATACGAATTACCTCGGTCATTCAATATTTTAAACGCAGTGCTTCGAAAAGTACAAAACATTAGTTGTTCAGGAACTGAAACGTATCACTATTTCTTACTTAATCGATGTGGAAGTTCTCTTAATTCTTTGCTTATTTCATGCTCTTATTTTGGTGTCCACACATGAATCATGCAACTTTCATTATTGCACAATTTCATACTGTCTTTATAATACTGAAACACAATTTAGAAATCCTTATTATCAAGTTAATAAACATTGCATGGAAGAGGATTTCATCTGCCAAATGACGACGAGTGTGTCCTCCTCAAACTAAGGAATATGCAAGCGCTGTCTATTTTGTTTTCGGCATCATATTTTGTTATATTCTTTACCTCTCCTTTTTCTTCTATTTTGAATTTTAGATGCACTCTCCTGGAGCAACATCAGCTTAAAATGAAACTTCAGATAGAGATCTTCTAGTTATAAAATCTGACAGCCCCTCTTGTTGACGAATACCATTTCTTCGGACCTGCTCATCAGTATTCAGTTGCTTGATTATACACACAGAGCAGCATATCTTTACAATGAAAGCTCTTCTCTTCTGTTACAGGGCTGGAGCCAGTGAGACCGACGGTAGCGCGCCTGGTTGCAGCCGATGTAAGCACACACAGAGCGCTTGAATGGCTGTTACGACAGAGATTAGATGATTGGGGATGGGGTAGCGACACGCCGAGGGCAATCCTGGTTCTCCAACTCGCCAACACCTCCTCGTGGTATGGTCCTCACAATCTGGAGAGCCTGCTTTCCGGGAAGCAAATGGAGTTGGAGATTATGCTGCAGCTGTGGCGGTAAGTTATCCTAATAAAAACCAGCAAAGAAAGCTATATGATTTCTTGTAACATTGGTATCTACCAAAGGTGGAATGTAATCCATAGAGGGCACGAAAAACTGACTCTGGTTACGTCAACACAAGTCCAGAATTAACACTTCTTGATACGCAAGACCTGAACATTGGATTAAGATCGATAGAAGTTATAGTTGTACGAGTATAACTACTTGCACTGGCGTGGTTTTGTAACTGCAGGCGAAGGAGAATTTTATATCAATTCTATTCGCTGCGCTTTAGAATCCTAACGTAGTACTATATTATGTGTATCTTACAAGAATATTGGACTTTGTCCGCACTCTTTGTAGTTGCCGTTTAAAGAAACTTATATTTTTACTTTCTCTACTACGTATAGTAAGTAGGGGAAGTATTGTATTCCACTCAAAAATTCGATACCGAGATTTCACCGGAAATACATGTTTTGAGATCCCCTGAGTCCAAAAAAAGCATTTTTGGAAACATCTCTGTGTGTCTGTCTGTGAACAGCATAACTCAGAAACGAACAGTCGGATAAACACTAAACTTGGTATTTAGGTTCAGTATCTTCCAGAGATGCAACACGAAGGTTTTCAAAATCCCCCACCCTAGACTACCCTTTACATGGAACATTTTTCGAAATTTTTAATTTTCTCAAAAATGGCTCTAACGATTTTGATTAAAATATCATATGTTTAAGATATTGTCATGAGAAATGAAATGCATATCTCGAATTTTCTGGGAATGTCTCCAAAAGTGTTCTTCATTGTGAACGACTTTTGCATAACTGGTAAACCATAAGAGATAGACAACATTTTACTACACGAAAAATGTAGATCGCGTTAAAATACACAACATTTCTTTTGTTGAGTGAACCGTTTTCGAGATATTGATTGTTATTCCCTTAAATTTTCCAATACTTATACTTTTTCTCAAATTCGTTATTCATTTTTTTTGTCCTGGATATGCAAAGAGAATGGAATGCGCCACATAGCAACCAGCGTTGAAATATTTAACTATCGCTTACAACCTACCATATTCCCCTTGCATCTACAAGAAAATTACCAATAAGATTGACATCTCGATTTCCCGATTAACATGAAGCATATGGAGAATAAGCGTTTGTAAAAATAGTTTGTACAAGAGTATAGAAAGTCATGTGAGTGTAACACATCAGATTTTTTTTCTACGCTTAGCACTTCTATTTAACATCGCACAACTGAACTTCTCCTCTGTTCCGGTACTTCACTAACATATTGAATTCAGACTCTCCTCCTATCTTTACGTAGACAGAGGATACTCCCACGCAGAATTGGAGAAAACATTGTGAAGCATGTGTGTTGGCGAGGGGTGCACATTTGGAATAATTTCTGTAAACATTAAAAAGAATTTCTCATTGATTTTCTTTTCATTTCTTGCTTTATTTATTTACACAGTTTTATAACTCACAAAGAATGGAACCATAATCTTGTAACTTAGGTTTCTGAAGCTTTATAAATAAGTGTTCCTATTAATAGTTTGCATAGTATTGTAAATGCTTCCTCAATTGCATATT
Organism: Deroplatys truncata; assembly: GCA_030765065.1. Classification (NCBI taxonomy): domain Eukaryota; kingdom Metazoa; phylum Arthropoda; class Insecta; order Mantodea; family Mantidae; genus Deroplatys; species Deroplatys truncata. The sequence goes on from CM060979.1 coordinate 67,586,514, forward strand.
CTATATGCTATTTAGATTACATTACAATCATTTATAGACTTCTGTTTATTTATATACTGGTTTGCTGTGTTGCAATGTTGTGCAAAATGAAATAGTAATCATCTCAAGAATGGAACTAATTTATTAAGGAAAAACACTCAAAACAACAAGCTCTTTCTAGTTTAGAGGGATGATCACAGGTTACCTTCCACCCTGTATATGTAATATATTGATATTGAAAGGAAGCATATTTTGCTATTCTTTGTGCCTTATGGCTGTTGAAACCATGGAGGGAGAAAAATATGGAAGCAGCATACAGAGGGCTTCATCTTTGGCACTGCCAAGTGCTGATGTATGTAAAGTTCTAAAAGATCTCTCTTGAAATAGGCCCCAGTTGTTACAAAACTGGTATAACTAGTAGTGAGAAATATAAACTTGCTGAGGTTATAGAAAACAGGACTCAATCGTGTATCACAGCAATAATAACGTGGGCAACATTCAAGCTTCCAATTTTATTATAACAGAACCGCATCTTCGAGAAGTCAGGGGAGGGGAGCTTTAGAAATTTCTACTCGCGTCTCAGTAGGGGCTAGGCTACGGGCAGATCGAAAACTGAGAGATCTGCCCTCTCTCTCCTAAACTACGCCAGCTGGCGCTGGAATCATGTCCTGCCCCAAAACGGGGCAAGCTGGAACATATGTCACCACAGCATTTATCTAGTTTATTACTAGTCCGATACTTTACAACTGTAGTAAAAATGTAGTAAGCACATATACATATAATGCAGAAAATAGATAATTATGCTTCAATTACACAGTTAGCTAATAATGGTACCGTTACCTAATTAGTTGTGTAATTTCAGTCATACGTTTTATTAAACAAACTGGAATTTATGTTACTTACAAGCATTAAGACCATGACGTTCATAATTTTATAGAAAGCTTTGCACTTGACGAAGCTACAGAAAACTGAATAATGGAAATATTAGTAATTTCTTCCATTATTTTAGTATAGTAGCTGTCTTTTTACTTTCTCTACTACGTATAGTAAGTAGGGGGAGTATTGTATTCCACCCAAAAATTCGAACCGAGATTTCACCGGAAATACATGTTTTGAGACTCCGCGAATAAAAAAAGCATTTTTGGAAACATGTCCGTGTGTGTGTGTGTCTGTGAACAGCATAACTCAGAAACGAACAGTCAGATAAATGCCAAACTTGGTATTTAGGTTCAGTATTTTCCAGAGATACGACACGAAGGTTTCCAGGAAAATCCCCCCACCCCAGATTACCCTTTACATGGAACATTTTTCGAAAATTTTAATTTTCTCAAAAACGGCTCTAACGATTTTGATTAAAATAACATATGTTTAAGATATTTGCATGACAAATTAAATGTATATCTCGAATTTCCTGGGAATGTCCCCAAAAGTATTCTTCATTGTGTACGACTTTTGCATAACTGGTAAACCATAAGAGATAGACAAAATTTTACTACATAAAAATGTAAATCGCGTTAAAATACACAATTTATGTCATAAACATTTTTTTGTTAAGTGAACCATTTTCGAGTATTGCTTGTTATTCCCTTAAATTTTTCAATACTTATTTTCTCAAATGGGAATTCGTTATTCATTTTTTTGTCTTGGATATGCAAGGAGTATTAATCTGTGGCAAAGAGAATGGTGCTGCACCTAACGACCAGCTATTAAGAGATATGTCTATGCTTAAAGGCTACTGTATTTCTATACTGCCCTTGCAAATACAAAACAAGGGGAACATAGTAGGCCTTAAGGGATGGCCAAATATTTTTAAAACTGGTCGCTATGTGTAAAATGTAATTCTCTTTGCATGTCAAAAGATCGTTTCTGCAAATGTTTATCTCGATTAATATGAAATATATGGAGAATAAGAGTTTGTAAAAATAGTTTGTACAAGAGTAGAGAAGGTCATGTGAGTGTAACACATCAGATGTTACTACGTACTCTTCTACTACGGAACTGAACTTCCATAATTCACGTCTGAATGTTTAAACCTGCGTCTGCAAGCAACGAAGCAGAAGACCTACGAAAGCAATGTCCTGTATAGATTATCACGATTGGTCTAACCAAAATCTACTACAATCAGTTTTTTGGAATTCATCCGAAAGTTTTTACCAAAGATTGCGATGTACACTTGGCATCTTTGTAATACAAAATCAAGCGATGTTGTTATTGGTGGCGGAAAGGAAAAATATTCTCGAAAATTCTCCAACCGTATTTGCTTTGTGATGAGTAATTCCTAAAAACTTTTATTTCGGTTTGAAGTGATGTAATTGTAATAAAACTTTTTATCGTCAATGTGTCGTGGTGTTACTTTTCAAGCTCTTCTCAAGAACAGGCACAAAAATGCTAATAATTATTTTACTTTCATCATTTAATAATGTTTGCCATCTGTTTCCAGTACGAAACTTCTTAGACTTCTTAGACTGTAGCTTTTACTTTTTTGTTTATAAAAACGCTTAACTGGATGTAGTTATGTCTACTACCTCTTCAGAAATGAGGAACACCTTAAGAGAATGTGTGCACTTGTTATTTCCATGCAGCATTACCTTTGAAAAAGTAAAATTATTGCTGTATTATATTTCAACTGTTGGGGATCCGAACTTGAAGTAGTTGCAAACGCACGTATGGTACCCGGTTTCCGGTAGCCTTCGCCCCCAAGTGTACTTTCAGGTAGCCTTTGCCCCAAGTTTAAAAAATATTAACTTTGTAATTTGACTGTTTCTTGAAATATTATATATTTATGCTTGCCTCGACTGCGTCAGTATTTATTTTAGAGACATGGATGTCTTGGCAGGTTTGTAGCACGACTAAGAATGTAAGCTTACAAAGATTATAATTTTACTTCACTCCTTTTATTAATGCTTGACACGATTTAAATAACACTTCACTGATATAGAGAGCTGTGATATTCTTTAATTAATTACTTGCACTTTTTAACACGTAAAACTATTTTCGTCTTACACGAATACGTATTAAATTTCTTAAGGACACTTTTTGCGTCTTTTGCGATAGGCTATCACTTTTGTTCCGGGTTACAGACATTGTTTCTCTGCCAGCCTAGAAGCTAACTTCTTTGGAAGACTAACATCTCTAATGAGGTAATTCAATTCTCCTTGATTAAAACCAGATACAACTGATGAAGGTCCTGCGAAATCAGTGTCATTTTGTTCAGCATAGCCTTCAGCTGATTCATTCACTTCTTCTGATGACTCTGGAACAGGTATCTACTTTGAATGTGGAACGGGACGTCTTGTTTTTGCTATTGATGCCCTTTACTGAACAAAAGTAACAATCATCACTGTGGTTTATTTGTTCTCGCCATATCATTGGTTCCCCAAATTTCAAGCACTTCCGCTTCCCATTTTTCCACTGTCGCAGATGCTCTGTGCATGTTTTATATACAATGTGAGGTGCCCAAGACTTATCTTGGTCTCCTAGTTTTACTTTGAAATAGGCCAAATAAGCTCTTTTTACAAAATCAGTTATGGGTTTTCTTTGCTGGATGAATGTGTATTCCCCATAGATGAAACAAAAAACATCAGGATTATTCACACATGTTCTTCATGATGAACCCATATCAGTGCCTATTAAGGAACCTCAGTGCTTATAAAAAGGAGACATAAATGTCAGAATAGTTTAAGTACATCTACAAACAACATGAATAGACCTTAGATAAAATAAATTAGTATAATACAAATAATATAACCAAGTTACAAACGGTTCTGTAAAACAAAGTTGTCATAAGAGCAATTTATAAAGATATCATCAGTATCTCATAAACTAGAGCTGCTAGAATAAAATGGAAGACATTCGGTGGAAAATTCAAGGAACAACGAAAAAAAGCTTTTTGTTCCCCAGTGTTATACATTGATTTAATATATAGAAATTATTTATTGTAATTATTTCTCTTACTATTACTGTTTTATTTAGCTATTTATATCTTCCTGTCAATAATTAAGGTAGCATGCGTAATGAATAATTGTTAAAATTTCTCTTCATGCAGAGTAAGCTCTCCAAAATAAATATAGAAATATTTCAAGAATAAATAAAACATTTTTCAAAATAAACATAGAACTATTCTGTTCAGAAGCTCAAAACTAGACAGATTGTAGTAATGAAAGCCGGTCAAAACTATAGATGAAGTTTCTGCATTGCGAAAGAAATAAGCATGTTTTAAAACCTATAAATTTAGAATTATAATTTTTAAGTCACTGTATTCTCTTGAACAAAATTAAACAAAAAAATGTAATTATTTTGAACAGTGATGAAATAAATCACATGAATTTCATCATATGAACATTTGGCACAGAATCGAAAAATCCCTTTTAATATAACAAAATTAAAAAATAAGGACATTTAAATTAAAATTTGGATCCTTTATGGTTTATGCGAGAAATAATTTATTAAATGTTTAAGTGCCTTCGAAACTTCGTCTTTCCCGGCTTATCCTCCCCGTTGGAACTTACACCCGCAAGGACTTACTAGCGGCGCCTGAGGTGAGACGCCTGTCGGGGAGCAGACAAACTAATGAATCAGATAGAACAGCCAGGATGGGTGATCATGCTGAAGCCTGGTATAAGAGCGAGGAAGGAGATGATATGAAATGACGACGTAATTGATGAAAGAAAAGGTAATGATGGAGGATTTCGTGGAATGGATGGCGGGGGAAACCGGAGAACTCGGAGAAAACCCGCACAGTCGCTACTTTGTCCACCACAAATCCCACATACGGTTCCATTGGGATCCAACCCAGGTTACTCCCCTTGGTGTGAGGCGAACGGTCTAACCACTCGGCCACGGCGCCACCCCTTCGGAACTGAAATAGCAAATTTTCAACAATGTTAGTTAAAATTCATCATTTATTCATAATTTATATTTATTTCAGTTAATTTCATCACATATTTACTCGTGTAGTTACAATAGAACATTAATTTTTATGGCACTATGCACTTAATTTTCCAAAAAAAATATTTTTAAAGAATGAAAATCTATTAATGGAAAATGCCCTGCGTAGTGAAATTTTTAATGTTTTAAACCTTTTAATTTTGCGTATTATTTCTCAAGTAGTGTTCTTTATAATCAAATATTAAATGTTGTGTAACAAAAAAACCTGCTAAGAAAATCATGAAAACCTGTCTAGAAAATAGTAACAAAATATATGGGTGTTTATTAAATTATTACAGCTCTAAATCCAAAACTATGCTTAATATAGAGAAGAATCCCTTTAGAAGTCCTCATTACCCTTCAAAGAGCGTATACTAAAAAGTCTGAAAGAAACCGAACGAAAATTGTATTTTGAACATTTTAAAGTGGGGAAAAAAAACGTTAGACAAGAAACCAAGTTTTTGATTACATTAACTCGTCAATTTGAACGTACATTTGGGCGTTTAAATGGTCACAAAGGCAAAGTTTTGTCAAATGTCGTACTCATTATCTTAAATACACTAAGTGGAAGCTCAAAGGTACGCTTCCTTGAAATACGTTGAGAGCATAAATGCAAAAGAACTCAAAAAAGCTAAAGTTACACTTGCGCCTGCTTATGTAAGGCCTTTGATTGTATTTGATGAAAGGCACTGTATAAAAACTAAAGTGATTCTCTCTTTTTAACGTGATGTATGTTTTCGGAGGGACTTAAGTGAATGTCACTTTATATACATAAAGCCGAGTAAACTTGACAGGGAAAACTTCAAAGAGCAGCACAAGGATGCAAATTGAGTCCTGCATTATTCACACTAGGAGTCTTGTACTTGAAACACATATCTACTAGCTTCAAGTTAGATCCCCGGAAGGGAAATGTGAGCTTTTTGTCAGTATTTCTATGTCTGGAGCATGAACTAAGGCTGTCAACCCAACCGCACCTGGGGAAGGATTGCCAATATTTACTCACTAGAGCAAATTCCCGCTCAGTGCAGAGAAATGTGATACTAAGCAGAAAATTCTTTGAAGCGTATTTTACTTCTAAATTAGTTTTCCGCATCCATGAAACACTCGACAACGTAGAATCCACTCCACATGTATGTATTCACTTACGTGTTTCTCTCTTTGTGTTTCAGAAGAGTATATTTGATTTCTGAAATAGAGTTTTATACATGGTGTAGCGAATATAAGAAACATAAAACTCGAGATTTGATCTCTCACCCAAATCAGAGTAGTGTAACTTTGCAAGCTTTACTGCTTATTCAAAAACATAATGTAAATACGTCAGTTTTTGCTATAGATCATCAGGGATTGCTGCTAGAAAAGGTTCTGGAGTTACGTGTGTATATTTCAGTGAAGTAACAAGGCTTAGTACTTTGTTTCACAAGAAGGTACTGTTAGCATGAGTCCACTTTATATTTTACACATTGTATAAGTGCTTCATAATAATTCTCAGAGCTCAATAACACAATTCTGTACTCTTAAACGAGATGTTCATTTAATCTGAACGGTCTACGTTCCATAGCATTTATATTGAAGATGTTTACGTGACAAATATATTTCTAAGGTTGAATGCAACAAATGCAAATGCTCATCAGGAAGTGACTTTTATAATGATATATTTACCGCCGAATTATTGCATTAAATACAATTAATTAATTTACTGTACCATAGACAGAATATGTACATAGGGAGGAGCTGAAAGTACCTGTATCCTGGAAGTAGGAGAAAAATATTCAGAAGATTTGAATGAACATGCACTTAGAACAGAGACTACTCGTTTACCCCAGATATTATATAAAATATTGTGAAGTTTTCATCCTGCACTTCTCTCAGTTCCCACTGTTACTGTTTTGATCACTTTCACTGTGACTTTACTTAAATACACTGTCACTTCACTAATGTGAGCTTCCATTTCACTGTCTCTTTCGGACGGTTCACTCGCTGGGAAGTCTAACAGAAGACTTCTACAATCTCTCGCTCCGCAGTAGCACTCGCTGCACGTCACAACATTCATCACCCACCGCTCGGAGTACCACACTTGATGTCGCAGCAAAAACACGCCAACTCAACAGCTCGTTTACTCACTCACTGACTGACTACTCTCGCGAACGTTCGCTTAAATAGACAATAGAATCTTCCGCAGAACATTCTAGAACTATCTGGACACACGTTCTGGAGGGGGAAAGAAACTTCCAGAAGATACTGCTTATGTTCTGATAGAGCTTCTGGTGTTTACGCCGGCTGAGAGCGCGACTTATCTTTGTTTATCTCCGATTGACTGGCGCCGACCTCACGATATCCTTGGGCCATACTCACTATATCGCAATATATAAACCACAAGGAATACAAAGTGAAGGCCGACCAAGATGATAATACCATGACCACTTTAACACTATGTGGAGACAGAACAGGCTACATGTCTAAACTGTACTGTTTTTTTGTGATGATGAAATGTAATTAGTAATTTACTATAATTACTTTTTGTAGGAAACAACGTATTCGTTTTTCGACATAAAGAAAGACTAATTCTTATAAATATGCTTACAAGTCTAGGAGGACACCTACCTCACGTTAAATCTAAAGAAATTATACAAAAGAAAAGTGTTAGTGGAAATAAAAATAACTCTAGGAAGAAACACATCAAAGTAGTAAATAATGATAACATAAAAAAGAAACTGATTAAGAAGCAATAGAAAATAAGAAAACAGGTCTGAATAGTAAATAGGTGTGTTGTTAATTAATATAATCTAAAAACGTTATACATGAATGCAGAACTGAATATTGTAAAATGGTAAAATCTTAACAGAAAGCAGGCAAACAGAGAAAGTCAATTATCAACCGGAACACATAGGGTAACTGGAAAAAAATCACAGGTAGTAAGCTAGATAAGTGACCGAAGAGCACAGGGGTGAGGAGAAATAGTAACTGGAGGGAGTGAGATTGGTTATATTACAAAGGAACAGAGTTAACTAATAATTCACTAAGCAGTCAAGTTTTGCCAGACAAAAGTACACCTCAAGGATTTTTATTTCATACGACGCCAATTAAGTAGCCAATGGGAAAACTCGTTGTATATTACTGCGAGAAAATTAGCGTATGTGTGGCAGTGTATGCGATTCCGAGAAAGCTTCCTCCAGTTCTGATCTTCAAGAGCTGCACTTCACGTCAGCCTAGTTAAGAAGCGTGTGAATTCAGGTATAATTTCTACTTCATTCTTGACAAGGTAGCGAGGGGTTAATGCGAAGTAATATGTAATTCGGGATTACATATTATTGGTGGTCCCGACAAGTATAATATTTAACTGACCCGCAGCTTCATTACTATTGCTTATTTAACTAGAATAGATCCATACCAGTAGTAGCACGTGACTTTATTCAAGCTTCAATACTCGACCCGAGATAAGGGTAGCTAGACAAATACAGTAACTTAGGGTAATAAGAATAAACTAGACAGCAAACTTTGAGCCAGCATCCCGGACTTCAATAACAACCGCTACCAAGGAACACTACTCATTCGAAACTGGAATTTTGTTCGAGTTACAAGATTAGCTGGCTGAATGATATACCTCTACAGAACCTGAAAAAAAATTGCCCAAAGTGATGTTCAAGACCGTTTCCGAGCGGTTGATTTTGTGCTTGGCGCGTGGAAGGAATCTAAGAATAAGAGAAGCCGGCAATATCAGAGAGACCGAAAACTTGCCCTTTGAGAGCTACACTAATTCTGGCAGCTTACTTTGCAACTCGATAGGCTCTAGAATTTCCTTTATTGTTTGCAGGCGTCTGAAGGCCCACTGTCTCTTATTAACAAGTTACAGCAAATGAAGTGGCTTAAATTGAAATGGGACGAGTAACAAGAAAAGGAATGGTTATGGAGAGAGCCTTGAAATATTGGCACAGGATCTTGAATTCTGATGACGATAATTTACTACAACAATGTTTAAAATACCAAGAAACTAGCTTAAAAATAAGGGCTGGGTAAATGAACTAAGAAATGTCCTTGAGAATAAGGGCATGGGAGATGTTTGGGGAAAAATATATGCAAATCATAAAGGTTTTTAGAAGAGTATTAGAAGAGGATTTAAGGACATCGAGATACAACAATTATTTAGTCAGATAACTGAGAAGAGATCTTTGATTTTTTATCTTAACATAAAAAAGCATTGGGAAAGAGAGAAATATGTAGACAACACAAACAAAGAAGAAAGAGGAGGTATAGCATGGTTAAGGGCAAGAATATGGAGGCTAAAAGGGATGCGAAATGGCTATGCACAAGGTGAATGTCCATTATGCGGGGGAAGGGAAGATATACAACATATTATATTTGAATGCAAAGAAACCCAGATTTGGAGAAAAGAAGGTATATGGTATGGAATGAATAGGAATAAATCAATACATACAATTTTAGATAAAAGCTGTAAAAATATGGGTAAATACTTAGCAGAAGTAAAAAATAAATGGATATGGACCGTCAAAAGAGGAAAAATAATGTAAATATAAATAAATATAAGAACTACTAAATGATTAACATGTAACTGTAATTCACAATGACTGCTCATCTTAGTGACCAGGGTCAAATAGAGAAGGCAGTCTAAATATGTAATAACTTAGTGCTTAATAAGCTATTATTATTATTATTATTATTATTATTATTATTATTATTAAGTTTTCCTATTGAATTCGCTACCAAATGGTTCACTCTATTCATTCTCCTTCTCTCAAAGGCGCTCCCAGGTTTTTCTTTTCATTTAAATTTATACCAAATTTGTTCTATTGGATCCATGCAACAATGCTGTCACGATAGCCGCAAAATGGATGCACAAAAGCTTTTCCTTAGTTTTGTTCAATTCTGACTGACCTGTAGGTGTATAGATAGTTTCTACTGTATTTTAATCTTCTCCTTCCACTTGTACAGTAGCTATTTGACTCACCACTTTTCATTGCCTCCATAATGTTTTCCTGCAATAGAGCAAAGAAAACACGCGGCTAATGTGTGCTTAAAGCCGTTTCCACGCTGATTAACATTTAACTAACCTTGGCAAGTGCAACATGTTAACAGTTTTCACGTTGTTGGAATTTCGATCGCAGGAATAACTTAACATGTTAACCGAAACTATTGTGCTTGACACTTTTAACATGTTAGGCTTCATTCACAATGAAATGTAAGCGCTAACGCAATGCAGCATAAAGCGCAGGCGTGAGGGAATACCATTCACAATGCAGCCGTAGGCGTAACGCAAGAACTTTGCACGGGCTTCTAGATCCTTAAACTAAATGCGGAAATGTTCCGAGTGTACCGTAAGTTTCAAATTGAATAATATAACCAACAATACCAAATAAGAAAGTTCACCCAATATTTTATAAATAAGTAGGTCACAAAAAAAGGTATATAGATACGTCCAACAGCCGCCCGTAGCGTTAGTGACATCACGACTGCTTGCTCTACCAAAGAAGCATTTTATACTCTGGCATTAAACTTTAGAATAATTCATCAAGTAATATCAAGGCAATTAAAAAGGTAAACCAGCTGAAATCCAGTCTCAAGGCACATCTAATTAACACTCCTTTTATTTTATCAATGATTACCTTGAACACAAATGTATGTCATGTACCATAGTATTTAGCATGAAAAGATCTATTGTATATAACGTAAAATCATATTGTATATATTGCAAAAACCTATTATTGTTTATGTTTATAGCTTGACGTGTCCAATAGTGAATGTACATTGTACCAAAAAGCCACTTTAACGGTAGAATAAAACTAACTAGCTGTTTGCTCAAAACATTGAAAGTAATTGTGCAAGTACTATGAAAACAGGGTCATTATTCCGTATGTGGGTAGTGAGCACTTTCGTTATCAATATGTAACACATGTACTTGCATTATCTTCGCATTGCTGTCGTTGGCATTCTGCTGTCAAAATTGTAACATCATAGGTCCTAATCCACAAGGGCCGCAGCTATGGAGCGACGATAGGGCGTAGCCGTAGGATCTGCACATCTAAACTCGAATAATCCACTTTAGCTACATTTTCCTTGCTTCACGACATTCCATTCCATTCATCACGTTCGGAATATCTTCTGACAAGATTTCCGCAAAAGCTAAGCGTCGCCAAGAAGCGCCCAATGTTTTCGATAAAACAACAACTCCTACACAATTTAAAAACCCAATCAGCTCTGCGTATTAAAAAGCCCTGATTCCGTAAGTTTCTTAAAATTTCATACCTCCTTCTCGCGTACGGAATAATGTCAGGAAACTGCAGCAAGTTATACATGTGATGATACAGCTGCATAAGTTATATTAATTCAATGTTCAATCTAGGCACAGATGCCAGGTTCATCCACTAAATGAAAGAGGATTCAGTAAGGAGGCTACCATAACCTCTTGAGAGAAATGAGAGATGGTGACCTACAATTTGTGTGTGCACCGCCTAATGGAAGAGTGCACGCATGTACATTAGACGGCTAAAGTCTCGCATCGCTATCGTCTGCTGTTGAGCAGCAGGCAATGCAAAGAAAAGGAAATGCAGAATACTTCCTCTATGCACGCAACGGAAGCATAAAGTTTGGAGTTTGAAAACTCTTGCGTTGCGTGACTCTATGTGAATGCTTCCATTAAATAACATGAATGCAAAGTCTTGCGCTTATGCTATGTCTTCGCTTATATTTCATTGTGAATGGGCCCTTAGGTGTTTTCCGCTTTAGATGGAAATTTGCTGTATGTGATCGGACGAGGTTCCGAAGTTTCCGGATTGTAACCATGGCAACGGCGTACTTCCGATTCCTTCATTGTGTTCGGTAGTTCTGCGTTGACTCGCATTGTTCTGTGCTCATATCCTTGATTCGGTTTGCTTCACGTTTTATTTATGGAAAGGACGAAAGAAAAGACACTTTCATTAATCATATCTATGTTGAGGCTATCATTATGGTACGCTGTAATTTATGTAATAAAAATGAAAGACAATTACACCAAACTATGTGCAATTTATTATTGTTCCAGAGGCAATATTTAAAACAAACATGCAAACGCTTCAAGTCCGGCAGCTGGAATGGCTGATCTCAAATGTGTCCTTTCTGTGAATTATAGGTTAGAAACCTTTCTCAAAACAAAATTGAAGTCACCCTCATCGTTCTCAAGAAATTGTTGAAGCCAAAGGTGTCCTGAATTTTAAGCTCGTTCAAAACATTTTCACTCCTGTGCCGATTAACAAGATAGAGTCTCATCACTTCTACTTTTCTTTTTGATTGCATACCAAGCACATATACAAATAGCGATAGCCAAATCCTCATCACTGGAGTCCATTTTGCTTTTGGTTGAGAGATTTTATTGTCCCATCAAGTCAACCTGTGTAGTTGGAATGTTAAAGGATTTACAGTTACACATGCTGAAGATATTTCACATGTTGAATGAAAGGTTTATTAATTATTGAATGTTAACTTTTGATGTGTTGAACAGTGCAGACTCACCTTTATGTCAGCACAGCAACACCAAAAACATAGCTCGGCACGTAATCGCTAAAACTCTGCTCTCCATGTTACCCTAAGATCTCAAATAATAGCGCAGCTACAGTAGATACACTATTCACTCTTGTCTATAGCTCTGTTTTAACCCTCACACCAAAGTATCGGTCTTTAGAATATAGAACATTAACACAACCAAAAGAAATAATTTTCAGTAAAATCCCACAATATTCTTGTCATCAATTTTTATAACCTTTATAATATCTTTGAGAGCATAATTGGTATTTTTCCAGATAGAGAGTGAAAATTTTCCACATTGTGACAGTAACATGCTAACGTCTATCTGATACAACATTGTGTTTTATTGCCTTTATGAGATGACTCCCATGGGTTCATATACGAGGGCTAATGTAACTACTTAACAGTTACTCAGGCAGGTTAACGTTACACAGATATTTCGCCTTATGCTCTTTTATCCTCTCCTTTCAATTTCCAATATCACGGCTGAGCGGAATAATGAAGAATGATAAGGTTTACGCCTCAACTGTGATTCGAGCTAGCTTTAGTTTAAAATAACACTCACTCTTTTCCTATAAAGTTATTACTCGCTTTTAATATGAAGTCTCCGATACGAGGTGCGCACATATTGACTTAATGTCCGCTTTTATTGTATAATTTATAATCCCTTCAATATAGCTCCTGGAGCGGTATACTCTCTGCTCCAAGTGTGTAGAGAGACTTTCTCAGAACGTGTCGTACAAAGCATTAGACGACTACTTCCAGGTGTTCAAACTCGAGGAAATGATGTTCTCGCTGGTATTTTTTCAAAACCCCGAAAGGCTAATAATCAGATGAGGCCAAATTGAGAGATATAGTGTTTGTGGCACCTAAAACCTAATTAGGTAATGCCACCGTCACTCTCCTCCGGGAATTGATCTCCTCCTCCGTTAATGTGCGAGGTTTTCCGCAGAGTTGTTTCTGCTAGTTAATGCTAACCAAACAAGGTAGCATCCACCACTGTGTGCGATTAACTGCAGTGTCTACACATTTTTCCAGAGAGACCTGCTCTTTATTACCTTCTATTATGTTAGTGATTACTGATAGTGCTGGAGAACCGTGCTGTAATGTACTCAGATCGCAAGCCTTTGTCCTGTTTTTTCACCAGGAGCTGCATCGCGGACTGTCATTGGCAAACACAGTAAGAATATTATTGATGGAGTATGAATATAATAGTATCTTATGAGCTTAAAAATAGCTATAAGCATTTTAGAACGATAAAACCCTCGTTCACGTAGCTACAAAGAAAATCACAGTTGGTTTTATTTTATAAAAGACATAAATAACAACTGAGTACAAACCCAACAATAGACGACCGGAAATTAATGATATATTTTAATATTAAAATGAGGGAATAGATACGATTACAATAACTAAGTATATTAAAAGCGACAAAGTTTACAACCTGTCGATGAGTATCATGATTAGTAATGTATAAATGTGCATTATCCTGTCGAACAAGATTAAAGTATGAATGGTATTTGTTAATACTGTTTCCTGCATGAAATGTTTAATAAACCATACTAATAAAATCAAAATAAAATAACCATGTTATGTAATATTATTTAATTGAATTTACTGAACACTAATGGCTTACGTAGTACAGCCCTTTATGTTGTTTAAAAGAGTTTTCTTTGTTTCTTTAGCTTACATATCAGAAACAATTGAGAATTAGCTGCAACATGCGAATCAAGTGTGACAATCTCATTTGGACAAAATTTCAGGATTGGTTAAAACTGTCATCGACTAAATTTAATTGGCCAATATTGAATACCTGGCACATGAAGCAAATAGTAAATATTACGTTTTGGAAGATGAAATTATATTTTATATTTTAAGTATAATAAATGATAATGGGTTAGGTTAATTTCATTTTAAGTGAAACTATTTTAATAGAAATATAAGTGGGATTCAGGAAAGGAAGATCTTATTTTCATCATATAGAAACTAATTAAACAATCTGATGTGTTACACTCAAACTACTACCTTCTCTACTCTAGTACAAACTATTTTTACACCTGCTTATTCTCTATATACTTCATGTTAATTGAGATAAGCATTTGCAGAAACTATCTTATTGCTAATTTTCTTGGAGGTGCAAGGGGAATATGGTAGACTTTAAGGGATATTTTAAGAGCTGGTTGCTATGTGGAGCATTTCATTCTCTTTGGATGTCCAGGACATAAAATAAGAATAACGAATTCCCATTTCAGAAAACTATAAGAATTGGAAAATTCAAGAACATACAAGGAATATCTCGGAAATGGATCTCTACACAAAAAAATCTATATGACATAAATTGTGTGTTTTAACGAGCTCTATCTTTCTTGTGTAGAAAATTTTTGTCTATCTCTTACGGTTTACCAGTTATGAAAAAGCCATTCAGAAAGAAGAGGACTTTTGGGTACATTTCCAGAAAATTCAAGACATACATTTCTTGTCATGAAAATATCTTAAACATATGATATCTTAATTAAAATCGTTTGAACCATTTTTGAGAAAATCAAATTTTTCAAAGAATGTTTCATGTAAAGGGTAGTCTGGGTTGGGGGATTTTCTTTAAAATCTTCGTATCGCATATTTGAAAGATACTGAACCTAAATAGCAAGTTTGGTATTGATCCAACTTTTCGTTTTTGAGTAATGCTGTTCACAAGCACGCAGACACACACGCGGACGTTTTTTTGAAGGTGCTTTTTTGGATTTCGGAGACCGCAAAACATGTATTTCCGGTGAAATCTCGGAATCGAATTTTTGGGTGGAATACAGTACTTCCCCTCCTTACTATACGTAGTAGAGAAAGTAAAAATGAAGAGAAATCAACTGTCGTCTTTCATTCTAATGTTATCACGAAAATATTTTCAATTCTACGCTTAGGAGTAAATTCATAGTCATTTAATTCAAACAGTACAACGTCTGCATATTGAAACAAAAGCAAAAACAGGAAGCATAGAAACCTGGTAGAGGAGGTGAATGAAGGAACCAAACAAGTCTGCCCTTAATCGCCAATCTATTTACCATATAATATTGATGTCGCCGTGGCAGAATGCTTAATCAAGGAGACTTTAAGTAAATAATATTGCAATGAAAACCGTGCAATACGCCCATGAATAGATATCTTTTATTCAGAAAACCTGTATTTAATTTTTTTTACTTTCTCTACTTCGTATAGAAAGTAGGGGAAGTATTGTATTCCACCCAAAAATTCGATACCGAGATTTCACCAGAAATATATTTTTTGAGACCCCTGAATCCAAAAAAGTATTTTTGGAAACATGTCCGTGTGTGTGTCTGTGTGTCTGTCTATGAACGGCATAACTCAGAAACGAACAGCAAACTTGGTATTTAGGTTCAGTATCTTCCAGCAAAGGTTTTCAAGAAAATTCCCCCACCACAGATTACCCTTTACATAGAACATTTTTAGAAAATTTTAATTTTCTCAAAAATGGCTCTAGATTTTGATTAAAATATCATACGTTTAAGATATTTTCGTGACAAATAAAATGTATATCTTGACTTTTCTGGGAATGTCTCCAAAAGTATTCTTCATTGTGAACGACTTTTGCATAACTGGTAAACAATAAGAGATAGACAAAATTTTACTATACAAAAATGTAGATCGCGTTAAAATACACAATTTATGTCATATACATTTTTTTTTGTTGAGTGAACCATTTTCGATATATTGCTTGTTATTCCCTTTAAACTTTTCAATACTTATCTTCTCAAATGGAATTCGTTATTCATTTTTTGTTTTGTTTTGGATATGCAAAGGAGTATTAATCTGTTGCAAAGAGAATGATGCTGCACCTAGCAACCAGCTATTAAGAGATATGTCTGTGCTTATATTGCCCTTGCAAATACAAAACAAGGGGAAAATAGTAGGCCTTGAGCGATAGTCAAATATTTTTAGAACTGGTCGCTATGTGTAAAATGTAATTCTCTTTGCATGTCAAAAAATCGTTTCTGCAAACGTTTATCTCGATTAATATTAAATAGATGAAGAAAAAGAGTTTGTAAAAATAATTTGTACAAGAGTAGAGAAAGTCATGTGAGTGTAACACATCAGATTTTCTTCAACACAAGCCATGTGTAGGCTAAAGTTGAAATGTTAGAATCACAGTAAAAATTCAATCCTTGAAAAATAACAGAGTGAAAAATTCATTGCCGGGATGTGAACCACGGATCTTCAACTTTCCGTGCCGTCGTTGTAACCAAATAACCTACCGTGCCAAATGTACGCACAGCATGCGTACTTACGAGATTATAAGTCGCTATTGGGGTATATTATTTCAAAATGAATTTGAGAACGCCTTATGGTTTATCTGAAAAAATCTGATATGTTACACTCACATAACTTTCTCTACTCTTGTATAAACTATTTTTACAAACGCTTATTCTCCATCTACTTCATGTTAATCGAGATAAACATTTGCAGACTGTATCTTATTGCTAATTTTCTTGTAGATATAAGGGAAATATACATTTACAAGGGCAATATAGAAATACAGTAGCCTTTAAGCACATACATATCCCTTAATATTTGGTTGCTATGTGCAGCACCATACCCTTTGCCACAGATTAATACTCTTTGCATATCCAAGACAAAAAAATGAATAACGAATTCCCATTTGAGAAAATAAGTATTGAAAAATTTAAGGGAATAACAAGCAATATCTCGAAAATGGTTCACTCAACAAAAAAAATGTATATGACATAAATTGTGTATTTTAACGCGATCTACACTTTTTGTGTAGTAAAATTTTGTCTATCTCCTATGGTTTACCAGTTATGCAAAAGTCGTTCACAATGAAGAATACTTTTGGAGACATTCCCAGAAAATTCAAGATATACATTTTATTTGTCATAAAAATATCTTAAACATATAATTTTTAATCAAAATCGTTAGAGCCTTTTTCAGAAAATTAAAATTTTCGAAAAATCTTACATGTAAAGGGTAATTTGGGGTGGGAGGATTTTCTTGAAAACATTCGTGTCGCATCCTTGGAAGATACTGAACCTAAATACCAAGTTTGGTGTTTATCCGACTGTTCGTTTTTGAGTTATGCTGTTCACAGACAGACACACACACACAGACAGACAGACACACAAACAGACACACAGACACACACGGATATGTTTCCAAAAATGCTTTTTTTGGATTCAGGGGATCTCAAAACATGTATTTGCGGTGAAACCTCGGTATCGAATTTTTGGGTGGAATACAATACTTCCCCTACTTATATACGTAGTAGAGAAGGTAAAAATGAATAAGGAATTCCCATTTGAGAAAAGTATTGAAAAATTTAAGGGATTAACAAGCAATATCTCGAAAATGGTTCACTCAACAAAAAAATGTATATGACATAAATTGTGTATTTTAACGCGATCTATACTTTTTGTGCAGTAAAATTTTGTCTATCTCTTATGGTTTACCAGTTATGCAAAAGTCGTTCACAATGAAGAATACTTTAGGAGACATTCCCAGAAAATTCAAGATATACACTTTATTTGTCATGAAAATATCTTAAACATATCATATTTTAAGCAAAATCGTTAGAGCCATTTTTGAGAAAATTAAAATTTTCGAAAAATCTTTCATTTAAAGGGTAATCTGGGGTGGGGGGATTTCCTTGAAAACCTTCGTGTCGCATCTCTGGAAGATACTGAACCCAAATACCATATTTGGTGTTTATCCGAATGTTCGTATCTGAGTTATGCTGTTCACAGACAGACAGACAGACAGACAGACACACACACACACGGACATGTTTCCAAAAATTCTTTTTTTGGATTCAGGGGGTCTCAAAACATGTATTTCCGGTGAAACCTGGGTATCGAATTTTTGGGTGGAATACAATACTTCCCCTACTTACTATACGTAGTAGAGAAAGTAAAAATACGAGTTAGTTGGGGAAATTTAAGGTCGTGCCGGTATGTGGGTATGTTAGTTCAGTTGGTTAAAGCAGCTGCACGGAAAGTTCAAGATTCGTGTTCAAACCATGGCTTTGGAATTCAATTTTTTATGTGGATTCTACCTTTTCAATTTAGAAAAAGCATTGTTTAAACAGATATGGATTAAAAGCCACTTGTAATTACACGCGAATTGGATGCACTGTTTAATGGATGTCTTTTTTGTTATCTCTTAGCTACTGTCTCTTTCGATCTTGTGAACAGTTAATCAGAATGTTAACGTAAAACACCCTCGAAGAACAATGTCTGCTACAACCTCTCCCAATGCCATGTCTCTTGAGTGACATTCCTCAAAATTATGTAAGCCACAACTTTTGGTCTTCATATTAAAACTTATTAGCTAAATAAAATAATACAAGACTTAAGACTGAGAGAGTAAGTTTGCTCCGTGGTAACGTGAGAGACTCGCTTCCGGGAGGTCCTGTCCGACCGGAACTCTGACAATGGTTGTTTTTCTGGTTTCTCAAGGTCGGCGAGTGCTGAGGTGGTTTCCATTCTACCACAAATTTCCTATCCAGTATTGCTTTTCATCTTTTTCATCTCATATGTTTCAAGGTTGTAGGGCCAAGCGAGGTAATTGGTGCGTTGCGGCGTGACGGTGGATTTAGCGCTGTGTAAAGATGACCCTAGGCTGGCTGGCAGTGGCCTCTTTCTGCAGGTGGCTCATTTCATTTCGGGACCGTCAGGTTGAAGATGCCTAAGACAGGATCGCCGAAGTCAGGATTGGTGTCATTCTGGAATCGTTAAGGACCCCGAGCTTGCTAGGGCGCATCGTCTTCCGAATGAGGTCTCACATTCATTCATTGTTTCCTTCCAGGGATCGCGTTGGAAGCACAAAGGACCTACTATGGCCTATATGCTGTGTTCTGGACTCCCCTCCTTCTGACTGATCCTACTCATTACCCTGAGAATACTAAGGATACGTATAAAATCAGACTTTTTGGAGAAACTTTTCGGATAAGATGTAGAATAACCATTAAACCAAATAATGGAGCTTCAATTACCTCGGATTTAATGTTTCATTTTGTCACAATGTAGAAATTAACATTACAGAAATTTATGCCAATACATGAAAACATAGGGAATTGCAGACGTTAAACTGTAAAGAAACTCAGGATTACATTCTTTTAATTAATTTCTGCACCAATTTTTATTATAAGTTTCGAATTGGAATAAAATATATCGAAGACAAATTATTCTTCAGGTTAGTTGCTGATTATACTCTAATAGACCAGTACAGAAGTCAAAAATGTTTGCAGACAGCACTGAAAGGCAGAGGAAAGAAACTTGGACACGAAAGAATTATAGAATAAAGATTTTCAAGGATCCCTTTTTATATTAACCACTAGGATTAAGGAAAGGACACTCCTTAAATAGAAACAAGCTAGTGAAGCGAGCTCTGAAAGTAGACTCGCTGTGAAGTAATTAGAAAAGTTAAAATTACCATGTTAACTTCGTCAAAACCATTTCCCTTATCTTAGTACAGATTTCAGAGTTCGTTTCTCTTTTTAAAACCGTTTCGTCTTAGTCTTCTAACGTATTTAGCTTTTACATTCTGTTCTGATACTTTTTGTCATAACTACGTTCTCCCTTCCCACTTATTTTCTTTCAGGCTTTTCTTTGACAGGCGAGGAAGTAAACGTTCATTGTGTTGATCATCGTTCTGCAATGACAGGAGTATCTCATTAAGCAAGCGAGAGAAAAGTGTACTTAAAAGCTTTCTTCATCTTTATGTGTACGGTAAAATAGTCATTTAGCACTACATATGCTAAAAAAAGATGAAATAAATTTGTTTTATATCTTTTGGCATTCGTTATAAATAGGAATGGGACCTCGATACCGTCGATACCTCGATACTATCGATATTCGGTAGTATCAAAGCATGTCCAATACACCTTTGATACTTTTTCGATACTTTTAAATTTTTAAGTTTTAACGATACTGAAAGTTGTTTCATTTAACTTTATGCTAGGTAAGGAATGAAGGGAGGCGAGACTTCACGTCATTGCCTCGTACGTGTCCCCAAAGGGTTGGACTATAGTTCCTGATAGAGCTTGACTGCGTTTCCTCTGGTTTAATCGATGCAACACCCCACAGAGTCTGGTGTCTAAATGAAAACATGCAAAACAATGGGGGGAGGGGTAGAGATGTTCATGCAATAGACAGCGTTAACTGAATTATTGCTGATTTACCATACGACTAATTCCCAAAATTGGGTAGAAAACGCTTTAAAAAGAAGATTTTCAGTATACAAAATATGGTTGCATTAAAAGGGAAGCAAATAAATTCCTATTATTAGTGTTGTTAGCATTGACTAACAATAGGGGATAGATATATAAAACCTATGTTATTATCAGGATAAAAAATTTCTGCCAATCGCAGAATGCGTTTATACACAGAGAACTACTAATAAGAACATAATTTGGTGAAAGCTATCGCCTTTACAGATTTTTATAAAGTTAATATCCAGCATCGAATATTGGTGCTTAAAAATCAGTATGGGTATCGTCCCATCTCTAGTTGTAAAACAAAAGTACTGAGTGTTCATTTCAAAGTCGTTCATGATAACTGTTTTGACTCATTTTTTGAAGTGTATGTTAGCACTAAGTGAAGGCAAGTACGGCGTTTAATCAGAAGAGTAACGCCATTAATCATAAAACGTAGACCAAATAACGTGCTTTGCAATGTCACAAAAGCATAAAATAAAATAAATAATCGAACATGTTAATCTTTCGTGCATAATGCTACCAAAGCCTATTCATTCCGCACAGATAATGATTTTGTTTACTTCGCAGAGGGGAGCCGCAAAACACTTTGTTGACAGATTCATGTTGCTTTAGGCTAGCAATGGTAACAGGTCCCCCTTAAAGCTTTCACGGACCTTCGATATCGAACGCCGTGCTTGCTAGGCAACATCTGCAACATACGCCTCTACGGATTAAATTCTAGGCTAGACAAGTGGCCTCATGATCGTCCAGTATATAACACACGCATTTGCAATCGATACTATCAACGATGATCTTTAGAAAAAAGTGATGTTGCAGAAAGTTACTCTTGGATGCATGAGTTACCAGTATTAAGCAGATTGCATTAAAGTCGAAGGAACCTTTCTAAGGTACTCGTAGAAGAAGAATCGAGGGAAACAGAGAAATAAATTTTCTCATACCTTAAACTGTAGGTACATGAAATATTGGAATCAGAATTTCTTGCCATTTACACAGACTTATAATGGATATCTCTGAATATCTTAAAGTCTGTGTGAAATACTGTAGACTTTATTCTCTAAAAACATCTGTTATGCTAGATTCACAGGACTTTCTCAGCCAACTACGTTTATTTTTATGTAGCTTCTACGAATTTGTTACAAAAGATTGTTTATCAATTTAATAATAACAAAACTCCCGTGGCACTACAGCCTATGAAGGGCCTTGACCAGCCAACCCGACTGCCGGCCTCACGCCCACGTACTATGGCAGAAGTGGGCGATCATCCAACAGATACGGTGAAGTGGTGTGGCCAGTATTACGCACCCCACTCAGAAAGTTGGCCTCCATGGCCAGGATCGTTGCCTATCACAGTTCCTCACTTTCCTCATGGCGCTGAGTGGACACCGCTCCTATACCCGGTACTTAAACTCCGCACCCCCGTGGGTGGAATCGAACCCGGGCGCATTCCGCAGCCGGGAACCAGAGTTACACCCTCTGGCCCACAGCGCCACGGTGCAGGACTATTTTTCCATCTACTTCATGTTAATCTAGCTAAGCGTCTGCAGAAATTATTGCATTGCCCATTTTGTTGCAGAAAATACCTGTTTTAAGGCTCTATAAATGCCATCGAATTATAACAAGCTTTATTAGATACCACTTAACAGTTTTAAGCTTGAGTAAATTTAACTTACTACTTCCATTGATTCGTGTACAAATACAAGTCTTCTTAATTGGTGTTCGACGCTACTTATTCGTTTACGATTAGCAGCTTGTTAGCTTTCTCTCCAATCGTTTTACGTCAGCTAAACACGCCAGCGACCGCATTGCTCCCCGGTAAAGATATATGTAGGTAATGGTGATATTTCCGCTGCGCAACGACAGTTCAAATGCTATTGACTGCGTTATACAGTGATATCTGATAGTTTCGTGATCAGTTATCTAAGCCAGGCTGGAAATCTTTTATATTCCTACAGTACAGAGTGTTTTGTTTTGAACGCTTAGATATAAGAGTCGTAAAAATGAGAATAGTGAGGTGCGGTAGTAGCAACCACAAGGGTGTAATGCAGGACAGTGTTTCTTATGTTCAGGAGCAACTGCAGTGACGTAGCGGCACCCCTTGGCTGTTTCAGGCATCATGAGTCCCCCATGACTCCCGTTACACTTGCACAGTACACGCTCGCCCTCAACGCCATCTGTAGGGACCCGCGCCAGTTCCATGGGCACGATCTCATCGGTAAGTTATCTCTTTATGTACTTACAAGCTAAGCAACCCATGAAAATCTCACTGAAATGTCATATACTACCATTACACTATTGGTAATTATAGTACTAACAAAAGTGTTCCTTTCTTTTGTGTATTCTTTTAATTATAATACTTTAATTATTAACCTTTTGCTTTTTTATCTCATTAAAATATTTCTAACCCCAAAGAAAATCCCACGTAAACATTCTATTATTATTATTATTATTATTATTATTATTATTATTATTATTATTATTATTATTATTATTATTATTATTATATAATAGGAGATAGAAATTTCTAAACATTAAAGCTATAAGACAAAAGGAAATGAAATTTTACTGTTATTGAAGTTTACACAGTGACTTCAAAGGTTACAAATCACCCTCATCCCTCTTACAGTCTGTTGGCGTTTGCAGACAGCACTCGCCAGACCGTGTTCATCTGTCCATCAGTGACTCAAGTTCGCTGTTGTTTACATTTTTTGTATTGACATAATAGTTCGAGTTGTAGATAACTTCAAGGCTTAAGAATTTCTATGCCAATAATAATAATAATAATAATAATAATAATAATAATAATAATAATAATAATAATAATAATAATAATAATAATAATAATAATTTCTTGCAAATGTATATATCATAATTCACATTATTTTTTTCTATGCAAATGCTAGCAGTTGCACACTTCTCTGTAAGCTGAGCTTGCTCTTTATTTCTATTCATTGTCAATTTTCAAATATCTCTCAATTTCTACAAGAACTGTCCCAATTTTATACAGTATCTGCAAAGCATTTTTAATTTATTGCAATTTCTCTGTTCATTTAAACAATTTATCTCCTCCGTTTATTGCTACTAATCTCATTTTACTGTTATAATTCTTATGTTATCCATACTATTGTCACTGATCTTGTATAAAATCTTTACTTTGTGCTTTCATTCTCCACATCCCTGCTCTCATTTAGGGTAAACCTATCCTCTCGTCTTTGTTCACCTTGCCTATATATATATTCCTTTCCCACAAAATGCCTCTCCTTGTATTTGGGGAAATATTAACATCTTGTGAGGTTTTTTCACTTTCTGTCTCTTGGCAAATTATGCAATGAATTGTTTTGCGCTATATAATTTTAAAACAGCAACATAAATGCTTTAGTACTGCTACAAACAAAGTTCCTTCTTAAGTAATTAAAACAAATGGATGAAACTTTTCATTAACATTTGTCTGTTTTCAATACAATACATTTTATGTTCTTCTTCACTAGTTCATAGATTTTTCATTTCCAACAGTTTTAGCATCTCAAACATGGTATTTAAGTGTTTTCAATGCACTCAAACATCAGTAATGTAGTTGCTTTAGCTTCCAAATCATTCTGTATTTTAATATACAGTGCATTTAGTAACAAACTTGTAATTTCTCACACTTTCTTCTTGAATTCAATCATTTCTGAACTAATGAGATGGTCTGTTTGTTTTATACATTTATACCTTATTTTAATTGCTAGGAAAACACTAGAGATTGAGGGCAAATTTTCTAAAAGCTTGAAAGTAATTTGTAACTACTTCTTTATTTTATGTATAATTTACTTTTTTATTCTGTTAATGTTATTTATTAAATATATCTACTGGTTGTTGCTATGTAGTTTGATCTCAAATTATTTTGATGATCCAGAGAAATGAAGGCCTGTTTCACTGGAAAATGGGGTAGCATAGTATTCTACATGTGTAATATGTGTATTTCCAGAATAATAAAAAGTAGTATTTTCCATTCTACAGACCATCCACTTTAACTGTCCTATAATGTGGCCCATTTCCTTTCTCATGGAGAACAAAAGAAATCTCATACGTGTGCCTGAATTTATATGGGTATATAATGTTACATCATCATATCCATTGCAGTCAATCAAAGTAATACCTTGCTGGAAAGTCGCACACTGTATATACCTATGCTTCATTGTTTATTGTTTTATTATTTCACAACATCTACATGAGCTGACGATAATACATCATTATCCTGTAGTAAGCAATAACAGTTTGGTTAATACCTTTTTAAATAATATATACAGCTTTAATGTATTCTAGGGAACTGATTCCATTTATGAGTGGAATTGTAAATTATCATAATAAAGATGCTAACTAATAAAACTGAGATTGTGAGCGGATTGGATTCACTTTAGTTTCAGTTATTAAGTTTTCACTCAGAATATGTTTTGAAGATGTTCATCTCCATTCTTAACTGTATGTTCACTGGTGTCTGGAAGAGAATCCCCTAATGCATTGTCAATGGCACTGCCATCTAGCTGTCTAGTAGAAAACTTTACTATGCCATTTACGATTGGAATTTCTAAATTCATTACTCTGTGTGCATTTTTGGTGATGTGGATTTTTTCCATGAATATTCTACTGATATTTTGGCAAGAAAAACCTAGAAGTCAGATTAAAGGAACACATAAGTAATTTAAAACTTAAGGTGAGACTAAAAGGCGCAAATTGCCTAAAAATTATATTTTTAGTTTTTTGTGCACTATTATTATACAAACTTCCTCTTTAATTCGAAATATACCTAGTTCATCTTTGTAGACACAATACTTATATTTTTAAATATGGTCCTGTATCTGCTGTTTTGTGTATGAATTCTACACTACTTCACAAAAAAAATCAACTACTACATACTTTGAAACAATGAGATAAGCTTTAGCCTATATTTTAGGAAAACTTTTTTGCTCTATACTGTTAAGCCATGGGTTTCTTTCTTTCCAAATATATGGAAGTATGTTTTTCCATTTTTGCTTTGACAGCTATTTCTGTGAATGACATAGTCTCAGAAACTATTGAAGATAGCTAAATTAAATTTTAAATTGATAAAAATCCCTTAAGTGCTGTTGTGGATATATTTTAATGTTAATAAGACATTTTGTTATTTAAAAAAAAGATAATTATTGACAAAATTTTAATCAAAACTGGTTTAGTTGAGAACAAATCTTATCTTCCTTAATAAACAAACTTATTGCATAAAAGTAGACCAGTGAACTTGGAATACATACATTGATATCCTGGAAACAATTCACTGTGATATATTTAATAGTTTCTGACATAAATTTAGCTAATTTAAAATTGATAGGATAGGGCTTTCAATATGCCCTTAAGCAAATAAACAAATCCGTAGTACCTCAATATTTTTGGTCTTCTTTTTTCTTCCTTCACTTTCCCTGCTGCTGTTAAGCGTCGGGTTCCTTCAGCCACTTTCTGAATTCGATGCTATCCTGCGCCAACCTGTATATTCCTCTCAGTGTCGTCCCATGTCCGACTGCCACTCTTTCCATATATTGTCTCCATTCCATACCAGGTCTTTCCATTCCTCTCTTCCCCTCCACTCTTGCTTCAAATATTCTTTTAGGTAATCTTTCTTCATTCATCCTTACTAAGTGTCCCAGCCATCTTAGTTGGTTTCTTTCCATTGTCTTCAGTATACATTCCTGTTTTAGCTTTTCTCTTATTTTCACATTTCTAACTTGTTACCTCTTTGTATATCCGACTACTCTCCTTAGGTATTTCATCTGTGTTGCTGTTAATCTGCTTGCATGTCCATCCAATACTGTCCAGCTTTCACTCCTATATAATAGAACTGACTGGTATATCACCTTATATATTCTCATTTTAGTGGTTTGACTTACTTCTCTTTCACCAATTATAGTGTTATTAATTTGGTAATATATATTTATTGCTTTCCTGATTCTATTGTTTATTTCTTGATCTATTCTTCCATTTTTAGTTAGAATCACCCCTAAATATTCAATACTAGTCATATTTTCTAATTTTTCAACTTTCCAAAAAATTTGCATTTCTGTCTCAGTTTCCTCTTTACCAATTATCATTACTTTACTCTTTTTTGCATTTAGATTCATACCTTTCTCTTCCAATGTACTAGCTCATTCTGTTATTGATTATTGCAGGCTATTTTTGGTCAACAGAACATAATGCTAATCATAAATTAAGCTTTTAAAACATGCCAAAACACCAGCAAGGGTAAAAAAAAATCCACACCACCAAAAGTGCATATAGAGTAATTAGTTTTGAAATTCCTCCAGTAGATGCAGTGAAGCTTTCTACTAGACAGCTAGATGAGAGTACAAACAAGATTGAATTAGGGATCTTCTTTCAGATGCCAGTAGACATACAGCTGATACTGAAATTAAATTAATTTGAGTTGTATTTATGGACACTCCTTAACTGTTGTGGTCCTTAGTGTCCCATTCTATATTAGGCATGACAGAGTGCTAATTTTTCTCAATGGGAAAACTGGCTTTACTTCCCTTCTGAAGGAATCCATGTTAAGGATTTTTATGCCTGAAAAAAATCCATTGTCCTCTGCCAGGTTTGAACCTGCGACCTTGAGAACTAGAAGCTAGCATGATGAATTTCTTTGAAACATGTTCTTAATAAGTGTCACTTAAAAGTGCTCTCAATTTCAATTATCAAAAAGTTTCCCTGTTTATAATCACTTCTAATAACTTCGCATGTGATATGCTACCTAACTAATTTTTTTCTCTCCTTCTGAAAAGATTTCCTTTACTGGTTATATCCTGTTTTGAGAAAGATGTACATTAACTTAAAGGTGATAGTTATTTCTCAGAGCACAAGAAATAATCTAGTAATAGAACAACCAGACTAGGTCAAAATAAAACCTTTAGGATACAAAAGTTTTGCAAGGTAAAGCAAAAAATCAACTATTATCTATGTTTCATCCAATATATGTACCTACATTGGTATAAAAAATTATGCTTATGCTTACTTTGTCTTCAATTACTATTTTAGTGTTATTAATCTTTTTATTTATCACTAATAGTCTTAAGAAAACTGAGCTTCTAAAAATATGATGTGGAGTCTGTGATGAATCTTCACCAATCCAGGTACCCTACAACATCATGAAGCAGAACTGGACTTTGCATTTGCCTTCTCTTCGCTGGCAGTATGCAGTTCTGGGGCACATGTAAGGAAGAGACAGATAAGAAGGCTACTGGAGATTGCTGAACAAGCAAATGATCATAATGTGGGTATGTTGCTTAAGCTTAAATCCAGAAGTGAGTACTAAGTACCAATGACATCCATCCATTATTATGCTCCTTGCAGAAAATTAGTTTAATTTGTTAATTTCCTTGCAGAGACTGCTTCATATTCATGTACTTGCATGAAGTTTCATTAAACTGCTTCTTTATCCGCAGGAGTTTCTCAGCACACAACAGTTAACCCAAGTTTGGCTTCCCCATAGAATGAATCATCAAATAGCCAATCCTGTGTAAGGTCCTTTCAATTGGCAGAACTAACCAGAGAGTTTTACACTGTCCATTGCAAGCACCTCTGCATTTTACCTTTGTTAACAAATTTAACCATTATCTAGCTTTGAAGATCTCTGTCCATATGCTTTTTTACCTTTTTCTAACCCCTTGTATTGTTACTGGATTGATGGTCATGGTTTTGAAGCCATATACTTTACCTGCTTCTGATGTCATTATCTTGTAGCTCATTCTGTTGTCTCCTGCACTGGCTGCTCCGGAGGTAAGCTATGAGATCTTTCTCTCAGGGTATGCATGGATGTATTGTGAAGGACAACACCACTTAAATTGACTGTGAATTTATTGTGAACCAATATTTAAATTAATTGGAGAAAGTTGCTAATTGTTTGAGATGAAGAAATAGACTGATTTTGAATTGCAGCACTTGAAATTGCAACAACGAATTATTAAACCTGCTAAGTTCTGCAGCATAAAAGTTATGGTTGGAAACAACTGCTTCCACAACAAATGAAGCTAGAAGCATAACCTGTCACTAAATTGCTTATTGGCAAGACCTCTCACAATAACTGCAAAATCTTACTCTCACAGCATGTCACTGAGTGCTTAAAACATCACATGAGCAGCACATACCAGTGATGGTACCACAGAGAGAGTGATAAATGCACAACTGTGTCCATGAAACTGTGCACAAATGCTGTAAGTACCATTGCTGTTACCAAAAATAACTCTTGGATTCAAAATTACATGCCTTTATTACTTTTAGCTCTGCCTACATATTATTCCCCCTTTCCACATTAGTTTTTGCCTGAGCCAATATCCAAATCTCTTCTTCTGACTCTGACTTTGTTGCCAACTGAGACTTTCACTTTTCACAGAATTTCTTTTGTCTATGAGACTGAACATACTGACCTTATAACCTAACTGAATTTCCAGAATCTTTAAGCTAATGTGTTCACTATTTCACCTGATACTAATTACTTTTGCTAACCTGACTTCTTAATTATCTTCATCTTTCCGAACAAACATTTCAACTCAATTGT
This sequence comes from Deroplatys truncata, assembly GCA_030765065.1. NCBI lineage: Eukaryota > Metazoa > Arthropoda > Insecta > Mantodea > Mantidae > Deroplatys > Deroplatys truncata. The sequence goes on from CM060979.1 coordinate 67,615,724, forward strand.
ATTACATTATACACTGATTTAATATATGGGAATTGTTTGTTGCAATTATTTCAATATCTTACAATTTAATTATTTTATATATTCCTATCAGTAATTATGGTATTATGTATCTATAGGATAAACTAAATCTGGGATCAGACTCAGAGTGGAGCAGCTGAACATTGGGAAGGTAGAATCAGACTGAAAATTCAATGCCATAGCCAGGATTTGAACCACAGATCTTCCAATTTTCATTGGGTTGTTCTATCCAACTGAGCTACCATGGTAACATCCTCATATGACATTAAATTCCCCCATTCGACTTGCACTTCTTTCCAGTAAATTACAAGAAGATCTGGAATTCATTTTTAGATGCCATACCCCTATGGCTACTTACAATGTGTAAGTGCTTTAAGTCCTAGGCCTCATGGTTAATATCGTCCTCCGTGGACTAGTGGTACCGTGCTAGCCTCTAGTTCCTAAGGTCGCGGGTTCAAACCCGGCGGAGGGCGATGGATTTTTTCGGGCGTAAAAATCCTTAGCATGGCTTCCTTCGGAAGAGAAGTAAAGCCGGTGGTCCCGTGTCGTAGATTTACGGCACGTAAAAGAACCTCAAGCCTGATAAAGAGGCCTCTGAGCAAAATTACCGGTCTTTCATGCCCAATATAGAATGGGACGCTAAGAACCACAGCAGTTAAAGAGCGTCCATAAATAAAACTCAATTACAATTACTCATGGTTAACCAACCATTAGGTTAATCAATTGGTTATTTCAGTTAATGCTAATGAAAATGTGCTGTGAAAAAGTGGTTCAAATTAGTGCATTGGGAAAAATACTTGAAACTTACCAAAGTGTCTCCAAAAAGTTGCTTGCAGGTATCCTCAATATCCTCAAATATATCAAAGGTTAACTTTCCATATTTATTTTATTGCATATTTTCATTCACTGAAACTTTATTATTCCAGCACTACAGTTATGCTCATCCCGAAAGGGAAAATAACAATATACATATGCTTTGAATGCTATACGCAGTGTCACATTCATATGTTTGTATTGTTCCTGAAAGATGAAGCTCTATTTGTAAAGGTTTCCTCAAAGATTGTTGTGTGAAATTTTAACTACATGCATGCAGTACAAAACCAGAAGCTATAAAAGGTTATATATCGGATCTTGCATGCCAGTATACTCCATTTTAAAATTAACTGAAGCAGCCAGCTATCATTGCTTTTAAAGTGCGGTTATTTATCACACTAAAACAATCATCTAATCTGACATTTGTTCCCTTTTATTGCATTAGAAGGCCATTGAGCATGCTTGGAAGTAGGAAAATAATATATGTAAATATGTATTTTAAGAATAAGCATTCTTTTTTCTCAAAATTCTTTATTTTGTCTCCTTAAAATTTAAAATGATCATACATAGACATCCACTCAGAATTTGTCTACAACTGTACTTACCAGAAAATGTCTTATCAATATGACCTATATATTATTACTATACAGTAAATCAATAAATATTATTAACATTGTATAGCAAAGCTTGCAGTTTATCTTAAAACTGTATACAAGTAAAAGTTTATGATTTTGAATTACTGTAACATAAAGATGAAATACCTTCTGCTATGCACAAAGGTATGTTATTTCTTTGTTCAAAGCTTATGTTTACTATTTCCAGATACTCTCTCAATGGTGTTGCTGGCACTCAACTGCATTGTGAGGGACCACCGCAATAGAAATCTGGATCATTATGTGAAGAAGCCAAGTCTAGGACTGGCAGAACAACAACACTCTGATGGCAGTTTTGGGAACCTCCACAGTACTGCCCTTGCTGTCCAGGTCTAGTATACCCAAATTCAGTTATTTTGTTTTGCTTACGCAAATATTGTTGTTGTTATCTAATGCCTTATGTTTGGCAATGAGCACATTAACTCTCTTGCTCTCCAATACTTTTCACATAGAGTAAATGTTGTGCACTGCTGAAGATGATACTGGTCCATCTCCTTGAAAATCACACAATGGACAAATTAAGAAGCAAAAATTTTGATCTTATAAAAGTGTTTTAGCAAACAGCCATATCCTGTAATAATTTAGAAAGATGCCACTACATTCTTCCACAATATATATAGTATTTTATTTTTTGAAAATAATCAGAAGTTGTATACTGGAATTTATAGTTGATTAATCTTTTAATTGAAGAACTTTGCCTTGGGTGTTTCTATAATTTTGTTCTCATTCTTAGCATGCTAATTAGCCAATTCATTTCTGAGTAGCCCATAATGTGATGGCACCCATTGGAGGTTATTCTCTTCTTGAATTTAGACAAATCATATATCATTTTGCAGCAATCTTGATTTTTGTGCTTTTAGGCGAGAAGTTATTTGTTATAGTATAAATAGCCACTCTGGAATCACAGGATATAACCAAAACTTCTTAAAACTATTAGGATTCGAAGACTATTGAAAGTGAAGCAATATTAAAATATATAAAGAGTTGCATACTAAAACATACTTCATTTATGTCAGATGGCTAAGGTCAGGAAAAGTTTTTCAGAGACATTCATCTCCATCTTCAGCTGTTTGGTGTCTGATGACTGGCTGCCATTCCTCATCTAATGTATTATGACCCTGATGCCCTCTAGTGGTAGTTCTACATAACTTCATTAGTTCATTCAGCAGTGGGATCTCTAAATTCAATAATTGAACTTCTTTTTTGTAAATATAAATATTTTCCCAAATTTCCAATTTTAAAGTTGAAGTTGCAGGTTTTAATAATTTAATACCTTGTCCAATTTCATGATTATCAATCATGATAATCATGATTATGCAACCAAAAGTAGTGAGCTATTGCCGATTTATGTTAATTTGTTTTTTATATTTCTTTGGTGTCCCTTCAGCCTGGTGTTCAAATGTCTTATAGTTTACTTTATGTAAAATTTCTCACAATTATCGCAGTTAGTTTAATAAATTCCTGATTTCATTTTGAATGGAATAGTGTTTTGAGAGATTTGTTGGGTAAATTATTCAACTCTATTTGCTTTGGGGAAGCAATCTAATATTAAATTCTTTGAAAATATTCTCAAATTTATTAAAAGCCCATGGATAATATGTAAACTTTTTATATTTCCAAACTTTATTACCTGTTTCCGTTAATGTGGCCAATTGCTTAACCTTTTTTTGTTTTTCAAATTGCGTTTGATTTAACTTTTTTACCAAAGTTGTTTCAAAATTATTGGGGCTTGCTTTTTCTAAAATATGATGATATTCTTTTAAGTATTCTTCTTAGTCTAGTGGTACATTGTGGAGTCTACATATCAAACCCCTGAAGACTGCAAATTGTTGAGAAATTGAATTTTACGATTCTTCTTAATGTAATAGTCCAAATTTGTATGTATAGATTTATACTTACGAAAAAGAAGTTCATTTGTTGAATTTTGAGATCCAACTACTGAACAAACTAATGGTTACGTAGAACTACCGCTAGAGGGCATCAAGATCACAATACATAGATGAGGAATGGCAGCCAGTTATCAATCACCAAACAACTGAAGATGGAGACAATGTCTCCAAAAAACGTTTCCTAATCTTAACCATCTGACATAAGTGAAGTATGTTTCAGGGCAAAATTGCCTTACTTGCGCCCACCTATATTAGATATGTGAGAAATATTGAAATAAATTACCTTATGAGGGAATGTAGAAGTAGATACGAATGGTTGTACATAAGGCGCTTGCTGGAACACGAGTTTCTTGTGCCTTACTGAAATGGGGGAATTGGGAAAGTAACTAGAGAAAATGTGGCCATCTTCACTGTAATACTGACGCTCAATCAGAAGTGCCAACTGAAGTAAGAATCTGGGAATCCACTAAGTAAGAGATGTGTTGGTATTTCTTCTTCTTATTCATATGTTAAAGCCGCTTAAAAAGAGCGCCAACAAAAAAAATATATATGACATAAATTGTGTGTTTTAACGCGATCTACATCTTTGTGTAGTAAAATTTTGTCTATCTCTTATGGTTTACCAGTTATGCAAAAGTCGCTCACAATGAAGAATACTTTTGGAGATATTGCCAGAAAATTCGAGATATACATTTTATTTGTCATGAAAATACCTTAAATATATGATATTTTAATCAAAATCGTTAGTGCCATTTTTGAGAAAATTAAAATTTTCGAAAAATGTTCCATATAAAGGGTAATCTGGGGTGGGGGATTTTCTTGAAAACCTTCATGTCGCATCTCTGGAGGATACTGAAACTAAATACCAAATTTGGTGTTTATCAAACTGTTCGTTTCTGAGTTATGCTGTTCACACACACACGAACATGTGGACATGTCTCCAAAATTGCTTTTTTTGGATTCAGGGAGTCTCAAAACGTATATTTCCGGTGAAATCTCGGTATCAAATTTTTGGGTGGAATACAATACTTCCCCTACTTACTATACGTAGTAGAGAAAGTAAAAATGGCTAACGTTGCATGAATTCAGAAACATAAGCTTATATAAAAGAAACCCAAACCAAAAAATTTGGGAATATATCTCTGCCTTTGGTGGCATTACTTATTCATATGTTGCCAGCATTGCGTTAAAGCCAGAGAATGATACAGTGCCATGTGTTGCCACAGTGACATCTGTTGGACATCTAAGACATCATTTCAGTCGCTAATGCCGGCGCAAGAAAGGCAATTTAAAATTGCCTTACTTGCGCCGACCTATATTAGGTATAAAGTAAGAAATACTGAAACAAATTACCTTATGAGGGAATGTAGAAGTAGATGTGAATGGTTCTACATCAGGCACCTGCTGGAATGCAAGTTTTTTGTGCCTTACTGAAATGGGGGAATTGGGAAAGTAACTAGAGAAAACGTGGCCATCTTCACGGTAATACTGACACTCAATTGGAAGTACCAAATGAAATAAGAATCTGGGAATCCACTAAGTAAGAGATGTGTTGGTATTTTTTCTTCCTCTTATTCATGTTATCCAGGGAAATTCCCCCCCAAAAAAATGGGTCAGAAAGGTCGGCTGTAGAGATTGAATCCAGGACCTTCCAAATGCAGACCACTGATGTTACCACCTGTAGGTCTTGGTAATATCTTATGTTACCATAAAATCGTCCCTGATTGATCATGGATATTTTGCCAGAAGGCAGATCTTACTCCCTTATGCTAGCCTGTTGGTGGGACCATAACTTGCTTAAGGGCTAGTGACCAGGGTCAAAGTTCAGTAGTCAATCAAATTGTAAATCTCTTAGCACAATAAAACAATTAGGAAAGGTCTAACTGGGGGAAAATTAAATAGAAGCCTGCCTAATTTAATTTGATTATATGTTAAATTTTACTTGTAATATGTGTACTTGAAAGTTGTTATTATAAAAACAGCATCATTAACATTTTAGACATATGTTAGTAATGAAGAGTAACAATAATCTAACACTCAGACTTCACTGTTGTGACAAATTATCTTGTAATAACATCTTTTGCAGAATTTTTCTATTGTCGGCAGCTATCCGCTGATGAATTTGATGGTATGGATGCCAACGTTGCATTTGATTGAACGTATCTGTAGATAAGACCATTATCATTCAGAATGCTCAAATGTATTAGTTGGTCGGATGGTTGGTTTACAACACTTCCCATATGGTGGATGACCTCTTGGGAAACCTCATTCCACCATTGGACCACATGTTTATCAACTGGAGGCAGGGTGGAGTTTGCTAATGGGTGGTGATAATGGTAAATGGCAATGGAATGAGAGAACCTACAGCTTTTACCATAACTCTGAACCCATGTTGGATCTTGGGGATACTTCAGATGATCAAATTTATTAGCTGAATCCTGTTTTTCTGTATTAGTAGCACTCTTTTCATAGATTAGTTAATTTATTGGGTTTTGGATTATATTTATTAATATGCTTCATCTTTTAGATATCACTCCATGGAAACAAATCACAATGTACAAAATGAAACAAAATTAATTAGAATGAACAAAACCCAATTTAGTTAAACATTTTGGAAGAAATTGAGGAGCCATATAATAAATTTCAGCTTCCCAAATGATATAAATCTCATTCCTCTCCACCAACCTAAGGCAACATCTGCAGAAAAGGTTTATCAGTAGGTCACAGCTGCAGATGGTGGCAAAATGCCTGCGAAATATGCTTGAAGGTAATATGTCACAGTAGTAAACGTGAGGTGTTAGATCCATTTATTATTACTCTTCAGTATTATTACACTTTGCTGTATTTTACCAATAAGAAGTTGTATACCTTAGTAATTTCAAGCAATTTCTGTAACATTTGCATTACTTACTAATTTTGGAAAACCCATCTCTGAGGCTAAATGCTACCATCATTAGTTCCATATTGACTGCTGGTATTCCTCAGCATGGTGGTTACGTTGGTGGTGGCTGGATAAACATTTGCATTAGGATATCACTGAACAGGATTAAAAATTGAAGTTCCTTGTTTTTCCAAATGTGTAAAGTACTGTAATGCAAGAGATAAAACATAGTTATAACATTTTACTCGAATGACTGAATTTTTATTTTACATCAGTGTTGTTAAAGTTCAGTATATAATAGTATATTACTAAGCCAAAGTTTAAACTATGTGCTATTTTTTGTCTGTTGTGATGTAGGTTATTATAAAAAATATTATCTTCGAAATTTTCTCAGTAGATGAAGTAAAACTTGCTCTGTGTTATTCAAGACCTTCTGTATTTTTAAGAGAAGAAAGATGATAAAATCACAACTCAATTATTCATATAACCCCAAATGTTGCTCTTTTTGCCAATTTGCCTTTTATTCCTCATTCGTAAGGTTGGCCCTCTAATAATCACACATATCAAAAAAAGTTTTCATTATAAATTACAAATAATTTAAAATAAAAAATTTAAGTTTGAGATTTTAGCAACATCTATTAAGACGACAACTGATGTGAAGCCTTCATAAGAGCTCAAAGGCTCCATTTGTTTCAGAATTGCTATGGCTGTGTAAACACTATGTTGGAAAGTAGAATCAGACTTGAAAAATGCTATGCAACAGTTGGGATTTGAAGCACAGATCCTTAGTTTTCCACACAGTTTATATTTTGAAACTTAATCTTGTCAAATGAAAGCCTTGGTAGCCTTGAATACTTTTCCAATTCAATTCAAAACTCCTTATTGTTCTTTAGAACATGTTATAATATATTACACACAAAAACAATGTTTAAGAACATAGTCAAGTGTTTATACAGTTTTCATTAAAATTTAGAGTATACCCTGTACACAAAAAAACACTCTTTCATACACACATATGTACATGTGCACAAGAATGCAAAGATTATAATGCAAAGAAGTTAGTTAAATTAATATGCGCAATTCTATCATTTAAATATTTCAGTGCCATAAATAAGTGTAGTGTTGTGTACAATAGGGTAGTATCATTTTTAAGTAAATATAATGTTATATCAAAAGCCCAATATGGGTTTCAGCAAGGGAAATCTACAAATTCTGCAATGCAGAACTTTATTGAAGAAGTGTATAAAATTCTAGATGCAGGAAAACAGTGGTTGCGATTATTTCTTGAACAATCTAAAACTTTTGACCTGGTTGACCATGATATATTACTTTACAAATTGTGCAATTATGGTATAGGGGGAATTCCATTAAAGTGGTTTGAATCATATCTTAGCAATAGAAAACACCTAACTGAAATTGAATCTGAAATAAGAAATTCAAAAGAAATTAAAGGTTAATGTTCTGATTTGGAAAATGTTAAATATGGGGTACCTCAGGGCTCGATACTGGGCTCCCTACTATTTTTACTGTATATTAATGATCTGGCCATAAACAATGACTTCCCTAGCAGTAAGTTTACTCTCTTTGCAGATGACACAAGCCTTTTAATTTCTGGTAAAGATAAACAAGAACTTAAAGTAAACATTGATATGGCAACATATTATGTAGTAACAACAGACTTGTCATTAATAAAAATAAAAGTGTTGCCTTAGGATTCTATCATAAAGTTACAAAAACTTAAACTTTGCCAAAGTTTATTTAGAAAATTAATTAACAACAATGTCTAATAAAATTAAATTTCTTTGAATCTGGGTTGATAATAACCTTGACTAGGGAACCCACTTGATGTACTATCTAAAAAAATTATCCCAAACATGTTTTGCATTATATTCCCTTAAAAGTTCAGTTAATCTTGATGTACTTAAAATGGCCTACTTTGCATATTTCCATAGTCATTTATCATATGGTGTAATATTCTGGGGAATATCCAGTTATAAAAATAGAATGTTTATAATACAAAAAAGGGCAATCAGAATAATGTTAAACCTTTGCAGTAACACAAGCTGCAAACCTTACTTCATAATGTTAAATATTTTGACTGCTCCTTCGCTGTACATTTTTGAAACTCCGGTAACAATGTATAAGCAGCAAAATAGTTTTAACACAAATGCTGATATTCATTACTATAATATAAGAAATAAATCTAAACTGCACATTACAGGTCATAAAACAACCCTATATGAAAAAAGTTTGTATTATAATGGCATTCAATTGTTTAATCAACTCCCCTCATATTTAAAAAAAGTTAAAACCCTAACAGTCTTCAAAAAAGATTTGAAGAAATTCCCTAATACAGGGTTGTTTTTATTCAATGGAAGAATATGTAGAAATGAATTAGTTTATAAGCTTTCTTATGGAATATACTATGTTTACAGTTCCATAATTTAGTTTAGGTACCTACTCATGTAATAAATTAGGATTTCTGTATTTGTGTATTACATCTAATTAGACATTTTCTTTTTGTACTAATAATTGTATTGTTGAAATGAAGCCAATACTTCTGTGTTGAAATCAAATGGTGAATAAATTTGAATAGTAGTGAAAAAAAATATATATACTTTACCGATAAGAAATTTCATTACTGTGAATTTGAATTTGGAGAGTGGAGTAATATTTCAACATTTTATTGGAAGTTTATTGAATAACTTGATGCCAATATAATCAATTTGTTTTTTCATTTAGTTTTAACCTCTGTGTTTGGGTTACTCCTTGGTTGTGATTACATATTATTGAGTATTGGGGAAGTGACTTGTTATGTAAACAATATAGATTTTATTACAAAAAAGCAAGAAAGAGTTAAAAGTGATAACATTTAAAAATTTCTCCGTAAGAGCTGTTTATCAGAAATTTTGGTATATAACTGACAGCTCTTTTTACTTTCTCTACTACGTATAGTAAGTAGGGGAAGTATTGTATTCCACCCAAAAATTCGATACCGAGATTTCACCGTAAATACACGTTTTGAGACACACTGAATCCAAAAAAAGCATTTTTGGAAACATGTCCGTGTGTCTGTCTGTCTGTCTGTCTGTGTGGTGTGTGTGTCTGTCTGTGAACAGCATCACTCAGAAACGAACGGTCGGATAGACACCAAACTTGGTATTTAGGTTCAGTATCTTCCAAGGATGCGACACGAAGGTTTTCAAGAAAATCTCCCTACCCCAGATTACACTTTACATGGAACATTTTTCGAAAATTTTAATTTTCTCAAAAATGGCTCTAACGATTTTGATTAAAATATCATATGTTTAAGATATTTTTATGACAAATAAAATGTATATCTTGAATTTCCTGGGAATGTCTCCAAAAGTATTCGTCATTGTGAACGACTTTTGCATAACTGGTAAACCATAAGAGATAGACAAAATTTTACTACACAAAAAATGTAGATCGTGTTAAAGTACACAATTTATGTCATATACATTTTTTTGAGTGAACCATTTTTGAGATATTGCTTGTTATTCCCTTAGATTTTTCAATACTTATTTTCTCAAATGGGAATTCATTATTCATTTTTTTGTCTTGGATATGCAAAGAGTATTAATCTGTGGGAAAGGGAATGGTGCTGTACCTAGCAACCAGCTATTAAGAGATATGTATGTGCTTAAAGGCCACTGTATTTCCAAATTGCTCTTGTAAATATATATTCCCCTTACATCTACAAGAAAATTAGCAATAAGATAGACTCTGCAAATGTTTATCTTGATTAACATGAAGTAGATGGAGAATAAGCATTTGTATAAATAGTTTGTACAAGAGTAGAGAAAGTCATGTGAGTGTAACACATCAGATTTTTTGCAATAAAAATATTTTGTTAAAATTGCCTTTGGATGTACATCCCCATAGTTCTGCACCATAAGTGATAAGTGAGGAAATTAAAGCAAAGTAAACTATCAGTGCAGTATCAGCTGACAGAAATTCTACTACATTTTCCTGAAAAAAAGTCAGAACACAGCTTCATTACAAGCTTTTCAATTTGTTCATTCCAGGATAGTTTACTATCAACAATTAAACCTAAGGTGTTAACCACCCGTAAATAGATGTTTTCATAATTCGTTCTATAGTTAATAAACCTTATAGCTCTTAAGTATTTAAATAAATCAGCAAAAGGAAAATAACTTTTTTAAATAACTATAAACCAATAAAAAATTTAAACTCTAGTTCTAGATATTTATACCGAATGAAAAATGAAGTTATAAGAACTTGTAATTAAGCTGGTGATATAAAACACATATGAAATTCTCTATTGGATAGTCAAATGCCATCCTATGTTTACAGGCCTTTGATGTTGCGTCATCATGTTTAATAATTTTCACCATCAGTAGTAATTTCATTTCTTTCCTCTTCTAATAGGTACTTTTCCTTCTATCTGTTCTTATATATGGTATAAAAATATCACTGAAGTTGAATAATGCAAATTATAATAGAGTAGAATATAAATAGATCATTTACATTTTGCCTAATTTAATAATTAATCAATGAGTGTGAGCCTTGCCAGTTATACTGTGAATAAAATAAGTATTAATGTCTCATTTGAAACAAAATGAATCTTTAAATATTCCTCTTGCATCCTGTATGTTTAAAGTTTTAAATTAAATTTCTTCTGCAGTGCCAATTTTAATTTGAAGCACTATTTGTATGTATGCTGTGTGTTTTAAGATTGAATACTCTCTAATGAATTGTAACTATCAATATAATAAAAAATTATGGGAAAAATTATAAAACTTTAGTCCAGATGTTTAATAAAAGGAGAGGGAGGAATTGTAAAGATATACATGGATCAGCAAGAGAGTTTGGTAAACACAATTAGCTGGTGCTGGTATAGGAATAAAGAAAACTATTGAGAGAATACCTAGGAATAGCAGACATATGGAAAGTAGAAAAAAGAAACAACAATGATGTTAGTAAACTAGTAAGAAACAGAATAGATGACAGAAAAACAAAAGATAAAACAACATTAACTTTCTATAGAAACCTAAAAAGAAATTGGGGAAGAAAAAGGTATGTTGACCAATGTACCAGGCAGGGAATAGAAGGATTTTGCATGAATGATAATTTATAAGAACATAAATCAATCTTCTTATGGGGAATAAGAGGCAGGGAAAAAGGAATCTGTGGGTCGTGCAGCAGAAGGGTAAACATAGTACAGTGTCTGATAGAAAGTAAATATTAATGCTATGGAGGCAATAAACATAGGAGAAAAAGTGGAACAAATTGGATGATAAAACTGAAACCATATGAATATTAACAGTGAAGGAGGAAAAGAGAATCGGAACCATGGGGAATTTTTAAGGCAAGCAAAGTAAAAATGGGCCAGAAAGTAAGTGATATAAGAAAAAAAAAACAACAACGTTGGATAAATGGCTACTTAGCAGAGCTAAAATGCCTGGGTGACATGGAAGCTGAGGTAACATAAAGAATAACCAGACCATTTGTATACAGAGTGCCCACAAAGTCCCAATACATTTTCATGTTCCTGGTCTGCTATAACACAAAAAACATTATATTAGGACAGAGTGGGACCTAATAAAGCCTAATGTTCATATGAACATACTATTCCATTGCCTTGTGGTTGTATGGAACAGGTGCTGCAAGATTTGAGGGGTTATTATCAAGCATTCTGCTCTTATTCATTGTTTCAACTCACGCACATCTGACCCCCTGGTAGCATAAATGCAGCTCTTGATGAATCTGCATGCAAAACCTCAAAGGTAGTGAGATCCCCATGCTATCCACTGCTCTTTTGATCCATTGGTTTAGGATAGGTCTCATTCAGTTATGTATGCCAGGGGAAGGCTACAGCCACTCCTGAGGATCTTTTCTTTAGGCCAATACCTGATTTCTTAAAAAGGCCACCCCACTACTATTCGCAGGGATGGTAGTGGTTACCCCAGTATTGCATGTCAACCCATCTGGGATGACTAACTAATAACCTAGGTAGGGGCGGCAGTCATCTGGCAGACCATCTACCAGCTCTCATTATAGTTGGTATTGGAGAACATCTGGGCATCGCATAATGCCACCTGGGCAGAATTCCAGCCAGGTATACCCAATTTACCATAGATATCTTGAACCACTGCCCTGCCGAGTCCAAACCAATCCAAACATCTCATTTCCAGGAGGGGCTCTAATGTTCAGCCCAGTATACTTCTAGTAACATCAGAAGTACCATGAGAGCTAGGGGTATGCAGCGCTACACCATGGTAGCTGAAGGGATTGGAACTCCTTCCCTACAGCAGTTTCATTCAGGTAGTGCAACACAATGTTTGCATAGTATGGTGGTGCCCCATCTTCTTGTCAGAGGCAAGGATACATTCTGCCATAATTGTGACTCTATGAACAACTGCAGCATGTCCAGGTAGATTGTTCCAGTAACATCTTGTGTGGATAATGAAAGTGGACATGTTGAACTGTGTTAGGCTTTATAAGCTCCTACTCTATCCTAATATAATGTTTATTACCAGGAACATGAAAATTTATTGGGTCTTCATGGTAGTTTAAGCTAGGTATACACAAATAAATTTTGTATAAAAAGGATATGTAAATTGAGATGTGCATATAAATTTAATTCAATCAACATAATAATGCCCATTTCTTATATAATTTTACATAATTGTGTGCAGGTTATTTATGGGTTTCTAGTAACTGTGTTTCTATGTTGTCAGGCCCTGGAAGCAGCAGATAGCGAGTTAGCAATAAATGGTGGAAGCACTGGCTTAGTCCACTGGAATCGTACTAGCGCCATCAACTTCTTGATGTCAAGACAAGAACCAGATGGTTCCTTTGGAAATGTGTTTACTACTACAGAGGTGGTACTTGGTTTGGGACCAAGACGACTCAGTTCTGTTAGAGATCTTAACTGTGGCAATGCCAATAGTGGTGCCACATATACTGCCAGTGGTGAGTGAAACAAAGTATTATGTGAACAAGCTTTTCTGAAGCATATTAAAACACTAAGTATACAGGCTTGAGATGGAATATAATGGTAATGCCTGTAATTGTTGTTCTCTGGATGCTGTGTAACAGTATGGCATAAGATTTGTTGCATATCTCTCGTGGATGTTGCTTCTTATACATTCCTTCTTGCACTTAGACTCATGCCCATGAAGTTGGCAGTTATTTGGAAGTGAATATAATGGTAGCTCAGTGTACCTGTAGTTGTTCTCCAGATGCAGCGGTAGCTATATAACAGTGTGGTATAAGATTTGTTCCATATCTCTCCCGGAAGATGTCTCTTTCTCAGGGTTTGTTACCTTCAGTTTTTTACAGAGTTTAGAATCTCTGTGGCAAACCAATATAACTTTAGTGTTACTGTGCATTGGGTTTTAATTTATGTGTGGATGATAATAATAAATCAAGTTTCATTTTGATTAACGTTTTATTTATTCTCAAGCACTATTTTATTCAGAATATGTTCTAGAGCAAATTCATAATAATAATTTTATGTAAACAACTATTAACTTTTTTCTCTATTAATAAACAGCATTTAATTTTCTTACTGATAGTATGTATTTACATGCGGGGAGTTTATTATATTCAATTTTATCTCTCAACTTGTTTTATTTGTTGTAATAATTAGCAATACAATTAATACCTTTGGTATGTTACTGTACCATATTGTCTTTCTGCTCTGCAGTATAGTGTAGAATAAGTATTAATTTATTTATAATATTTGGCATCTCTTTTTCATTTAAGCCATCTTGTTGTGAAAAATTTTGTTGGAGTATTGATTCTCTCTGGCAGGGGTAGAATCTCATTTTCTATGTTGGTTTATTTTTATATATATTGTACAGTTTTTATTACATTTCAATCTCAAATTTCTAATATAATAACTAACTACTATTAATCATTGTAACATTTTTAGGTAAGGCTATTCACATTTATTGAAAAAAAAATTTGGGGGTAATCTAAAAATCACACCTTTTTATATAGTAACTTTTGTCACCTGGGTTTTTCTTCTTTTTCTTTGTCATTTTCAGAATAATTTTTTTTCTGCAAATTTTTTCACAATATGTATTATTCCTGCTACAGGCTATAAAGAATATAATCTCATACAGAGTGTTCATTTAATTTTTTTATTTTCTATAGAGAAATATTTCAGAAAGTGAGTTTCTATATCTTGGATTACAGAACTGTCGTTAACAGTTTTACAATAGCGATGAATGTTGTACAGGACACTACTGACATTGATGCATGTGCAGACCTTTAACTTTTTAACTGTAAATTGCATATCACCACTGACATATATTTCATGTTACCATGGTTGAATGAGAGAGCACAATAGAAAAGTGAAATCTTGTCATACCTTTTTAAATCCATTTATCTTTATTACTAAAATATTTTCAGAAAAAGTCAACCTGAGAATTATTATAATTAAACAATAATGAACTTAACTTCTTAAATAAATTGTTTCTGGCAAAAGTACTCATGAAATGAAAGTTCAAAATGCTGGAAGAAAATTTTGACTTTACTGGGGGAGATGGAGTGGGGGGGATTGGGAGTGTTGGCAAAGTTTAAAGCCCATTCTTACTGCATATGGTACCATTGGTGGTAGACAGTGTTGATACATAAATGAAATGGTATTTGGGAGAGGAAATTTGGGAATAAAATATTCCAGACCTAAGTATACAGTGCCTGTCTAGCTTTTGCCAGGTTGCAGGGGAGTCTATTTAGCATGCCAGCTAATTATGATCCGTAGGGGTTGAAATTGGGAAATAAATTGACTTTGTATACAAATATTTGTACTGTAAATTTTATTTTGAAATAGCCAGCAGGAATAAATGCTGAAGATTATATGTTTGGGAATCAAATGTGATGGAAATATATCACAGTCACAAATATTCAGTCCACAAATCTTTGTTATACTTTCGCTAGTTAAATATGCCACTAAAGAAACAGGCCCTATGGGCAGTTGTGAATTGACAGTTCCTAACAACTGTGAATAAATGCAAATTGACTTTGAAGTATGTGCCAAAAATTGTAAGTTTCCTTATGTAAATTAGCGAAATGGTTTCACAGTAAATGCACCTCATTGTGCTTCCCAAAATCTTATTTACTTATAAATAAAGTACAACTTTGTAATGGAATATGCACCAGGCCAATTACTATGCAGAAGCAGAGAAGAAAAATATGTACATGCTCCTTTTTATTTTCAATACCACATACATAGTAGGTAGAGAAGGTATTGAATTTCACCCAAAAATGTGATACCAAAATCTTACCAGAAATACACGTTTTGAGGTCCCTTGAACTCAAAAAAACGCTTTTTTAGAAAAAGGTCTGTGCATGCATTTTGTGTGAGAGAGAGAGAGAGAGAGAGGGAGGGAGGGAGGGAGGGAGGGAGGGAGGGAGAGACTCAAAAACTCAAAATCGGATACATACCAAACTTGGTATTTAGGTTCAGTATTTTTCAAAGATGCAACACAAAGATTTTTCAAGAAAATTCCAAATCACCCTTTACATAGAATATTTTTTTGAAATTTTTTATTTTTTTAAAAAATACCTCTAATGAGTTGAATTAAAATACCATACATTAAAGATATTAACATGACAAATAAAATGTAAATCTTTAATTTTCTTGGAATAGTCTGCAAAGTTATCTTCATTTGAAAGAAATGTTATATAATCTTGTATAACTGGTAAACTTTAAATGATAATTGGAAACATACTGCACAAAAAATGTAGTGTTTAAAACGTACAATTATTTATTTCAAATAACTCATTTTGTGACCAGCCTTTCTGAGATATCGTTATTAATGTTTTGAATTGTTTTATATTTAGTCATTATTTTAAAATTCTCTTGGTGTCTTTTAATGTCATGGAAAGAGTATGGAATTTTAAGGCCAGCATAAAGAGTCCAGTTATAAACCATTTGACGCTCACTATTCCCTTGGTATGTTTAATGAAATGTGTAATATAGTTATTTCTGAAAGGTTTATTTAGATTAAAATGAAGTGGATAGGAAAATAAGCTTTTGTAAGAATAATTTGTATGTCCAATAATAAGCGATAGAGGATAAGGAAAATCATGTGAATGTAACACACCAATTTTTTTCTAGTGTGAGATTAGTGAAATATGGACGTATAATGTTCTAAGTGTATGTATGTTATGTTTGTTATAATCGCATAGATACTTGATTATGAAAAATGTGTTTCAGTTGCTAAGCTGCAGACAGTCACAGCAACAGCACTACCAGCACCTGCAGTTGCCAGCACAGATGCTAATATCACTACAGATGGCACAACAGCTCATGTAACAGGCTCAAAAGTGGATGATGAATTAGTCACAGTTTCCTACACACTATGGATTGGTACCAATGTTACAGACAACTACACCATCAATGTTACTGCTGAACGTAACTCCAGTTTCTTCCATGTAATGCAACTTGCAGCAGAACTTGACAAACATTATATGTAAGTATGTCTCTCTTTCACTAAAAAGCTTTTGAGGTTCTATTCTGAGATCTAGAATGAGGAATAATAGAATCAGCCTTTAGTGAAAAATCAATCTAAACATATTGGCAGTTGAAACTAAAATGTTACTTAGTTCACAATAAGGGAAAGCTATAGCAAACTGTTCCTTTCAGAAAATGTGATATTTGAGTCTACAATTGTGACACAGTGGCTGTCACCCATGCTTATTGAGAGGTTAGCACAGGCCAGTTGAAGAGATAAACAGATATAAATAGACGCAATAATGCTGTAGCCCAGCATTAACACCAGAAGTGCTATCAACATATAACCAGAATCTTCTGGAAGTTTCCCTCCTTGCCGACTTTTGAATGTTCTGGAACTCTGTGGAAAATTCCATTGGCTATATAAAAGAGCTTTCTTGCAAGTGATGGAGTTGGTTAGTGAGTACATTTCTGGTGTGACAAAAGTCCTGTTCTCTGAGCGAGGTTGTGACGATTGCGGTGGCATGAAGTGAGTGTTGCTACTGCAAGGGATTACAGTCTTGTGTTTGTTTAATTCCCGAGTGAGTGAATGATCTGAAGAAGATGGTTCACTCCATCTCATGTGTATTTTATTATACTGCTATGCCAAAAGAAGATCTACAGAAAATCAAACTAGATCATAAAAAGTGAACTGACAGAAATAAGTGTAAATGAAAGTTGAACTTGATCACATAAGTGAAATAACAGTGAAAGCTGGATAAAGTCACAATTTATAGTGTCTCAACATGCTCAAAGCATGTGATCACTGCAGCATTATCCATTTTTGTCATACTTAATAACAGCATACAGTTTACAATAACAGCTATTTTCACATATCAGTTACTGCTGAACAAAGACCATTTCATGGAGTGCTTAGAATAAAAGGGCATAATGTAAATGAAGTGATGTCATGTAAAACTTGGTTTTACCCAGGAGTGGACATAATAATGTTTGGAATTATGCTACTCAGCAGGCTATAAAGTTGATTCCACAGTCTAAAAATGCAATTTCCTGAAGAAATCGCATATACTGAATATTGCAACAGCAGTGATGAAATGTAGCCCACTGTCTTATACTTTTGTTAACAATGTCTTACCCCTCCTCCTTCCTGTAAGCTTATTTAATACTGTTTTCCAGTAACTCTGCTCTTGTAATAATGTGCATTTAGAAGAAATTAAAAGAATTAGTTCTGTAAAAATCATCATGAGCAAGTTAAAAAATAAATAAACGTAAAAGGTTTGGTTATGTTTGTATGGGGGGAAACAAAATTTAAATTAAATTTCATGGAATTTAAGGTTGGGGTGAATTAAGCACTCAAAAGGTTTCACTTACTATACCTAAATGCAGCAACATGTCTACATTGT
Organism: Deroplatys truncata; assembly: GCA_030765065.1. NCBI lineage: Eukaryota > Metazoa > Arthropoda > Insecta > Mantodea > Mantidae > Deroplatys > Deroplatys truncata. The sequence goes on from CM060979.1 coordinate 67,633,834, forward strand.
GAGCTCATTGTGAGCTTGGACACATGCATCCTCCATGGTTGAATGGACTTACTCTGGTGGTGGAGGTTTAAACAATTTTATTGGAAACTTCAAAACTCATCATCCATTCCTGATGCTTCGTTATAAATATCTTCTCACACTAATTTGGTTGTTCTCATTCCTTTTGCTTTACAACAGTTTCATTTCTTCATACATAGTATGATTTGTTTTCCAGAAGGACTGGTTACCACTAACTTGTCTGTTAGCTTACATTGCATTTGTATTTGTCATCATAGTGATGGTTAAAGATTGGTACATAAACATCATGAAATAACTGCTACAGAATGATGAATTCACAGAAACCAAATCAAACTCTTTGAATAAAAAATGCACAGGAACTTAAATAGCAATAAAAGAGAGCAGCATTATTTCTCAACTGGAGAAGTTCAAAATTAAAGCTGATTACCCTACACTAACCACAACCTATGGTTTAACAAAAATCCACAAACTGGGAAACAGAATGTGCTCAATCACAACTTAGATCAGTAAACTTTTATATAAACTAGCAAAATTGTTCAATTTATCCCCACCATATCAAAGCCTCACCATCAGAATTTCTTTAAAAGTATTGGATAAAATTAAGGATATTCAGTTTTCAAGCAATTATGTATTTGTCTTTTCTAATATAATGTCCTCTTCCCAAGTGTTCTTAGAAAGAATATGTTAACCTGTTCAGAAAATTGGCTAACCTTAACAAACCTGGAAAACTGTGAAATATAGGAGTTCAAATAACTTACTAATATCTGCAGTGAACTGTTCCCTTTTTGTATATTGGTAAATTTTACAAACAATTTCCAAGTAGTAGTAGGCAACTAATTATCACCTTTATTGGCAAATAATCTGTTTATCATTAGGCTTGAAGTACACATTACTAGATCCTTTGCTTACATTTTCAAAATGTGGGACTGGTACATAGATGCTGTGAGTGCCGTAATAAATAAGAAATTCCTACATGATATCGCAAAACTATTAACCTATAGGAAACAACAATCAAATCCATTATGGAAAAAGAAATTGACAATGTGCTACTATTTCTAAATCTTAAGCTAATAAGAAACAGAGACAAGTTGAAATTTGAAATTTTCAGAAAGATCTATACACAAAAACATAATATCAAACCAATGGATGCAACCTCAAGGAACATAAATATGCTGCAATTAGCAGTTTAGCGTATATATTGTTGAGTGTACCTTTGAATACAATGGAATATAATAAGCAATACATTGAAAATTATCAAGATAGCAGAGTACAATGGCACCAGTAATGATCCGGTGACAAATAAATTCTTCAGGTACAAAAAACAAGAGCACTTGAAAGAGAGAATCAAACTCCAAAAAGGGAAGTATATCATGTTACACAGAAAATTCACCAATCATCCAATAGGAATACATCAATTACAGAAGATTTGCATGAAATATAATATAATGTTGACATCTCAAAGTATTTATGTCTAGGAAACTTATTAAATCAAACAAAGTGGACAAACCAACAGCAAAACAAAAGCTTGTGGTGGCTATATCAAATAAATTGCCTGATTGCATTAAGATATACATTAGAAGAACCAAGAGAAGTTTGAAGATAAGACTAATAGAGCACTGAAGAAATATTAGACATATACAAACAGACAAATCAGCAGTAGCCAAAAATTTCTAGAAAATAAATAATCGTATAAACGAAGAAATCAAATTGTAGAAAACCATGAGAAATGCGATCGAACTAGGTGTGCAGAAGAAGATTTTTATAAATAAACATGAAGAAGAGGTACTGAATTTTGAAATACTCAAAACTCATATGAGTCATTCCATGTCAAGTCACACAAATTTCCACAAAGTCTGACCATCATGTCTCAGATTCACATCAAATTTTTTCCATGGATTACAAAAATAAAGTGAATTATATTTTAAATTCTTATTGTTTTTAAATCGTAACATTTTTTAAAATATTGTGCAATCCACTTGTGAAAAGTGGCATACCTCTCTGCCTTTAAATTAGAATATCTCACAGGCGATAAGTGATAAAAGTAGTTAGAAAGTGCAATACAAAGCTTAATATGTAATCTTTTACTTAGTATTTATTATAATTGATATAATTAAATATTAGTATTAGTTTTAAAAATTCAAACTTTTAAAAACTATATATCCCTATTAAATTTCTAAAAAATTTATAAATAAATTCCCTGTATTTTCTTGTATATATTTATAAAAAAACAAAGATGGGATACTGTATAGTTAATTTTAAATAAAATAACTTAGAAAGCCGTGCATAGAGAGATTCCAATGCGGTGTTGGTGGAGAGTAGTAGCAACACCAGTAGCAGCAACGGCAATCTCTCATTAATGCCTTCTCAACTGTTCATAGCAGTTTAGTTGCACCAGTTTGTTCACATGTAACTTAAATTTGGCATACTGTTGAGTAACATTCGAACTTTCAATCTTATCCTATGGGAGACAACTACAATTTAAATGTGCACTTTTTCCCTTTCAGGCTCAAGTGAATACCATCTGGTTATTATTTGAAGAAGTATTGTTCTTCAATTGTTGTAGTTTATTGTTGTTGAAGTTTTACTGTTGTTGTTAGTCACACGCTTGGGAAACCAACTTGAAGTAGTTATTGTCTTGGAGTTTATTTATTTAATCAGCTCCATGTATGAACGTCAGTTTTGGAGTGGGTTGTTTATTACATAATATGCTACTACATATATAAAAGCCAATTTGAAGATGTATTTTTTTTTTTTACACTCCAAGTTTAAAATTAATATATTTTAACTTTGTTATTAAACTGCTTCTATAGATAGTATTTATGTTTATGTTTGCCTCGGCCGCATTAGTCTTACTTTAGAGACATGTTTCTCTTAATCAGGGTGTGATACGACAAGAATGTAGGCTTACATAGATTTAAAGTTTAAATTCACTTCTTTTTATTAATCCTTGGCACAAATTAAATAGCACTACACTGATATTAAGAGCTGAGAGATTCTTTAATTTAAAACTTGCACTTTGTTATCCCGTATACTTATTTTACGATTCACACGAATACGTAATATTTTTTTAAAGAACATATCTTCCATCCGGTCATGACCAAGGTCTACATGCAACTGAAAGATTTCAACCGTCCAAACCCATAAACTCTTGTATTTCAGGTCTCTGATTGGCTAATCTTAGTTCAATAGAATACCTGCATTTAATTAAAGCTTTTTCTGATTGTTGATTGGCTAATTTTAAACTGTCACAAAATTTACATTATCATTGCTCTAATCATGACTAGTAACATTTAAACTCTCAAACTCATTATTGCCTCAAGGTTACCTCATTGTTACTACCTCATTGTTAGCAACTTTAAACTTATTATTCTCACAGCTCTTGCATTATTAAATTACATTTGTACTGCATAACACACCAGCCAGCCGCAACATGCTGCTGCAGTGTTAAGCTCTCAGTCAGCAGTCAATGTTCTATAATGCTATGCACTAACACAAATAAACTGTTTAAAAGCGTACTTCTAAAGAAGATCCCATCTTGATATTAACAGGTTTTAAACAAAATATATCACAGATTCCTTCTGTATTTGTTTCGGATTTTAATATTAGGGGTTAAATATGATATTGTGGTTAAAAGTATTCATACTTAAAAAAGTGACTGCTTTTTTATTCCAAAAAAATAATATTTTATATAAGGAAAATCAAAATGCTTTTATCTGCAAAATGATGTATTGTTCTTATTCCTGACCATTCCGAGAATAAATTATTTTATTGTAATGTTGTGTGCATATAAGGAAAATGCTAAGTGCACTGTAAATCCTAAAATCATTTGATTTTCTACAAAATATAAAATATGTGTTCATTTATTTTATGTATAGCATACATAAACTAAAATTCAGAGAATGTGATGTTTTATGTGTGTTTGATTTGATGTGGAAGGACTCTTCAAACCTCCACCAGCAGAAAAAACCTGTTTAATCATGAAGGATCCAGTAATCCAAATTGAAAACAGCTGAAAATGTAGACAAGTGCCTACAAAAACATACTCCTGTTTATAAGAGTGGTTAGTAAAACCTTTTGAGTAATTAATGAATCCTAGTCTTAATTAAAACTGTTTAAGGAATAGCATTTCAATCTTTTGCTGTGCTTTTTTTGTTTATTAATTTGTTTCAGAATGCTAAGCATTTTCTATTATATTCATTTCATTATGAACAAATTTTGAAAACACAAAATGTCCCTGATATACTCAATAATAGGTAAAAGTAAACATGTGAAGACCTGGAATTGGAGCTTGAAATATTTTGCATTTTTGGAGAACACATTTGCTTTTACTAGTAGATCTCTGTAGAATAGACAAAATACATAGAGTCAAAAAATGTAAATGAATTTGAGTAAATCTTGATTTTCATAGGGTACCTATATGAGGAAAATTATTAATTTTAATATAGTGATCATTTATATATGTTATTCATCATTGTAATAATATGATCAATAGCACCAGTTAAGCTCATGTATAATGTGGAAGAAGAAGAAAAACAATGCTAAATCTCACTAGAGTGGACTTAAGTATGTAGGTCACATGTTTCTGAGAATGAGTGCAATATTATTTTAGAAATTTAGATCTGTTCATAGGATCTTTTCAAAGTATTATCTCTTGTTTTGTATACATCTCATTCTTTCAAACCACTTTTCAAATGCTGAATTCCATTCTTCTTTTAGAGATAGTGAAAATACATGCTTTATAAGCCACAACTGCAGCTTCAGGGGATTCAAATTGTTGACCTCAAATGTTTTCTTTTAGTTTTGGAAATAGAAAGAAGACAATAATCTGAATTGTAGGGAAGATGAGAAAAATGTCCTGACTATGACACCTACAGAAATTGAGTTGTTTCTAGTGCAATATGGGCCAAAAACTTTGTCGTGTGAAATAAAATTCCATGCCAACCAGTCTTAGGATACTCTGCTTACAGTTTATTGAAGACTTGTGGCAGACATTTTGAGGTTTACCATCTGGCAGTGATGGTCTTTTGTCCTGTGCCATTTCTACCCCTCTCCCCTGCCGTTGGGCATTTAGCCAGCTCATCAACACAAGGAAATTTCTCGAAAGATATCGTAATTTCTGACGTAATAGCTGGTAGAATGTCATCATGGTCACCCAGCGCTACTATTGGCTTGTATTTCCACGTCATTCATCACAATGCCTTCCTAGAATGTGAGTGGAACTTGGAGCTCCTGGGTGGGATGAGAAGACAGTTACCAACAAGGAACCTGAAGGAGTGAGCTGCCAGGGTTTTTAACTCTGTTGCATTTTGGTGAGATTTTGGCTTAATGTTGCCAAGGGTAATGTTTCAGCTATTTCTAAATTTAATCACATCATTTTGGTAAGCATTCAAAATTTAACTTTCTACCTTTGGCTTTCAAAATTTATACTCATGGAAGAAGCATTCATTATTCGTAATTTGGTTTATATTGCTTTTGCAATGGCAGGAAATTAAATAATTACAATACTGTAAAGCAAATTAACTGTCATAACATATGGTGAAAAGAGAAGAATATACAATGCTTATAATTAAAAGCACATTAACCTTGATTTTTTTTAAATGTTTAAATATATTGAAGGCTTTCTTGAATTCTATTGGATTTTTAAAAATATAAAGGGTTTTATAATAAACCATTATCAAATTTTGTGTGAAATATTTTGAAACCTAGCTCCTATCATAACCCACACAATTCATGTTGTGTAACAAATCCAACTTATACCTTAACTAGGTATCTTCTTGCTAATACTTCTTACTGGCCTCGGTTTTATTGGGAGATCCTCTCCAAGAACACCCAGACTGATGACTGTCACTTAGTCTCTTGATTATACTGGTGTATTCAGCTTTCATCATCTGTTATGATGTTAAATATGTTTTTGTATCTTCCCCCAGTAAAGTTTTCTATCATTTCCTGGCACTATTGCACACATGACTGTTTCTACTCATTTGCGAGGTGGTGGGGATCCAACACCACAGATCTTCCATATATGAAGCAGTATTCACAGTTGCTGATCCATATTCAAGGTTTCTTGAATTGATAATATGTATAACAGTGATCTTCCTGTAACATGTGCTTTGCTTTCATCATATTTTCATCCATTGTCGTTGTAGCCCATCATTCTGCATTACAGGAATCCCTTTCTCTTCTAAACTCTGCAAACCACTGATAAATCGTGGATTCTGAAGATCAAAGATCCCAATGGTTGTTGCATCTTTCAAGGCATTCTCTCTCCCCAAACCAACTTTAAAGTCATAGAAAATCATAGTATAGAAATGCTTTCGCTTGAGGTCCATTCTAACATATGGCGTAGCAACAGCTGCATGAGCATACATAAAAGTACTTATGATGCACATAGTTGGAGCACACCCAGGCTTGCACACATCTCTATCTGAATTTCAGTTTAAAGCTGGGAAGACCTGTTTTGGCTTACCACAACTCATTGTTGCCCATTCTCAAGACTTTCAGAGTGACCCTTTTAGAGTTGTCAGGTTTTCTCCATTGACTATTACTAAACTGTCATGTGGCAATATGATATATTGCTAAACATATGAATACGGTGATCAAAAACATAGAAATGTTTTTAGTACCTACACATTTTTAACATACAAGATGTATTTTAAGAATAAGGTCCATTTTGCAATAAAGTGTGAACTACTAAATATTTTCCGATAGTTTATTTTCTACCCAGGTCTTCAAACCTTACACTACTCTTCTACTGGTTATCAACGTTTTTTGAACCCCTCAACACAGACTTCTGCTGCAATTTATTTAGGAAACATGTAGCTATTTCTGGAGCTAAATCTTTGTATATTGGAAATGAGCTGTGGTAATCTCTTAGGGGACATATGCGGCACATTTATGAAAGCTTCTTGAAGGACATAAATAATGAGTTGTCATTTTGGATAACATCACATTAACTTGCAGATTCATAATTGTTTCCTTTCAGCTACTCTGTGATAAAGATCTGATTTCCAGATGCTAGTTTCAATTCCCATACCCTGAAACCAAAAATACAATAATGCAATTTCTTGAACAACGAAATCTTTGACACAGAAAAATGCAGCTTAGAAACTGCATGACTGTCTTATGAACTGGTGGCAAACTCTATTAAGAGGAGCCACTAAAATTCATTTACACCAGAATGAGAATTTAATTGATTATAAAAACTGTGTATGTGGAAAGAAAGCTGAAATTACACAGAATGTGATAAATTGTTAGTTAATCAAAATAGTTGTTATTTTATTACATAATGGACCCTACTTTAAAAACATCCCTCATATAAAGCATGAGACATTTATTATATATTCTATTGCAAATAATGATTATGTAACCTGAATTACTGCTATTAATGTGAAATTAATTATTTCATAAAATATTAACACACTTTTTACCAGTAATAAAATGAAACATGCTTTTAATGACAGATTTGAAGCAACAGAATGGCCAAATGGACACTATGTGCATACCATAGCTGGTAGGAAGGAGGAACCCACAGCTTACCACTACTGGTTGCTGTACCATGTGCCAAACTTGCCAGATCCTGCCAACCCACCAGGCAACAATCTCATCACACCTGTTGGTAGGTATTTTTACTTTATAGAAAGCTGCAGAAAGAGATGGTCTATATTTGACAGGTTAGAGCATAGGTACCTGCAAAGTATCCAAGTTAATATCCAAATGCCAATTAGTTATCTCTTATACCTTACAGAATGTGTATTAGAAAGCATTCTGGTACTCCACAGTATACACATAAATATATAAGAGTAAAGCTACTTCTTCCAGTTTAAATTTACTCATAATAGAAAAATAACCAGAAGTGTTTGTCTCAGATAATAATGGTCTTTCATTAGTAAGCCAAAAATGAATACTTGTGTTGCCATTGCTGGCTATATGTGTTGCTTTCCTGTACCAGTGTTTTTAAAGTGGAAGCTTTTTTATGGCTAAAAAGATTTGTGTAGTAGTAGTATTTATCTTAATCACAAATAACATATTTATAAAAAGTACTAGTCATAAATGGATTGTTATTATTCGCTGCATGTTACATGGAATATGAAGAAGATGAAAATGTTGCTGTGAAGGGATTCTTCTGCATTCCATTTCTGTGTGAGTGTGTGTGTGTGTGTGTGTGTGTTGCATGTATGTGTTAGAGAGAGAAAGCATAACTCAAAGCGAAAAGTCAGATAAATACTAACTTGGTATTTAGGTTCAATACCTTCCAAAGATGCGACACAAAGTTTTTAAAAATATCTGCCACATATCAAACTACCCTTTAGATGGAACACGTTTTTAAATTTTTTATTTTCTAAAAAATGCCTCTAACAATTTTGATTAAAATACCACATATTAAAGATATTTACCTAAAAAATAAAATGTATATCTGTAATTTTCCGGAAAAAAGCCTTTTAAGTCCTCTTCATTCAGAAGAAATTTTCTATAATCTTGTATAAGTGGTAAACATTGAGCAATAGACAAAAATGTAGATCTCTTTAAAACAGACAATTTATTTTAAATAACTTTTCTTGTGGTATTAGCCATTTCTGAGGTATCTGTTATTAATGGTTTGAATTGTTCAATATTTAGCCATCTGTAGACCTTCAATTGTTTCTTGTCATGTCATGGAAAGAGTATGGAATTTTAAGGCCAGTGTAAAGCATCCAGTTCAAAAACATTTGATTATTGCTATTCCCTTCATATCTGAAAGAAATCTGAAATGCATCTATTTCCAGATAGGTTTATCTCAATTAAAATGGAGTATATAGGAAAATAAACTTTTGTAAGAATAATTTTTATACCCAATAATAAATAATAAGGTAGAGAACATTATCTGAAAGTAACACAGTAGATTTTTATATGTATGTACTAATGTACTTGTTTGAGGTTCGCTGCTTATAAATTGGGTGTATCCTTCAGTTTTTCATGCCAGAAAAACTTATCAATGAGGTCTTCATGGAAGGGGTTGTATTCGTGAGTTTCTTGAGCAAACATTCCTTTAGAGAAATAGTCGCCAGTGCAGTTAGAGTCTCCTGAGATGCTGAGTTTCTTAAGTTGGTTTTAATCCTTTTGGACAATGGAATCTTCTTTCCACAGAACAACTTGTAGGTGGTATTCTTATAACCAGGGAAAATAATTTGTATACTTATTTGTGCACATCTTTCATCTTGTTTTTTTAAGCAACAGAAGTATATTTTCCAACATAAGGTAATGTACGTGGTATCTCAGTAGATATAATCAAATTTGTTTTTTAATGGATTTATGATGAATACGTAAGGTAACATGTATTTAGATTCATGAGTTCTGCTACAGGAAAGCATCTCAAAAACTTTCTTAGGCAGTCTAGTAAGTACATAAATTTGAGTTTTCTTATTTCCTGAAATCTTGTTTGAAAATCTGCAGTTACTAAATCCAATTAGTAGTCTAATTTCAAAATAAAGAATTCTATATTTATTATAAATCTGCTCTTCAGTTTTGAAACCTGAAGTGCTCATGTTTGCACTTTTCTGAGTCATTTCAAAGTACTGACTAAATGATTATTCTCCTCTTGTTCAAAATTAGTTGTTCTGTACTACTTATTTTTATAAACTAAAATGAATATTTAATTATTTTATCTAAAGTACCTAGATTAATATTTGCATGCTGAAATATAACATTCAAAACAATTGCTAGAGATGCTAATGAGAATTTATTAAAATCATTCAAAAACTCTGATTAATTGCATTCTCTTCTGATTTTATTTAATTGCTAAGAGTTTTACAATTTGATTGTCTACTGCACTTTGACCCTGGCCACTCATTCCGTAGATAATCACTACAGATTATTTACATTTTACAATTTCTCATCAATAAATTATCTTGTTTTTCCAGTTTTTTCATGTCCCATCTCCACTTGTTTTTCACTTTTCACTTATTGATTACTTAACCATCACACATTCACTATAGTTTTCCATTCAAAGTAAGATACTCTACCTCTTATTTTTCTCTATCCACTGTCCAAAACCATTTATTTTTTACTTTACACAAAAACTGTCCAATGCTTCTAGCGTCCTTGCACATCATTTTGATCATTAGTGTATTTCTATCCCCCTTCAACCACTACTTATTAAAAAATTCTTTTCTCCAATTTTCTGTTCCTTTGCACTTAAATACTACGTGTTCAATGTCTTCATTACCACCACATATCAGACATTGGTTCTGAGGAATACCCTGTCTTAACCCTCTTAGCCTCCATGCTCTGGGTGTTACCCATACAATAGATTCTCTCTCTTCTGTATTTACTATGTCTATATATTTTTCCCTACTCCATGTATTTTTCATTGGCCTATAACAAACTAATGAGGTCTTTTCGGCAATCTCACTGAACATGATTTGTATTTCTATATCTTCCAGTCTTTTCCTCGCCTTTTTCCAAAAAATTTTCACGTTATTTTCTCTCCTTTTCCACATGTCTCCTAACCCATTTTTCTCCAAAATGTTCCATAATTTACTTACCCATCCATCATTCATTAAGCTATTCTCTTGGTATTCTATACATTGTCTTAACATATTACTTTTTCCTAGATTTAAAGTTCTGAACCAAAATTTCAAAGTTCTTTCCATCATCCTCCCCTTAGTTGCCACCCTGCCCATCTCCAATTGTGCTACCTGTCTTACAATTGCCTTCGGTAACCCTAGTATTTCTCTACAAAACATCCTGTGCACCTCATCTATATTTCCCATTCTCTATCTAATCCCCATATTTCTATACCATACATCATTTTTGCCTCCACAACCATCTCATAAACTTTTTCCAGCCATTTAACATTTATATTAGGTACTCTATATTTGCAGCTTCTAATTGCTGCCATCGCCCCTTTACCTTTTGCCAATGCAAACTTCTTTTGTTTCTCCCATTTATTACCTCCATCTATTTTTACTCCTAAATAAATACAGTCACACAGCACACTGTAATCTTTATTCTCTCCCTTCCACTTTTCATATTTGCTTAATTTTCCCCCCTTTTTGAATACCACAATCTATGTTCTCTCTTGATTCACTTTTAACCTCCATTCTTTACAGTATACATCAATTGTTTGTAATGATTGTTTTAAACCACTTACTGTAATAGATCCTACCACTAGGTCATCTGCAAAAAGAAGTCCTGGAATTTGGATGTTGTTAATTACTGGTGCACATTTATTATTCCTTCCAATTTCTAGTAAGACATCATCTATGTATAAATTAAATAAAACTGGGCTTAACTTACATCCTTGCCTGAGGCCTTTATTTGTTGAATTTCTCGTGTTACACAGCCTGTCTCCACCCTTACACAGAAGGTGTTCTCAAAATACAGTGCTTTAAGAATATTCACCAATTGTTGACTTACTCCCTTACGCACTAATTATTCCTTCTGATAATCCTCTCTCTCCAATGGTATATGTACTAACCTGTTTGCAAAGCTATTTAAAATTGCATGTTTATGGCTTGTAGGATTGTAGGTATTATTTTTAATATAATTTTCTGTGTAAGTTGGTTTCCTGTAAATACCAAATGTTAGTTTGTTGTATAGGTACTTTATTTCTGATGTCTAGATAAGGTAATTGGCCATTTTCTTCTATTTTTATTGTGATTTTATGAATCGTTTTTGCAAATTGAATAATTTCAAAGCATCTTTTGTAAGGTTTTTTGGAACTATAGCAAAAATATTATCTACTTACCTATACCAGGTTTGTAATAAATATGAAAAAGATTTAGTAATTTGGCATTCAAAATGGCTCATATATAGTTTTGCTAGGAATGGTACTATGGGGTTTCCCATAGTTAGGCTAGTGTTTGTTTAAAGATTTTGTTGTGGAATGAAAAGAAATTTTGGTCCAGACATAATTTTTTTAGTTTTAAGTATCTTCTGTTTGAGCTCTAGGTGTGCTGTTGCTTAGTATCCAAGTTTCTGGGAGTGGTAATAATTCTTCTTTTGGTATGCTTGGGAAAAGTGCAGTGACATCAAATGATACCATCATATCTGTAGGTGATATATTTATATCGGAGAGGCAACAAATCAAATCAATCTTCAAATTAAAGTTAAATGATTTGCCAAACAATGCATGAACACTGCTTGAGATCTACCTCCTTCACTTTCATTTGAAGGTTCTTGTATGTCCTAACATGACAATAGCACCATTATAGCATTGGGTGATAAGCTTTGTTTTATATAAGCATTCATTCCGCACACTTTCAAGTAGATTGAACAGTGCAGTTGATTTAAAATTTTTGCTGACATCAAAAAGCACAAAAAAAATTCCATCAAGGTACTTTTGCATAGACATGCTTTATTTAGCATTGAGATTATTTAGTAATGTCAGTAGTATTGCCAACTTGGACAGAAAAAAAATTGTAGCTCAGAAATTTCATTGATTATTCCATCCAAGATGTGGAGTTGTATGTAAATTATTAATTTATTTTGATTTGCTTTGGAATCTAACATACTTTTAATTGATGAACAATGTAAAATTTCTATAGGACTGTTTATAAGCAAAACATTAAGGAATTCTTTAAAATTTCCTCTATTTAATGAGGAAGTTCTCTCATTACCTTTACGTACATGCCAGTTTCTGCTTAACTAAAGAAACAGAACAGCATATATCTGCAATTTCATGTTAACACAATTTAATCTCACTCTTTCGTTATCTTTAACAGTGCAAAGTGGAACATTCAGAGTTTTCTTAAACTCCTTGTATCTCCACAGTTTAGGAGTAAAATAAAAGCTGGGTGTTATCTGCATCTCATAGGAATTTACATACAGTCTCCATTTCTAAGCATTGGTTAAATGAGAATAATATAACATACTATGCAGTATGTAATTTTTGCTTAATAACTAAATACTGTAGGAAAAATATGAAACATGGCAGCGCTTGCATTTATGTTAGATCGAATGTACTAGCTAAACTATGTACATATTATGACAACCTAAATACTGAAGAAATATTTTTAATTCAGCACAATAAACTAGCAATTCAATTTATGAGTAAGTTGCACATATACATCCCAAACAGTTCTGGGAAACTCTCATTTTATGAAAAGAGCACAGGAGAAGTTTTTAAATCTGTTATGATTCCATATGAAATGCTTAGCTCCTACAATGAAACATGGCCAACAAAAAGTTTTGAAAATAATGACTTCCACATAACCAAGGAAAATTAGTATACCAGTATTTCTGAAAGTTTCTACTGTGTATTTTCCCAGAAACACAGCTGGTTATTTTCTGGCAAGTCAAAATATGTTGCAGTTAATTGAAACCTAACATTTATTTTGTTTCTTCATCCTTTCAATTAGAAAATAGAGTTCCTTTAATATGCAAACTAGGTCTATGAAGATTCCAATATTAATTTATTATAATTTACATTTCAGCTATCAATCACACCATTTACAACATAACACTTTTACTAAAAACTGAAATATTGAATAAACCATGAACTATTTTATGCAAATTCAGAAACCACTAGCATTCATAGAAAATGCCTCAATGCAGCACAAAAACGTGAAACAAAGTTGCAAACTCTGGTACTAATGCTAATTTCTTCAATATAGCCAGTAAATCCAATAAAGCTAAAACAACAGATTAACACCATGCAAACATATATCATTACAGCTGCAAAGTGTAAAACAGGTGGCTAAATCGCAATACCTACCAGTAAACACAATATTTAAAAATGGTTGTTTGTAAATGAGCTCACCAAAAGGTTACACTTAGCTATAAATCTACTAAGCTGGCAATGCTGATTGGTTTATGCTTCATTATCTTCTAAGAGAACAGAGCAGCCAATCAATGAGCAACTAACGGACACACATTTCTCTTTGCCTTTGGTCTTTTGGTCATTTTGGCTGCACCTGCCTTGCTTGGAACATTAGCAAGTGTATGCCATTGTCATGGCAGGTAGAGTGAAATTCTTTACTGATGAGATTGGCTGTACAAGGCATAACAAAATATGGAAGTGTAAGAACCATGCCAAAGCAGTGTACTATTAGTAATAATCTGTATGTTCGTGCTCAGAAAATTTTAAGTCTTGTTAAAGAAGGAAATGCCTATAACATTATTAATTGTGTATATAGTAAATGAATGGTTAGTGCCATTTAACATAGACTTCACTGCAAAATGCAATTTATTTTTAAAATCTTCATATTGCAGCACAGAAAACAGTTGACTAATGCCACAACAAACAGCAACATTATACAGGCAAATAAATATATGATCACATCTGATAAACTTGGAGAGATAAGGGATGTACTCTTTTTTACTTTCTCTACTATGTATAGTAAGTAGGGGAAGTATCGTATTCCACTCAAAAATTTGATACCGAGATTCCACCGTAAATATATGTTTTTGAGACCCCTGAATTAAAAAAAAAGCATTTTTGGAAATATGTCTGTGCATAACTCAGAAATGAACAGTCGGATAAACACCAAACTTGGTATTTAGGTTCAGTATCTTCCGGAGATGCGACACGAAGGTTTTCACAAAAGTCCCCTTACCCCAGATTACCCTTTACATGCAACATTTTTTGAAAATTTTAATTTTCTCAAAAATGGCTCTAACGATTTTGATTAAAATATCATATATTTAACATACTTTTATGACAAATAAAATGTATATCTTGAATTTTCTGGGAATGTCTCCAAAAGTATTCTTCATTGTGAACAACTTTTGCATAACTGGTAAACCATAAGAGATAGACAAAATTTTACTACACAAAAAATGTAGATTGCGTTAAAATATACAATTTATGTCATATACATTTCTTTTCTTGAGTGAACCATTTTCGAGATATTGCTTGTTATTACCTTAAATTTTCTAATACTTATACTTTTTCTCAAATGGGAATTCATTATTAATTTTTTTTTGTCCTGATAATGCAAAGAGAAACAGTTCTGACTTTTTAAGTGAAGAAATAAGTTGGCGCATGGTAAGATGCTCATTTTAGGTGTAGTTTGCCTGCTTATTATATTTAATTCATTAATTCAAAGGTGTCCAATTGAGTTTATCTGGAGTTAAAAGCAGCAGTTACTAACAAAGTAGGCTAATAACACAAGAAGTAAATGAAAGCACAAACAGTGACTTTCAGGATCCATTAGTGCAATAACTGACCTGAGTGGTTCATGAGTCATGAATGTAAGCAAATTAACTAAAGCTTGAAGCACTCCTGTTTAAATGTGATGTTTATTGTTGAACATCTCTTGTCTTTTCTTATAATATGCAGATTTTCATCATTGCTCCGGACGCACTTCAGCCTTGAGCTTATTGTGCTAGCTGTATTGTCCTCTGTGGTCTAATGGTTACCATGCTAGCCTCTAGATCCCGAGGTCGTGGGTTCAAACCCGGCGGAGAGCGATGGATTTTTTTGGGCGTAAAAATCCTTAGCATGGCTTCCTTTGGAAGGGAAGTGAAGTCGGTGGTCCGTGTCCTAGATTTACGGCATGTAAAAGAACCTCAAGCCTGATAAAAAGGCCTCTGAGCCAAATTATCGGTCTTTCACGCCCAATATAGAATGGGATGCTACGGACCACAGCAGTTAAAGAGCATCCATAAATAAAACTGAATTTAATTTAATTTAATTTAATTTAATTTAATTTAATGAGCTGTATTGTCTTAAAGCCAATTAATTATCCCTGCACCCTTTATCAAGTAATACAGTCTCATAACAGATATGCTTTCAAATTCTTCTGGTTATAAAAACATTTTCCCAAAAGCAATATATCTCCTTGAGCCAAATGAGAGCATATAATATGCTGGGCTGTTTCAGTTTCTTCCTTGCACACTCTGCAATCTGATGCAGTAATTTGTATCACAAATTACTTAAATGTAAATAATGATTGTAATATGAATATGCATTTTTATGTGACATTGATTTCAGATGTTTATTGATTGTAAATATTGTTGGAAAGTAAATTTATAAGGCTTTACTGAAACTGTCAATAATAGCGCAATAATGCAGCGAGGGGGTGAGCTGTTTATCATTATTGGGAACAAGGAAGTTACGTAATGTTCGCGCGTTTTTTCCGTTGAGAACCTTCTGGAATATTTCCTAAAGCATATGTATTCATAATTTTAATTGGATATTAAAATAGACGCTAATGTTGGCGCGTTTTATTAGCCAATAGCAGTTCATTTATAATCTTTAGGCATATCGGGGAGTGGGAGTATAAATAGAAGCCAAGTTAGAGGTAAAGTCAGTTAGTCCTTCAGTTCGCAGAAAGCATTCATACACTACACGTCGTCTTCAGTCAGTCAGTTCGTCGAAAGTATTAGTTTGTCATATGTCAGCTATAGATTTACAAGTAATAAAAAAATCTAAAGTATTATAAAGTTAATTATACACAAAGTTGAAATACGTGAATTAAAAGTGATCAGTAAGAAATATTATAACAGTTTCAGTTTGGCGAGTATCCAGATCAATATGTAAAAGTGATAGTGAACGTGTTCGACAATAAAAATTATAAAACAAATTTCTTCATCAGTGTAATTTTTGGATAAAAGATTCCTTTCCGCTTCACAACCTGTATAGAGACACATGTACAACCCAAGATAAGATAATAGCTAGCCGGAGGACAGTGAAACAGAACTGAATAGAAATTAAAAGTTAAATTCTTTCAAACACAAAACTAGGAACCGCAAATTGCTAACGCCAGATGGAGCTACAAACCGAACAAAGAATGACGTCACAAGATGGTTTTTACACTGATGTAAACAAACATTTGTAAGTAATAATATCGCAAATCTAAGTTATCCTGAAACACTACCGTCATGTTAAGATGCTTTTTCACAGGAGCATGTTCTGTGAGAAATGCAGTAATTATTCTCAGCTGAAGTCCATTATATTTAAGTAAGGTTTCAGCTCTTTTCTTATATGGTTTTCTAATAAATAGTTTACTCTATTTGTTTCCTGGAGTTTTAAGCCAGTTGTATGTTCTACTTTGAGCCAGTTTTTAATAGCCTCTTTTACTAAACACCTAGATGTTAATAGAGCCAGCTCTGGCCCAGTAAGCTGTGAAGCTGCTCCTTGTCCTGCAAGTTCATTACCTTTTCATTTATCTGTATGCCACTATGACCCATCACCCAGAGTTCTGTCAAGCATATTTAAGCAGTTTAAAACCAGTCCTGGTGTTACCTTATGACTACTCAGAGCCTTAAGTGCAGCCTGGCTATCTGAAAAAATAAGGATCAGTTTACCAGTGTAAGCTCTCCTTAAGCACTGAATAATAGCATAAATTTCTATTTCAAAAACAGAAGCATATTCAGCTAAGGGGAAAAAAAGTTCGCACCACTATTCTGGATCCTATTCCTGAGCCATCCTTTGAGCCATTTTATTGAACGCCTACCATGCACACAATGCTTTAACTATCTTCAATGAGAGTCATATTCAAATCACTCTGGAGCTTCATTTGTCATCATTTTATAACAGCAAATCTCCAAAAGCTGTTGGATTTTAAGCATGATTTGTAATTTCCTTATATTTTCATCTATCTTGTTCATGTTTTAAGATTCTGCCACCCACAAAACCTGCCATCCGGATGGTGGCACACTTCAATCCCCGCTTGAGTTGGCCCTGTATTGTATTGTATGGTACCATGTTTATTTGGTTATTATTTCCTGTATTACGATTATGTATGTCTTGCCTGAGTTGCAAGTCAGATAAGAGTGTTTTTACATGATTGATTACAATGAATATATATTTGCTACAATCATTGTTATTCTTGATTTTATAAACAGTGGTTTGCAGTGTTCAAGTTTTTGAGAATCAAAAATGATTAAATAATCTTTCTCCACAGTAAAACTACGTTGCTCTCATGCTTCCCCATAATAAAATTCCTTAAGATATTATGCTATGATATGATATGTTTATGTTGCAGGAGTGGATGGATTGTATGTAGAGGATGGTGAGCATTACTTATTCTGGTACAAAAAGCTCTAACTGAAGCGTGATGTGGTGAAGAAAAGAACCTAACAGAATATCTTTCAGCTTTATTTTAAACTCCTCCCTTTGGAGGAATGTGATGATGGTTTGTATATCACAGCAGTGTGTGTAACATTGTGATGTGCACTAGACTGAGAATTTCTATGGGACATGCTTCTGACCTATTTTGTTGGCACTGGTAACAAACCTAGCAGACAATATACCTATTTATTATCATATTGCAGGGAAATTGCACTTAAGGAAAATACAGTAATTTGTAAACTTATTCTTTAGAGTTTAGCAGTCACTGTATATAATTATGTTTTACAAAACCATTTGATGAGACTAGTTCTTGTGGTGAGAATTTGTAACTAAGAGGTCAGAATTTAATAATATCTTTGTGTACTTAAATGCAAACAATAAGAGTATTATTTTTTACTATCTATTGCCATTTTATGTTACAATATATACTTTTACTTCTTCTTTCTTCCAGTTTGTCTCAAACTTTATACCCTTGTAGATAAGTGCTCTTTCCCTGTAATAAAGACAATTTTTGTGTCAACAAAGTAATTATTCTGTATCTTTCAATTAATTTCTCTTATTTTAGTTTTAAATTGCTTATAATTGTTTTTAATTTATCACTACGCATTTTAAGATGCATTACTCAGTTGTTTCATATTCTAACAATAGTGTTAAGGGTTGTAGGATTGTCTTGAAGACATTTTTCTTCATTCATTCTTCAATAAGTATATTGCTCCTTTTCTAGAAATATACGGCTATCTGTTGTTGGAGTGGGGGGACCAATAATTTACAGAAACAACAAAACTAGTTGCATAAACATGGTTAGCCAACAATAAGGTCTGTCTCATTATCAGACATTTTAACTTCTTTCATGTAATCAGTCATATCAAATCAGAAGATAACAATCTCTTATGGTGGAAAAGCATTTTAGTTCCTTTAGGCTTCATTCTTTTATATGCGAAAGCTTAAATCATGCAGAATAAAAATAGTAAATTGAGTAATGCTAATGCACATCTGTGGTTACATTACTATTTTTATTTTGGTTTTGTTTATTGTTCAACATTTATGTAAGAAACATAGCTGTTATAATTTTGTTATAATATACCAGCTGAATTTAAACTTTGTAGTTTATATCCTAACATACAGTAAAAATCATCTCTTTGAATGTGCATATTTGATAAAAACTAAATATTCAGAGGATTAAAAATAATAAAGGGGCATGTTGCACACATAATATTATTCTATATTCTTTGAAAGTTTTGTTTTTATAAATGTATAGCTTTCCTGTTTTGTATGTCTATAAAAGACCACACCATCTTCTACTGTTACCAATAAAATAAATGCCCTTTTGAAAAATTTAGAACAATTACATAGTTACACACTCGTCTCTACTTGAATATCATCATGATTAGTTAATCTTCAAGCAATCTCTTCTAATTGAAAAATCAAAAAATACTTAGCAGTGATTTACAATAATAAAAGCACAACACTAAATTTACTAACTACAATAGCCAAGCGTGTCCCGACAAATGTAAAGAATTGCAGAAGGGCTGCTCAAAACTTTACTCTTTTTCTCCAAAGTTATGAGAAGCATAAATGGAGTCTCAAAGAATAAACAGGAACTTTGCAATCGTTACATAATGCCACTGGTTAACAAGCAGTATTAAAATGTTGAAAGTTAATGGATCACCATCTAGATTGCTTGAATTTGGCACCAGGTTGCATTATAGCTGAATGTTAAATGTCATGTAATATATAACTGAAGAAAATCAATTTTTACATATTCATTAGTGCTGATTGTGCATAAAATTCAGAAAAATCAAGTTTTGGAAGTTATTACCTTCGGTACTATAACACATAGTAATCTTATTTTGAAATGTTTGATTATATTTTTACATTATACAAGGTAAGACAAAATTATGGAACCATTTCAATTCTGAATACCATGGAATCAAGTGAAATAGTGCACCTCTTTTACACCAAGTTGAATGGTGATTGCATAATGTTTCATAGCATTCAGGGCTAGAAGTGTTCCACCCTTTTGTACAACCTTGTGTGCCTCTTCATAAAAACATTTTATATGAATTTAATTAAATTCATTTTAAATATAAATTTGTAATTATTTTGAAAATACAAGTAAACAAGCAACAAGCTTAAGAAAGTAAATTAGAAAAAAGCGTAGTTCCACTGTAAATACACACAAAGAAAGTAGATTGAAATATTTTTGTAAACTTAGTGATATTTTGCAAATACAACAAGTTGTGTTAGTGCCTTTTGCTATTTCTCTAATTGCTGTTTAGTTTTAAGCCATATAAATTCTCAGTCTGTTAAAGGTTGCAGGGAACTTTATTGATTTTGAACAGAAAGAATTTAACTTAGAATTTGTTTGTTGCCAACTGTTTCTAACTTATCAAACATATTCATAAATGCATTAGTGCTCAGCCAGTCCAAATGGTATATGTTCAGTGAAGGCTCTTTTATGAAATTCTAAATATGTAGAGGAATATTAAAAGTGTGAGAAGTGTTTAATGCAAAACAAAATGGTGGAAGAAAATCGATACATTATTTTATGTTCTTAGACAGAGTTTTTTTTTTTCTGTAGTAAAATATCAGTGATATTTTCATTGCTTGAAACGAAGAGCTATGAATGGAAATAAGGTGCAAAAATGGCACCATTGTGAACATAGTTAAAAAAAACTGATAGAAAAGGATTGCTTATTTGGCTGGACTTGCACAATTTCTTTAATAATTGTACTAGCATGTATCATGTTTGAAGTGGTATACAAGAGGCTTATTTTGTTATTACTGGCAGTGTTTT
This sequence comes from Deroplatys truncata, assembly GCA_030765065.1. Taxonomy (NCBI): domain Eukaryota; kingdom Metazoa; phylum Arthropoda; class Insecta; order Mantodea; family Mantidae; genus Deroplatys; species Deroplatys truncata. Next base: position 67,654,644 of record CM060979.1, read on the forward strand.
AATAATTCTGTTATCTAAGCAGGATGCACAGTGTATTAAAATAGTTAAATGCCGACAATGGTCTATTAATTAAATTGCTCTTCAGTCGTACCCAATAACACATTTTCATAGACTGCATTTTGTAATTGGAAGAGTGCATTATCTACTATGTATTGACATTGAGGAGCATTGTTTCAAATCATACTGTGTCCAAAAAACAAAGTTTTACAGGAATAACAAAAAATGGATTAATAATATTTCATAAGGTGTAAAATGTAAAGTATTATGCTGGAGGCAAACTTCGAAGAACTTGAAAAAATGAAATCAGTTTTCAATTGTGTTCTTCAGCTTTGAAGGAAAAGTGTTGGACATAATATGTTTTCATCCAATAATTGTACTTATGGGCGGCACCGTGGCCGAGTGGTTAGACCGCTCGCCTCCCACCGAGGTGGCCCGGGTTCAATCCCAAGGACCTGCATGTGGGATTTGTGGTGAACAAAGCGGCGTCTGGGCAGGTTTTCTCCGGGTTCTTCGGTTTCCCCCGCCATTCATTCCACCAACTGCTCCATCTTCACCTTTCCTTTCATCCATTTCACTATCATTTCATTTCATCTACTTCCTTCCTCCCATACCAGGCATCGGGCTGATCACCCATCCTGGATATTCTGTCTGATCCATGAGTGTCTGCTCCTCGACGAGCCTCTGACCTCAGGCACCGCCTGTAAGTCCTGGTGGGTGTAAGTCCTACATAAGAGGAGGTTAAACAGATAAAGAAGAAGAAGAATTGTACTTATGTACGTAATCAAAACCCTTAATGAGGCAAATACATGAAATAATCAATCATTATTGTCATTATTAAAGAAAAATACCTATTATCTTGTTCATATAAAGTTACACTTTTCACGTTAAAATTTTAATATAAAAGGTATTCATAACTTTTTCTTGCTGTCATAATGTCTTTCACGAGTTAACTGAATATGTAAAATCCATTATTATTGTTTTAGCATTAAATTATCAGTACAAAAAAAAAATCTATACATTATACAAATTTTTATGTAAGCCTACAGGGTGTTTATAATATCCATTCATGGTATTTGAATCTTTTTTCATACTTTTTTGTATCCTCCTCCTAAGCAGCCACAATTTGCCATAGTATCATAATCTTCATCACCAGTTTCCATGCACTGCACTGATAAAGTACGTGCATGATTCGGCTTCCTCCTGAATTGTCACCTACAATAATTTCTCGTTCTATATTGGAAGAAACTTCCATCACATACAGCTAACAAGAAAAAAATGATTATTTGTACTGAATAAATTAGCATTGTCGAGAAAAATGTGCTAGATTGCCAGGATAGCCAACATGAGTAAGTAATTAATTAGTTTTATTTATAACATTTTGTAACATGAACATTGGATGTAATATGATATGAAACAGACATTATAAAGGACTGAATATTATTTGAAACAATGCTACTTTTAAACAGTCATTTACACTGTTAGCAAATGTGATCTGATACAATCAGGTATCACAGCATGAAATATCATACCCGAAACCGTATGAAGATGTATCAAACTCATTTTTTTCTACCAGTTAACATAATATAATATGAGATGATGCCCCTCATTTATTTATATCTTGTTTTGTGGTTTTTATTTTTATTTTTATGAATACAGACCTAACAACTCATACCACACTTACTGTTAAAAGTGCATTTGCATTTATCCATAGTATCTACAAATTTCAGATTATAAAAACAAGTAAGCCAATTCAGACTCATGCTTGGAAAAGTGTGTGGGAGTGCTCCTACTGAGGTTAAATTGAATAGTTGCCCAAAATAGATATCTGATTAGCAAAGATGTACCCTATCTCAAGAAAATTAAAAGGATGACTCGCTATGAAATGATACAAGGATGCCGGTGAAGAAAAACCTTGTATTGGATTGTGAAGTGGAGGGTATTCGGCACCGATCCAGTGAATTTGGACATTATACACAGGTCTCTTAGGGGGGGTGCCCATGGGAAGGAGGGATAAGGTGAAGGTAGACACTGGGCGGCCGGAACCAGGAGTGATGGCACAGCAAGGATAGGGTTCCTACAGTTTCCATGTATATATACCCCGGCAGTCAGACAGGCACACCGGAGGCAATCTTTTTCCCTGCTATGCTGCACTGAAACACCATTACCGTCATTTTTAACCCTGAAATAGACCAAACAGAGTAAAGGATGAACGGAATAAAATGGAGGGGCAGGAAATTCAGGGGATGAAAGAATCCACTCCATTGGCCTGACCCGGGAAAATCCCTGGTTCAAAGTGGACGGTCACTGAGGGTCGAACCAGAGACCTGCCGAATGCAGGTCACCATCTGAACCATCCCACTCGGTAAGAAAAAGCTTAATAGCTTTAAGCCTCAGATCATCCCACTGGGATTTGCTGAGGGCATTGCTCATTTCTTAAGGTTTATTCTAATACCTAAATACTTCGATAAGGCCAGTACTATACTATGGCATAAAAGACCCAGGCACTAAAAGTTCATCAGATGGAGCAATGACCTGTTTTGATCAATACACAGCAAAAAAGAAAGTTACTTTTTTTTAAGGATTAGATCTCTATATATTTATCACTGTTATTTCTGAAGTTCATTTCATACAACTTGCAGTTGGTATCTTTGTTTCTTAGATACCCATTTTGCTTAGTACTTTTTGACATTTCAGTCAAGAATCGAGGAAGTTGATTGTAAATTGTACATGTCGAAAAAAACAAACAAGTGTAATGTTGACCGTTTATACAATGTGCTTGAATTGAGTTATCAATATTTGTATCATTATTAATGTTTGAGAGGTGAGTATTTCATTACTTTGGTTTATGTTATCATAACAGAAAGCAAATATAAGTGATTGTGTGTGAAGTTTCACTTAGTTTCTTTATTAACCTCCTTATACAACTGAAGGTGTAGAAACTATTAAGTGTGATAAAGATGCATTGAATTTTGGAATTAAAGATACTGAAGGTGACAGACAGAAGCTTTAAGTGAGCAACAAAATAAATATCTCTAAGAAGTATAAGCAATAAAGTAAAAAACATGCATGAGATTGAATAAAAGTATAAAACAAAGTATTACAACAAATATGAGTTATTCACATTACAGATAATTAAGCACACCTAAAAGACTATTAGCAATTGAGCTAACTAATAGCCAACAATTATGTAGAAAGATGATAGTGGAACTTCATTCCAAGGGACCTTAAAAACCTGGAAAAAAACAATTTAAAACTGAATACCAATTGTACAATCCAACATTTAATGAACGGGTATTCCAACCTACCAGATAATCTTATAATTTTTATTGCTTAGACTGACAGGAAGCATCAAAGTTTGCTTGGCCACCACAATTATCCAAGTATTTCAAGGTAACAAGTATGAAGTTCCAAGACTCAAAATCTAGTATGTTGTTTATACACCCTCAATTTCAATTTAGTATTCTATGAGCTTAAATGATCACAACCAAGAAGGTTGTGGCAGAAATTTCACGTGGTTTTCCTTAATTTTTATTAGGGTTTACTGCGGCCATCTGTTGCTGAGATTGCTTTTTTTCTAAAAGTTCTTCAATTCCTCCTATCTTAGAACCAGCGAACAAAACTTGCTTGTTTCCTCATTTTTTCAAAATTACTTCCTCTGCCCAGGAGGTGAGACATAATCATGTAAAGGAGGAATATGAGCATCATTCCAGAAAATCCTCAAGAGAGGACACTGTAAGATACCCCTGCTACCAGTCTCAAGTGACCCAAAGATTTCTAGCCTCAGAGAGCCAATCGCCCAGAAACATAAGAGAAACAAATTATCTCCATCTGTGCTTAGTCTCCTGAAAGGGTATAGGAATCACAATGATTAGATTATGCTGAATGAATGTATATCAAGTGTAAACATGAAACATAATTAAAAACTTAATTATTCATAGACATTTTTCCTTTTTTTTTGTCTTCAGTGGATTTTTACTATTTAGTATTTATTGTGCTAAGAGTTTTACAAATTTGATTGTCTACTGCATTTTGACCCTGGTCACTTATTCAGTAGACAATCACTACAGTTTATTTACATTTTACAATCTCTTGTCACTAAATTATCTTGCTCTTTATTTTTCAGTTTTTTTTTGTTTTTTTTTTCATGTCCCATTTCCACTTTTTTTTCTTTCTTTCTTTCTTTTTCACTTTCCATTTATTGATTACTTAACCATCACACATTCACTATAGTTTTCCATTCAAAGTAAGATGCACTACCTCTTACTTTTCCTTTTCCACTGTTCAAAGCCATTTATTTTTCACTTTACACAAAAACTGTCCAATGCTTCTAGTGTCCTTGCATATCATTTCAATTATAAGTGTATTTCTATCCCCCTTCAACCACTTCTTATTAAAAAATTCTTCAGTGGATTTAACTTGCAGTAGGAGAAGAGGTTTTTCCCAGGTTTACAAGGTCTCTGGACCACTGTGCATTGGCTTGTATCACATTTTTCTCGTAATAGGTTGTCTACTTGTTTAGGGTGAAACAAAAAGCAATACAAGACACCAATCCCAAATTCTTTTCAAATTTACAAAGATTTGCATGTCTGTACATTGCTCCAGAGGTATTTAAGAGAATACCTAAAGTTACACTGGAAGTATTATTGCAACTGTCACCACCTAATTTAAACATTTTTAAAGATTGAGGCAAAAATATCAACTAAACAGATTAACTGCTGGCTCCTGCAATTGGAGTGTAACACAGAAGCTTTTATCATACTTAATTTAAAGTTGGCAGTGAGTGAAGGTGGTTATGCTTCATGTGATATTGTTGATGTAGTTAGTTACATATAATTTAAAAATTTTGGCAATAAAAATGGTCAGTAAAAAAATGAATAGCTAAGGAATGAATATTCTTGCAATGTTTAGCAACATTGAATTAAAATACTGCATTTTCCTTTAAAATAGTTTTTTCTTCATTTTATGCTTAAAATATTTTACACTCTGATAAGAGAGCCAGTGGCCTGTAAGGTGTTTGATATTAGGCCCCAACTACTTTGATAAGAATATTATCTTTATTTACTTATTTTTCATTTTTGAGGCCAAAAATTAATGGAGAATAATTTAAAAAGTAAAATATTATACTTTTGTAGTCTCAGCAAACAAACCCCCACCCCAAGAAAAAAAAAGGCATTTATCATTCATGGACAGTCACTATTGTTGCAGCAGCACTTGATGTGTGAACAGTTTTTTCTTTTCTGCTTGAAAGTTTAACGTTCTTTAACCTGGCAGGTCATATCAGATGATAAATTAATGAAATTCAACAAATAATGCTTAAATGAGCCTGGGGTCCTCGGAGCTTAGAGTTACCCAATACTCATCTTCTTAGGATAAGAGGAAACCCCAGAAAAACCTTATCCGGGTAACTCACTGCAACTGAGATTCAAACTTGAGGCCTCTTGAATGTGAAGCAGACACAGCACAGAGGTGGGCATGATAAAGTCACTGTCATGCTCCCAATTGGAGGAAGGCTCATTATTTTGATGTTATTCAGTTAGCTGCTTCACTAAGGAAAGTTTTAAATTGGAAATAAGACTATAATTCATTATAAAAATGCTTTTCTGATTAGTCATTTAAAATCTCCCTGGTCTCATGAACATATTGGATAGAGAGGGGAGGTGCCATACTACATTTAAAACTATAAAACATGGTAAATCGATGGTTCCCAATCCCATATATAGAAAACATACAAAGCAGGCATTTACAATATATCCCAAAAATATGAAGTTTTGAAAAATACTCTGGAGTATTATAGTAGAAGCATAGGTAATTCTCCCTTTTCTCAAAAAGCAATTATTGAGAAGGTCCCAACTATTGATAAAAATGATCAGGCTATTTAAAATGAACGTGTACTACATTTTATGATCTATGCAGGCAGAAAATGTAGACATAGTACAATCTTAATATACTTCTATATTATACCATTGCAATCATCGTCATGATTATACTTTACAATTAATTAATTTAATTATTTTAAAAGGATATAAACATACAGGTTGTAATTGTCATTATCTTTACTTTTTAAACTGTCTTCTCAGTGGTAAAATTAATTTCTAATCCTATTGGTATGTTTTGCAAACTAATATTTGTCATTACCACTCCCATTTAAAAGAATATTGACTATGGAAAGGTGCACTTTTGCTGTTTTTTACATTGTTTTATCATCTATTTTTGGACCATGTATTTATTTTTTGCATTTATTCAGTTATGTTTTTCTGGGGGTTATATAATTAGCTATTTTAAGAAGGAAGTGATTATACAACTATCTTTACCATTTGTTTTAATGCTGATCTTCAGCTCCAACGAAGTGATACATGATGTTAAGGGAAGTTCAGGAAGAGGGTAAAAGGTTTATGAATGAGACACTGAAGAAGTAGGACTGTTATGAACTAACTAGCACATTTTTTACACAAAAGTAGTAAAAAAAAAGAGGCACACTGTTTTTATTCTGCTACATTGAAACAAAATATCTTTCTTTAGAATACTCTGCATTTTGGTGGAACCCCATTGCAAGTTTACTTTACACTATTATAACCATGATGTAATAATCATTAGTTGGTTCTAGCATTCCCTTCTTTATTAGTTATTATTTATAAATAATATTAAGTTCACTGTTAATTTTGTCATATATCAGTTAGTGTATGAATTTATTACTTGTTTAAATATTTGTTACAATACAGTAAAACCCCATTTAACTAAAAGCTGTTTGACTGAAATGGCAGAGGGGGAACAAAAGTAAGAAAGAAGAAATAAAAACATATGATATGCTCAAATTTGTATTGGCCATATTGCTGCCCCAATCCTGAATTCCAATACAAGTACATGCTTGGTAATGTATGCAATTAATCCTCGCCCCCTACTCCATGCTCCAAGAAATATTGCACCATTACCAAGTATTAACTGCTTGTACACACATTTTATGTGGAGGCTCACTGTTATTTTGCTGTTAATGTTGGCCAGTGTGGTTTATTTGTGTTTAAGATGTCATCAGAAATACTACATGTTCATATAATTATTGAACAGAAACTTAAAGCTGTTAACAACAGAGTGACAGAAGACAAGGGATTCAAAGCATCACAACTATGAAAAATTACAAATTCATATTCAAATCTTAAAGGGAAATATGAAATTAAGGCACTATGAATAACATAAAACATTTGTTTTTAGGTTAGCTTGCATTTTGGAACAAAGCAGTGAATCAACACCAACAGTTACAATGCTAATATATGTGGCATGATATTTAAAAGAAGAAAGGTTAGTACTATAAGCAATGATAGTTTTATTAAACATTATCATATGCATTTGGAATATAATTATTTTCTTCCTTTCACTGCTTAAAATCGTTCCATCAGTTATCCAAAAAATGTATAGGTATTCAAAACTGCTCTGCCCCCTTTAGTTTGGTTAAGTGGGGTTCTATTGTGTTAGCATTTAATTTAATACCGTACAAAGCTCTACTTGTAAGTGGTATATAGCAATTCACTTGTACTTAGATCAGAAGCTGTTCTACACTTCTGCCCAAAGACATGTCAGCTTATCTATGGTGCATTACCACAGAGGTAACAAAAGCAGCAACAAGGAATGTACTAATTTGCTTGGACATTGCAACTATGGACTTGGAATGTGAAGAATTTTAAACTGAAACATTGAAGGATATCAGGAGTTTGGTGAAAAAATGAAACAAACTCATTTCCTAATCTCTGAAAGGAGCAAGTGAATCTAGCAAAAAGGATGTTTCAATATTTCAACAGTGCTAAATGTTACATAATCAAATATTCAACAAAACGTGTCATTAAAGAGTTGCTTGGTAATTAAAATACATTCTATTTGTTTTAGACAATTTATGTATATGTGATATGAAAAGCTAAGCTGATACCTGTAATGTTTGTGATTCCAGACTACGGTTTGGATATACTTATTATAAAAATGCTCGTAGAATAATGGCATTTAATAAAATAATAATGTATTCAAAACCTATTAACATTGGCTGAGTTTTGTGGATTTTGTGTTATTTGGCTAAGATGGTTAAATAAAAGATCTTTATATTAAATGATATGTTATTACAAAAGTACCTAATTATTTCTTACAGTTTCTCAATAAGAATACAACACAGACATCTTTCCATTTTGCAAACTGAAATGCGAGGTTCATTTCAAAAGTTCTGCACACTGTAAGATAGAAGTATAGAAAATAATTTATTTTACAAAATACCCTTACAGGCCTTCACTGTAATTTCCATTCTTGCTTATGACAACTTCTGAATGTTTTGGCAAATTTTCTTTTCTGGATAGGGCACCTTTATTGTTGAGGTGTCTGATTACTCGGGCAACCTCACTGGAAACTTCATCAATTGTATCAAAAGGTTTTCCGTGGAGTGATTCCTTCAATTTGGGAAACAAATCAAAGTCTTGTGGCCTTATATCAGGACTGTTTGGTGGATGGGGAAATATTTCCCATCCATATTTGTTGAGTGTTTCACTCACTGGTAGGAAAATACACAGTCTTGCATTATCGTGCAAAATGAGGACACCAGCTACAAGCAGGTCAGGCCTTCTTTGAGGAATTTTTGGGTGCAAAACATTTTGCCGAAACAGCTTGTGGTACGCACCTGTTACAGACGTCCCCTGGGGCACTCTATTTGTAGCTATGACTCCATTCATGTCATATGCAAAGATCATCATCATTTTTACCTTTGATTATTGGTGGCAGAATTTTTTCGGGCATGGAGAGTCGGATTCCATTGTGATGACTGAGACTTCAGTTCTGGCTCAAAATCTAATATTCAGGTTTCATCAAATGTATCATCCTATTCAGAAACTGTTCTCCTTCTGTTCAATATTCATTGAAGAAATTCTTCTGTGATTCTTTTGCGACCTGCTTTCTGCTCTTCACTCTGATCATGCGGAACCCATTTGGCAGCAACTTTTCTCATCTTTAACTTTTCAGTTATGATTCTGTAAACTGAAGTGACAGACATTCTGGCCTCATATGCAATGTCCACATCTGTTTTTCGTCGATCCCCTTTCAAAATATCTTCCACTTCTTGGGTTGTCCTCAATGCTTACCTGACCTTCACAGAAGCAGACCACTGATACTGTGCTATGATCCACTATATTATTCCCACACACCTCTTTCCAAGTGTTGTAAATTTCATTTGGGTTCTTTCCATGTAAGCATTTATTTTGATGTAGGAATGTTGGTTACTGTATGTAATCCGACCTGACTCGGTTTAAGCTTCCATTTTAAAACTGAATTACTCACAACACAGCCACATGAACCAACAAACACATATACAACCATCAAGCCTAAAGTCTGACTCAAAACTGACATAAATTTCAACTTCATCAGGCCACTGTAATGGTCATACATGCGCCGTGTGCAGGACTTTTTGAAATGACCCCTGTATATTAGGTAGTTAATCCAAAATAATGTGCTAGTGGTATTGGTCTTTATTAAACTATTTAACCTGTTCAACATCGTGGATGGATGAGATAGTTCTGCCAGTTTTCACTGCCTTGTACATTTAATAGCTGAAATGGCACTGTGTTGCATGGAATTTATATTAATTTTGTTTAAACTGTTCTAAACTATAGAACATTCTTTATTATTGTTTAATGAAACAAATTTGGTATGCTGTCGGTATGTTACACTCTTTTCTGGTGTAATGTTTTATATAATTTAATGGCCCATTTAAAGATAAAAACATCTCTTTGTATTCATTATAATGGTCAATTTAAACTATGAATGGAAAGGTAGAACCAGACTGTAAAATTCATTACCATAGTTGGCGTTTGAACCACAGATCTTCAGTTTACCATGCCATCACTCTAACCAATTAAGCTACCATGGCAACATGCAGGTGAAATATTAACCAAAGTATGAGGGATGTTTTTAAGAGGATTCATTATACAATAAAATAAAAACTACTAATTACTTTGGATAATTAACTTCTTATTCCATTCTGTACACCTTAGCTTTCTTTCCACACAGTTTTCACAATTATTTAAATTTTCATTTTAATTTAGAATACATTTTAATGGCCGTTCCGATAGAAGTTCTTCGCCAACCTATAAAACCTTTGTGTACTGTTTCTGATATGAGTTTTTCTATATTAAACATGTTATGGCAGAAGAAAATGTGTTATTTTTGTCATGGGTTTCTGGGGGAATTGAAACTGGTAGTGCATGAGTCCAATCTTCTCCACAATTCAGAAAAAAATTGTTAATCGGGTGTTCTCCAAAACAGGCAACTTATTATTTACATATGTTCAAGAAGCTTCTGTACACATGTGCAAATATCCCCTAAGAGATTATCAAAGCACATTTTCAATAAGAAAATTTTAACTCTGGAAACAGCCACAAGTTTCCTAAATGGACTGTCAGTGGAAGTCTGGGATGCTATGCAAAGACAAGAGTTTGAAAAATATTGATAACTGGTAGAAAAATAGTGTAAGGTTTGAAGAATTGGCTAAAAATAAACTACTTAGTAGTTTGTACTTTATTACAAAATGGATCTTACTTTAAAAATACCCTTCATACTATTGGTTAAATTTGTTAGAGCAACGGCAAAGGAAGTCAAAGATCTGTGGTTCAAATTATGGCATTTCGTTTTACAATCTCATTCTACCTTTCCATCCTTAGCATACACACAGCATTTATGAAAAACTAAATAATTATCATTGATTGGCCTAAGAGTGATTAACTATGAAGCCTGAAACTTAAAGTACTTGCAGGATTGTAAGTCACCATTGGGGTAGGTTATCTCAAAATGAATTTGAGAGGACGCTGTGGCATACCAGGAAACTGGCTTACTAGTTATTTGGGGAATTTAGTCATACCTGCACGTTGGCATAGTAGCTCAATTGGAAAATGAAGATCCATGTTTCAAATTCTGGTTATGACATTTAATTTTTGAGTTTGATTCTAAATTTCCAACCTTAGTCTACATATGGCATGTGTTAAAGAACAATTAATTTTCATTAAAGTTATAAATGCCAAAGACAAAGAGCTTAAGTTAGCTTGATTTGCTTCTACAAAGATAAGCATGGGCTCAGTACCATAGCTACACATATGAACACATTTACATTAGGGAGGAGGAAAGAGGAGGGAAAAGTTTGCAATATTTAACAACAAATGATATATGCACGCCTTCCAAGGAACAATTCACCCATATATCCCTATCTTCATTATCAGCAGAAATAAAATCTTTCAGCTACCTACGTGTTTATGCCAGCCATGTTAACTAAATGTAAGTTACAAATGTTACAGTCACTGTGTTTTCTGTATCCAAACATAACTAATGCTCATGGAGATCATTTTTCCATTGAATATACTTGTAACATATCCAATGCAGTAGAGGAGAATGGGATCAGTAGCAGAGTTGGCATATAAAAATATTAAAAATTGAAAAAGATCTGGCATACAAAAGAATCAGCACACCCACATGACAACAAAAACTGATAGATTTTTCTAAAAGTTCACCTATCATTTAAATAATTTTCAAAGTTTAGCATGCAGTCTTAAAACTTAGTATTTTTGCTTAACAAATTATAAATACTAAGTTTACCAACAGTCTATCACTGGATAAACCTGTACATACCTATCTATGAAATTATTTAAATTGTGGCAAACTTTAAAATAATAGTAGCATAAGGACCAGATCCAAGTAATACATTAACTTTTGGAAAGAAACCGATTAAAAATTAAGTGTTGCAAATAGTTCCTGGAGAAAGTAGCATTAAATATATTCAGATACAATATTACTGGAAAAATGTGTGTTGACAGCATGGGAAAGCAGTTCTATTGTTAAAATTTCAAAGAAATTAACAAACATGACAGAATAAAAGAATTTAATGGTTACATTCACAAGATTTTCCATATTCCTTCTTCAACAAACTATTCTTACAAAGTCTCATTCTTCAATCAACTTCAAGTTTATCGAGATAAACATTTGTTGAAATGGTTTTATATTTCTTTGTGGGTACAATAGGAATAGGGGAATGCAATAGGCTTCTTTAAGAGCTGATCGCTATGAAATTCTGTTCTCTTTACTTAACTGGGAGAAAAAAATATGACGATTTCCCTTAAGTATAAGTATTTGAAAATCCAAATGAATAACAAGGAACATCTTGGAAATGATGAACTCCACAAAAAAAAAAAAATAATTTTACATAAATTGTGTGCTTTAACAAGATGTACATTTTTTGTGTTGCAAGATTTTGTCCATTTCTTATGGTTTACCAGTTTGCAAAGGTCATTCAGAATGAGAAGACTTCATTGGCTATGCCAAGCAAATTCAAGATATACATTTTACTTATCATGTAAATATATTTAATATATGGCATATTAATAACCATCATTACAGCCCATTTTGAGAAAATAAAAAACCAAGAAAGATTTTTCCATATAAAGAGTACTTTAGGTTAAGTGGAATGAATTGAAAATATTTGTGTGAATCTTTGGAAGATACTGGTATTTATCTGACTTTTTTGTTCTTGAGTTATGCTATTCACAGACACAAATACACACAAACAGATGTGTGTGGATCACATACTAAAAGAGTTTTTAGTGTATTTTCTGTGAAATCTTGACACACAATTATTGAATGGAATACAATACTTCCTCTTGCCTATAGGTGGCAGGGAAAATAAAACTTGTCAGGACATTAAATTACTGGTTTTGATTATAACCATTGATGTCAATTTGCAGAAAATGGACAAAGTTATTTCATGCATTAACTTACTGCTTAATATTACAATTGTTGTTTTCAACACAAGATGATAAAGGAGTTCTTGTTAATTTTTTTTTAATTTTGCACTTATAACAGAAGAAAGCCAACAATAAAAAAAATTGATAATTTTGTATTTTATTGGGCAATTAACGAAATTATGTTTTATTTCATGAATTTGGAATTCTACATTTATAATGCGTTTCAGCTTAATCTTCCTCATAGTGAGTGCCATCTATTGTAGGCCAGTCAAAGAATGCCAGTATGAAAGTTTTAAATGCTTATTGACATTATTGCTTATATACTTACGTATTTCTTTATTATTTTATTTTAATTTCAATTTTTTATCTCTATTTCATGTGGCAGCAGAGACTTTATTGATTGTAAGGGCTCCTGATGGCAATAACTCCATTCTATACCCTCCCTCTGTGAGGATGCAAAAAGCTAATTGATATAGCTATTTAAATTCTCCAGTGACTTTGTAGCAGAATCATACTGGTACTTCCTGCATACTAAACGGTGGCAGTTAGTTGTTTTTACTTTCTCTACCACTTACATATAGAGGAAGTACTCCCTTTTGCCCAAAAATTTCATACTGAGATTTCACCACAAATACATATTTTGAGACTCGCTGAAAAAAAATTACAAAAAGGTCCATGAATGTGTGTATCTTTGAATATTATAACTAAAAACAAAAGGTGGTTTAAACACCAAACTTGGTATTTAAGTTCCATATCTCCTAGGGATGTGAGACAAAGAATTTCAACAATGTTCCCCATCCTAAATATCCCTTTACATGGAAAATGTTTCAATATTTTTTATTTTCTCTGAAGCCGCTCTAATGATTTTGATTAAAATAATACATATTTAAGATAAATGCATGGCAAGTAAAATGTATATCTTGAATTTTCTGGTAATAGTCTGAGAAATCCTCTTCATTCTGAATAACTTTTGTATAACTGGTAAAAAGCAAGAAATAGACAAAATCTTACAACACAAACAATGTAGATCTTGTTAAACCACACAAATCATATAAAGAAGCTTTTTTATGGAGTCAGCTATTTCAGAAATATTTACTGATTTGAAGTTTCAAATATTTGTGCTTTTCTCAAATGGGAAATTATCATTTGTTGTCTGTTTGATTTTGTTTTCTCATGGTTATGAAAAGAGCAAGGAATTCCAAAGCCATCACATAGAGACACAGTATTTAAAAGTTGAAGGAGATAGTTGCTTCATTTTGTTATTTGCACCACAATTTGGGAGGCAATTTGAAGAAGGTTTGTTGCTGCTACGTATGGAAAGTTAGTTTGAAAATGTATTGTATTTCAACTGTTGGGGAGTCGAACTTGAAGTAGTTGCAACCGCACGTATGGTACAAAGTTTCCGGTAGCCTTTGCTCCAAATGTACTTTCCGGTGGCCTTTGCCCCAAATGTTTAAAAAATATTCATTTTGTAATTTTGGCTGTTTCTTTAAATATTTATATTTATGTTTGCCTCGGCTGCGTCAGTATTATTGTTGGAGACATGTTTCTCTTTGCAGGGTTGTGGTACGACTGAAGAATGTAGGCTTACACAGATTATAATTTTTACTTCACTCCTTTTATTAATGCTTGACATGATTTAAATAACACTTCACTGATATAGAGAGTGCTGTGAGATTTTTTTAATTAATTACTTGCACTTTTTTAACACGTAAAATATTTTTATCTCCTACTGAATACGTATTAAATTTCTCGAAGACACATCTCGCGTCCGGTTATGAATACTGTCTACAATCAACACGTCCAGTTATGAGTGCTGTCTACAAGCAACTGACTTGATTTCTACCACCTAAATTTGCAAATTTCTGTATTTCAAGTCTCTGATTGACTATTCCTAATCCAATAGAATACTTTTATTTAACTTAAGCTTTTTTTTCTGATTTTTCGCTATTTTATAAACTGTCACAAAAATTAAATTATTGTCGCTCCAAGAATGACTAGTAGCATTATTACACTTTCTTACTCATTATTGCCTCAAGGTTACCTCATTGTTAGCAACTTTTAACCTATTATTCTCACAGCTCCTACATTATTAAATTATGTAATACATTCACATAACATTATTACATGTATACAATAATATAAACATATACAATCACTGTAATATACACTTTTTATATATTATTACATATACATATTGCTTCAGAAGAAGTGTAACTGGAATATTTCTCCAGTGAGAGCTGCAACTACAACATTTGAACACATGTGGATTATAGTGCTTTCATCTACCCTAGATATTTAGTAATGTTACTTTGAAATCCTAGGTTGTTTGAATAGGATAAGAAAATTCTCTGCTTTTTTTCAGTTATAAGAGCTCATTTCTGACATAAACAAAACAGGGTTTGCTTTATGAATACCTTTCTGTCATGTGTGCCATGACTTCTGCAGCAATTGTACCTAATCCTCCTTTTAAAATTGGGTAATTTCATGTCCATAACTAAAGACAATCTTTGATGGAAAATAATTAGTAAACCTCAATCAGCTACTCGGGACACTTCACTATCTCTTCATGCAGAAAAGAAAATTGCATATTCTTTGTTATCAAACAGTCTCCAATTTCTCTGAGAGTTCTCCTTGATGGGCATATAACTAGACTTTGTTGCTGAAAGAAGCACCATTATCCGTATGTACAGAAAGATTTTTCCAAATTTAAATAAATAAATAAATAAAATAGTAATACATAAATATATAATTAAATATTTTATTGTTCTCCACTGTACGTTTGATATAAAAATAACTGGATGTTTAAAAGTATTCTGTAATTCCTGTTAAACATATTCTTTAAACTGATGCATAGATAAATAAAAATAGAGTACTTATATTTAATACTATATCTAAGTGCATTAAATTGAAATTGTGTATAAAAACACTACATCAATTTGAAAAAAAGGAAGGAGATAAGGTAACTATTACTGCAGCTTATCTAATAACTTCTGTGTACAAACACAGGTGATACTGTAGCTAGGATTGGAATTGAATCTTTTAAAACAACGGAATTAATATGGATAGGTTCCTAGGTAAGTTGATTATCTTATATGGAGTATTACTATTCTGAATGAGGTGGTAGAAGGGTTTTTTGCCTTCTGAAATACAAATATGTTTGACCGCTCCAGCTAGATCATTAAAGTGGTTCACATGATCTTAATTCCATTAACACTATTAATTAATATGTGTATTAGTAATAAAATAGTTTCAAACTGCTTGAAAAATATCTGATGTGTTACACTCACATGACTTTCTCTACTCTTGTACAAACTATTTTTACAAACGCTTATTCTCCATATGCTTCATGTTAATCGAGATGTTAATCTTATTGCTAATTTTCTTGTAGATGCAAGGAGAATATGGTAGGATTTAAGCGACAGTCAAATGTTTTAAGCACTGTTTGCTATGTGGCACATTCCACTCTCTTTGCATGTCCAGGACATAAACAAAATGAATAACGAATTCCCATTTGAGAAACAGTATAAGTTATGGAAAATTTAAGGTAATAACAAGCAAAATATTGAAAATGGTTCACTCAAGAAAAAAAATGTATGTGACATAAATTGGTATTTAAATGCGATCTACATTTTTTGTGTAGTAAAATTTTGTCTATTTCCTATGGTTTACCAGTTATGCAAAAGTCGTTCACAATGAAGAATACTTTTGGAGACATTCCCAGAAAATTCAAGATATACATTTCATTTGTCATGAAAATATCTTAAACATATGATACTTTAATCAAAATTGTTAGAGCCATTTAGGAGAAAATTAAAATTTCCGAAAAATGTTCCATGTAAAGGGTAATCTGAGTTGGAGGGATTTTCTTGAAAGCCTTTGTGTCGCATCTCTGAAAGATACTTAACCTAAATACCAAGTTTGGTGTTTATGCAACTGTTCATTTCTGAGTTATGTGCTCACACACACACACACACACACATGGACATGTTTCCAAAAATGCTTTTTTTTGGATTCAGGGGTACTCAAAAAATATATTTCCGGTGAAATGTCAGTATCGATTTTTTGGGTGGAATACAATACTTCCCCTACTTACTATATGTAATAGAGAAAGTAAAAAATTCAACACTTACACTCATGGATGAACATAGAGAGGAACTCTCTGAGTAGTAATAGGACTGGGAGGTTAGTTCCTATATTCACAAAATTATTGAATGAATACTGTACAAACAGTTGTTACATTATTCTGAGAGGTGTAAAGTACTATGTAGTCAACAATATGAATATAAGAAAAAAATAGATTTACAGTGTTATCAATAGAACAAATAGTTAAATTGATTATTGTCGCAATTCAAAATGGAAATTGTGTGACTTAATAGAAGCTTTTGACTTTATTGCACATAATGTATTCATGCCTAAGCTTGAACATAATGAAACCAGCAATGAGGAGTTGAAAGATATGAACTCATACCTAAATAGCAGAATTCAGTTGGGTGATGTTTCTAAATTATAAACTTTCAGATATGGTGTACCAAGGGATCAGTACTTGGCCCATTTTTACTTCTTATTATGATAAATAATTTAGCTTTGAACTTGGCTACTAAACCATTTTTATATCCTGTTGGTACTATATTAAACAGCTTGCCATTCAAACTTAGCTTATGTAACCAGCTGTTTTTAAATTAAAAATGGACTTGAAAATATTCTTTTGGTATGAGGAGTTTAATGATACAACATTTCAGTTGTTTCATTTAGAGTCCAAATTCTCATGTAGTTACTGTATTAAAATACTTATTCTAAACTGGCCATAGGAGTTTTTGTTATGAAGAAACTGATAAAACGTATGTCATTTGAAATTCTTAGGACTGTATATTTTGCCTTATTTCAGTCGTTTATTATTGCTCTTAGGATAGTCTTTAACAAGAGATCAATTGAATAATGTAGGCCAATGTTAGTTCGAAAAAAGTCTGACCCTTCCGGGAAAAAAGTCCCAAAATTGCCAAAATTCATAAATATAGATTTTTGTATTATTTATTTACTTATTTCTTCTATTTAATTCTATGTAGCTTTTATATTGTCTGCCCTTTTAAAGCATATAATATAGTGAGTTAAATGTCTGCCTGTAAGCTTTGCTTCATATAAAATTGTAGTAAAAAAGATAAGTTTTGCCTATATAAAAAGTGAAGGGTAAGTTGCTCTTACGGGGTCCCCGACAGCGATGGAAGTGATGTCTTATATATCCTACAGATGTCACTCTGTGTCATTCTCTAGCCCTACATTTGTCACTCTCTGTGTCGTTCTCTAGCTCTAACGCAATGCTGGCAACATATGAATAACTAATGCCGCCAAAGCCGGCAAGACGTAGCCGAGGGATCTGCGCGTCTAAAACTTGAATGATTCACGTTTGCATAAATTCCTTATTTCGCGGATTTCACTTCTTATTTAGGTCAACACTGCCCATTCAGCGTCTGTTTTAGCGGGAAGATGGCTACGTTTATTGTGTTCATATCGCAATTTTCTATAAAAGTAACACCTAAAAGGGGGTGGACACCAGGTATTGGCGAGATCACATCTACTTATTTCCTCACTCTTAAGGTAATTAATTCCATTCCTTCTTGCTTTTTACATCGTTTTCAACGGGGACCACATAAGAGCAACATCGCCAAAGTGAACAAACCACTCAAGAGACGCCTCAGGGATCTTCAAAAACTAAATTAACTGCAGAGGAACAAAAAAATATGTATAGCCTGTATATATTCTAAGTGCATTTCTAACAGCATAAAATTAGAAACAGTGTTATATTAGCGTTGAAGCTTTTAAACTCTTTTTACTTTCTCTACTACGTATAGCAAGTAGAGGAAGTATTGTATTACACCCAAAAATTCGATACCGAGATTTCACCGGAAATATATGTTTTGAGACCCCTGAATCCCCCCCCCCAAAAGCATTTTGGAAACATCTATGTGTGTGGTCTCTGTGTGTGTCTGTGTGACTGTGAACAGCATAACTCAGAAACAAACAGTCGAATAAACACCAAACTTGGTATTTAGGTTCAGTATCTTCCAGAGATGCGAGACGAAGGTTTTAAAGAAAATCCCCCCCAGATTACCCTTTACATGGAACATTTTTCGAAAATTTTAATTTTCTCAAAAATATGTAACGATTTTGATTAAAATATCATATGTTTAAGATATTTTCATGACAAATGAAATGTATATCTCGAATTTTCTGGGAATGTCTCCAAAAGTATTCTTCATTGTAAATGACTTTGGCATAACTGGTAAACCATAAGAGATAAACAAAATTTTACTACACAAAAATGTAGATCGCGTTAAAATACAGAGTTTATGTCAAATACTATTTTTTTTCTTGAGTGAGCAATTTTCGAGATATTGCTTGTTATTCCCTTAAATTTTCCAATACTTTTTCTCAAATGGGAATTCGTTATTCATTTTTTTATGTCCTGGACATGCAAAGAGAATGGAATGCGCCACATAGCAACTAGCTCTTAAAATATTTGACTATCGCTTAAAGCTTACCATATTCCCCTTACACCTACAAGAAAATTAGCAATAAGATTAACACCTCCATATCCCGATTAACATGAAGCATATGGAAAATATGCGTTTGTAAAAACAGTCTGTACAAGAGTAGAGAAAGTCGTGTGAGTGTAACACAACAGATTTTTGCTCTGGTTTTCTTTTGTCTGCATATTGTCACCTTAAAATTCTTCCAGAGACCTACTTTTCAGTATAAATCAATGAAATTTTGTATACCTCCTTGTTAATGGCAACATAAAGAATTGAAGAGATGAAGTTTTGTTAACATGGTTAGTTGTAAGATTATAAACAATGATACTAATAGTGCAAATTATGGATAAAATTCCGTATACGTAAACAATGATCTGAGATGTATAACACTTACAGAATCGATTCATAATAGGATTCAATACGTCAGCATGGATCATTCTAGTTTCAGACGGGCAAATCCTGTGGCTATGCTCTGTCCCCGCTTCAAGGCCGCAACTGCTCCACTACTCTACTTCTAAAAAGCATCCCTCGGCTACGCTTTGCGGCTTAGGGACCTCAATAACGTCTCCAAAGATCCGATTCATTTAAAAGATAGTTTAAATATAGGGAATAATGTCGCAAATTATTAGGCAAAAAATTGAAGTCTCATATTTAACGTTTACATTCTCACAAAATAGTGGGATATTCAAAATCCATTTCTATAATTTATTAATATAGTATTAACGAGTTTAATTATAAGGTATTATGTTTTAAATAATTGCATTCTATGGAACAATTTCTCAAATCAGTAAGTAAAAAGGTAATAAAATTTAATACCTCTTAAACTAATTTAAAAGCATGTATAAAATTTGGTCTACATATTATACACTAAACTCTGATTGTTATATTAAAATTTCAAATGAATCTAGTAAAACTGTGGACTTTTTAATTTTCACAGATGGGTATTCCTTATTTAAAACTGACAGCGTGAAATATGTATATTTATTCCAAATTATTCTTTGTTAGAAATAATATAGATGAATACCCACCTAGTGCACAATTTCATTCGTTTTATGCTGTTCTCTCGCATATGAACATTTTTTATAAATGCTTTAATTTGATTTCATTGTGTCTCAAAACATATTTCCGATGAAATCTCGATATTCAATTTTTCAATGAAATACGATAATTTACTGTAGAAATGTGGTGGAGTAAATAAAGATATATAAGTGCAGACTTTTGGAATGCGTAATAGCAATGGAGCCTTCCTTGCGAGAAGGGGATTATTTGTAAATTAAATATTATTCCACCGACTATTTCTGCTCCTGACATTTGACAACTGAACAGTCCTGCACACTGCCACCTAGCGACAGTGTGCAAACACGTGTAGCTACAACAAGTAAAATATAAGTCTATATGCATGCTGACTAGTGTAGGTGTGTTGCGAGTTTAGAATATTTCGGTTGTAATGTGGTCCTTGGTCTCAACGCGAGTTGAGAGGTGAGTAGAGTTAAATTTCTGATTTTCTGTTGATCGAGTTTGTGGATTTTGTTGCCATAGCGTCTTCATGATTTAAAACTGCGATAGAACCTTAAAAAGCAGCACTAAGATGTTTAATTCAAAACCTTGTTTACCTAGTTTGGTTCATTAGATCGCCAGCTAGCAACTTTCGGGAATTTTGGTCACGTTATACAGCATTATACACCATTTATATACAAGCAATTAAACACACCCATAAACTATTTTCCCCATTCATTTGGTAAAACAGAAGAGAGACCGAGAGAAATTTACAACCACCAGCTATACCTACAGCATATTGTTCTAATTTAAAGCCTTTACCTTTTACTTGACATTAAAATATTCATCCAAATTATATGGAGAGTGATTGTGTAAGTAGGAGTAACTATTTTTCGAAGATTTTACGCTTATTGTGGCTACCTAACAGCTTTAAAATGATGGAACTAAAATCATGCGTCAAATGGGGACGTTTCGATCTCCCGAAATTTTCTAGGAATTTTTCTTAACATTTATAGCTTTTGCGTAGCTTTTAGTCTAATTTGGTGTGTGTTACTTAAACAGTAAAATGAACAGTGTGATCGGAAACGACAGAACTTCATAAAACTCTCATAACCTTGACATTTACGCACTCGTCACTATCGTAAGGTAAATGCATTCCTTTTTCAAATAGAATGAAAAATGCTTACATATTGCAGTAAAAGCTAGAGAGAATGTTGTAATACAAAATTGCATATGTGGTATTTTAATTTAAAAGGCCAACTTAGGATAGTTGATGCTCATTTACGATGCACAGTTAATTAGTTAATTTTAAACTTAAGCACATTTCGTCACCAGCGGAAAACCATATGTACGTATGCTTCACATCATCAGAATTCTTAGTGAATTAAAGTAATAATCTGCAGTGAAGAGCTGTAAAACTGTCAGTGAATTGCAATGCAAAGTAATTTAAATTGCAAACTTACATAAGAAAACGGTAACACAACAATTTGTAAATTTACTAAGACAATAATTGTGTTTTGCTTCGAAGCAGAAAATATACGTAGATAATCAAACGTATACCTCATATTTACAATGCATAAATATAAGAAAGGCTGGACCATTTAATTTGAGGCTCTAAAATATTTTCAAAACTAAACGTTGTTGAAAGAAATGACTTGAATAAAAATTGCTTGATATTATGTATGGAAGTAAATGCCATTAGTCGTGTTTTATTTGGAGGATGTTGTGATGGTCATTTGAGGGTCAAGTTACGTTTCGTAATTAGGAACCAACGTTTTTTATTTCGTTTCCTTATTCCTCATGACAAAAACAGATTTTTGTAAACCATTTTCTAATGAGAAAACAACATACAAAAAGTAGGTTCCCATTTAAAACAAATCTGATGTGTTACACTCACATGACTTTCTCTACTCTTGTACAAACTATTTTCACAAACGCTTATTCTTCATATGCTTCATGTTAATCGAGATATTGGGATGTTAATCTTATTGCTAATTTTCTTGTAGATGCAAGGGAATTGGTAAGCTTTAAGGTATAGTCAAATATTTTAAGAGCTGGTTGCTATGTAGAGTATTCATTCTCTTTGCATTACTAGGACAGAAAAAAATGAATAACGAATTTGAGAAAAAGTATAAGTATTGGAAAATTTAAGGGAATAACGAGCAATATCTTGAAAATGGCTCACTCAACAAAAAAAAATGTATGACATAAATTGTGTATTTTAACGCGATCTACATTCTTTGTGTAGTAAAATTTTGTCTATCTCTTATGGTTTACCAGTTATGCAAAAGTCGTTCACAATGAAGAATACGTTTGGAGGCATTCCCAGAAAATTCGAGATATACATTTCATTTGTCACGAAAATATTTTAACTTATAATATTTTAATCAAATATATTTTTTGAGAAAATTTAAAATTTTTTAAAAATGTTCCATGTAAAGGGTAATTTGAGGTGGGGGATTTTCTTGAAAACCTTCGTGTCGCATCTCTGGAAGATACTGAACCTAAATACCAATTTTGGTGTTTATCCGACTGTTCGTTTCTGAGTTATGCTGTTCACAGACACACAAACGGACATGTTTCCAAAAATGCTATTTTTTGGGATTCGGAACATGTATTTCCGGTGAAATCTCGGTATCGAATTTTTGGGTGGAATACAATACTTCCCCTACTTACTATACGTAGTAGAGAAAGTAAAAATTAAATTGACCCTAAAATGACCATCATAACGTCCTCCAAACAAAACACGACTAATGGTATTTACTTTCCCTCATAATATCAAGCAACTTTTTTTTAAAGACATTTCTGTCTACAACGTTTAGTTTTGGAAATATTGTACAGTCTCAACTTAAATGGTCCACTCTATATGCAGTTCAGTAATTACATCACACTTTAAGAATACAATTAGATGCTTTACTGCATACGCTAATATGGTTCTACAAATCATCATTCAGTGCTATTCAATTTTGTACGTAAACATCAGTATAAGTACTAATTAACAACATAATCACAACTCTTCGATGTTGCAAGACAATTAAAAATTGGTTGTACTACATTCACACTTACTATCGTTTATTTCATACAGCTTCTACAAGCAGTTCCTAGAAAGTTTATTTTTCTATCTGCTTCATGTTAATCGATATAAACCTTTGCAGAAATAGTTTTCTTATACATTTCGTTGTAGGTGTAAAGGGAAAGCGAATCCATGGTCAAATGTTTAAAAGTTAGCTTCTCTGTTGATGACATCGGAGAAACAACAGAATGGCGACAGTGCTTAAAAGAATACAAAATACAGACAAATTAAAACCAATAATAGATATCTTGGAAATGGGTGATGACACAAAAAGTTTATTTGAGATGAATTGTGTATTTTAAAGAGGTCTACACTTTTTATGTGATAGGTGTTTGTCCATCTCTTATGGTTTAACGGTTATATAAAATTACACGAAGTTCCTTCAGAATGAAGAGGACTTTACAGGCTATTCTCAGAAAATTCGAAATGTACATTTTATTTGTCATGTAAACAAGCTAAATATGTAGTATTTTAACCAAAATCGTTAGAGGCATTATTGAGAAAATGAAAAATTCCAAAATGCTTCCACGCAAAGAATAGTTAGGTAGAGGGATTTTCTTGAAAATCTTAGTGTCGCATCTTTAGGAGATACTGAGCATAAATTCCGAGTTTAATATTTGTCGGAATTTTGGGTTATGGGGCATGTTTCTCACAGATATTCAGACGCATAAATACATGGGCTGTTTTCTAAATTTTTTTTTTGCCTCGGGGGAGTTTAAAACATATTTCTGTTGAAGTCTGGACATCGAATGTTTGTGTAGAATACACTGCTTATACTTTAAGTACGAAAGAGAGAAAGTAATAAGGTTCATATAATGTGCCTTACGTTTTTACTAATGGAAATCGTTGGATACGTTTTCTTGACAAAATTATACCCTTTACAGAGTCATGAATTGCATCAAGTGTTCCCTTATCGTGAGGGCTGCGATATCATTGAACCTGGGAATTATTTCCTCTTCAAAGAAGTGAACACCATTCCACTATAACAATCAGAGTAGTCGGACACATTCTTCAACATATTAGCAATGATATGCTTTTGCTAAAGGTGGAACACCGCGACATGACACGAGTGGAGAGCGTAGGCCTTCAGGCGTTAGTGAGCCGCAGCAAGTCCAAAGGGTTCTGTGTTTTCTAGCATTAACTTGAGTTTAGCCTTAGGCATGAGTGTATATGAACTGATGTTACTACATAATTATACAGTGTGTCGCAAAATTAGACCGACAAACTTTGAGCTGATGGATAATATTATTTGGAACACTTTTTGTTAAGACACGTTTTTTGCTGCGGTACTTAACTATACCTACGCCGCTGTATGTCTGGCCCTGACGTTTCATGATCGTAAAGAAAGAGACAGGTTTAGAATGGCCATCTTTAGCAATACTAGCGCTGTGAATTTCCATGCTAAAGGAAGCTATTCTGATTCGCTTCAACAGATAAATGGCGATTGTAGTTTGATTTCTTTTAAGTCTGTAATAAATATAGCCTACTGTTGTTGCTTAGAGCTTTGCTGAACATAAACCACAACACAAAAGAAAAGAATAAAAGATCCGGCAAGGTTTGCAGGCTGAGTTGACTCGCACAGAAAAGGTTGGAAGTTGTCTGCTAGGACCAATTACAGGCTCCCTCTCTCCGGTGCGTACACTGCAGTTTGGGCTGTGTTGCCGATTTTCTTGTAAGTGAAGCACGTGTCGTCAGTAGCTTTTTGCTTTAGTCCAGGTGAAGTTTGTTTTCTGTGCGCATGCGATTTACTGCGTTACCCTTGTTTAAGTTTTCTGTAAATGCTATCTCCATACTTTAAATGCTCTAACATAGGCAACTATTTCATTGTTTGCATTTTACGAAGAGATGGCACAGGTATATACACGTGTTCAGAGTAGGGGTAAGAATTGGCAACACTACCTCTCTCGGTCGCGTTAAATGTAGAGCCGGTACTATAGACGAGTTATCATTACTGGTCTCCCACCCAGTTTGTTTAAATACGCAAATTACAGTACATACTGTGTGTATCTTAGTAAGGTACATAATCTTAGTCCAAGGAACAAAAACAGAACACGCGAAAGAAACAAAACACAAACGCCTCAGTTGGTTTATCTTATGTTTACTTCCTGAGCTCATGTTAGCTTCCTTAAAATTGTGCATTATTGTTAACGCATGCTGCATACTACATATTCTAAGTCAGGGCTTAGTTTATTTACAACGTGGAGCGTACATGTTTACTGACCTTACCCCACTTCACTGTTTACTTTCTCTACTACGTATAGTAAGTAGGGGAAGTATTGCATTCCACCCAAAAATTCAATACCGAGATTTCACCGGAAGTACATGTTTTGAGTCCTCCTGAATAAAAAAAAAGTATTTTTGGAAACATGTCCGTGTGTGTGTGTGTGAACAGCATAACTCAGAAACGAACAGTCGGATAAACACCAAACTTGGCATTTAGGTTCAGTATCTTCCAGAGATGCAACACGAAGGTTTTCAAGAAAATCCCTCCATCCCAGATTATCCTTCACATGGAACATTTTTCGAAAATTTTAATTTTCTCAAAAATGGCTCTAACTATTTTGATTATATTATCATATATTTAAGATACTTTCATGCCAAATAAAATGTATATCTTGAATTTTCTGGGAATGTCTCCAAAAGTGTTCATTGTGAACGATGTTTGCATAACTGGTAAACCATAAGAGAGAGACAAAAATTTACTACACAAAAAATGTAGATCGCGTTAAAATACAGAATTTGTCATATACATTTTTTTGTTGAGTGAACCGTTTTCGAGATATTGCTTGTTATTCCCTTAAATTTTCCAATACTTATACTTTTTCTCAAATGGGAATTCGTTATTCATTTTTGTTTTTGTCCTGGTAATGCAAAGAGAATGGAATACTCCACATAGCAACCAGCTCTTAAAATATTTGACTATCGCTTAAAGCCTACCAATTCCCCTTGCATCTACAAGAAAATTAGCAATAAGATTAACATCTCGATATTTTGATTAACATGAAGCATATGGAGAATAAGCGTTTATAAAAATAGTTTGTACAAGAGTAGAGAAAGTCATGTGAGTGTAACACATCAGAATTTTTTTGTGGGGACACATGAAGTCTGTAGCTTCTGACACGCTGTTGAATCTGAAGAGGAATTGTGGCACGCATAGTCTGCGCAGCTTGCGAATTCTGAGAAATGGCTGGTCTCTTGTGAATAGCAGAATGTGACACGTTTGTGTTCACCGCAATGGGGTTACGTTCCAATATTTGCTTTGAATGGGTAAGCTGTGGTATACTATAAACACTGAGGTGTTTGTGTGTTCTGTTTTTGTTTCTTGAACTAAAATTATGTACCTTACTGAGATAAATGCAATACTGTAATTTGCATTATTCAGTTTGTCCTATACAAATTGTGTGGAAGGCCGAAATGACATTAACTCCTCTAGTACTTAAACGAAGTGCTGCAGCAAAAAATATGCCTTAACAAAACGTGTTTCAAATAATGTAATTTATCAGCTCTCAAAGTTTGCGGCCTAACTTTGGGACATCATCTATATGACGTAAGTCGAAGCAAAAGTAAATTCTTATCTCGGTAGAGTGGAAAAGCGATATAATTTCATGCCGCGTGTTCTAGGCTTGAGTTTTATTAACAGGTACTGACGATCGAACAAAGCATGTATAGTCTTGGAATATTGAAAATATGATACTCAGAAATTTACAATTTAGGGTTTGTAATGAATGGGACATAATCAGACTTGCATTTAAAGCCATGTATTTAAAATTTACTGTCTTTTTGCTTTAAAGCTTTCTTTATTGAAAGGCTGCCTCTTGGACAAAGCTTAACAAAAACAAAATCAACAATGGAACACACAAATGCTTGAACAGGGCAATAAAACCAGAACAAAACCATACAACGAAACAGTATTAAAAGTAATAATGTTATAATAATTAAATGGAATGAAATTGAGGTTTCGCAAATGACGACGAAGAGATTGAAGTATCATTGTGGTTGTTTTGAAAATTTGAGTTTCAAAGTTTTGAAAATGAGACATTTTTATATTTAATTTTGAAGTCTCTTAATTTTAGAGTTCAAGAGTCCCTGTTTATTTAGCAATAGAATAGGTATTTGTCAGAAGAAATGTAACATATAAGATGTAACTGAGAGAGCACTTCCAATACAATTATCTACTAAAATGGTCTTAATTACGTATTTACCTACAATAATTTAAAAATTAATACTTTAAAAAATACACTTTACTTTCTCTACCACGTACATTGTAGGCAGAGAAGGTATTGCATTACACCTAAACATTCTATACGGAAATTTCACCGAAAATGCATGTTTTGAGACCCCTGAATCCATATGAAGCATTTTTGGAAATATGTCGGCGTGTGTGTGTGTGTCTATGAACAGCATAACTGAAAAGCAAAAAGTCGGATAAATAGCAAACTTGATATTTAAGTTCAGTATCTTCCAAGGATGCAACACGAAGATTTAGAAGACAATACCCCCACCCAACTACCTCTTACATAGAATAACAGTTTTCGAAAATTTTGATTTTCTAAAAATTGGCTCAAACGATTTTGATTAAAATACTATATATTGAAGATACTGACACGAAAAATAAAATGTATGTCTTGAATTTTCTGGGAATAGCGTTTTAAGTCATCATTTGAAGGAATTTTGTATAATTTTGTATAACTGGAAAGCGTTAAGCGATAGACGAAAACGTACTGCGCAAGAAATGTAGATCTCTTTAAAATACGCCATTTATTTCAAATAAGCCTTTTTGTGGTATAAGCCATTTGTGAGACATCAGTTAGTAATGGTTCAAATTGTTCATTACTTGGTCATTCGCATAAGGTCCTGTCAACATTTCTCGCGATTGTATAGAAACAGTTTAGAATTTTAAGGCCAATGTATAGCGTCCAGTTCTTGAACATCTGACCATGGCTGTTCTCTTTGAATCTATAACGGAATGTATAATATAGCTATTTCTGCAGCGTTTATTTTGTTTAAAACGAATAGATAGAAAAATAAGGTTTAGTAAGGATAATTTGTATAATAAACGATAGAGCGTAGATAGTCATGTGAATGTGTCACATCAGATTTTTTATGCTTCTTTTATGCCGTATTATTCGTCGTTTATCTCCACCAGCTGGATTAATGATTTGTCAAACCTAAAACACTCCAAATATTTTGAAATTACAGATTTTGCTGGTTTTCCTTCTGTAACTTAAGGGCTTCGAGTATGTGTTTATGTTCCATGTTGAAAGGTGAACCAGAAATTGTATCTAGTTTTAAAAATATCTCCTAGGCACTCTTTGGCTTGGATAACCCGTAAAAGCTTTTTCAGGTGTACTTCAGATTTTTCAATTTTACATTAAATGCGTTCACTGGAGCAAATAATAAATGGAGAATTCAGGAAACCAATACCATTACAAATTATGCCTGATATAATAGATGTTTGGCCTCTGAGTGACAGCACTAATAAGAGTGAATAAGGTGGAAATGTTTTAGACTAAATATGCGTTTTAATCATTCGTTTCATATGGTACATAATGAGACTAAATCGTTTCTTCCATCCCAACTCGTTCGAAACGCAGCAACCAGTATACCCAATTATGGCCGAGCTTTCGGTTCATATGCCATCTCGTGGGAAATAATTGGAATTTAGTCGTTCAAGACTTCACATCGTAGCGTTGTTGTCAAGCATATTGCTACATTACGTTAGGGCAAATTAATGACAATATAAAATGCCAGATTATTACCTTTTCGACTTTGCTTTGAGACAGAAGCTAATCCACTAATCACACTTAGCTGATAGTTTATATGTTAGGAAACGCATGTTAATTTCCATTTGCGGTTACATGTGTATAGTTTTTGTGATATTTATTAATTTTCTATGTCATTGCTATAATTATTAACTTATGTTCATTATGATTACATAATAAATTAATCTAAACTATATTTGTTTTATGGGGGATTTAATTTATTTGTATGAAAGAACAAACATGGCAATCATTACTAAAAATTAGCTAAGAAAAAAATCTGGACAGGGAATCAACAAATTTGTTGATTCCACGAATAAAAGACAGATTAAAAAGAGATTTCCATGGAGCTCCTAGATTTTTTCCAAGTTCAGTAGCTGCCCAGGGAATATATCATTGGAATCCAAGCTGTTGTTAGCGTCTGGGATGTAACTGGAGAAATGTTTTTGTGCTTCGACTAGAAGTTACTAAAATTCAGTACGTTTATCAAATGCAAAAGATTTCTTTCAAAACAAGGAAAGTGAAAGAGGACTGTAATTCGACACAGAGTTTGTGCTACAAATAGTGACACTTTTTATTCCTTAAATACAGCAGCATCAGACACTCAAGAGATCTTCTGTGACACGATCCGGGATTCAAGAAATGAGTACTTGTCGCTCACCACTGAGGCATCTAAAAACAAATTAATTTACATTTTGATTCCCCATCCGTTCTGATTCTGATATAATTATTTTCGCCACAGCTTCTACCTGCTGTTGAGGTCAAAACTTCTTTTACTGCATTGTGCGCCACAAATTACATATCGTCACGTTCTATTCTGTGACTACACCTAATTAAAACGTATATTAAACTACGTTTCAGAATAAGTGACATTAAATTTTTATATAAATTTCATTCAAAATTTCTATAAAAGAATAAAACTCGGTCACGTGTATAAGCATTTATTTAAATACTCATTACAAAGTATATGTGATTGGAATAAATAAAATGATTATTCCTTAAATTCCAAACATTGCACAATTTCATAAAGTAAATTACACTACTACCAACCTTTAATACAAATTAAGATTAATTGTCTCAAAATTTGTTGCTTTACCTATTTAAGTGCGTATACAATGGTTTTATATAAAAATTTTTTAATGAGAGAAAAATTAACAAACCAACTTCTAATGGAAAACTAAACATACTGGAGTACAACTTAATGTTATATGCAGCATAAAGTCACAAATACTATATAAAACCAAAGAGTTTTCTTAAAATTAAAATTAAGAACACTTCAATAATTATCGTTATTAATATATTTTTCAATTTTCTCGACAATAATCCCGAAGAACATCCATGCATCACGTTTTTCGGGGTTTATGTTCAGGTCAATGTCTTCATTTAATTTTAGGAAAACATTTTCACATGTACCGCTCGACTCCATGTCGAAATAAATATCACGGGAACTCGGGCTGTGCATAAGCACCGTGTGACAAAGCCACTGAAGCAGACCGCCAGCCTTCTCCTCGAGTCTGGTCACTCTGGGCGTTCCAACAGGAAATGAGAGACATACTCTCGGTATATTAAACGGAATAGACCAAGAGCGAAGTACCGTTCGAGTTCTGGTTCACGCAACTCGCCCGTATACACGAGCTCATATTTTGTGTTCGAAGGTAGTGACCAAACCTCGTTCGATGGACAGCTCTAGTTTAGACTTCTGGTATCATGCCTAAGGTTCTCAACAGGATCTGTCATCTCGAGAAAAACAGGCACAAATCTAAATATTGGTGGTGTAATTTATTCACCCTTTGTCATATGTTTACGTTTTAACACACATGATAAATCAGAAAAAGAAAGCTAGAGACTTAAGCATTTAATGCTCTTGATAAATTATGTAAAAAAAAGAATTTGGGTTTGTTATGTTAGTATCTATTTTATGTATTTTGTTTCATTTGTTGTTATTGATAATACCTATTTTAATACTGTACATGAATTACGCATGTGACAATGAATGTAGGTATGTTTAATGGTAAAAAGTAATAAAAATCAGCGTTAAAGAGCTATAGAAAGCAAACAAAAAATTCTGATGCGTTACACTCGCATGACTTTCTCTACTCTTGTACAAATTATTTTTACAAACGCTTATTCTCCATATGCTTCATGTTAATCGAGATATCGAGATGTCAATCTTATTGCTAATTTTCTTGTAGATGCAAGGGAATATGGTAGATTTTAAGCGATAGTCAAATATTTTAAGCGCTGGTTGCTATGTGGCGCATTCCATTCTCTTTGCATGTCCAGGACATAAAAAAATCTGATGTGTTACAATCACATGACTTTCTCTACTCTTGTACAAACTATTTATACAAACGCTTATTTTCAATCTACTTCATGTTAATCGAGATAAACATTTACAGAGTCTATCTTATTGCTAATTTTCTTGTAGATGTAAGGGGAATATATATTTACAAGGGCAATTTGGAAATACAGTATCCTTTAAGCACATACATATCTCTTAATAGCTGGTTGCTAGGTGCAGCACTATTCCCTTTCCCACAGATTAATACTCTTTGCATATCCAAGACAAAAAATGAATAACGAATTCCCATTTGAGAAAATCAGTATTGAAAAATTTAAGGGAATAACACGCAATATCTCGAAAATGGTTCTCAACAACAAAAATGTAAATGACATAAATTGTGTATTTTAACACGATCTACATTTTTTGTGTAGTAAAATTTTGTCTATCTCTTATGGTTTACCAGTTTACCAAAAGTCGTTCACAATGAAGAATACTTTTGGAGACATTCCCAGAAAATTCAAGATATACATTTGATTTGTCATGAAAATATCTTAAACATATGATATTTTAATCAAAATTGTTAGAGCCATTTTTGAGAAAATTAAAATTTTCGAAAAATGTTCCATGTAAACGGTACTCTGTGGTGGGGGATTTTCTTGAAAACCTTCGTTTTGCATCTCTGGAAGATACTGAACCTAAATACCGAGCTTGATGTTTATCCGACTGTTCGTTTCTTAGTTATGCTGTTCACAGACACACACAGACACAAAGACACAAACACACACACGGACATGTTTCCAAAAATGCTTTTTTTTGGATTGAGGGGATCTCAAAACATGTATTTCCGGTGAAATCTCGGTATAGAATTTTTGGGTGGAATACAATACTACTTACTAGTATTCCTACTACTTACTATACGTAGTAGAGAAAGTAAAAAATCTGATGTGTTACACTCACATGCCTTTCTCTACTCTTGTACAAACTATTTTTACAAACGCTTATTCTCCATTTACTTCATGCTAATCGAGATAAACATTTGCAGACTCTATCTTATTGCTAATTTCCTTGTAGATGTAAGGGGAATATATATTTACAAGGTCAATATAGAAATACAGTAGCCTTTAAACACATACATATCTCTTAATAGCTGGTTGCTAGGTGCAGCACTATTCCCTTTGCCACAGATTAGTACTCTTTGCATATCCAAGACAACAAAATGAAAAACGAATTCCCATTTGAGAAAATTATTGAAAAATTTAAGGGAATAACAAGCAATATCTCGAAAATGGTTCACTCAACAACAAAAATGTAAATGACATAAATTGTGTATTTTAACGCGATCTACATCATTTTTGTAGTAAAATTTTGTCTATCTCTTATGGTTTACCAGTTTACCAAAAGTCATTCCAATGAAGAATACTTTTGGAGACATTCCCAGTAATTTCAAGATATACATTTTATTTGTCATGAAAATATCTTAAACATATGATATTTTAATAAAAACCGTTAGAGCCATTTTTGAGAAAATTAAAATTTTCGAAAAATGTTCCATGTAAAGGGTAATCTGGGGTTGGGGGATTTTCTTGAAAACCTTCGTGTCGCATCTCTGGAAGATACTGAACCTAAATACCAAGTTTGGTGTTTATCCGACTGTTCGTTTCTGAGTTATGCTCTTCACAGACAGACACACAGACACAAACACGGACATGTTTCCAAAAATGCTTTTTTTGGTTTCAGGGAGTCTCAAAACATGTATTTCCGGTGAAATCTCGGTATCGAATTTTTGGGTGGAATACAATACTTCCCCTACTTACTATACGTATTAGAGAAAGTAAAAATTACACATTCTATTGGTGTAAACGACAAAACACCGTTATGTAAGAACCATAGGGCGTAAACAGCTTGAAGCAGAAGAACGCTGAACTTTGTATCAGGCAGTTCCATGCATGGAAACAGGCACATACTTTGTTTATATCCTCATGTAGGGCGTGTTTACCGAAGAAAACTGTCAAAAAAAAGACTTGGAATTTGAACTGCGACAGCTACCTTCCAACTGTAAGAAAGCTTAAACATTAAGTGATATTAAAAAATTCATAATATTTAGTTCCTTTTGAAGTCTATTTTGCTCAAGCATGTGCAATGCTTAATCATGAACTATGATAAATAGTAGAACTTATATCCTGCTAATAATTGTATCTTTTAAAATAATTTAATTATGTGCAAACAAACGATACAGTGTGCTTTATATTCAAATGATTTCGTTATTAGAATCTGAGGAGGTGTTTTCGGTTTTATAATCCTGTCAGTTTTGCTGTTAATTTTGAACAAAATTTTCTTTTACGTTTACTATTATTTCGTCCACTATTTACACAAAATGTTGATTACGAACGTATATACAGTTTTACTATTATTATCACAAACTGTTCTTAGAGTGCTGGGTATTTTGGATTCGATACAACTAACCCCTTAGCTATTGCGTGTAAAGGATCCTACTTCACTGTATATAAACATTTAAAGTTGGACGTTTATATTTACTTTTCTTATTTGGCATCACTTTTTCTTCCCTGTTTCTTAACCTTCATTATCTCTCTCATTAAATCCAATTGATTTAATTACTTTCCTTCACCATTTCTGTCTTGCCATTACTTCATAGTTGCCAAATTGTTCTAAAATGTTTTACTAATGGTTCCAAAAATGTTTAATACCAAAATATATAATCTGCTACATTTTCTAACATTAAAAGTCCCACCATTCTCCCCATCCCTCAGCATACTCGGTGGAAGGGGTAAAAATGAACAGAGTAAAGAGCTATTATACATTGTATACTGAATTAAATTTTTATCTTATTTTTTCTTTTAATACTAGACTCCTCATAAAAATTGTTTGAATAGAACATTTATTAGTTAATACTCTGTGGCGCGTTTCGATATAAAAACGGCTTAAAGCTAGAGATGATACAAGAGAAAGTAAATAATTTTTCTGCTACAACTTTTTGGTAAAACCAACATATTTTCTACAATTAACCAGGGAAGATTTTTAATGGGTACTGATCTGAGAACGACAGACACTGACTAGCTTCATTCATCAATCTTAACTCACGCTGGACGATGGTGATAAGAGCAGTAATACTTTCTACCAAGATGAAACAGGGTGAGAGAGCGCTGGGCAGAAAAAAGTAATCTATAAAGCCTTTGGCAAACCAATAATACCAAGCAGTTAAGTTAATGAATGCGCAGAAGTAAGGTGCAGAGCTGGAGAAGCAGCTAGAATTTATGAAGTTAGACTTTTCAGCAGAAAGTCTCCAGGACGTGTTCCAGTACATTGGCAGAAATGAACGCATTAACTATACAGATATTCTCGATGCCGAAGAAGTATTTCTCGTAGAGTTGTTAAAGGAACATATGATAAATATGATGAAAAAACCATAAAACTGCAAATGTGTGCTATATCCGTGATATGGATTTGAAACTATGGACAGGATTTGTAACACAATGCATTTTTGAAACGTGGTACTTTCGGTTTTAACAATCTTCTGTGGGCGGATGAGAATACGCATACTTGAACGTATTTTCAAGAACTATTTGCCAACACTTTGTGTAAATGTTGCCTTTCATTTATCGCGTAAAGTGTTAAATATTAAAATTGGACATTTATTTTTTAATTATTCCCTGTTAGAATTGCTGTTGAACAACAGCGAAAAGGACATTTATTTTCCATATGTGTTTCTTTTGTGTCTTTTTAAGTCTGAATATTTGCTTTTACCATTCGCCACAATACACTGCAATTGTTTCTTGATTTATTCGTAAATAAATACTAAAGTGCGCCATAAACATTTGTTACTAAGTAATAAGAGCATATTTCCACGTGTTACCCATGTAACACTTTTGCATACAAGCTTTCCTCTTGTTGAACAGGAGATATGAATAGACACTGCCAGCTTTTGCTGGAATATTGTTGGTTTAATATACGGAAATTATTTATTGCAATTATTTCTTAATCCTGCTATCGCTTCTTTGTTTAATTATTTATATCTTCCCGTCAATAATAACGGTATAAGTGATAAACGTTAAGCCACACACCACACAAAAACTGTAGATGTCTATAAAACAAAATTTATTACAAATGACATTCATAAGAATAATTTATATAGATACTAATAAGCGATAGAAGGTAGAGAAAGTCATGTGAATGTAATATATAAGATTTTAAAATATTTTACTATTGTTTTGTATACTGTATGTTTATACTTAATACGAAATCTAAATGCTTAAGGAAGGTTTATCTCGGTAACAAAAGGTAGATACAATAGCAAGCTTTGTGAAGCCATTCGTGCGTTGGTGCGGCAATTTTGAAGCCGTACCCTTTGCTTAAAATTTTGATACTGCTATCTAGAAGTTACATCCATTAAGATAACGTAGAATGCTATCTGCTTTATTGTCGAGTTCTAAGATATGTAGTTCGCCAGCTGCTTCCGTGGTATAGCTACGAGTTCTTTGTATCAGGGTATGCGCGAGTGTAGTATGAAAGGATAATGCCAGTTTAGTTAGCTGATAAATTTTAATCTTGACTAAAATATTCTGTTGAGAGTCGCCGACTGTTGAATTAAAAAATTAAGTTATCTCTAGAATAGTAATTATGCTAAGCGTTAGTTGTCGTGAGTCGCAGAAACGTTATTCGAAAAGATCCCTCGCAATAGCTGCTAAATCTTTCTAACTTAAGCGCATCACTGGGTGCTACACAACTTAAAAAAGAAAATAAAAATCACAAGAGTAATCACGAGTCGTCACACGAGTAAGTCACAGAATTAAGATTAAGTAAGTCTGATTTAGAATGCACGCTCTTTGCTTAACTTAAGCGCCGCCTACCTATCACTACCCACACTAACGTCCCTGCTTAGGTGGGCCAATCATAAACCTCTACGTATGCGTATCTGACACTGTTTCTGTGCGGTGGGTTACTCAAATCTTAAGAATTTCATTTGCTTCTTAAGGACACCAGGAAGTAAATTTCAGCGAAAATATCGATTTTATGTTTTCTATTCTATAAAAACGTACAATTCCTTAGCTTTAAAATTATATATATATATAACATACCATGTTATATATAATATATATAATATATATAATATATATAATATATATATATATATATATATATATATATAACATGGTATGTTACACGAGTAGTAAGCCCTTTAAATTGGTCGTTTAAATATGGCGGCGCAAAGACACGCCCCCCCCATCTTCCACAACCTCATGCACAATGAGTTAGAAGGTTACTTTCGCTTACAGTAAGAATAAAAACACAAACCAAAAAATATTTTTGTTACACATGATAATTGCAGCATTGTTTGGTCTCGTAAACCGCCGCCCAATGTAGGGAGTGATTTTTTTTTTAAAAAAAGGGGGTAAAATACATGTTCTGCTCTCAATTGAAACCCGTCAGCATCCAACCGTGCCGTCACACCGCTTGCTTTTACCGAGATTCGATCCTACGAATCCTAGGTTAGCTACTTCTATCATGCCTTAGACCGCATGGCCATAAATCCCGATCTCGAAGTCAAGTTGCAGATGGAAGCACATTGCTTCCTGTACCCATCCCCTCAGACTTGTAGGCAAGGCTAGCCCAAGAAGAAGAAGAAGAGAGGAGCTGAAAATAAGCACAGTGATGAGGAATATGGGGCTGGCATGTTCTGACAAAGTGAGTAAATAAGCAAAAACTGCACTTTCAACTTTCGACTCAATTTCCCGTAACTTCATTTTTTAACACTTCAGGTACACTTTTCTCAAACTATCAAAGTTATTGTCATGAAATTTTTACTGTACATGTATAGCTACCTAATGTAGCTAGTGAACTAACCTTTTCTTGGAATATTAAGTTTAAGATGGATAGAAAAAATAGTAACTGGTAAAAAATAAGGGTCATTTGTGTCATTAGATATGCAACATTTTTTTTTACCTTCTCATATTTATGGTATCCAAATTTAATTTAGCTCAGAATCTCAAGTTATATGTTAAGTATCACAGGAAAAAAATGGTGTCTGTGCAATCAACCCAAAGGAAGAAAAGTGTACCTGAAGTATGAGGTACAAACTTTTTTGTTAGAAAACATGGTGTAACTTATGCCACTTTTTCATAAAATTTTTTGAATTTATCCCAAATATTATATACCAATTAAATGCAGAAACGCTTGTTCTCTAAGACTCCCAAATTTTATTTTAATTCAGCAAATTTTAGTAACAAAAACTGAAATTGAATTGTACACATAACTTGAGTATGGCAGAAATGCAATCACTTACTGGTGTCCTCTTAATTTAATGAGTTCTGTCTACGTGACTTTGCAAACGTACTGAACTCAACCCTAACTGCAATCCAGGAATCTTTACGCTAATGCGTTCTCTATACTTAATACGAAATGTCTAAATGTTTAACGAAGGTTTATCTTGGTAACAAAAATAAATAAAATGACAAGTTTTGCGAAAACAGTTTGTAGAATAGTGACTAGAGAAAGACATGTGAATGCAGCACTTCAGAATTTTTACTTTCTCTACTACGTATAGTAAGTAGGGGAAGTATTGCATTCCACCCAAAAATTCGATACCGAGATTTCGCCGGAAATACATGTTTTGAGACCTCCTGAAACCAAAAAAAGCATTTTTGGAAACATGTCCGTGTGTGTGTCTGTGTGTGTGTGTGTCTGTGTGTGTGTGTGTGTGTGTGTGTGTGTCTGTGTGTCTGTGAACAGCATAACTCAAAAACGAACAGTCGGATAAGCACCAAACTTGGTATTTATGTTCAGTATCTTCCAGAGATGCGACACGAAGGTTTTCAAGAAAATCCCCCCACCCCAGACTACCCTTTACATGGAAGATTTTTCGAAAATTTTAATTTTCTCAAAAATGGCTCTAACGATTTTGATGAAAATATCATATGTTTAACATAATGTCATGAGAAATGAAATGTATATCTCGAATTTTCTGGGAATGTCTCCAAAAGTATTCTTCATTGTGAACGACTTTTGCATAACTGTTAAACCATAAGAGATAGACAAAATTTTACTACACAAATAATGTAGATCGCGTTAAAATACACAACTTATGTCATATACATTTTTTTTTGTTGAGTGAACCGTTTTCGAGATATTGCTTGTTATTTCCTTAAATTTTCCAATACTTATACTTTTTCTCAAATGCGTTATTCATTTTTTTTGTGTCCTGGACATGCAAAGAGAATGGAATACTCCACATAGCAACCAGCGTTAAAATATTTGACTATCGCTTAAAAGCTACCATATTTCCCTTGCATCTACAAGAAAATTACCAATAAGATTGACATCTCGGTATCTCGATTAACATGAAGCATATGGAGAATAGGCGTTTGTAAAATTAGATTGTACAAGAGTAGAGAAAGTCATGTGAGTGTAACACATCAGATTTTTTTAATTGAAATGGTATAGAATTCATTAAATGTTCGTCAATGTGTAGAAGGGAAGTGGTGATGGAAGAGAACGGAATACTTCCAATTTTCACCTTAATTAGGGCTCCAGTCTGTTACAACTGTTTCAGCTTGTCACAACTTGGTGATTGAGTTTAGGTGGCAGGTTGCCGTAATTTGCAGGTGCGCGAATATCAGCCATATTTTAGAACTGCATTATGAATTAATTCCGCGCAAAGGAGTAAACTCAGAGTTTGTGACAGTACATAGCCAGAGGTGTAGGAATTCCGCTTTAACTTCATGTCTGCCTAGTGGGTGTTTGTAAACATCAACATGTGCAAGTTCTAGCTGAAGAAGAGGGGTGACAACTTCCTCCTTTATACTGTGCAAGGATTTACTACACAATTAGAAGAATTCAGTTCAGTTCAGCTAAGTTTATTTACTATAGATTCTGTATAGAGTTTTAGCCTTGTCAATACAAAAAATCTGATGTGTTGCACTCTCATGACTTTTTCTACTCTTGTACAAAACGCTTATTCTTCATCTACTTTGTGTTAATCGAGATAAATATTTGCAGAAAGTACCTTATTGCTAATTTTCTTGGAGATACAAGGGGAATATAGTAGGCTTTAAGTGATAGTCAAATCTTTTAAGAGCTTGTTGCTATGTGGAGCATTTCATTTTCTTTGCATGTCCAGAACATAAAAACGAATAACGAATTCCCATTTGAGAAAAGTATAAGTATTGGAAAATTCAAACACATAACAAGAAATATCTCGGAAATGGTTCATTCCACAAAAAATTAACAAAATGCGTTTTCACGAGCTCTACATATTTTGTGCAGAAAAAGTTTCTTTTATGGTTTACCATTTATGCCAAATCCATTCAGAAAGAAAAGGACTTCTGGGGTCATTCCCAGAAAATTCAAGATATACATTTTGTTTGTCATGAAAATATCTTAAATGTATGATATTTTAATCAAAATCGTTATAGCTATTCTTGAGAACATAAAAATTTCCGAAAAATATTCCATGTAAAGAGTAGTCTGGTTTGGGAGGATTTTCTTGAAAATCTTCATGTCGTATCTACGAAAGATACTGAACTTAAATACCAGGTTTGGTATTTATCCGACTTTTCGTTTTTGAGTTATGGTGTTCACAGACAGGCTCACAGACACATGGACATGTTTCCAAAAATGCTTTATTTGGATTCAGCACGCCTTAAAATACGTATTTATAGTGAAATCTCGGTATCGAATTTTTGGGTGGAATGCAATACTTTCCCTACTTATACTATTTTTAACCACCATTTCTGCAAAATAACTAATCATTTTAGATTTATTTTTCCTGTACCGTCATATAATTCTGTACCATATGATATGTGCGGCTAGATGACTCCATAGTACACTGGATTTAGATAGTTTTCTCCTAATATTGGTTTAAAAATCGTAATATTTTATTTATGGTAACATGTTCTTGCAATGGAAAATAAATAAATTAAAAAAATCCGATGGAATACATTCACATGACTTCCACTACACTGTCGTTTGTTAGTGAGTGTAGAAACTATTCTTACTAAAGCTTATTTTTTATATGTATTACTCTTTAATCCAAATAAGCTTTTCAGATATAGCTACGTTACGTATTTCGTTATAAATACAAAGAGAGCGGTAGTCAAAAGTTTAAGAACTGGGCGCTATACGCTGGCCTTAAACTTCCATACTGTTTCCATGCAATCGCGAGAAACAACTGAATGTTGAAAGGACTTTAAGTGAACGACCAAGAAATGAACAATACGAACCATTAATAACGATTGTCAGAAATGAATTATGCTACAAAAAACCTTACTTGAAATAAATTGGTGTTTTAAAGACTTGCACATTTTGTGCAGTAGTTTTCGTCTATCACTTGAGGTTTATCAGTTATACAAGATTGTATAAAACTCCTTCCGAATGAAAAGGACTTCAGAGGCTATTCCCAGAAAATTCAAGATAAACATTTTACTTTTCATGCAAATATATTTAATATATATTGTTTTGATCAAAATCGTTAGCCACTTTTAAGAAATGAAAGTTTTCGAAAAATGTTCTATGTAAAGGGTAGTTGGGTGGGGGATTTTCTTTAAAATCTCCGCGTCGCATCCTTGGGAGATACTGAACTTAAATACCAAGCTTGGTACTTGTCCAGGACAGGGCTTTTACTGCCGCGGTGTCTCTGGAAGGCCTTCTCCACGACCTGGCATGCAGGTCTCCTTTACAAGCTTATTCAGCTGGAACTATCACCACACTACATTTGCCTCCTACACTCATACTTCAGACACCGAACTTTTTCTATTTCAGTTGCGGTGTACAAATCAACACACAGGCCAATACGAGGCGGAGTCCCCGAAGGTTCTGTATTATCCCCTACGCTCTTCAGCGTGTATGTGGCCGACATACCAGCAGAGCAGCACGTCAATATAGCCCAGTACGCTATACTGCACAGACAGACACCCCCACAGAGCCTTCAACCCTCCTCCGCCTCATCCAAGAGTGGTGTAGGCGTTGGCGACTGTCCATCAACTCGGAGAAAAGCCACGCCATTCTGTTTACACAGCGCCGCTTCCCCGCCAACTTCCCCTCATTTACCTACCTCCGACGTAGGATAGAGTGGACGAATTCCATCGCCTATTTAGGTGTTCAGTTAGATAGGCGTCTAAGTTTCCGGGGTCAAATCGCGGATCTCTCGCGTCGGGGCATGGCGGCTACGGCCTCCCTGTACCCCATGCCGATACCGCTTAAGTTACGTCTTTTCAGACCACTTATAATCCCCGTCCTGCTCTACTCCTGCGAGATCTGGGACATGGCCGCAGACTCCAGTCTGTTCCGACTGCAGCGGGTACAGGATAGGAGCCTTCGAGCCATCTATTCTGTATGCCGCGCTTTCCCCGTGAGACTACTCCACGAAGCCTCGTCTCTTCCATACCTGGAGGATGAAATTAGGCGGGCACCCCCGGTAACAAAGGAGTTACTCCAAACAGCAGCAAAAGCTGAACTCCTTATAGTCCTACCATGAGTTGCTTGGTAAATTCAAAATTTATCCAAAACAGTTTCGATAATATCATCCACCAGCGGTGCACTAGGGCCGTTGTACCCTGACCTGCAGTCGTCGAGGAGCTCAATGCTACCTCCTATCACCCCCACAACCTCAGGCTCAACCGCCATCCTGCAAAACCCTTTCCTACCTACCAGTGGTTAAACCCTAGCAAGGGTAGGTACACTTTATAACACTTCTTCGGGCTGCCCTCAGCCTGCCAACATGCTTCGGTCTTCGGTCCGACATTTCGTGTTTGAATTATGCTGTTCACACACGCACACGCACACACGGACATTTTAAGAAAGCGATGCTTTATTTGGATTCAGGGGCCCTCACAATATGTATTTAGGTGAAATCTCGGTATCGAATTTTTGCATGGATAATAATTGGTACCTTATATACCTACTATGTATGTTGTAGACAAAGAAAGATGGTAACTCTTCAGGCATTTATGTTTGAAAATATGTACTTGCAGTGTGAAATATTTCGAAAACTGCTAATAATGTGAAGAAAACTTATGTGTGCTAGGAAATTTTAAGATCTCCTGGTTATACAAGATGAAACCAAATTCAGTCAAATAAAAATACTCTATTATTACAAAATTATAGATAATATACATTTTATTAATAATGCAAGTGTCTTAAACATAATATTTTAATCAATATCTTTAGTCGTCTTTGGAAAAGTCAAAGAAGAAAAAACGAACAATTTTTCCATATAGGTACAGGATAGTTTGATCTGGGACTTTTATTGAAAAGCTTCGCGTCACGTCTTTGGAAAATGCTGAAGTTAAATAGAAAGTTTGGTATTTATTCGACTTTTTTACGTTTTGGGGTTACATTGTATACACACACGGATGTTTTTATAAAATGCCCTTGTTTTTCTTCCGATGAAATCTCAATATCGAAATTTTATCGGAAATACCTGTACTTTCTGTATCCGTTATAGTTGGTGTGCAGAGAAAATAAAAATACAGAGAATAAAATATGTTTCCAAATACTTATTACTTTCTCTACTACATATAGTAAGTAGGGGAAGTATTGTATTCCACCCAAAAATTCGATACCGAGATTTCACCGGAAATATATGTTTTGAGACACCTGAATCCCAAAAAATCAGAAACGAACAGTCGGATAAACAATAAACTTAGTATTTAGGTTCAGTATCTTCCAGAGATGCGACACGAAGGTTTACAAGAAAATCCCCCCACCCCAGAGTACCCTTTACATGGAACATTTTTCGAAAATTTTAATTTTCTCAAAATGGCTCTAACGATTTTGATTAGAGTATCATATGTTTAAGATATTTTTATGACAAATAAAATGTATATCTTGAATTTTCTGGTAATGTCTCCAAAAGTATTCTTCATTGTGAGCAATTTTTGCATAATTGGTAAACCATAAGAGATAGACAAAATTTTACTACACAAAA
This sequence comes from Deroplatys truncata, assembly GCA_030765065.1. NCBI lineage: Eukaryota > Metazoa > Arthropoda > Insecta > Mantodea > Mantidae > Deroplatys > Deroplatys truncata. Next base: position 67,697,970 of record CM060979.1, read on the forward strand.
AATGTAGATCGCGTTAAAATACACAATTTATGTCGTATACGTTTTTTTTTTTACTGAGTGAACCATTTTCGAGATATTGCTTGTTATTCCCTTAAATTTTTCAATACTTATTTTCTCAAATGGGAATTCGTAATTCATTTTTTTTGTCTTGGATATGCAAAGAGTATTAATCTGTGGCAAAGAGAATGTGCTGCACATAGCAACCAGCTATTAAGAGAGATGTCTATTCTTAAAGGCTACTGTATTTCTATATTGCCCTTGCAAATACAAAAGAAGGCGTTAAGCGATATTCAAATATTTTTAGAACTGGTCGCTATGTGTAAAATGTAATCCTCTTTGCATATCAAAAGATCGTTTCTGCAAATGTTTATCCTGATTAATATGAAATAAGTGGAGAATAAGAGTTTGTAAAAATAGTTTGTACAAGAGTAGAGAAAGTTATGCGAGTGTAACACATCAGGCTTTTTTTTTAAACCATTTTGATACTATACCAGGTATTTACATTATGAGATTCTTTGGATAATGTTAGTTAGCTTTAAATTCTAAAAGAACTATTGTGAGCGTGATTATTCTGTACATTCGAGTGTTGATCATATCCAGGCTAAGGATCCAGCTCAACTTAAGAGTGAAGTGAAGTTGACTGTGCATCGAGTAGGGTAGAGTGAGTTGGCGCAATGAAGTGTTGTTTACCTGTGAGGCCGTGTACAATCCGCTTTGTGAGTAGCGGTATAATAAAGAGGATTATTCGAAAAGAACGAACAGACTTTACGTATTTATTTCTAATGAGCGACAATAGATAGCGATATATACATATATATGTATATATGTCACATCATTGAATAGATGAAAGTTCAAAATTTTAAGCTTTGAGCCCCGACCATGAGTTACATTCATTGCCTACAACGGCGCTGTATTTGTTTACGAGAAAATGGCGACGCCACAGGAAAAGTTGTTTTGTGTGCTGCATTATGCAAAGAGTGAATCCATTGTTTCATTGCGGCGTGCATTTCGCTGCAAGTTCAACAACGAGCCGCCTCGTCATAAAAATACACTTGATACAATAAATATATGGAAGATGGTTGCGTATGCAAACGGAAAAGCACTGGTCGTCCTCGCAGAACAAATGGTGCTCATTTTGAACACACAGGATAAAACTTTCAACTTTTCTCTATGCAGTTATGTATTGCATGTGTCGCCATCTATTCTTCATTAGAAATAAATATGTAAACTCTGTTCCTTCTTTTTGAATAACCTTTTACTTCTGTCTTCCGATGTAGGTGTTCATTTACCAGCATTACTAGACTGTACTGCTTACAGAAGCAAATAAGGGAGCCCATTGACGTCTTTGTTTACATCAGCAATATGTGTTTACAGAACTCTAATTTATTGTTATATTTAACATTATTTGTTAAATTGTCCTGGATTCCTAGCCTGATCATATCCATACAGAAGAACATCTACAGATACTTCTATTGGCATTCATTCAACGACACCAAAGTCACCAAGGAATTAGGAATTTCTAACCAAAGTTTAAATAGTGTTTGAAAAAGTTACATCTAGGGCTGATAGGTCTACATTTGCTACATGTTTTAAATAAGGGTGACCCTGATCGAAGGCGTGAATTCTGTGATACAAAGTGAAAGTTGTCCAAATTTTGCAAACCTGTTTTCTGGTCTAACAGAGCAATTTTAAGTTAAATGTAAGACTTAACAAAACATATTATGCTGCTATATATAAACGGCTTATAATCAAGGAGGAATTAAATGTTGCTGGACTGATCGGTCCTCAACGGAACTGTAATTGTGCAAAGGTACCTTCGAGTATTAAGTAAAGTTATGATAGAATTAGACTGTAGTATACTTGAAGAAGTAAGAAACAAACTTATTTTGCAGCAAGATGGTGCTCCACCGCACCAATTAAACCTCTATCCAGATCACCGGATCTCAGGCCTTGTGAGTTTTCAAGTTGAGGATATTGAATGACAAAGTCTAAGCTACAAAGTCAAAATCCCAGAATTTAAAAGATTTCATTGTAGAAACATTTGAAAATTTGTTTGGTAATAATGGGGACTTGTAACAAAATATAACAATCTGTATTTGAACGATGCTTAATCTATTAAATAAAATTGGAGGCCATTTTGAACAAGTTACTATGATAACTTGTAGGATAACACTTTTTAATAAACCATTAATGCCACATGGCATTATTGTTGAACTACTGATGGTATCTGATAATATAGTAGTGAGATATGATGCCATAATTATTGATGGACAGATATAGATAATTAAATCAAGAAGTAACGGTAAGATAAAGAAATTATTACAATAAATAATTTCGGTATATTAAATCAAGTATAATATAACAAGTTTGAGTTGAAACGTTTGTCCGGAAAGATGAAGGTAATAAGGAAGTCAGGTTAGCGAAAGTCATTAGCATCAGCCGAGAGTAGCGAACGTATTAGCTTAAACGTTTCTGGGAATCGTTTTAGAGTTAAATTCAAGAGTGTGTGAACAGGCAAGTAGAACAATTCTGTAAAAGAGAAGTGAAAAGTGTTTCCGAGTAAATTGAAAGGCACGGATGGCAACAATCAGAGACGCAAGAACAAATAAGAATTGAATATTGGCAATAAATAGAGTTGGTGGGGGTTTAATATGTAGTCGGAGCTAACAGTAATAAAGTAATAATTGTAATTCAGAGAGTTACTCTGACTCTGGCACGTCAGCGGGACTTCTCATGTGATGTTTAAACGCCCAGTGACACGCTTGTGCGAATTGCGGCTAACATAATACCGATAAGCATTTTAGCGACTCACGGCAAGTTACGCTTCTATTTTTTACTTTCTCTACTACGTATAGTAAGTAGGTGCAGTATTGTATTACACCCAAAAATTCGATACCAAGATTTCACCGCAAATATATGTTTTGAGACCCCCTGAATCAAAAAAAATTTTGGAAACATGTCCGTGTGTGTGTGTGTGTGTGTGTGTGTGTCTGTGAACAGCATAACTTAGAAACGAGCAGTCGAATAAACACCTAACTTGGTATTTAGGTTCAGTATCTTCCAGAGATGCGACACGAAGGTTTTCAAGAAAATCCCACCACCCCAGATTACCCTTTACATGGAACATTTTTCGAAAATTTTAATTTTCTCAAAAATGACTCCAACGATTTTCAATAAAATATCATATGTTTTAGATATTTTCATGATAAATAAAATGTATATCTTGAATTTTCTGGGAATGTCTCCAAAAGTATTCTACATTGTGAACGACTTTTGCATAACCGGTAAACTATAAGAGATAGACAAAATTTTACTACACAAAAATGTAGATCGCGTTAAAATACACAATTTATTTTTATACATTTTTTTTTGCTGAGTGAACCATTTTCGAGATATTGCTTTTTATTTCCTTAAATTTTTCAATACTTATTTTATCAAATGGGAATTCGTTATTCATTTTTTTTGTCTTGGAAATGCAAAGCGTATTAATCTGTGGCAAAGAGAATGGTGCTGCACATAGCAACCAGCTATTAAGAGAGATGTCTATGCTTAAAGGCTACGGTATTTCTATATTGCCCTTGCAAATACAAAAGAAGGCCTTAAGCGATAGTCAAATATTTTTGAACTGGTCGCTATGTGTAAAATGTAATTCCCTTTGCATGTAAAAAGATCGTTTCTGCAAATGTTTATCTCGATTATTATGAAATAAATGGAGAATGAGAGTTTGTAAAAATAGTTTTTACATGAGAAGAGAAAGCCATGTGAGTGTAACACATCAGAATATTTTTATTGCGGAAACAATTATTTCCAACTGAAGCTTTGATACTGCAGAAGTTAGCAAGTACAACAATTCAATTGTTGTAGTTGTACAATTCAGAGTCAGTCTATTTCTGCATCTCAAATTGTCAGAAACTCACTTTAATAACTCAAATAGTAGTTCACAATATATTTCTCAGCCAATTTAAACAGGTGTTTTCCTTCACAATATATCCACGTATACCCACGTATAGCTGTAGCACTGGAGCAGCCGGCAGTAGAATAAACAGCACAAACCGGAGACATCGAGACAAGGTATCGACTACAATTCTTATTATACTGTCGCACCACCATAGCGGCATCTTGTGTCTGCTTCACATTGTATATTCAATCCGAAGTAACATTTTGACACTGATAGCAATGAAAGTCCAGCATTATTGGTTATACTTCATAGGTGTCATTTCTTAGGTTACTGTACATATATTAACGAGATAGGTCATATCAGATGATGTGTTTAAAGGTATGTGATGTTCATCATATGATCGAGAAGAAAATCCCGAGTATAAAACAGAGGCAATAGCTTAATTCAAGAGGTATTCAAACCTGAGCTCACGGCGTAAGAAGCAGGAACCGCTGCATATGGCTGCGGTAGTTAAAATTTATCTTAAAACTCATTTGTTAATGTTTGCGCTAAAATACGCCATCCGATAGCAGCTCATGTTTTCCTTTCTACTGTTTATTATCTGAGGACCAACAGGTCATATCAAACGATGAATGAATTAACGAAATAAATGTGGAAATTAGCTAGGAGACATAAAGCCCTAAGGCTGTGTGATGACAATCCTGAGGGAAAACCCAGAATAAATAGCTTATCCAGGCAACTCGGCCCAACCAGGTCTCTAGTCTGAACCCAATGTTTTACAATCGCCTATTTAATTCCTCCGTAAGCATAATTGAGCCTTTAACAATCGCTGGTGCAGCAGCACAAGATTAGGATAGTCAACGGTAGATGACGAGGTTGTTCACTAACAGTAGCTTGAACTTCATGGATTTCAAGATAGTTTTTGAGAGTTTGATAACTTAGATAATAAAAATAGGATATTACACTTTCTGTATCTACTACTATTTATTTTAATATCCTACAAATTATTCACACGAAGCTTGGTTTTTTCTCCATGTCCTGTTAAACACTATAAAATTTGGAAAAGATGAGTTCAATACACATTCTGCAGTAGAAACACTAAGCACTTAACACCATATACAACCGTTGACTGCTTTGTATTTTATCCTTAATAATAAATAACTTTTGCATCATTTCAGGGGGAAGAAAAGAAGGGAAATTGCAAAAAAATCTGATGTGTTACTCTCACATGACTTTCTCTACTCTTGTACAAACTATTTTTACAAACTCTTATTCTCCATATGCTTCATGTTAATCGAGATATCGAGATGTTAATCTTATTGCTAATTTTCTTATATATGCAAGAGGAAAGGCTAGCCTTTAAGCGATAATCAAATATTTTAAAAGGGGTTGCTATGTGGAATATTCCATTCTCTTTGCATTACCAGGACAAAAAAAATGAATAACGAATTTGAGAAAAAGTATAAGTATTGCAAAATTTAAGGGAATAACAAGCAATATCTCGAAAAAGGTTCTCCCAACAAAAACAACGTATATGACATAAATTGTGCATATTAACGGGATCTTCATTTTTTTGTGTAGTAAAGTTTTGTCTATCTCTTATGGTTTACGAGTTATGCAAAAGTCGATCAGAAAGAACACTTTTGGAGACATTCCCAGAAATTTCGAGATATACATTTCATTTGCCATGAAAATATCTTAAAGATATGATATTTTAATCATAATCGTTAGCCATTTTTGAGAAAATTAAACTTTTCGACAAATGTTCCATGATAAGGGTACTCTGGGGTGGGGTGATTTTTTTAAAACCTTCTTGTCGCATCTCTGGAAGATACTGAACCTAAATACCAAGTTTGGTGTTTATCCGACTGTTCGTTTCTGAGTTGTGCTGTTCACAGAACACACGCAGACACACACACGGACATGCTTCCAAAAATAATGTTTTTGTATTCAGGGGGTCTCGAAACATATATTTCCGGTGAAATCTCGCTATCGAATTTTTGAATGCAATACAATACTTCCCCTACTTACTGTACGTAGTAGAGAAAGTAAAAATTAGATGTGACACATTCGTATGACTTTCCTACCCTCTATCGTTTATTAGTCAGTATACAAGCTATACTTACTAAAGCTTATTTTTATACATACTAATAATCCAAATAAATCTTTGCAGAAATAGCTAAATTACATATTTCGTTATAGATACAAAGAGAAATGTGACAGTGAATGTTAAAAAACTGGACGCTATATGCTAGCCTTAACATTCCATACTGTTTGCATGCAATAGCGAGAAACATCTGAATGTTGAAAGGATTTTAAATAATAACTAGGTAATGAACATTAATTCGAACCATTAATAACAGATATCTCGGAAATGGCTAATGCCATAAAGAAATTATTTGACTTAAATTGTGTATTTTAAAGAGATCTAAATTTCTTGCCTAATGTTTTCTTCTATCCTTAACGTTTACTAGTTATACAAGATTATACAAAATTCCTTCAGAATGAAGAGGACTTCAAAGGATATTCCCAAAACATTCAAGATATATATTTTATTTTTTTTTAAATATAATTAACATATGGTATTTTAATAACAATCGTTGTGGTAATTTTTCAGAAAATAAAAATTTCCGAAAAATACACAATGTAATGTGTAGTTTCGGATAGGCAATTTTCTTAAAAATTTTGTCACATCCTCGGAAGATACTAAACCTAAATAACAAGTTATCCGACTTTTCATTTTTGAGTTATGCTATACACACACGCGCATAAAGTGGGGAGAGAGATACCTTTTTCCTAAAAAGGTTTTTTTTACTCGGGGGCCTCAAAACATGTATTTCCCGTGAAAGCTCGGTGTAGAATTTTTGGGTGGAATAGCATACATTCTCAACCTACTATGTACGTGGTAGAGAAATAAAGTATGCTGATTTATTCTAGCCTAATTCCTGTATTTCTTGATATCATCTTGGAAATGTCTCAATTAGTCATGTCTCCTTTTACTTTCTCTACTACGTATAGTAAGTAGGGGAAGTATTGCATTCCACCCAAAAATTCGATACCGAGATTTCGCCGGAAATACATGTTTTGAGACCTCCTGAATCCAAAAAAAGCATTTTTGGAAACATGTCCGTGTGTGTGTCTGTGTGTGTGTGTCTGTGTGTGTGTGTCTGTGTGTGTGTGTCTGTGTGTGTCTGTGAACAGCATAACTCAAAAACGAACAGTCGGATAAGCACCAAACTTGGTATTTAGATTCAGTATCTTCTAGAGATGCGACACGAAGGTTTTCAAGAAAATCCCTCCACCCCAGACTACCCTTTACATGGAACATTTTTCGAAAATTTTAATTTTCTCAAAAATGGCTCTAACGATTTTGATGAAAATATCATATGTTTAAGATAATGGCATGAGAAATGAAATGTATATCTCGAATTTTCTGGGAATGTCTCCAAAAGTGTTCTTCATTGTGAACGACTTTTGCATAACTGGTAAACCATAAGAGATAGACAAAATTTTACTACACAAAGAATGTAGATCGCGTTAAAATACACAACTTATGTCATATACATTTCTTTTGTAGAGTGAACCGTTTTCGAGATATTGCTTGTTATTTCCTTAAATTTTCCAATACTTATACTTTTTCTCAAATGCGTTATTCATTATTTTATGTCCTGGACATGCAAAGAGAATGGAATGCGGCACATAGCAACCAGCGTTAAAATATTTGACTATCGCTTAAAAGCTACCATATTTCCCTTGCATCTACAAGAAAATTACCAATAAGATTGACATCTCGATATCTCGATAACATGAAGCATACGGAGAATAGGCGTTTGTAAAATTAGATTGTACAAGAGTAGAGAAAGTCATGTGAGTGTAACACATCAGATTTTTTCCTTTACGATAGTAAGTGATATCATATCCATTGAAGCATTTAGTATTCCACTTCGATGTACCTGAACAATCGTCCATCCCACATATGTTACTTAAGTCGCCCAAGCAAGCAAAATTCGAAGAAAGCAAGAATGGGCTATACAATGGATAAAAAATGTGTTACACTCACATGACTTTCTCTATTCTTGTACAAACTATTCTACAATGCTTTTTTACTTTCTCCACTACGTATAGTAAGTAGGGGAAGTATTGTATACCACCCTAAAATTTGACACCGAGATTTCACCGGAAATACATGTTTTGAGACCCCCTGAATCCAAAAACAGCATTTTTGGAAACAAGTCCGTGTGTGTGTCTGTGTGTGTTCTGTAAACAGCACAACCCAGAAAGGAACAGTCGGATAAACACCAAACTTTGTATTTAGGTTCAGTATCTTCCAGAGATGCAGCACGAAGGTTTGCAAGAAAATTCGTCCAACTCCAGATTGCCCTTTACGTGAAACATTTTTCGAAAACTTTAATTTTCTCAAAAATGGCTCTAACGATTATGATTAAAATATCATATATTTAAGATACTTTCATGTCAAATAAAATGTATATCTTGAATTTTCTGGGAATGTCTCCAAAAGTATTCTTCATTGTGAATGATTTTTTCATAACTAGTAAACCATAAGAGATAGACAAAATTTTACTACACAAAAAATGTAGATCGCGATAAAATATACAATTTGTCATACACATTTTTTGTTGTTGAGTGAACCATTTTCGAGATATTACTTGTTATTCCCCTGAATTTTCCAACACATGCTTTTTCTCAAATTAGTTATTCATTTTTTTTGTCCTGGACATACAAAAAGAATGGAATACTCCACATAGCAACCAGCTCTTAAAATATTTGTCTATAGCTTAAAGCCTACCATATTCCTCTTGCACCAACAAGAAAATTAGCATATAGATACTTTCTGCAAATGTTTATCTCGATTAACGTGAAGTAGATGGAGAAAAAGGGTTTGTAAAAATAGTTTATACAAGAGTAGAGAAAGTCATACGAATGCAACATATCAGATTTTTCTTAAAGGCCTTAATTATTCTCCCTTCGCTTATCTTACGTATAATATCAGAGCTGGTTCTGAAATGTGGAGTAAAGTAGGTATATGCCTAATAACATTTGGAGCCAATGTATATCTAGTCTGTCGTGATGCAGGCATGTGAGAACTTGCATTATCGTGCACCAACTCCATTTCGCGTGTGAAATGATCAGAATAGCTTCCTTAAGACGTGGTAGTTGCCTGTAAAGTAGCTGCGTTCACAGTGGCATTACGAGCTATAAAATTGACCAAGACCTCTTCGCGAGATCCACTAAGGATGCACAAAGAGGAATAGAGCAGTCACGTGATAACTGCGAACTCTCTGGAACTGTATATACATATAGCGGTTACGTAAGCTTCAACACGATCCGTTCCTGGGTAATAAAATAAATAAACTTATATTCCTATGTTCCCCGTATTATACAGGGTGGGTCATTTAAGTTGTGACTGTACAATATCTCCAAAACTAATCGTTGTTGAAAGAAATGCATCCAATAAAAGTTATTTGATATTATGGAGGAAAGTAAATGACATTAGTAGTTTGGTTTGGAGAACGTAATGATGGTCATTTTAGAAAGGAAAGCAATAATAAAATGTTTTAAAACTGAACGCTTTAAGCTACCTTAAAATTTCATACTGTTTCCATGACATCACGAGGAACAATAGTTGAAAATCTATGGGACTTTAAAATAATGGTTAAGTATCGAGCAATTCGAACCATTAATAACGGATGTCTCGGAAATGGCTGATGCCAAGAAAAAAATTATTTGCAATAAATTGTGTGTTTTAAAGACCATTTTTTGTAGTACGTTTTTGTCTATCGCTTAACGTTTACTAGTTGTACAAGATTATACAAAAATCCTTCAGAATGACAAGAACTTTACAGGCGATTCTCAAAAAAATCCAAGTTTTATTTGAATTTTTATAAATGAGAAACGTTATTTCTCAACCAAATTTATTTAATATATGGTTTTTAATAAAAATCGTTGGAAATATTTTTAGAGAATGACAATTTCGAAAACGTCCTATAGGAAATGGGAGAATTTGTTGAAAATCTTCATATCTGGTCTTTAAAAGTACTGAACCTATAGCAAGTTTGGTATGTATCAGAGTTTTTGTTTTTGAGTAATGTTGTTCATAGACACACATACACAAACCTTTTTATAAAATGCTTTTTCACTTTCTCTACAACGTAAGAGGGGGAGTGTTGGAATCTAACCAAAATTCTATACCGAGATTTCAGCGAAAACTCATGATTTGAGGCCACTGGATAAACAAAACATTTTTGAAAAATATCCCTCTTTGTCTGAAAAGCATAATTCAAAAACGAAAATTCAGAAAAGTACCAAGCTTGGTATTTAGATTTAGTGTCTTCCAAAGATACTGGAAGATTTTCAAGAAAATTCCCCACCCCAAACTACCCTTTACATGGAACGTTTTTCGAATGTTTTTATTTTCTAAAGAATGGCGATTTTGATTAAAATAAAGATTATATGGAAGATGTTTACACGACAAATAAAATGTATATCATGAATCTTCATGGGGATAAAATTTTGTATTATCTTGCATAACTGGTATGGGTTAAGCGATAGATGAAAACATACCACACAAAAAATAACGTCTCACTAAAACACAATTTTTTAACAATTTTTTGTGTAATAAAAGATTTATAAGATAGGTTATTAAAGGACCGAATTGTTGATTTCTTGGCCATTCTCTTAAAATGCTTTAAGTATTCGGTTGCTTCTCGCAATTGCATGGAATTATTAATGAATTTTTAGGCCAGATAAATAGCGTCCGGTTCTTAAACATTTGACTATCGCTGTTCCTTTTGTATCTATAACGAAATGTGTAACATAACTATTTATACAAAGGTTTTATAAATTAAAATGTAGTAGATAGAGAAATAAGCTTTAGTCAGAATAGTTTGTGTACCCACTAATAAATAATAAGAGTAGAGTGTCATGTGAATGTGTCACATCAGATGAGGCAGTATTTTTAACACATGAATAATTTCAATTAAATTATATAGTATGTAAATTCAATCACAGCCCGCCTTGAAGCAATATGTATGTAATAATCTGTAAAAACGTATGTAACAGTCATTACAAATGCTTATATTATTGTAAACATGTTCAATAATGTTATGTGAATGCATTAGGTAATTTAATAATGTAAGAGCTGTTAGAATAATAAGTTTAAACTTGCTAACAATGAGGTAACCTTGAGGCAATAATGAGTTTGAGAGTTTGAATGCTACTAGTCATGATTAGGGCAGCAATAATGTAAATTTTGTGACAGTTTAAAAATAGCCAATCATCTTTAGTTAAATGCAGGTATTCTTTTGGACTAGGAACAGCCAATCAGAGACTTGAAATACACAAGTTTACGGGTTTTGACGGTTGAAATATGTTCAGTTGCCTGCAGACCTTGATAGTAACCGGATGGGAAATATGTTCTCTAGAGAAATATTACGTATTCGTGTGAAACGAAAAATAAGTATACGCGTTAACAAAGTGCAAGTATTAAATTAAAGAATCTCACAGCTCTTGATATCAGTGAAGTGCTATTTAATTTGTGTCAAGGATAAATAAAAAGAAGTGAATTTAAACCTAAAATCTGTGTAAGCCTACATTCTTGTCGCACCACGTGTCTCTAAAGTAATACTGACGCAGCCGAGGCAAACATAAACATAAATAGTTAAAGAAGCAGTTTAATAACAAAAATAATAGTTAATATTTTTTATTAACTTGGAGCGTAACAACAAAAAAATACATCTTCAAATCGGCTTCTCCTACGTAGCAGCATATTATGTAAACAAAAAAATAATCTACATCTTCAAATTGACGTCCATACGTGGTGCAAAAATAAACAACTCCTTCAAGAGCAATAACTTTTCTCACAGAAATTGTTTATTTGGAATGCCTTAAAATATGTATGGAATGCCTTAGTGTAATATTGCCTTAGTATAACATTTTTTCGTGGAATGCAATAATTTCTATATCTACTATGTACGTGGTAGAGAAAATAAAGAACTAATAATAAATTGTATAAAAGCATACAGTCTAAGTTTGATAGACACATATATTGAGACTGCTCATCTCCAAAACTAAGTGTTGTAAAAAGAAATGTCTTGAAAAAAAGTTGCTTGATATTATGGGGGAAAGTAAACCTCAATAGTCGTGTTTTATTTGGAGGGCGTTATGATGGTCATTTTAGAGTCAGTTTAATGTTTTTAAATGGGAATCTACCTTTTTTATATTTTCTCACATCCCATAAAAACTAAACAACATTTGTATAAAGCATTTTGCAATTGTTCTTACACCAACATAAATGACAACGAAATTCTAAATGACTATGTACGAAGAGCGCAATGAATGGTTGGACCATCCATGGATGGCCATTTGGGGGTCATGTTACATTTCATAATTGGGAGCCAGCGTGTTTTATTTTGTTTCCTTATTTCTCACCACAAAATAAACAGTTTTTTATGAACCATTTTCTAATGAGGAAACAACATACGAAATGTAAGTTCCCAATTCAAAAAATTAAATTGACCCTAAAATGACCATCACAACTCCTCCAAATAAAACACGACTTGGCATTTACTTTTCCCCATAATACCAAGCAACTTATTAAAGGCATTTATTATGTCTTTAAAGATACTTCTTTCTACAACGTTTGGATTTAGAGATATTGTACAATCTCAACTTCAATGGTCCACCCTGTATAAACGAAACCTCTATAATCTAGAACAAGAGGCAGAGTTAAAAAAATGGTTGGGAAGATCTTTTATCAGATCTCAAAAGTATGCAAATAAAAAAGTGTAGTGAGCCGATCAAAGAACGTATAGAGTGTAAGCCTATTGTAAACAACTGAATTTTAGAGCTTATTAAGAAGAAAAAGAGTGTTAACTTGAAGAATGAGTTTTGTTGTATGTTATTTCAACTGTTGGGAGCCGAACTTGAAGTTCGTTGCAACCGCACGTATAGTACCCGCTTCCTGGTAGCCTTCGCCCCAAATGTACTTTCCGGTGGCCTTTACCCCAAAAATGTTTAAAAATATTAACTTTGTAATTTTACTGTTTCTTTAAACATTTGTTTTCCTGGGCTGCGTCAGTATTATTGTTAGAGACATGTTTCTCTTTGCAGGGGTGGTGCGACTGAAGAATGTAGGCTTACACAGATTATAATTTTACTTCTCTTCTTTTATTAATGCTCGACACTATTTAAATAACACTTCAGTGATATGGAGAAAGAAATCTGTGAGAATTTTTTTATTAATTACTTGCACTTTTTAACACGTAAGCTATTTTTGTCTCACACAAAATACGTATTAAATTTCTCGAGAACGTATCTCGCATCCGGTTAGAAACGCTGTCTACAACCAACGCGTCCAGTTATGAGCACTGTCTACAAGCAACTGACTTGATTTCTACCACCACATTTGTAAATTTCTGTATTTAAGGTTTCTGATTGGCTATTCCTAATCCAATAGAATACTTTTATTTAACTTAAGCCTTTTTTTTTTATTGTTGATTGGCTATTTTATAAACTGTCTCAAAATGACTAGTAGTATTATTAAACATTCTTACTCATTATTACCTCAAGGTTACCTCATTTTTACCTCATTGTTAGCAACTTTTAACCTATTATTCTCACAGCTCCTACATTATTAAATTACGTAATACATTCATATAACATTATTATATGTATACAATAATATAAACATATACAATGGCTGTAATATACACTTTTTATATATTGTTACATACACATATTGCCTTAAGGTGGACTGTTACTGAATTTATATATTATATACTTAGACTGAAATCATTTAAGTGTTAAAAATACTGCCTCAAACTCATGTTTATAAGCAATAAAACACATCTTGTTTGCATTTGCTTCACATATTGAAGAGCACGTTTGGAACATACGAACACCCCTAAAGCAAATAGAACGGATGTTATCTAGGGTAAAAGGATTGCTTTTGACTGCACTGTCGATTGTCGTTAATGTCGGATGAAATATTCTGTTTAGCCATGCTTTCCGGGCGGTATGAGTGCGTTACAAATTGCAATTCAAAATACACATTCACTCGCGCTGTGTTTTGGGACAAATATGCGTGGGGTTATTTCTATTGTTCTAAAATACGAACACAAGAGATAATTAATAGGTCATCTAGGATTACTCTTCCCCTGTGCATTGTTCTGAGTTCTTTGCACGGTGTTCATATGCAGTGAACCTCTGTACGGCGGTGCTGCAGGAGAATAGGTTTAACTTTAAAACCCTACTTCATGCTCTTTTAAATGAGGTTTGTTTCAGTTACGCCAGTGTTGTTAAACGTTTTTACTTTCTCTACTACGTTTAGTAAGTAGGGGAGGTGTTGTATTCCACCCAAAAAAGGCCTTTTTAGAAAAAGGACAATGTCTATGATCTTGACCAGCATAACTAAAAGACTAAAAATTGAATAAATACCAAACTGGTTTAAGTTCAATATATTCCAAGATAGGACACGAAGATTTTCAAGAAAACTCCCCAAAACCAGCTAATCTTTAGATGGAGTATTTTTCTTCAAAATTTTGGATTTTATAAAAAATGACAACGATTTCGATTAAAACAGCATACGTTAAATATTTTTACATATAAAATAAAATATATATTTTGAATTTGCTGCTAATAGGCTTAAGTCTTTATTCGGAAGGAATTTTGTATGGTCTTCTACAACTACTAAACGTTATAGGATAGACGAAAACGTACTACACAATAAGTGTAGTTTTTGTGGCCTCGGCCATTTCCGAGATATCCGTTTTTAATAGTTCGAATTGTTCAATACTAAGTCCTGTCTATTTTCAGTAGTTTCTCGCGATGTCATGGAAATCACAGCGAATTTTAAGGCCAGCATATAGCACCCAATTCTAAAACATTTGACAACCACTATTGAGGCAGTATTTTTAACATTCAAATGATTTTAGTCAAATTACATAATAAGTAAATTCAATAACAGCCCGCCTTGAAGCAATATGTGTATGTAATAATTTGTAAAATGTATGTAACAGTCATTGCATATGCTTATATTATTGTATACATGTTCAATAATGTTATGTGAATATATTACGTAATTTAATAATATAGGAACTGTGAGAATAATAAGTTAAAAGTTGCTAACAATGAGGTAATAATGAGATAACCTTGAGTCAATAATGAATAAGAAAGTTTAACAGTACTACTTGTGATTCTTGGAGTAACAATAATGTAATTTTAGTGACAGTTTAAAAAAATAGCCAATCAACAAACAGAGAAAGCTTTAGTTAAATGAAGGTATTCTATTGGACTAGGATTGGCCAATCAGAGACTTGAAATACAGAGCTCTACAAATTTAGGCGGTGGAAAACAGTTCAGTTGCTTCTAGACAGTGCTCATAACCATACGCGAGATGTGTCCTCGAGAAATTAATTACGTATTCGTGTGAGACGAAAATAGTATACGTGTTAAAAAGTGCAAGTATTAAATAAAAGAATCTCATAGCTCTCGATATCAGTGAAGGGCTATTTAATTTGTGTCAAGGATTAATAAAAAGGAGTGAATTAAAACTTATAATCTGTGTAAGCCTACATTCTTAGTCGTATCACAACCCTGCCAAGAATTCCATGTCTCTAACAATAATACTGACGCAGCCGAGGCAAATATAAATATATAATATCTAAAGAAACAGTCAAATTACAAAGCTATTATTTTTAAACTTGGAGCAAAGGCTACCGCAAACTGTTTACAATACGTGCGGTTCCAACTAAAATTTCGGCTCCCCAACAGTTGAAATATAATACAACTCCTTCAGAAAATATAAATTTTAAAATTGACGCCCAAAGCGTGGTGCAAATAACGTAACAACGTAAAAGCAATATCTATTTCACTATTCCGTTTGTATCTATAACGAAACGTGTAATGCGAAGTAGATAGGAAAATAAATTTTCGTAAGAATTATTTGTATATCCACTAAGTGATCAATACAGTGATAGAGGGTAGAGTGATTCATGTGAATGAAACAAATAAGATTTTTTCTCATAATAATGATTGTTTACAATGAAAGTATGACTATTCCGATGCATTGTATTTACATGACCTTTTCTTCTGAACCTTCTACGAAGTATTCTTACAAAGTATTGTTCTATTTAATTTTTTATTAACGGAGATAAACTGTTATTACGCATTTCGCTGTAGGTTCAAGAAGGATACAGTAGGCTAAAGGGATAATCATATTTTTGAGAAGCACATCGCTATGTGATGACTTTGAAATCCCTGTTTTTTTGCATGACCACGAAAAGAAAACGAATAGCGGCTTACAGCTTGAAAAACGGTATAAGTGTTTGATAACTCTAATGATTAACAAATAATATCTCGAAAATGGTTAATTCCACAAAACATTTTATAGCACATAAATTGCGTTCTTTAACGAGATCTACATGTATTTTAGCGAGGTTTCATCTACTATTTTCCAATTCTACAATAGTGGTTCAAATTTAAGCGAGCTTCACGCGATATTTCCAGAAAATTCAAGATATATATATATTTGTCACGCAAATATTTTAAACACATGGTATTTTAGTCAAAACCGTTAGACTATTTCTGAGAAAATAAAAATTAAACCAAAATTTTCGTTGTATCGCATCCTTGGAAGATGCGGAACTTAAATACCAAGTTTGGTGTTTAACAGACTTTTCGTTTTGATTTATGGTGTTCATATACACACAGACATACATGGACCATTTCTAAAACATTTTGTTTGGAATCAGGTAGCCTCCAAACGTATATTACTTTCTCTACTACGTATAGTAAGTAGGGGAAGTATTGTATTACACCCAAAAATTCGTTACCGAGATTTCACCGGAAATATATGTTTTGAGAGCCCCTGAATCCAAAAAAAAGCATTTTTTGGAAACATATCCGTGTGTGTCTGTGTGTCTGTCTGTCTGTGAACAGGATAACTCAGAAACGAACAGTCGGATAAACACCAAACATGGTATTTAGGTTCAGTATCTTCCAGAGATGCGACACGAAGGTTTTCAAGAAAATCCCCCCACCCCAGATTACCCTTTACATGGAGCATTTTTCGAAAATTTTAATTTTCTCAGAAATGACTAACGATTTTGATTAAAATATCATATGTTTACGATATTTTCATGACAAATAAAATGTATATCTTGAATTTTCTGGGAATGTCTCCAAAAGCAATCTTCATTGTGAACGACTTTTGCATAACTGGTAAACCATAAGAGATAGACAAAATGTTACTACACAGAAAATGTAGACCGCGTTAAAATACACAATTTATGTTATATACATTTTTTTTGAGTGAACCGTTTTCGAGATATTGCTTGTTATTCCCTTAAATTTTTCAATACGTATTTTCTCAAATGTTATTCATTATCGTTATTCATTTTTTTGTCTTTGATATGCAAAGAGTATTAATCTGTGGCAAAGGGAATGGTGCTGCACCTAGCAACCAGCTATTAAGAGATATGTATATGCTTAAAGGCTACTGTATTTCTATATTGCCCTTGTAAATATATATTCCCCTTACATCTACAAGAATCTTAGCATTAAGATAGAGTCTGCAAATGTTTATCTCGATTAACATGAAGTAGATGGAGAATAAGAGTTTGTAAAAATAGTTTGTACAAGAGTAGAGAAAGCCATGTGAGTGTAACACATCAGGTTTTTTTTTGCTAAAATGCCTATTTCGAAATTTTGGGTGGAATCCAATACTTACTCTGGAAGTAAAGAAGTCTCCTTGATTCTTTTCCGAGCATTTCGTCCAAAATAAATAATTTGTAACCCAATAATTAGCAACATAGTGCCATTGAAGCATCTGTCGTACTGCATGACGTGACGCCCACTAAAGTATTAATGAGGTAAACAACACGGCTCTCGCTCGGAGGAAAGGGTAGCGTTTAGGAAGTGTCTACATTTTACACGCACCTACACAAATATTTGACAGTTACTGACACACTCGAAACGTGTGCTGTGAAGAAAACTTAAACATATCAGGGTTTAAAAGAACTACTGTATATTTTGAGAAGTGATAGTGTGGACCCAAACAAGAAAAAAAACTGATGTGTTACACTCACATGACTTTCTCTACTCTTGTACAAACTATTTTTACAAACGCTTATTTTCCATATGCTTCATGTTAATCGAGATGTTAAACGTATTGCTAATTTTCTTGTAGGTGCTTAAGCGATAGTCAAATATTTTAAGAGCTGGTTGCTATGTGGCGCATTCCATTCTCTTTGTATGTCCAGGACATTAAAAAAATGAATAACGAATTACCATTTTAGAAAATAAGTATTGAAAAATTTAAGGGAATAACGAGCAATATCTCGAAAACGGTTCACTCAACAAAACAAAAAAAATGTATATGACATAAATTGTGTATTTTAACGCAATCTACATTTTTTGTGTAGTAAAATTTTGTCTATCTCTCTTATGGTTTAATAGTTATGCAAAAGTCGTTCATAATGGAGAATACTTTTGGAGATATTCCCAGAAAATTCAAGATATACACTTTGTCATGAAAATATCATAAACATATGATATTTTAATCAAAATCTTTAGAGCTATTTTTGAGAAAACTAAACTTTCGAAAAATCTTCCATGTAAAGGGTAATCTGGGATCGGGGGATTTTCTTGCAAACCTTCGTGTCGCATCTCTGGAAGATACTGAACCTAAATACCAAGTTTGGTGTTTATCCGACTGTTCATTTCTGAGTTATGCTGTTCACAGACAGACAGACAGACAGACACACACACACACACAGACAGATACACACACAGACACACAGGCACACACGGACATGTTTCCAAAAATGCTTTTTTTGGATTCAGGGGGTCTCAAAACATGTATTTCCGGTGAAATCTCGGTATCGAATTTTTGAGTGGAGTACAGTACTTCCCCTACTTACTATACGTAGTAGAGAAAGCAAAAACAGTAGCCTTTAAGCATATACATATCTCTTAATAGCTGGTTGCTAGGTGCAGCACCATTCTCTTTGCCACAGATTATAACTCTTTGCATATCCAAAACAAAAAAATGAATAACGAATTCCCATTTTGGAAAATAGTATTGAAAAATTTAAGGGAATAACAAGCAATATCTCGAAAATGGTTCACTCAAAAAAAATGTATATGACATAAATTGTGTATTTTAACGCGGTCTACATTTTCTGTGTAGTAACATTTTGTCTATCTCTTATGGTTTACCAGTTACGCAAAAGTCGTTCACAATGAAGAATGCTTTTGGAGACATTCCCAGAAAATTCAAGATATACATTTTATTTGTCATGAAAATATCTTA
Organism: Deroplatys truncata; assembly: GCA_030765065.1. Lineage (NCBI taxonomy): Eukaryota > Metazoa > Arthropoda > Insecta > Mantodea > Mantidae > Deroplatys > Deroplatys truncata. The sequence continues at coordinate 67,717,199 of CM060979.1, forward strand.
AACATATTATATTTTAATCGAAATCGTTAGAGCCACTTTTGAGAAAATTAAACTTTTCGAAAAATCTACCATGTAAAGGGTAAACTGGGGTGGGGGATTTTCTTGGAAACCTTCGTGTTGCATCTTGAAAGATACTGAACCTAAATACCAAGTTTGGTGTTTATCCGACTGTTTGTTTATGAGTTATGCTGTTCACACACACACACACACACAGACGCCCAATATACAGTGCCTTGGTTTTATGGCAAGGCCAACCGCCTTATTTGAGTACTGGCGGAGACGGCAGCGACCTCGTTATTACGTCACAGCGCAGAAGCGACATAGGACGTGTCGGGACGTGAGCTGTCTAGTCGTTGCTTTGTATTCGTGTTGTGTTTCCACATTACATGTGTTTGTATGATTTCCTTAGGAACGTTATTCTCCTATTAGTCCACGGAAATGCCTGCCAAGAAATTTACGCTTGAACAGCGTATTTTTATGTACAATGCATATGTGAAAGCTTGAGTCGTATAGTATGAGGCAGTATTTTATATCATAACACTGTAAATGCCAGAATGATTGTAGTGTAAATTAACATTGTTGTATGACATTGATTTTAGAGATTTGTTAGCTATAAGCATTGTTAAGAAATAAATTTACATGGCCTCACTGAAACTGACAATAGGAGTGGGTAGCAATGAAGTGATGGGGTGAGTTGTTTATCAGTTAGAAGAGACAAACAAACGACGTCAGGGTAGCGCGCCTTTCTTTAGAAATGGAGGGAATATCTTCATCAGAGCATATGTTTTAGTAATTATGATTGGCTAAAAAAATAGCACGCTTTAGTAACCAATAGCAGCTCGATTATAATGTTTAGGCATATCGGGGTGAGGGAGTATAAATTCTTGAGCCATAGGCAAGTATCGCGCAGTTCTACAGAATCATTCACAAGGTAAACGTCGCGCAGTTCTAAGAAATATCTCTCGCGAGTTACACGTCAAGTAGATCTATGGAAGCATTCACGAAGTGCACGTTACGCAATTCTACAGAATCTCTCGCGTCGTAAAGTTAGTTACAAAATGTGAAATACGCGAATTAATATTGCGCGGCAAATAAGTGATTGAAGTTACATTAAAAAAAATAACAGTTTCAGTCAGGCGTGTATCAAGATTAAATTAGTGAAATTTATTAAGTGTGTTGGCAATAAAAGTGTAAAAACAAATTCTTTTATCAGTGTTATCTTTTAGTAAAAACTCCTTTCCGTTTACACGCCCTGATTAGAGATATTTGCTCGACTGAATAATAATAGCTAGCCGAAGGACAAAGAACCCAAAATTCAAAATAGTAAAACAATAATAGGCGCTCAGCAAATAAGATAACACGAACAGATTACTGCGACAAGACAGGTGTAGACAATTTCAGCAAGTTTCCTGTTTATCCAGTTCCGGTTAGAGACACTGAGATGTTTGGTCAATAAACTTAGAACAACGGGATTACTAAAGGTTAAACAATAAAGTTTATAGGAACAATCCCCAAACCAAGGACGAACTTAAGGACAATAAAAAAGCAGAAATTATGTACCTTATGCAAAGGGAAATTTTGCGTGTGAATGGTAATTTCACCGACCATGTCAATGTATTCGCGCTAATGGACACCACTTTCAGCAACACTTATAAAAAGGTAGTACTCATTGCATATATGTTACTAACACTCGTGAGTAAGTAACGCGGGAACGGAAAACCCCGCATAGACTGCGCGCATTCGCGCTATCCGCGGCCTTGGCATAAAACGAAGCCATTCTAAAATGGGACGCCAAAAACCACAGTAGTTAAACAGCGTCCATAAACAAAACCTCAATTACTATATTTCATCGAGTTTAAAGGAGTAGCGCAATAGATTTAAACGTCATAGATTTTAAATCACTGCAGATATATTACGTTTAGTGGCATTGTCATCTCACAGTGAGCGGTTTGTTGAATTGTTTTTAGAGCTTCGAAGGGCTCTAATACTAAAGCAAAACAAAATTACTGCCGTCATAGCTGCATCTGGCTTCCTAAAGGCTGGAGAAAGTCATTACACATGCTTAAAATCACTGTCGAAGCGCTGACCTGGAAAAATTGCGAAATGGTACTTAACTTTGAGAACACGTCTCGCATTTAATTAGTAGATAGATAAGGTATCTTTATTGGTTTCAAATTATTGAAGTTATTACACAAGTATTTAGTGCATAGGTCATTGACCGTACATGCATATTTAAGACACAAGTATGGTGACAAAATAAATCATAGAAAATGGAAAGAAATAAAAAAAGAACAATACAAAGGAAAATAGAGATAAATTACCTTTGTCTAACTGAACAAATTTGACATAGCTTCGCGCACTTTAGCCAAGAAATTGCCCATGTTTTGCCAGTTCTTCTGGTCAGCCAGTAGCTCCCAACATGCCAATCTCTTTCTTGAGGGATTTTTCTTTGAGTTTAATTGTTCGCTAGTTCTCCCACTGTACACATTCCGCCAAAATATGTACCCAGTCCTCTTCTAAATCGCAAGCCAGTCATTTTCTGTGCTCTCCAGTCCCCCAGTCTAAATCATGCCATTCCTGATCTTCCCTTTCTTCCTAAGTATATATGCCTCTTTACCCCAATTCAATTTTATTTCATTTGTTAGATTTAGTGAAGGTTAGTTTTACAATCCGATTCTATTTCCTGTTGGTTGATGTCTCTTAGTCTTCTTTTGACTCCTTTCCGTATGTTTTTGTCATTTGTTTCAGCTCTTTGCCATACTAACCCCAGGGCTATTCTCGTCAAACCCCTTTCTAAATCAGGTGCTCAAAACTTAGAAGACAGGTTTTGTCGCTGGTATTTATAACATTTGGATCGTAATGTAGAGTTATCCCCCTGCATCAGCCTCAGCCAGTATTTCACTGCTCTTATTTTGCAGTGTTATGTGTCTTCATGACATCTCACCTCCCTCAATACCCCCGAATTTGATGTGCCTTGTGAAACTCCAAGAACTCTTTTCCAAAATGCTACCTTATGTTTTATTTACATGCTCTGCTCTTTCGCATCCCCAGATTTCACTTCCGTATAACAAAAACGGCCTTATCATAGAGTTATACACGTTTTCTAATGTATCTACTAGTACATCCGCTATCCGAGAGAGGGTAATTTGAAGAAGGTATTTTCTTAGCTCCAGGTATGGACGCCAATTTGAAGAAGGTGGTTTGTTATGTTATTTTTACCACGATTTGGGCGTCAATTTGAAGTAGTTTGTATTGAAGGAGTTGTATTGTATTTCAACTCTTGGGGAGCCGAGCTTCTAGTAGTTGCAACCGCACGTATTGTAAACAGTTTCCGGTAGCCTTTCAGGTGGTCTTTGCCCCAAGTTTAAAAAAATATTAACTTTGTAATTTGACAGTTTCAATATTATATATTTATGTTTGCCTCGGCTGCGCCAGTATTATTCTTAGAGACACGTATTTCTTGGCAGGGTTGTGATGTGACAAGAATGTAGGTTAAACAGATTATAATTTTACTCCACTCCTTTTATTAATGCTTGACACGATTTAAATAACACTTCACTGGTATAGAGAGCTGTGGTATTGTCTTTGTTAATTAATTGCACTTATTTTTCGTCTCTCACGAATACGTATTAAATCTCTCGAGGACACTTTTTGCCTCTGGTTAGGAACACTGTTTGCAGTCAACTGAACTGATTTCAACCTCCTAAACTTGTGAATTTCTGTACTTCAAGTCACTGATTGGCTATTCCTTATCCAATAGAATACCCTCTTTTAACTAAAGGTTTTTCTGGTTGTTGATTGGCTATTTTATAAACTGTCACTAAAATTACATTATTGTTACTCCAAAAATCAGAAGTAGTATTATTAAACTCTCAAACTCATTATTGCCTCAAGGTTACCTCATTGTTAGCAACTTTAAACTTATTATTCTCACAGCTCTTACGTTATTAAATTACGTAATGCATTCACATAACATTATTGAACATGTATACAATAATAAAAGCATACGAAATGACTGTTATATGCATTTTACAAATTATTACATACACATATTACTTGAAGGCGGCTGTTATTGAATTTACATTTATATAACTTGACTGAAACCATTTAAGTGTTAAAAATACTGCCTCAACGTAATAATTCATTTAACTGCCCTGGTGCTTTATAGTTAGTTACTGATAGATGTTTGTTCCATTTTCCTCCCATATTAAATATTACTCCTAAATAGGAGAAATGTTTTAACGTTTTATAGTTCTAGCCACTTAAAATACCATTTTTCATCCCTGCCATACACATAGCCATTTTTGAAAGCCATTGTTTTTGTTTTATTAATGCTTACCACGAAACCCCATTGCTTATGATATTCTTCCAACCTGTTAATGCTTTCTGTAAGCCTTCTGTCGTCACTGACAACACTGTCATGTCATCCGCGTATAAAAGTACAGGAATGCAGACATCGTCTACTTTTGGTCTATTCAATTAGCATCTATGTGATGCGTGCATTGAAAATCACTAAGTCACAAAGGAAAAGTCACGGAATTCATGTGATTAATACCTTTGAAGGTGGTGTTGTGCAAAGCTTTCGGAAGTTTTATGCTTTTTGCGAATTTAGGCGAAATTATTAAAACGTTTTCCTACAGATACTTTGACTATAGTTTTTCTAACAAATTCGCTATTAATAAATTTTCCGGGTTAGTCTGGGTGTGGAAAACCCCCGCACATGCCCTATGAGTAGCATACGAGTTTGGACAACCATGTCGCTAGTGTAGTTAGAGTGTGCGCCACGTAGAGATGATCGGTATTTACAGCTGCACTCCTTACCGACCTTGTTTTAAATGCCGGTGCTGTTTGCCGGACGTAAGAGATTTACTGGAACGTGGGCCGCTATTCAATCGCAGCGACCTAGCTAGCAGGGGGAAATTATCTCGGAATACAACCACTGATCCGCGACCCTCCTGCGTTACAAACACTTGTTTCTTTGCTGGTTTTCAAAATAATACAGCTAAAATCATTGCTAGACACATAACAAAGGTTTGTACTAAAACCATATTATTTAACAAGCAAATATTGTCTGCCATATAAAAGCAATTTAGAATATATCTAAAACCCGAGTTCTTAGGTCTTGTTTGTTTATGTTCCATTTATATGGCGGCTTTTTTACCTTCGGAATAATTGTTCATCGGCAATAATGCTCACTCGCTTACAGTGCTGTTAATTCTTGAGTCGGTCTTACTTTTTGTTGTTACATTAAATTCACTCATACATTCACACTTCATTCATAATTCCAGACTCTTAGGGAAGACGAGCAATAAACCTGGCTAAAGAAAAATTCCCCTTCCAGCTGGGAACCGAAATCAGGGTATCTAATTTGGAGTTTAGGATGCTAACCATCAGACAACAAAGGCAGTGTTAGTTCTTGTTAGCATTCGTTTTAGATTTATTATAATTTATTATTTGGGTTTTGTTTGTGAATCATAATTAGTAACACCAATAATTTTCTGTTTTTCTTAATTTCGGCTAAATGCCCATAATTTAAGCTTTTATACGTTGAAAATGTTTTTTAACGAATGCTAACATTTAATAGTTTCTGTCCTTATTTTAATTACATTTATTTATAACCTTACGTCCCAAAAGTAAAAATTCAGTAACCACCTAGAAACAACAATATGTTTTACTATATTTTTTTGGTATTTGTTAACATAGCAGCAAGTAAATAAAAAAAAGCCCAAATAATTTTCAATGGGATTGTGGAATAGAGCTCAGGTCCTCAGCTAAGGAATGCGCCCGGGTTCAATCTCACCCATAGTGGTATAAACCGGTGCCCACTCAGAATCGTGAGGAAAGTACGGAGCTGCGATAGGCAGCGATCCCGGCCACGGAGGTGCGTGGTGCTGGCCACATCACCTTCCCGTATCGTTTGGATGATCGTCCGCCGCTGCCGTGCGTACATGGACGTGAAGCCCGCAGTCGGGTTGGCAAGTCAAGGCACCTCATGGGCTGTAGCGCCAGGGGATTATTATTTATTTATTTATTTATTTATTTATTGTTATTCTGAAATAATTTTGTCTGCCGTCAATTTCCCATTATCACTTTTTGTTTTTCTTATTTTAGTGCAATTTATTTAAAGGTGCAGTTACGTGCGTAAAAGGTGGCCCATTCCCCTAGATCACAGTAGTGTTTTCCGCTACGTAAGGCTTCCACCTTCGGGTAACCAACCTTTGAGTCCCCCAAGTATCAGTTCTCTATGTGACGAGCTGAACAATGTTATAATCAATATGGAATGAAGGGGTGGTTCGCATTCCACTTCTATGAAGCAGTTTCATTACGATTGGTACATAAGGGAATGCCATTCTCTGTTTGAAAAGCGCGACCCTGGGACTATTTATAATGTGCCTTGATATATGCAAGGGAAACAACAATGAGAGCCTTGGTAAATAAGTATTTGTCATCTGAAGAACTGACAACAGTGATTTAGGACATTATAAGTCGCAACTCTCATTTAAGTATTTTTAGTTCCTATAAAATTCCATATCTAAGAAGTGCGAAACGTATTAATATCCTAGAAATGATTAACTAAATGACAAGAAAAAGTAGGTTAGTAGCTATGAATCCAGCTCATAGTGATGTCACAAGTGGTTTGACATTACTATAAATTCGCGTGTCTATAGAACGATAATTGTTGTATAGGTATAGTCAAGTTCAAAACTCGAATAATATTTAACTATGACTATTTCAGGAATAAACTTGATGTAATTTATAGCGTTATCACAAAATTCACAAAATAAAAGTAATTTGTACCTAACGTTCTGTTTAAAAACAAGTATTCATATCGCTCTTGGTACAAGTGCTGAAGTATAAAACAATGGCTAACCGCAGGCGTTTACTAAAACAAAAAGTTAATAAGTTACATTAATACAATACATACTCAAATTCTCTGTTAGAAAGACTTTTATTATTAAACTAAGTAATTAAATGCAAGACTCTTGACAAATCTGAATTTCCCACAATCCGAAACAAATAACGGAGGGTGCTTAAATTTCTGGTGTCTTAAATTTCTTTACGAAAAATATTATAATTTTCATCAATGTCATCGGAAGACGATTGGATTCAACAATTACTGTATAATCAAGCCGTAATTATTTGATATCCATCATGTCATTTCATATCAATTAGTTAAGTAAAAGGGAAAAAAAATGCGTGGTTGTCTCAGTTTTTTCTGCCCGCGTAGTTTCAAGGGAAAATACACATCTGTTAGCTGAGACAATAGTCAATGGTCCAAGAAAGCAAGTTATGAACTCTGTGCATGAGCTCTTGGGGAAAAAAAGGACTTAACTTCTAATATAAATTTCAAAGTTAAGTGATTAAAATGTGAAAATATTAAACATAAATATTCTTCGACAACAGTTAACGCTACAAAATATTGAGATAAAATACAAAAATGCAATGGTGTAAGTGAGATTTGCATTTTCCTGCAACACATTTTTGCCTATAGTTTATGATTTTGCATTAATTGAAATGTTATTTCAATTAATTTCACAAGAGTAATTTACATAAAGCTCAAGTTACATATTTACTGTTGATGCCAATCTCTCTCTACTACATTTTAATAAATCCTATTAGATTAATTTGATAGAAAAGAAAGTATGTAATGTGGCAGTTTCAAGACGGCCTTTTCTAAGATTCATTAATTGAAATACAGAATTACACAGGTTTTCATCATATTGTGATTTTGTATAGTTTTTCAATGTTACTCAGTTTTCACTTCACTGTTTTATGTAGTTCACTTTCACTGGGACTTCACTTAATTCACAGTATCACTTCACTAAGATGAACTAGTTCAATTCTGTCACTTCACTTCCTTCGTGACTAAGTTTCTTCACGCCGGTGATCGAATACAATACCTCCGTCGCTCCACCATCACAACAGTCGTTGCTCGAAGAATCGCACTTAATGTCGCACCAGAAACGCAGTCTCTAACTCGCTCGACTCACAACTCGACATTACCTGGGCTGTGCGGGAACGCTCGCTTATATAGTTAGTGAAATCTTTCCACAAGGATATCCAACGTTCTAAAACTATTTTGATACACTTTCTGGAGGATGATAGGAGAAGAAGGTTCCAGAAAGTTCCAGTTATCTCCCGATAGCGCGCCTAGTGTTTACGCTGGCGAGCGCAGTTATCATTGTTTACACCGACCGCTCGGCGCCGACCTCCCGATAATCTTGAGCCGTAGCCGCTGCGTCGCAATATCTACAAATCAGTTAATTCAAGTAGAATTTAAATAACTTATTGAAGTAAAAAATTATGTATTTAAGAGTTAAATTGATGCTGGAATCATTAAAGATGGGTATACCCCGGAAATACAAAGAAAGCGTTATCTGCACCAACTCTAATACAGTCTCTGTAGAGTTCCCGGCTTAAATTCCCGCCGACCTCCACGTTTTCGTGGTTTTCCGGGTCGGCAGGCGAATGCTAGATTGATTTCTTCTCTACCACGATTTCTCTTCTATCACTTCATTTTCATTCAGTTTCCTTCTCTTCCTTTAGGTGTGATTGTAAGTGTGTTTCGTGGCGTATGGCAGTGTCGGAAAGATGTCGCGGATGCATGCTCAAAGGTAAGAATACTTCCCGTGAACACTAGAGGGCTGATTGGTCTTCGGGTCGTTCCTACCTCTCAAGCCATGTAGTGTCTAGTAGTGGGATTGGTCTTCGAGCTTGGGAATCGGACTCTGTGGCTTGTATGCCTGCGACCTGTAGCCTCCTGTGGTTCCTCCACTTCATTCCTTCCTCCTAGGGGGAGTGTTAGCCATAATAGATCTAACCAGGTCGCAGTTCGCCAGGTGTTTTCCACTGAGTAACCTATACCTATGCATTTATCTCACCATAGTTCATAGCAATCTCCAACCATCTCTTTAATAGGTAACAAAGTAAGACGTCAAAACGTTTTCGTAAGATACATAATGCAAAGCAACAGGAAATATAAAAGTCTTGGAAACATTTGATCAATGCGCTGTGGAGGTAAGTAATAAACTATACCCGTAGATGGTAGTGGCGGTAAACATAGGCAAACTGTGTGGAATTGCACTGTCTTTGTCCCGTACATTTCTCATACCACTTGCGAATGTCTTGGGAACAACGCATCTCAAGATGTCTGTCAACAGTATACAGAAAATAATCAGGAGTAGGGAGGAGGCATCTTTCTCTGGAGAGCACTGGAATATCTGTCCTCTGGGAGTTCCATAGTTTCACATCCTGATATTGCTTTCTGTTTGTAGGTCGATATTCTCAGATCTAGCAGTGCACAAATTATATAGAGTAGATGCTGCTTACTGCATAAAATTAGAATTTTTCATACAAAAACTGAAAACTGTTGAGCGATTTCTGCGTTCTCATTTCAGATGGGAACATCAATGACAGCGTACAGCCCGCTATACGCAATCAATTCTTTATCCATAGGTTATGACTATAGAGAGCCAAAATATGGAAGAAATATTTGCCAAAATATTAACATATGAAGGCAGAAATCCCCCAAAATCATGATTTATATACAGAGCGTTTCAATAGTCACGCATATTTTTTTGCTACAGCTAAATGGAAATGCTTTTAAAAAAAAATCAGACACATAAAACAATGTATTTCAAAAGATACTTTTTAATGAACAAACCAATTTATTATCATTGTTGTGCAAGTTATGACGTCATCAGAAACGTTTTTAAATTACATGTTAATATTTTTGTATACGATCTCAAATATTTTATTATTGTGTATGATTGCACAAACTATCAGTTGTTTTATACAACAAACGTTGATAGGTAACCAAAGAAATAGTTGAATTTTCTGGTGTTATTGATGCGGTTGATTTGTAAGATTGACACAAAATAAGAATTTTTAAAGTGAAAGTGGGACAATTGAGATATTAATATCTGGGTATGGTGACAGAATCTACACAAGACACAAAATAAAGTACTATCTATATATTAATAACGCTAGGTTTCCATTTTTAATGAATTTATTTATTTTAATGCCAGTGATATTATTGTTCGCTTAACATACGTAAACAAAGGTTCTCTTTCCACTACTTATTTGATTACCATAATAATGTTGGTTGTACTGCCGTACAATAAAATCTTTGAGATGGTATATAAAACATATAGGATGTCATTTAAAGATGTTTCTAATGGCGTTACAACTTTCGCAACACTGGTATTAAGAATGTTGTTTCTATGAAAAATCGTATTTTAAAATGATGTGTCCGAGCCTTTTTTGAAAAGCATTTCCATTCAACTGTAGCAGAAAATATGCGGGACTTTTGAAACGCACTGTATAAAGCCAAAACATCTTATACTTTAAGTGTTTGGAGCAGGTTTTCTTTATTAATTAAAAAAAATAAGTATTTTAGACCCTTTTCCACATTTAATAATAAAGTATGAAATTAAACAACAGATTATATGGGGTTTTGTGGCAGTAATTTGTATCACAAAAATGTAAATGCCAGAGTGATTGTAGTGTAAATAAGCATTATTGTATGACATTAATTTTAGGCATATTAGGGGGTGGCAGTATAAAAAGCTAAAGCCAGAGGCAAGTATTGTCCAGTTCAACAAAATCATCCACGCGTTACACGTCGCTGAGTGCAACAGAAACATTTGTGCATTACACGGCACACAGTCCAACAGAAGCATTCGCGTGTAATACGTCGTTCAGTTCAACATAAGTATTCGTGGGTTATACGTCACAAAGTTTAAGAGAATCGTCGCGCAATTCTACAAAATCTCTCGCGTCGTAAAGTTAGTTATAAATGCGAAATACGCGAATTAATAATGTGCAGTAAATAAGTGATTATAGTGATATTAGAAAATATAACAGTTTCAGTCTGGCGTGTATCAAGAATCAATATGTGAAATTAAATAAGTGTGACGGCAATAAAAGTGTAAAAACAAAATATTTTATCAGTGTTATCTTTCAGTAACAAATCCTTTCCGTTTACACACCCTGTTCAAGAGATGTGCTCGACCGAGAAACAATAGCTAGCCGGAGGACAATGAACCCAACATTCAAAGTAGTAAAACAATAACAGACGCTCAGAAATAAGATAACACGAAGTGACTACGACAAATTGGCTTCCATACGTAGTGCAGATAAACATGAAGCATCTTCCTACAACTACAAAAAAATACACACTTCAGTTTATACCTTTTAGTTCTTGAAACCCTTATAGTTGGTAAAAAAGGAAGAAAAAGATGTTACTGGTTACCTGATCCTTGCTTATTCTAATAGCAATACGCTACTTAAACACCGGTTCTCAAAAATAAAACCTCTTCAAAAATAGAGGGAGTTTAATTTCACATTTGATGTCGCATAGAGGAAATGCTACATTTTCTCAACTATACCTAATTTGTTTTTTATTAAAGGTTTATTTAAGGTCCCTTTGTCTACACCTGTTATCATAAAAATATATTATGATATGCATATATAGTACCTAATTATGTACATTAATTTACAATTGCATAAACACGGAATTATGTAAACATTTACAGTAAATCAGAGAATTTTGTATTCATTAGAAACTATAGTGTCTTCTTGAGCATATTAGGTCTGTTAACTGCATTGGGCAGATTGGAAATATTGTCCTGTTGTTGGCTTGTTGTCTACATCCACTGCACTGTGGATAATCTATAAGGATAAGCAGAATGGTTAGAGGAATGTTACAGCTGGTACAGTTTGGAGCTTGGTCCTTAGTGAGAAGATAACAGTGCGGCAGTTTGGAGAGTCCAATTCTAAGCCGGGTGACGATGACTTGGTCTCTTCTAAGTACCTGACTTGTTGGAAAGAGTGGCTTGGGTTTGTAAATGTGTTTCACAGAAAACCGCCCGAATATAATACTTATAAAGTCCTGTTCATTACTAACAAAAAATCATAAATCTTACAAAAGATGAAGAAATAAAGATGTTAACGAAATATTATGAGATATAAATTTGTTTTGTCATGTGCATGGAATTCAACAAACTGCAAAAGTAAAAGTAATTGTTCTCATTATGATAGCAATCATGCTTTAGAATATAAGTTAATATTTTTACTTTCTCTACTACGTATAGTAAGTAGGGGAAGTATTATATTGCACTCAATAATTCGATATCGGGATTTCACCGGAAATGCAAGTTTTGAGACTCCCCGAATAAAGAAAAGCATTTTTAGAAAAATGTCTCTGTGTGTGTCTGTCTGTAATCAGCATAACTCAAACGAAAAATAGGGCAAATACCAAACTTAGTATTTAGGTTTAGTATCTTTAAAAAATGCGACAGGAATTTTCAAGAAATCCCCTACACGGACTACCGTTTAAATACAAAATTTTTCGAAAATTTTGTTTTTATAAAAATGGCTAATGATTTTATCAAAATATATTTAGGATACTTTTATGGTAAATGAAATGTATATCATGAATTTTCTGGGAATGTCTCCAAAAGTCCTCTTCATTCTGAATGACTTTTGCAGAACTGGTAAATCGTAAGAAGTACTGGATCTCGTTAAAACCCACAATTTTATGTCGCATACATTTTTTTTGTGGAGTGAATCATTTCCTAGATATTCCTTGTTAGTTTTGGAATTTTCCAATACTTATACTTTTTCTCAACTGGGAATTCCTTAAGATTTGACTATCGCTTAAAACCTACCATATCCCCATTGGACCTACAAGAAAATTAGTAATAAGTTTCTGCAAATGTTTGTCTCGATTAATATGAAGTAGATGGAGAATAAGCGTTTATACAATCATAGTTTGTATAAGAGTAGAGAAAGCCGTGAGAGTGCAATGCATCAGATTTTTCCTGTCGAGTTATATCGTTGGCATCATCCAAGCCTCTTGTCAAGTTTGTTTGAAGAGCCTTTGTGTGCTCATAAAGTCTTAGTGGATTAATTTACATTTATGAGTGTTGTTACTATTTGACCACATTTTGCTTGCATTTTCTTCCTCGGATATAGAAATGTCATTAGACTGTATATACCATTTATATGTGATAAGTGCTGAATTGAATTTTGAAGGCACCTTTAATGGACTTTCCCGATGTAAAATGCTCTACTGGTTACCGTACGAAAGCTTGTGAAAAAATCTATTTGACATAAATTGTCTGCTTTAACGAGATCTACATTCTTATGTGGGGCGCCGGAGTAGTGCAGTGATGTCGTTTCCAGCTCTCGTGTTGAGGGTCCGGAGTTTGATTCCTCGCTCTGGGGTAGCGATTTTAAGTCGGTCCTATCCACGACTATACCCCGTGTGGAGTATCCCTGAGGCCCAACGTGGTTCGGAGTCTAAGTTGCAAGCTGTAGGCCCTCTCATTTACCGCCATCTTCCTCATCACCCTAGCATTAGATGCAACGGGTTCCGTTCGCTGGGTGCTTCACATCAGAAATGGTTCCGGCCATCGTTTAGTGGAATGAGGCATCTCCGAAGGTCATAGGCTATATGGGGAGCGTTAGAAACGACGACGATATTTTTATGTAGTACGTTTCTTTCTATCTCTTATGCTTTACCAGTTATGCAAAAGTAATTTAGAAAAGAGGACTTTATAGGCTATTCCCAGGAGACTGAAGATATACGTTTGTCATGAAAATGGCTTAAACATATAGTATTTTAATCAAAATCGTTAAAGCGCTATTGAGAAAATAAAAAAGAATGCTCATAATTTACAATGTAAAGGCTAGTTTTTATAGGGGATTTAATTGAAAATCTTTATCGCACCCGTGGAAGATGCTGAACTTAAATACAAAGTTTGGTATTAACCGACTTCTTGTTTTTGAATTAATGCTATCGACACAATTGAATCTTTCTCTAAAATTGATTTCTTTGGATTTTGGGAACCTCAAAACGTGTATTTCCAGTAAAATATAAGTGGAATGTTTTGTATAATGAAATATCTCATCTACCTTTATACGAGTAATTCAGTAGTGGAGAAAGAGAGAAGAAAGTAAAAAAAAAGAAAGGAAGTTAGAGAAGTATACTAATATGAGAGAGCTTGAGACAAAGGCAAACAAGCGCCTCATAGACTAAAATGAAACGAAAGGTCACCTAATCCGATAAACTAATGGTTTTTGACGACAGTTTTCTATAATCAAATGAATAACGGTAATACACAAGTGTAGCAATACATTCCCAACATATTCTTGCATAAAATACTAAAACAGAATAACAAATACTTATTTTATTGCGTATGGAGGATATTAGTTCTGTAAGAACAAAATAACTGTTGCATCTGTATAGTCTTTATGGAAGTGCTGTAAAGACAATCAAAATTGTAGCCTTAAAACGTATCGTATAAATAGCTCAGCAGCTGGGGTAGAGGAGGATAAGTTTTTAATTGCTTGCACATGTGAAGGGTGCAAATTAAACTGTCAAGCCACGAAACGAGGTTTTTATCTAGCATCTTTCCTCAGCTATACGATAAACGATTTGGAGCTAGAAATCACAGTGTAGTTCAAGGAGCGATAAGGAGATAAATCCAGGCGTTGGTCTGCTGTTGGTATTCTCTTACAATAATGATGGCTTTTGCTTCTTATAATGGCGGTACAATTAGGAGTATCGAAATCATTATGTTTCTTTACGAATTAACAAAGGTGTTTGCCATTTGGTTTCTGGAAGTCAAGTTTAATGTTTGCAAAAGGTGACCCAAGTTTTCGAGGAAAAGAGTTTTATTAAATACCGATTTGCTTTATGGAATTATGCTTTGAATGATATTTATTAGGTTGTCTCGTAAGTAGTGCTTTATAAGATAGAATTGGTTTTATTTCGTCGCCAATGCTATTTACTGAATGCAATGTCTATATTACGAGAATATCAATCGTCAAATGTCAATACACAACCACAAAATGGAAGTTAGGAAGTTTGAGATTAGGGTCCTTCTAAAGCACTACTGGAAACAAGATGCTATGCCGTGGCTCGAAAAATATGTGAAGTGGAAGGAGAAAATTAAAATTAAATTGAGTTTTATGTATGGACGCTCTAACTGCTGTGGTACTTAGCGTTCCATTCTACAGGATGATTTCTGAAGAACTGACAAATTTATTTCTTTAATTATTCTTTCGAAATTCACACAATGACCCAATTTTATCACCAAATTAAGCAGAATGTTCTGGAGTGTCGATTGCCTATCATTAGATGCGCAGATGGAGTACACATTAGATGAACGACTCTTCCTTGTAAAGCAATACTGGATTACGAATTTAATTACAGCTACTCAAAGGGCATACCAGGGGGGATTTGGTGTTCGGAGTCCTCCCCAAAGAAACACAATACTGGGACTGATAAACAAATTCGAAACAACTGGATTTCTGGTGAGTGAAAAAGGCCAAACTCGTACATATAGGCTTCCCAGGGTGGTTGTTGACGTAAGAGCACGACTGGATCAGTCACACAAAAATCATTACGACGTTTGTCACAGAAGACAGGGTACAGCTGCTGAATGTGTCAAAGAGCTGTGAAAAGTGCAGGCCTAAAGCCGTATAGGATTACGGTTGTCCATCAGTTACAGGAACCAGATAAGGATAGACGACTGAATTATTGTCGTTGGTTTCAGACGTTCATTGTGCAAAATCCTGCCATATTGCCCATCACATGGTGCACAGATGAAGCATAGTTCCATTTATCGGCTGTGTGAACTCAAATAACTCAAGAAGCACCTATGCACCCGGTTAAAATCGGAGTTTGGTGCGCAATATCCGCAGAGAGAATAGTGGAACCAATTTTGTTTTGAAAACAATGTGAACACTGCAAAGTACCGACGAATTTCCATGGAGTTTGCTGAGCAACTAGACGATGTAGAGCTGAATCAAGGATATTTTCAGCAGGACGGAGCCACATGCCATTAAATGAATCCATGGCACTAATTGCAAGTTTCTTTGACGACCGATAATTTCCAAGAACCTGTGGCTAACGAGACCTCCGATTTGACATCGCCGGGCTTCTTTCTATGGGGTTACCTAAAAGACAAGGTTTATGCCACACGTCGCGAGACATTGGACATTCTGAAGCACAACATTACACAGGAGATTCAAGCTGTTGACAAGAGTCCTTCAACGAGTGGCCAGTAACATGGAATGACCTGCTGAGTGGTGCCTATGCAGGAGGGAAGACATTTTCAACATTTGCTATAAAGGTAAATAATCTCCCAAATATTCCTCTGCATTTCAGGTAAAATAAGTTGTCGCTAGCATAACTCGTTTTGAAACAATAAAAGCAAGAAATAAATGTCCCAGTTCTTCATAAATCAACCTGTATATTGGGCGTGAAAGACCGGTAATTTTGCTCAGAGGCCTCTCTATCAGGCTTGAGGTTCTTTTACGTGCCGTAAATTTACGACGGGGATCACCGACCTTACTTTCCTTCCGAAGGAAGCCATGCCCGGAAAAATCCATTGCCCTCCGCCTGGTTTGGACCCGCGACCTCGGGAACTATAGGCTAGCATGGTAACCACTATACCATGGAGGACGACGTGGAAGGAGATGTTAGTGAGCGTGTGGCACAAGGCGGTTCCAACGTTTTAGCACTGGAGAAGAAAACACTAAAGATTTACCACCTTCTGGAAGGCCTAAATTATGGAATATTGAGCAGAGTTTTGGATGAACATCCACAAAAACAGTACTCGTAGGCTGTCAGAAGAACTTGGTCCATGAAAAGATACCACACATCGTCAAATTAAAAAACTTGAAAATCAAACAGAAGCTGTAAATATGTATCTCATGAATTGACACCTCAACAGGTGTTGAGCACGTAGTATGGTATCTGTTATCAGGTTGTCGGTGATCCTATACATGATAGATTTATCAGGGGAATTGCCACATGTGATGAAAAATGGGTCTATTGCCGCAATCCTCACGCCTCGAAATAGTGGCTCAGTCCCCGTCAACCTGCCAAAGTCATTAAAAAGAATAACAATAAAAAAATATGATGTTACACTCACATGACTTTTTCTACTCTCTTACAAACGCTTATTCTCCATATGCTTCATGATAATCGAGATATTGAGATGTTAATCTTATTGCTAATTTTCCTGTAGATGCAAGGGGAATTGGTAGGCTTTAAGCTATAGTCAAATATTTTAAAAGCTGGTTGCTATGAGGAGTATTACATTCTTTATGCATTACCTGGACAATAAAAATGAATAACTAATTTGAGAAAACGTATAAGTATTGGAAAATTTAAAGGAATAACAAGCAATATCTCGAAAATGGTTCACTCAACAACAAAAATGTATATGACATAAATTGTGTATTTTAACGCGATCTACATTTATTGTGTAGTAAAATTTTGTCTATCTCTTATGGTTTACCAGTTATGCAAAAGTCGTTCACAATGAAGAATACTTTTGGAGACATTCCCAGAAAATTCGAGATATACATTTCATTTGCCATAAAAATATCTTAAACATATATTTTAATCAAAATCGCGGACATTTTTGAGAAATTTAAAATTTTCGAAAAATGTTTCCATGTAAAGAGTAATCTGGGGTGGGGAATTTTCTTGAAAACCTTTGTGTCGCATTTGTGGAAGATACTGAACCTAAATACCAAGTTTGGTGTTTATCAGACTGTTTGTTTCTGAGTTATGCTGTTCACAGTCACGCGCACACACACAGACACACACACGGACATGTTTCCAAAAATGCTTTTTTTGGATTCAGGGGGTCTAAAAACACGCATTTCCGGTGAAATCTCGGTATTTAATTTTTGGATGGAACACAATACTTCGGTAGAACACAATATGTAGTGGAGAAAGTAAAAAACAAATGCGCCCCAAAATAATACTGTGTCTGGTGAAATTTTGAAATAGTGATTCAGTGGGAGTTTGTTCCAAATGGGCGTGCAGTCAATGCGGATCTGTATTCTCAACAACTGGAGCGAGTTTATGAAATTATGAGACGAGATATCCAGCATTAGTTAACCGAAATAGAATTCTCTTGCAGAAGGACAATGCAACACTCCATGCTGCAGAACAACCATGACAAAAATTCAGGAATTGAGGGAGTCGAACTGCTACCACACCCATTATACAGCCCTGATTTTGCGCCTGCAGATTGCCATCTGTTTCGGTTCATGGCCCAAATCTTATATGGAAGAAATATTGAAAACTTTAAAGCTGTGGAGGTGGGTCTGACCGAATTCTTCGCATAAAAAACCAGAGAATGGGATAATAAACCTCGCTGAAGGATGCTTAAGTGGTCTCTACTTTGAAGAGTAGCTTAATTTCTTGTCTGAAAACGTTCCAAATAAAGTTTTGCTTAAAAATCGAGATCACTTATGATACACCGTCTATAAAAGCTAATTTCACCCCATGTAGCACTTGGATATGCAAAATTATGTAGTTTATATTGTTTTACATTCTACCCCATTTTACCCCATATAACAATTACATAAAGCCTTCTTAATTATGTAATAACGGATGAAACACCCTCTTGTTTTAAAATAAGAAATTGGGAAGAAAATCTGTAGATTTTGTATACCAGATCTCCTTAACAACACCCTCTCCTCGCGGTATTTTTTGAAATATCCTATAAGCTATAAGATTGTTTCTGATAACAGTGAAGCATTATCTAAATCATGGAATTTTAGACAAGCATAATAGATAAGGTTCCAAAGCTTTCTAGCTTACCGACAAATAGTAAATTTTGGAAATAACATTAGGCTGTACAGGTCGATTTTTTCGTCGTGACACGCTTATCTATATACACAGTAGCTGGTATAGTTCATATATCTTCTGGGAGCGGTGTTGGATCAGTAGCAGCAGGCGTGTACATAACGTGAGAGTTGACATCACCACGCGTTCCGGGTGTGTTGTTCCACGCAAATGGAAAAATTCCAGCATTTCTCTCCGCACCCTAGATTACCTTCTCTTCCTCTGCGTTTCTGGCGTGTCACGACGAAAAAATCGACCTGAAAATATCTTAACACTGATAGAATTATACTATGATAATATTTTAGTTAAGTATAATAGGCGAAATTTTAAAACAAATTAACTTCCCCTTTGGTCCTGTTGTTACAGAAGTACCTAAAACCTCTAAAATTATCGGATTCAAGGATAAAAGAACACTCATAGAATGTAAATACCTACAAAGACATACCAGTTGATGGATTTTGTCCCTATCCCTACATTCATACGTTTAAAGTGTTTGTTCCGGTATATAATTATAATCTGTTACCAGCTATGAGAAATCCCTTTACACTTAATACTCAGAGAATTATCCAAACGGTAGTATTTTAGTTAAGTATAATAGGCGTAATTTTAAACACTTTTAACTTCCCCTTGTTCCTTTGTTACCGAATTACCCAAAAACCCTAAAAATGATCCGAATAAAGGATAAAATAGCACTCTTGGCATTCACATTCTGTGAAAGACTTACCAGTTGATGAATTTTGTCCCAGTTCAACCATTTAAAGTGTCGTTATCTGGTATATAATTATAATCTGTAACTAGCTATGAGAAATAGCTTTCTAACCGAGAAATAAAGATGTTCGTTAAATACTTCACTAAACATCCTGGATACACTCCTTTTCTCTATATATCTTTAATGGACTTAATTACAATATATAAAAAGTCAAATAATAATTGCTACATAAAGCCTGTTAACAGTTTCAGCATCCAAAAAATGGATTACTACTGTACCTTTAATATCAGAATGACGGTTATGCAGCGGCTTCGTTGCTCATAACAAACTTCTACACACATTTGAGGTTTGGCAATATGTTTTTGAGTTGAAGAAATACTTATGCATGCACATATGATTGTTATAAATTATTAAAATGTTCAATTGTTTTCCCTTTCTTCTGCGCATGGTTACCATCAACATTGATTTGATTTGGATTTAGATGGCTTTGGTTGTATTCTTGCCCCATTTTATAACCATAAGTTGCAGGTGATGTAAATTCCTTCTCCTAATGATTCCAGGAGTTATCATGTTTGGAAATACTTAAAAGATGCTATGCGATCCCTCGAGGATATTCCAGCAACTGGCCATTATTTTTACTTATTTTGATTAGTTTTCATAGCAGTTTAAAGATGGCTATCTAAAACTTTGGAGTCTTCCAACTCCAATATCAACAAAATACCTGCCCCCAAGAAGGCCCAATGTGAGGATCTACATCAAATCTTGTTCCAAAATGTCGTTGAACAACAATTACAGATTGATTAATATGGTAATTGAGAACACAGAACGCTCGCCTATCCTTTATACCAGCCACTTTGTAACTTTCAACAATGCGCAATGTTGTGCGTAATTATGCTTCTTTGTTGCATATTGTGAAGCTACAACTCAAGCTGTTTGAGTTTATCTTTGTATTGGTACCAGTTTCATGCTTCTGGGTTTTATTAAACGAAAGTTGCAGGTGTTCGAAACCCGAAAGTTTATTTGTGGGAACCCATACATTCATATTTTCATTTTTATTGATATTTAATACAAGTAAATTGCTTGAAATGTTTAAAATTTACAAAAGCGCTGCTTTATTACCGTTGAAACCGTTTAAATCAAGTCTCTGAAATAATGATATAAATACCCACGGTATGCAACTCATGATAGAAATTTAAATACTCTAGTATAATAACTTAGTAAAATTCCTCGGTCTACGGACTGTGCGAACCCGAACTCCGGTCTGGAAGGCTCGTGGTGAGCCTAGTGATTTTTCTTTGTACCTACCCTTAAAACCATAGGGATGGTGGAACTTTATAGGTTGGTGGTTTGGTTTTGATGTGGGTGTGATGGGAGGTAGTGCTTTGTTTTATAGGCTTCTCAGTGGCTGTCTTTTCAGGAGCAGCGCCAGTTCCCTGCTCCGCTGGTGAGGAGCATCCAGGCAGGTGTCGAAAAGAGGAAGTAGGCCGATACGCGGGAAACAAGTGTCACGTCAGTGTTGTGAACACAGCAGTTTTATAGTGTAGAAAACTGTAACAGAATCTTGTTTACACCCAAAATCTATAATCTTTATTCAGTTCTGTAAGAGGTGTGTTAAAGAGAACATTTTCCAGATGACGATGTATGATGGTCTCCCTTTAAGAACAATTAAAGCCGCAAGCTTTGTAAATCTGCAATTGAAATAATTTGTATTATGAAAATCAGTCGGCAAGAAATTCTTTTCCTCGAAGAGATGGATGGGGGAGCGAAGGACATGAAATACCCTAAAAAGTGTGAATTAACTTTTGAAGGATATCCCATGATAATACCGCATGTATATGATATGCTATCACTAGTCATATGCAAACATTTGTTTTCACACTCGCTACACGGCCTGTCACAGCAATCTACAAAGACAGCATTTTTGTAGCAATGCTCACGTGTCTTTAGTCTTGCCTCTACAGCTGGGTAGTTACAACAGTGATGTAATTAAGTGATAAACAATTTTGTAGGAATGAAATAAAATAAAATAAAATAAGAGTTAGGGAAATTATAGCGTGTGGTGCTTAAGCAGCGACTCGGAGACATGCCCACCCAAGGCAATTAGAGAGGGGTAATACATGACCAGGTGAGTTACCCCTCCCAAGGGTTTTTTCTAAGTTGCTGAACTATAGTAGATTTGTGAACAAATACGGACTCCATAGCTTCTGACTACATTTTATGAAATGACTCCTCAAATAAATCGGGGACTATTTCAAGAATCTCTGCCAAGTTTCCTGTGCATAATTCTGTAAGCGCTGTTAACAATTCGTGCCGAAATGAACATATTTGCATTAAAACTATACTTTCGGTAAGTTCTTTGTCCATATTTTAAGGACGATATATGTGGTCCTTTAAACTAGTAATTAATAATTCTAAATATTCTTTGGCATTTCGTAGACACTTGGATGACCTTCCAACTTAGGGGCATAGTTGATATTGTAAAAGCTACAATAAGATACCAGGTTACCATATGTAAGCTCTAATGTTGCAATTAGATAAATTAATAGTTAATATCACTTAAAGAATTTATAAATGAAATTATAAGTAAATGTTAATATGCTATTATAAATGAAAAAATATTTTGCCTTGCCTAAAACGGCAATCTGTATTCACATGAGCTGGTTTGACAATAAATGTCATACTACTGTTGGATATTTTAGTTAATTTCGTAATCTAATCTTTTCTTAAATTCTCTATCACTTACGTATAGTAGGAACAGAAAGTATTATTTTCTTCCCAAAAACTCGATATCGAAATTTTACTCCAAGTGTATGCTTTGAGACTCCTGAATTAATCCAACAAACAGTTTTGAAAAATATACATTTGTGTGTGAATAGCGTAATTAAAAAATAAAAAGCTGCATAAATACAAAACTTTGTATTGAAGTTCAGTATGCTGTTACAAAAACTTCCTATCTTCACGTGGCAATTTCTAAATCATTTTTGGTTTTCTCACAGATGGCTCTGTTTATCTAGATTAAAATACTTTGTTTTAAGATATATTCGTAATAAGTAAAATATATACATATTTTGAATTTTTTGGGAATAGCGTATGAGCAAGTACGACACTCTGTTCTAGCATGGACGTATTTAGGTTGGTGGTTACTTGACTCATTTGACGTCACGGAGGCCATGGGTTTTGAAACGGGAACTCTAGGCCGGGCCCGAGAACTGTAATTATAGATAATTTATTAATTAACTTTTATTGATGTTAAATCGTACTATGTAAATATCTTTTTCTCATACTGCTTGTATATTTTAAGAAGGGTGATTTAACGTTATGTATCTATCTAGGTTACTAATATTAGTAGAGTTATAAATGGTTTAATGTAAATAATTTAAGCGCTATGTTAAAATACTGTCCACGACGAAATGTTTTAGCTATAGGAATAGTGCTTTCGAAGGCAGAAAACCTAGGTTTATGACATCTCTTCGGTCGCAGTGCCATTATTTCTACAGCGAGGGTGTAACGCCTTTGTCCCTTTATTTGATAATTCACCGTGACCAAGTGAGCGAGACAGATAGCCTAACGGTAAATGTGGGAAAAGCCGCGATTTATATTAAACTTGGACCAATGAGATCCCTGGAAGTTTATTCAAAATAGTTAGACGCGTCGAGTGGCGCTAAAAATGGACCAATAGGAAATGAAGCAGCCCCAGAAGCCTGCGACTATAAATGGATCTGTTTGTAGCAAATTCGAGGCAGTTTTGTCAAGGCAGTTTTAGCAAGACAGTTTTGTCATGGAGTTTTAGCAAGACAGTTTTGTCATGTCAGTTTAGCATTGCAGTTTGTTTGACAGTTTTTGTCATGTGTGGTCAGGGAGAGATGCTGCAGGATGTGTGAGATATCGCGCCAAAAAGGGAATCAAGACAGTTTTAGAAACACACCTAAGATCCGCTACTCGTAAATAGATAATAAACATATTTAAACTTCGTGTCATATCCGCGCCGTAGTTTAACAGCGGTGGACAGTATTTTACGGCGGCAATACCAGTGTTGTATACTACGAGTGTTAATTAAATAAAGAGAAACGGCAGTGTCATCTTTTCATAAACAAAGCACGTCTATGTCTTCCTATGTCACCACCCGAGATCTACGCTTTCCTTTACCGAGGATAAGTCCATGCTCCTATATAGTTTAAAGAAAACTACTGCAGCTTGCCGAGGATAAAATTGAAGAGAACCAACACACTGTGAACTTTTGGAACCAACGGGAGAAGCATCAAGGTAAGCCTAAAACAACGGACGAAGGAGGTGACTGCCGCAGTTTAAAGGTACCGCATGTGAACAGGATGGACAATCTGTTTGTGATGCGTTGGAGATCTATGTACTAGCAAACACATGTCTCTATACTCCAGTACCAGTGAACCTCGCGACAAACTGGGACAAAGTGTCGTCCCTACTTCTGAAATACTTTTCATTGTAAATGAATTTGTATAATTTTGTATAACTGGCAAATTATAAGAAAAGACAAAGACCTACTATACAAAGAATTAGAAACTCGTTAAACGCACAATTTATGTAAAGTCTTTGTGGAATTAAGAATTTTCGAGATTTTCGTTCTCGGTCTGAATACCTATTACTGATTTTTAGGTGTTCAATCACTATTGGCTTGTTTCTCGTAATCGTGAAACAATTGAAATTTCAATAACAGAAATAGTGACCAAATTTTTAAAGGTTTGACTATCACCCCAGGATCCTGTATCCCCTTTTACCTCTAAAAAAATGTCTAATGAAACAATAAAATATATTATAAAATAATAAGATTTTGTAAAACTTCTTGCAAAAGGGGAAGCAGGGAAAGTTCTGTAATGTAACACGGGATTTTATCGGAAATTGCTGTTTACTATTTTGAAGATCATTTAAATGCGCACATTGCTTTTATAGACCGGCAAAACCTTGAATAGCACTCTATTTGTAGGCAGTTTTGGTGTATAAATAGCATAGCAAGTTACTTTAAATATCTTTAGGTGATTAATATTAGACATACTGATTCGCAATCATGTAAATTCTTTGTTTATATTATGAAATACACTACGTGATCAAAAGTATTCGGACACCTCGCTGAACATGAAGTAAAAGTTTGTGGCGACCTCTATCGGTAATGCTGGAAGCCAATATGTGTTGGACTACCCTTAGCCTTGAAAACAGAGTTCACTCTCGCAGGCATACTTTCAATCAGCTGCTGGAAGGTTTCTTGGGGAATGGCAGCTCATTCTTCACGGAGTACGGAACTGAGGAGAGGTATTGATGTGGGTTGATGAGGCCTGGCACGAAGTCGGCGTTCCAAAACATCCCAAAGGTATTCTATAGGATTAAAGTCAGGATTCTGTGCAGGCCAGTTTATTACAGGGATGTTATTGTCGTGTAACTACTCCGCCACAGCCCGTAGAGTATGAACAGCTGCTTGATCGTGTTGAAAGATGCAATCGCCATCCCCGAATTGCTCTTCAACAGTGGGAAGCAAGAAGGTGCTTAAACTATCGATGTAGGTCTGCGCTGTGATTGTGCCACGCAAAACAATAAGGGGTGCAAGGCCCTCCAGGTAAAACACGACCACACTATAACACCACCACCTCCGAATTTCACTGTAGGCACTACACACGCTGGCAGATGACGTTCACAAGGCATTCGCGATACCCATACCCTGCCATCGGATCGCCACATTATGTACCGTGATTCGTCACTCCACACAACGTTTTGCCACTGTTCAATCGTGTAATGTTGACGCTCCCTACACCAAGCGACATGTCGTTTGGCATTTTCCTGCGTGATGGGTGATTATGAGTAGCCGCTCGACCATGAAATCCAAGGTTTCTCGCCTCACGTCTGTCATAGTACTGGGAGTGGATCCTGATGCAGTTTGAAATTCCTGTGTGATGGTTTGGATAGATGTCTGCCTATTACTCTTTACGACCCTCTTCAAATGTCGGCGCTCTCTGTCAGTCAACAGACGAGGTCGGCCTGTACGCTTTTGTGCTGTACATGTCCCTTCACGTTTCCACTTTGCTATCACACCAGAAACAGTGGACCTAGGGATGTTTAGGAGTGTGGAAATCTCGCGTATAGACCTCTGACACAAGTGACACCCAATCACCTGACGACGTTCGAAGCCCGCGAGTTCCATGGAGCGTCCCATTCTGCAGTTTCATGAAGTCTAATGACTATTGAGGTCGCGGATAATGAGTACCAGGCAGTAGGTGGCAGCACAACGCACCTAAGATGATAAACGTATGTTTGTGGGGGTGTCCGGATACTTTTGATCACATAGTGTATATTCTACAATGTGTATCATGTTTAACACTAGAACTGTAACACATAATTATGAAAGGTGTTGAACAGAGAAAATTAATTCTTACTTTCTTTATGTGTAATGAGTAGGGGAAATATTGTGCTCCATCCAAAAGTTCCATATCGAGGTTTTAACGAAAATATATGTTTCCAGGTGTCCTGAGCCTAAAAAAGAGCAATTTAGTAAAAGGTCCACGCGCGTATGTACGTAAACATGACTCCAAAACAAAAATCGGATGAATACCAAATTCGTATTTAAGTTCAGTATCTTCCAACGGTACGACACGAAAATTTTCAAGAAAATTCTCCAACATAATCTACTCTTTATATGGAGCATTTTTAAAATTTTTGATTTTCTTAAAAAATCGCTAACGGTTTTAATTGAAATACCATATATTAAAGATATTTACCTGATACGTAAAATGTATATCTCGAATGGCCTTGAAGTACTTTTCTTCCGAAGGAATTTTATGTAATCTTGTATAACTGGTAAATGCTAAGCAATAGACGAAAACGTACTACAAATATATATATATATATATATATATATATATATATATATATATATATATCTTTAAAACACATGTGGCAGTATTTTATATCACAGCAATGTAAATGCCAGAGTGATTGTAGTGTAAATAAGCATTATTGTATGACATTGATTTGAGATGTTTGTTAATTATAAGCATTGTTAGGAAATAAGTTTACACGGCCTCACTGAAACTGACAATAAGAGCGGGCAACAATGAGCGAGGGGGTGAGTTGTTTATAAATTAGAAGAGGCAAGCAAATGACTTCAGAGTAGCGCGCTTTTCTGTAGAAATGGAGGGAATATCTTCCCTAGAGCATATGTGTTCGTAATTTTGATTGGATATAAAAATAGACGCTAATGTTGGCGCGTTTTATTAACCAATAGCAGCTCTGTTATAATGTTTA
Source organism: Deroplatys truncata (assembly GCA_030765065.1). Lineage (NCBI taxonomy): Eukaryota > Metazoa > Arthropoda > Insecta > Mantodea > Mantidae > Deroplatys > Deroplatys truncata. The sequence continues at coordinate 67,743,832 of CM060979.1, forward strand.
GGCATATTGGGGTGAGGGAGTATAAATTCCGTGCCAGAGACGGGTAACGCGCAGTTTGACAGAATAATTCACAAGGCAAACGTTCAGTCCAACAGAAGCACTCGCGGGTAATACGTCGTTCAGTACAACAGAATCGTACAAAGGTTATACGTCGCGCAATTCTACAGAATCTCTCGCGTTGTAAAGTTGGTTATAAATGTGAAATACGCGAATAAATAATGTGCGGCAAATAAGTGATTATAGTTACATTCTAAAATATAACAGTTTCAGTCGGGCGTGTATCAAGAGTAAATATGTGAAATCAATAAAATGTGACGGCAATAAAAGTGTAAAAACAAATTCTTTTATCAGTGTTATCTTTAGACAACTCCTTTCCGTTTACACACCCTGTTCAAGAGATTTGCTCGACTGTATAATAATAATAGCTTGCCGGAGGACAAAGAACCCAAATTCAAAATAGTAAAACAATAACAGGTGCTCAGCAATAGATAACACGAGTTACCGCGACAAATTGGCTCCCATACGTGGGGCAGAAAAACATGAAGCATCTTCCAACTACCAACAAATAATCTACTTCACACACAATTTGCCAAAAAAAAATTTTGTGCCATAAGTCCTGTCTGAGGCATCCGTTATTAATGGTTCGAATTGTCCATTACTTGGTTATTCTATTTGAGTCCTGTTAACATTCAGCTGTTTCTCGCGATTATATGGAAACCGTATGGAATTTTAAGGCCAGCGTATAGCGTCCAGTTCTTAAATATTTTTACTATCGCTATCCTTTTTGTGTTTGTAACGAAATGTGTAATGCAGCTGTTTCTGTAATGGCTTATAGGGATTAAAGTAATATAAATAGAAAATAAGCTTTATTAAGAATAGTTTGTATATCCACTAATAAAGATAGAGGGTACAGAAAGTCTGTGAAAATATCCTATCAGATATCAAAGGAACGAATGTGCACATGTTATTACTTTGTTACACAAACAAATAGGTTAAATGGGCTATGTAACATTTTTGTAATATACAAAAAGAATTGTCAAAAATAAAACACACGCATAATAGTAATAACATACATAATTTTTTAAGCCTGGTAAAATTATATGCAGAATTTGATTTGAATATTCTTATTCAAGGTAGACGATTATATTAAAGGTGTTTCTGATGGTTTGATACTTAGATTTCTGTGATAGTGTGCATAATATTACTTTCGTTTACTCAAAATTGTTTTATCTTTCAGTTTTGCTTTTAGTATCCCTTCTTTTACCTTTTTATTTATGCTATGAAGTACACGTTGTTAGAAACCAAATCTTTTAAATTGAAAATGCACTAACTGGAAAAGGAGTTTTATCAGTTTTAGCAAAAATAATTAGTAATACTAAAAAGTTCATGCTACAATTTTATCCCTCTTTTTACAGACCTAGAATCAATGGACGATTTGATTTGTTCTCAGGAAGTGCTGGTCACTTCTCCTGGGTTTCACGTAACTGCAGCACATATCATAAAACGTGTTGCTGGAGACCACAAGCAGTGTGGAAGTTTTCCCATACGGTGCCATAAACGTTTCTATCTCCTCAATATCGCATCTTGTGGCAAACTTGGAACAGCACGTCATTACGTGCCAGTTGTGCTGCCAACTTTTATATTTCCATGGAATGCGTTCTTTTAGTGCAGTGCGGTCTTAATGACAAACCATTTTCGACGGAGCATAAGGAGCTTCGAGGATGAATGCAAATGGAAGTAGGTCTTCCGCAGAACATGTAATCGCTTTTAGCTTTTACATCATGTCTATCACGGCTGAAAGGTTCCTGAGGAATTAAAGAAGATAGACAATCCGCTTTGTACAAAGTTGTGGCATCTAAGGAAGGGGATTATTATTGGCTATTACCGTGTGTTCAGTAAGAACGAACATCGGGGTCATGGATGAAGACCACGATTCTAAACGTCAGTAACGCAGGCATCGAAGAATGGCCAGCTATTACTCTTTTAGTCCATTTCATGTCTAGTTAATTGTACACAACTATCTATTTCATTATGCTAGTACACCAATAGCTTTTTATGCTGTTTGGGCAGAAGCAAAATCTCTACGAAGTTATAGTGATGTGCTTCCAGTCAATCAGTGGTAGTATATTTCAGTGTGTGTTTGTGTGAACTTGCTTGCTGTTTAGCATTGACATTTGGTAATTCATTATCTCTAAGGTGGGCGTCTAGGGCCATTCCGACTTACAGATCATCGTGCCATATACGTTGATGTCGACCATTCTCCCGATTTTCTTTTGGGGTGCACTGTAGTGTCTGGTGTGTTATTCTTGTCGGGTTCATGCCATTCTATCTTGTTTAGAGTTATTTAAATGTTTAGTTCTTGTTTGATGGGTTTAATGATGTGGTCTTTTTGGGTGCAACCATAACTTTATGAAACTTTATCCTAGTGTCTTTGCTAATCTTTTTTAATGTCCCTACTATTGTCCCACAAATTTTGTTATTTACTTATTTTGCGGTTTAAATCATTGGAATAAAATTATATGTCACATCCAAAATAACAAACATTCTGTATTTATTCAATATTTATAGCAGTTGTTACTTTACATTTCATTTGATGCTTACTCCAGAAAGCTATAGTTTTGTTTTTGCTGGGGATATGCATACAAATTATACTCCCTCATGACTTTATTCATTGCATAAACTATAATTTATTTTGTAATTCTGTAGTTATTAGCTGATAGTCTGTATATAACATTTTATTTAAAAAATTATACTTCCTAGTTTTAAATTACTTCTAAACTCTTACTCCAAATCGGAGAAAAAAATTATATTTGTTGGTTTCCCCCTCTATCCCTCCCTCTCCCTCACCCTCTGTGTGTGAGCGTGTGCGCCGCGTCAATTGGTAACTAGGCAATCCTGCATTTTACAGACGATGCGAAATGCAGCTGCTGACTCCGCATGCAACAGCCCACTGATTAGGGCTACGGTGGTGCTCTCTGTTGACATGCCCTAGTAGCGCAATGGTTAACATGGCGAAGGTCGGAAGTTCAAATCACGCCTGCAAATAAATGTCTTGTTTTTGTTCATTTTTGCATTTATTTATGATGTTCATTAAAGCATATTTTAACAAGTAACAATTTGTGTTTTAAACTAATTAAGTGAAATGGCACTTCCATGCCAAACTATCAGTTCTGGTTAAATTTACTAAACAGAGAAAGCACCTTCAAGTGGCTGTGTTTGAACCTGAGACCTTTACCATTGAAGGCCAGCGCGCATACTGTTGCGCTACGAGTGCAAGTCGCTTCACGTTAGCGCTGCAAAGCAGTCATTTCGAGCGAAATTGATACGACGCGATGCAGTGGACAGTGTTTACGGCATAGCCTGTACAACACCGGGACTGCATAACTTCTCAATCCGTAGGCTGAGAAGGCCCACCTGGTATATACACACATATATACCCATACTATTTAAATAATATATTGATTTATTTAAATGGCTTAGGCATAATGGGCAGTCCTGTATCTCTCCTAGATTAATTACTTCCGCTTTTAATTTGTTTGTTCTTACTTGAATCGTTGACTGTATTTGTGTCTTCATACATGTGTTTTATGTATTTAGTTACAAATCCACTCTATTGCGCGTGCCTTCGGGATTACTCTGAAGGAAACCCCAACGATTAAGAATAAGGCAATACTGTATTGCATTTAGTCCGTATAATGCTTAACAACCAAACAATGTCTCTCATGGTTGGCGACAAACCGTCAAGTGCTTCCTCTTCTTATAAACGGTTTGCGCGCTGCCAACTGCAATCACCGTCTTCGTTCGCGACCATTGATCTTCTAATTGTATTTCAATTTTTTTTAGGTCAACAGGTATCGTTCCATTTGTAAAAACGAAATTCGAAATACATATGAGCTGGAATCTTTGAAATAGATACGCTCATGACCTTTTAGAAAATGATTTCTGTAAAAACAGTGCATTACCAGCAGCACCCATTTCAAAAATGCTACCTGTGATAGCTTTCAGCTATTCATCCAATATTATTAATTTGGCTCAGAAAGTATAAAATGGAAGCTACGAAATTAACAAATAGATAATGTAGACTGGGGACGTGAAAAAGCTTCTTCGTGGAAAATCTTTTTGTTTCTTTTGGAAAACCGTAATAAAGGTGGGTATTATTAATTTGGCATCTGTGACTCGTGTTTCTGAATATATTTGACATCTCGTGTCTAAACGCAAACTAGCATAGAATATCAGAGTTAGGTTTTACGATATTATTGCGTTTCTTACTTAATTTTTCTGATTTTTTTAGCGAGTTCTATCACTGATAAAAGGTCAGTATTTGTAGGTCTTGCAACTTTTGAAACTTATATTTAGAGTATTCTGCACAAATCTCTGTATTTCCGGAAAGGCGGATTGATCGAAGCTGTATTCATTACTTGTTAACGTTGGCCAGATAACAAGGTCGAGAATTATATTAGCTGTTCTGCAATTCGGAGAAGAACTAAAAGTGAATCAAGGAGTAAAACAGAGACGCAATCTTTCTCTCCGCTATTTAATATGTACGTGGATGTCCTGATTAATATTTGTAAAAAAAGAGGTGAGTGAAGGAATACAATTGAAGAGAGAAAAGTTTAAATGTAATTCTCTATGCTGATGATATAGCAGTAATATAGAACGATTGAGAGAGCCTCCAACGTTCCGTGTATAAAGTGTATCTATACAAAGAAAACAAAAATAATGGCATATCGAGGAAAATATCCGGTAAGGTCAAACGTAAGTATTTAAAATAAATACCTCGAAAAATCTCTCGAATTTAAAGTACTTGGGCTGTAAAGTAAGCTTTGATTTAGACAAGGATTTAGAAAAAAAGATAAACAAATTTCAGGAGATATGCGGGACCATAGCAAGAACTTTGAATAATTAAACAAGGAAATGAACGAAATTGAAATTTTTATAAAATCATAGCACTCCAGTGCTCATGTATGGAAGTGACTCCTGGATATTAAAAGAGAGACATAAATAAATTACAGGCAGCAGAAATGAGGTTTTTAAGAATAGTTAAAGAATGTGCCAGACGATATTTAACAAGAAATGAAATAAAAAAATTCAAGAGGAATTCGAAAGAACATGTAAATAGAATGAGTGCAGAAATAATACAGGATTTAATAAGAAGATACAATCTTCGTGAAAGAAGAGATTTAGGGCGTCCTAGAAGAACATGGAAGTGGTTGCTGGAATGTGCAGACAGGACAGGTAGACATGAAGTGAAGAATTTGGAGCATGTGATATTGAAACAGCTACAGAATTTAAAATTAAATTAATAATGGGGAGATGCTTAAAATAATGTGGGAATGGAAGTGAAACTCTGGAAAGTGACGATTTTTGGCATCAAAATAGTTATCTTTGCCTGCTTATGGAAATATAAAGTGCACTGACTATGGAATAAAGGAATCAGGTTTAGTAAGGGTTAATTTATTGGAATACGCTAGTCACAGATATAAAATTCCACATTTGAACTACAGTAATAAAGTTAACGATGGGTTAATGATTGATATTTGCGACAATATGATGCTCCTAATGGTCAGTTCGGCCATACATATTATTTAATACTTTACTAAACTTGGTACTGTACCATCAACATTCTGGGAATTTCCGAGTTGTAGTTTCCCAGGCGTAAGCAGTTTTGTAGGTTGCATTAATCTCAGTGTAATTCAAGAGATTTAGCAGTGAAATAAGGCTTCCTGGGGAAAATGCATTGCTAATTCAACAGCAGTCAGTTCTTGTTCTACCTGAATTTATAGCTCTTGAAATATTATGTAAAAGAGTCTAACATAAAATTTATTTTTGGCTCTGATAATTATTTAATTATACTACTTTGTTAACTAAATATTGGGAATTCCAAAGGGGAAAATGCCAGTTGTGAAAAGTAATTTTGCTGGATATATGAGCTAAGTTACTTATCAAATTCAATTCAATTGAGTTTTATTTATGAACGCTTTCTAACTGCTGTGGTCCTTACCGTCCCATTCTATATTGGGCGTGAAAGACCGGTAATTTTGCCAAGAGGCCTCTTTATCAGGTTCGAGGCTCCTTTACGTGCCTTCCTAAGGAAGCCATACTAAGGATTTTTACTCCCGATAAAAATTCAACGCCCTCTGCCGGTTTTGAACCCGCGACCTCCGGAACTAGAGGCTAAGCATGGTAACCACTATACCACGAGAACGACAAGTAACTTATCAATACTTCACCTCACGACTAAGTGTAGAAATACAATTAGTTTGATATTTCTGCTCAAAGAAGTCGTTGATAAAATCTCAAAGGAGTGGGGTAATAGTAAAGCCAGTTACCACACTGGGTGTTCTTCCAACTGTCCCGTGCTAACAAAGTTGGCAGATACATTTGTACGTACTGACTTTCGACTGTAGTTTCTACTCTCACTTTACCTATAGTAAGTTGAGAAATGTATTGCATTCCACCCGAAAATTCTATATGGAGATTTCACCGGAAGTACATGTTTTTAGGTCCGCTGAGTCTTAAAAGAACATTTTTTTAGAAAAAGGTCCACGCGCGTGTCCATTTCTACTTTCTCTACTTCGTATAGTAAGTAGGGGAAGTATTGTATTCCACCCAAAAATTCTATACCGAGATTTCATCGGAATACACGTTTTGAGACCTCCTGAATAAAAAAAAGCATTTTTGGAAAAAAGTCCGCGTGTGTGCGTGTGCGTGTGTGCGTGCGCGCGCGCGCGCGACACAAAGCTTTTCAAGAAAATCCCCGCACCCCAGATTACCCTTTACATGGAACATTTTTAGAAAATTTTAATTTTCTCAAAAATGGCTCTAACGATATTGATTAAAATATCATATGTTTAAGATATTTTCATGACAAATGAAATGTATATCAGGAATTTTCTGGGAATGTCTCCAAAAGTATTCTTCATTGTGAACCACTTTTACATAACTGGTAAACCATAAGGGATAGACAAAATGTTACTACACAAAAAATGTAGATCGCGTTAAAATACACAATTTATGTCATATACATTTTTTGTTGAGTGAACCATTTTCGAGATACTGCTTGTTATTCCCTAAATTTTCTCTACTCTTGTACCAACTACGTTTACAAAGGCATCTACTCATGTTTATCGAAATAAGCATTTGCAGAAACTATCTTGCTGCTAATTTTCTTGTAGGTTCAAGGGGAATATGTTGGGCTGTAACCGGTAATCATATCTTTTAAGTTAGTTTCTATTTGGAGAATTCCATTCTCTTTGATATCCAGGACACAATAAAACGAATAACGAATTCCCATTGAGAAAAAGTATAAGTATTGAAAAGTTCAAACAAATAACAAGGAATAAATCGAAAATGGTTCACTCAACTAAAAAAAAAAAAAAAAAAAAAAAAAGCATGTGCCGTAAATTGAATGTATAACGAGATCTACATTTTTTGTGCAGTGAAATCTTGTCTATCTCTTGGGGTTTACCAGTTATGCAAACGTCATTCATAATGAAGAAGAATTTTGGAACATTTCCAGAAAATTCAAGATATACATTTCATTTGCCTTGAAAATATCTTAAACTAATGATATTTTGGTCCAAATCGTCAAATCATTTTTGAGAGAATAAAACTTTTCGAACAATGTGCCATGTAAAGAGTAGTGGGAGATTTTCCTGACATTTTTTATACTGAACCTAAATACTATGTTTGGTATTTATCCGAATTTTCGTTTTTGAGTTATACTGTTCACACACACACACACACACACACACAAACACACACGGACCTTTGTCTAAAACCTGGGGGGTTGGATTCAGGGGGCCTCAAAATACGTATTTCCGGTGAAATCTCCATATGGGGTTTTGGGTAGAATGTAATACTTCCCCTATTTACTTTATGTAGTAGAGAAAGTAAAAATGAGAAAATTAGTCACCAAACTTGGTATTTAAGGTTAAAATATTCCGAAGATATCAAACGAAGCCTCTCAAGAAAATCTTCCTATCCCTAACTATCCTTCAGATGAAAACTTTTTAGTTATTTTTATTTTCTGAAAAACAGCTCTAAAGATATTGATTAAAATAAGAGATGTATATATCTTGTGTATACCTACTATGCACGTAAAAGAGAAAGTATAAAGGATCACCAACAAAGAAATGAACGGACCAAGGTCGTTAGGGCATGAAATCATGAACGGAGATCTACTGTTAAAATCCCGCCATGACTGACGCTATTTTCAGGCTATCCTGAATGCTTATAACTGGTGAATGTTGGGGAGGTACCCTAAACTTAGGCTAAAACGTTTCCTTCCCAAATTGTCTTTCCCAATATTCATTTCATTTCCGCCTGTGCAGTAAGAACGGGTGTTAAACACTAATAAAAAATCTGATGTTTTATACTCACATGACTTTCTCTAATCTTGTACAAACTATTTTTACAAACGCTTATTCTCCATATGCTTCATGTTAATCGAGATATCGAGATGTTAATCTTATTCTAATTTTCTTGTAGATGCAAGGGGAATTGCTAGGTTTTAAGCTATAGTCAAATATTTTAAGAGGTGGTTGCTGTGTGGAGTATTCCATTCTCTTTACATTACCAGGACAAGAAAAATTGAATGGAGAATTTGAGAAAAAGTATAAGTATTGGAAAATTTAAGGGAATAACAAGCAATATCTAGAAAATGGTTCTCACACACACAAAAATTGTATATGCGTAGTAAAATTTTGTCTATCTCTTATGGTTTACCAGTTATGCAAAAGTCGTTCACAATGAAGAATACTTTTGGAGACATTCTGAGAAAATTCGAGATATACATTTCATTTGTCATGAAAATATCTTAAACATATGATATTTTAATCAAAATCGTTAGCCATTTTTGAGAAAACTAAATTTTCGCAAAATGTTCCATGTAAAGGGTAATCTGGGGTGGGGGATTTTCTTGAAATCTTTCGTGTCGCATCTATGAAAGATACTGAACCTAAATACCAAGTTTGGTGTTTATCCGACTGTTCGTTTCTGAGTTATGCTGTTCACACACACACACACACACACGCGCGCGCGCGCGGACATTTTTCAAAAAATGCTTGTTTTGGATTCAGGGTGTCTCAAAACATGTATTTCCGGTGAAATCTCGGTATCGAAATTTTGGGTGGAATGCAGTACTTCCCCTACTTACTATACGTAGTAGAGGAAGTGATAATCAACTTCCCAATGAAACCATCCTAACCCTTGCAGTGATGAAACGGAGAGCTTTTATAGCATTTTGGTTACTTCTAGATAGTTTTACTCAACTATATGTTTTATTATAAATGTTAAACAAGAATATGGTAGTATTGAGATGAACATGTTTTCTAAATTCGACATGCTGGAGTTGGCTTGTTATCTGTAGCAGATACTATAGTTTCCGTAGCGTGCAGATAATGCTGTTGCGGACTACAGTATGGAGACTCGAAGGAGCGATACTACAGTTCAGTGTTTACTTTCGAATGACCTGATTACGGCCACACAAAAACGGAAACAAAAGAGCATCAGAAGCACTTTCCATGCTAAGGGCGTCCTTATCTAGAGAATCATAGCCATGATCTTGGGGCGCTTATGCGCTGCTAATGAAATTTCTGGGATTAGGGTATACGCCAGCGGTATGCGGCATCTTTAGAAATGCAGCGTGTGTTCCTGTAGTTAGTTTTTATTTAACCCTAGCATTTACCGCTCTTTATATGTCATTGCATCGGAATATATTATAGATAATTATGCAGTAAATCCTCACTTACTGGAGCGGAATATTTGGGAGTGGTATTGGCTGGATTAATTTCGCTCTTGATATATGCGACTGCATAATGGAGAACAAACTGGGCAATCAAATTCGAACAGCAGTAATTTCTAACAAAACAACGTTGGGGATGGGAGACATAATGTTATTAATTGTTGTGTTTAATTTTCGATGTTGCAGTATTACACAATGGTTATGATAATGATGGCCGCTGGCATACCCTACCTGTAAGCAAATATGATATACACAACTAAAATTAAATCCATCTCTTGTGCTGGATTTGTATCTTCTGTTGAATATGTGTGTTTATTTATTTATTTTTGGCTAAAATTCTGTTCATTATAACTGGTGTAGGAAGTTTAGTACGTAGCAATAACTGACAGGTTAAAAGTGTGTTATAAATGCTAGAGCAGCCACACTTGCGTGCAGTGAAAGTGGCCCATAAAATAATGCATGATTTCAATTGGCAATGAAATGTCAAGCTCTGTTATCTCTAAGAGTTGACTTCATTCTCCTCCTCTTATAGTTCTGGCAACTTGATTGAAAAGTAATGATTTCATCTGAAAGCAACTTTTCTAAGGTTTACAATTAATTACTGTTAAATTAATAATTACAATACTATTATTGCTTATGATAACAGTAAATTTATTTAATGTAGATTCCTTGTTACTGCTATTAATATATCAACGCTTAACGGCCAAAGTCAGTTTTTCTAATTCACAAATTTACTGAAGGTTTCTACCCGTTTAGGGGCCAAGTGTTTGATAACTTTTCTAGCAAAGAAATTCGGTTTTTCGAGATATGCAACTCCGTAGAATTCATAGCACTATATCCATTTCGATGTCGGAAATAATTTAAGACTTCGTCTTCATGTCTATCTCAAGAGACGCATTTGATATAAACCGCATAGCAGGTGAGAATTTTAATGATAAGAGCAACTGTTTTTACCTCTTCCCCTTACAGCGTGGAGTCCAATAGTATTGTGCTGGAATAGTCCACCTCTCGTTATTTACACCAATCTCAGCCAAATTAGTTAAATGAGAGCATTGTGATCTAAAAATATATTGATTTACAATGTGAAACACACCCAAATTTATACCAACATTCATACTTCGAGACTCTACAGAGGGTAGGAAACGATTCTAGTCAAAGAAACATTTCCCTATCCTAACCTGAATTAGCCACAGCGTTGATCACTCTACCAGAGAAGCAGTCAAGAGAAATATTGTCTCGCAGTTTATAAAATCACTTACAATTTGATTGGATTCGGTTTTTCTTAGAGTCTAGCTTTCGCTTAATATATTCAGTAAACTATTTTACTTAAGCTTAGATTCAATGGATAATGCAAAGGGAAGCAAACGGGATGGCTGAGGCGGCAACGTCTGTGAGACACATTTGGGAGGTCCCTGGTGACTGTCCACTCAACTTCGGTTTTTTTCATTGTTTTCCCTTGTCAGGCGAATGCTGGGATGATTTTTCTAATGACACAAATTTTTCCGGTCCCTCATTCTTCATCATTTTGTTTTCTATCACCTTTCGGGGTACGGGGCTTGACTGGGTAGTTTGGTGGTATGTAGCTTGCGGTGGATATGAGCTCTGTGACTGTTCTTCCTCCTCTGGTGCGTAATTAGGACAGTTCAGGCCTATTCTTGAAGAAGATAGTTTGTTTCGTTGTTTATTTGCCCCACGCTTTGGGAGCCAATTTGAACTATGTTTGTTGCTGCTACGTATGGAAAGTCATTTTTAATAAGATATATTATATTTCGACTGTTGGGGAGCCGAACTTGAAGTTCGTTGCAACCGCACGTATGGTACCCGCCTTCCGGTAGCCTTCATCGAAAAAAAAATGTTTAAAAAATATTACCTTCGTAATTTTTACTGTTTCTTTAAATATTATATTTATGCTTGCCTCGGCTGCGTCAGTATTATTTTTAGCGACATGAATTTCTTAACAGGGCGTGATGCGACTGAAGAATGTAGGTCTACACAGATTATAATTCACTCCTTTTTGTTAATTCTTGATACGATTTTAATAACACTTCACTGATATAGAGAGCTGTGAGATTCTTTTGTTAATTACTTGCACTTTTTAAACACGTAAACTATTTTTGTCTCACACAAAATACATATTAAATTTCTCGCGTCCGATTAGGAGCACTGTCAACAACCACCGCTTCCAGTTATGAGCGCTGTCTACAAGCAACTGAATTGATTTCTACCGCCTAAATTTGTAAATTTCGGTATATCAAGTCTCTGATTGGCTAATCCTACTCCAATAGAATACCTTCATTTAACTAAAGTTTTTTCGTTGTTGATTCGCTATTTATAAACTTCACAATAATTACATTATTGCTTCCAAGAATCACAAGTAGTTTTGTTAAACTTTCAAATTCAGTATTGCCTCAAGGTTACCTCATTGTTACCTCACTGTTAGCAATTTTAACCTATTATTCTCACAGCTCCTACATTATTAAATTACGTAATACAGTCACATAGCATTATTGAACATGTATACAATGGTATAAACATTTACAATGGCTGTAATATACACGTTTTATATATTGTTACATACACATGTTGCTTTAAGGCGGGCTGTTATTATATTTTATGTTATATAATTTGACTGAAACCATTTAAGTGTTAAAAATGCTGCCTCATTCTTCAGATGGAGCGCTGTGAGATGCCTGCAGGAGTTTCCAACTGTGAACTTCAGAGAACCTGCAATATCCGCACCTGCTGCTGCTTGGTCCGGACAAAAACCCTTTGAATCTTTCATCTTATCCCTTTCTCCCAGAGGTTCCATAGGGTACAATAGTCTTCTGGCCGCAGTGTTTAAATGCTCCTCTACCCCTTGCGATAAATATAATTACAGAGTTCTTCTAGATTAATGTTAATATTTTTCAAACGTCTATATAAGAGACTGGAATTTGTTTTTTGCATACTTAAACGTGCTTTTATTATACTTTTCGGAGTATTGTAAACTCCGCCAGAGATCAGTAAAACTCCAGCCCAGCGAAGCATAGTCGCAGATTTAACGCATAGCGATCCTCGCAACGCTTCATTCTGACTGTAGCTTTTGTTGAGTTCATTTAAACCGTAGTCGGGCCGATGAAGTATCACACGAATTTTTAATGCTTACTGTTAAAGGTAAGGTTGCGGAGAAACGGAGGGGCCTCCGCAACAGGGGCAGAGTACCCAAAGTAGGGCACAACGGCACTTTTTACTTCGACAGTGTTCTCTGAAAAGGAGAGATGGGTGAGAGAGACACGAAGAGCGACCTGTGCCGTGCTATAATAATGACCATATTCCTATCCTTCAAGCACTCCTTACACATATGTGATGAAGCTGCTGCTCAATTCAACTTTAATGGCGTAATGTTTGTTTTCCTCAGAGGTATGGATCGTTAAGGCAGCTTAGGTTTTGAAATATTCACACGAGCAAACTGACTATTTTAACTGAAAGAGTTCTATAACGTTAACGATTTTATAAGTTTCAATTAATTGTGCAATTTTTTAACATATGCAAAGACAGGAAAGTTAACGTGTTTTAAAGACATAATAGTTCTCGTATTCCTCTTTCACCTTTCTTTCCGATAATTGGTTTACCTTACAAAAATTTCTGATTTTTTACAAGGTGTATTGTTCGCTTCAACTGGCAGTGCAGTATACGTTTAGGCAGTATTTTTAATACTTAAATGATTTCGGTCTAATTATATAATATGTAAATACAATAACAGCCTTGAAGCAATGTGTGTACATAATAATAAGTAAAAATGTATGTAACAGTCATTGCGTATGCTTATATTATTGTAAACATGTTCAATAATGTTATGTGAATGTATTACGTAATTTAATAATGTAGGAGGTGTGAGAATAATAAGTTAAACGTTGCTAAAAATGAGGTAACCTTGAGGCAATAATGAGTAAGGAAGTTTAAATCCTACTTATGATTATTGGAGTAACAATAATGTAATTTTAGTGACAGTATATAAAATAGCCAATCAACAACCAGAAAAATCTTGAGTTAAATGAAGGTATCCTCTTGGACTAGTATTAGCCAATCAGAGACTTGAAATATAGAAATTTACAAATTTAGGCGGTGGAATTCAGTTCAGTTCCCTCCAAACAGTGCCCATAACCAGACGAGTTGCTTCTAAACAGTGCTCATAACCAGACGCGAAATGTGTCCTGAGAAATTAATTACGTATTCGTGTGAGACGAAAATATTATACGTGTTAAGAAGTGCAGGTATTAAATAAAATATTCTCACAGCTCTCTATATCAGTGAAGTGCTATTTAATTTGTGTCCAGGATTAATATCTTCAACGTACGAATTACAAAATGAAAAAAAGAAAAATGTTTCTCCCACGAGCTTAAAGATTTAGAACAAGGCTAATGAAATAAATTTTTAAGGTGCTCACCGAAAACGATTGAATTCAATTTTGACAAATTACCCCCGATAATGATAATGCTGAAATGCTCGCCGATGCCGAATGCAAGCCGGACTGGCTAGCGATCTGCTCACTCCGTTTCTGTCGTTCAGTGATGGCTGCTCTCGCCCGGGAGACACACGTTCTACCTCACGCCTGGTAGAGCGCTGTAATCACTGACTATTTAAACCAGCTATTTAAATAGCTGGGCAGCTATTACGTCGTTCCACCACACTCTCTACAGGAATGAGGATATCGTTCTAACACATTCCTCGATTTTGGTCTGCTGGCGGCGTGTTCAACGCCAGGAAGGGGCTTCAGAGCGGCACAACCCTAATGACAACTGGCGCAAGTATTAACGACTTCCCTAACGTTTATAGTTCGAACAAATCCGACGCCTATCCCCTGGTAGGGTCCACTCAAAGGAGGGTCAAAATTACAATTTTTCTGGAATCAAAATTGGGCTAATATCCACCAACAAGATACTGTTTCGTTCTTATAGTAAAAGATATAGCATGTGTGCTATCATTTGTTTGTACAGGGCTAAAAGCTATTATTTACATTGGGTTGCTTTGTCTATAGTTTAATATCAAACACAAGATGCATATTAAACCAAGTGTAATACAGTTCGTGACTGATTCCTTCTGTACTATTCTATCCCTAACATTTTAATAGTAACGCAACTACCCGAAGCTCTTGCGTGAAGTAGTGAGCGACTCGGAAGTTATACCTCGCCGGCACAGACCGGTAACTTTCAGTACCGTGCGCACAGTATAGTCGCAGCGTGTTTTCGATTGGTTTGCCCTGTACTAGAGTATACAGTCAGCGATGACCAGGCAGAGGAGTTTTGGTTATTAAATCATCAAGTTAGAACGCACCAGAGTTGGTGGTGAGAGGAGATCGAAGCGCTTGTGACTTACAGTGTACTCCGTAAACAAATACGATGAACAGTTTGAAGGCAGTACACACTTTTTCGATAGTAGTGCAGCAGAGTTAACGAATATTAGAAGGAAAAAAGCAGTGTAAGTTTAGCTATCTACAGAGTGCAACAAAGTTACATCGTGATCTTACTAAGGCCTTAATATACACAAATCTCAGTTACATTGTCGTTTCTGTTACATCGAAGGCTGTAAAATTTTTAAAGCAACATACACCACGTGATCAAAAGTATCCGGTCACCTGGCTGAAAATGACGCACAAATTCGTGGCGCCTTCCATTGGTAAGGCTCTAAGTCAATATGGTGTTGGCCCACCCTTAGCCTTGATGACAGCGTTCACTCTCGCAGGCATACTTTCAATCAGGTGCTGGAAGGTTTCTTGGGGAATGGCAGCCCATTCTTCGCGGAGTGCGGAACTGAGCAGAGGTATCGATGTAGTTCGGCGAGGCCTGGCACGACGTCGGCGTTTCAAAACATCCCAAAGGTGTTCTATAGGATTCAAGTCAAGACTCTGTGCAGGCCGGTCCATAACAGGGATGTTATTGTCATGTAACCAAGGCGCCACAGCCCGTGCAGTATAAACAGGAGCTCGATCGTGTTGAAAGATGCAATCGCCATCCCCGAATTGCTCTTCAACGGTGGGAAGCAAGAAGGTACTTAAAATATCAATGTAGGTCCGCTGTGATCATGCCACGCAAAACAACAAGGGGTGTAAGCTCCTCTCCAGGAAAAACACGACCACACCATAACACCACCACCTCCGAATTTCACTGTTGGCACTACACACGCGGGCAGATGACGTTCACCAGGCATTCGCCATACCCAAACCCTGACATCGGATCGCCAAATTGTGTACCGTGATTTGTCACTAGGCACAATGCTTTGCCACTGTTCAATCGTGTAATGTTGACGCTCCTTACACCAAGCCAGGCGTCGTTTGGCTTATGAGCAGCCGCTCGACCATGGAATCCAAGGTTTCTCGCCTTACGCATAACTGTCATAGTACTTGGAGTGGATCCTGATGCAGTTTGGAATTCCTGTGTGATGGTCGGGATAGATGTCTGCCTATTACACTTTACGAACCTTTTCAAATGTCGGCGGTCTCTGTCAGTCAACAGACGAGGTCGGACTGTAGGCTTTTGTGCTGTACATTACCTTCACGTTTCCACTTCACTATCACATCAGAAACAGTGGACCTAGGGATGTTTAAGAGTGTGGAAATCTCGCGTACAGACTTCTGACACAAGTGACACCCAATCACCTGACCACATTCGAAGTCCGCGAGTTCCATGGAGCGTCCCATTCTGCTGTTTCACGATGTCTAATGACATCGCGGATAATGAGTACCAGGCAGTAGGTGGCAGCATAGGGCACCTAAGATGAAAAACGTATGTTTGTGGGGTTGTCCGGATACTTTTGATCACATAGGGTACGCTCTTATTAGCGTATCTGCGAAAAATTCTGATCAATAGTTTGAAGCTGAGGAAGTTGAAAGACCATTTTATTCGTGTTCCTTCCTAATAATATCATATGTCCTTTGTGTTTATTGGATTGCAGGTGGTTTAACACATTTTAAATGTCCTTTGAGCTCTAATGTTCCATCGGATGGTTTCGCCATTTGTACTGAGGCGTTCTGTGCCAAATTATACAATTAACGATGCTTAATTGTGATGATGTATGAACTCATCTTTACTTAATACTCATATTATCACAGTTCTCCACTGATGTAAATATTCATCGAATAAATAGAAACGTCGCAAAGACCGCCTGTTGAATTGGAGAGGAGAGTGTCCGTCAGAATTCCTGACGTCACTTATATTCCGTGCGGTAACGTTTGCGGCAGTATTAGTGTTTGTTTTAAAGAATGCTACTGTTATTTTATTTAATTTTGGTTTACTGTCCTCCGGCTAGCTATGATCTTTTTGGTCGAGCACATCTCTTTATACAGGTTGTGTAAACGGAAAGGAATCTTTTATCCAAAGATAACACTGATGAGGGAATTTGTTTTACACTTTTTATTGTCGAACACATTCACTATCAAATTTACACATTGATCTTGACACTCACCAAACTGAAACTGTTATAATAACTTCATTACTGATCATTCCTAATTCGCATACTTCAACTTTTTGTATAATTAACTTTACAACACTTTAGATTTTTCATAACTCTGCTACGCGTAACTTGTGAATCGATAGCCGACGTGTACTTTACAAATATTTCTGCTGAACTGAAGGGCTCTATCTCTAACCTAGCCCTTTTTATACTCCTACGCCCCGATATGCCTAAAGATTATAACTGAGCTGCTATTGGCTAATAAAACGCGCCAACATTAGCGTCTATTTTCATATCCAATGAAAATTATGAATACATATGCTCTAGGGAAAATATTCCAGAAAATTCTAAAGAAAAACGCGCCAACATTACGTAACTTCCTCGTCTCTAATAGTGATAGCCAGCTCACTCCCTGGCTGCATTATTGCACGCTATTATTGCCAGTTTCAGTAAGGCAGTATAAACTTACTTCTCAACAATAATTACAATCAACGAATATCTCAAATCAATGTCACATAAAAATGCATATTCATACTATAATCATTCTTTACATTTAAATAATTTATGACACAAATTACTGCATTACGTTCTGTTTACTTAATAAAAGCCCTATATCTGGTAAAGATAGACAAAATAGGTGAACAGACCGAAAATGTCTTAGAAGTTTTTCCACTTCGGTTACAGAGACTTTATTTTCGAGGGAATAAAGTCCCTTTTTATACTGACAAAGAATTAAAATGTCGTTATTTGACCTATCAGTATCCATTCATAAGTATGTTTTAAATTATGTTTACGCTGTTGTTTAACAATGCAGATTACACGCATTGTAGAGTTATATCAAAACATTAAAAGGCCATTACGAAAAACCATGCAAAAATGGGAGCACGTAATGTGTATCACTGGTATTTGTTCCCCTATTATTATGATGATTGCGCTGTTTACACTTTTCTTGTCTACCATCACCGATTGTACACATTGGTGCAAGTGAAAGAGGAACTGTCTCTCAATGAGCGCGATTTGCTAATAGTGTTCGCTGCTAAGCAAAATTAGTAGAACGAAAGTCGCTCACGTTATTACGCTAGTTACCCACCGACCTGCGTTTGCTTGCAGTTGCCCCGTTGAATCCTGCATCTCCTTTAACCCCGAAGGTTTATCTACAAATGTGAAATTGGCACGGTTTCCCCACCTGGTATATTATCGGTTCACTGATTTCTAATTTAGTAATTTTTTCTCTTTGTACAATTATTTAAGCATGCCCTGTTAACTTCATTACAACATAAGTACAAAGGAAATACAGCAAACGTTTCTTGTAGAAGGGCTATTTAAAATATTTTGGCATTGGTATCACAAGTTTATCATAACGTTATAAGCAGATTCGGTTTCTCTTTTGTTTTACTGCCTCATTCTCTATTCTTGGCTACTAAATTGTAACCATCCACATGCATAGTTTAGAATAAAATATCGGCATTTGTCTTATTTTATACGCATTTACAGGGAGTAACAAAATCTACCGAACGAGGTGATGCCGCGGCAACGTATGAAGATCCCGGGTTTAAACCCCGGGGTCGACCAACTTCACCAAAGGTTCTTTTGCGGTTTTCTTCGGTCATTAGGCGAATTCTTCTATCACCCCTTTCATCACTATATTTCATTTACTTTCGTCCTCCATGATATAAGGGTACCAGCTGGCCTTTAGTTCCCGAGGTCGCGAGTTCAAACAAACGCAGAGGGCGATGGATATTTTTCGGACGTAAAAATTGTTGGCATGGCTTCCTTGAAGAGAAGTAAAACCTCGTGTCGTAGATTTACGGCACTTAAAAGAACCTCAAGTCTCATAAAGCGGCCTTTGAGCAAAGCTTTCGGTCTTTCGCACTCATTATAGCATGAGGTGCTAAGAACCATAGGAGTTAAAGAGCATCCATAAATAGCATTCAATTTATTCTTTTTCATTATCTTCCTCATCGCCATACCAGGCATTGGGATGAACACCCATCCTGGATATGTGTCGTCCTCCGTGGTCTAGGGATAGCATACTAGCCTCTATCTCCCGAAGTCGCGCCCGTTGGAGGGCGCCGGATTTATTTCGAGTATAAAAATCTTTACCATAGCTTCATTCAGAAGGTAAGTAAAGCCGGTGGTCCCGTCTCTTAAATTTACGCCACGTAGAAGAACCTCAAGCATGATAAAGAAGCCTTGAGCAAAATTCCGGTCTTTCACGTCCAATATAGAATGGGACGCTAAGACCATACCAGCTAAAGAGCGTCCATAAAGAAAACTCAATTTATTTATTTATTTTATCCTGGATATGCTGTGATCCATATGCTATGATTGCCTGAGCCTGGACAGGCTGATGTCCCAAGGCATTGGGTTCAAAGTCTTTGGGGATGTAAATCCTACAAAGAGAAAGGTAATCAGAAGCAGAAGAAGAATAATAAGAAGAAATGGTAACAAAAACTGTTTTCTACTCCGTGTCAGTTTCAGAGTGCCTTCTTAGCAAGTACGTTTTCTTATATCTCCAATGAGTTCTTACTCTTGTACACAGTTTTTAAATCCTTTTTATTCTTTTATTAATTTATGAAGTGAAATTAGAAGATGTTCCTTGTCTGTGTATGTCAGAAAGAATTCAACTTTTCAATGGTGAAAAAATTATCACAATCGGTTAAGTGATTTTTTTGAGGTAAACCTACATCACACACACACACACACACACACACACACACACACACACACACACACACACACACACAGACACAGGCACTTATCTCTCTAGAATGTCCGTTACTGTAGATTAAGACAACGAATTTTATGTGCGTTTGATATGGAAGTTAGAAAGCAGCTTTTAACGGAATTTCCTTAACCACCTGCTCTACCTAGAGATACACTATGAAAACTTGGCAATACATCTAGATCTACGGGATCTATTCAGCATAATAGGCGACGGGTAACAAATCATGCACCTACTGAAAAGTACAGTTGCTAAACTGCATTGGTAAACCAACTTCACACATAAGAATAGCTCAGGGTTTAAAATAGGTGCAATTATGAGCCAAAACCAAATCTTCAGTATTCTTCTTTACTTAAATTGATACAATATTTTACTATATATAGTGTTCTATTACATATAGTAAGTATGGGAAGTATTGCGTTGCACCCTAAAATCCAGTGTCGATATTTCACCAGAAACGCCTGTTTTGAGGCTCGGTCCTGTGTGTGTCGGTGAACAGCATAACTCAAAAATGAAAAGTCTAATAAATATCAAACTTGATAATTAGGCTTAATATCCTCCAAAGCAAAACATTTTCAAGGAAATCCTCCCTCCCAGGCTAATCTTTACATGGATGGTTTTTTCGAAATATTATATTTTCTAAAACGTGGCTCTAACGATTTTTATTGAAATACCAGATATTAAAAAGATCATTACATTACAAATAAAGTGTATATCTTGAATTTTCTGGGAATAGTATATGAAGTCTGCTACATTAGAAGAACGTATGTATAATCTTATATAACTGGTAAATGTTACCAATAGACGAAAACGCACTACATAAAAATGTATATCTCTTTAAAACGCACAATCTATTTCAAATCAGTTTTTTAATTGGATTTCCAAGATATCTTTTATTCATGACTCGATTTATTCAATATTTGTCATTCTTTTTAAATTACATCGATTATCAGTTTTTTTCTCGCGATTGCATGGAAACAGTATGGAATTTTAAGGCCAGCGTATAGCGTTCAGTTCTTAAACATTTGATTATCGTTGCTCTCTTTGTATCAATAACAAAATGTGTAACGTAGCTATTTCTGCAAAGGTTTATTTAGGTAACATGAAGTAGATAGAAAAGTAGATTGTTACAATAGATTGTATACCCACTAATAAACTATAGAGGGTAGAGAAAGCCATGCGAATATATCACATCAGATTTTTTTCGTAAGGCGATTGTCACCGCTAGAGGTACCTAACTATGTTAGCATAAAGAACACGTGGACAGTGCTTGTCTTAGCATCGAACGCTAAGTACAGATAGTAGTAATACAAAATCGCAAATGCAGTGGAGTCTGCTGTATAAAAACACAAGAGCTTGTGAACATCCTAATTTTTTATGGTTTATGGGTTACTTATTGTTTGAATTCTATTACACGTAATGTGTATGTGGTAATTCAAAGTCTACGGCGTAAAATCTACTGCGCTACTCCTCTAAACTCAATGAAACATAGGCAACAGGGCCGCTAGCACATCCTGACTTGTGTACGTTTTAAGGAGCTTCTGCGCATGCGCCATTTGTATGACGTAGTTATGTAATGGGGCCAAATGTATGTATATATATATATATATATATATATATATATGGGTCGTGCACAGTTGGATAGTGCACTACGCGCGAGCTTTTTCCCGTTTCCACTATCACAGCAAATTTACGTGAATGTCACTAGATGGTAGCATATTACGGCCGAATTAGTTAAGGTATACAAGCGCCGGAACTTCTACTGGTTTCTTCATGCCAAGCATACTTTCAACTACAATTTATTTTATACATTACTTCGTTCTTGCCCCAACATGGTTTACTTATGTACACAACAAGTAGCTGCAGTTATATGAATTTCTTCATAATCATAACCACTATGCAGAGATGCTATTTCACATTTTCAGGGCTAAATGGCTAAAATTTGATGAACACTCACAATGTCCACTCACGAGCCGCTACTGCGCAGATCTACTGTTCAGAGATTTTTGATTGCTGTTTTCTATTCGGTTGCATGGTTCCATTCGGTTCCATTGGAAGAGTTAACAGAGCGGGATGACTCATACGGTTGCGTCTGTGGCCGCACTTGGGAGGGGGTGGGTTCGATTCCCACGGCCGACCTTCCTGACGCATGGGTTGTTTTGGAGGTTTCCGTAGGTAAGTAGTCAAATGCTGGGAAGGATCATGGTCTCACCTGAATTTATCCCTCCCTCATTCCCTCTCATTTCATTTTCCTCTTTCACATTACAGGTTGTCTCCTGGACTATGTATCGGACGATTGCGTTTTGAACTCTTCTCGGTCACGTCTGATGGAGGCCGTTCGAGTCTTTGCTGCTGGATCAAGGTTTCCCCGGTCTCCGCTGGAGGGGAAACTATGAACCACCCTCAGATGGTTTGGAAGGGCTGCCTTGACGCTCTCTGGCTGGGTGGTCAAGTCTGTAACTCTTAGGGACCTCTGCGCGTCTTGTCGCCTGCGGTTCCTTCGTGTCACCCGTTCCTCCTGGGATTGTATGTACAAAAGATCCCTGTGTGGGTCGAGATGCTAGGTAACCCTAACCCTAATGGGAAAAATTAAGAGCACAAACTTTTGTGTAGATAACTGATAAACTATTCAATAATATCGAAATTAAAATCTATTCATTTTCTCAAAAAGGAAGTACATAGTATTTCAATGTATTTCTAGCACACAAGATAAACACTGCTATTAGTAATTGAACTCCTGTCCCCCGAGGGGCGATGGGATGCGGGAATTATAACTGACCGCGGAGTTAATGAATATCAGTTTATTATTAACTTATGATTAAAATCCACATATTGGTACCATTACTTTTTTCCAAAATTAAACGAAATGGAAGTTGAAATATGGGGACCAAAATTATACCCTGAAGTGTTAAATATTAAAACCGATATTTCTGTTTGTGATGCACTCGGCAGCGCAGAACTCTGCTGCATATGACGAAAATAATTCCCTGTGTGCCCTTGCATGAAGGGGACAATATCCTGAACAGGTCAAGTGCAGCCCTTGTGGAAAGCTGGACTTCGATATTAGTTCATTTAATGTAATATATGATTCAATATCGAGCAACACAAGTAGGAAGCATATGCTCTAGGGGGATGGGCTCCAACATTTTTGTCGGAGGTATCCCACTGCATTCTAATAGTAAATCGTATGGCTGAGGTTTTTCTCCAGCAATGCTAGGTGACTTCAAGCTATCGTATTGATAGTGCAAATGTAAAAAAAAAATTTGAATATTTAAAGTTATACATAAATAAATGAATTTTATTTGAGGACGGATTTAACTACTGCTGTTCTCAGCGTCCCATGCTGTATTCGTGAAAGATCGGAAATTTTGCGCACAGGCCTCTTTATCAGGCTTGAGGTTCTTTTATGTGCCTTAAATCATCGGCTTTACTTCCCTTCCGGAGGAAGCCATGCTAAGGATTTTTACTCTCCGAAAACACCATCGTCCTCCGCCGGGTTTGAACTGGCGACCTTGGGAACTAGAGGCTAGCATGGTAACACTGGAGGACGACAAAGTTATACATGCCATTTTATTTCAACTTGTGCAACTTGTATAAGATAAAGAGTATATTGTGATGCAAGTACTCTAAGTCTATCATAGGAGAAGGAGAAAGATTTAAAAATACGAACGCGAAGTTGAGTATTTTCTGCTTTCGAAATTCTTCAATATGCTTAACGCATATGTATTGCATACTATGTTTTTCGACGACAGTTAATAATATAAATACTACTTACGTGAAAATAAAGTTAATTACTAACAGCTATTGCAAATGATGTTTTCAGTAGCAAGGTCACCAACATTAACCTCGGTACAAAGAGGCGCTCCATTACCCATGCATGATTGTTGACTAACAGTTTTCAGCCCTTACTTAACTTCTATATGAATTAAATCGTAACAAAAAAATGGAAAGAAAGTAAAGACCCGGGTAATATTTAAATGGTAAAAACTGAACTATGAAATGTGATGATATTACATGTCTGCAATGGAAAATGTGTCATAGGATTTAATATAGTTTATGCATATGTATGCAGTAAAATCGGCAAAACACGCAGACAGGTTAGGTTATACAACGGAGGGGAACACCGCGCACACTGCGAACTACATCTATTGTGGCTACTACCCCTCAGGAATAAGGAATGAAGTGAAGGAATCACAGGAGGCTACAAGATCGCCACAGAGTCGCGCGAAGGTCCTTAACAGTTTCAGGCTCGAAAACCAGTCGCATTACTGGAGAGAGTGATGAACGATCCGTCAACCCAAACAGTCCTCATGTCCATGGCTTTGAGTAACCTCCTCGCCATCTTTTCACCTCTGCCATACACCATGAAACTTAGAAGCACGCCTGAAATATGAAAAGGAGACGGAATGAAAGAAAAATGATTGAAAGTAAATCGTGGTGGATGAGAAACACAACAGCATACACATCTACCGACCACGGAAAGCCACGAAAAACCCAAGATCAGAGTGAGTGGTCGACGGAATCGAACATGGAACCTTCCGAACGCCAGCCTCATGGAGCGGTTACTCGCTTAGGTTACTGGCACTGAATGCAGGAAATTGAACTTTGCACCACGACACCGTGAACGGGAAGTGGATTAAAACGCCACCTGGAACAAATTATTTACCCTGATATAACTGCACGGGCTTCTGAGATATAAATTCTCTGCTGTGTCAGGCTTTTCTACAGCAAAGACCTTCATAATAAAAGTGTAAGGTATTACATGTTAATTAGCTAGAAATATCTTATACACTGTCAGGATGACTCGAGTGAACGTTTTTCTGTTCACCAATGTGAATAGTGTAAATGAGGCATATAAAGAACGTTTTATTAACAGAGAAGAAAATAATGTGTGTGTATTCATACAAGGGGCGTCCAATGTGTAAGTTTTCCTATAGAAAACATTATACACAATTCATCATTTTAAAATAATTTTAGTTACATTGTACAATCCTTGTGTTATTTTTCTATATTATCGCCATGTTTTTCCAAGCATTTTTTGTAACGTGACACAAGTTTTTTTTCAAACCAGAGTTATACCAGATCGGATTCTGTGTCCGTAACCAGTTGTTCACTACTGATTTGACTTCATCATCGGTGTTAAAACGCTTACCTCCAAGATGAACTTTGAGTTGGAGGAACGTGTTAGAAAATCACTTGGGACAAGATGTGGTGAATATGGAGGATGCGAGAAAACTTCGCAGGTGAATCTTTCGAGCCCGCCTGGGTAATTTGAGCTCGTACTTCAAATCATACGTTTTATAACATGCTCGAAGGATAATCTTCGGGTTCACATCAAACAAGAGAGGGGGGGCCAAGATAGCATAATCGTGAAATGCGGTTTTATTAACCGTTCAGTACCTGCCTCGCAACACCACAATGAATGCAGAGGACTACTGTAATGGCTGGAGCAATCTCCGAGCTGCCATCAAAAAAAAATGTCCTGGACTTTTGTCTCCCAATGTTCTCTTCCGTCGTGACAATGCTCGGCCTCGCACAGCTCGAATGACCCAGGCGGAGCTTCCTAATGCCGCGAGTTAAGGCTTCTCTCCCCGTCGTTATTAGATTCTCAACTCTTCTTCGGTTCTTCGTGCTGGACGCACCCTAGCCGGGACTTGCGGAGGAAGATCAATGATACGACGTCATGCAGCACCAGCACCGCACAGCAACCAACCCGCCATCTATGGTATGTCGAACATAGCTTCTTCCAAATGGTAAGGAGGCGAAATATACTGGGTTACATCTTCTCTTCGCAGGCGAAAGAATCTAGCGATATCGGTGATGTGAACTTAGTTACAGCTCAGCATGACGAGACGAAAAAAGATGCAACAGAAGAGCCATCCCTGGCATAATCTCTCCCCTCCGGCAAGGAGGTGCGTCTCACTAGAATCTCGTATCCAGTCTCATGGATACACGATTGTTGAGGCTTTCAATCTTCCACCTTTGTCCAATCATGAAGAAGCTTCATACCTCGCCAGCGATGTCCGTTCACGTCAGCAGTGCAGAGGTCGTTACTCATTTCTTCACATCTCTGTTTTAATAATACGTATTGGTTTTCACATGCGCATGCTCTCGAGTAAGATGAATTGGAAGTTTTTTTGACTGCCTAGAGCAGTTGTGGCGAAGACGGAACTCGCGAGGAAGTGTGACTCGCAGGCACTACTCTTTTTCTAGCTGTCTATTCATTTGTTTTCCATATGCTGCTGAGTGGTGTAGTGCGTGTTGCATATTTTAAGACTCAAGGGAGAAAGGCATTTTTGTCGCCCTTGGCCTAGAGTATCCACCTATAGAAGCTCAATTATTGGTTAAATAATCATTTATACTTTGCATTTTGTCGAAGGAATAGAAATTATTGGCACAGAAGTGATAGGTTTACCAGAGCTGCAACAAATTTCGTATATTTAATGATATTTTATGCACATAGAACATAGAGGTATATCATGAATATAACAAAACATCATATCATCATTACAAAATCCTTACTGGAAGCAGAAACTGGAGGTAAAATGCAAAATAACAGTTGTTCGTACAAACCATACATAATATAAACAAGAATTCAGTCTGAACAACAAATATTTTGATTATCTGGTATTATATAAAGTTTAGAGATACATGGCTTGAATTGAATTAAAATACACGAAGACTCAAGAGACAAACAAAATAGTGATACGTATACAGCAAGGGCTTCTCTTATCCAATGTATTAAACATCTACTTGGACAAATTGGTTAAAAATTGCCTCCGGAAAAGGATGGGTATATTCAGATTTGGGGAACTTTTATTTTTGGCTGGGACCAATCTTCAATAGTCCATCCTCTTATTAATTACATTTTCCGTTAGTGCAAAAAATTCATTAAGAGTGTTTCATACATTATTCTCTCAGAAACACCATTTAACTATAATTTTATGATAGTCTCTATATTTTTAATGTTTATTATTACTGGGGTTAGATTGCATACTTTTCTTGGTAAGCCTTATTCATTAATGAGTTCCATATACGAGGGCTGTCTCAGAAGTACCCGACCTAACAAACACACAAATTTTGGGAAAAAACATTATTTCTGTACATAGTCTCCTTTCAGCTCTATATACTTTTCCCAACAGTGTACAATAGCCTAGATGCCCTATTTATACTGAGAACCATCGAGTTCTGTAAAATAGCCTTCTACTTCACACTCCAGCTTTTCACTGCTGGCAAATCTTTTAGCACCAAGCTATTTCTTCAACTTTGGAAATATAAAATATTCAGAGGGGGCTAAATCTAGCAAATAGGGTGAATGAGGAAACAATTTGAGCTTTAACTCATTGATTTTGGCCATGGCGATAATGGATGTGTGAACTGGTCCATTGTCTTCATGAAAGAAGGCTTCTTTTCCACTAAATGTGGCCGTTTTTGTTTGATTTCATTATTCAAGTGCTTCAATAATACTCGCCATTGATTGTTTTTCCTTTTTGAAGATAATCAATGCAAAGTATTCCACACACACACTCCAAAAAACTGACGCCATGATCTTGCCTGCAGACAGAACTGCCTTCGCCTTTTTTGGAGCCAATTCCCCTGTTTTAATCCACTGTTTTAACTGTTCCTTCCTCTCAGGTGTGAAGTGATGGACACATGTTTCATCCATGCTTATGAATCGTGCAATGGTTCAGCTGTTTCACCCAGGAGCAAGGCAGCGAAACCATGCAGACGCTTAAGAAGGTTTGACTGAGTTAGGGAACCCCGGCCAAGCGAAAAGGGGAAAACTAGAGAGTGGCGTAGGGGAAAAAAAAGATGGAAACCAAAACTCTCAAAAATACACTACTATTGATAACTTGTATCTTTTGGTACTTTAATGATAATAATAAACAAACTATAACTAGAACCGTAAATCAACCATAAAAGAATAACTGTAAAATAAGGATGGCTTAAATAGTAAACAAATCAAAACATCAATTGAGCAGAGCAGTAAGGCAATTTTCAAATACAGCAAAAATTAAGAAAAACAAAATTCAACAAACAAGGCCACTATAAACATCAGACCAATATTTTATAAACGGGTACCTCTTCTTAAACTGTAAAATACAGTAGAACCTGGAAACATTACTTGCCCTCTTTTTATGTGAACCATTGGTCTCACAAATAGTAATTATACTTATCTAGTCAAAGACTTGCCTAGTATGGTGTCAAGACCCAAACAGACTTTTAAGAACTTCTAGGAACAGCAAGCATCAAAGTCCAGCGAGCTAGATGTACTTTACAACACAACTGTTTTCAGTTTTTCAAAGTTCAGCATGGTAGGGTTTTCACTGCAATTACTGCTCCCATAATTAACACAACATAATTTCTGTAACTTCAAACTAACCCTGCACTGAAAATCACGTGTTGAAAATATAACTCAGCTAGAAGGTCAGTAATGCTTTGTGGTTACAGTTAAATTTTCCTGATTCTTATGATAATTTGGAATAAGTTGTGTAAAGAATGAATTAATTCTTGAATTTCTTTGCCTTCTACATACAAACAACTTATTTTACAGAATTTCCTGGTGTTTTGTTTCCCTGTATTTTGTCTTTCTCTCTGAGTCAAAGACAAATAATGGATTGAGAGTTTTACTTTAACAGCTAATTAAGTTCCTTACAGGTGAAAGCACTCTTAAACTCCATAAAGGTGGTTAAGGCAATAAGATAGAAGTGTGATCCACTTTCTGGACTCATTTAAACCTAGTATTAAATTTTGACAAAATAAAAGAACCAAAACACACTAAACATACGAACAATTTCAAGAGCCAGTCACTTTACGAATTCATGTCTAAAACACACATTACGTTTTCGCCCCAAAATTCACCCACCATTACCAAGATACAAACTCATATCAAAGCCTACCTTTACATAAGGCCGATCCACAGGACATCACAAAAGAAGTTCGTTAAATCAATTCCAAAAAAAAAAAACTTCCACAATCCGAATGACTTGTTGCCGGGCAGAGAGCTAACCCTGCAATGCGACAGAAATCCACCACTCCCCGCGTAAGGACCAGGCACATGCCACGCACGCAAACCAGAGAGGAAAAAAAAGAACACCAAATATTAAGTTAAGCAAGGGGACAAACAATGAAGCAACGTAAAGTGACTGGCTGGAGGTATAACACAGTTACAAAACATAATACGATCACATAACAGCACAATCGGCGCAAAAACTCTTAATTTATTGCAGTGAAACATCGCCAAGCACTCGATGGAAACATCCTCACGACGCTGCTTTTGTTCCATTGTGAGTAAACGCGACACCCATCTTGCGTACAGCTTTCTCATGTCTAAATTTTCAGTTAGTATGCGATGTACAGCATTTTTTGAAATGCTTACAATATCTGCTAGCTTGCGCACTTTCAGTCGACGGTCATCCAATACCATTTTGTGGATTTTCTTCGCAATTGCTGGCGTGGTCACCTCATTTGGTCGACCACTGCGGCCTCGTACGGCCTCGCTTAAAGTCTGCCACCCAACATTTTACTGTCGTAAATGAAGGAGCAGACTCCCCCAGAGTAGAATGTAGCTCAGCTTTAATATTAGTTGGACTAAAACCTTTCAAATGAAAGTATTGTATCACACAACGATGGCCAGTTTTAACCATGTTTACAAATTCACTGAGAGAGTTCACTATTAATGGTAGACAAATCATTACTGAACAACGTAGCATCGTCAAACTTCAAACTTAAGCTCTATAAGAGTAGTACTTTCTACCACAGTAATTTATTTGAAACAACAACCGCTATATATACATCACGTTGGGTACTTCTGGGACTGCCCTCGTAAATCTGTTTGAGTAAAAGCAGTTAAACTAACCATATTTGTTAGGGGATTTTTAAAAATATTTTGCTGACATTTAATGTGCATTTTCATCTTTACATTTCATTACTTAGTATGTTACTTCGCTTGGTTTTTAACAGTATCAGATTTAAAATTACTGAACTTGCCCAGTCACCAGTTTTAACAATACTTTACAAGTAGAAGATAGGCGCATTCCTTAGTAGATACCTTATTGTGTTTGTTAATGTCTTCTGAGTAGCAGGTGCAGGTTAGATGTCTTTTACATGGTATAAGGAATTGTAGTGTGTAATTAATCGTGGCTAAAGTAAAGAAAAGAGTGGCCCATAAGTTAAATTATTTGGTTTTGTGTTATGATGAAATTTTTTTTCCACGGTTGGGAATATGCTTTTTTTAAGGTATGTGAAGGAAGCGGTGGCCAAAAAAATCAGCACATAAAGAGAGAAGAACACTTTCGAGATCTACAGCTGATTTAAGGTAAAAAACGGCATACCAAGTGTTACTCTTCCTTAGATTCACCTTTGAGTAACTGTGAAGTGGTCACTTATACAGATATTCCATTGAACAAAGTGAATAATTCGAAGTTATGCGCCTTCCTAGTAAAACATATTGGAAAGCCTTGACCAGGTTCTTCAACATTACGGAAGAATTATGAGAGTAGATGCTACCAAAGAACAATGCAGGAAATTAGGCAAAAAGTGTTTGGGAAAAAGATTTGGGCATGTGTTGAAGAAAGTACAGACTCACTAGGACGTTAGGTGGTAAATGTTGTGGTGGGCACGATAGAAGAAGATTATTCAGGGGAACAATACCAAATCAATTGCGTGCAGTGGAGGAAGTCATTTTTTTAACAATAAGCAAAACCTTTGACTGGTCCTTGGGCTTAATATATCCCAATGACATTCATCATGACAAATAATATTATTATTGACCCATACTGCATCATACATGTTAAAAGCTGTTAATTACCTTCAAGCTCTTTACTCGAAGATGGTGCTTGTAATATGCCTAGCATTTGCTTTACACCGAGTTGCGGAGTCAGTTTCCTGAAGTTGACCGTCTAACAGGTTGCATCAAGAAAATCTTGAAGTATTTCCGAATGTAACTACAGTCGTTTTAGTTGCCGCGCACCAATTACTTCGCGTACTTTACATTTTTGTAACTAACTCTGCGACGTGCACCTCGTGAGAAATTCTTCAGAACTGCGTGACGTGTACCTCGTGAAAGATTCTTCAAAACTGCGCGACACTTTCTTATGGCTCGAGAATATATACTCCTTCACCTCGAATTGCCTAAACATTATAATAGAGCTGCTATTGGTTACCAAATCGCGCCCACTTTAGCGTCTGTTTTGGTCAGCCAATCACTACTACTAACATATATACTCTAGAGAAGATATTCCCTCCATTTCTAAAAAAGGCACGCTACCCTGACGTCATTTGTTTATCTCTTCTTAGTGATAAACAACTCACCCCCTCGGTTTATTGTTACCCACTTCTATTGTCAGTTTCAGTTAGACCGTGTAAACTTATTTCCTAACAATACTTATGACTAACAAACATCTAAAATCATGTACATACAATAATATTAATTTACACTACAATCACTGGCATTCCCAGCATGTTATGATATAAAATATTGCCTCAAAATTAGTGATGCGACTTCAATCAAATTTAGTCAGGAACTACTTTCTGACAGCGAACTTGCAGGTAAACACTTGTACATAAAATAAAACTTTGGATTCCCACCTGGTGCTATAACTTGCAAAGAAAAATCTGCAGTTAAATTAGTAGAACAGAGAGTCTTGGTGAAAAAAAAGTGGCAAGTGACTTATAACATGTGATTATGGGGGAGCTTATAGCGAACAGACTGATGCTCATTTCAACAAAAATGTTTTCAATCAGATGTTCTGACGGGTCAGAAGTTCTCTCTTGGAGAAATACCAGGAGACTTAGAAGCAAGTGCCATAGTTCACTTCAAGTATGCTCCTCTAGTACAGTGGAAGTGAAAAGGCATTGTTAGCAGATAATCAGCAGTCATTTTCCTTCCATTTCCCAAAATCTACAAATGGTGTTTATTGTGCATTGCAATTCAGGACTGATGAAATGAACACTCGGTATATTCCAATAAAATACAGCAGATATTTATAAAATACATGGTTTTTCATTTGTGTAAATCCATTAAATGAAGTTACTGTTTGCTTAATTGTATTATTTTATATGGTGTCATATTTGTTTTACTTAAACTGATATTAAAATAAAAGACTTGAGTTTTAAGGGTATTTTTAAACTTTTCTAAGGCATTTTTTGAATTTCTAGGTTATAATTGCATCTTTTAAAGTCCATTTCTTAGTGTTCTATAGCGCATCAAAATCCTAGCTGTAATTATTACAAAAATGTCCTTAAGGCTTTTATTTTATAATTTTACATTACTTATAGCTATTTGCTCTTCCCCCAAAATAAAATGTTATTCATCCTCTTCACGCCCACTCAAGGGAGATCTTATTGTTATGGAGTATGTCTGAAATGTTTTCGTCTCTAAACTTCTAATTCTAACAACACAATTACCTTCCCTTTACGAATTACTGCAAACATTGACAGACATTTCACTTCTATAATCTGCCTTTAAATTTACTACCGGATTCAAATCCCATTGGCCGACCAGTCCGTCTGAGACTTTTTCGTGGTTTTTCTCAGTCGCCAAAGTAAATACCGGATTGAATATTTCATACCACGACCCAAAGTTCCACTTTAAGTCAAAACAATAGTAAAATGAAAAATAAGTGGTAATAGCGAATGATATGACATCTATCAACAGACAATGTAAGCAGTTAGACTGGACGCCACCCTAACGCTATGTGCACGGCACGAAGCAGAAGATCCGGCTGCCATGCACTGGAGGTCTCTGTGGGCACGGGACGAAGCAAGTCGGCATTTTCAGGGATGAAACCTAGAAGGCTAACTGTCCGCCTTTCTGTGTGAGGGTGGCGGTTGGACTGGACGGCACCCTAACGCCATCTGCACGGCATGAAGCAGGTGGTTACAGGGATGAGACCTAAATGGCTAACTGTCCGCCTTTATATGGGGGCAGCAGTTAGACTGGACGGCACCCTAATGCCGTCTGCACGGCACGAAGCAGACGATCCTGTTGCTATGCGCTAGGATCTCTGTGACACTTGACGGAGCAGGTGGTTACAGGGATGAGACCTAGAAGGCTAACTGTCCATCACATATCGTTCTAAGAGTTATCCACCAACAGATCCGTCGCGATATGACCAAGGAGTTATAGCGACGTAAAATAAAATAAAGTAAAGAAAATTCTTTGTATCCGTTTCCTCAAATTGTTGTCTAGCATTTCTCCAGAACCGTTTCCTCGTAATATTTCTATTCGTTCAGATTCCATTCAGCGGTTCTTATATTTGAGAAAGTGAATTATGCAAAATCATCATGTATGTGATATTTCAAGAAAACTGTTGTGTTCGTAGGGCGAGTACTTTAGCCTATATATATATATTAATAGGCTAAAGTTCCTTATACTTTATCTTCTATCTCAATTAATGTACCCGATTCAGTTGTTTTTAAAGATACATTCAACAATATTTTACAAGTGTTTTAAATAATTTAGCCCCCCTTTCATACTTCGTCTATTCCCCTAAGCTCATTCTTAACTAGTATACTGTGTATACCTATTCTAAAGACTATAATCTACATTTTGAGCTGATATTAAGCATTACTTCATTGAGTTCATTGCTGCTTTGTATCTTGTTAACAAAAATTGCATTTCTTTCTCCCAATTATCAGTACTACATAATTTTACTGCTGAATAAATCAAATCATTCAAAATCTGCATTTATTTTCTTTCTGTAAGCTAGTGTTAGCAACCCCCTGGTTTATTTCTTCAAAGATAAGGGAGGATATAAATGCAAGCGAGACAAAAGACTAATTATTGGAAGAAAAGCAAGGAATATCCAAGATAACGTAGCGATGCAAGTGGAGTAATTAGGTACTTGACATGTATCATAATTGGTAACTTGAGCTGCTCTCAAGAGATAAAATAGAGGATAACAATGGCAAAAGAAGCTTGTAAAGGCAAAACAAACTACTATAAGCCACTGGAGGAAGAAATAAGGAGGAACTAGTGAAATTCGGAGTTTGGAGTGTGGCATTGTATAGTGAGGGAAATTTATATTGCAACGAACATAGGAAATATATATTGGAAATGTGAAGTGTGGATTTGGAGGATGAAAGAGATAAAATAGATACTTATGTGTTACATTCACATGGCTTTCTCTACCCTCCAACGTGCGGTTGCAACTACTACAAGTTCGGCTCCCCAACAGTTGAACTATAATAGAACTCCTTCAATACAAGCTACTTAAAATTGACGCCCAAAGCGTGGTGCAAATAACGTAACAAACCATCTTCAAGTTGGCTTCCATACGTGGTGCTAATAATAATAAATAATAACGCAAAAAGTCTTCTTCAAATTGGCGCCCAGCTGCATGGAGCTCGAAGAGAAAGGAATAGGCGACAACAACTGAAAAGAAGAGACCAACGAACTTCATAGAATTACCAGAATCGACGAAACTCAAAGACTTCATCTAAGAGCTTCAAAATCATCAACAGCATCCAAGGACAGCAACAATTCTTTCAGGAGTACGGGGCACACAGTCAACAATTCAACAACAATCTACGTGGGAACACGTAGTATAAAGGTTTACTAACAGCCAGAGAAAAGGTCAGAAAATTCCATACTTTATATGTATAATAATTGTCAAAATAGTTTAGAAAGTATATTGTTATTAAGATAATTTCATGCTGCTAAGAAGCGGAAAATTCAAATTGAAAAATTCCAAACCAAAAATAACAAAAGCAAATATACAAAATAAAATGGAAACGGAAAACAATGAAAATATGGAAGTAGGAGAAGATAGGTCAGTCATTACAGATTACAATGTAAATTTACAATCAGAGCTAGATGAAACAAATACGTTAGACGCAGAAGAACAGTTATCTGTAAATTGACAGGTAGGTATAGAAAGAGATAGCAGTAGTATGCAAGGTCAATTACCTTTACATATATTAATGCAGGGAACAAGAATAGAAAGAAATACTATCCCTCAGACATCTAGCCAACTAGAAAACTTATCACAACAAAATATTATGTGGCTTCTAAAAGCAATAACCGAAAGGATAACAGAAAGTAATGTAGAGCTAAAAAGAGAGTTAAAAGAAACTAATAATAAGTTAATTGAACAAAGTAATAAGATAACTGAAACTAGTACAGAGCTGAAAGTAGTGTTAAGCAATAAGATAACAAAATCTTATGCAGAAACGAGAAAATAACTTAGTAATAAGTTAGATGAAATGAAAGTAGGGTTAAGTAATATGTTAAGTGAAACCAGTAAAGATTTGAATAATAAGCTTAATGAAACTAACACAGAATTAAATAAACTACAAGAAACTAGTCAGGAAACTGAAGAACTAAAAACTATGGTAGAAAATACAAATGCAGATATTGTACAAGTACAAATGGATTTAACTGGGAAAATAAATAAAATGCATGAAATGGCAAAAACAAATGCATATGCAATTAAAGAAGCACACAAGTTAATGATAGATGAAATTAAAGATAAAGTACAAGAAAGTAGCAAAAAAAATTGATAAACTTAGAAATAGTTTTGAAAATTTAAGTACCACTTTACCAAGGGTAAATGAAAATGTAACTAGTTCTGTAAATGCTAATCAACTGCATGACAATAATACAAGTGCAGAAAGAAGTGTATCACCTTTGTTAACTAATAATACGAGAGACGCTACTGCTTTTTTCATAGCATCAGCCTCAAACACAAAACAATAATGATGACACACATATGCATGTACCAAATCAGATGTCAAACTATTATTCTGTGCTTAATAAATTACCTTTACCTTATATTAATGCTTCAAGTCCAATAAAATTTAATAATGATCTAGTAGAATATTTTAAATTGAAAAATGTGCCTGAAGCATTAAAAATGATCCTTGCTAGAAAATGCTTGGATAGCAAAATGTTAGAATGGTTGCGTATGGTAGCAGACAGTGAAATGAATTTTGAAACATTTAGAGCTTTAATTATGAATAAATTTTGGAACACAACTGTACAAGATAAGATTAGGGCAAGTCTAAAAATTCTGTGTCAAAGGAAGAAAAAGAAAACGAAAATAAAGTATGCAGGTTTAGTGTGGCACAAAAAGAAGAAAATAATGAATGTAGGTTATGTTGGCACAAAAAGAAAAAGAAAATAAATGTAAATAGTCTGTGGCACACGAAGAAAAAGAAAATAAAGTATCTGGAACATAAAAGAGGAAAGCAATGTAATTTAAAAATGTAAAGTATTATTTAAAAGAATATGTTTACTAAATGTATCAAATTGTCAATATAACAAAGGAGAGATTAGATAAAGAGAAGTAATAGAAAAAAATCCATTGTTGGTAAGAAAAACATAAATAAATCTGAATGCACTGTAATTATATTGTATAAAGTATAAATTGTTAGAAATTGTAAGAAATATAAGAATGTTTAGGAAATAAGTGTAAGGAAAGGGTAACAAGTGTTAATATGCCTAATTAAATGTTAAGGGTATAGCAAATAAAATGCTTAATAGTGGCTGTGATAGTGAATAAACAAACTTCACTCAGGTCACTGAATACCAGATCATTGACCTCGCACCAGGTCATTGACCTTAAAAAGTCTTGAACAGGTGGAAAAACAAAATATGAAGTATTCTGCTATATACGAGCGTAGTGAAAAACCAGTGAGTGTTAAATAAAAGTGACAGTGAAAAATAGGAAGTTCAATAATGGAAAGGTTGTGTTTCTTTCTTTCAGGAAACTTTCAGAAAATATTTAAAAATTAAAAAAAGGAACAAAAACGAAAAGAACAGTTTTTAAATATTTCTAAAAGGGGACAATTTGAGGCAGAATTTTTAACACTTAAATGATTTTAGTCAAATTATACAATATGTAAATTCAATAACAGCCCGCCTTGAAGCAATATGTGTATGTAATAATTTGTAAAATGTATGAAACAGTCATTGCATATGCTTATATTATTATATCTATGTGTAGTAATGTTATGTGAATGCATTACATAATTTAATAATGTAGGAGCTGTGGGAATAAGAACCTAAAACTTGCTAATAATGAGGTAACAATGAGGTAACCTTGAGTTAATAATGCGCAAGAAAGTTTAAGAGTACTAATTGTGATTCTTAGAGTAATTATAATTTAATTCAGTGATAGTTTAAAAAAATAGCCAATCAACAACCAGAAAAAGCTTTAGTTAAATGAAGTTATTTTCTTAGAGTAGGATTAGCCAATCAGAGACTTGAAATACAGAAATTTACCAGTTTAGACGGTTGAAACCAATTCAGTTGCCTGCAGACAGAGTTGCTAACCAGACGCAAATAGTGTCCTTAAGAAATGTAATATATATTCATGTGAGACGAAAACAAGTTTACGTGTTAAAAAGTGTAATTAATAAAAAGAATCTAACATCTCTCTATACCAGTGAATTGTTGTTTAAATCGTATCAAGCATTAATAAAACGAGTGAAGTAAATTATAATCTGTGTATGCCTATATTCTTGTCGAACCAAAACCCTGCCTTAGACTTCCATGTCTTTAACAAAAATACTGACGCTGCCAAGGCAAACAAAAATATATAGTATTTAAAGAAACGGTTAAATTACAAAGTTAATTTTTTTTAAACTTGAGGCAAAGGCCACCTGAAAATACATTTGGGGCGAAAGCTACCGGAAACTGTTTACTATACGTGCGGTTGCAACTACTACAAGTTCGGCTCCCCAACAGTTGAACTATAATAGAACTCCAATACAAACTACTTAAAATTGACGTCCAAAGCGTGGTGCAAATAACGTAACAAACCACGGTCTTCAAATTGGCTAACATGCGTGGTGCTAAAATAACAACGTAAAAAATCTATATTCTCAAATTGGCGTCCATACGTGGGGCTAATAATAATAAATAACAACGTAAAAAATCTTTTCTCAAAAAGAATGACAAAATATTGAATGATTTGAACTAACAATGGATATCTCGGAAATGCCTTATGCTTCAAAAAGTTTGTTTGAATTAAATTGTCTGTTTTAAAGATACCTGAATTTTATGTATAACACGTATCCGTCTATCGCTTAACGTATACTAGTTATACAAGATTATAAAAAATCAAAAGTAACACACCCATATGACTTTCTCTACCCTCTATATTTATTGGTATGTATACATTCTATTCTTACTAAAGCTTGTTTTTTTATCTACTACACTTTAATCGAAATAAAACTTTGTAGAAATGCTAAATTACTGTTTCGTTATAGATGCAAAGGGAACGAAGGTGGTCAAATGTTTAAGAACTGAAATGTGTGTGCTGAGCTTAAAACTCCATAGTGTTTTCATGCAATCTTCAGAAACAACTGAATGTTGACAGAACTTTAAGAGAATAACCAAGTAATGAACATTTCGAACTATTAATAGCGGATAGGTATCTCGGAAATGGCTTAGGCCACAAAAGAGCTTATTTGAAATAATTGTGTGTTTTAAAGCGATCCACATTTTTTGTGTAGTATGTTTTCATCTATCGCTTAACGTTTACAATTTATACAAGATTATACAAACTTTCTTTGGAATGAAGAGAGCTTCACAGGCTATTCCCAGAAAATGTAAGATATACATTTTATTTGTAATGTAAATATCCTTAATATAAGGTATTTTCATAAAAATCGTTAGAACCTTTCTTTAGAAAATCGAAATTTTGAAAAATGTTCTATGTAAAGGACAGTTTGGGGTGAGCGATTTTCTTGAAAATCTTCGTGTCGCATCCTTGGATGATGCTGAACTTAAATACTAAGTTTGACACTTATGCGACTTTTTGTTTTTGAGTTATGCTGTTAACAGACAGACCCACGAACCTTTTTCTAAAAAAAGCCTTTTTGTATTTAGGGGGCTTAAAGCATATGTTCGGTGAAATCTTGATATCGAATTTTTGGGTGGAGTGCAATACCTTCTCTACCTACTAGGTACGTGCCAGAGAATGTAAAATTTTCTTCCAAATGAAGAGGACTTCACAAATTATTCATAGGACATTCAAATGATATTTTATATTTTATGTAAACATTTTAATATGTTGTATTTTAATCAAAATCGTTAGAGCTATTTTGCAGGAAATGAAACAGTTCTAAAAATTCCCATGCCGCTTTAAGTAATACGTAGTCATTTAATTGATTCTCTTTGTCATATAAAGAGGAATTTCACAAATAAGCATAGTGTCTCCCTTTTTAAGGATTGGCTATGCTTTGGCCTCCTGTGTGGTCATGACACGCTGAGTAACCAGCAGTTTGTCGCATCAAGAACAACTCACTATCTCTCTAAGCAATTACTGTCCATTCCAAACCAGAGTTCCCTCAGATGTAAACAAAGGCACGTGCTTCTGCTTGTCACGGACCTAAAAATACACTCTTACGCCAACGTATTACATCATGAAATATTGGGACAGAATAGGTATAGAACTGCACATTATAATGCGTTTATCATAAGAACTCGCTGCTAAAGGTAATGGATATATACTAACTGTAAAGAGATTACTAAATACGATTTTCGTCTGCTGTTACGCTAACACGCATCTTGCTTGTTAATACCAACTGTATGCATGACTGCCATTCTCTTACATACACGAGAAATGCAGCAATGAATTCCCAGAGGTGCTATCGGAGTACCAAATAAACACTTTGTGTAACACAGGAAATATGATAAGGGAACAGCCATTCATTATACGCAGGCACAAAGCAGATGCTGAGCTCAAGTCAAATCTTGTGATTTAGTCAGTTGGTATTTGAGTTCTCATGGCAGAGGAAGGTACGTGTAGTGCGAATAAACTGCTCAAACACAAAAGCGGGAAACCGTTAAAAAGTGGCGAAAAGCAAACAATCTTAATGTATTAACTCGCTATTAGAAAAATACCCGACACTTGCATTAGTGCATATTACGAAACTACATCCGATTTTATAGGCGTTTCAGTGAGAAGTGTAACCAAAGCGCGCAACGAATATAAACAGACATAATAGAAGAGGAGAATCAAATGTGGGAACTTGTTTTGTGTGCGACAGTGCTATGGATAAGCTTGTCATTAACTTGGAGAATAGTTCTGATATCAACATGGCAGCTGAGTCATCTTCGGAGGATTCGGATTTGGATGTTGCCTTTTTCCTAGGAATTGTGATAAACGTAAGCAAAATGTTCATTCCGCATGCTTATAAAATCGATCGTTACTTCAGCTTGCATTTTGAACTATTATTCTCACGCAAGGCGTCTTTTTACGAACTGAAACGAAGTTCACTCTAAGTGATACATATAGCAAGCACGTGAGAGAGGAACAAGCAGCTATTAGGGGCGGGGATTGCAAACTACTTTCGCGCGGATAATACAAAGAGTTTGTTTACAGTGAAAGGCACTCTGGTTTGGAATGGACAGTAGCTGACTCACTCATGAGCACGTTCTCTTACATCAAGTGCGAGAATTTCTGGCATGTTCATGGGAGACGAAGGGGAGAAACTTCCAAAACCTTCTGGTTATCTTTCGATATCGCTTCCTGTGTTTACGTCGGGTGAGAGGAGAGCGTGTATTTATCGTCTGCGTCTACTTATCTCTTCTTCCGGCCAGTTTGTTGCGACTAAGTATTTGTTGCTTGGTTTTAAACCCTTTTAAAGATATATGGTAAACATCATAACGTGATATTAGTATCAGTTTTTAATGAATGGTATAATTTGCAATCGTGATAATAATCAGATTTATATAGCATTATTCCTATATAATTATAAAGACCAGAAGCAAAACAGCTAAAAATAACATCGCGTAAAATAATTTAAATGCTGAGATATGTTTGAAAACAGAGAAATCAGAATTTTTAAAAACATATGCATAAATTGTAATATATTGCCATATTACATTACAGAACGTAAAAGGATTAAGTTATAAAATTTAATAACAAATAGTAGATTATAAACATGCTTGTAAGGATAATACGAAATTAAAAATATTTTGAGTCACATTCAGTTGAATTTCTGGAGATAACATACTGTACCTACTATATATGTGCAGCACGTTATTGTTACAAGAGCTTAGTTTCTACCTAGTTCTGCTTATCTAGATAAACGTTTATAGAAATGGATTCATTACACATTTTGTTGCAGCTGTAAGGTAATACGATGGTTACTCTAAAAGTTTTGAAAATTATAGCAATACAACCTTAAACATTTACATCTGATCGCTGCATCTTTTGTGAGAAGAAGTTTTGTATTGTAACTTTTTGCAACACGCTTTGGGCGTCAATTTGAGGTAGTTGTATTGAGGAGTTGTATTATAGTTCAACTGTTGGGGAGTCGAACTTGAAGTGTGTTTGCAACCGCACGTATGGTTTCCGGTAGCCTTCGCCCCAAATGTACTTTCAGGTGGCCTTTGTCCCAAGTTTAAAAATATTAACTTTGGAATTTGACGGTTTCTTTAAGTATTAAATATTTATGTTTGCCTCGACTGCGTCAGTATTATTGTTAGAGACACGTTTCCCTTAGCAGGGTTATGGTGTGACTAAGAATGTAGGCTTACACAGATTATAATTTTACTTCACTTCTTTTATTAATGCTTGACACGATTTAAATAACACTTCACTGATATAGAGAGCTATGAGATTCTTTTTATTAATTAATTGCACTTTTTTAACACGTAAACCATTTTTTTTTGTCTCACACGAATATGTATTAATTTTCTTGAGGACACTTTTTGCGTCTGGCTATTAACGCTGTCTGCAATCAACTGAATTGATTTCAACCTTATAAACGTGTAAATTTCTGTATTTCAAGTCTCTGATTGGCTATTCCCAATCCAATAGAACACTTTCATTTAACTAAAGCTCTTTCTGGTTGTTGATTGGCTATTATTATAAACTGTCACTAAAATTACATTATTGCTTCCAAGAATCACAAGTAACACTTAAACTCTCAAATTCATTATTGCCTCAAGGTTGCCTCATTGTTTTGACCTATTTCTCACAGCTCCTACATTATTAAATTACGTAATACATTCACATAACATTATTACACATAAATATAATAATATAAACATATACAATTACTGTAATATACAATTTTATATATTGTTACATACACATATTGGTTTAAGGCGGGTTGTTATTGAATTCATATATTTATACAATTAGACTGAAATCATTTAAGTGTTAAAAATACTGCCTCATTTGAAAGTGCACTTTATGGAACCTCTCATCCTTTCAAACGATTTTTCAAATGCCGAACGCGATTCTTCTTTGAGGAAAGTGCAAATACATTCCTTGTAAGCACCTACTGCCAGCTTTAGATGATTCAAATCTACCTCAAAATTTTTCTTTTATTTTGGGGAATAGAAAAAGTTTGTGTGGGTCCAGGTCTGGGCTGTAGGCAGGATGGGACAATATTTGACTCCTGCAGAAATTGGGTTGATTCTATGCAAGGATATAGGTGTTGTCGTAGTGCAATAACCATGCAAACCAGTCTTAGGATCCTTTGTTCTCAATTCATTGAGGATCACTTTCAGCTATTTTGTGGTGTACCATCTGGCAGAGACAGTCTTTCGAGGTTGCTATACAGAAGCAATGTCAACATGGAGTGACACAACTAAAATGCTGAGTTGTAGGTTTCATCTAGGCCAGGCATGATGGAGTAAACTACAAAGCATTGGAAAAGGACAATTCGTCTGACGGTGGTAAGTGGCTTAAAATGGTTTTGGTTTATTGTATTTACCTCCACATGAAGTAGGCGTTTGGTTTGTGCTTGATACGACTGAATAAGCCGTTATGCCGAAAGTT
Source organism: Deroplatys truncata (assembly GCA_030765065.1). Lineage (NCBI taxonomy): Eukaryota > Metazoa > Arthropoda > Insecta > Mantodea > Mantidae > Deroplatys > Deroplatys truncata. The sequence continues at coordinate 67,786,478 of CM060979.1, forward strand.
TGTACAGTTTAGCGACTACCTTATTGATCTCTATATACCTGAGAAAGCCATATTTTTTCCTACTGTAGGTCCATATGTCGCCTAAAACCGCTCACACTACGAACGCATGTGAGGCATTTTATAGTAAATTCAACGCTTAATTTTACAGCCCACATCAAGAAATTTTCAAAATAATTTAAGTTTTAAAAAACATTCAAATAAAACCTATTTGAAAATTAATGACATGCACCTGCAGTCCAATAAAAGAAGGAAACTAGAAAACAAAGAAGAGAAGATAGAAGATTAGATAAAGAAATACGGAGAAGGCCAAATATCTTGAATTGCTTTTGTAAAATGCATTTCCCATTTGAACGTACACCTCGCATTGCAGCCTGTGGTTAAAAATATGAAGTTATGACAATTTACCGCTGACGTGTACAAGCACAAATATTAATATAAAGTATGAAAGTACAAATTTTAATATTTCATCTGTTTAATTTTTAATACGTACGTTATGACAATTTTTAACCACACCACACGCATATTCGCGTGTCAATCCGCAGTCTGTAAGTGGAACGGAGAATTGTCGTAGTATCTTAACGTGGTACCAAACTAAGAATGAAAATGTACTTGTTAAGTTTTGAAGTAGAATTTTTGGTAGCTGCTACGTATGGAAAGTCAGTTTGAAGATGATGTATTATAGTTTTAATTGTTGGGGAGCCGAACACTTGAAGTTCGTTGCAACCGCACGTATAGTACCCACTATCCGGTAGCCTTCGCCCCAAATGTACTTTCCGGTGGCCTTTACGCCCCAAAAAATGTTTAAAATATTAACTTTGTAATTTGACTGTTTCTTTAAATATTATATATTTATGTTTGCCTCGGCTGCGTCAGTATTTATATATATTTTTAGAGACATGAATATTTTAGCAGAGAAGGATACGACTGAAGAATTTAGGCTTATACACATTTTAGGTTTTACTTCACTATTTGTTAATGCTTGACACGATTTAAATAACACTTCACTGGTATAGAGAGCTGTGAGGTTATTTTGTTAATTACTTGCACTTTTTAACACGTAAACTATTTTTACACACAAAATACGTATTAAATTTCTCGAGGACACATCTCGCGTCTGATTAGTAACACTGTCTGCAACCAACGCGTCCAGTTATGAGCACTGTCTGTAGGCAACGCGTCCAGTTATGAACGCTGTCTACAAACAACTGACTTGATTTCTGCGGCTTAAATTTGTAAATTTCTGTATTTAAAGTGTCTGTTTGGCTATTCCTAATCCAATAGAATAGTTTTATTTAACTTAAGCTATTTCCATGTTGTTGATTGGCTATTTTATAAACTGTCACAAAATTTACGTTATTGTGCTACTTCAATAATGACTAGTAGCATTATTAAACATCCTACTCATTATTGCCTCAAGGTTACCTCATTGTTAGCAACTTTTAACCTATTATTCTCACAGCTTCTCATTATTAAATTACATAATACATTCACATAATATTTACATGTATACAATAATATAAACATATACAGTGACTGTAATATACACGTTTTGTATATTGTTATATACACATATTGCTTTAAGGCGAGCTGTTGTTATATTATATAATTTATCTGAAATCATGTAAATGTTAAAAATACTGCCTCAGTTTGAGTTACTGACGCAAACACATTACGCATATGCAACAACCCATTGTGGCGTACAGGAAGCTGAACGATTGTAGGTATATTATGCAACAAAACTATAATAGCAGTAATTAGAACGCAATATGCAGTTTTTATACGAACGTCTTAATTACCATTATACTTCTAATTGTATTGACTGTTTTGGTCGACCACACAATAATTATAAAACTTTGAGTTTTAACAAAAAGATCTTAACTTGTTAATTGTGTTAATGCTGCTCGGATGGCAGCATAGTGACAGGGCAATGAACGTGTTTGCGACTAATGCAACACATGGCAATACTTTTGATTCCACACAGTATTTGTTGATTTTTTGCAGGTAACGTTAAAGCAACACATACTGAGGCCAAGGAAATGAATAAAATTATAACGAACAAAATTTATTTAAATATATATATATAAATAACTATATATATAACTATATATATATATAGTTACATTACTTATTCAGTTCTGCATGGACCCGCATCGCTTCTTCGGCGGTGTGATCTACACATTTTGATCTGCTACAAACAATGAGAAATATTCTCCGCCATTCTTTGTGCACCGGACTGCCAGTGTTTAGAAGAGATTTTGTGTACTGGGGGTTGGGGTTTCACTTGGTCTACAAATAATTCATTGGACAGTTTCAATTCTTTTAAAGTATAAATTTTGTTAATCAGGGAATTAATCAGGATTCACATGTCAATTTCATTTGTGTTTTTGCATTTTATTTTATTTTTCTTCGGCGGGAATACCTCATTTTTGTAAGTGGAAGGAGATGTAATAATTTGGGGGGCTACGTTATCGTTCTACATTGTCATTAACGCACACATCGTTGTTTACGTCACTCTTGGCTGGTGGTTTTGCTAGTCACGAGTAGTGTGGGATAGCGTCACACTCAGTTCAGATTCCTCGAGGAACGGACCGCGTGTGTAAGCCGGACTTTGGATCGGCGGACATCTCCTCCCACCTTCTATTTTTAATAATGTAGGGACCCCAAACGTTTGGGAAATAAATGTAGAAATGTGCGAGTAGATTTGTGTTATGGATTGTGTACAGTAAAAACCCACGCCTTCCTCTTAACCTCCACACCATGTTTCGGTCCTCCGCAGCCAAGCAAGTATACGTCCCCTCAATATCGTGCTGGGTACTAAAAATTAATTTAATTTTCATGTGAACCTTTAGGCCATCTACCCAGCATGTAACAATACTTCATTGTTTATATAGGAAATAGATCCCAATGGACTGCTGCTTTGAAGATGATAAACATTATGGGCGATAGGGGAGCTGCGTGTCCTGTCAAATAATATCATAATGAATAGCTGAAGTATTATGGATGCCATTACAGTTCAGTTACGTCACATACAATCAGCATATTATAGTGTGAAGTTATTATTTTTGTTGTATTGTTATTTGCCCCACGCTTTGGGAGCCAATTTGAAGTAGGTTGTTGCTTCCCGTATGGAAAGCCAGTTTGAAGAAGTTTTATTGAAGGAGTTGTATTGTATTTCAACTGTTGGGGAGCCGAAAACTTGAAGTAGTTGCAGCCGAACGTATAGTACCCGGTATCCTTAGCCCCAATTTTTAAAACTATTAACTTTGTAATTTGACTGTTCCTTTAAGTATTAAATATTCATGTTTGTCTAGGCTGCGTCAGTATTATTGTTAGAGACACGTTTCTCTTAGCAGAGTTGTGGTGCGACTAAGAATATAGGCTTACCAGATTATAATTTTACTTCACTCTTTCTATTAATGCTTGATACGATTTAATTAACACTTCACTGATATAGAAACTGTGAGATGTTTTTATTAAATACCTGCACCTTTTAATACGTAAACTATTTTTGTCTCGCACGAATACGTATTACACTTCTCGAGGACGTGTCTCGCGTCTGGTTAGGAACACTGTTTGCAGGTAACTGAATTGATTTCAACCTTCTAAACGTGTACATTTCTGTATTTCAAGTCTCTGATTGGCTATTCCGAATCCAATAGAATACCTTCATTTAACTAAAGCTTTTTCTGTTTAATTGGCTATTTTATAAACTGTCACTAAAACTACATTATTTCTTACAAGAATCACAAGTAACATTTAAACTTACTAATTCATTATTGCCTCAAGGTTACCTCATTGTTACCTATTGTTAGCAACTTTTAACCTATTTTTCACAGCTCCTACATTATTAAATTACGTAATGCATTCACATAACATTATTACCTTTGATACAACAATATAAACATATACAATGACTGTAATATACACGTTTTATATATTGTTACATACACATATTGCTTTAAGGCGAACGGTTATTGAATTTATATATTATATATTTAGACTGAAATCATTTAAGTGTTAAAAATACTGCCTCAAATGTGGCTGACCAAAAAGCTCAAAGCGCATGGGTATACTCTGGCTGCAAAATTCCATACTCTTTAGTGACATTGCGAAAAATAAACAAATGACGACTTAACACATTAGAAATTATATTTGAAAATTCAGAGCAATAATTGCAAATATTTTAAAGTGTGAATACCAAAAATTTCTTTACAGCTTTAAATAAATAACTTTAAATGTATTCATTTAAGATGTATACAAAAATGTATTTGAACGTGAATTGTATTTTAGAGAGACCTACATTGGTTTCATAGTCAGCTTTGTCTATCTCGAATTTTTACCAATTATACAAAAGTACATAAAATTAATTTATAACAACAGGCTATTCAGAGAAAATTTAAGGGGTTCTTAAACAATAGCATTTTAATAAAAATTGCTAGCAATTTTGAAAACATAAACAATAACGAACATTCTTTTCCTGTAAAGATAATTTGTGCTGTGTGTTTTCGTGCTTCACACTTGAAGATGCTGATCTTAAATACGAAGTTTGTTGTTATAGATATTTCGTTTCTGAGTAATGCTGCTCATACACACACACACACACACACACACACGCACACACACACACACACACACAAATAAGCACACGGAGTTCTTCCTTAAAATGGTTTTGTGTGTTCAACGTACCTCTCAACATGAAATTTTTGGGTGGAATACAATATTTCATACCTGCTGTAGATAGGTATAGAAAAAGCCAAAATTATTCCACCGATCTCTTATTTTGATATGTTGCAGAAGAGTAAGCTTAAATCTAGTGTTGAGGTAATGGATATTTGAAATTTGACCAAAGTTGTGGAAAAGAAAATAATAAAATAATAAAATAATAAAAATTCTAAACTTTATAAAATATAGTGATTTTGCAACTGATGCATTTAATCTACCAGTTAAATGAAATTTTATATAGACAGGTGCATGCATATTAATAGGAACAAAGCAATTTTTTACTAATTTGTTTCATAACATTTGTTCCACCTCTCAAAAGTACATTTATGAAAATGTCCATATACTTTTTTAAAATTATGCCCCAATTTAGAGAAATAAATTATTAACCTTCGAAAAATAAAGAATTTTCTGAGTAGAAAAAGTAATACTATTTCTATAATAATTAGAGGTTAATAAAACAAATCTGATAAAATGGATATTGTGGCGTAATATAATTTGCCAAAATCAGCGTCTTTGCCAGAGGTGACGAGGACGGGTACATAGCTCAGGGATGTCATCGAGAGAGTTATAGGTAGCTGAAAGGGTGTGAAAGGGTGACACTATTAGACGTGTAATTCTGATTCCAAGAGAGACTTTAATCTTTCTATTAACTAGTCTAAACTACATTACAAGAGAAAGAGACTTAGACAGCTTGGGGTTTTATCTGATAGACGGAGAGACTCCGGCGTTCTGCCTTCGTCACGCCTAGGGCGTATGTTTGAAATTGTAAGTTAGCACAAAATAAATTTAAAGAGCTGACGGACACAGAGTCATGATAGGCAAGTGATTGACCGAGCGCGAGCCGTCAAAAAGAAGCTTAAGTAATGGAGGAGTGTGCTGAATAGTCCTTTAGCCAGCACTGGCTTTTGCGAGTGTCAGTATGAGTTGTATAATCCACAAACGTGTCGAACATGAGCTGATCATTCCCCTAAGAGTGATAGCACCAAACCAATGCTTTCTTAAGTATCTGGCAAATGACTCGTAAGAATTCTAACCTCATGGATTTACTTAAAGAAATTTTGTCCGGAATATTTCGAAACTTATAAAATTATATTTATACATTGTTTTAAAACTATAATTATCACAATATTTTTCTAAAATCATTTAGTATAAAGCATTAGATTCTTATGTAAATATCTTTAAAAATGTATCGCGTAGAGCATTGTTACTAAAACTAAGAATAATATTTAAATAACCATTAAGCTAGAATTTTGAAACATTGCTAAAACGTTACTGTTAATTTGTGTAATAGCTGGCATAAATTTCAACATACTGTAGATTTTCTGAATGTTACAGACGCATTAACCTTTATGCAAAGACATCTAAAGTAAAACTGGTTTTATAGGCTAACTGAGTTTACAGCATTAAAACTTATTGGTGTTACATTAAATTTACGAGTATGTTTTGAATCCGTAAAGTAAGAGTTAAGCCCCAGCCAAGGTACGGTTAAAGCATTACCACCAGGTGCACATTTCCCTGCGGCAAAGAAAGGAAAATGTCATGTAATTTATAGAAGACTAGTCCCTGGTCTCTACTCGCCATTTGTTTGATTCAACCGAGCTTTTGTGTCTCATATTCCCTGAGCTAAACTGACCAAACAAAAGTGCAGAACGCCGAGGTAATTCAGGGCGCAACCAGCTTTTCATAGCCTACAGCTGAATGCGAACAAATAAGTAAATAATAAAAATTATAATATTTGTTACTGTGGCACACAGTCCTAATTAGTAAAGTTACCTAAGGTAAAACTGACTACTGTAGCGCTTTCTTTTTTTCTCAGAGTTCGCGTTTGTTTGAGGCAGAGCGAGAGAGATAGCGTTAGTAACAGAACATACTGGCAAGCCCGAAGCGGCAGATAAGGTAAGATGGGACATGGGTTTTTTGGTTTGTTATTTCTTGAACACGAGCGTCTCCGTTTTCTCATTTCCCTCACGGTTTTTCATAATTTATTCGGAAGTTTCCCCTCCCTTTATTACACCCCTGTTGCAGCATTCGACACGGGCGGGCGTTAATTTTCTTCTTCCAGACGTCACCTCCATAACTCTTACAATGGAAACAAAGATCTGCTCAGGATTTAACGACCGTCGTGGTCATGAGCGGAAATTTAACAACTGCATGAGTTTAAACCGCAGCTGAGCAACACACATCTGTCTCCTGATGAGTTCCAACCGCTCTTCCTCATGTTGCCCTGAGATGACAAAGGAAAGCTGTCATTTATTTGCTTATTCTTTCTTGTTATGTGTGACGGGTGATGCTACCCTTAATTGAAGTTCACATCCCTTGGGGTTAACAACACGACGTGTTTCATTAAAAATCTGACGAGTATGTGGCAGTATTTTATATATCACAACACTGTGAATGCCGGAGTGATTGTAGTGTAAATTAGCATTATTGTATGACAATGATTTGAGATGTTTGTAAATTATAAGCATTGTTAGGAAATAAGTTTACACGGCCTCACTAAACTGACAATAGGAGCGGGTAACAATGAGCGAGGGGGTGAGTTGTTTATCAATTAGAAGAGACAAACAAATGACGTCAGAGTAGCGTGCCTTTTTTTAGAAATTGAGGGAATATCTTCCCTAGAATATATGTGTTCGTAATTTTGATTGGATATAAAAATAGACGCTAATGTTGGCGCGTTTTATTAACCAATAGCAGCTCTGTTATAATGTTTAGGCATATCGGGTTGATGCAGTATAAATTCCGTGCCAGAGACGGGTAACGCGCATTCTACAGAAACATTCACAAGATACACGTCGCCCAGTTCATCAAAATCATTCACGCGTTAAACGTCGCGCAGTTTTACAAAATCTCTCGCGTTCGTAAAGCTAGTTAAAACATTTGAAATACGCGAATTAATAATGTGCGGCAAATAAGTGATTATAGTTACATTCGAAAATATAACAGTTTCAGACGGGCGTATATCAAGAGTAAATATGTGAAATTAATGAAGTGTGACGGCAATAAAAGTGTAAAAACAAATTCTTTTATAAGTGTTATCTTTAGTAACAACTCCTTTCCGTTTATACACCCTGTTCAAGAGATTTGCTCGACTACGTAATAATAGCTAGCCGGAGGACAAAGAACCCAAAATTCAAAATAGTGAAACAATAACAGGCGCTCAGCAATAACACGAAGATACCACGACAAGTTACATTCATACTAGTTTCTCTATTACCGTTTATTAATTTCTCTACCACTCACCTATTGTAAGTAGAGGAAATATTGCATTCAAACGAAAAATTCGATACCGAGATCTCGCCAGAAATACATAGTTTAAAGCTCACAGAGTTCAAAGGAAGGGCATTTTAGAAACAGCATCTTTTAAAGATGGCGACACTAATCATCTTCAACAACACTTCACGGTTTATGAGATGTCTTCCGTTCCTGCCTCATACTTCCCTCCATCGCTTCAACGGTCTTCCTAGGTTTGTATAACCTGGTGGTTTGTAAATATACAAGATGTATTTTTATTGGTATCATATATTTGGGGGATGTGTTTCTGACATCAAAACAGTAAAAAAAGTTCATATGTACATGGGTCTGAAAACCAACCGTTTTGTTGTTATAGGTCAAATAGGATGTATTCCACGTATGCACTACACGTATGGCCATGCAGGCGGCAATGCAGCACGAGCACGTGAACTTCATGCAGAAAGGTACCCTGACAAGCCTTTACCGTGTGCAAGAACATTCGCACGAATTCGCAACGCTTGAAAGAGAGAATTGCGCATTTGAGGGGAGTACGAGGCCAAGAGCAGTACGAGGCATTGAGCTTGAAGAACAAGTTCTTCGTGCTGTGGATGCAGATCTATCACGAAGCACAAGACGTATGGCTGTAAAGGAAAGAGTTGGACATATGTCTATCTGGAGAACTCTGCATGAAAATCTTCTGTACCCGTATCACCTTCAGCATGTGCAAGGATTAAATGAGGCCGACTTTGAGCCAAGAAGACGTATGTTACAACAGTTGAGGCAGTATTATTAACACTTACATGATTTCAGTTAAATTACATAATATGTAAATTCAATAACAGCATGCCTTGAAGCAATATGTGCATGTAATAATTTGTAAACTGTATGTAACAGTCATTGCTGTAACGGTATTACTTACAAAGTTTGTTTGTGTATGTGTGTTTACTTCATGTGAAGCCATCTTGTGACGTCATTAATTTGTTCGGTTTGTAGCTCCATCTGGTGTTAGCAATTTGCAGCAGTGTTAGTGTTCGAAAGAATGCGACTGTTATTTGATTTAATTTTTGTTTACTGTCCTCCGGCTAGCTATTATTTCTCGGTCGAACATGTTTCTTGATCAGGGTATGTAAACGGAAAGGAATCTTTTATCCAAATATAACACTGATGAAGAAATTTGTTTTACACATTTATTGTCGAACACGTTAACTATCACATTTATACATTGATCTTAACACTCGCCAAACTGAAACTGTTATAATAACTTCTTACTGATCACTCTTAATTTGCGTACTTCAACTTTTTGTATAATTAACCTTACAACACTTTATATTATTCATAATTCTGCTGCGCGTAACTTGTGAATCGATACCCGACGTTTGCCGTACAAATACTTTCGACGAACTGACTGACTGAAGACGACGTGTAGTGTACACAGATTTTTGATGAACTGAAGGACTTTACTTCTAACCTACTGCTTTTATACCCATACACACCGATATGCCTAAAGATTATAACTGAGTTACTATTGGCTAATAAAACGCGCCAACATTAGCGTCTATTTTTATATCCAATGAAAATTATGAATACATATGCTCTAGGGAAACATTCCAGAAGGTTCTAAACGGAAAAACGCGCCAACATTACGCAACTTCCTCGTTTCCAATAATGATAAACAGCTCACCTCCTCGCTGCATTATTGCGCGCTATTATTGACAGTTTCAGTAAGGTCGTATAAACTTACTTCTCAACAATAATTACAATCAATAAACATCTTAAATCAATGTTACATAAAAATGCATATTCATATTACAATCATTATTTACATTTAAGTAATTTGTGATACAAATTACTGCATCATTGCATATGCTTATATTATTGTATCCATGTGTAATAATGTTATGTGAATGCATTACGTAATTTAATAATGTAGGAGCTGTGAGAAATAGTTCAAAAGTTGCTAACATTGAGGTAATCTCGAGACAATAATGAATTAGTAAGTTTAAATGTTACTTATGATTCTTGGAGTAACAATAATGTAATTTCAGTGACAGTTTATAAAATAGCCAATCAACAACCAGAAAAGCTTTAGTTAAATGAAAGTGACCTATTGGAGTAGGATTAGCCAATCAGAGACTTGAAATACAGAAATTTACAAGTTTAGACGGTTGAAATCAATTCAGTTGCCTGAAGACAGCGTTACTAAACAGACAGAAATTGTCCTCAAGTATTTTAATATGCATTCGTGTGAGACGAAAAATAAGTTTACCTGTTAAAAAAAAGTACAATTAATTAATTAAAGAATCTCTCAGCTCTCTATATCAGTGAAGTGTTATTTAAATCGTATCAAGTATTAACAAAAGGAGTGAAGTAAAATTATAATCTGTGTAAGCCTACATACTTGTCGTACCAAAACCCTGCTAAGAGAAACATGTCCCTAACAAATACTGACGCAGTCGAGGCAAACATAAATATAATATTTAAAGAAACAGTAAAATTACAAAGTTAATATTTTTTTAAACTTGGGGCAAAGGCCACCTGAAAGTACATTTGGGGCAAAGGCTACAACTGTTTACCATACATGCGCTTGCAACTCCCCAACAGTTGAACTACAATACAAACTTCTTCAAATTGACGCCCAAAGCGTGGTGCAAATAACGTAAAAATAATACATCATCAAACTGACTTTGCATATGTAGCAGCAACAACGAAAAGACAAACATATTTCTCAAATTGGCATCCATACTTGGAGCTAATGACGTAAAAACGTAAAGACAATAACTGGCTCACAGTGCGCTGTTTTCATCAGTTTCCTAGCCTGTATTTTATTCACGGCTGAGGCTCGTTTTACTCGCGACGGCATCTTAAATTTTCGTAACACTCATAACCGTGTATTTGAAAATCCTAATGAACACGACAGGAAAACTATCAACAGAGGTTCTCTCTCAACGTTTGGGGTGCAATTATTCATTATCACCTTATTGGTCCCTACTTCTTCCCTTCGCGTCTGAATGGACAAACCTATTTCCAGTTTCTGGGAAATGAGTTGCATCACTTAACTGATGACGTGCCTGTGGGTATCATCCAACGAATGTGGTTTTTATAGAATGGTACTCTAGCTCATTTCAGTATGATAGTTCATAAATTTTTGAATGATCGATTTCTGCAAAGATGGATTGGTCGAGGGGGGCTCCTTGCATGGCCTGCTCGATCGCCTGATTTGAATCCAATGGATTTCTTCGTATGGGGACATTTGAAGTCCCTGGTTTATGCGGCTACTGTACCTGATGTTGACATTTTGAGAGGACGTTTCCAAACTGGATTTGACCAAAGACGAAACACACCAGAATTTTCAACAGAGTACGCCAGAGCATGAAATACAGGCTTACTGCATGCATCGAAGCAAGAAGAAGCCACTTCGAGCAATAAAATTGTAACTTTCAATTTTGTGTTGTAATTCTGAAATAAATGATTTTCAGACCGTATTCATTTGAACGTTTTTTTTATTGTTTTTGGTGTCAGGAACACGTCCTCCAAATACATGATACCAATAAATATATAGATATATATCCTGTACGTTTGAAATGGAATGCGGTATTATTCATTCTTTGTACATTACTTTTTAGTTTTTTTTCTGTTTGTTAATGTTTTGTCATTTACCGAAAACATACTTAATTCTTTTCTTATGCCCTCGTTTCTAATTTGGTCTAATTGTACACACTTTACTGTTCGGAGATACGTCATTTCTGCAGTTTGAGTTTTATTCTAATCCCTCTTTTTTATAGTCTAAATCTCCGAGCCATTCAGTAAAACAGAAGCTGCCGTTATCTTGTAAAATTTTAAATTTGTTTCTCTTAAGTCTTAAGTTCACCAAGACTTAACAAAAAAAAAAAATACTACCTTTCACATGGCCGCGGTGACTGTGCGACTCGCATAGGTTTTTCATTGTTTCACCGGGTCGGCAGGCGAATGCTGTGGTGATTCTTCTTCTACCACAACTTTCCTGTCCCTTGTTACCTGTACCCATCATCTCTTACATGGTAGCTGTTTCAGGACCAGGCGACGGTGTTTGGCGTGTTGCGATTGAGCGGTGGATATGCGTTTGTAGAGGCTTCTTCCCTGGTGTCGTTAAGAAACTGCTTAATTAGGTCCCACTTCCGAGTGGGCCCCACCAGGTGCACCGCCATGGGTTCAGTGGCTTGGCGGGCAGATGCGTTCGAACTGGAAACGTTAGGGATTCCATTCTTACGCCCGTCTTCAAGCGGATCTGGTCTCCCTTTGGAACTCTCCCCTCATCCCTCCCTCCCAGGGGTCAGCAAAAAAGGGCCGTTTCGTCCTACTTGTGGTTTTCTATCCCCTTTGTGGCTCCCACCATTCGTCCACACTTTTACCTTTCACATGGAAATATTTCCAAAATTTTTAATTTTCTCAAAAATGGCTCTTTAACAATTTTATTGCATTACCATATGTTTAAGACATTCTCAATACAAATATAATGTGTATCTTGAATCCTCTGAGTAGACTAAATATCTCTTCAATCTGAATAACTTTTGGGCAATAGGTATAGCGTAAGAGATCTCAAAGCACACAATTTAACTATTTTTTTTTGCTCTTATCCAGATATTGTTTACTATTAGTTTGAATTTTAATAAACTTATAATTTTTCAAGTAGGAAGCCGCTGTTCTTTCCTTCCTATGGTTATGCAAAGACCATGCAATTTCAAAGTCATCACATAGCGACAAGCTCTTCAAAAATCTGGCTAACGCTTTACTTACTTTATCGTACAAGAAATTTGTAAATATAGATTAAAGTTTATAGAGATTAACAAGAAATAGATTGAAAAATAAGCTTTCGTAAAAGAAGTATTGCGATATAGAATAATTATTTTCCAGAACCAGAAGGTTTTAGCAAGCTTTACATCTCTTAATTGTGTATTTGATTAAGGTCACAATTCAAATAATTTGTGTATTCTCTGTATTAGGAATCATCCTTCACGGTATAGGGTACCATGATAGCTTCTACTTCCCGAGGTCGCGGGTTCAAACCCGGCAGAGGGCGATGAATTTTTTCGAACGTCAAAATCCATAGCACAGCTTCCTTTGGAGGCAAGAAAAAAAAAGCCGGTGGTCCCATGTCGTAGGTTTACGGCACGTAAAAGAACCTCAAGCCTATAAAGAGACTGAGCCAAATTTCCGGTCTTTTACGCCCAATATAGAATGGGACGCTTAGATCCGTAGTAGTTAAAGAGCGTCAGTAGTAATAGTCCCGGATGAGCCAATTGTTTTAACGATAATCCTGCCGCTAGGGGCGCTAGTGTCGCTAGTGTCGCTGCGTGCGACGGCGGCGGCGGTAAGTTTGAAAAGCGCCCTGAGCGTTAGGATTATCGTTAAATCGGTTGGCTCATCCGGGACGAGTTGAAAGAATTGAGGAAGTGACGTGGAGTGTTTTGATTGGTTCGTTAATTTGGGGTGGGAGATGGAGGAAGGGAGATGGAGGAGTATGGAGGTCGCGTGATGGAGAGGAGCTGGGTGGCGAGGTGTTGTCTGTGCGGAGGTCGGTACTGAAATGGGGGAAAAGATGGGGAGCGAGGGATAAAAAGTGTAAAGGAAAGTGACGTGTGAAGTTGTGATTGGTGGGAATAAGAAGTGATGTTATTGGTGGAAAGGAGCAAATGAAGGTTGTTGATTGGTAAGAATAAGAGAGATTATGATTGGTGGAAAGAAAAAGGAGTGGGGTATGTTGGAGGTGATGGGAAAGGTGAGTTTTGCTAGCAGCAAGATTTGCAAAAGCCTGTCTTGAACTGATCAGCAATTTTTGAACGTCGGATGGTAGTTTTCTTGAGTGGATAGAGAGATGGGGGCGATATGAGATGCGGTGGCGAAAATGGGAACTAGACAAGGTTGTTGAGACAAGAGGTTTAAGGACGAGGAAATTTGGAGGTTAGTGGTGAACACGGCTGTCGCAAGAGGTGGGGGTAAGGAGACGCAGTGGTGAGAATGGGAACTAAAAGAAGATGGGGGTAGCAAGAGTTTTAGAAGAGTAGATTTTGAGGTTAAAATAGTGGGAACTAAAAATGGCGGAGGGTCTGCGACAAGGAGATGCGGTGAGAACTAAACAAGATGGCGGACGCAAGAGGTGGGTAAGGAGGTTTGAGGTTACAGTACCAAAACACGAAAGGATATATTCCTACGCCAAGCAGGTCCGAAAAATAATTATGCGTGTGTTACTTACCTGTTACCGGTGTGGATGCGTCACCAAAAGCGCGGCACGCGAGACGGAAAAATAAAAGCAAACTGTTTTTGAAAATGCTTAACCAGCTTTAAGATCAACCAACATCACTACGCACTGATATACCTAGGTTTTTAAAGCGGTACAGACACCCTTTGCAGAGGCGTAATTTAACTATACCAAAAACCTGGTACTGGACCATCGTGATGGTCGCTAGCGTACGTAGGAGCAGGGTTCTCATAGCCGGTCGAAAGCGGTCAAAAACGTGTACGACGTAGGTGTTTGCAGTAGCTGCTGCCGAGGCAACCGTCGAGGTGCGAATGAACGAGATGTGTTCTTGCAGGCAATCTGGTTGAGAGATGAGAGGCGCGGTGGTAAAAATGTGAACTAAATAAGATGGCGGAGGCACGAAGTTGAGGTTAAGGAGCGGCGAGGTGTTGACTGTGCGGCGGTTGGGGTCTGAAAGAGGGGGGAAAGATGGCGAACGAGGGATAAAAAGTATAACAGAAAGTGACGTGTGAAGTTGTCATTGGTGGGAATAAGAAGTGATGTTATTGGTGGAAAGGAACAAATGAAAGTTGCTGATTGGCGAGAATAAGAGAGATTATGATTGGTGGAAAGAAAAAAAGGTGTGGGAGTGGGGTATGTTGGAGGTGATGGAAAAGGCAAGTTTTGCTACCAACAACATTTGCAAAAGCCTATCCAGAACTCATCAGCAATTTTAAATAACTAGTGTTTCGGGGGTTTTCTCTGGTTGGTAGACGAATGCAAGCTGTTTCTACCATACTTATATTATTCGTCTTTTTCCTTTTTTTTTTAAAAAATAACTAATGCAATACTTCCCCTACTTACTATACGTAGTAGAGAAAGTAAAAAAGTATTGAAAAATTTAAGGAAATAACAAGCAATATCTCAAAAGTGTACTATCTTGTTTTCAAGGGTTTTCCAGATCGGTAAGCGTTAGAATACTCTTAGAGCTTTTTTTCAGGTTTTTTAGCGGTTGTCCCTGGCCGGTAGGCAAATGATAAAGTTTTTCTATTACGTCGTCGTTTTGGCTTGTGGCGCACGGTTCCTAGGCACGTACTCGCGCGCGCGCACACACACACACACACACACACACACTAAAATAGTAGCGTATAAAAAAAAACTGATGTGTTACACTGACATGACTTTCTCTACTCTTGTACAATCTAATTGGTAGCTTTTAAGCGATAGTCAAATATTTTAACGCTGGTTGCTATGTGGCGAATTCCATTCTCTTTGCATGTTCAGGACATAAAAAAAAATGAATAAACGAATTTGAGAAAAAGTATAAGTATTGGAAAATTTAAGGAAATAACAAGCAATATCTCGAAAACGGTTCACTCAACAAAAGAAACGTATATGACATAAGTTGTGTATTTTAACGCGATCTACATTTTTGTGTAGTAAAATTTTGTCTATCTCTTATGGTTTACCAGTTATGCAAAAGTCGTTCACAATGAAGAATATTTTGGAGACATTCCCAGAAAATTCGAGATATACATTTTATTTGTCATGACAATATCTTAAACATATGATATTTTAATCAAAATCGTTAGACCCGTTTTTGAGAAAATTAAAATTTTCGAAAAATGTTCCATGTAAAGGGTAGTCTGGGGTGGGGGGATTTTCTTGAAAACCTTCGTGTGGCATCTCTGGAAGATACTGAACCTAAGTACCAAGTTTGGTGTTTATCCGACTGTTCGTTTTTGAGTTATGCTGTTCACAGACACACAGACGCACAGACAGACAGACACACAGACACACAGACACAGACAGACACACACACGGACATGTTTCCAAAAATGCTTTTTTTTTTTTTTTGGATTCAGTGATTCTCAAAACATGTATTTGCAGTGACATTTCGGTATCGAATTTTTGGGTGGAATGCAATACTTCCCCTACTTACTATACGTAGTAGAGAAAGTAAAAATGAATAACGCATTTGAGAAAAAGTATAAGTATTGGAAAATTTAAGGAAATAACAAGCAATATCTCGAAAATGGTTCACTCAACTAAAAAAATGTATATGACATAAATTGTGTATTTTAACGCGATCTACATTTTATGTGTAGTAAAATTTTGTGTATCTCTTATGGTTTACCAGTTATGCAAAAGTCGTTCACAATGAAGAATACTTTTGGAGACATTCCCAGAAAATTCGAGATATACATTTCATTTCTCATAACATTATCTTAAACATGCGATTTTAACAAGCAATATCTCGAAAACGGTTCACTCAACAAAAGAAACGTATATGACATAAGTTGTGTATTTTAACGCGATCTACATTTTTTGTGTAGTAAAATTTTGTCTATCTCTTATGGTTTACCAGTTATGCAAAAGTCGTTCACAAAGAAGAATATTTTGGAAACATTCCCAGAAAATTCGAGATATACATTTTATTTGTCATGACAATATCTTAAACATATGATATTTTAATCAAAATCGTTAGAGCCGTTTTTGAGAAAATTAAAATTTTCGAAAAATGTTCCATGTAAAGGGTAGTCTGGGGTGGGGGGATTTTCTTGAAAACCTTCGTGTCGCATCTCTGGAAGATACTGAACCTAAATACCAAGTTTGGTGTTTATCCGACTGTTCGTTTTTGAGTTATGCTGTTCACAGACACACAGACGCACAGACAGACAGACAGACACACAGACACAGACAGACACACACACGGACATGTTTCCAAAAATGCTTTTTTTTTTTTTTTTGGATTCAGTGATTCTCAAAACATGTATTTGCAGTGAAATTTCGGTATCGAATTTTTTGGGTGGAATGCAATACTTCCCCTACTTACTATACGTAGTAGAGAAAGTAAAAATGAATAACGCATTTGAGAAAAAGTATAAGTATTGGAAAATTTAAGGAAATAACAAGCAATATCTCGAAAATGGTTCACTCAACTAAAAAAATGTATATGACATAAATTGTGTATTTTAACGCGATCTACATTTTATGTGTAGTAAAATTTTGTGTATCTCTTATGGTTTACCAGTTATGCAAAAGTCGTTCACAATGAAGAATACTTTTGGAGACATTCCCAGAAAATTCGAGATATACATTTCATTTCTCATAACATTATCTTAAACATGCGATATTTTAATCAAAATCGTTAGAGCCATTTTCGAAAACTCTTCCATGTAAAGGGTAGTCTGGGGTGGGGGGGGGGATTTTCTTGAAAACCTTCGTGTCGCATGTCTGGAAGATACTGAACCTAAATACCGAGTTTGGTGCTTATCCGACTGTTCGTTTTTGAGTTATGCTGTTCACAGACACACACAGACACACACACGGACATGTTTCCAAAAATGCTTTTTTTGGATTCAGGAGGTCTCAAAACACGTATTTCCGGTGAAATCTCGGTATCGAATTTTTGGGTGGAATGCAATACTTCCCCTACTTACTATACGTAGTAGAGAAAGTAAAAATTTAACAAACCGTAGATTTTCAAGAAAATTCCCACACCGCAAACTACCCGTTTAGCGGGAGAAAGTTCGTTATTTTTATTGTCTTAAAAACGGCTCTAACCCCTTTTGATTACGGTGCGGTATGTTTAAGATATCTGCACGACAAATAAAATGTATAACTTCAATTTTCTGGGAATAGCTGTGAAGTAGTCTCATTGTGAATGTCTTTTGTACAAAGTGTTAAACCGTAGGAAACGAAGCCTTATTTACAAGAACGTTAAAGCACACAATCTATGTGTATTAGTATCACTTTGAGGCGTTGTCTATTTACAAAGTTTCCATGTTGATTTTAATGTTTAAAAGCTTTAGACCTTTCTCACTAAAAAACGTCATTCTTTTAACTTTTCTTTTTTTCATTTTGATACAAAGAGAACGGTATATCACAAGTGAAACAGTACTGTGATAACGATACCAACAAACTAATTTTTATTCACCCCACTGAAACACATTTCACAACTGCATGGAATAATATTGATTTAGGGGGCTTTCTCTACCACGTAAAATAGTAGGTAGAGGAGGTATGCATTGCATCCAAATATTCAATATTGAGATTTCACCGGAAAAACTAAATACTTGTTTCGAGGTCCCCTGAATAAAAAACATTTTTAGAAAATTCTGTGTGTATGTGTCAGAGCAGCATAACTCAAAAATGAAAAGTCGGATAAATACTAAAACTTGGTATTTAGGTTGAGTACCTTCCAAAAAGTTACGACACAGAGATTTACAAGAAAGTCCCTCCACCCAAAACTACCATTTACATGAACTATTTTCCGAAATGTTTTATTTTCTAAAACTGCCTCTGACGATTTTAATTACAACACCATATATTAAAGTCATTTATATGAAAAATAAAATGTATATCTCGAATTTTGCGGAAATAGCCTGCGAAGTCCTCTTGATTCGGAAGAAATTTTCTACGATCTTGTATAACTGCTAAGGTTTGAGAAAAAACATACAATACAAAAAAATTTAGATCTCTTTTAAAAAAACACACAATTTATTTGAAATAACGTTTTTGTGACGTCAGCCATTTCCGAGATATTTGTTATAAATGGTTCGAATTGTACAATGCTTAGCATTCTTTTTAAAAGCATGTGGCTTTTCAGTTCTTGCCCCGCCATGTTGTTGGAAAGAATTTAGAATTTTAAGGCCAGTGTATAGCGTCCCTTCGGATGCAACCATTCCCCGAAAAGTTTAACCGGATTAAAAATAAGTGGATATGAAAATAAACTTTCGTACTCACCTATAAGAGACAGAGGTTAGAGGTGATACGAACGTTAACACTTGAGAATTTTCATTCAACAGTTGGTGTTACTCCTTAGAAAGGAAGTATCTGCTGCTTCTTTTTATTTCTCGCATTTTACATAACACGTATGCACTGCACAACACAAAAACACCACACACGGCGTTGTTAGTTTTAAAAAATTGTACTGACGCGAGTGTACATAAACGTTAAAACGCTGCTTGCTTGCTTGTCATTTTGCATGCGCAGCACTGCACAAGGAAGTATGCCGACGTGTGTAACACGACCGTGAGAAAAGGAAACTCGTCAGCGTTTATGCAGCCTTATTGCAGTGGTGGTCGTGCAGTGGTGGATAGTGGCAGAATGACAGCGTTTTTTTTACAAACGTAACAATTTTGTTGCGAAACGAGGCATTTAACTCGACGCGCATAATGAAACAGCGTTTTTGATAAGCGAGCTTATAAAAACCCTGTGCTAAGAGCAAACGCCCGTAGTGAAGCGTTGCGATAGCGGGAGTTTTTCTACAAAATCGTTCTATTTGACGAAAAATAGTTTAAACTAAAAAAAACAAAATAGCAGCAGCACTTTGCAGGGGAAAGAGCGATCGGCGCATTCGGACGATAAGATGGAGATGCAATCCGGGGGAAGTCGCGATGACACCTTGCAACCTACGTTCGAAATTATAGGGCACAAGCAGAGAACGCTGCCAAAGCTTTTTTCCGGTTTTACAGAGTCTCAAATTACCGTAAACCCGGTCCCCAGAGATGTCAACCCCGAGCAATGGGTATCGCATCTGTTTAACGATATTCTAAACTTTGCGAAAGAGAACCTGTTAGAAAACGAACCCGGATATTTAGGCATATCCATAACAGACGAAAAGGAGACGTCCAAAGCCTTCAACATGAGCGTTAGGCGCGTAGACCAATTGAATGCGGATGTCATTGTTGGAAGCATCGAAAAAGTAATGCAAAGTAACCAACAATTCTTGCTAAGCGGGCCTCTTCACGTGACGTTTGTGTGGACCAGGGAGGTCTCGGGTTCGTGCCACCAACCTTGCGATGCCTGTAGGGGCAATAAAGGCATTGTCGAAATAGCCAACAAAGACAACTTGTGTTTAGCAAGAGCCATCGTTGTAGGCAAAGCCAAAGTGGATCGCGACGTCAACTACAGAACGATGACGCGTTCCGACTATCTGCAAAAATCGAAGGCCGTAGCCTTGTGCGCGAGCATCGGTCAAGGCCACGACGGCTGCACCATAGATGACGTCAGACGCTTTGACGCTGCGTTAAAGGGCTACGCTGTGACGGTGTTTGGCGATCATACGGGGAAGCACGTGCTGTACGCGTCGGATAAGAAATGCGATAAATACATCGACGTCATGCTCCACGCCGGGCACTTTTAACGCCATCGTGAACCTTCACAAGTGCTTTAAATGCAAATCGTATTGCCGCCGGTGTCATCATCCCTCGGCACACAAAAAAGAATTTCACAGGTGCGACGCCAGGTGCGCTAAATGCCATCAGCAGTGCGATGCGCGATTCGACGCCTACATACGCTGCGCCGGGTGCAACAGAGATTTTAAGGGACCGACATGCTTTGCAAACCACGCAAAGAAAGGCGTTTTTTACCCAAAGGCGCTGTCGGTGTGCGACGTAGAAAAGGTGTGCACGTCTTGCAACAAGCTCGTGAATGCGAGGTACAGAAAAACCGCGCACGAGTGCGGGGAAAAGTACTGCTATCATTGCAAGACACACGTGAATTCTAGCCACATGTGCTATATGCAGCCGTACGCCGCAAAGAACAAAAGAAACCGGTACGTGTTTATGTTCATCGACTTCGAATGCACGCAAAACATTCCATATACCGGCAAAAAGGACACATACGAGCATGTACCTAACTTGTGCGTGTTGTACCAAGCCTGCCCGCACTGCATCGACGAACGCCGCAAGACGGCATACTGCATGGAATGCGGTTGCAAAGAATGGGTGTTCACGGACGAACCCGTGAAGCAGCTTTTCGAGCACATCGCGCAGGCGAGATTCGAAGCCTGGGACGTCTACGTCGTGGCGCATAACCTCAGAGCTTACGACGGGCAGTTTCTATTAAAGTACATGGTGGCGCACTTAGACTGGATCCCGGAGCTCATCATGAACGGGAGCAAGATCTACAGGATGAGGTACGGTGACGTCACATTTCTAGACTCGCTCAACTTCATACCCATGCCACTCTCCCGCTTTTCCAAGACCTTCGGATTGAAGGAATGCAAAGGTTATTTCCCGTACCTGTTTAACACGAAGGAAAACGAGCGGTACGTGGGTTCGATTCCCGACAAAAGGCATTACTGCCCTGAGGGCATGTCGGCGGAGGGTCGGAAAGCCTTCGAGCAGTGGCACGAAGAAAAGGCGTCCTCCGGGCACGTCTTCGACATGAGGGCGGAAATGGTGGCGTATTGCAAGATGGACGTATTTCTACTGAGTCAGGGAGTTTCCAAATTCAGAAGGGAATTCTTGGACGAGAACGGAATAGACCCGTTCAGAGAATGCGTCACCATCGCGCAGGCGTGCATGTGCGTGTATAGAAAGCGCTTCATGCCGCTTAAAAAAATTGCCCTCTTGCCAGCGGGCGGGTATCGACTAGCGGACCGGCAGTCTCGCGCCGCATGCATATGGCTAACTTGGCTAGAGATGCAAAACCGCATCGTCATCCAGCACGCCATGCGAGGACGCGAAGTTAAAATCGTGGGGCTCAAGGTGGACGGGTACAGAGAGGCCGAAAAAACCGCGTACTTTTTCCACGGGTGCTTTTACCACGGCTGCAGGCGGTGCTTTCACAATCGCCATGCGGCGATATACAACTCGGGACACGAAACCATGGCCTCCAGGTTAGAGAGCACCGAGAAGGTCACGGCCAAGATCAAGGCCGCCGGCTACGCTGTGGTGGAAATGTGGGAGTGCGAGTTCGACGCCGCGACGAAGGCCGACCAGGACCTCGCGCGCCACGCAAGGGACTTTCCGGTACCCGAACCCCTGAACCCCAGAGACGCCTTCTACGGAGGTCGCACCAACTGCACCAAGACGTACTGCGAGGCGAAGGGGGATAGCAAAATCTACTACTACGACGTGTGCAGCCTGTACCCGTACGTGAACAAGACGAAACCCTACCCCGCGGGCCATCCCAAGATCCACGTGGATCGATTCCCGCGCTTGGAAGACGTGGGGGGCGGGTTGGTGAAGTGCGAGGTTCTACCGCCGCAACACCTGTACCACCCGGTGCTACCGGCGCGCATTGGCGGCAAGCTCATGTTCCCGCTATGCCGCGCTTGCGCGGAGGCGGAGAACCAAGACGAGTGCCACCACGGAGAGCGCGAGAGGGCGTTGTTGGGTACCTGGGTGGTCGACGAGATGAAGGTCGCCCTGGAGGAGGGGTACCGCCTCCTCAGGGTCCACGAGATCTGGGAGTACGACGTGGTGCGGCACGATCCGACCACCGGAGCCAAGGGTCTCTTCGAGGACTACGTGAATCAGTTCCTGAAGATCAAGACCGAAGCCTCCGGATGGCCCTCGGATTGCGACGACCCCGCCGCAAAGCAGCAGTACGTGGAGCAATTCTTCGAACACGAAGGCGTCGCCCTGGATCCCCAGGCCGTCGCCGCCAACCCCGGCAGGCGGGAGCTGGCCAAGCTGATGCTCAACAGCTTCTGGGGCAAACTGGGGCAGAGGGAAAACCTCCCCACGTGCGAGCTGGTGGACCGGTACGACCGCCTCCTGGAGCTGCTCAACGACCCGGGCGTGGAAGTGCAGACCTACGTGCCCGTCACCGACCGGATCGTGTACGCGGTGTGGAGGTACCGCGAGCAGTGCCGCAAGGTCAACACCGCCGCCAACGCCGTGCTGGCGGCCTACACCACGGCTCACGCGCGCCTGGTGCTCTACTCCTACCTCAAGAGGCTGGGAGAACGGGTCTGCTACTTCGACACCGATTCCGTCGTCGTCGCCGCCGCTCCGGGCGACTGGACGCCGTCCGTCGGACGCCTCCTGGGGGACATGACGGACGAGCTGGAGAAGTACGGGAGGGGCTCTTACATCGCCCGGTTCGCCTCCACGGGGCCCAAAAGCTACTGCATGGAGATCGTCTGCCCCGAGACGGGCAAGACCTTCTCGGTGTGCAAGGTGAAGGGGATCACGCTCAATTCGGGCAACCTGGAGCTGGTGAACGCGGAGGTGATTCGCGACGTGGTGCTCAGGGACAACGACCGCGCGGTGAAGCTGGAGGGCACGCAGATCTCGCGGAAACCGTCTTGGACGGTCGTCACCGAACCCAGCTCGAAGACGTTTAGAATGGTGGTCAACAAGCGCGTGCTCGCCGGCGATCACGATTCCTATCCCTACGGGTTCAAGAGGAACGCATAAATGAGACGTCCGCAGCCGCGCCAAAGTCATTTCGAACCGGGCACCCCGAGGAGACGATGCCCGGTCCCCGAGACCTGCGGCGATTCGAGTTTCCCAGCACGATGCTCGTGGCGGGGCCGTCGCGCTGCGGCAAGTCGACCTTCGTGAAAAACCTGTTGCGCCACGCGCACCGGATGTTCGACGTGCGCCCCAGGAGGGTGCTGTGGTGCCACCCTCCGGAGTATTCGCCGAGACTCGAACCCTCGGCTCTGCGCTGCGAGACCCACGCGGGCATACCCGAACTTGCTTCGGTGGGCGAGAACGACCTCGTCGTCCTCGACGATCTGATGGTGGAGGGTGGCGGGAAGGACGTGTCCAATTTTTTCACCAGAGACTCCCATCACAAGCGCTTCGGCATCGTCTACATCCTGCAGAACGTGTTTCCGCAGGGTCAGAAATATCGCAACATCTCTCTGAATGCGAACTACGTCGTGGTCTTCAAGAACAACCGGGACAAGATGCAGATCGAGAGACTGTGCCAGCAGATCGAACCCAGGAACTCTAGGTTTCTCTTGGAGGCCTTCGAGAAGGCCACCGAACGCCCTCACGGGTATCTCGTGCTGGACTGCACTCAGTACACGCCCGCCCGATACAGGTATCGAACCGGCGTGCTGCCGGGGGAAAACCTCTCTTATTTCGTACCCAACTGAGGCCGCCGAGAGGACTCGGGTTTCGTTTCGTTCTATATTATCCCGGCAGGGTCTCGCCCCGACCGAGGCCGTCGAGTCTAAATAAAAAGTACCGCTTTCGGGGCGAACGTCATTATCGCGCAAGCATGGCTAGAGGTAGGTCAAGGCTCGCGACGCTGACCAGTCCTCGCATAGCGAGACAGCACGGCAATTTGGCGGCTCTGGCCAAGGCGAAGGCCCCTCTGCGCAAAAAGTTGTTAAAAAATGCCGACGGCGATCTGATCAAGGCCATTAGCGAATGCATGCTCAACGTGTGCAGAGGTCACGTGCAACTTCCCGCAAAGTGCTTGGGTCGCCTGAAGAAGCACAAGGCTTCTTGGAGGAAGTTGACGGATAAACGGGTTCCTCTGAAGAAGAAGAAGAGCATCTTGGTTCAAAAAGGAGGTTTTTTGCCGGCATTCCTCCTACCCGTCTTGGCTTCGCTCGGCGGCGCGCTAGTGTCGAAATTAACAGGATGAAGTACGGCAGGCAGATCCTCGTTGCGCCGCAACCGAAGACCGTCGACAGGCTTCACGCTGTAGACCGCACCGTATCCAGATTGGCTAAAGAAATTCGGAACCTGCAGAGCGCGAAGCTCTCTGCCGACGAAAAGTGGCGGCTCGTAAAACATAAATTGGACAACTACCTCGATCTCGTGGCACAAGTCAGAAAGCCCTTCCTGGGCGACGACGACGACGACGACGATTACGAAGACGTGCACGAGCGCGTGCCGGTGAAGCAGGAGGTCGAACCCCGAACCATAAAGGTCAACCTCCTCTCGCCTCGCAAAAAGAAGAGGGCGAACCCTGCCACTCCGAAAAAGAAATCGAAATCGCCTTCCGCGTCGTACCATTTTCGCAAGCGCGTCTGGCAACCCCTGTACAAGTAAAGCATGAAGGAATGGAAGGCGCTAAGGCGATACTATGCCAGACCGGAACACTATGCCGGTTTGGGCGCGGTCGAGCCCCTTCGAAAGGCCACGGGTGCGTCTAAGGCGAACATCGAGTCCTTCCTTCGAACCCGGGACAGTTACACTCTGCACAAGCCGATCAGAAAGCGGTTCCCCACCAGATGTTATCACGTGACGAATATGGACGATCTTTGGGAGGCCGATCTAAACGTCATGAACAGCGTGAGGGAACATAACAAACCTTACGTGTACATTCTGACCGTTATCGACGTATTTTCCAAATATGCTTGGGCCGTGCCCCTGAAATCGAAGCTGGGTACCGAGGTCGCGCAAGCGTTTCGCTCCATATTCTCCCGACGCGTACCCAGGGTCCTCCAGACGGACAAGGGGACCGAGTTCACCAACAAGACTTTTCGCGACTTTCTGAAGAAACACGACGTGAAACATTACACAACCAAAAATAACGTTAAAGCCAGCGTCGTGGAGCGCTTCAACCGCACCTTAAAAACCAAGATGTGGAGGTATTTCACGCACAAAAACAGTTACAGATACCTGGAAGTCCTTCCGGCCTTACTCGAGTCGTACAATAGCTCGCATCACAGGTCCATAAAAATGGCTCCGAAGGACGTGAACGAGTCTAACATTTTACGAGTGTACCGCAATCTCTACGGTAATAGGACCCTACCTCGCGCAGGGAAACCCACATTTTCCGTCGGCGATCACGTGCGCATCTCTAAAGAAAAAATGAAATTCGACAAGGGCTACGAGCAGAATTGGACGGACGAAATATTTCGGATAGCCGAGGTGGTGCGCGGTCGGCCGGTGGTATATAAGTTGAAGGATCTGGCCGGAGAAGCCATAGACGGCGCATTTTACACCCAGGAGCTACAAAAGGTCGCGCTACCTCGGACGTTTAAGATCGAGCGCGTTTTACAGACCAAGGGCCGAGGGCGCCGCAAGCAGGTCTTGGTAAAGTGGAAGGGGTATCCGGCAAAGTTTAACTCGTGGGTTCTGGCTTCGACCGTCGATTCGACATGATTAAGACCGAGCCCTTCTCCATCACCCTCGTGAGCAACGCTTCCATGGAACACTTTACCGACAACACCACGGCCAGATTTTCTAACATCTTGCCCGAGAGAATCGTTCTGCAGGGAGAATGGGAGGTCGCCCTGCAAAAGGTCAGGTATCCGGTGAAATTTTATAACCTTTCGCCAGACGACGCCCGTCTGGCGGGCACCAAGTACACCATGACGCTCCTCCCCACGCATTCCAAATTCAGTTTGCAAATGCCGCAAGGCATCGTGCACAATCCCAAAGACTTGGTGAACCTCGTCAACGCCGCTCTACTCGAACACTTGCACGTGGAAAACTTCTTCCTCTTCGACGAGCGCAAGCAGACGGCGGGCGTGAATGCCGCCGTCGCCCACCCCGAACCACTACCCGACATTCCGTTCGACGGGTTTGTGGAAAATGTCGCGCGCGCTGTCGTACCGTACGCGGTCGGCGAATACGAAGCTCTCAACGATGCGCCCCGCCAGAGACCAAAGCCGAAACCGAAACCGAAGCCCCGGGCTTCGGGGCAGCAGAAACCCGCGGCGGCTCGTTCCGTCAGACCCAAACGAGACGTTTCAAAATCGGAGGACCCTCCGGGACCTCTACACCGCATCCACAGTTTGCTCTTGACGCCCGCTATGGCAAAAATGTTGGGTTTCGATCCCTACGTCGACGTCATTCTCGAAAAAGCTGCTAAACGCCCCGTAGATCCTTATATGGGGTTTCCTTACGAAATGTTCGTCTACTGTAATCTAGTGTCCCCGCAAGTCGTGGGCGACACCTTCGCCCAAGTCATACAGAGCGCGGCCGTGGAATACGAAAGAAGCAACAACACTTACATGAGCGACGAAAAGACGTTTTTTCCCCAAAATTGGGTACCCTTGATTCAGCAGGACTTCAAGACGGTCAGCATAGATTTAAGGAACGGTTACGGCGATCTCTTGCCATTCGCCGACGGATTTTCCTCTACTGTAGTTCTCGCTTTTCGTCCGAAACAGGCGTAATGGACGTGCACGCCGTAACGCGGTACTACCTCAATCAGACCGGCGGCGCGTTCCACCATCGCGATTTCGCTCTCTACAGGGGCAAGCGCTACCAAAGAGGCAGCGGTCTCTTTTCAGCCCTCGGAGGACTCTTCAGAAGGTTGCTACCGTTTTTAAAGAGCGGAGCAAAAGCAGTCGGAAAGGAGGCCTTAAAGGCGGGCGCCCACGTTCTGTCCGATGTGACTGTGGCGGGAGCAGCGCCGAAGCAAGCGCTCCAGCGGAGGCTCAAGGAGTCCGGATACAATTTAAAACGAAAAGCCGACGAAAAGCTCGGTGCCATGCTCGGTTCCGGCGCCAGGCGTCTCAAGAGAATAAAACCGAGCAAATCCGGAAAGAGCAAGCAGTCCAAGCTGAAACGCGGTAGGCGCAAGGTGCAAGACGTATTTTCGTAATGGCAGACGCGACCGTCCACATGAGTTCCGAACTGGACCTCTTTACAGAGGTGCCGGTTCAGATGAGCATCGAGGAGTCACGGTTCCTATACCTAAACCCTCAAAACACTTTAATGAAAAATGCCCCCATCACCTTTCATTATTCCGGAAATGCGGACGATTACCTAGACTTGACCTACGTCGTACTCGAACTCATGGTGCGCGTTGTAGATGACAAAGGAGAGGCCTTAAACGCTGACGCTAACGCCACTCTGGTCAACAACGCCTTAAATTCCCTGTTTCAACAGATGGAGGTAACCCTCAATAACATCATCGTCTCCATGCCGCAAGCCGGTTACCCCTATAGAACCTACCTCGAGACGCTTCTCAATTACTCCGAAGATGCCATGAACACCAAACTAGAATCTACCCTCTGGAGAAAGGACACGGCAGGCATCATGGACACTTTTATCGCCAATGCGGGCTTTCAGTGGCGTCAGGGGTTTACCAAAGGGAGCAACGTCGTGCAGCTCATCGGTCCTCTGTCCAACGCTCTTTTTAGACAGGAGAAGCTGCTTTTGAACAACGTTAGCATGACCGTCAAGCTCACTCCCGCCTCTCCCCAGTTTTATCTGTTTTCCGACGTAGATACCTTTAAGGGGTACGCCGACATCGTGTCTGCCACGCTGCGCTTAAAATCGGTGCGGCCCTCGCCGACCATAAAGCTCGCGCACCAGGCCGTGCTCGCAAAGGGCAACGCAAAGTACCATCTCAAAGACGTCAGCTTTCACGCTCTCAGCATCCCCAAGGAGTCCAGGGCAATGACGTTTAGCGACGTGTGCGTAGGGCAAGTTCCAAGGAGAGTGGTAGTAGCCATGGTCACCGACAAGGCCTATTCCGGCCATTTTAACTCAAATCCGTACAACTTGAAACATTTTAAAATGAACTTCTTTCAGCTCTACGTGAACGGGCAACCCGTTCCCTCCCAACCTCTGCAACCCGACTTTACAAAGGGACACTATTTGCAATGCTTTCAAACCCTGCAGGACGGCCTAGGCATTCATTTCAAGGACGAGGGACACTCCATCTCCAGAGAAACCTACCCGCAAGGGTATACGATAATGGTTTTCGATCTCACTGCAGACATGAGCGCTAACGAGTCTCACATCTCGGGTCAGCGCCACGGAACCGTCTCTATAAGCATCGGTTTTGCCGATAAATTGACAGAACCGGTCATACTTCTGCTGCTATCGGAAATACATCGCACGGTCGAAATCGACGCCAACCGATCCATTTTGGTATCATGAACACCTTTCAAATTCAACGGTTTCTATCGACATGCCCCTCTACGCGCTCTCACTTTTTAGGCGTCTACCCCTGCGATAAACTACCCGTACTTCACAGCATTCGAACGCCTCCCTTGGCGCTAGTGGCTAACACCGACCCCAGCACCAAATCCGGGCAACACTGGGTTTGCATCTTTGTGGACAAAAACTCGCGTGCAGAATATTTTGACAGTTACGGCATAGGACCGCTTTCGCCCCATTTTCTCCGGTTCTTAAATTCGGTCTGCGGGACGCGTTGGTCCACCAACGCCAGAAGGCTGCAAGGTTTCGACAGCACCACGTGCGGTCATTACGTCATCGCCTACCTCACCCACCGCTGCTCCGGCTTACCTAAGCATACATTCTTCTCAAAATTTCGCGTCAGCAATCACGCGCATAATGATGTCGTCATTCGCAAAACGTTCAAAAACGCATGCCGCGCAAAGTGCTCTGCCGCTCGGCAAACTTGTCAACCCTTGAAGGTGAGTACGTGTGTGTGTGTGTGTGTGTGTGTGTGTGTGTCACTATTCAGCACATCTAAGCTAATCCATCGTCTTGCACGTGCTTTCAGAAGACGCTCCTGCTCATATAAAAAGCAACGTCACGGTGCCGCTCGCCTCATTCAGAGTGTACCATGCAGCGCGCGGATACAGTCCTGCTGCCATGCAGCACGCCGACCAGGTAGGTTCGCACCTATGTATTAGCTTGCTTTTTTTCTATCCCGTTTATCTCTCTATCCCTCACATTATTATTATTATTGTTTTGTGTGTTCCAGTATAACCGGATGTCAAACCCCAACCACCTCAAAACCCGGGGAAAAAAGGAAACTACCCATCTTCGACCTCCAACAGCATCCCGACAGCCCTGCTCCGCCAGCACAGTTCCAACACAGTGCAGTTGTGGGTCCTCTGGCGGATATCTACTTCCTCAACCCGCAACAAACTAAATTCGTCAGTGTGGGATTCTCCCCCCGGCCACCGCACCATCTCGTCGTCACCATTGCCAAATGTGGACAGCACAACGCAGTCGTCATGAGTTCCTCGCAGTGGCACAAACTCGTCGAAGCCATCCCCATCATTCACAAACGCTTGAATGACCCGCAGGGACGTCTACAGCAATTTCAGTTCAGCGACAGCGTCACCATCGTGTTTAAGTTTGTGTTCGGAAAGCTAAAGCTCGTTTTCAAAGAACCGCAAGGCGCATCCGTTACGCTCAACCAACAAGAATGGCACGTGTTGCTTTCCCTGCAGCGCATCATTACCGACATCATGTATCACAAAAAGAAGGAAGAGACGGACGTGCAAAATCAAATCATGGCATACCACAAGTACATGCTTCACAACCATGCCTCCAACGTTCCCTTACATGACATGAATTTCACGCAGTTCACCAAGTACATACGGTGCGCCAATTTTAGAACATTCCTCGAGGTTCATCATTTCCTCAACACCCATTTCGCACTGCGCATCTCACAAAATAGTCCTTAGTGCGCATGTATTTCTACCAGCGTTCCAACCGCACCTCACCCAAACATCTCGCGCCCTTCGCTCCCGCATTTGGGTCGCGAAGCATCCTATATCATACCCGATCACATTCACGGCGTTTGCATGTTCAGCACCGTTCAAAACAAGAGTTCTCCTCCAAGTCGAAAACCGTTAAATCAACGGACACAGTGTTTTTCCTGCGGATGTTGTGCAATAATCGCTAAGCGCTTCCGGCGGATGTAGTGAACCTCCAACGAACGTTTCCCCACCAGTGCTTCCCCTGATGTGGTAATTCTCCAACCAACTTTTCCCCCACCAGTGCTTCCCCTGATGTGGTCGTTTGCATGTTCAGCACCGTTCAAAAACAGAGTTCTCCTCCAAGACGAAAACCGTTAAATCAACGGACACAGTGTTTTTCCTGCGGATGTTGTGCAATAATCGCTAAGCGTTTCCGGCGTATGTAGCCAACCTCCAACGAACGTTTCCCCCACCACTGCTTCCCCTGATGTGGTGTTTCTCCAACGAACTTTTCCCCCACCAGTGCTTCCCCTGATGTGGTCGTTTGCATGTTCAGCACCGTTCAAAAACAGAGTTCTCCTCCAAGACGAAAACCGTTAAATCAACGGACACAGTGTTTTTCCTGCGGATGTTGTGCAATAATCGCTAAGCGCTTCCGGCGTATGTAGCCAACCTCCAACGAACGTTTCCCCCACCACTGCTTCCCCTGATGTGGTGTTTCTCCAACGAACTTTTCCCCCACCAGTGCTTCCCCTCATGTGGTATATCTCCAACCAACTTTTCCCCCACCAGTGCTTTCCCCTGATGTGGTCGTTTGCATGTTCAGCACCGTTCAAAAACAGAGTTCTCCTCCAAGACGAAAACCGTTAAATCAACGGACACAGTGTTTTTCCTGCGGATGTTGTGCAATAATCGCTAAGCGCTTCCGGCGTATGTAGCCAACCTCCAACGAACGTTTCCCCCCACCACTGCTTCCCCTGATGTGGTGTTTCTCCAACGAACTTTTCCCCCACCAGTGCTTCCCCTGATGTGGTATATCTCCAACGAACTTTTCCCCCACCAGTGATTTCCTGCTTCCGGCAGTTGGGTTATATTTATGCACGCGCATTCTTTACCCCTTCATTCGGTGCTAGCCAGCCGTGGGGAATGCCAGGACCGTCGTGTAAAGACTTCCACTGCTCGTTTTGCTTTCACCAAACGTGCAGCTGCGAACTTAAGCACCGTCTCACCCTCCTGTGCACGCAGTGTCAACACGGTTTCTACGAAGACCTCGATCATCTCAACAAGCAAATTCAGCAATTCCTTCGAAGGTACTCCGCTAGAAACACCACATGAACTGCTTCATCGTGCTCTTTCGGTATCTCGATAACGGACGAAGAATCCGCCTGCTACTGCCCAGGGAACGCCAAGTGCTGCTGCAGAACGGCATATACATCTTCGAACGTTATCCCCCAAGCGACGTCGACCTTGTGTGGAACCAACTTCCCGCAGACGCACAGGTAGTTTGCGCACCTTATCGCAGGTGTAAACAACACTACAACCTTCCTCATCAAACCACTCATATAGACGGCCCTCCCCCGTTTATCAAAAACTGCCATCTGTGCCGTCAGAATGTCACAGGACGTCCTTAAAGAGCTAGAAGAACTTTCCAGCAGCGCCCACACTCTCAGCGTATCTACGCTTCAACAGCACGTACCATATCGCGTCGTCGGCGTCAAAACAATCGACACCGTTCACGGTACAAAGCTCGTCGCCAAACTCGACAACGACACAGAAGTTTTCCTACCAACAAGATTTGCAAAAGCCTCTCCAGAACTCGTCAACAAACTCAACTCTAACTCATTCTGCATCATATACGCAGGCGAGGAAAAACTACGCAGCGGTTTCAAACGTCACATCGTCACGTTCTCCCCATATAACCCTAAATAATGTCCGACGAAACCTATCCCGTCCCCGTGGGGAACAATCTTAACCTACAACTCATTCTCAACGCAGCTTCACCTATCCGTATCCTCTGCATCTCCAACTCCTATTTCCGCAACAGCAGAGTTGTCACCATCACACTCGACGTCCAAGGGGCTCACGCCGTCCACGTCAAATGCGTACCTACCAAAGTACACCAGCATAAACAAGACGCACTATGCGTCATATACCTCGGCAACAGCAACATTCCTGCTCTAACCAACAAAGTCACATCCACAGGATGCTTCTCAACCAGCCATTACAACGAATTTACCATCCCCATCTATATATCAACCTTCACCGAGTTCGTCAACGAAAGTTTCTCTCACCTGCTCGTCACCTGCATCACCAAACCTATCCACCAATTTACCGCCGATAGCAGCAGCAGCGATGACGAGGACTCAAAGTGCACCACGTACTTTAAAATCATTGTTGTGCGCGAAATCTGTGTGTCCTAGTGCCTCAAACAAAAACTATGAATTTTAATGTGCTTTTTTTTCTCCTAATATTACTTATATTGTCCATTTATTGTATTTATATGTTAAGCAAATAATACATCATGTTAATCAAAACTATGTATACATATCTTTATCCAATGTACTGTATTCAAAGTATAAATAAAGAAAACAGTCCCGGATGAGCCAATTGCAATAACGATAATCCTACCGCTCAGGGCGCTTTTCAAACTTACCGCCGCCGCCGTCGCACGCAGCGACACTAGCGACACTAGCGCCCCTAGCGGCAGGATTATCGTTAAAACAATTGGCTCATCCGGGACTATTACTACTAGCGTCTATAAACAAAACTCAATTTAATTTCAATGTTTCTGTATTAAGAAAAAGGACGCAATAAACTTTAAAATTACGGAGGAACTAGTGTTAAATTCTACATACAAAGGAATATTAAATAATAAAATGATAACAAAATGGAAGGTAATTGGTAATGAAAGAGCGGAAGGGAAGGTTATGCGCAGATGTATTTTCATAATAAGAAAAATTACTCATACGGTTTACTCACCTATGTGGGATTTATAGCCTTAGAAAAGGCCTTTCATAAAACAGTGAGGCAGTATGTTTATCACTTAAATGATTTTAGTCTAATTATATAATAAAAATATAAAAACAACCCGCCTTAAAGCAATATGTGTATGTAACAATATATGAAAAGTGTATATTACAGTCATTGTATATGTTTATATTATTGTACACATGTAATAATGTTATGTGAAAGTATTACGTAATTTAATAATGTAGGAGCTGTGAGAATAATAGGTTAAAAGTTGCTAACAATGAGGTAACAATGAGTTAGCCTTGAGGCAATAATGAATTTGAAAGCTTAATAATATAACCAGTGATTCTTGGAAGCAATAATATCATTTTAGTGACAGTTTATAAAATAACGAATCAACAATCAGAAAAAGCTTTAGTTACATGAAGGTAGTCTATTGGACTAAGATTAGCCAATCAGAGACTTGAAATATAAAAATTTAAAAATGTAGGCGGTATAAATCAAGTCAGTTGCTTGTTAACACTGTTCCTAATCGGACGCGAGATGTGTCCACGAGAAATTTAATACGTATTTTGTGTGGAAAATAGTTTACATGTTTAAAAAGTGCAAGTATTTAATAAAAGAATATTACAGCTCTCTACATAAGCGAAGTGTTATTTAAATAGTGTCAAGAATTAATAAAAAAGAGTGAATCAAAAAAAATTAAAATCTGTGTAAGCCTACATTCTTCAGCCGCACCACGCCTTGCAGAGAAATTTATGTCTAACAATAATACTGACGCAGCCGAGGCAAACATAAATATATAATATTTAAAGAAACAGTCCAAATATAATACGTGTTCTTCAAACTGGCTTTCCATATGTAGCAGAAACAAACCTTCTTCAAATTGGCTCCCAACACGTGGGGCAAATAACAATACAACAAACCTACCTCACTTCAACAGAAAGACAAGAACTAGGAGAAATATTGACAAAATGTGATTATTCTGCAAACCTTTTAGGTGTATAAAAGGACTATAAGGCTATACATTCAACCACAAACTTACAGGGTAAAAATATAATACCTTAGGTGTACGTCAAGGTGTACGTTTTTTAAACATTTGTATGTACGAAAGATTCAGCAGATGTAAGGAAGCAGCAGCATCTGGGACTAAAACTATTGGGGTAGATTTTAATATTTGAGTAAATGTAGTCACCTCGTAATGATATAAATTTGAGAAGATAAACTTCAAAACGAAATATATGCATTTCATAAAATTGCATTAAAGTATTTTAAATTTTCAACATTACATAAATTACATGGAAAGCATCATCTAAGAGAAAAAGTAATATTAGAAAATAAATACTCGTAGAAGAAACACAATGGCACATCAGCTTATTCTCAAAGACGTCTTTCTTGGAGAGGAGGTGAAGATTCCTTGGGTAAATTTATCCTACTGTGGAGGTGTTTGAATGCCTCTCTGATACTACAGTCCAGCTGCAGGAATTCAGATATGCATTTCGACTGTCATTAAGCTATTTACTGTGCGCTATTTTACTGAGCAGGGTTTTCACATAGGGACATTATGCTGCGGTCCCCAATGCGATGAGAAATTGCTGACTCGTATCCGCGACAATTTTATTGTCAACTGGTCGATCCGGAGCACAATTGCGGTTGACTGACTCAACGTCAGCACTTGTTATATCCTGCAAGTGGCTGTTTGATGTGTATTCATTTGTTTGTTCACTACGCAGGATTTTGTTACCTTCACCCCTCACCATGCAGTTAAAGGGGTATTTGTATTAGGCAGTGATGCTTATTAAACAATAAGCTAGCATAGTTTATGTAACCATTTCTTTCGTAATGATACTTTAGAGATATTTAGTTGGAGCGAATAAAAAACTTCTAATGTGTAACATTCACATGACTTTCCATATCTACTATCATTTAGATACACTTTTATTATGCAAGTTTATTATTTTGTTTAACATGTACACACTAAAAAGAAATATATTGCATTCCACCCATACATTCTATACCGAGATTTCACCGGAAATTGATACGGTTCAACTAGGCTCCATATTTGATTTGATTGTATATAGATTTAACAAAGATGTAAAACATTGTATTTAATATTATAACTCGATAGGAAAAAACCTTCATACGAAATATTGCAATTGTTTGAGGAAGTAAGGTTCGAGTCACCAGCCCATCCCTTTTCTTGGGACTGGAAAGGTCTGTTGGTACGTATACAAATGCACTGAGCCATTAAATAAGGGTCTGATGAAAATAAGTCTAGGAAAGTGCTGTTGCTTTTGAAAGCGGAAGAAACATGATGTTTGTGCCGAGAAAAGGATTAAAGCCATAAATATATGTACGTGCTACAGTATAAATTAAACTAATTGTAAATAGTACCGTGGGAAGAGAAAGCTGAACAGAACTCAAATTTTAACCAGTAAATGACGAAGATCGTCACATGATTGAAAACCGAACAAAATAATCAC
This sequence comes from Deroplatys truncata, assembly GCA_030765065.1. Lineage (NCBI taxonomy): Eukaryota > Metazoa > Arthropoda > Insecta > Mantodea > Mantidae > Deroplatys > Deroplatys truncata. Next base: position 67,822,170 of record CM060979.1, read on the forward strand.
ATAACACATGGGGAGTAGGGATGAAATCAGACATGGCGAAATTCACAAAATACAAGTAACTTCTCTCTTAGTTGAACTCTGCGCCGGAATGCAACCAAGTACACACTTAGCTGAACTCGCGCCGTGTAAGTCAAGCTGCGGCTATTAACGCAGGGAAAACATTACAATACTTCTTAACACTGCCGACTAACAAATCATCTCGACGTCAGTCGTGGATAATTGACAAAGTGGTGGCTCGTGTTCCTGAATGTGTAACATAACAGTATAATAAAGCCAATATTCACCAGAGCCGATGTTTTTATTATAGCAATATATATAATTTTACCACCCCCTGTAGACATTACAGAGTCGACACTGCTCAACGCTAGCCGGAGAAAGAAGAGACTTAATTGTTACGCATCGAGGACGCGACCAGCTTCAAAATATACGTTTTGAGGCCCCCTTAAACCAAATAAAGGTATCTCAGAAAACGTCCGTGTGTGTCAGCTTGTGAACAGCACAACACAAAAACGAAAAGTCAGATAAATTTCAAATTTAGTATTTAAGTTCACTCTGGGGACGAATATTTACTCAGAGCATCTCTTTCCTCTGCCATGCATATGCCGAGACACTTGTAATCCTGAAATAAACCAATCAGATGAAAGGTGAAGTGAAATGAGAATGGAGATGAAATAGAGGCATAGAAAATTTGGGGGATGTAATGATACTTCCTAGCATTCACCTGGCGAACCGGGGAAACCCCAAAAACCCATGGGTCAGGAAGGTCAGCCACGGAAATGGAATCCACTTGCCATCCCGTTCGGTAAGTATCTAAAACATAAAGCATTTTATTCATAATAGTAGGAGTATTTTAAGAGTATCCAAAATCTGAAAAAATCTTTCAACTAAAGAGTAGTTTGGGTTCAGAATTTTATTGATAGTTTTGTATTGCATCTTTGAAATATAGTGAACCTAAATACCAAGCTTGATACTTGTGGGAAATTTAATTATTTGGGTTATGCTTTCAAGAAAATCTCCTCACCCCAACTATACTTTATAAGTAACATTTTCGGAATTTTTTATTTTTTAAAAATAGCTCCAAAGATTTTGATTAAAATACCATATATCAAAGATATTTATATGACAAATTGAGAAAGAAGTAGTTTTACTGCCCCACGTATGGGAGCCAGTTTGAGGCAGTATATTGTTGCGCCGTAGTTTGCACCACACGTTTGGGAAGCAATTTGAGAAAGTGTTTTGTTGTTGATGTTTGCACCACATTGGGCGCCAATTTGAAGTTGATAATCTTCAACTGTTAGATTTTATTGTTGAAGTTTTACTGTTGTTGTTAGCCACACGCTTGTGAAGCCAACTTGAAGTAGTTATTGTCTTGGAGTTTATTTATTTAATCAGCTCCATGTATGAACGTCAATTTTGAAGTGGATTGTTTGTTACGTAATATGTTGCTACGTATGAGAAGCCGATGTTTGAAGATGTTACGCACCAAGTTTAAAAAATATATATTTAACTTTGTTATTAAACTGCTTCTATAGATATTATTTGTTTGTTTTTGCCTCGGCTGCGTCAGTATTCTTTTAGAGTCACGTATCTCTTAGACAGGGAGTGGTAGGACAAGAATGTAGGCTTACACAGATTTTAAGTTTAAATTCACTTCTTTTTATTAATCCTTGGTACAAATTAAATAGCACTACAATGATATTAACAGCTGTGAGATTCCTTAATTTAGAGCTTGTGCTTTGTTAACGCGTATATTTAATTTTACGATTCACACGAATACGAAATATTTCTTTAGAGAACACATCTTCCATCCGGTCACTACCAAGGTCTGCAGGCAACTAAACATATTTCAACCATCCAAACCCGTAAACTTTTGTATTTAAGTCCAATAGAATATCTGCATTCAACTAAAGCTTTTTCTGGCTGTTGATTGGCTATTTTAAAACTGTCACAAAAGTTACATCATCGTTGCTCTAATTGTAACCAGTAACATTTAAACTCTCAAACTCATTATTGCTTCAAGGTTACCTCATTGTTACCTTATTGTTAGCAACGTTAAACTTATTTTCACAGCTCTTACATTATTAAACTACACAATGCATTCACATAACATTATTAAACATGTTTACAATAATATAGGCATTTGCAATGAATGGCTGTTACATGCATTTAAAAATTATTACATACATATTGCTTCAAGGCGGGTTGTTATTGAATTTACATATTATATAATTTAATTTAAATAATTCAAGTGTTAAAAATACTGCCTCAAAATAAAATGCATCTCTTGAATTTTCTCGGAATAGCCTGTGAAGTCCTCTTCATTCGGAAGGAATCTTGCATAACCTTGTATAACCGGTAAACGTTAAGCGATACAAGGAAAACGATTTACACAAAGAATGTAGATCTCTTGAAAACATAGTTTATTTCAAATTTGTGGCATCAGCCATTTAAAAGATATCATGCAGGGTTCAATTTGTTCAAAACGTCATTAAAATAAACTTTCGTTAGTGTAATTTTTATAACCAGTAATAGAGGGTAGAGAAAATCATGTAATTGTAGCATATCAGAGTTTGGTTTTTATATCCGCTTCATGCTGAGATAAACATTTGTAGACAGAATATCATTACACATTTCGTTTTAGATTCAAGAGGGGTAGGGCATAATCGAGTGACATGTGTTTAAAAGCGGCTCACTATGGCTTTAAATTTCCATACTATTTCCAGTACATTGTGACAAAAACTGAATAGCAACGGGACTTCACAAAACAGTTATTTGAAATAAATTGCAGGTATCAGTTCTAAAAAGAATAGAAGTGGACCACACAGGCTATATTCCGAAAATTCAGGATGCACATTTTATTTATCATGTAAGTATCTAGGAAAGGAGAGGATTAGAAAGGGAGGGGAACATCGCACCTCAACCTACGCACATCTTTTGTGCCTAAGCCTCTAACGGGGCGCTTCCGGGAGGAAGGGATAAGGTGAGAGGAAAGAGAGGGAGGCCGGACCAGGAGTCACGGCAGTAAGAGCAGGGTTATCCGTTTATAGGCTAGAATTCTCCGTGTGATGGCTGATGCAACCGGCTCCTCTCCCTCTGTGGGCTTACACATTCCCTGGGAGGAGCCGGTACTCGGAGACCGGTCGCAGTCCGGGGGACGAAGGTTTACACGAAGCATCCTTTTCCCCAGCCATGCACACGCCGAGACCTTCCGCCGACACTTGCAACCGTGAAACAACCCAAGCAGATGAAAGGTGAAGTGAAATAAAAATGGCCATGGATTGGATGGACATGAGACACCAGGGGACTATGCCCCATGTGACCCTGGGAGGAGGGCGTCGTCCGAGTGGCACTACGTCCCCGAGAATATTTCTGTGGGCCGGTACGTGAACATTTTCCAGTACATTGCGAGAGACAACTAAATAGCACAGGACTTCACAAAACAGTTATTTGAAATAAATTGCAAGTTTTAAGCAGGTCTATTATTTTTGTGAAATAGATTTTGGTCTATCTCTTTAATTTTGTGTGTTATAAAAGTATACAAAAATTAATTAAAATAGAAGGAACGGCGCCGTGGCCGAGTGGTTAAACCACTCGCCTCTCACCAAGGCGGCCCGGATTCAATCCAAGGGTCCCGCATGTGGGATTTGTGGTGGACAAAGTGGCGTCTGGGCGGGTTTTTCCCCGCCATTCATTTCACCGACTGCTCCATCATCACCTTTCCTATCATCCATTTCGCTATCATTTCCTTAACTACTTCCTTCATCCCATCCTGGACACTCTGTCTGCTCCATGAGTGTGCTCCTAGACGGACCTCTAACCCCAGGCACCCGCCTGTAAGTCCTGGGAGGTGTTAGTCCTACATAAGACGAGGTTAAACAATGATAGAATGAATGATTACGATAGAAGTGGGCCACACAGACTATATTCCGAAAATTCAGGATGTACATTTTATTTATCAGTAAGTATCTAGGATAGAAGAAGACCAGAAAGGGAGGGGAACATTGTACCTCAACCTACGCACAACTTTTGTGCCTAAGACACTGACGGGAGGAAGGGATCAGGTGAGAGGAGAGAGAGAGGGCGACAGTAAGACCAGGGTCTCTCCGTTTATAGGCTAGAATTCTCCGTGTGATGGCTGGTGCAGCCGGCTGCTCTCCCTCTGTGGGCTTAAACATTCCCTGGGAGGAGCCGGTACTCGGAGAGGGCGACAGTAAGACCAGGGTCTCTCCGTTTATAGGCTAGAATTCTCCGTGTGATGGCTGGTGCAGCCGGCTGCTCTCCCTCTGTGGTCTTACACATTCCCTGGGAGGAGCCGGTACTCGGAGAGGGCGACAGTAAGACCAGGGTCTCTCCGTTTATAGGCTAGAATTCTCCGTGTGATGGCTGGTGCAACCGACTCCTCTCCCTCTGTGGGCTTACACATTCCCTGGGAGGAGCCGGTACTCGGAGAGGGCGACAGTAAGACCAGGGTCTCTCCGTTTATAGGCTAGAATTCTCCGTGTGATGGCTGGTGCAACCGGCTGCTCTCCCTCTGTGGGCTTACACATTCCCTGGGAGGAGCCGGTACGCGGAGAGGGCGACAGTAAGACCAGGGTCTCTCCGTTTATAGGCTAGAACTCTCCGGGTGATGGCTGTGCAATCAGCTCCTCTCCCTCTGTGGTCTTACACATTCCCTGGGAGGAGCCGGTACTCGGAGAGGGCGACAGTAAGACCAGGGTCTCTCCGTTTATAGGCTAGAATTCTCCGTGTGATGGCTGGTGCAACCGGCTGCTCTCCCTCTGTGGGCTTACACATTCCCTGGGAGGAGCCGGTACTCGGAGAGGGCGACAGTAAGACCATGGTCTCTCCGTTTATAGGCTAGAATTCTCCGTGTGATGGCTGGTGCAACCGGCTGCTCTCCCTCTGTGGGCTTACACATTCCCTGGGAGGAGCCGGTACTCGGAGAGGGCGACAGTAAGACCAGGGTCTCTCCGTTTATAGGCTAGAATTCTCCGTGTGATGGCTGGTGCAACCGGCTCCTCTCTCTCTGTGGGCTTACACATTCCCTGGGAGGAGCCGGTACTCGGAGACCGGTCGCAGTCCGGGGGACCAAGGTTTACACGAAGCATCCTTTTCCCCAGCCATGCACACGCCGAGACCTTCCGCCGACACTTGCAACCGTGAAACAAACCAAGCAGATGAAAGGTGAAGTGAAATAAAAATGGACATGGATTGGATGGACATGAGACACCAGGGGACTATGCCCCATGTGACCCTGGGAGGAGGGCGTCGTCCGAGTGGCACTACGTCCCCGAGAATATTTCTGTGGGCCGGTACGTGAACATTTTCCAGTACATTGCGAGAGACAACTAAATAGCACAGGACTTCACAAAACAGTTATTTGAAATAAATTGCAAGTTTTAAGCAGGTCTATTATTTTTATGAAATAGATTTTGGTCTATCTCTTTAATTTTATGTGTTATAAAAGTATACAAAATTAATTAAAATAGAAGAGACGGCGCCGTGGCCGAGTGGTTAAACCACTCGCCTCTCACCAAGGCGGCCCGGGTTCAATCCAAGGGACCCGCATGTGGGATTTGTGGTGGACAAAGTGGCGTCTGGGCGGGTTTTTCCCCGCCATTCATTTCACCGACTGCTCCATCATCACCTTTCCTATCATCCATTTCGCTATCATTTCCTTAACTACTTCCTTCATCCCATCCTGGACACTCTGTCTGCTCCATGAGTGTGCTCCTCGACGGACCTCTAACCCCAGGCACCCGCCTGTAAGTCCTGGGAGGTGTTAGTCCTACATAAGATGAGGTTAAACAATGATAGAATGAATGATTACGATAGAAGTGGGCCACACAGACTATATTCCGAAAATTCAGGATGTACATTTTATTTATCAGTAAGTATCTAGGATAGAAGAAGACCAGAAGGGGAGGGGAACATTGTACCTCAACCTACGCACACCTTTTGTGCCTAAGACACTGACGGGAGGAAGGGATCAGGTGAGAGGAGAGAGAGAGGGCGACAGTAAGACAAGGGTCTCTCCGTTTATAGGCTAGAATTCTCCGTGTGATGGCTGGTGCAGCCGGCTGCTCTCCCTCTGTGGGCTTAAACATTCCCTGGGAGGAGCCGGTACTCGGAGAGGGCGACAGTAAGACCAGGGTCTCTCCGTTTATAGGCTAGAATTCTCCGTGTGATGGCTGGTGCAACCGGCTCCTCTCCCTCTGTGGGCTTACACATTCCCTGGGAGGAGCCGGTACTTGGAGAGGGCGACAGTAAGACCAGGGTCTCTCCGTTTATAGGCTAGAATTCTCCGTGTGATGGCTGGTGCAGCCGGCTCCTCTCCCTCTGTGGCCCTACACATTCCCTGGGAGGAGCCGGTACTCGGAGAGGGTGACAGTAAGACCAGGGTCTCTCCGTTTATAGGCTAGAATTCTCCGTGTGATGGCTGGTGCAACCGGCTCCTCTCCCTCTGTGGGCTTACACATTCCCTGGGAGGAGACGGTACTCGGAGAGGGCAACAATAAAACCAGGGCTCTCCGTTTATAGGCTAGAATTCTCCGTGTGATGGCTGGTGCAACCGGCTGCTCTCCCTCTGTGGGCTTACACATTCCCTGGGAGGAGCCGGTACTCGGAGAGGGCGACAGTAAGACCAGGGTCTCTCCGTTTATAGGCTGGAACTCTCCGTGTGATGGCTGGTGCAACCGGCTCCTCTCCCTCTGTGGGCTTGCACATTCCCTGGGAGGAGTCGGTACTCGGAGAGGGCGACAGTAAGACCAGGGTATCTCCGTTTATAGGCTAGAATTCTCCGTGTGATGGCTGGTGCAACCGGCTCCTCTCCCTCTGTGGGCTTACACATTCCCTGGGAGGAGCCGGTACTCGGAGAGGTCGACAGTAAGACCGGGGTCTCTCCGTTTATAGGCTAGAATTCTCCGTGTGATGGCTGGTGCAACCGACTCCTCTCCCTCTGTGGGCTTACACATTCCCTGGGAGGAGCCGGTACTCGGAGAGGGCGACAGTAAGACCAGGGTCTCTCCGTTTATAGGCTAGAATTCTCCGTGTGATGGCTGGTGCAACCGGCTGCTCTCCCTCTGTGGGCTTACACATTCCCTGGGAGGAGCCGGTACTCGGAGAGGGCGACAGTAAGACCATGGTCTCTCCGTTTATAGGCTAGAATTCTCCGTATGATGGCTGGTGCAACCGGCTGCTCTCCCTCTGTGGGCTTACACATTCCCTGGGAGGAGCCGGTACTCGGAGAGGGCGACAGTAAGACCAGGGTCTCTCCGTTTATGGGCTAGAACTCTCCGGGTGATGGCTGGTGCAATCAGCTCCTCTCCCTCTGTGGGCTTACACATTCCCTGGGAGGAGCCGGTACTCGGAGAGGGCGACAGTAAGACCAGGGTCTCTCCGTTTATAGGCTAGAATTCTCCGTGTGATGGCTGGTGCAACCGGCTGCTCTCCCTCTGTGGGCTTACACATTCCCTGGGAGGAGCTGGTACTCGGAGAGGGCGACAGTAAGACCATGGTCTCTCCGTTTATAGGCTAGAATTCTCCGTGTGATGGCTGGTGCAACCGGCTGCTCTCCCTCTGTGGGCTTACACATTCCCTGGGAGGAGCCGGTACTCGGAGAGGGCGACAGTAAGACCAGGGTCTCTCCGTTTATAGGCTAGAATTCTCCGTGTGATGGCTGGTGCAACCGGCTCCTCTCCCTCTGTGGGCTTACACATTCCCTGGAAGGAGCAGGTACTCGGAGACCGGTCGCAGTCCGGGGGACGAAGGTTTACACGAAGCATCCTTTTCCCCAGCCATGCACACGCCGAGACCTTCCGCCGACACTTGCAACCGTGAAACAAACCAAGCAGATGAAAGGTGAAGTGAAATAAAAATGGACATGGATTGGATGGACATGAGACACCAGGGGACTATGCCCCATGTGACCCTGGGAGGAGGGTGACGTCCGAGTGGCACTACGTCCCCGAGAATATTTCTGTGGGCCGGTACGTGAACATTTTCCAGTACATTGCGAGAGACAACTAAATAGCACAGGACTTCACAAAACAGTTATTTGAAATAAATTGCAAGTTTTAAGCAGGTCTATTATTTTTATGAAATAGATTTTGGTCTATCTCTTTAATTTTATGTGTTATAAAAGTATACAAAATTAATTAAAATAGAAGGGACGGCGCCTTGGCCGAGTGGTTAAACCACTCGCCTCTCACCAAGGCGGCCCGGGTTCAATCCAAGGGACCCGCATGTGGGATTTGTGGTGGACAAAGTGGCGTCTGGGCGGGTTTTTCCCCGCCATTCATTTCACCGACTGCTCCATCATCACCTTTCCTATCATCCATTTCGCTATCATTTCCTTAACTACTTCCTTCATCCCATCCTGGACACTCTGTCTGCTCCATGAGTGTGCTCCTCGACGGACCTCTAACCCCAGGCACCCGCCTGTAAGTCCTGGGAGGTGTTAGTCCTACATAAGATGAGGTTAAACAATGATAGAATGAATGATTACGATAGAAGTGGGCCACACAGACTATATTCCGAAAATTCAGGATGTACATTTTATTTATCAGTAAGTATCTAGGATAGAAGAAGACCAGAAGGGGAGGGGAACATTGTACCTCAACCTACGCACACCTTTTGTGCCTAAGACACTGACGGGAGGAAGGGATCAGGTGAGAGGAGAGAGAGAGGGCGACAGTAAGACCAGGGTCTCTCCGTTTATAGGCTAGAATTCTCCGTGTGATGGCTGGTGCAGCCGGCTGCTCTCCCTCTGTGGGCTTACACATTCCCTGGGAGGAGCCGGTACTCGGAGAGGGCGACAGTAAAACCAGGGTCTCTCCGTTTATAGGCTAGAATTCTCCGTGTGATGGCTGGTGCAGCGGGCTGCTCTCCCTCTGTGGGCTTACACATTCCCTGGGAGGAGCCGGTACTCGGAGAGGGCGACAGTAAGACCAGGGTCTCTCCGTTTATAGGCTAGAATTCTCCGTGTGATGGCTGGTGCAACCGGCTCCTCTCCCTCTGTGGGCTTACACATTCCCTGGGAGGAGCCGGTACTCGGAGAGGGCGACAGTAAGACCAGGGTCTCTCCGTTTATAGGCTAGAATTCTCCGTGTGATGGCTGGTGCAGCCGGCTCCTCTCCCTCTGTGGCCCTACACATTCCCTGGAGGAGCCGGTACTCGGAGAGGGTTACAGTAAGACCAGGGTCTCTCCGTTTATAGGCTAGAATTCTCCGTGTGATGGCTGGTGCAACCGGCTCCTCTCCCTCTGTGGGCTTACACATTCCCTGGGAGGAGACGGTACTCGGAGAGGGCGACAATAAAACCAGGGTCTCTCCGTTTATAGGCTAGAATTCTCCGTGTGATGGCTGGTTCAACCGGCTGCTCTCCCTCTGTGGGCTTACACATACCCTGGGAGGAGCCGGTACTCGGAGAGGGCGACAGTAAGACCAGGGTCTCTCCGTTTATAGGCTAGAACTCTCCGTGTGATGGCTGGTGCAACCGGCTCCTCTCCCTCTGTGGGCTTACACATTCCCTGGGAGGAGACGGTACTCGGAGAGGGCGACAGTAAGACCAGGGTCTCTCCGTTTATAGGCTAGAATTCTCCGTGTGATGGCTGGTGCAACCGGCTCCTCTCCCTCTGTGGGCTTATACATTCCCTGGGAGGAGCCGGTACTCGGAGAGGGCGACAGTAAGACCAGGGTCTCCTCGTTTATAGGCTAGAATTATCCGTGTGATGGCTGGTGCAACCGGCTGCTCTCCCTCTGTGGGCTTACACATTCCCTGGGAGGAGCCGGTACTCGGAGAGGGCGTCAGTAAGACCAGGGTCTCTCCGTTTATAGGCTAGAATTCTCCGTGTGATGGCTGGTGCAACCGGCTCCTCTCCCTCTGTGGGCTTACACATTCCCTGGGAGGAGCCGGTACTCGGAGAGGGCGACAGTAAGACCAGGGTCTCTCCGTTTATAGGCTAGAATTCTCCGTGTGATAGCTGGTGCAACCGGCTCCTCTCCTTCTGTGGGCTTACACATTCCCTGGGAGGAGCCGGTACTCGGAGAGGGCGACAGTAAGACCAGGGTCTCTCCGTTTATAGGCTAGAATTCTCCGTGTGATGGTTGGTGCAACCGGCTCCTCTCCCTCTGTGGGCTTACACATTCCCTGGGAGGAGCTGGTACTTGGAGACCGGTCGCAGTCCGGGGGACGAAGGTTTACACGAAGCATCCTTCTCCCCAGCCATGCACACGCCGAGTCCTTCCGCCGACACTTGCAACCGTGAAAGAAACCAAGCAGATGAAAGGTCAAGTGAAATAAAAATGGACATGGATTGGATGGACATGAGACACCAGGGGAATATGCCCCATGTGACCCTGGGAGGAGGGCGTCGTCCGAGTGGCACCACGTCCCCGAGAATATTTCTGTGGCCCGATACGTGAACATTTTAATCCGGCACTCCCCATTACGCCATTACACGCGTCAACTCATAAATAAGGGAAGACCCGAAAGAACCTCGGTGGGGCCGACACCAATCTAGCAACGTCTACCGAATATCCAGGGCGATACCGGAGGACCTTGATTCGTCTCGTAACCCCACATGGACGGAAAACCGTACAGGCGTACCTAGTCTTCCATGGGTATCGAGAACCACTGCTCCGTCGAGTCCAAACCGACGCAAACCACACCCATGCTGCTGGGGCTCGGACGTTTGGCTCAGCGTACTACTAGTAAAGTCAGAAGTACCACGAATACTCAGGATCCGCTGTGTCCGCATTACGGCAGCTGAAGGGGTCGTAACTCCCCTATACTGGGGGATGGGAGGAACTACAAATTTGGGGGATGGAATGATCCTTCCTAGGGGAAACCCTGAAGAACACATGGGTCAGGAAGGTCGACCATGGAAATCCAACCCATGACCTCTCATTACCGCCTGAGCCATCCCGCTCAGTATCTAAAAATAAGGCATCTTACTCAAAATAGTAGGATCCATTTTAAGAAGATCCAAAATTTCAAAAAAATTGTTCATGTAAAGAGTATTGTGGGTTTGGAATTTTCTTGATCATCTTTGTACTGCATCCTTAAAAGATGATGATCCTAAATACCAAGTTTGTTATTTATTGGACATTTAATTTTTGGGTTATGCTATTTAAAGACACACACTCAGACTCAAGAATGTTTTCTAAAAATGCCTTTTTATTCAGGGGGCGTCAAATTAGGTATTTCCAGTGAGTACACGAGATAGAATTTTTGCTTCAATACTTATTACTATAGGTAGGTGGTAGAAAAAGTAATAGATTATATATGCCTGGTTCCCAATAGGCGCGCGTCTGTCTCTCTCTCTCTCTCTCTCTCTCTCTCTCTCTCTCTCTCTCGCTCTGTGCGTGTGTGCGTGTGTAAATGGATTCGAATCCGAATTCACTGGACACAGTACTGAACGACCGTGCTAAATTTGCTCGACCACTCTAAATTCAATCAAATGTGCTTTTATTTCCAATTTGAAGAAGTAAGTTTGTTGTACCGTTATTTTTACGTTGTTATTTTGCCCCACCCTTTGGGAGCCAATTTGAAGTAGGTTTTTGGCTCACGTATGGAAGGCCAATTTGAAGTAGGTGTTGTATTGTAGCTCAACTGTTGGGGAGCCGAACTTGATGTAATTGCAACCGCACGCATGGTAAAAAGTTTCCGGTAGCCTTCGCCCTAGGTGTACTTTCCGGTGGCCTTTGCCCCAAATGTTTAAAAAACATTAACTTTTGTAATTTCACTGTTTCTTTAAATTTTATATTTATGCTTGCCTCGGCTGCGTCAGTATTATTGTTAGATACATGATTTCTTTGCAGGGAGTAGTGCGGCTAAGAATGTAGGCTTACACAGACTATAACTTTTACTTCACTACATATATTAATTCTTTAAACGATTAAAATAACACTTCACTGATATAGAGAGCTGTGAGATTCTTTTACTAATACTTGAACTTTTTAACACGTAAACTATTTTTGTCTCACACTGAAGACGTATTAAATTTCTCGAGGACGCATCTCCCATCCGGTTAGGAACACTGTCTACAACCAACGCGTCCAGTTATGAGCACTGTCTACAAGTAACTGACTTAATTTCTACCGCCTAAATTTGTAAATTTCTGTATCTCAAGTCTCTGATTGGCTATTCCTACTCCAATAGAATACCTTCATTTAACTAATGCTTTTTCCGGTTGTTGATTGGCTATTTATAAACTGTGTCAAAATTTACATTATTGTTGCTCCAATAATAACTATTAGCATTATTAAACTTTCTTACTCATTATTGCCTTCAGGTTACCTCATTGTTAACAACTTTTAGCCTATTATTCTCACAGCTCCTACATTATTAAATTACGTAATACATTCACATAACATTATTACATATGTATACAATAATATAAACATATGCAATGACTATAATATACACTTTTTATATATTGTTACATACGCATATTGCTTTAAGGCGGGCTGTTATTGTATATATGTATATATATTATATTATATAATATAATATAATGACTGAAATCATTTAAATGTTAAAAATACTGCTTCAAATTGTAGCTGCGAAGTGCGTGAATAGGCGTGTTTTTAAAGTAAGTACCGTTTTCATATTTTGCCGCTACAGTTGCGATTTTAAGCATGCGCCATCACTTCCTCCATTCATTAGGAAACCAGACCGGCTGAGAACAATCGTCACTCTGTGTTTTCCTGTTAGTGTTTCAAAATGTTGCAAAGAATCAAACGACTCGCCGACTGTGAAGTCAGTGATTCGTATTTTAATTCGAGAAATGTTACGCCAGCAATTATTCATCGCCAATTGTGTGAGGTTTATGCAGAAACAATAATGAATGACAATGCCCAGCCACACATAGCCAAACAAACTCAAGATCTGATCGCATCATTTACTTGCAAACAATTCGGCCACTTTACCTACAGACCGGATTTGGAACCAAGCGATTTTCATTTCTTTCTTCATCTGAAGAAACTCCTTGGTGGGAAGGATTTCAACGACGATGTTGTGAAACAAGAAATGAAGGCATGGCTTTCATACAGGTGGCATCATTCCTTGACGAAGGCAGACAAAAACTGGTTTCCCGTTGTGCAGGTGCCTAATAACGGCGGTGCTATGTGGAAAAGTAGTGTAACACGTAAGGTAATGTTTAATGATAAAAAATTTAGAAAATAATATTATGTTATTTTTAAAAAATCTGATGTTACACTTGCATAACTTTCTCTACTCTTGTACAAACTATTTTTTCAAACGCTTATTCTCCATATGCTTCATGTTAATCCAGATGTTATTCTTATTAATAATTTTCTTGTAGATGCAAGGGGAATATGGTAGACGTTAAGCGATATTCAAATCTTTAAGAGCAGGTTGCTATGTGGCGCATTCCATTCTCTTTGTATGTCCATGACATAAAAAAGTGAATAACGAATTCCCATTTGAGAAAAAGTATTGGAAAATCGAAGGGAATAACAACCAATATCTCGAAAATGGTTCACTCAACAAAAAAAATGTATATGACATAAATTGTGTGTTTTAATGCGATCTACATTTTTGTGTAGTAAAATTTTGTCTATCTCTTATGGTTTACCAGTTATGCAAAAGTCATTCACAATGAAGAATACTTTGGAGACATCCCAGAAATTTCGAGATATACATTTCATTTCTCATGAAAATATCTTAAACATATTATATTTTAATCAAAATCGTTAGAGCCATTATTAAGAAAATTAAAATTTTCGAAAAATGTTCCATGTAAAGGGTAATTTGGGGTGGAGGATTTTCTTAAAAGCCTTCGTGTCGCATTTCTGGAAGATACTGAACCTAAATACTAAGCTTGGTGTTTATCCGACTGTTGGTTTCTGAGATATGCTGTTCACACACACACACACACACACACACACACACACACACACACACACACACACACAGACAGACGGACATGTTTCCAAAAATGCGTTTTTTGGATTCAGGGGTCTCAAAACATATATTTCCGTGAAATCTCGGTATCGAATTTTTGGGTGGAATACAATACTTCCCCTATTTACTATACGTAGTAGGGAAAATAAAAAGTATGGTTACTTACTTTAAAAACACTCCTCCTTATGATTAGTTCAATAGAATGGACATCTAGCATCTCGACCCGCAAAGGATCTTTTGTGCATACACCTCCTGGAGGAACGGATGAGATGAAGGGAAACGGAAAACGTATGGGCCGCAGGAACGGTCAGCGAAGACGACAGAGGGGCGTAGAGTTTCTTAAGGGCTACTGGCTCCACCACCGGCCGGAGAGCTCTCGGCAGCGACCCTTCAAGCCACTGGAGGGTGCTCACAGGCTCGCTTCCAGCGGAGACCGGGGAAAGCTTGACCCAGCAGTGGAGCCTCCAACGGTTGCCATCTGATTCACCCCAGGAAGAGCTCCAAAGCACAAGCACCCCCGCCATCAGTATTAATAGTTCTTCGTTATAAATCAGTATTCAGTAATTAATAATAAAAACTAGTTAAATTTAATTAGTATACTCTGAATATTCCAGCAATACATTTGAAGTCTATTTGATATATAATTTCCTAGGTATTAGTTTTATAGAACTTTTACTTGAGGTTACTCGCTGTGAAAGAGGGAGATATATTGCCAAAATTCATAAACTTATACATTTATGCTATTAAATACCATAAACCTTCTAATTTAGCTCTATTTAGCTTTTATAACTGTACGACGTTTTAAAGCATGTGTAATAGACATTTAAATGTCTGCCTGTAAGCCTAGCTTCCTATAAATTTGTAGTAAAAACGATAACTTTCCTACAATAAAGTGAATAACCACTCGAGAGCCCTCAGGAATCTTCAAATACTAAATTAGCTACAGAGGGAAAAAACAAAATCAAACCAAAAGGGAATATATTTGCACTCAATGCCTTTTAAGTAGCAGAGTCAGTGTTATTTCAGCGTTATAGTTTTTAGACTATCATTTTTTCGGATTGTCATTTATCGGAACCTTATTTTGGCGTTGTACTGTTCGGTATAAAATAATGATATACTTCCTTATAACTAACAGGATAAAAACTGATGATGCATTTTTGTTAACGTGCTTAGTTGTGATGTTATTAAATAATAGGGTGCCTGCTGCTTTGAAAGGGGTCTCGGTTTCATTCCCAGCTCGGGGTGAGAACTTTTCTCTTACCAAGATTATTCCCTGTCTTATGTGTGTGTGTGTGTGCGTGTGTGTGTGTGTGATATTAAATTCCTTGTTTATATACATTATGCGAGTTAATACCATTGCCGATAGGCAAACGTTCCAAACTTAAAAGGCCGCGGATATGTCGATTACAGTTAAAGGCTGGATATAAATCGAACAATAAAAAAATGAAACAACAATACACATATCGTATGAATGCTTAAGGAAAAAAGTTGGTCTCCACTTGGATATTTGTTTCAACCACACTAGTAGGATAATTAAACATTCATCTCTATACTTTATTAATCTACTATTAAAGAGTTTATATAACATTATATAAAAAATAATTACGTGGTGTGTGGAAATTTTTCAAAAAAGGGAAAATATAATAAAAATCAACTCAGAAGGTATATTTAAATTTACAGTACATGTTGTACCTATATTAAATGATAATTCTGTATTCAAACTTAAAGTGGCAGGAGCTGAAATTATGGATGTTAGAAAGTTCGCAGACGGGTATTCTTAACTACTTAGTATAAGTATAAGAACTTAGCAAAATCTCTCGGTCTATGGACTGCGCGAGTATTCAGGAGGGATAAATCGCCTCCATGCTACCTGTATTTTGCGTTTAGCTTCTGAGTCATCCATTGAGGTCTTAGAGGAAGTGGGCTGATACGCGGGGAACAACTGTCGCAGTTGTGAACACAGCAATTTAATAGTGTAGAACATTTATTAGGATCTTGTTTACGTCGTGATTACCCAAAAATTAAAATCCTTATTCTAGTTCCGTAAGGGGTATGTTAAAGAGCACAGCATGATGATACACTACGTGATCAAAAGTATCCGGACACCTGGCTGAAAATGACGTACAAGTTCGTGGCGCCCTCCATCGGTAATGCTGCAAGTCAATATGGTGTTGGCCCATCCCTAGCCTTGATTACAGCGTTCACTCTCGCAGGCATACTTTCAATCAGGTTCTGGAAGGTTTCTTGGGGAATGGCAGCCCATTCTTCACGGAGTTCAGAACTGAGGAGAGGTATCGATGTAGGTCGGTGAGGCCTGGCACGAAGTCTGCTTTCCAAAACATCCCAAAGTTGTTCTATAGGATTCAAGTTAGGACTCTGTGCAGGCCAATCCATTACGGGGATGTTATTGTCGTGTAACCACTCCACCACAGCCCGTGCAGTATGAACAGGTGCTCGATCGTGTTGAAAGACGCAATCGTCATCCCCGAATTGCTCTTCAACAATGGGAAGCAAGAAGGTGCTTAAAATATTAATGTAGGTCTGCGCTGTGATCGTGCCACGCAAAACAACAAGGGGTACAATGCCCCTCCCGGTAAAACACGACCACACCATAACACCACCACCTCCGAATTTCACTGTTGGCACTACACACGTGGCAGATAACGTTCACCGGGCATTCGCCATACCCACACTGCCATCGGATCGCCACATTGTATACCGTGATTCGTCACTCCACACAACGTTTTGCCACTGTTCAATCGTGTAATGTTGACTCTCCTTACACCAAGCGAAGCGTCGTTTGGCATTTTCCTGCGTGGCTTATGAGCAGCCGCTCGACTATAGAATCCAAGGCCTAACTGTCATAGTACTTGGAGTGGATCCTGATGCAGTTTGGAATTCCTGCATGATGGTCTGGATATATGTCTGCCTTTTACTCTTTACGACCCTCTTCAAATGTCTCTGAGTCAACAGGTGAGGTCGTCGTACGCTTTTGTGCTGTACGTGTCCCTTCACGTTTCCACTTCACTATCATGTCAGAAACAGTGGACCTAGGCATGTTTAAGGGTGTTAAAATCTCGCGTACACACTTCTGACACTAGTGACACCCAATCACCTGACCAAGTTCAAAGTCCGTGAGTTCAATGGAGCGTCCCATTCTGCTCTTTCACGATGTCTAATGACTACTGAGGTCGCGGATAATGAGTACCAGGAAGTAGGTCGCAGCACAATGTACCTATGAGGAAAAACGTATGTTTGTGGGGGTCTGGATACTTTTGATCACATAGTGTATGTGCGATTGGTTTTGCTGTAAAAAATTGAAGCCGCTAGTTTTCTTTGTAAAGCCTGAATTGAAATAATTTGTACCATGAAATTCAATCAGCAAGGAACTTTTTTGCTTGAAGAGTTAGATGCATCTTGCTCTTTGTGTGGCCTGTCGCAGCAATCTACAAACAGAGTAGTTTTTCTGCAGTACTGTGGTGTCTTTAGTCCTATCGGAAGTTGTGTGATTAAGTGATAAATGATTTTGTGAGAATAAAACAAAATAAAACACGGGCTAGGCGAAATTATGGCGTGTGATACAGCAGCGACTCGGAGTCAGAGTAGCAGAGGCATGCCCTCCTAAGGTAGTTAGAGAAGCGGAGTACATGGCCAGGTGAGTTACCTCTCCCAAGGGTTTTCTATAAGTTGCTGAACTATGGAAGTTTTTCACGCAACTGCAAAAATAACCAACACAAAAAATTTAGCCTGGTTATTAGCTTCCATAGCTATTTCCGTGTTGTTTGCATGTATCCCCGCTTGTTCCTTTCTCGGAGCCTTTTATGGGCTCCATCTGGGATATAGGCTGGCTCTTTCGAAACACAGAATATCTGGTTAAGCCATTGTGACAATTATTTAGCGGTTCCGTGTCGCACTTATCTTTACGCTATTGTTAGCAACACTAAATGGAAAAGTGTAAAGATAACTAAGCTAAGGGTGGGTAGAGAAATCATTAAATACGATAATTTGCCGAGTTCGACACGCAGTTTCACCTTCCCTCCAGGATCGTCCTTCTTCGACAGTTTTTTTTCCAGATTTTTCTCAGTTATCATAATTGGAAAGGCAAGTAGGTACTCTAGACTTCAGCCTGGAATGTTAATTTCCAAAATTTCCTTTCCCCATTTTGATTCTAAGCGTCTTTAGTGAAGAATGGGCGTTAAAGTCTGCTAAAATCAAAAGAGAAAATGTACGTCACGGGTTTTAGACCGGTGTCGTCTTGTACGAGGGGCGTCCAATAAGTAAGTGTCCCTATTTTATAGGGAAGTCGCGTTCTGTGCTCGTAACCAGCTGTTCACTTCTGATTGATCTTCGTCACTGTGTTAAAGTGCTTACCTCCATTATGACCTTTGAGTTAGGGGAAAATCTGAAAATCACTTGGGAAAAGATCTGGTGAATATGGTGATGCGAGAAAACTTCCCAATTGAATCTTCTGAGCTCTTCCTGGGAAAACTTGGAAGTTTTCTCGTGTCCTCCGTATTTCCCGAAGCTTGCTCAAAGTAATTTTCACATGGTTCTAAATCTTAAAGGTAAGCACTTTTAACACCAATGATGAAGTCAAATCAGTGAACAGCTGGTTGTGAGCAACGGATCCGACCTGGTACAACATTGGCTTGGAAAAGCTTGTGTTACGTCCCCAGAAATGTTTGGAAAAAATTTTGGCTATGTAGAAAAGTAACAGGATTGTACAACATAAATAAAATCAATTTAACATGATAAATTGTGTGTAATGTTTGTTATAAAATAGGGAGCCTTACTTATTGGACGACCCTCGTTGTAGCAGTACAACCGTGTTTTGCTTTTGGTGCTGTTGCCAGGTTGAACTCTGATGGTGTAATCATGTGGCCAAATATCCACAAACAAAGGCCAAAGTTAGCAACAAAAGTTGTGCAAAATTGCAAAAATTTAAGAAATATTCATGTTAGGACCAATCAGTGAGGATCCATCTAGCCATGCTGAAAACAAAGTTTGGAAAGCAGGCTAGAAAAGAAATGTTTACAAGCCAGCACGTAGCACTGATGAAGCAACAGAACCTTCGCTTGGTCCTAACGCATAGTCGAGCGGCTATCCCAGACTTGTGGCTCCCCCAGGAAATCTTGGTGGGACAGGCATCGCTTGGTCTGCAGAACAAAAGGCGAGGAAATCCAAAAATACAGATCGAGTCCATAGATATACATATCCCAGAGAGTGCTCCTTGTATTCAGAGCACAGTCGAACTGTCTTTACAGACGTTGAAAAATGAAAAACATTTTAGCAAAGCGTGCGGACGGATGGGCGGACGCGGAAGAATAGGTAGAAGGATAAAGAGGGGATGCGATGAAAGATGGAAACTACCACATACGATGGTAGGTGGGAGTCCAGAGCGCGTAAATAAAAATGAGGAAGGACACAAAAGGCAGCAATGCAGAGTTCACGTGCTTGGCATATGTGTGGTGTCGGCAGCGGCGGCTCTCTTATATTGATACCAAAGTTCACAACAACTCTATAATTTTTGTTATTACTTTCTCTACTAATACTTGCAATGATATATTGGGGTACTTACTCCTCGTTGCTGGTAGCTTAACTCGCAGTAAGTTTGCGTGTTGATATATTAATAGTTGAGTTAATATATTAGCTTGCGTCGGTGTCGTGTGCTAATAAAGTTTATGTGTAATACATTTTTTAAGGTTTAATTAGTTATGATTTTTATTACATTTATTTATTTATGCCACGGTTGCGTCAGTAATATCTGGTAGAGCAAGTTTCTCTAAATAGGGGTGGTGCGGCTGCAGGATAATTTTACACACTTTACATCAATTATAATTATAAATTTTTACTTCTTTATTACTCCTTCACGGCAGTTGAATTAGAATTTACTGACGTATCTAAATATGGAGCTGTGAGATATTATTCCTAACTAAATTTCTTTAAAAGATCAAAATTTATTTACTATCTGCACTGTACTAAATTCTCACGTCTGCATACTCAGAGATACAACCACTGAACGGAACTACTTGGGCACGCTACCTCTTAGCGTCCACAGTTTAAATTTTTACATTTTTATCTTTCTAGTTTCTGGTTGGCTAAGCCTACTCTCACAGAACACCTATAGTTTTACTTTGGTTGGCTTTCTGCACCCTCGTGACCATTTACAAACGGTTTTGAACGTTTTATCGGTACTGTTCCAGTCGTCCTCCGTGGTGTAGTAGTTACCATGCTAGCCTCTAATTTCTTAAGTCACGGGTTCAAACCCGACGGAGGGCGATGGATTTTTCGGGCGTAAACATCCTTAGCATGGCTTCCTTTGGAAGGGAAGTAAAACCGCTGGTCCCATGTCGTAGATTTACAGCACGTAAAAGAACGTCAAGTCTGATAAAGAGGCCTCTGAGTTAAATTGCTGGTCTTTCACGCCCAATATAGAATGGGACGCTAAGGGCCACAGCAGTTAAAGAGCGTCCAAAATAAAAACTCAATTTGGTACTGTTCCATGGACTGTTGGTAGCCTTTTTTAACTTTCTAAGTTATTGTTCTCTCAAGGTTACCTTATCGTTAACAACTTCGGCTTCCACTTTGTGACTCTGTTTTGTTACGAAAAGCAGCTTGCTTCTTACCTCACAGCTCCTACATTATTAAACCAAGAAATGCATTCACATAACATTTTATAATAAAATAAACATAATACGATGGCTATAATATACACTTTATATACTGTAATATATACGGATTGCTTACAGGCGGGCTATTATTTTTATACTGTATAATTAGATTGATATAAGTTAAGCGATAAAAATACTGCCTCAAGCTATGATGGTTATCTTAGTTTTTAGGTTGTTACTATTAAAATGTTAATGAAGTGTTTACTTCTTGCCACGGCTGCTGTTATATGTGTTTATGGTAGAGCATGTGTAACTTATCAGGGTCTGGTACGGGAAGGAAGGTAAGTACTAACAACACTAACACATGATTAAATGGGTAGAGGAGCACAATACTTTAATTACACACCGATTTTCTGCTTTTGTAAAAAGCTACACAGTTACTTTAGAAATAACTGAGTTAGTAGAAAGGTCGCTTAGCAGTCAAGTATTATTTTATAAGTGCTCGATTAATAATGGAACTATGTATCACACGTGCCTAAATTATACCTCGTTCCCTTTGTAAACACCTGCACTTTCAAATTTGTATATTTTTAACTTTTCCACTACATTATGTAAGGTAATCAGTAACTCCTGCTTCGGTGAGCTTACATGTATGTTACACTGATTTGGGGTTGGGGACACTATCAATAACTTCCTGAACTTAAACATTTAAACATATTCTTCTTAAAATCTTTTTGGGTGCGTTGAGTATGAGTATCCATATTTTTTATTATATTAATTTCATTTTTTAGAGCTGCCTATACATTTTATAATACTTGAATGTTAAAAAATAATAATTTATTCTATATTTAAATATAATTCTCCCTAATCAATTTGAACATTTTCGAAAACTTAACAGGCTATTATTCGCTGTTTTAGACATGTGGCCTCTTTTCAAAAATATACGTTGAGCTAACTTGTAGCTTTCTCCTACACAATGGCTCAAGGTTCTGCTATTGTGGCATCCCCCTACAAGTCGGTTTTCAGCACCCTAATTCTAACAAACATGTTGTTTGTCTGATTTATACAAGTGTCCTGCAGCTCCAACTGCACACCTACACATATTTAAAACTTATACTTAACTTCTCATTACACAACTAGTATTTAGCTTACTACTATTATTTTGCATTATTATTAATATGAATATTTACGTATATTATATATTATATATATGATATATGGCCATAGTTACTGTCTCAATATTCCAATGATTTAAATTATAAATGCAAGACAAACAGTATTGTTATAGATGATGACAATATGAATGATCAGAAATTTGAAGTGGAATAAGCAAAAATTATTTTCAAAAACAAATACATTGATATGGATATATACTCGGTCAAATTAAAACTGGCCGGTCTCTTGAGCAGTTAAATTTTGCCAAAGTCCCTTGGAGTGAGCGCACACAGCCGTCAACTTCTGTGCGCCGCTTTGGATAACTCTATAATACAAGCCACAAGGCATTCAATTGAGCTACCTCGACACCGTGCTTGACGTGGAGCACTGAAGTTACTAAACTTATAAGCAAGTACCTCAAGTTCGATTATCCGTAGTGGATTGTTATCCCTTATTTTTACAACTTGTTTTACTGTAATATAGTTAAATAACATTGCTTGTGTTACTTCATTTTACTTACAAATATAATTACACAGTAATTGTGAAATTTATGGTAATACAATTAAATTCTTTTGAGTATGAAATCTCCTTCCGACTAATAAATTAATTTCATAGTTGCCATCTACCAGTATGACGGACTAGTAAATAAACGCCAAATACATAAAAATGTAGCAAACCAGTTAGATTTTTTTACTTTTTCTCTACAAATAGTAAGTAGGGGAAGTTTTGCATTCCACCTAAAAATTTGATATCGATATTTCACCGGAAATACATATTTTGAGGTGCCCTGAATCCAAATAAAGCATTTTTGGAAACATGTCCGTGTATGTGTCCGTCAGACTGTGAACAACATAACTCAAAGAGAAAAAGTCGGATAAATACCAAAATTGGTACTTGAGTTTACTATCTTTGAAGGAAACAACACGAAGATTTTCAAGAAAATCCCCCTCCCCAAATTACCAGTTACATTGAACATTTCTCAAAACTGTTTTAACGATTTTTATTAAAGTATCACATGTTTAAGATATTTTGACGGCAAATGAAATGCATATCTTGAATTTTATGAGAATGTCCCCAAAAGTCCTCTTCATTCTGAATGACTTTCGCATAACTGGTAAACCGTAAGAGTTAGACAAACTTTTACTAAACAAAAAATGTAGGTTTCATTAAAACACATAATTTACGTAATTTAAATTTTGTGGTGGGGTGAACCATTTGCGAGATATTCCTTGTTATTTGTTTGGATTTTCGAATATTTGCATTTTTCTCAAATGGGAATTCGTTATTCGTTTTCGTCATGTCCTGGACGTGCAAAGATATTGAAATCCTCCACATAGCAACCAGTTCTTAAAAGGTTTGTCTATAGCTTAAAACCTACCATATTCCCCTTACACCTACAGAAAATTAGCAATAAGATTTGTGCAAATGTTTATCTCGATTAACGTGAAGTAGATGAGAATACGCGTTTATAAAAATAGTTTGTACAAGAGTAGAGAGAGTCGTGTGAGTGCAACACATCAGATTTTTATTCATGTATTTAAAATAAAGAAAAAGTAAATTAAGTAACTCCAAAAACGTTGCGTGAACTTCTGTTTCAATACGCATGTAAGTTTTAGCCATCACTCGAGAGTTTACCGCTTGAAATGGTGGTGGACCAGGTGTCGCATAATTTAATTTATTTTAGTAAAGAAAGTTTTTCTTTTTTTAGCTAAATAATGACAATATTGAGATTTGAACTGAAAACCCCAGGAAAAGTAAGCTCTGTATCGCTACGCTAAGAGTGGTGCAGTAAGCGTGGCATTGTAACGAGCCTTGGTCATACTTAAGAACCATGAATCAACATTGTATGTTATGATTATAAACATTCAGTATTAAAACTCTGAAACGTCTATGTATTCATTATTTGCTCAGAATATTCTTGTGATTATAGCTGTGTTCCCCATTTAACTACTACAAGAATATACGCAGCCTTGTGAACAAACCTGGCTATCCCGAGGGCTCACGGACATACCCGATTCGAACTTTGTCTCTCAGACGCCGGCCAGTTTTAATTGAACGAGTGTACTTTTTTGAACGAATATATTTTTGCTGTTTTAAACAATAGTTGAATATATTTTGGTTCCTTTTTTCTCTATCATACAGCAATGAAAATGTTGATACAATATTTTGGTTGCTGAATACGTAATGAACAGATGAGAGATGTAAACTTACGGAATGTATCAGTATATTATGATTACCTAACACGCTTTTAAATACTTGTAATTATAAGGTAGCTAAATTATATTCCAACACACTCGCGGCCTCTCTACTGTGCGAGACAGCCGGCAGTCGCCGGGTAAATTACGCCGGCAGAGGCGTCTAAAATCCTTACCTTATAATAGATGCTGAAATATTGACCTTCTGCTCTCAAACAGGCAGCATATCTCGTGTAAATAATCTCGCTCACTCTCCAAAGCTCAGCAGCAAGAATTCTTGTGATGAAACGCCTCATTATAATCAGAAAATTTGAGTGTGGTGTACGATAAGTTCTAGAAGAATAAAAGAGCCCATATTCTTTGATGAAACAATAAATGCAGAGCGATATCAGAGGTTAACTCTGAGGCCATTTTTCAATCGCTTGATAGAAGAAGAGAAATCGTGTGGTTGGTTCCAGCAAGATTCTGCAGCAGCGCATACGATTGCCGAATCATTACATGCAATAAGAGAGCTGTTTTATGACCGAATAGTTAGTGTTGGTTTGTGGACCCTCGTTCTCCATTTAACGTGTTGTGATTTTTATTTATGTGATTATTTAAAATACAAAGTGTGTCGTTCCAATCCTCGCACACTACTGGAACTTAGAGAAAACAGTGTGTAAGAAATCACAAGAAATCCTGCTGCTGAGTTTCGGGGAGTGAGCTAGAATCTTTACACGAGATATGCTGCCTGTTTGAGAGCAGAAATTCAACATTTCCAGCATGTATTTTAAGGTAAGGATTTTAGTCCGCCTCTGCCGGCGTAATTTCCCCGGCGACTGCCAGCTGTCTCGCGCAGTAGAGAGAGGCCGCGTGTAGGTTCGAATATAATTTAACTACCTTATATTTCCACAACTATTAGTTGAAACTACATCTTCAGATAAATGCACACAGTGAAGACGTAACCTGACTAGAGGCAAATAATATTTATAATAATAATTTTTATTATTTTAAATGTCGCTACAATGTTCTGCTTTAGTTTTAACCTTATCACTCTAAACTAATAACATTATCTTATTTATGAAGCGCTCTTAAGAGGTGGTTAATACGCATAAGCATACCTGCAGTTCTTGCTTGCTTTTCTCATTTCGCATATTTCCCAGCTGACTAGTAAAAAGCAAACCTGAAAGGATTATCCTACCTCGCACTCCCCGCTCCACCTTGCATCTTTATAAATTAAATTTTATTATTTTCCACAATCAGGATGCTTATGTTTCTCTGTAAACGCTTTGTTCTGAAAGTTCCATAGCGTTAAACGTCTGCAATTTTTCACTAGGTAGATGTCAATAATGAATTTGCTCATGAAGCTGCCACTTCGTTGCTACTCTCTTATTAGGGAACAGATAATTCACCAAAGTTTAAACAATTTTTTGTCAATAAAATAAATTAAAATTTTTATTCATCGTAGACAACTGTAACTTATGTTGACAAGGACTTAAATATTAATTATGATATTTGTAACGTCCGACTGCATTTATAATATAACAATATCCGAAAACTTAAATAGATGTAGATAAATTAGATAAATTTCTAAAAGACGGAAATAAAAAGTGTGCTTAATTTACCAGAACCGGAAAGTAATAAATTTCTTGAAGGATAATCTTACATTACGATTAGACCGTTTCATAAAAGTGTAGTCAGGGAATTTTACTCTTCTGTTATTTGGTATCGTAGGTGTCATTTTAAACATGCTTCCTCGTTGATTGCTTCTAATTTTATGCCGCAGGCACCTGAATTGACTATAGCCATTTAGCAATAAGTCCCTGGCTGGCAGCAACACTCCGTGCATTTGTATTGCCTTAGGCTTACCAGGCGGGCCGAGGCGCCGCAAGCCACTGCACTTGTATGATTGCATCACTTAATCACTGAGGCATTAAAACTCCCATATGAAATCTGTAAAGATATTGGAATAAAACAGACCGTAACTTTGTAAGTATGAGAAAACCAGAGTCATCGTTACAAATAATCGCTTCGATAGTTTATCGAGTGTCTGAGGCTCTTTAACGTATTCTTTGATTCACCAGCAATGCATTTACTAGAAAATGTTTTCACAATGAGTGTAATTATGTAAATGTACAATGCAAATACTCCCAACTAGCTTCTACCTATACAGGATCGATTCCTCTTCAGAAAAACAAATCGTAACATTTACAATAATGGAAAATAAACTTCATTTGAATAACTGGAACAGATTCCATTAAAATTAATGTACAATTGCGTATATTTCAAACACAAATTCAAGTAACGTATTAAGAGCTTTTACTACCGTTGAACCTACAGTGGGGACTAGGGTTACAAGAAGAATATATAACTCTAATCGTTCCTTAATCCTTGCTTGAAGTTATAGTTCGTTACATAATATTAACGATTCGCTAACTCGTGCTCCATGTTGCATTATATAGGTAATTTCGCTGCTATGGTAACATTATATATTATTGGTAAACAAGTATAAGAAGTATTTGTAGCCAGCCCTAACTACAATG
Source organism: Deroplatys truncata (assembly GCA_030765065.1). Lineage (NCBI taxonomy): Eukaryota > Metazoa > Arthropoda > Insecta > Mantodea > Mantidae > Deroplatys > Deroplatys truncata. The sequence continues at coordinate 67,848,582 of CM060979.1, forward strand.
AAACAGTTTGAGAAGTTTTGTGTTGGTAGGTTTTAACCATGTTTTATTCCCTTATTTGTTATTTATAAAATACATTGTACCTCTGGTAGACATCTACGGCTGACCATGTAGTTCCAAAATATAAGCATCAGAACAAATGTAACAACATGTTCTAAATATTCTGTCCAATTCTTACTGCAATTGTATATACGAACTAGCACTCCCTTTATTAGTTCCTCCATGTATTCCACCCAAAAATTAGATATAGGTTTTTCACCGGAAATGCGTGTTTTGACAACTCTGGATAAAAACAATCACTTTTAGAAAAAACTTTCGTGTGTGTGTGTGTGTGTGTGTGTGTGTGTTTCTATAAACAGCATAACTCAAAAACGAAGAGTCGATTAACACAAAACCTTGTAATTAACTTCAGTACCTTCCAAAAGATGTGACAAAGATTTTTAAGAAAATTAACCCATCCCAGACCATGCTTCATATGGAAGATTTTTCGAAAACTTTGATTTTCTAAAAAAATGGATCTAACGATTTTTATTAAACCACAATATATCAGAGATAACAAATAAAATGTATATTTGAATTTTTTAGGAATAGTCTATGAAATATACCTTATTTGGCAGAGATTTTGTATAGTCTTGTATAACGTTAAGCGAGAGACGAAGACGTACTACACAAAAAATGTAGCTCTCTTTAAAATGCACAATTTATTTCAAATAAGTTTTTTGTGATATAAGCCGTTTCTGAGATATTCATTATTAAAGGTTCGAATTGTTCATCTCTTGGTCTTTCTCTTAAAGCCCTGTCAACATTAAGTTGTTTCTTGTTTCTTGCATGGAATTTTAAGGTTAGCATACAGCGTCCAGTTTTTAAATATGCGACTATCGGTGTTCCATTTGTGTATGTAACCATTGCGTAATGTAGCTATTTGTGCAAAAGTCTATTTGGGTTAAAATGTAATAGATAAAAAAATAAGCTTCAATAAGAATTTAAAATACCACTAATAAAAGATGGGGTAGAGAAAGCCATGTGAACGTATCACATTGATTTTTCAAATACTCTTATTTTTTCGACCTTTTAGTGCTCAAATTAGAGAACACCATCCACTGTATTAGAAACCTCATTTCTGGCGTTCTATTCTCCTTTCATCTGTTTTGGTAGCTATCCAAGTGTCTGCAACATAAAGTAATATTGGCAATGCCACTGATATATAAAAGTTTAACTGTGTTTTATTCATTATTTTACAGGCTAAATATAATCTTATGGTGCCACAAATTTGCTTATATTTATTGAGTTTTTATTCCATGTAGATTTTTTTCTGGCATATCTTGCATCCTAGATATTTAAAGTTTCTCATTTGTTCTATAATTTGCGGGTCAATTATAGTTTTTATTTGTTATATTGGGATCAATAGACGCCATTTCTTATGTTTTGGGAAATTCTATTGTCATATTCTTTTGTTATTTGAAGCTGACCGGGTCTCGATGCGTAACAATTAAGTCTCGTCTTTCTCCGGCTAGCGTTGAGCAGTGTCGACTCTGTAAAGTCTACAGGGGGTGGTAAAATTATATATAGATGATAATAAAACATCGGCTCTGGTAAATATTGGCTTTATTATACTGTTATGTTACACATTCAGGAACTAGAGCAACCACTTCGTCAATTATCCACGACTGACATAAAGATGATATGTTAGTCGGCAGTATTAAGAAGTATTGTAATGTTTTCCCTGCTTCATAGCCGCAGCCTAACTTGTACGGTGCAGAGTACAGCTAAGAGTCAAGTTACTTGTATGCTGTGAATTTCGCCATGTCCGACATTATCCAACTTGCACGGCGTAGAGTTCAGCTAAATGTGTAGTTAGTTGTATTTTGTGAATTTTGCCATGTCTGATTTCATCCCTACTCCGCATATGTCAGGTGATTATTTGGTTCGTTTTTCAATCATGTGACGATCCCCTGTTTTTGTATTCGCCAGCTCGTACACTTGACTTTCCATTTACTGGCTAAAATTTTAGTTCTGTTCAGCTTTCTCTTCCCACGGTTCCATTTACAATTCGTTCAATTTATACTGTAGCACTTACATAGCTTTATGGCTTTAATGCTTTTCTCGGCACAAACATCATGTTTCTTCCGCTTTGAAAAGAAATAGCACTTCCGAGACTTATTTTCCACAGACTCTTATTTAATGACTCAGTGCATTTGTATACGTACCGACAGACCTTTCCTGTCCCAAGAAAAGGGATAGGCCGTTGAGTGGAACTTTACTTCCTCAAACAGTTGGAATATTCTGTATGAAGGCTTTTCCTATCGAGTTATAATATTAAATACAACATTTTACATATTTTTTCATCCATATACAACCAAATCAAATATGGGACCTAGTTGAACCGTATCATATTTTACATAACTTAGGCGGAGCCATCTGTAGGTATTTTCCGAATTAGTTATCACCATGTGGTCATCGGCAAACATTCGAAAGTTATTTATAAATTTATTTATTTATAAATAAAGTTCCGTTGTTAACGTAAAGCCTACATGTTGTTCTTATTATTTGCGGAGGATATCCTTTCTCATGTAGTTCTTTCCATAGTTTTGAGTTTCTAACTGTATCAAAAGCCTTCTCATAATCAGTAAATAATGAATGAGTTTCAAGATTAAATTCTCTTCTTTTCTCAAGTATCTGCTTTGTCACAAAGATGCAATCAGTGGTTGAACTTTCTTTTCTAAACCCATACTGTTCGTTTAATAATACTTATATTTTGTTTAAAAGGTTTGTTATTATTTTTCATATAATTTTTAGCAAGCTCTCAATACGTTTATGCTTCTATAATTATTACAACTTGTTCTATAACCTATCTTAAAGGTATTTTTTGCAACATTGCGTTTTTCTGGCACATATCTATAGATCCAGCACACATTTGTTAAATTGAGAAGACGGTGCAATACAGCTGGTGTTGCATTTTTAGGGATTCAATATTTATCTGAGCTATCCCAGGCGATTTCCTACTCTTAACATCCTGTAGAGTTTCTAACATGCTTTTATAAAGAATTATTCTCGATGTGTTCATAGTGTACTCTTCTATGAGTGACATGGTTGTGTCCCATCTACTGGTGCAAGAATCTTGATGAGCAGGCAGCAAAACTTGGTACCTGATGGGAGAGAGAAGAGCCAGTTGATTTCAGGTTAACTGCGTTCTAGAGTTTGTGTAGCTAGAGTAGCTTACGTCATGGTCCTATGGGTAAAGGAAAGGGATGGGTGTTCATTTGTCATCCCTATAGGAGAAAGATCGCTATATTGAACCACTTGAGCCTAATAGTAAATATAATTATAATTTCAAATAAAAACTGTCAGAAACACAAGCGTTAAGGCGACAAATCGTTGCGCTGTACATATCCACAACGCAATTTAAAATTAATAAAATTATCAATTAAGTAACATAAAAGTGAGTTGGTGTAAATCGGTTCAAATTAGGAACGCGGTCTTTAAATTGAACCCACCCTTGTCTTAAGATGAACTACATATTTTAAGTTTAAAAGTATTTTTATTGATATAAAATACACATATTTTATTGTACATTCAAAACATATGCTATCAGCAACAAAATCACAAAAATTGCGATATGAATAGCAATTTCCTTGAACATTTTGAATATTTAGATTATGACAATCACTTGGTTTTTGGAATAGGTATAAAAAATATAGAGCTTTTACTAATTTTTACTCTCATAGAAAAGAGTCCAATTATACTCAATCTTCACAATAAAACACTTTCTTCTTGGCAATAACTTTTGCACACTTTTGGTGAAGCCAGATCCCACAACTCATACACTGGATCATGTCCATTTCAGACAATTCACATATTCATGTCATCCACCGGTTTTAACATGATTTCTTTTAGCTTAACATATTATGTGGATATTTATTCACACGATATACTATTCGCAGTTGAGCAATCCTAGAACTTAAATAGTTTTCTAAATTGGACCAGTTCAATATAGGGTTCAAACAGAGGTACAATTTACGAGCCACGCCATTGTGGAAGCTTTAGCATTTATTTGACAAGGAGAGACGCTGCTTGAAAAAACGTGTGCATGAATATTGTTGCTAAAGAAACACTTCATAACATGTAATATATATATATATATATATATATATATATCATTTCAAACTTATCTAATTGGTTGTATAATCTGAGCTAGATGAGTCAAATATAACTTTTGAAGCACCAAAAACACACAATACTTCATACAACTGAAACCACAGCTCAGAATGCAAAGTCAACAACTCTAGGCATTCATAGCTGTACACGCTCGCTTCTGCTAGGATTATGGTGCCAATTGACGAACAGTTTGGAAAATATCGGAGCGGTTCAATTTAAGAGGCGGTTCAAATTAGCGACCTCTCCCCTACTACTGACCGTGACTACTTATGCACAGCAAACAAATCCGTACCTAGAGTCATATAACAGCCAACCTGTTTCATCGGGTACCAAATTGCCCTGATTGTTAATCAACATTAGAGTTTGGACACGTTTAGTTTACTGACAGCCGCATTTGTACTGCCGCTTTTTACTTTATTCTACTAAGTATACTAAGTAGGGGACGTATGTAATGCATTCTACCAAAAAATTCGATACCGAGATTACACAGGAAATTAATGTTTTGAGGCCCCCTGAATCCAAAAAAGTATGTTTAGTAAAAGGTCGGTGTGTATGTTTGTGGGTATGTGTGTCTGTGAACACCATGACTCAAAAATGAAAAGTCGGAGAAGCACAAAACTTGGCATTTATGTTCAACATCTTTCAAAGATTCGACACGAGGATTTTAAAAAATCCACCCACCCAGACTACGCTTTACATGGAAATTTTTTTGGAAATTTTGATTTTTTAAAAAATGGCTCTAACGATATTGATTAGAATGTCACATGTTTAAGATATTTTTAACAAATTAAATGTATATCTTTAATTTTCTGAAAATGTCCCAAAAACCCTCTTCATTCGAATGGCTTTTGCATAACTGGTAAACTGTAAGAGATACACAAAATGTTTCTCAACAAAAAATGTAGATCTCGTTAAAACACACAATTTATGTCGTATACATACTTTGTGGAGTGAAAAATTTCCGAAATATTCCTTGTTATTCTTTTGAATTGTCCAATACTTACACGCTTTTTATGTCCTGGACATGCAAAGAGAATGGAATGCTCCACAGAGCAACCAGCTCTTGACTATCGATTAAAGCCTACCATAATCCCCTTGCATCTACAAGAAAGCTAGCAATGAGAATTTCTGCAAATGTTTACCTCGATTAATATGAAGTAGCTGAGAATAAGCGTTTGTAAAAATAATTTGTACAAAAGTAGGGAGAAAGCATGTGGGTTAACACATCAGATTTTTACAACTGAATTCAAAATTAAGTTTCTCATTTGGCGTGAGAACACACGTTTGGATTCTGGTTCAAATACTTTTTCTACGCACTGAAGCTTAGTTTTATATAGCTTTTACAAACTATTCTTACGAAGGTTTATTTCTGTATCTACCATGTTAATCGCGATAAACGCAGAACAAAGTTATAGGTGCAAGAAGGATAGAGCAAACCAGATGTTTAAAAGTGATGCAGTATTTTAATACCTGAATAATTTCAGTTGTATTTTATATAAAAGTAAACTCAATAACAGCCCGCCTTGAAACAATATGTATGTAATAATTATTTAAATTGTATGTAACAGTCACTGCAAATGCTTATTTTTATTGTAAACATGTTTTATTAATGTTATGTGAATACATTATATACTTTAGTAATGCAAAAGCTGTGAGAATAATAAATTTTGAGTTGCTAGCAATGTGATAATGAGGTATCCTTGTAGAAATAATGAGTTTAAGAGTTTGAAAAGTTACCAGTCATGATTATATCAAAGGTAAGGTAAATTCAGTAACAGTTTAAACTTAGCCAATCAATAGCAAGGAAAAAGTTTAAATAAAATGCAGATATTATTTTGGACTATAATTAGCCAATCAGAGACTTATATTACCGAAGCTTACAGGTTTAACCTTTTAAGGTTGCTCAGTTGCTGGCAAGCCTTGATAGTGAGCAGATGGAAGATGTGTTCTCTACGAGTGCATCGTGAAATATGTATACGCGCTAAGTGAAAGAATTGAAGATTCTTACACTTCTTAAAAAGTGTAATGCTTTATAAAAATGTGCAAGAATTAATAAAGGAAGTGAATTTAAAAACTTAAATTCTGATATCTACAATCATTGTTACACTGCACCCTAATTAAAACATACGTGACTTTACAAATAAGACTGACGCAGCCGAGGCAAATTCAAACATAAAATAATATATAGAAGCAGTGTTAATAACAAAGTTAAATATTGTAGTGTAAAACTTGGAGTGTAATAACAAAAACACATCTTGAAATCAGTTTCTCGTACGTAACAGCATATTGCGTAATAACAGTAACTATTACGTAATCAACAAATTCCAACCGACGCCCAAAGCGTGTTCCAGGAACTCCTTAAATGCAACTAAATAAAAACTACGTAATAAGCATTCTACTTCAAGTTGGCAGTTACGTGGGGCAGTTAAAATTACGTAACCAAACAAAACAAAAGCAGCACAACATAACGATCTTCAAGTTCACGTAAAAACATATTACGTAAGATAACTTCTTCAAAAGAAATTCCTATTAACACATTATTGGTTATAGAGGGGACTTAGTAGATCGAGTTTGTTAAGGAATCTATGTCCAGAAACATACAGTTTTTATGCTAAACAGTTGACAAGATCACAATTACAAATCTGTCACTTCACGATAGGCAACTCACATTGCCATAGGCGACATTTTCAGTCATCTGAATTAATGTGCAGCTTCCAACGTTTACAATCTGGTTTGCCTCGAACTTCACGTCTGTGGATACAGGAACCTGGGACTGAATTTACCAGTTTCTGCAGTATACATGTTTCTTGCCATTAAGGAAACTCGTGTGCAAAATTACAGCTTGATTTGATAAATATTTTTAAAAAAAAAAATATATATATATATAATACATCGGGAACATTTCAATCAAAAGTCGTACAATGTTGGAACACCACCTTGTTTCTGACACCTGTTTCTCTAATGGGGGCAAAATGATGGCGTGAAATGATAGAGAAAACGCTCTGCATACTGACATTTTGCAGCTGTAACATGACGTCTAGCTCGCTGTAAATTAGCTTGTCAGTATTCTCGCCAAACGAGTATTCAATCATGCTGTATGTCTTCCCTAACAACTGAATATCGCTTTGCTGTTCGGCTTCCTAATGAAGGAACAGTTAACATATGCTTAGATACCGTCCAAATATAGACCCGAAATAAACTATAGATCGGATAACTTGCCACGCATTAGCAATTATAGGATAATTTTCTTTGAACTCCGTATATTTTGAAGTTGGTGTTATTTTAGGAGGAGTTGTATTTAATTTCGACTGTTGGGGAGCCGAACTTGAAGTAGTTGCAACCGCACGTATGGTAAAATGTTTCCGGTAGCCTTCGCCCCAAATGTTTAAATAATACTAACTTTGTAATTTTGACTGTTTCTTTAAATACTATATGTTTATATTTGCCTCGCTGGGTCAGTATTTATATGTTTTCAGAGACATGAATGTCTTAGCAGGGAGTAGTGCTACTGAAGAATGTAGGCTTACACAGATTATAATTTTACTTCACTCCTGTTATTAATGTTTGACACGATTTAAATAACACTTCACTGATATAGAGAGAGCTGTGAATTTTTTTATTAATTACTTGCACTTTTTAACACGTAACCTACTTTTGTCTCACACAAAATACGTATTAAATTTCTCGAGGACGCATCTAGGGTCTACAAACGCTGTCTACAACCAATGCGTCCAGTTATGTGCACTGTCTACAAGCAACTGAACTCTGTATTTGAAAATTTTGTCATATTTCAGCTTCTGGTTGGCTAATCCTAGTCCAATAGAATACCTTCATTTAACTAAAGTTTTATCTGGTTGTTGATTGGCTATTTTATGAACTGTCACAAAAATTACATTGTTGTTGATCCAAGAATTACTAGTAGCATTATTAAACCTTCAAATTCATTATTGCCTCAAGGCTACCTCATTGTTAGCAACTTTTAACCTATTATTCTCATTGCTCCTACATTATCAAATTACGTAATGCACTCACATAACATTATTAAGCATATATACAATAATATAAACATGTACAATGACTGTAATATACACTTTTTATATATTGTTACATACACATATTGCTTTAAGGCGGGCTGTTATTGAATTTATATAGTATATAATTAGACTGAAATCATTTAAGTGTTAAAAGTACTGCCTCAATTTTTACTTTCTATACCACATAAATAGTACGTAGAGAAGGTATTGCATTCCACTAAAAATTAAATATGAAGATTTCAACGGAAATACACGTTTTGAGTCCCCCTGAATACAAATAATTTTAATAAAAATGTCCGTGTGTGTCTGTGAACAACATAACTTAAAAACGAAATGTCGAATAAATACCAAACTTGATATTCGCGTGCAGTGCCTCCCAAAAGGATCGACACAGAGATTTTCAAGGAAATCCACTTACCTCAAACTACCCTTTAAGTGTAAAATTTTTGGAATTTTTTGGTTTTCTGAAGAATGACTAATAGTTTTGATTGAAATATTAGGTATTAAATATATTTACAGATAGATTTGTTTTTTTCTATTAGTATTTGGCGTGTGCTCTCGTAGGACCTTGTGCTTGGCACAAGTATCTGTATTCTAATGTATTCAATGAAGTAAGTTTCTTTCATTGTAACATAAGCCAGCCTCAACGGAGATTTTAAGTTTGTTCCAATTACGTGTATTCGGTCAGTTGATATTGGTGCTAAATGGTGTCATTGCTGTTTTTACTCAGCATTTTTGAGTCTTTATTGCTCCTGTTCTTTCTTTGCCATGAGTGTTGAAGGATGTCAGTGTTGTTTGAAGAGTAACTACGAGATAAAGTAAACAAGCTCTGAAAGATATTTAATAAAACATGTGTTAAAGAATCCTAAATTATAGGTGTTGGCACATTCTACAACTGTATGACGACTTCTCATTATTGTGAGCAATGACTATGGTCTAGGGTTATCACGAGGTCGGCGCTGAGCGGTCGAAGTAAACATAATAGCTTCGCTTATCAGAGTAAACGCCCAGCGCGCTACCGGGAGATAACTATAACTTCCTGGAAGTTTTATCTCTCCCGAGTGTGGAAATACTTGTAGAACGTTCGAAAACCTATAGAAAATTCCACTGTCTACATAAGCGAGCGCTCTCGCGGGCGTTCGGTGCATATCGAGTTGCGAGTCAAGTGCAACAGAGTTGAGCTGAGTCAGTCAGTATGCGAGGGAGTTGGTGACGGCTTCTGTGACGTTCAGTGAGTGCTTCCGCGGAGCGCTGTTGTGGAGGACTTGTATTCGACTCTCGAGTGAAGTCAACCCGTCCGGCGTGAAGAGGCCGAGTCACGAAGGAGGTGAGTTGATGGAGAATTTAACTGCTTCACTTTAGTGAAGTGACATTGGTAAAGTGAACTCCCAATGATGAACTACATAAAACGAAAGAGTGACACCGGGAACTAGTGTCAGTTGAAAAACTGACGAAATTGAATTAATAATAATAGTAATATAGACATTTTGTCTGTCTTGTTAATTACACGCATTAATTACCGGAAACGTCTTGAAGAATGAAATGAGAATGCCAAAAGTTGCATTCTACTGTAGTAAATGTCACTTAATGAATTTGTTTCGTTTAAAAGTTTCTGTCGTTAGCTTTAAAAAAGGAAATTAAAACATATTGTTTAACAAGAAGACATTGTTAAAATTAAACTACAAGATAATAAAACCTGCAGTGCAATTATTCAACAATATTTCATTTCTGCCCAAAAGTTCAGCTAAATCTTTCAAGGTCATAGTCAGTATCTCTTATCTTACGAACGATATTTTGAAGCCTGTTACGAACCAAACAAATTACGTGTAAGAACTCCGAGGATAAAGTGAAATGAAAGGCAGTAGGCTAGCAACATCTCTTGTGTTACATCTCAATGTATTCCTTACCTCTCACTGGTTTGGTTTCCTGTGAAGAGAAACCCAATTTAATGGATTGTGATGAGAATATGTCCAGTAAAAGAGATATATAGAGGGGTTGTAAACTGAAGGGTGGAGCAGAGGTGTCGAGGGGAAACGAAAGCTGGAAAAAAGAAACAGGAAGGTGTATAGAGTATCAGAAAGAAGGGTTCTTTGAGGAAGAAAGCTTGGTTTGTGCTTTAATTCCTATACGATTCCATTGCTTAGACTAGTCTATCATCGTTGTCTTTTTCGCCACCGTTCTTCTGCCTTTTCTCCTTTCCTCGCATTTTCGAAGGTTTCGCCACCATGGATTCCTTTTATTTTTTCAGAGAACAGACGTAGGTGTTTTTTGTGCCACGCCCCTAGCCCTCTCGCTTTCCGTTAGTCTTGTTTTAAGAGTGTTGTGTATGTGTGCGAAAGGAATTGTGGGAAAATAGCCCATCTGGTTTAGCCCCCATCACACACATCCACTTTCTTTTTCCCCTTCGCTAAACCCCTCCCTCGGTTACCCACAAGAGGAAAGTGTTCGACTTACCATACTGAGGTATACCGCTGCTTGAGAAAACTCTTCTGTTGTCGGACAGCAGATGTCTCTGACGTCGGGTTATCTGTGAAGGTCCATACACGAAGGCTTGACAACTGACAATCATGTAAGCGTTCCAAAGGAACTAAAGCTCCCCTCCGATGGTTTGTCCATCACCTTTTATCGTGATGGACAAACCTCTAGAGTTACGTTATGTCTAACCATTACAGATAGGAAATTTTTACTAATGTGTCACTATAAAAATGTGCATTCATAATAGTACCAGAAGTTTAACAATTGTTAAAACCTTGACACTGTTATTATTGAGAGGGGGTATAAATATTTAAATAAAGAAATAATAAGATAGGGAAATAATTCCAATTTATAATTTCCATATATTAAATCAATGTATAATATAATACGCTAGTTGAAGGATTAGTCCGAAGAAAACAGTAATTAGCGAGTCGTGTTAAGCAAAGTCATTAGCAACATCTTGAGGAGCGAACGCATCAGTTTAGAGATTCTTGGAATCCTGTTAAGTTATAGGTTTAGTACGTTTGATACTACAGTCAGGTAGAAAAAAAATCTGAAGCGGAGAAAGGTAATTAAATTCTGAGAGATTTCAGTTAAGTGATCTTATTTTTAAATTACTATTTCGTTGTATAGGAAAATTCTTTGAGAAACCCACAATCTGCATTGACCCTCCCCATCTGAAGCATTCGCTGCAGAAAATCAGTCTGAATTTAGTTCAATATTCATACATATAGGGTATATAATTATCCGGAAAATGTTCAGGAAATATTGTTCAATTCAAACTACATTGACCTTCTGGAACAGGTTAGAACTACATATTTTAGAACTAGCATTTTTAAACACCAGTAATCAAGTAGCTTTTTACAAACGCTTAATCTCCATATGCTTCATGTTAATCGAGATATCGAGATGTCAATCTTATTGATAATTTTCTTGTAGATGCAAGGGGAATATGATAAGTTTTAAGCGATAGTCAAATATTTTAACGCTGGTTGCTATATGGCGCATTCCATTCTCTTTGCATGTCCAGGACATAAAAAAATGAATAACGAATTTGAGAAAAAGTATAAGTATTGGAAAATTTAAGGTAATAACAAGCAATATCTCGCAAACGGTTCACTCAACAAAAGAAATGTATATGACATAAATTGTGTATTTTAACGCGATCTACATTTTTCGTGTAGTAAACTTTTGTCTATCTCTTATGGTTTACCAGTTATGAAAAAGTCGTTCATAATGAAGAACACTTTTGGAGACATTGCCAGAAACTTCGAGATATACATTTTATTTGTCATGACAATATCTTAAACATATGATAGTTTAATCAAAATCGTTAGAGCCGTTTTTGAGAAAATTAAAATTTTCGAAAAATGTTCCATGTAAAGGGTAGTCTGGGGTGGGGGGATTTTCTTAAAAACCTTCGTGTCGCATCTCTGGAAGATACTGAACCTAAATACCAAGTTTGGTGTTTATCCCACTGTTCGTTTCTGAGTTATGCTGTTCACAGACACACAGACACACAGACAGACACACACACGGACATGTTTCCAAAAATGCTTTTTTTGGATTCAGGGGGTCTCAAAACATATATTTCCGGTGAAATCTCGGTATCGAATTTTTGGGTGGAATACAATACTTCCCCTACTTACTATACGTAGTAGAGAAAGTAAAAATCTCTACAAAATGTAACAAAGTATGGTTTAAGAGTGTGATAGCATGCGAGACTGAGGCATTGGATATAAGTGAATGGAACAAGAATAGTGGCAAAGAAACGGATTTCCTAATGAGCTGTGGGAACGCTAGAGTGTATTAGGGCTTGAAATTCAAGAATATGGGAAATATGGGAGTAGAAAGAGTATTGACGAATGAGATGCAAAGCAAATAAAGGGTCTTTCAACAAGAGTATCCTATCTTTAACATGTGATAGATGCTGCTGTTATTGAGTTACCGCAGTCATTTTTCTTCATGTGGTTACAGTTGTTATTGACAAACAGCCTTGGAATGTTACAGCATTCAGCAACGCTAGAAATTGTGAACATTTATTATCACAATGGATCATCCGTTCGCCAAATCTTCCGTGTATTGCGTGAAGCTTACGGTGTGCATAATCATCCCTGCGAGAGAATGATTGGGCGTTTGATTGATAAATTTAAAGAAAGTGGTTCTGTCAGCAATCAAAGAAACCCTGTACGTAATCGACGTAAGCGCTCCAACAAAAAGATAGGCGCCGTTCGTGAGAGTGTACGCGAGAACGAGCTCAAGATTTGGGGCTTTCGCCGACCACAACTTGGCGAATTCTGCATCTGGATTTGAAGTTTCACGCTTACAAAATGGTGCTAACTCAAGAACTAAAGCCCAACGATCATAGGTTGCGCCGCGTATTCACTGCCTGGTACTATGGAGCAATTGGAAGCTGACCCAGATTTTTGTGAAAAAATCATATTCAGCGACGAAGCCCACTTTTGGATGGATGGTTGAGTTAACAAACAAAATTGCCTCTATTTGAGCAATCACAATCCAATGCAGATTCATAAACGACCACTTCATCCCTAAAAGGTTACTGTGTGGAGTGGATTTTGGTATAGTGGAATTACTGGTCCATAGTTTTCCAAGATGAAGGTAGAGAACCTCTAACTGTCAATGGAGAAATATACCGGGCACTTATAAGAGATAAGTTTGGCCTCAATTGGATCGTATAGATCTCAGAAACATCTGGTTCCAGCAAGATGGTGCCACATGCCATACAGCTCTCAAAACAATCTATCTTTTGAAGGAGAAGTTCAGAGGTTTCATTGTGGTGATGTTAACTGGCCTCCGAGATCATGTGATTTAACGCCGTTGGGTTACTTCTTGTAGGATTATGTTGAATCTCGAGTTTATATCAAGAAGCCAGAAACAGTAAATGTTCTTATGAATAGCATCACGCGTGGTATTCGTGAAGTTGGACCTAATTTACGTTCTTCTGTCAACCGTATACGCGCAACCCAACGAAGTCACTTAGCTAAAAATTCTCTTCCACACGTAATGACATTAATTATGTTCCAAAATAAAAAATAAATAAACCTCTATCATTTATAGAACGTGTTTTATTTAAGTTCAAAGATAGGACACTCTTGTTGAAAGACTCTATAGTTGACTTGCAGCGCTCAGTAAATGCCCAAAAATATTTCTTCTGGACGGCACCAATACGAAGGAAAAGCGGACGCCCGAACTTGAAAGGATGAGTAAAAGAGACCACGGAATACCAGGAGAAACAAGACGGTATGATTTGAAGAAATGGGAGCTGGGCCTGAAGAGCAACGACGGTTGAATAAATCGGCGTAAAGAAGAAAGAAAAATTTAACGAAACATTTGGAGATTGTGCCTTGACACCCTCTTATGAATAGTGTTGATGAACGCAAGATTATATTTTGTACAGTAATGATGAATGGTTCATAAATGTGTAATTTTTTTTGCGAAGTTCAACTGTCTGTTTGGCACTAATTTGTGTGTGGAACATGGGATCAAGTGAATGCAACAATAAGGAGAACATCGAGGAATAAAAGCCAAAAACAAAGCAAATGAAATTCCGTAAAATAAAAGCAGTACCAAAGGCAACATGCGGAAGCAAAAATTGGACAATGAATAGAACAGAGGGACAAAAATAGGAACACCAAGGATGAGCTTTCTAAGAGCAGTATCAGGATATACCCTTCTGGACAAATAAATAAAGAAATTTGCATACATTTAAATGTATACAGCTTAAAAGGAACCATTAACGAAAATAAAAATAGCTAGTAATAGTGTATAACAGGAATGAAAGCCAAAACGTTTATTAAATTATATATCTAGAAGATACCGCCAAATAGAATGACCAAGAATAGGATGGCACTATAAGTTTTATTGAGAACGGAAGAAGAAGAAAATCATGGATTGCCGTGTAAGAATAGGAATGTATAGCAATATCTATTCCGTGAAGCATAGTCATAGAAGCGTTTATACATTTTAGCTATCGTATTCCTCTAAGGGCTTCAGTCATGGAACACACTTTATGATGCCTGGTGTTTCTGTGTTTCACCGCATGGGCAAAGTAAGAACATATAATAACACAGGTTTGGAAATGCTTACTTGCATTTCTTTTTTTGAGCTGCTAATCTGCATTTCATTGCTATAAACATGAATTTAAGTTAATTTCCCAAAATTCCTAACAAGGTTTAGCGAAGGAGTAATCCAATAAATTCAAAAGTAATAAGCCTCCAGAAATCTATGTATTATAAAGCATTTGTACTGGACATTACAATTCAATTATAATCCGCTTTATACCTTAAGAGTTATTATTTATGAAATGTGAACGCCAAAAGATTGATTTTCCGAGATATGTATACTGACGAGCATAAAAAGTGGGCATGGTGGCTTGTAGCTGATTAAGTTGGTATTGACAAATTTAGCCCCACCCTCTGCCCGCGTGACCTCCTCCATTATTTCAGCATCATTCTAGCCATTGGATTGCCAGGGTACTTTACCTCCCGCAAAACATGCCCGCAGTGCCCAAGGATGGGATGTAGCATGTAATATTAGGCTGGACCGCTTGATCTATTGCGGCTACACTCACCAGGGAGGCAGGGATGAGGTGAAGGAGCCGTAGAAGGCCACAGATTCGCACGCAGCCAGACCCAGAGAGACGTGCAGAAGTCCCTAACATTTCCGGTTTGAACTCTCGCGCACCAATGGCTAGGAATTCCAAGAGGACGACGCAGCGAGCCTAACAGGCAGGACAGCTCACTCTGGCGCTTACGGGAAGAAATCTTCCCAGTGCACATACATTCAAGCCATCTGCCCGGCACCACCAGCACCGCAGGACCTGAACGCACACCCAAAACGTGAAATGGAGATGAAGTGAGAGGAAATAGAGGTGTAATGTTTTAACATAATTCTTTTATCACGTGTAGTTTGAGATATTTTCATTTGTAAGTCTCGTGTATGTATGCCTATTGTCTTGTTCGATAATTGTATTGTGGACCTAGGCAGTTTCTTAAGCTAGGTTATAATAGAAAAACATTTTTCCTCGTAAGCAGCTTTCAGAAGGATGAAAATGTCTTCGTTCACTATACCGTAGGGGCGTTTATTGTGTGTTAGTAGTCGCGCAACAGCCCAAGATCTAGCGACGGCGAGGAGAAATTTGGGCATTCTCCACGTTCACAAAAATGTTTAACGATTGGAAAGTTGAGGTTTTGTAAATTGCTGGAAGTTTTGAGAGTAAACGCTGCACCCATCTTGCACATAGCTTTCTAAAGTCTAAATTTTCAGTTAAAAGTGCGATATAAAGCAGTTTTTGAAATGCCTACGATGTCTGAAAGCTCGCGCACTTTCAGTCGACGGTCATCTAATACTATTTTGTGGATTTTCTCCAGAATTTCTGGCGTGGTCACCTCATTTGGTCGACCACTGCGATGTTCGTCTTGGTAGCTCGTAAGGCCTCGCTTAAACTCTGCCACTCATTATTTTGCTGTTGTAAACGAAGGAACAGACTCCCTGAGAATAGAATATAGCACAGCTTTAATATTAGTTGGACTAAGATCTTTCAAATGAAAGTATTGTATTACATAAGGATGGCCAATTTTATCCATGTTTACAAATTCGCTGAGTGTGTTCACTATTAATGGCTGCCAAACAATTGCTAAACAGCGTAGCATCGCCAAACTTCAAACTTAAGCTTTATAAGGGTGATACTTTCTACCGTAGTTGTTGGTTTGAAACAACAATTGCTATATATACGCCAGGTCGGGTACTTCTAAGATTGGCCTCGTAATATTATATTTTATATTCTCCGTGACATCACACTTTCTAATTTTAGATTGCCTTTGTCACTACGTGCCAAGGACGCACAAGATGAAGGTTCGTGCTGCAGAAATGTTGTTTCCAACATTAAGACGTCTAAAGCCGAGGCAGTAATGGGAGGAGACACATTCGTGAGGGTCAGAGAGGTTGGAAATAATGTGATAGAGATACTGTGATTGGGAAAAGGCGATTTTCTGTTTCCTTACCTACTGTCAAGGGACTTCTAATTTCTTTTAAGTGAGAGTAGTGCATTTCGTGCAATTAAAGGAAATGAACTCTTTCGGTTGTTTAAATATTTTTGGAGATTCCCCCTGTGTATTTTTGCTTGATTGATATAGTTATGATATTAGTATTGCAAATAACTTTAAAATACTTTGTAGCAAATACAGTGTGTTAGTATTTTTTGTAGTATGTAAAAGGTAGCTCCGAATTCGTTGATGTAATGAGACAAATTCGTAGCAGAATGCATTTTTCAATTAGATTGTTGAAAAGAATAATGCTACGCAAAGGTGTGAATAAATTCCAAACAACTTTCAAGTATGATCCATTGTTTTGAAAAAAAAATAATTTAAATAGAATTTTTGACAAATACTTCTTGAAAATGCACATGTATTCAAACATTGCTTTAGACATTCATGTTTTTTTTGAAAATGGAAAGTAGTTTTAAAACATGTCCAAGCCGGCATATCACCGTCGTATTTTGCTCAGTTGGTGATGTAGTACCCAATCTTTCTTTAGATCTGAACCGTACATAAAGATAAAGGGGATTGATTCATAACAAAGTTGAAAGATTTTTTTTTTAAACTGCATATCCTTAATATCATTTTGTATACTCAAAATATACATTATAAAGACGTAAGGAATGTAACACAAATTAAAGTTTACTGCAAATCTATACCTAAGAGGAAAAAATACTAGGATGTTTCATTTAGAATACTGCGACTACTGTGACGTAAGACGAAGACGATTTCTTCGGCAACTTCACCAGGCGTCACGTAAAGGTAACTTAGTCTTAAACAGCGCTTTGGCAGAAGGAACGGGAACGGGAACGTGGACTAGACAGGAATGACAATAAGGGGCTATAGCTTGCGGTAGCTGGAAGGGTGGTGAAAGGGGTAACACTATCAGATATGTAATTCTGTTCCCAAGAGAAACTTTAATCTTTCTAATAACAAAGTAATCTACATTGCAGGAGGGAGAGTTAAGCTGTGTGACCGAAAAAGTTAATCTTCTTCATGCTTGGGGCCTACTTCGGTGTTGCAGGGTAGCACTAAATAAACTTAAATTGACGGTGCAGGGTTCCGCTAGGGAAGTGATATACCGAGCCCGAGCCGTAAAAAGATCTTGAATTTAAATACCCGAAGCGAATGCTGACTAGTACCTAACTAATATGAAGTAAGCGCATATCAGCAATAAATGCACAATTCACCCACGTGTAGGACATAAGGTGATCTTTTTCCTAAAATCATGCTCCCAAAGTATATGGGAAAAGACTCGCAAGAATTCTAAAGCCAATTACCTGGATTTACGCGAACTTTGTTCTGCTTATCTCTAACGTTATAAAATCATATTTATCACATTCTTTAAAAACAAAAACCTAACCCCGTAATAATTTGTATACTGAAATGCTATATTGTGTGCAATTCATGAGTAATTAAACATATTGGTATAAACTTTTAATTGGGTTTCATTATAGATTTTGTAACAGCTCAGTTGCTTACTTACGGAAGCAGTAAAAGAGTGAAATAAGTTTGGAAAAAGGTATTACTGAATTACGTTCACTGGAAAGTGGATTATGGCACAAAGAAATTATTATGGTGTTATGTATTAATCTTTTAGGGAAAGTGAAGATCACTTACACAGCAGCTAGTGCTATTTTGAACCGTATTATGTTCATCCAACATCTAAAAGAGGCTTATTATTATAATACATTACTTAAAAACTTAAAATGTACAAGGTGAAACGATACGTTGAAGCCATAATATCGATTATACATAGTCTATTTGTGAACCACCTAGAAAAGTGTGGAAACATATAACATATCTTTATAAGACTGTACAGAGTAGGTATACGACGGGAAATGAACGTACCGTTAGGGGATTGGAATGCGGGCTGAACATGCCCATTGTAACGACACATGTGTGAATTGGGGGAAACAAGGCAGGCAGAGTTAGGGTTAAGAAACTTTCAGGAATGCGAACCGAAGGGTAAATGCAGACACTTGTACTCCGGAATTCGATGTGAGCAGACGTGTGAAACACCACAGGGTATCATGTGGCTATAGTTTGATTTGGCGATGGCATAGTTCGATATATTTGTGTGGTCGGACATTAAACATATTTGTGTGAACGGATCGGTTATGGGAATGGTTTTAAGGAGGTCAGAATAAAACGTAATAAAACCATATAAATATCATCGGTTAACACGACCCGAGATTACGAGAACCTACTTGTATCCATGCTCTTCCGACATCTGACCGATACCTTTCCTTTTCCCCCTACAAAAACACCGATACCGTACATAAAAGGAAAACACACAATAAAGTCCATCCCACTAAGGCGCCCAACGAAGTCAACACCCAAAGAAGCCGTCCCAATACGGCGCCCAACGATAAAGTCCATCCCAAAGTGAAATGTATTTATAAATAAATTAAAAGAAGTTATGCACTCTGCAGAACATGTGTAAACTTGCAAGACATGTATAATTTGTAAATACTTTGTAATTTAATTTTAATATATGTAATTAACTGTAAGTTTGACTTGGTCTCAGCTATGTAACTTGGTATACGCACTCTACTAAATATTATTATAATTTGGAAATATATTGTGGAAAATACTCCATTTAAATGATAATTAGGCTATTTTGCATCTACATAATAGTTCTTTAAATATTTAGTACTTTAGTATAAACATACTTTTACAGATTTATCTCAAATGCTTTTAGTACAAGTGTCCTCAATTTGTTGATTCAAGGTGTCATTTCCATTCCTTTCGGTGTAACAAACGTTTTAATAATCATGTTTCTTTTCTGTTGCTGTCAAAATAAAATAAATAAAAGTATTACAATAAATTAAAAGGAAAGGTTGAGAAATCACTATGAAAGGCAAAGAAAGAAATATCTTGCACATCTGCCCCTAATAATGTTAATGATAATCCCATTGCACTACAACCCATGAAGGGTCCAGACCTGCCAACCCGACTGACGGTCTCACGTCCACATACGTACGGCAGAGGTGGGCAATCATCCAACCGATACGAGGAGGTGATGTGGTCAGCATCACTATCCCCCAACCAGGATGCTGGTCTCCGTGATCGGGTTCGCGGAGGATCAGTTTTCCCACGATGCTGAGCGGGCATCTATTCTACACTCGCGACTTAAAATTCACACACTTATTGATGGGATCGAACCCGGGTGCATCCCTTGATTGCAAACCGAAGATCCACGCTCTAGCCTACAGCGCCGTGGAACAGGACAGCTCTGTCAATGACTATTTAAAAATAACTCATTGTTCACCTTAACCATGATAAAAATGTTCGCTATACAATTCATTATTCCTCCACAATTACACCCAAGACGGAAATATTTTGCAGCTGAAATTTTCTTTGCAGTAAGCTTAGATCAAGCAATGACAATGGTGGGCAAGCTGGACTTCATATTGGGAAAAGTTAAACATGAAAGAACAAATATTTCGAAAATTAGTATTAATGCTGCGAAACGTTTATTTGACATGGATGGCATATTCAATGATTATACGGGTGGCACACGATTAGTCACCCGATTGAATTTTGATCCTACAAGTATACTATTGGGGCAATAGCTTTCAAATTGTGCGCTCAACTTCGTGCAGTTAATGGAAATTACTCCAGATGTCGTTTAGAGTTCATCGCTTCCATTTTCAGTCCGTCATTTCAGTTTGCCGTGATGGCGGACAAAGGACGGTTGATCGTCGCACAAAATACGAAGATTGTGTTACTTTTCGCGGCGACGAACAGTGTTACATTGACACAGAGAAGGTTTCGTGCTCATTTCGGCACACGGTGGGCTCCCAGCCCACAGACAATACGCAGATTACATCACAGATTTACAGGTACTGGATCTGTTTTTGAGTGTAAGCGGCCACATGCACGTACCGTACGTTCGCCGCAAAACATTGAAGCAGTTCGAGTGGCTTTGACTCGTAGTCCGAGTAAATCAAAAAGAAGAGCCAGTGCCGAGTTGGGAATTTCACGCCGATCTGTACAAAGAAATATTCAATCCGAGCTTAGCTTGTATCCATACAAGATGACTGTGACGCATAAGCTTACTGCGAGAGATAAGGAGCGGAGTCTACAGTGTGCAAGGTAGAGCAAGGCCAAGAGGCAGTGCTACACAACACATGCGTTTTCTGACGAAGCTTATTTTTACGTGAACGGTGTTGTGAACAAACAGAACGTTTGATTCTTGACAGTGAACCTCCGCGAATAATCCACATGAAAGACACCTACAAGAAGAAAGTGTGCGTGTGGGTCGCGATGTCAAACAAGGAATCATCGGCCCATTCTTCTTCGATGCTACAGTAACCAGTCAACGCTATTTAGACATGCTGCGAAAGCAGTTCTTTCCTCAACTCATGGCCACATGTCTTCCATTACAGACACAATGGTTCATGCAGAATGCACATGTCCCCATACTGTCAACGTTGTTCTTGATTTCCTACATGAAAGACTTGGCCTTAGGGTGTTGTCAAACAGATTTCCAGAACGTTATGATGGTGGAGGAGTGTGGCCGCCCCACAGCCCGGTCATTATTAATCCATTTGACTTCTTAATTTGGGGGTTCTTTAAAGAGAAGGTGTACTGCAGAAAACCCGAAAATGCAGTGCAACTTAGGGCCACCATTGTAGAGTTATGCTGCGCCATTCCAGAAGATTTGTGTCGGAGAGTCGTCACAAATGCACGTGTGCGATTTTCTGAAGTTGTAAACCAAAACGGCGATCATATTGAACATGTGATTCATTAGGTTGTATTTCCAAGCTGTATTCTGTACTTCTACATCAATAAATTACAAATATTATCAACAACAAATGTGTTATTCATGAAACAAATCAGGTGACCCGTTACATATAAAGGTTATATATAAAGGTTGCCTCTGTCTATTATTATTTGCCATTTCTACTAAGTCAAATAAAATTCTATCACAATAAAATTACTTAAAGACTATGTATAGAAAATTTAAGAGATACACCTTAAGACAAAAAAGGGGGACTCTCGAAGCGTATATTTGTCCAAGTCCAAATCGTTTCCACGGCCGGTTCACAATGGTGGCACGGCCTACAGCTTCGTTATATTGTCGCATTTCATACTGAGTCCTAGCTACTGAGTATGTGCTGACAGCCGAGCAGTTGCAAGATGTACGTAGAAATGAAGCCTACCGCATAGTTCTTTTTTCAGAAAAATGCAGTGTTTTTTACGCATATTATAATATAATTTATAATTGTAAAGACTTATTTTATTTCAAGGTATTTATACTCGCACATAAAAGCTAAAACACATTCCTTTTCGTTTTCAAACGAAATAAGTAAATATTATAGTCCTAAATGAACAAGCAAATAAAAACGTAAACTAAGTTAATATTGGATGTGTAAACCCTCTGTTTCTATTATGTCCTCATTCTACGGGGCATGGATGTCAAATGCCTAGTCAAAATTTCATGAGAGGATACTTCCTCCTAAGCATTTGATCCCACAAAATGTCTTCTGCCTTGCGTTGTGTTGCAGACCAATTTAACTCCGAAAGTTTCTTTGCCTCTGCCCACACATTTTCAGTAGGATTCAGATTTGGTGAGTAATGTAATATCTTGGCTTTGCGAGAACCAGTTTCAAACCTGCTGACTTGCGTAGACAGGGTGGCTATCCTGCTGGAATTAATCATTCCATTGGGATGTCTAGTCCTTACAGAAGAAACCGTGACGTTTTCAAAAATGTTTTATACTGCTGGCCATTTAATGTGCCATCAAGCTGCCACAATACAACTAGATCATCTCGTAACATCCAACCCCAACACGACACGACACATACACAACCAAGGCGGTCCATTTGTCCAGGTATTTTACGTGCTAACGTTTTCCTCTGAGGTGGTAGATAATTGCTTTACCCCTCATTTGTACTGTGGATGAAAATTTCATGTCGTCTATGAATATAACCCTATTCTAGTTATGGTTGACATTTTCTTCTGCAAATGCGAGGTGATATAATATGTGAACGTCTGTAAGACCTTGCTTCTTAACTGTCGATTGAGCAAAGAACCTTGCTGTAGTCAACATGCAAGCTGTACAGTTTGACCGAGGGAAATGAGAATTATTTCTAACTGTAGGTACATACTGGAAGGGATTGCTTTCTGCCTCTTCTAGAAGTACAGAGTCCTGCTGAGGAATGGGCAAACGTTTTCGGCTCATAACATGTCGACAACAAATATCCTCTTTCCTGGATATCCGCACCGACCTCGTAGCTGTTGATATAAGCGCTTCAAGGTTCTTACAGTCTGAGAGATAGTGTATCCAGCAACGTTCACTAACTACGGAAGGAACTCCTTGTAGATTTATGTGTGCTCTTAGCCATAGCAAAGGTCAGTATTATTGCTAGCATATCATGAACTCCAAGACTATGGGGTGCGCTGGCATGATCACAGCTGTTTGTTTTGTGTTGGGTTGCAGACCAATTTAACTCCGAAACTTTGTTCAGCTCTGCCCACACATTTTCAATAGGATTCAGATCTGATGAGCAAGGAGGCCAGTCAATCACTGTAATACTTTGGCTTCGCGAGAACCAGTTTGAAACCTGCTGACTTATGTAGACAGGGTTGTTATGCTGTTGGATTTGAACGCTGGATTTCAGCGTTCGTAGCTGAAGAATGAGACAGAGATTTTGCACATATTAAGTGGTTAATATTTCACTTTAGAAGTGTTACAGTGATGGAATTTATTTTGAAATCGAAAAGAGTAATTTATTTGTGCTTTTATGTATGAATGTCTTAATATTAATAGATATCTTATGCGTGTAAAACATACGCAATTGCCATATATTTAACAAATTAAAATACAGGCAACAAACAAAAGCATATACGCCAAAGATTTCAATTCAGATTGTTCCAATTATAAGACATGTGCGTTCACCGCTCGGCTACAGTGAATACAACCAAATTGAACCTACTCTTCGCATAACTTTGAAATGAACACAGGGTGGTATTAAATCGTGTATTGTGAACCCAGCGTCTGCGAATACTTCCGAAGTTTTCCGAATCGAAACCCTCTCTGGCTGTTGCTGATTTATCTTATTTTAAGTTTACATTATGTTGTGGCTTAATATAAAGATATATGGGATTTTAATTAAAACCTTTTCAATTGTTTTTAAGGAAACGAAGGCATAAGAAACGAACGTTGTTCGGTGAAAAGGATACTTTTGTATTGGGAGGAAATATATTTCTCTTGTGTTCTTGAAAAGCGTTGTTTTAAGTAACAAGTTTGCTATTTATTCGACCTTTCGGTTTTGATATATGCATTTACAGACATACAGGGCCGCAATTACTTTCTTTTCCAAAGGTTGTGTTTACTGGGAGCCATGTATTTTCGCTGAATTGACGATGTCGATTTTTTTAGGGAAGGCAATACTGCTTCTATACGCGTTAGATCATTAATGGAGAAGGTAAAAGGAAAGGAGAAAACGGAGGAAATAGCAGGATCGATGGAAGTTACATTCCTGAGAAACTTAGAGGAGTTTCCAATAAAAGCAGACATAATGAACAGAATGTGAGAAAGGAAGATCATTCGAGTAAATGTATAGAAGCCGCTTCTGTAGTCGAAATATGGAAGTGAAGATAGAAAGGCAAATGAATTCATTGACAATGCGAAACAACCTGGAAGCCCACGAAGGACTCGAGAAAACCCTGGAGTCTTCTCGTGCCGTGCCACAAATGCCAGTCCCCATAGCGACGTGGCATTGCTTAGCCACAGAGCAAGACAGGAGAGGTTGTGGTAGGTTGTGTACAATAAGCCTCTTAGCGTTTGTTTTGTAAGTCCTCCCTTTCGCTCCAAAGCTTACGGAATTCGTTGTACACGCCTTGGATATATCGGCCATCACAGAGCTCGTAACACAAGATGATGTCCCAGTGGAAGGCACTCGACACTACTCAACCACAACCCTGCTTTCCCAACACATTTTCTCCTTGAATTTACAGCCTGCAGTAATTCCTTGCTTGTAAAACACAGAAAAGGAAGTAACGAAGTTCTAACTTGCTAACTCAAGCTTTTTTCTTTAATTTTAACTAGTAGATGCGGTGCTCCACTTCTGTTATTGCGTCGAGTGGAAAGGTTTTTATCTGTCTCACTCTCGGGCGATTTCTCAGGTGAAGCTAGTGAAAGTTGCTACAGATATTATCTAATTAGGTGTACTCAGTATAATTTTATCTTTGTTTTAAGCATTTTATATTTATTACACTAGTCACACAAATCAATAAATTCTAAGAATTCCTATTTTAAGATCAAAACTCTTCCATTCCGAAGTGTTACGACGGCGGCAACAGGCAATAAGAAAATCCTGTTGTAAGAGAGCGAAAGGGAAAGCGCAATGTCCATGAGCAGGTAGAGGGTTTATCAGCGACTCTCGTCTCTGGGATGTTCAGCTGCACTGTTTGTGTCTGATCGCCATGACAACCATGCTTGGATTATGAGTGCTTTATACTCCCACAAACTACCTGCTTCGAAGCTACGGTGAAGCTAAAGTCCTGAATTCTGTTTTTCGTAGAAAACCCCTTGCAAAGCTATTTGGTGGTCCGTGACGCTTGTAAAATCTTTTGTAAACTTGCACGAAACCCTTCCCTTGGGTAACCAAATGTGTTCTCTCTCAAATCGCTTTTTAAACTCCAAGTTCTCGGACTCGGACATTCAGTGTCAGTTCAGTTCATGTGCGAAAACTATATATACGTAGAGATTATAGTCCTTATCGACATTCAATATTTATCTTTGTTTCAAGATGGAATGGTCTATGTGGCAGAATTTTATATCACAACAATGTAAATGCCAGAGTGATTATAGTGTAAATAAGCATTATTGTATGACATTGATTTGAGATGTTTGTTAATTATAAGCATTGTTAGGAAATAGGTTTACACGGCCTCACTGAAACTGACAATAAGAGCGGGCAACAATTTAGCGAGAGGGTGAGTTGTTTATTAATTAGAAGAGGCAAGCAAATGACGTCAGAGTAGCGCGCTTTTCTGTAGAAATGGAGGGAATTTCTTCCCTAGAGCATATGTGTTCGTAATTTTGATTGGATATAAATATAGACGCTAATGTTGGCGCGCTTTATTAACCAATAGCAGTTCTGTAATAATGTTTAGGCATATCGGGGTGAGGGCGTATAAAAAGCTAAAGCCAGAGATGGGTAACGCTCAGTCCAACAGAAACATTCGTGCATTACACATCGTTCAGTCCAACAGAAGGATTCGCGCGTAATACGTCGTTCAGTCCAACAGAATCATACGAAGGTTATACGTCGCGCAATTCTACAGAATCTCTCGCGTTGTAAAGTTAGTTATGAATGTGAAATACGCGAATTAATAATGTGCAGCAAATAAGTGATTATAGTGATATTAGGAAATATAACAGTTTCAGTCTGGCGTGTATCAAGTCAATATGTGAAATTAATTAATTGTAACGGTAATAAAAGTGTAAAAACAAATTCTTTTATAAGTGTTATCTTTCAGTAACAAATCCTTTCCGTTTACACACCCTGTTCAAGAGATATGCTCGACTGAGTAGTAATAATAGCTAGCCGGAGGACAATGAACCCAACATTCAAAGTAGTAAAACAATAACAGGCGCTCAGCAATAAGATAACACGAAGTGACCGCGACAAATTGGCTCCCATACGTGGGGCAGATAAACATGAAGCATCTTCCAACTACCAAAAAATATCATACTTCATCTATGACAGAAAATCATATAGCTGTAATGGCGTTACATAAGTGTCGGAAGGATCCAAATACGATGCTGAATTTGTTAAAGCCGCTAGAATTTTATTCATATTTGTTTATCGACCATCTTTCTAGTGCTGATGATAAACCAAAATCTACTCGTCCTCATTTCGAACCCCGAATATGATAAAGTTTGGGAACGTTTCAGAAGAAATCCTGTTAGGAAACCACAATACTACTACTACTACTACTACTACTACTACTACTACTACTACTACTACTACTACTACTACCACTACTACCACTACTACTACTACTACCACTACTACCACTACTACCACTACTACCACCACCACCACCACAACCACTACCACTACCACTACCACTACCACTACTGATGCAGCTGCTGCTAATAATAATAATGGTGCATTAGCTTCAAATGTAAAGAATGAATGTTTCTAGGCTATTAAATCAGAGCTAGGGCTTCGGGCTTACCGCTGATGTACAGAACACATGCTCAACACCGGCCTTAAGAAGACTAGACTGGAGAAATCGCGGAACCGTCGTAGATGCACGCCAAAAGTCAACACCAGAGAATCCTTTTTCAGACGAAAACATGCTCACAATAGAGCAGAGATTCATCAGGCAAAACGACAGTGTGTATGCTCGTGGTCGTAGGGAATCCCACCAGGTTGTTCTCGGGTTCTTCGTGGCCATAATCCAGTAACAGTAATGGTTTGGTTGGAAGTATCGTAAAAAGGGGCTACTAATGTTCATTTCTGCGAAAAGGGGGTCATAACCATTGCGTATGTGTATGTAGAGGAATTGCTAAAACTTCATCTTCTAACAAGAGCAGCACCCCGGCCCATAAAGCTCGGAAGACTAGCAGTGGCTCAAGCTCAACGTCCTAGATTTCATCAGCCATATGGATTGGGCATAGTCCAGTAAACTGTGGGACATTTAGGAGACCAAGAGCAGCTCTTCAAGTCACAGCAATCTGACATGAACATTTTGAGCGAAATATTCACCACAATCTGCTCTATTAAATGATATATAAATCTATAAAAATACTTTCATTTAATCTTGAAACTATTCCTTAAAGTTCTGACAGAACTAGGTATATGGCGAATATTATGCCTTAAAAATTATATGATTGACGATTTGCAATGAATCAGAAGAATGACAGTCTGTTTCGTGTTACAAAAGTATTTTTCGCGTTGGACAGAATAATAAATGTGACAGGTATTTACGAGTACACATAATGGGGAATCAACCGTTTCACGACGATATTATCGATAAGTACACCAACGGAAAGAATAGGAGAGTCAACTTAATACAAGAAATAGGTAAGTAGCACGTCTTGCTTTGTGTGAAAAGAGCTTTTCAAATATAGCTTAGGTCACGAGCCGTCACTGCTCTCTCTCATTTGTTGGTATAATGCTTCAAACAGAAACAAAATGCAAATGCCTTTTCCAATATATTAAAACAAATCCCATGTTAATCGATTCAGTCGGAGTTTTAAAGCTTCAAGGATATCACGCATTGATTATCCCAAATTATATATAAAAATGGATGTATACACTCTGAAGCAGAAATTAATTTGGGTAAGCCAAAAAAAATCATAAATAATATAAAAATGGTTAAATTAGGGTAGTTGAACCACTTTCTCTACTACTTAACTATAGACGAAGTATTGCATTCCACCCAAAAATTATTAACGATGATGTCGCCAGAATACACTTTTGGAGACACGTTAAACACAAAAAACCTGTTTTAGGAAAAGTCCCATGTATGTGTGTCCATAGGCACAGCATAACTATACCTCGAAACATTATTTATCTCGGAATTTATGTTCAGCATCTTCCAAGGATACAACACAGCTTTTCAAGAAAATTCTCTCATGCGAACTATTCTTTACATGAAAAAAATCGTTATTTTCTATTTTCTCAAAAATAGCTCTAACGGTTTTGATTAAAATGTTTAAGATATTTGCACCACAAATAAAAGCATATCTTGAATTTTCTGGGAATAGCCTGTGAAGTTCTCAGCATTTGGTATGACGTTTGTATAAGTGGTAAACCATAAGAAATACACAAAAGTTACTAATAAAATGTAGATATTGTTAAAGCATACATTTACGTCAAATGCACTTTTTTGTGGAGCTAGCCATTTACGAGATATTCCTTGTCATAACCGCAATTTAAGCTATGGATCTTCAGGTTTTTGTCCGGTTGCTGTAATCAACTGAGCTTTTATGACAAAATGCTAGCAGGACATTAATTTCTCCACTGACTCGCGTTTTCATCGGTAAACCATAAGAAGATCTGTCATTTTGAGATGACAAACCCCAATGGCAAATTACAATGTCGTAGGTACTTAAAGTCCCGAGCTTCATAGTTTATTCAACTATTAGATCAATCAATGGGAATTGTTTTTTAACAAGGCTTTGGCAGCACAAGACTGGTAAGGTAGAATCAGACTGAAAAATTAAATGCCATAGCCAGGATTTAAACTACGAATCTTTTGCGCACGGTTGCTCTAACAACTGAGCTACCATGGCAAAATGCCGGCACAGTACTGAATTACACAACTGACTCCGGAATTTAATTAAATAAAATACTTGTTTTTTCAAATTATAGGAATAATGTAGATAGATTGCTCTAACTGCACATAATTGTGGAATAACATTGAACAATACACACATACAAAGTAATCCAGGTAGAACTGAGATGATATTCATAGTTAAAAGAAATATATTTTTTAATAAACATTTCCCCACAAAACAAAGGAACACAGAATAAGCATGTGCTATTTCTCACGTTAACGTGCAGAAGTATATGGAGAAAATGTCCTGTAATATCTCAGACCATATTAAAGAAACATGTTTTGTGCTTGCTCCCCGTCAGAGATTTACATGGTAGATCATGCTTTTTCTTTTCGCTTTCAGGTTTTTCCATTGCGTCTTTTCTTGAACGTAAGGCGTTTTATTTTAGTTTGCCGCATACTTCGCTTTATTTCTTTTTGTTCCTCCATTCTTCTCTGCCTGTAGCGGTTTGGACCGGGCTGTTGGGAGGATGAGATAGGATCGCCTAGCTGTCGACGTGCATGTAGGAACCGCACGCTATCTGTCCGTCTGTACACGCACCTTCCCCATTCATTTTTAATGTGCCACATCGCCTTCACTTGCTATTTCTGGGCTTCGTTTCGTTTGTTGTTACAAGATAACGTGGAAATGTTACTTCTGTAATCAGGTTCCTTCTTAAGAAGAATGCTCACTATTTAAATACTTCTTTCATTCCGAGTATAGTAAAAGCTCTAGAGAAACCTCCATGGTCAGGAGGTTTTCATCAAGTATTTAATAGTTTTTAATTCATCGTTTTTGGTACATAAACATGATTATCATAAGCAGAAGTACTGGAGTGATTCCCGGTGACATTAGTTTGGTCAGTTGCCTCATCCAAAAACTTAGGCACAAGCTCTCTCTTGGACAGGAAGCAGCGAAGTAAGAGCTTGCTAAGGCTACTTTCCATAAGGACTTTTATGCTCCATCCACAACGAAAAAACGGAACGCTAACAAATCAGCACAAAGCAGCCGTAGGCGTAACGCAGGAAATTAGCAGGGTTTTAGATCGGGAAATGTAACCGGAAATCTTCGAATGTGCCATAAGTTTAAAATTCAGTAACATAACCAACAATGTCAAGTATAAGAGTTTATCCAGTGTTTATAAATAAATAAGACATAAAAGGTGTTGTATCAAGCAAACAGTAGATCTACGTCCGGCGTTAGCATTTAAAATTCGATGGCACAGACAAATGGAAGAGCACAATGTTTGCACAGAACATGGCATAAAATCTCGCATCGCGATCGTATATTTTTCAGGACATGAAAATACAAAAAGAAAGAAAAGCAGAATTATTCCTTTATGCACTCAATTCAAGCAGAACATTTGGACCTTGTAAACTCTTACGTTACGTAGCGCGTTGCGTGATTGTGTGAATGCTTCTAATAAATAATATGAACACAAAGTCTAGCGTATACTTTTCACTGTGAAAAGACGGTGTAAGAATGACTTGCCACGATCCTAACTGTGACCAAAAAGAAAAAGGTTAGGAACAGCTGCCCTGGAAAATACGGTTCAAAGAATCTTCAAATTAAAAGTAGGAAAAGCTGGATAGTAGGATATATAGGAGAGAGCTGGGCCACTTTTTTGCGTTTATATGGGAAAGGATAGGGAAAACGAGGGTAGATGCGACGGTTCAAGGAGGAAAATGCGTTTATATGGGGAAGATAGGGACTACGAGGACTGACGCTAGGCTAGACAGTGGTAGGAGGGGGAGTGCGCTTCATATGCGAGAGATAGGGAATACGAGGGTCGATGCTAGGCTAGACAGAGGCTGAGTAATGTATGGTTTATATGAGCGGTATAGGAAAACGATGAGAGGTGTTAGACTAGACAGGGCTTGAAACGTAGTGCATGGTTTATATGACAGATATAGGAAAACGAGGAAAGGTGTTAAGCTAGACAGAAGTCGAGGAGTAGAGTATGCGTTTATATGTATGAGAAGTATAGAACAGGAGGAGGGGTGTTAGGCTAGACAGAGGTCGAGGAGTAGAGTATGGTTTATATGAGAAGTATAGGAAAACGAGGAGAGGTATTAGGTTAGGAGAATTGAGTATGTGTTTATAAGGAGAGACGAGAAAACGGAGAGAGATCCTATGCTAGGATAGACAGGTTTTAAAGTTAGGTTAGATAGGAAACCAAGGAGTGATACTCAGCTAGAGGAGGGGCAGGAGGGAATGCGCTTTATGAGAGGTAGGGGATCAGGGGAGTGGTGTTAGGCTAGACAGAGGTTGAGAGTAGAGTATGCGCTTATATGTATGGGAAGTATAGGAAAACGCGGAGAGGTGTTAGGCTAGACAGAGGTCGAGGAGTAGAGTATGGTTTATATGAGAGGTACAGGGAAACGAGGAGAGGAGTTAGGCTAGGCAGAAGTCGAGGAGTAGAGTATGGTTTAATTGAGAGGTATAGGAACAGGAGGAGAGGTGTTAGGCTAGACAGATACTAAAGGAGTAGCAATATGGACTTATATACAGGAGAGATAGGGAATAGGAGGAGCTAGACTTGAAAGCGACTTTAGACGTGAACTTAGTGGAAAACTGTTTGATGTCAATGTTAGACCGCTAATTCTAGACATGCCCATCACGTAACCTATTCAGGGAAAAGGTGAGTCGTACAGGGGAAAAAGGTGACTGCTCAGGGAAAAAGGTGACCCACAAAGGGAAAAAGTCGACCAGTAAAGGGAAAAACGTGACCAGCAAAGGGAAAAAGGTGAGCAACAAAGGGAAAAAGGTGACCACCAAAGGGAAAACGGTGAGCCATAAAGGGAAAAAGGTGACTGCTCAGGGAAAAAGGTGACCAGTAAAGGGAAAAATGTCACCAGCAAAGGGAAAAAGGTGAGCAACAAAGGGAAAGAGGTGACCACCAAAGGGAAAACGGTGAGCCATAAAGGGAAAAAGGTGACCTGCAACGGGAAAAGCTAACCCACTAACACTAACAGGTAAGTAATTCAGCTAGTATCGTAGGTATTTAGGCTAATTCAGCTAGTATCACAAGAGGATAGATTCTAGGGTTGGGTATAGCTTAGTGTCGTATTTCACAGGCAATTCAGCCAGTATCGTGAGCATTTAAGCTAATTCAGCTAGTATCACAGGAGGCTAGATTCCAGAGGCTAACAGCATCATAGCTATGCATGATTTCACAGCTAATTCAGCTAGTATCGTAGGTATTTAGGCTAATTCAGGTAGTATCACAGGAGGCTAGATTCCAGGGTGGGGTATAGCATAGTTTCATATTTCAAGGTAATTCAGAGGGTATCGTAGGTATTTAGGATAATTCAAGTAACATAGGTGTTTAGAGTAATTAAGCAAGCATTACAGGAGGGTAGGTTCCAGGGGTTGGTTATAACCTAGCTTCGAATTTCACAGATAGTTCAGGTAATATCGTAAGTATTTGAGGTAATCGACAGAGCTTCACAGATATTATTGATAATTTCGATCAGAGATTTGTATCACAGCTATTTAAGGTAAATGCAGATGATTCAGGTTGTATCAATGGTATTTAGTCATTTTAACAGGTAATTCAGATAGTATCACAGGTGCTCGTGCTATTTTAGAGCAGGAATTCGTATCAGAGCTAGTTAAGGTAATTTCACATGATTCGGGTAGTATCACAGGTATTTAAATCATTTTCACAGCTAATTCAGCTAGTATCGTAGGTATTTAGGCTAATTCAGGTAGTATCACAGGAGGCTAGATTCCAGGGTTGGGTATAGCATAGTTTCATATTTCAAGGTAATTCAGAGGGTATCGTAGGTATTTAGGATAATTCAAGTAACATAGATGCTTAGAGTAATTAAGCAAGCATTACAGGAGGGTAGGTTCCAGGGGTTGGTTATAGCCTAGTTTCGTATTTTACAGATAGTTCAGGTAATATCATAAGTATTTGGATAATCAGCATAGTTTCACAGATGCTCGTAATAATTTCGATCAGAGATTTTGTATCACGGCTATTTAAGGTAAATGCAGCTGATTCAGGTTGTATCAATGGTATTTGAGTCATTTTAATAGGCAATTCTGATATTATCACAGGTGCTCGTACTAATTTAGAGCAGGAATTCGTATCTGAGCTATTTAATGTAATTTCACACGATTCGGGTAGTATCACAGGTATTTAAGTCATTTTAACAGGCAATTCAACTAGTATCACAGGTACTCATGGTAATATAGAGAGTAATTCGATTATAAAACTTTTCTCATCCAACGTTACAACAATTTATATACTTTTTTCTAAATCTTACAAACTTATTATATGTTAAACACTTATTGTACGATGCGGAGAGGGATAAACTGCATATTGGTTCACAAATTGAAAAGCTTTACGTCAACATACCTTTATTTTAGTTCGTTATAGATGTCTCTCCCCTTTTATCTAGGCTTGAGACTAGCACTAGGATTGCTCCTAATGGCAGGGTTACCACCTTCCCTTCCATCTTCTTCTTTCTTCATCAGGCGTCAGCTATCTGCATATACAGCACACAGATACCTTCTTTTTTAAGATTGTAGACTCACTAGAAAATCTTTATCTTTAACTTACATTCTTTTAAGCACTGTTTGTAATGGCGTAATGTCCATACGCATATGTTGTTATCCCGTCCTCAGCAATAATTCTTTTATCATCAAACGGAGTCAATGCAATTTTATTCACTTGTACTGTAGCAAGGGCATGCTTTCGTGATAGGATCAGATTCATAGGTGTTCTGATGATTTCACTGGTTTTAAGACAGTCTGTATAGCTGTCAAACGAAATGTACTGCTTAATAGCGCTACGTTTTATACCTTTAATCTTTTTTATCATTGACCCTTGAATATCTAAGGCATACATCTTAGGACGTAGTCCAACAAAGCGTAGGATGATTTTGCTATTAGCCTCATCTTTAAATTTTCCCAATACCTTCTTGTTCTGAGTAGAGTAACATATATGGTTGGCAGGGTAATCAGCTGTATCGAGATGCTCAAGAAAACGTAGCTTGTCCTGGTACACATCTTCAGTTGTTACACGATGAATGAACGAATCAGTGTCCATATACATAAGCTTCAGGTTTTCAGCTCCATAATAAGGCAACAAAACGTCGTAATGATAGTTATACATTAATGTCTTGGAGATGTCCAACACACTCATACCAATGTATATAGGCTTGTTGAATACAATCTGACGAGAGCCCATATGTACAGCAGCTAGATTATCAGCATATATCGTCCTGTCGATAAACGTAGGCTTGGCGATCAGCTTCTCTAGAGTTTTTTCATTGGTCACCAGTCGTATATCCATACGGTTACGCAGGTTCTCCATAGTTTTTCCAAACATAGCGTTGTTAAAGAGCTTGTAGAGATCCTTCTCGAAATCATTTGCAGCTTGTTGTCGTAGCCTGTTGTTAAATTCCACATAAGGTTTCAACCACTGAGATTGTCGGAATTGTAGCACACGATGGATTTTTGTTAGTCGTAGTCCATGACTAAGAGCTTGCTTCAAAGCCATGTAATGCACTACATACTTCTTTCGAGGTCCAAGATGAGGTATCAGTTTCTTTGTAGATGATTCCAATGGTTTCATACACTCTGGCAGGAAAGGTGGATCGTTGTGTAGATCGTGAAGTTCTGCAGGATACTCGATGTCGACTTCTAATATGTACCCATGAGGATCATCTTCTTGTAGTGTTTCTAAGTTGATTTCTTCAGGTGACACCCACTGAAATCCACCAAAAGGAAGGGCGTGACACATTGCCCACCCATATTGGTTATTTGCGTCCTCGTATGTGATAAATTGGGTTGGTCTCTTCGGATCAAACTTCTCCATATAAGTGTTATTAGCCTCAGCATACCGATGAGAAACTTGGCATAAACCTCCTCTTATACCTGATTCCACCATGAGTAGTTGATCATAATCTTGTAACAGCTCTAACTTAATCCCAGTATACAGTAACATGGCGTCCCATGTAAGACCTGGAGAGGTAAAATAATGAGCAGGATCAACTTTGTGTGTTTTAAGGGTTTGCTCTCTGAACGTCTCAAAGACGTCAGCTAGAAGAAGTACATCCGAAGTTAAGTAGAGATCGCTGTACTCTCCCAGGTTTCTCACATTAAACAGCTCCCATACATTTCTAGCATGATCGTAGTCAGCATCAGTAATTTCTTCTTCATTTAATCTATTGTAGAAGGAGTCCTTAGGAGGCAAGCAGGTCTCGTTCAGGGCATCCCATGACGTAACAAAATCATATGGAAATACACCCTTACGGGTCATCAACTTCAATTTGTCTTCTCCAAAGTACTTTAGCGTTTCAGGATACGAGGTTAGATTTTTTACCAACTTATCCAAGATTGTACTGAGGAATCGGAAGCTATCCACAAATCGAAGCTTTATATCTCCTACATACTTGGTGAATGAGATATAGCTTTCTTCAGAGTTAGGAATTACCTCCACACGTTCACTTGTACAACCCAGCTCCTTAACAATGAAATGGGAGTCATATCCGCTAAGGTTATGCATGAAGACTGGTATATATTTAGGTGTTTTGCAGGCTAAATTACATTCATTATGAAGACTTCCACGATATTCACCGCTGATGTGATCATGGTCGCGTACTTTATAGTTCTCTTCTGTAAAGGGTTTTCTACACAAGTAGCATGTCGTAGAAGACTCGAAATCCTTTTGCTGTTGATCCGTAAGTTTCAGAGGCTTAGCAGATTTGTATATATTACCAATCATTTTTGCAAGAGATGTCAGGTACAGCATAAACTTCTGAGCAGCATCAGCACCACGATACACATAGGGATGCTTAGGAAGATCAGTTTCGAGATGTTCAACACTGGATGTAGGTTTCACGTAAACACAGAAGCTCATTGGTGTGTGCTCTTGATAAGGTGTTGTATAGGAAGTTTCAGGATTGGGTGTACACGTATGGCATGGAGTGAGAATACTCTCAAAATCCGCATAGATGACATAAGGTACTTTCAGCATCCTCTCAACATTTTTAAACTGTACAATTGATTTCTCCTTCGTAGGCATAACTACCCTTGCAACACCATGTTGAATACAGACGGATGCATGTTCTTGTAGTTTTTCCTGTCCACTTCGTCCGCTCTGGTCATCAAAATGTGTAAAGCAGCGCTTACAAGTATAAACCCGTCCATTATGGTTAGTTTTCTGGCGTCGAACGAGTTTCTCAAAATTCTTTATATACACGTAGTGATGTTTTCCACTGCTATCATTCAATAGTAGCAGGTCGCGATGTTCAGGTAGTTCAATATCAGCAACCTTTATCGGATACACTTCATGCTTCTCATCCAGCCCGAAAACGTTAATAGACATATTGTTAAGCTTCTCAAATTTAGGTATTTGAGAAAGTGGAGTAGGGTAGGAAACACAGCTGAAGTCGTACTTGTGTTGAAGTTGTTTGTATTTGTTCACACGCTGTGCATTCTTCCCTATGAATTTAGCTAATACAGAGTACATGAAACATTTCTCGTCGGTAAAGTTCTGAATGTTTATACACGCTTCTTTAGCTCCGACAGATGACGGTAGTGGTATGTAGCTACTTCCTCGTAACGGGTTGTACTTGTTGATACGAAGTCGAACTCCTTCCACAGCAAGCAAAGCCCAGCTGCTACCCTTAAGCTGAGACTCCTCCATTTCAGTCACCAATTTCTTGAATTTCACTTCCATCGTTGACTCCAGATCAGTTTCCAGGAAAACAGCTTGATTCCGTGTTTTAAATGTTTTGTCACAGGTTTCTCCAATACTGTTAACAAATCGACACTCAGCCAGCAGATTAATTTTAACACTCTTATGAATGCTAAGCTCTTTATGCACAGCCTGGATTATACGTTGTTTTGCCTCTTGCAGATACATATTTAGGTCCTTAGCTGATTCGCATCGTATAAAATACGATTTCAATCGTCCTTCGAATGAAGTTTCGTATTCTTTCATATCACAGTCCTCCATTGTTGACAGTAACTGATGTTTAGTTGGCTCCAATCTTCTTTTCTTCTGAGGGCTGCTTATTTCACATATATCTTCGTGTCGCTGTCCCTTATAACAATCTTTGAAGGTTACATTACAATGTTTACATTTGAAGAGCTTCTTGCAGCTCATCTCGTGTCTTCTCTTGTCATAACCTCGGAGGAACTTCTTCCCACATTTTCCGCATGCATATCCAGTAGCGCTTGGAATAATATCCTTATACGCTGAGTTATTCATCTTTATTCTTGATGTAATAACGTATTAATCACTGATCAATGAAATGTAGTCCTCTTCACCTTGACACCACTTTAGAAAGCTGATTATTCTTGGAGAGAACACGATGTTAACACCTCAAGACTAATTAGCACAATGAAGTCCAATGCCCTAGATCACCATATTTATAGAGGGAGCACGAACCTTTTAGATCAATCATAAACTCGCTCCATAACTACCTGTATATGATCGCTCAACGTGTACTAACCCCCAGCCATATAACCTCAAGTCTAGAGACAGGATGTTTATGACGTCACACCCAGAGACAGGATGTCTGGCAGCATCAAACACGTTTAAACTCGTCTCATAACTACCTGCTTATGCTGTCACACCAGCAAGAGAAGTATTCCCACACGCTCATTCAGACATATATTTCAAATTCAAGCCCACCACCACCATCACCACCTATTGTACCAAGGTTAATTCAAGCTGTATTATCACAATACTTAAAAGTAAAAGCTTAAAAGGAAACCTAGAAGATTTTCCCCCTTATTTACTTAATTATTTCATGTTTTTATTCCCTTTTCAATTCTTCCTTTCCATCTTCTCACAGAAAGACCATTACATTTCACTACAATCATGAGAAAAGCAATTTTTCCAGAGTTACACAGATTCTAAGCTTCTAAATCGAACCCGGTAATACTTTTAATAAATGTATTTTAGCTCCCCAATATCAGCATCTACCATTTAATCTTTACTCGAACCTGATATGATCCATAAGCTTGAAGATATATGAAATCACCCTTCGGGATTCGATCTGAGTACTTTAAAGTAATATTTGTCACGATAACGATATTTAAGAACTAGATACTCTGTTTGCGTTTACCTTGACATGTTTATCTAAATTAAATTACGAGTTATTAAATTTTTGCAAGTAAATTTCATTGAATCGGTATTCGAACCCAGAACACCAGGAACTAGATAATTTATAATATTAGTCTGACATGTTAACCAAAGTTGTATGCAGTTACATCATCGATCTAAGTGATATATTCTAGTGTACAGAGGAAAATTAAGAAAGTCATTAAAAAATCAGGAATCGAACCAAGCACAACTGATTGGCAATTATATACAGCATTAATCACCCAGTACAGAACCTATCAATCATGCTTTGCTGCACTCCTCTACCTCACTTAGTTCTCGAGATAATGAAAATTTAAAATTTAAGGATCGAACCCAAGACGTCAGGTATCTAATTACACATTTACAAGATACTACCTAATAACATAAACGCAATAAAGTTTATTTGGGGTCTTTATCTTAATTGCTTTAGGAGTTATTAAATTTATAAGTAAATTCCATCGAATCAGTATTCGAACCCAGAACACCAAGAACAAAATAATTTATAATATGAGTTTGGTATGCTTAAAGGTGCTGTATGTAGTTACAGCATCAATCTAACTGATATTTTCTAGAGTATAGAGTAAAATTAAGGAAGTCATTAAAAAATCGGGATTCGAACTAGAGACAACCGATTAAAAATTATATACAGTATTAATTACACATTATAACAGCTATCAAACATGCTTTGGTCCATTCCTCTAGCTTTCTTAGTTTCCGAGATAATAAAGTTTTTAAAATTAAGGATCAAACCCAGGACACCAGGAACCAAAATATACATTCACAAGAAACTACCTAATGACATTAATGTAATAAAGTTTATTTGGCGTCTTTATCTTAATTAGTCTCCGAGTTATTAGAAGATGAATTTGCATTCACTCCTAGGATTCGAACCCAGGCATCCCGGTCAACTTGGAACAAGGTCCTAATGACGCGGCGCATTCCAAAGAATTGATTAGTTTTTATCCCAATGTTCTATCTCTTGTCATTCAGGAGATATAAGCGATTAAACAGTAGAAATAGAATGGCGACTTGAGCCCACAGAGAGATGCCGACATCTGACAAAGTTCTTTGATCTATGCCGGCAAGCTCCGCCCATTTTATTTCTACTGTTTAATCGCTTATATCTCCTGAATGACAAGAGATAGAACATTGGGATAAAAACTAATCAATTCTTTGGAATGCGCCGCGTCATTAGGACCTTGTTCCAAGTTGACCGGGATGCCTGGGTTCGAATCCTAGGAGTGAATGCAAATTCATCTTCTAATAACTCGGAGACTAATTAAGATAAAGACGCCAAATAAACTTTATTACATTAATGTCATTAGGTAGTTTCTTGTGAATGTATATTTTGGTTCCTGGTGTCCTGGGTTTGATCCTTAATTTTAAAAACTTTATTATCTCGGAAACTAAGAAAGCTAGAGGAATGGACCAAAGCATGTTTGATAGCTGTTATAATGTGTAATTAATACTGTATATAATTTTTAATCGGTTGTCTCTAGTTCGAATCCCGATTTTTTAATGACTTCCTTAATTTTACTCTATACTCTAGAAAATATCAGTTAGATTGATGCTGTAACTACATACAGCACCTTTAAGCATACCAAACTCATATTATAAATTATTTTGTTCTTGGTGTTCTGGGTTCGAATACTGATTCGATGGAATTTACTTATAAATTTAATAACTCCTAAAGCAATTAAGATAAAGACCCCAAATAAACTTTATTGCGTTTATGTTATTAGGTAGTATCTTGTAAATGTGTAATTAGATACCTGACGTCTTGGGTTCGATCCTTAAATTTTAAATTTTCATTATCTCGAGAACTAAGTGAGGTAGAGGAGTGCAGCAAAGCATGATTGATAGGTTCTGTACTGGGTGATTAATGCTGTATATAATTGCCAATCAGTTGTGCTTGGTTCGATTCCTGATTTTTTAATGACTTTCTTAATTTTCCTCTGTACACTAGAATATATCACTTAGATCGATGATGTAACTGCATACAACTTTGGTTAACATGTCAGACTAATATTATAAATTATCTAGTTCCTGGTGTTCTGGGTTCGAATACCGATTCAATGAAATTTACTTGCAAAAATTTAATAACTCGTAATTTAATTTAGATAAACATGTCAAGGTAAACGCAAACAGAGTATCTAGTTCTTAAATATCGTTATCGTGACAAATATTACTTTAAAGTACTCAGATCGAATCCCGAAGGGTGATTTCATATATCTTCAAGCTTATGGATCATATCAGGTTCGAGTAAAGATTAAATGGTAGATGCTGATATTGGGGAGCTAAAATACATTTATTAAAAGTATTACCGGGTTCGATTTAGAAGCTTAGAATCTGTGTAACTCTGGAAAAATTGCTTTTCTCATGATTGTAGTGAAATGTAATGGTCTTTCTGTGAGAAGATGGAAAGGAAGAATTGAAAAGGGAATAAAAACATGAAATAATTAAGTAAATAAGGGGGAAAATCTTCTAGGTTTCCTTTTAAGCTTTTACTTTTAAGTATTGTGATAATACAGCTTGAATTAACCTTGGTACAATAGGTGGTGATGGTGGTGGTGGGCTTGAATTTGAAATATATGTCTGAATGAGCGTGTGGGAATACTTCTCTTGCTGGTGTGACAGCATAAGCAGGTAGTTATGAGACGAGTTTAAACGTGTTTGATGCTGCCAGACATCCTGTCTCTGGGTGTAACGTCATAAACATCCTGTCTCTAGACTTGAGGTTATATGGCTGGGGGTTAGTACACGTTGAGCGATCATATACAGGTAGTTATGGAGCGAGTTTATGATTGATCTAAAAGGTTCGTGCTCCCTCTATAAATATGGTGATCTAGGGCATTGGACTTCATTGTGCTAATTAGTCTTGAGGTGTTAACATCGTGTTCTCTCCAAGAATAATCAGCTTTCTAAAGTGGTGTCAAGGTGAAGAGGACTACATTTCATTGATCAGTGATTAATACGTTATTACATCAAGAATAAAGATGAATAACTCAGCGTATAAGGATATTATTCCAAGCGCTACTGGATATGCATGCGGAAAATGTGGGAAGAAGTTCCTCCGAGGTTATGACAAGAGAAGACACGAGATGAGCTGCAAGAAGCTCTTCAAATGTAAACATTGTAATGTAACCTTCAAAGATTGTTATAAGGGACAGCGACACGAAGATATATGTGAAATAAGCAGCCCTCAGAAGAAAAGAAGATTGGAGCCAACTAAACATCAGTTACTGTCAACAATGGAGGACTGTGATATGAAAGAATACGAAACTTCATTCGAAGGACGATTGAAATCGTATTTTATACGATGCGAATCAGCTAAGGACCTAAATATGTATCTGCAAGAGGCAAAACAACGTATAATCCAGGCTGTGCATAAAGAGCTTAGCATTCATAAGAGTGTTAAAATTAATCTGCTGGCTGAGTGTCGATTTGTTAACAGTATTGGAGAAACCTGTGACAAAACATTTAAAACACGGAATCAAGCTGTTTTCCTGGAAACTGATCTGGAGTCAACGATGGAAGTGAAATTCAAGAAATTGGTGACTGAAATGGAGGAGTCTCAGCTTAAGGGTAGCAGCTGGGCTTTGCTTGCTGTGGAAGGAGTTCGACTTCGTATCAACAAGTACAACCCGTTACGAGGAAGTAGCTACATACCACTACCGTCATCTGTCGGAGCTAAAGAAGCGTGTATAAACATTCAGAACTTTACCGACGAGAAATGTTTCATGTACTCTGTA
Source organism: Deroplatys truncata (assembly GCA_030765065.1). Classification (NCBI taxonomy): domain Eukaryota; kingdom Metazoa; phylum Arthropoda; class Insecta; order Mantodea; family Mantidae; genus Deroplatys; species Deroplatys truncata. Next base: position 67,890,452 of record CM060979.1, read on the forward strand.
TTAGCTAAATTCATAGGGAAGAATGCACAGCGTGTGAACAAATACAAACAACTTCAACACAAGTACGACTTCAGCTGTGTTTCCTACCCTACTCCACTTTCTCAAATACCTAAATTTGAGAAGCTTAACAATATGTCTATTAACGTTTTCGGGCTGGATGAGAAGCATGAAGTGTATCCGATAAAGGTTGCTGATATTGAACTACCTGAACATCGCGACCTGCTACTATTGAATGATAGCAGTGGAAAACATCACTACGTGTATATAAAGAATTTTGAGAAACTCGTTCGACGCCAGAAAACTAACCATAATGGACGGGTTTATACTTGTAAGCGCTGCTTTACACATTTTGATGACCAGAGCGGACGAAGTGGACAGGAAAAACTACAAGAACATGCATCCGTCTGTATTCAACATGGTGTTGCAAGGGTAGTTATGCCTACGAAGGAGAAATCAATTGTACAGTTTAAAAATGTTGAGAGGATGCTGAAAGTACCTTATGTCATCTATGCGGATTTTGAGAGTATTCTCACTCCATGCCATACGTGTACACCCAATCCTGAAACTTCCTATACAACACCTTATCAAGAGCACACACCAATGAGCTTCTGTGTTTACGTGAAACCTACATCCAGTGTTGAACATCTCGAAACTGATCTTCCTAAGCATCCCTATGTGTATCGTGGTGCTGATGCTGCTCAGAAGTTTATGCTGTACCTGACATCTCTTGCAAAAATGATTGGTAATATATACAAATCTGCTAAGCCTCTGAAACTTACGGATCAACAGCAAAAGGATTTCGAGTCTTCTACGACATGCTACTTGTGTAGAAAACCCTTTACAGAAGAGAACTATAAAGTACGCGACCATGATCACATCAGCGGTGAATATCGTGGAAGTCTTCATAATGAATGTAATTTAGCCTGCAAAACACCTAAATATATACCAGTCTTCATGCATAACCTTAGCGGATATGACTCTCATTTCATTGTTAAGGAGCTGGGTTGTACAAGTGAACGTGTGGAGGTAATTCCTAACTCTGAAGAAAGCTATATCTCATTCACCAAGTATGTAGGAGATATAAAGCTTCGATTTGTGGATAGCTTCCGATTCCTCAGTACAATCTTGGATAAGTTGGTAAAAAATCTAACCTCGTATCCTGAAACGCTAAAGTACTTTGGAGAAGACAAATTGAAGTTGATGACCCGTAAGGGTGTATTTCCATATGATTTTGTTACGTCATGGGATGCCCTGAACGAGACCTGCTTGCCTCCTAAGGACTCCTTCTACAATAGATTAAATGAAGAAGAAATTACTGATGCTGACTACGATCATGCTAGAAATGTATGGGAGCTGTTTAATGTGAGAAACCTGGGAGAGTACAGCGATCTCTACTTAACTTCGGATGTACTTCTTCTAGCTGACGTCTTTGAGACGTTCAGAGAGCAAACCCTTAAAACACACAAAGTTGATCCTGCTCATTATTTTACCTCTCCAGGTCTTACATGGGACGCCATGTTACTGTATACTGGGATTAAGTTAGAGCTGTTACAAGATTATGATCAACTACTCATGGTGGAATCAGGTATAAGAGGAGGTTTATGCCAAGTTTCTCATCGGTATGCTGAGGCTAATAACACTTATATGGAGAAGTTTGATCCGAAGAGACCAACCCAATTTATCACATACGAGGACGCAAATAACCAATATGGGTGGGCAATGTGTCACGCCCTTCCTTTTGGTGGATTTCAGTGGGTGTCACCTGAAGAAATCAACTTAGAAACACTACAAGAAGATGATCCTCATGGGTACATATTAGAAGTCGACATCGAGTATCCTGCAGAACTTCACGATCTACACAACGATCTACCTTTCCTGCCAGAGTGTATGAAACCATTGGAATCATCTACAAAGAAACTGATACCTCATCTTGGACCTCGAAAGAAGTATGTAGTGCATTACATGGCTTTGAAGCAAGCTCTTAGTCATGGACTACGACTAACAAAAATCCATCGTGTGCTACAATTCCGACAATCTCAGTGGTTGAAACCTTATGTGGAATTTAACAACAGGCTACGACAACAAGCTGCAAATGATTTCGAGAAGGATCTCTACAAGCTCTTTAACAACGCTATGTTTGGAAAAACTATGGAGAACCTGCGTAACCGTATGGATATACGACTGGTGACCAATGAAAAAACTCTAGAGAAGCTGATCGCCAAGCCTACGTTTATCGACAGGACGATATATGCTGATAATCTAGCTGCTGTACATATGGGCTCTCGTCAGATTGTATTCAACAAGCCTATATACATTGGTATGAGTGTGTTGGACATCTCCAAGACATTAATGTATAACTATCATTACGACGTTTTGTTGCCTTATTATGGAGCTGAAAACCTGAAGCTTATGTATATGGACACTGATTCGTTCATTCATCGTGTAACAACTGAAGATGTGTACCAGGACAAGCTACGTTTTCTTGAGCATCTCGATACAGCTGATTACCCTGCCAACCATATATGTTACTCTACTCAGAACAAGAAGGTATTGGGAAAATTTAAAGATGAGGCTAATAGCAAAATCATCCTACGCTTTGTTGGACTACGTCCTAAGATGTATGCCTTAGATATTCAAGGGTCAATGATAAAAAAGATTAAAGGTATAAAACGTAGCGCTATTAAGCAGTACATTTCGTTTGACAGCTATACAGACTGTCTTAAAACCAGTGAAATCATCAGAACACCTATGAATCTGATCCTATCACGAAAGCATGCCCTTGCTACAGTACAAGTGAATAAAATTGCATTGACTCCGTTTGATGATAAAAGAATTATTGCTGAGGACGGGATAACAACATATGCGTATGGACATTACGCCATTACAAACGGTGCTTAAAAGAATGTAAGTTAAAGATAAAGATTTTCTAGTGAGTCTACAATCTTAAAAAAGAAGGTATCTGTGTGCTGTATATGCAGATAGCTGACGCCTGATGAAGAAAGAAGAAGATGGAAGGGAAGGTGGTAACCCTGCCATTAGGAGCAATCCTAGTGCTAGTCTCAAGCCTAGATAAAAGGGGAGAGACATCTATAACGAACTAAAATAAAGGTATGTTGACGTAAAGCTTTTCAATTTGTGAACTAATATGCAGTTTATCCCTCTCCGCATCGTACAATAAGTGTTTAACATATAATAAGTTTGTAAGATTTAGAAAAAAGTATATAAATTGTTGTAACGTTGGATGAGAAAAGTTTTATAATCGAATTACTCTCTATATTACCATGAGTACCTGTGATACTAGTTGAATTGCCTGTTAAAATGACTTAAATACCTGTGATACTACCCGAATCGTGTGAAATTACATTAAATAGCTCAGATACGAATTCCTGCTCTAAATTAGTACGAGCACCTGTGATAATATCAGAATTGCCTATTAAAATGACTCAAATACCATTGATACAACCTGAATCAGCTGCATTTACCTTAAATAGCCGTGATACAAAATCTCTGATCGAAATTATTACGAGCATCTGTGAAACTATGCTGATTATCCAAATACTTATGATACTACCTGAACTATCTGTAAAATACGAAACTAGGCTATAACCAACCCCTGGAACCTACCCTCCTGTAATGCTTGCTTAATTACTCTAAGCATCTATGTTACTTGAATTATCCTAAATACCTACGATACCCTCTGAATTACCTTGAAATATGAAACTATGCTATACCCAACCCTGGAATCTAGCCTCCTGTGATACTACCTGAATTAGCCTAAATACCTACGATACTAGCTGAATTAGCTGTGAAAATGATTTAAATACCTGTGATACTACCCGAATCATGTGAAATTACCTTAACTAGCTCTGATACGAATTCCTGCTCTAAAATAGCACGAGCACCTGTGATACTATCTGAATTACCTGTTAAAATGACTAAATACCATTGATACAACCTGAATCATCTGCATTTACCTTAAATAGCTGTGATACAAATCTCTGATCGAAATTATCAATAATATCTGTGAAGCTCTGTCGATTACCTCAAATACTTACGATATTACCTGAACTATCTGTGAAATTCGAAGCTAGGTTATAACCAACCCCTGGAACCTACCCTCCTGTAATGCTTGCTTAATTACTCTAAACACCTATGTTACTTGAATTATCCTAAATACCTACGATACCCTCTGAATTACCTTGAAATATGAAACTATGCTATACCCCACCCTGGAATCTAGCCTCCTGTGATACTACCTGAATTAGCCTAAATACCTACGATACTAGCTGAATTAGCTGTGAAATCATGCATAGCTATGATGCTGTTAGCCTCTGGAATCTAGCCTCCTGTGATACTAGCTGAATTAGCTTAAATGCTCACGATACTGGCTGAATTGCCTGTGAAATACGACACTAAGCTATACCCAACCCTAGAATCTATCCTCTTGTGATACTAGCTGAATTAGCCTAAATACCTACGATACTAGCTGAATTACTTACCTGTTAGTGTTAGTGGGTTAGCTTTTCCCGTTGCAGGTCACCTTTTTCCCTTTATGGCTCACCGTTTTCCCTTTGGTGGTCACCTCTTTCCCTTTGTTGCTCACCTTTTTCCCTTTGCTGGTGACATTTTTCCCTTTACTGGTCACCTTTTTCCCTGAGCAGTCACCTTTTTCCCTTTATGGCTCACCGTTTTCCCTTTGGTGGTCACCTTTTTCCCTTTGTTGCTCACGTTTTTCCCTTTGCTGGTCACGTTTTTCCCTTTACTGGTCGACTTTTTCCCTTTGTGGGTCACCTTTTTCCCTGAGCAGTCACCTTTTTCCCCTGTACGACTCACCTTTTCCCTGAATAGGTTACGTGATGGGCATGTCTAGAATTAGCGGTCTAACATTGACATCAAACAGTTTTCCACTAAGTTCACGTCTAAAGTCGCTTTCAAGTCTAGCTCCTCCTATTCCCTATCTCTCCTGTATATAAGTCCATATTGCTACTCCTTTAGTATCTGTCTAGCCTAACACCTCTCCTCCTGTTCCTATACCTCTCAATTAAACCATACTCTACTCCTCGACTTCTGCCTAGCCTAACTCCTCTCCTCGTTTCCCTGTACCTCTCATATAAACCATACTCTACTCCTCGACCTCTGTCTAGCCTAACACCTCTCCGCGTTTTCCTATACTTCCCATACATATAAGCGCATACTCTACTCTCAACCTCTGTCTAGCCTAACACCACTCCCCTGATCCCCTACCTCTCATAAAGCGCATTCCCTCCTGCCCCTCCTCTAGCTGAGTATCACTCCTTGGTTTCCTATCTAACCTAACTTTAAAACCTGTCTATCCTAGCATAGGATCTCTCTCCGTTTTCTCGTCTCTCCTTATAAACACATACTCAATTCTCCTAACCTAATACCTCTCCTCGTTTTCCTATACTTCTCATATAAACCATACTCTACTCCTCGACCTCTGTCTAGCCTAACACCCCTCCTCCTGTTCTATACTTCTCATACATATAAACGCATACTCTACTCCTCGACTTCTGTCTAGCCTAACACCTTTCCTCGTTTTCCTATATCTGTCATATAAACCATGCACTACGTTTCAAGCCCTGTCTAGTCTAACACCTCTCATCGTTTTCCTATACCGCTCATATAAACCATACATTACTCAGCCTCTGTCTAGCCTAGCATCGACCCTCGTATTCCCTATCTCTCGCATATGAAGCGCACTCCCCCTCCTACCACTGTCTAGCCTAGCGTCAGTCCTCGTAGTCCCTATCTTCCCCATATAAACGCATTTTCCTCCTTGAACCGTCGCATCTACCCTCGTTTTCCCTATCCTTTCCCATATAAACGCAAAAAAGTGGCCCAGCTCTCTCCTATATATCCTACTCAGGATGTTTCAAGGTCTATGCAACAAACCATGGGGAACAATAGATCTCGCAGAGGGAAACATTTTGGTCGAGCAAGAACCATCCTCCGCCGCATTATTACAGAATTATTCACCCCTATTTTAAACGAATCCATAGGATAGGTTTGAGAGACACAGCAGTACATATTGGATCTGTTTCTTTACAACCGCTGAATCAGGTGACATCGCCTCTCTCTTGTCCCATAGGTCCGGTTAGGTTGGTAGGTCTTTGGCGCAAAACCCAATTTAACTCAAACGGAGTGGCAAAATGAAGGTCCCAGCAGATGATTACCAATGATTCCGGCTCAGATGTTTACGGAATACTTTTGTTAGTGATGTCTATCGAACACTGCGCGAGGGTTCTAAATATCCCAAATCTGGCTGTTCTTGCTGTTGAAGAATCCGTCTCGTGTGAAGCAGACCTCATCGGTAAAGAAGACGTGCGCGGGAAATGTAGGATCTGCAATACTTCGTTGCAGAAACCACTGGAAAAACTGAACATGAAGTACGAAGTCGTTCGTCGCCAGTCCCTGTACTTTCTAGAGGTGGTTTGCGTGGAACTGTTGTTGTCAAACACTGAGCTAAATTGGGCTGTATCTAGCCAAACATAAGGGACAAGAAAGAATCGATTCCCCTTGATTCGTGGTTATAAACAAACAAAGTTTCAAATTGTACCTATATTACTGCATATGCTTCAAACAGGGGTGAACAACTCCGTAATGAGTTGGAGGATGGCGGTTGCTTGACAAAAAATCTGATGTGTAACACTCGCATGACTTTCTCTACTCTTCTACAAACTATTCTTACAAACGCTTATTCTCCATCTACTTCATGTTAATCGAGATAAACATTTGCAGACTCTATCTTATTGTTAATTTTCTTGTAGATGTAAGGCGAATATATATTTACAAGGACAATATAGAAATACAGTAGAATTTAAGAATAGACATTACTCTTAATAGCTGGTTGCTATGTGCAGCACCATTCTCTTTGCCACAGATTAATACTCTCTGCATATCCAGGGCAAAAAATAAATGAATAACGAATTCCCATTTGAGAAAACAATTATTGAAAAATTTAAGGGAATAACAAGCAATATCTCGAAAATGGTTCACTCAAAAAAAAGAATGTATACGACATAAATTGTGTATTTGAACGCGGTCTACATTTTTTGTGTAGTAAAATTTTGCCTATCTCTTATGGTTTACCAGTTATGCAAAAGTCGTTCACAATGAAGAATACTTTTGGAGACATTGAAAACCTTCGTGTCGCATCTCTGGAAGATATTGAACCTAAATACCAAGTTTGGTGTTTATCCGACTGTTCGTTTCTGAGTTATGCTGTTCAGAGACACACACACAGGCACACACACGGACATGTTTCCAAAAATGCTATTCGTAGTAGAGAAAGTAAAAATGTTTCTCTCTGGGAGATCTATCGTTCCTCAGAGTTTGTCGCAGAGGTCCTGAAACATTCTGTGTACTCACAGTTAAGTTATATAAGGCGCCAGACAGAAAATAAAGAAGACTAACAAATAGTGATGCATATAAAGGAGAAAGTTCTATTAAGAGTCATGTTTGGGATTTGGAAAGGAGTACTGAAGTACCTTGGCGTAAACACATAATGTTAGGGAAGCACCTGACCGCTAAAGAAAAGAAACAGTGTGTTGCAAGAAACAACTTTTTACGCTGAAACAATCTTAGGCATCAGTCTGGACGGTGTTGCCATATAAGAAATGTATTTTTCTCCGAGTTTCGGATATAGTAATCACCACATTAGCAGCATATCGCTGAGTCGCATCACAAGAAGGGTAAGCTCCTGTGATCCTAAATGATCCAGTGAACCATAGAAACCTTTTCTGATATTCTTATTTCGTTAAAAATGTGTCAATTTTACTTTCCCTAATACTTATGTATACTAAGTAGAAGCATTGCATTCAATCAAAAAAATTGATAAGATTTCACTGGAAATACAGGTTTGTTTAAAAAAGTTTGCTGCTTAACAGATAAAGAATAGTAATATTAGTATAAACAATAGTAATACGAATAATAACCTAAGGAGAAGTTCGTTAACGGATGTTTAATGCAAATCGTGTGATGCTTGCACGCCATACAATGGTGTTCAAATTGTATTTCTTAAAAGAAGGCTACTTCAATTGTGATTAGAGCTACTGAATTTGTTTTGTGATTAAGGCCAAGTTTTAAATACACTTTTATTTGAAGATTATTTTATTACTATCCAAAATAACGAGGCTGCCCTATAGAAGTCTATTTTTAAACTTAATGAAAACTGTCAAATATAATATGAAGATTTCCACTACAACAAAATCTGATGTGTTACACTCACATCACTTTCTCTACTCTTATACAAACTATTTTTACAAACGCTTATTCTCCATATGCATCATGTTAATCAAGATATCGAGATGTTAATCTTATTGCTAATTTTCTTGTAGATGCAAGGGGAGTTGGTAGGCTTTAAGCTATAGTCAAATATTTTAAGAGCTGGTTGGTATGTGGAGTATTCCATTCTCTTTGCATTACCAGGACAAAACAATGAATAACGAATTTGAGAAAAAGTATCAGTATTGGAAAATTTAAGGGAATAACAAGCAATATCTCGAAAATGGTTCATTCAACAACAAAAATGTAGATGACATAAGTTGTGTATTTTAACGCGATTTACATTTTTTGTATAGTACAATTTTGTCTATTACTTATGGTTTACCAGTTATGCAAAAGTCGTTCACAATGAAGAATACTTTTGCAGACATTCCCAGAAAATTCGAGATATACATTTCATTTGTCATGAAAATATCTTAAACCTATGATACTTTAATCAAAATAGTTAGAGCCATTTTGAGAAAATTTAAATTTTCGAAAAATGTTCCATGTAAAGGGTAGTCTGGGGTGGGGGATTTTCTTTTCGTGTCGCATCTCTGGAAGATACTAAACCTAAATACCAAGTTTGATGTTTATTCGACTGTACGTTTCTGAGTTATGCTGGTCAAAGACACACAGACACCCACACGGACATGTTTCCAAAAATGATTTTTTTGGATTCGGGGGTCTAAAAACATGTATTTCTGGTGAAATTTCGGTAACGAATTTTTTGTGGAATACAATACTTCCCCTTCTTACTGTTCGTAGTAGAGAAAATAACAAAAGTAGCATCCAAAAGGAAAGAACCAATAAGAATGAAAGGAATCATTAATAATTGTTGTATAGAACAGGTGTGTTATTTTAATCACTTAGGTAATCTATCTGAAATCTTTGAAAGTAACTTTTACCAGTGTAAGTGTAAAAGCTCTGAGGAAAGTGTTGAATATTTTAATATATAGATGTGATCTTTGTTCAAGAAAGAGATGTATTCTTATCAGGTATCATATTGTAATACGGATCTTCAAACTCCGTTGTCTAATGTGTTCTCTATAAGATGTTGCACTTCAGCTTTTGAACACTTTATTAATAGAATTTTCAAAACATAATATATGTTATTTGATTATTTTCTATTCGTGTGTTTCTTTTTTTGTTAAGGCATAGCCCTAACATACCTTACAGGTGAAAAAAGTTTATTCAATTTCGAGAAGAAATAAATAAAAATGTAAGTAGGTGGGTGGGTAGGTGGGTAGGTTAGGTAGCTTTATTGGTTTCAAATTATTGAAGTTACTACACAAAGATAGTGACATTGGATATGATTTGGACAACAAAATAATTAAGTTCAAAATAATGTATGGAACTAGTCAAACATTTAGAAACAAAATACGCAAAGAAACAAATTTGAAGTTTTATAAAGAGCTAACATATGGAAGTGGAATGTACATTAACTAAGATACAAGAAAAAAATTACACACTTTCGAAATGATATTTTTAAGTAATAGAGAGGGGTGCACGAAACAAAATCATATAAAATGAGACTTTAAGATGACTAGTAATTTTTAATATGAATAATATATTAATGGAGAGTGGAAAGAGCATGTCGAAAGAATGCCAGACACAATATTTGCAAAATAAATATAGAAATACAATCTTAAACTGAAGTAGGTTGTTTGTTGTATTGTTATTGAAGGAGTTGAATTGTTACATGCCCCATGCTTTGGAAGCCAATTTGAAGAAGGTTTGTTGCTGCTACGATGGTAAGCCCGTTTGAAGAAGATATAATTTGACTGTTGGGGTGCCGAACTTGAAGTAGTGGCAACCGCACGTATGGTAAAAGATTCCGGTAGCCTTCGCCCCAAATGTAATTTCCGGTGGCCTTTGCCCCAAGTTTAAAAAATATTAACTTTGCAATTTTGACTGTTTCTTTGAATATTATATATTTATGTTTTCCTCCGCTGCGTCAGTATTTATATTTTTTTATAGACATGAATGTTTTAGCAGGGAGTAGTGCGACTGAAGAATGTAGGCTTACACAGATTATAATTTTACTTCACTCCTTTTATTAATGCTTGACGAAATTTAAATAACACTTCACTGATATAGAGAGAGAGCTGTGAGATTATTTTATTAATTACTTGCACCTTTTAACACGTAAACTATTTTTCGTCTCACACTGAATACGTATGAAATTTCTCCAGGACGCATCCCGCGTCCGATTAGGAACACTGTCTGCAACCAACTGACTTTGAATATGTAAATGTTGCTTCATTTTAGTTTCTGATTAGCTAACCATAGTCCAATGGAATACCTTTATTTAACTAAAGCTTTTTCTGTTTGTTGATTGGCTATTTTAAAAACTGTCTAAAATTACATTATTGTTGCTCCAAAAATGACTAGTAGCATTTAAGCTTTCCAATTCATTATTTCCTCAAGGTTACCTCCGTGTTACCTCATTGTTAGCAACGTTTGATCTATTATTCTCGCAGCTCCTACATTATTAAACTATGTAATACATTCACATAACATTATTACACATGTATACAATAATATAAACATATACAATGACTGTAATATACACTTTTTATATATTGTTACATACACATATTGCTTTAAGGCGGGCTGTTATTGAATTTATATATTATATAATTAGACTGAAATCATTTAAGTGTTAAAAATACTGCCTCAAAACGAAGGAGATCTGTAGGCAGACTCAGGTAACGATGAGTGGGGGACCTTAAAGGCGGAACAGACACCTGATTGTCTGTGTCATGAAGTGAAGTTGATGGTGATGTTGATGTTTGTGGTATTTATTTCACGTTTATTTCCACACAATTTTCCATAAAAATCTGAGTAGTCGTGCTTTATATAATATAATTGTACCATAGTTAAGTAAATTCCTCAAAGCATAGAGAACACTAATCCTTTTACGGCTTGATTCTGGTTATTTTACGTTAGACCAACTCCATTTGCCTACGCATGCTTGGTTGTAAACACACTATCTACCATTTGCATTAATCCCATAGATTGTTATTGCGGCATCAGTGGAGTTAGTATGCGCAATGGAAGCACTCAGGTTATGAACGACTTGAGGATATATCAAACGCCTGTAACTACTTCTCCTAGGTGGTGGTTCAGAATGAGAGAAAGAGTTTGTAATACGTAGTTAACTGATATCTAATCCTTTTCGGAAGAATGTAATAAATTAAATTTAAAGAGTATTTCTACTTTCTCTACTACGTATAGTAAGTAGGGGACGTATTGTATTCCACCCAAAATTTCAATACCGAAATTTCACCGGATATATATGTTTTGAGGCCCCCTGAATCCAATAAAAGCATTTTTGGAAACATGTCCATGTGTGTGTGGTACTGTGAACAGCATAACTCGGAAACGAACAGTAGAATAAACATCAAACTTGGTATTTAGGTTCAGTATCTTCCAGAGAGGAGACACGAAGGTTTTCAAGAAAATCCCCCACCCGAAATTACCCTTTACATGGAACATTTTTCGAAAATTCTAATTTTCTCAAAAATGGCTCTAATAATTTTAATTAAGGTATCATATGTTTAAGATATTTTCATGACAAATAAAGTGTATATCTTGAATTTTCTGGGAATGTAAACAAAAGTATTCTTCATTGTGAACGACTTTTGCATAACTGGTAAACCATAAGAGATAGACAAGATTTTACAACACAAAAAGTGCAGATCGCATTAAAATACACAATTTATGTCATATACACTTTTTTTTGTTGAGTGAACCATTTTCGGGATATTGCTTGTTATTCCCATAAATTTTTCAATACTTATATTCTCCAATGGGAATTCGTTATTCATTTTTTTTGTCCTGGATATGCAAAGAGTGTTAATCTGTGACAAAGAGAATGGTGCTGCACATAGCAATCAGCTGTTAAGAGATATGTATATGCTTAAAGGCTACTGTATTTCTATATTGCCCTTGCAAATACAAAACAAGGGGAGCATAGTGCGCCTTAAGCGATAGTCAAATATTTTTAGAACTGGTCGCTATGTGTAAAATGTAATTCTCTTTGCATGTCAAAAGGTCGTTTCTGCAAATTTTTATCTCAATGTGAAATAGATGGAAAATAAGAGTTTGTAAAAGCAGTTTGTACAAGAGTAGAGAAAGTCATGTGAGTGTAAGACATCAGATTTTTTTAAGACGACTGACATCTCAGTAGAAATTGAAGATCTCGGCAAAATACAGTTTATAACACTATTTACCACCGTTGTTTCTTGAGATGAATGTTGTAGGTATGTTAAGCGGAGAGGTTGTATTGATTTATGTAAAGGCAAATTATTTGGATGACATGGAAATGCATTCTGCAGAACAGGGAGACGTCTCCAATGCTACTTCCTGTACACAAAGAATTAATATTACAAATTGTGACAATTGCATCATCAACATGCAATCATAAAGTTACATGAAAAGAGCAATAATGTTAAGTAAATTATGTTCATAAAAACTACGTTGCCCTCATTCTATCGATATATTTTTGTCACAGCCTTTTGTTTGTTTAAATGTTAAGATTGTTTAAGTGACCATAATGACAGCATTGGTACCATTAGGGCCAAATAATGAGGGCTAAACATCAACAGATTATAGCTCCTTTTGCGCAAATGCAAATGTGTAGCGCTATTTTCACACAAATTTCAGAATGTTAAAAGTAATTTTATTTTCTCCGTAGGGTTGCTACACGGGGCTTTCAACCTCGTTCCGCAAACATTATTCCATGCTAAAAGTCGCTTAGATACGAGGAGTGATCAAAGAGTTTCCGGAATGACGTCATAAATACTACACAACAGTTTTTGTCTAATATGCACTGTCAGCCTGGAAATAAGTCTCCTTGGGAGTTGATACACTTGTCCCAGGGCTTCATAGCCTTCTGCGATTCGTGATGGATGACAATGTCCTCAAATTGGTGTCCACGGAGCCGCATTTTAAGTTACGGGAAAAGAAAAAAGTCCGCTGGTGCCAAATCTGGAGAATAGGCGGGATGGGGTACAGTATTCATCCTATTTTTATCCAAAATTGGCGAACAGAAAGGGCTTTGTGCGCGGGCGCATTGTCATAATGCAGGAACCAGTCGCCACTCTTCATTTCTCTAGCCGTTTACGTCGCACATTCTCCCTTAATCTTTGCAGCACTTGTTTGTAGAACACTTGATTCACTGTTTGATCCTGCGGCACAGATTCCTTATGTACAATGTCTTTAATGTCAAAAAAACACAATCATTGAATTCACTTTGGATCGAACTTGTCTGGCCTTTTTCGGGCGTGGAGATGAAGGAATCTTCCATTGTGAATATTGTTGCTTCGTTTCTGGATCGTAACCATAAATCCATGTTTCATCACCAGTAATAATTTTCTCCATAAACCTTGCGTTATTTTGTAGCGGTTCTTTAAGATCTGTGCAGGCAATCACGTGGCTTTCCTTTTGGTCATTTGAAAGCAGGCGGGGCACGAACGGGCGGCAATTCTTCTCATGTCCAAATTGTCTTTCAAAATGCTTTCAACACCTCCAAAAGTGAGTCCTAATGAGTCAGAAAGTTCTGTTATTGTAATGGGCCTATCGTTTAAGACCATTTCCTTCACCTGATTGATATTTTCATCAATTTTGCCGGAACAAAATCGCGCCGAACGATTTGCATCTTTAACTGATGTCACGCCACTTTTAAATTTAAAAAACCACTCAAATGCTCGAGTTTTGCCCATCACGACCTCCCCAAAAGCTGTTCTTAACATTTCACAGGCTTCTGTTCCAGTTTTACCGAGTTTAAATAAAAATTTGATGTTCTTTATTCTTCGTAATCTGACATTTTTGCTAAAAAATCGCAGCACATACAAAACACGTTTTCACTTCAGAGCGTCTGCCTCGCTACTGCGTGGTCACAGGAACTCACGTGACCTCTAATTTCTATCGGACAGGAACGCTGCATGTAGAGTCTGGGTAAGACTTAAAGAAATCTCAGCGTCAGCATTGTTGTGAAGCCATTCCGAAAACGTTTTGATCACACCTCGTACGTACTGGATGGATGCACTAGTGTGGATGGGTCTACTGGGTGATTCGTTTGAGATGTCAGAAGAGTAATATATGAGTATAAGAGGATAGTGCACACTCTCTAAGCAGCTTGCTATAATATAAGGAGAAAGAATGGAAGTTAACAATGAGTGATGTTTCAGACTTCATCGGCATGACATAGCAGTGCTATTGTGTATAGGTAGGAGACAAAATGGTGGTTATGACACAACAGCGAACTCAGTGTGTTGTATAGTGTGTAAAATATGTTGTATGAGACGTGTGGGTTTTCGGCTTCCCAAATAATGCAGTTACGTTTTCTGATTTGGCATGTCTTCCAACCACTCAAGTCAAATGATTCCTTACTCCCCTTTTGCCGCTCACCAAGGCCTGACCTTTGTTCATCGACAATACGTGTGGGTCAAACTTTAATACAAGCCAATTAGAGATTATCTCGCCCAGATTAGAAGTTTTTGTTGAAATTATACAAAAAACCCTATAGAAATCCCAAAGTATCGGCACGATTCTATGCACTCGACTGTACAGTAAATCCAGGAAATCCGCTGAGTACACATAATTGGAAAGTTACTTTTACATCTTCTGTGTGATGTGACCGTATGACAACCATTTTCAGTACAGATATGTCTCTTATAGGCATTAGTGTATCACTTCTTTAAATTTACAGCTCCAAAATTTTGTTTTTGTTCATTTTTGGTACTGGATCCGCGTGATAGGTTGTTCGCTCATTGGGAGGTTTCAAAATTCCCTAGCAGTGTATACTCTGAGTAAAATGTATTAAAAGCCTGTAAAAGTGGATAGCGGTATCAGGAGTGTAGTACTTCAGAAAAAAGTCTCTACTAGCGCTGATTCACGGCTGCATTTTCCTAGTGATCAGCTTCGTAATGGCTTACTTCAATCCAGTAAAATAGATTGTGGGACAACAACTTATGCATCTAAAACTCAATCCATGATTATTTCTTTTCTCGACTATTTGTTGATTGTTAGCGGCTCTTTAGCGTGTGCCGTCATGGGTATGAAATTAAATACTGTAAGGGAACAGCGATTTACGCATTTGCTTCGGAAATATGGGCTAGTAATCTAAATAAGTATCAAAGAATATCCAGGTGGCATGTAAGAACATCAGGAGCCGGGGTGTTTTTGTGGCATGTCCCACTATTTAATTAATCTAGTTCTTGACTAAGTAACACAAAATAGACGTACCCAAGTGTAAATGAGAGGTTACCTCTGGGAGACACATTCTTGCCCGTTTCACCATGTTTACAGATACACGTCTGCGCATGTCTACGTCGATATTCCTTATTTCGCTGTGATATTTGTCCGTAGATCCTGTATTGTTCGTGATAAGTTATAGTAGACACTTTCCTTGAGATGCCCCCCCAAACAAAAATCTCCTGACGTCAAGTCTGGTGATCTTGGAGGCCACAAACCTTTACAGATAATACGGTTCTCGAAGAAGCTGCTGATGTGTGCCAGGGATTTATTAAAGGTTTGGTACGTGGCGCCATCCTGTTGAAAATATCCCTGTGTAAGTTCGATGTCTTCTAGCTGCTCCACGAATTTCGTGAAGATGTTCGTATACACATCCATATTTACAGTTTCATCAGAGAAAATTGGTCCAATGTGCCTGTGATCGGATATTGCATACCACACTTTTCTGAATGAAGTGATGCACATGAGGATTTTATGATGAGAAACATCCTTGTGCTTTGAGAACTTGCATAGCCTGTGGGATGAAACCAAGATTCATCGGTAAACTATGTAATTTTCAATTTTGATTTCTTTCCACAAAGTTGAGGGACCAATTGCAGTAACGCACACGCTTCATTTTGTTGGTTCTTTCAGCTCGTGTACTGCGGTCACTTTGTTTAACCAGAGTTATAGACGCTTTGCACATCTTTGGCACATCGTTACCGAGTAGCCGGTCTCTTGTGACAGGCGGCGTAAGGAATTTTGTGGGTGCGAAGCAATCGCTCACGAACATTTCTAGAGCGCTGTGGCATTAATGGCGACGGATAATGCATGCTCTTTTCAATTACTAATGAACCGATTCGTTCCAGCTTCTCCACTAACCTTAGAGTTGTCTTTCGATCAGGACTAACACGAGCACCGTACTCGCGTCGATAAGCTCTTTGTGTGGTTGTAACAGAATTGGGGAGCCAATAATTCTTCACAATAAATACACGTTGTTGAATTGTGTACTCCATTTTAAGGTTATGTGACTACAGGAAACATCAATACGAGGGGCACTACTTATACTTTGAGACTTGGCAACCCTGAATGTTGCAGGTGCCATTTGACGTTTTCAATGGGAAGTTAGACATTTTTTACTATAATATACTTCAAACATTTTGTCAATAGACCGTCATTTATTTTGTTTACACTAAATTGAAAATTGTGTGCCAACAAAAACATGGAATTAACTCATGAAAATGTTCGTGCATTGATTTATTACGACTTTCGACGTAGATTATCAAGACAAGAGTGCACCGATCAACTAACTTCCACATTTGGGGACGAAGCTCCGTTCTTTGCCACTGTGAAACGCTGGTATAAGGAATTTAATCGTGGCCGCCGTTCGCTCAATGATGAAGTTCGTGAAGGTCGTCCAAAATCAGTTATTGTGCCAGAAAACATTGATGCTGTGCAAAACCTAATAATGAAACATCGTAATGCGATATATTGTGAGATTGAGGCAACTCTAGGCATTTGTTCCACTAGAATATGTAAGATATTTCATGATTACTTAGCCGTGAAAAAGGTTTGCTCTCGTTGGATCCCACATAATTTGACGCAATCTCAAAAAGATGCTCGTGTCGATTGGTGTAGAAAAATGCTCAAGAAATGCAATGCAGGTGCCTCAAGAGACGTATATAAGATTGTAACAGGTGACGAATCATAGATCTATGCGTATGAGCCGGAACGTAAACAGCAGTCAACTGTATGGGTGTTTCAAGATGAAGCAAATCCAACAAAAGTTGTTCGCACTCGAAGCACTTCGAAGCAAATGGTCGCTTGCTGTTTCAGCAAAACTGGCCATGTGTCAACAGAGCCTTTAGAGGAACGTAAAACGGTCAATGCCGAATGCTACACAACCATTTGTTTGCCAGAAGTCTTCGGTGAAGTAAGGAAAATCAACAAGGACCAAAGGATCGTTCATCAAGACAAAGCGAGCGCAAACACATCTCGTCTAACAACAGAGTATTTGAAGGTTCAAAAAATCAAATTTATGGGTCATCCGTCATACAGTCCTGATTTGGCATCCAATGACTTCTTTTTGTTCCGGAACATCAAGAATAAATTGCGTAGACAATGATTCTCGTTAGCAGAAGAAGCCCTTGATGCATTCAAAAACCATGTTTTGGAGGTGTCTCAAGAAGACTGGAATAAAATGCTTTTACAAATAGTTCAAACGGATGCAAAAGTGTATTGATCATAAAGGAGAATATTTTGAAAAGCAATAAAGCAGTTTTCAATCATAAATTAGTTTGTTTTAATTATCAGGCTCAAAATATAAACAGTGCCCCTTCTATGAATCGAAATCGAAGGAAAGCATCGATATATATATCAAAATCTGCCATCTTGCCATCTGTTGGCATCCACTGAAACTCCTGACTTCGTGCATAATTGCAATATGCGTACAATTTAAAGGTCATTTAAGGACGCAGAGTTACATGTAATTAAAAACTGGTATATCCCATTGGAACACCCTGTACTTTTCTTAACTCTCGTTTCTGTTTTTCTCATACAAAGAGCATGAAGACTTAAATGTATAAGTAAAGTTTATTTGGATTAACAAGAAGGGATTTTTAAGAGTAGTTAAGAATAAGTAGAGAATCCATGTGAATGCCACAGATTAAGTTTTTAAAGTTGTGAAATACGCTAAGAGGAGGCCCTACATGAATTTTTGTTCTATGTGTATTGTAGAATTCATGAAATATTCTAAAGGAGAAAGACAATGTGTTTTTCACTCGCAGTGTGTACTCGTAACAAAGTACGCAACACGAGTATAGATAATTAGGATATTCTGTTGCTAATATGAATGTAAGTGTTTGAATGTATGCCCTTGTACTTATTAATATGCCTGTTAAGAATATATTGGTTGCGTTATGACCTCGAAGATAAAGTGACCGTGAATAAATTATATAAAAAAATGAAGCATAAAATGAAGGTTGTAAAATAGGCTTATTTTCTCTACAGCGTATAGTAAGTAGGGGAAGTATTGCATTTCAACCAAAAAATTAGATAACGAGATTTCACCAAAGTACACGTTTTGAGGCCCCCGGAATCCAAAAAGAAGCATTTTTAGAAAAAGGTTCTGTGTGGATGTGTGCCTGTGAATAGCATTGCTCAAGAACGAAAAGTCGGATAAATACCAACCTTGGTAGTTAGGTTTAGTATTTTTCAAAGACGGTACGAAGAGTTTAAGAAAATTCCCTACTCGAGACCACCCCTTAAATGTAAATTCTTTCGAAAATTTTGTTTTTCACAAAATGGGTCTAACGATTTTGATTAAAATTAACATGTGTTTAAGATATTTCAATGACAAATGAAATGTATATCTTAAATTTTCTGGGAATGTTCCCAAAAGTCTTCATTCTGAAAGACCTGGTAAACCGTAATAAGAGATAGATAAAATCTTTGTACACAAAAAATGTAGAACTCGTTAAAACACAATACTTTTTTGAGTGAACCATTTCCGAGACATTCCTTGTTATTTTTATGAATTTTCCAATTCTAATAATCTCAAATGGGAATTCGTCATTCGTTTTTTTTATGTCCTGAACATGCAAAGAGAATGGAATGCTCCACATAGCAACCAGCTCTTAAACGATTTGACTATCTCTTAAAGCCTACCATATTCTCCTTGCACCTATAAAAGATTTGCAATAAGATTAACATGTCGATATCTCGATTAACATGAAGTATATCGAGAATAAGGCTTTTTAAAAATAGTTTGTACAAGAATATGGAAAGTCATGCGAGTGCAACACAACAGATTTTTCAACACAAATTGTCAGTTCTTAGCACAAAAAAAGTTACTTTCTGAAATTAATTGATGTACATTTCCCAGACGGAAGAGAGTTTTTAAACTTTTATTTTGCAAGTAATTGCTTTATGGGATCATGTTCGTAAAAGGAAACAACAAAAGAAAAAAAGGCTGTGTTCTTTCCTCCACAAAAGTATTCTATCCGCTTTTGCGTGGGAATTCAAACAAATGTTTGTGTATAAGCAATATCATTGTTTTACATACTCGCCGAATTTCTAAGAACAACATAGGACTTCTGAAAGCGCTGGCAAGTAGTAAGATTTGCGTCACTGTCCCACTCAGGGCGATGTAGCCATGTGGGAGCTCTTCTGAGAGGAGCAGATGTAGAATAAAAAATTCTATAGAATTAAATAAGACAAAAAGATACATTGCAGCTGTTCACTTTTATTCCGAGACTCATTTCAGTTTATAAAAATTAATAACAGATTTATTTTAAGCTTGTGGCTTCATTCCAAATTTGTACAATATTGCCAAACGCACTGCGACACCTTTTTAAAAATATTTGATGCGTCACATTCATATAACTTTCTCTACCTATTACAGTTTATTTCTATACAGCTTGTACAAATTACTCATATGAAAGCTTATTTCATTCTCTACCGATATTTCACCGGAAATACATATTTTGAGGCCTACTGAATTCTAAAAAAATATTTTTAGAAAAACGTCCGTGTGTGTATGTGTGACTGTGAACAGCATAACTCGAAAACCAAAAGTCTGATAAATACAAAACTTGGTATTTAGATTCAGTATCTTTCCAAGATTTTTCAAGAAAATTCTCCCTCCCAGATTACCCTTTGCATGAAAAAGTTCTCGAAAATTTTGATTTCTGAAAAATGGCTCTAACAGTTTCGATTAAAATATCATATTTAAAATATTTTCATTACAAATAAAATGTATATTTTGAATTTGCTGGGAATGTCCCCAAAAGTCATGTTCTTTTTTAATGGCTTTTGCATAACCGGTAAACGGTAAGAGACACAAGGTTTTTCTACACAGAATGTGTAGAGCTTGTTAAAATAGACAATTTATGTGGTATACATATTTTATGGAGTAAACCATTTCTGAGATATTCCTCTTATTTATTTGAAATTGGCAGTACTTATACTTTTTCTCACATGGGAATTCCTTATTATTTTTTTATTAAAGATTTCACTATCTCTTAAAGCCTATCATATTCCCCTTGCACCTACTAAAAATTAACAATAATTTTCTGCAAATGTTTATCTCGATTAACATGAAGTAGATGCAAATAAGCGCTTGTAAAAATAGTTTGTACAGGATTAGAGAAAGTCATATGAGTGCAACACATCAAATTTTTTTCTATCTAGTTCATGATTAATCGATATAAACCTCTGTATGGATACCTGCATTTCACATTTCGTTGAAGCTAGAGAGGGGATAGAGAAAACTGAATCCACAGCCAGATGTTTAAAAACTAAATCTCTAGTTTCTAAAGATCTGACATATTTAGAAATTCCGCAATATCTCCATGACATCGCGAGAGGCCATTGAATAGCAATATCACTAAAACTGACAAGATGTTAACAAATTCAAAACAATAGCAAAGGATATTTTGGAAATGGTTAGTGCCACAGAAAATTAATTGCAATAATTGTTTGCTCTACGTCATAATGTAGTAGATTTCTGCTTGCACAGGCTATTCCTATAAAATTCAAGCTATACATTTTATTTGAGACTACTGAAGGATGAAATGTTAGCTATAATTATGCTCAAGACTTAGATATAAAATTTTATGAGAGATGAAATAATGTAGGTAACAATAAGAAGACGATTGAAATTTACACGAAAAGAGACACAATAGAAGTGTTCTAAAGTGATGCATGTCCTTTTATATGGGAGTACATATTTGATTCGCAAGAAAAAGATGAAATCATCATATAAGTTGCAGGGGTGAAATTTTTACGAACTGTTAGAGGTTTTACTAAAAGGGACAGAATAAGAAATGAAAAAACACGAGAGGAATTGGGAATTTATGCAGTAAACGATAAAGTTTTACACTATAGAGGAAATGGGGGAGAATTTTTGCAACTAATGGAAGAAACCCGTATCCCAAAAATAGCCTTCAAATATCGACGCTCTGAGAGAAGGAATGTAGGACAATACAGCAAGAGATGACAATGAGACCGTAACAGGCCGGAGGGCTTAATACTTGAAAAGAGAAAGAAGAAGGCATTTTGCTATGTGCATACACCTTAAACACCTCGTATATTAATTCAAAATTAAGAAAAAGCTGAACTATGAAAGGATAATTTGAGGTGAAGCGACCTTCCTGAAAATTTCCGTGCTGCTATCTTTGAAAACTAAAATACCAAACCGAAACTAAATAACAAATTTGGTGTTTATCGGAGAATTCTTTTTGGGTTATATCACACAAACAGTCCCTTTTCAAAAACGTTTTGCTTGTTTCAAAAATGTCTCAGAACGTGTAATTACGTTGATATTTCGACATCGACTTTTTGGGTGGGATGCAGTGTCTCCTCTGTAGAAAAAAAGGAGTGATAATACTGTTTTATTTTTATTATTTGAAATACTATGAGATCTAAAATTATACGCGTAGCACTTATTGATTTATAAACTAGAAGCATGGTGTCGTTTACTACTAATTTATTTAATACTAAACTATTGTAAGATGAAAGATTAGGGCTCATGTGATGTTGATCTAAATTGTATTGTTTGGAAGAAATGTACTACCAAAAACGATCCAAACAACGCAAGAAATTGTGCATTGTTCACTGAGCTAAAAGTATATTTTTAAAAATATGTAATACATTGTGTTAGCTTTTACGAAAGTTATAAAACGGAAATGTTCACGATATTTCTCCATGGATATGCACGGCTATTATTCTGCAATGTTTAATGCTTAAAATACAAAATACTATAAACATTGGTTTACTTTTAAAGTACAGCTCTACGCTAAATGCTCTCTAAAGCATTTTTTAAAACTAGCCATAAAGCTAATGGTATAGTCTCATCTTCCTAAATTTGCATCCATTGAGAAAATGGCTGTTCCATTGTTGAAATTTATCATTTTTGGTAGGACATTCTGGGGTTCAGTTTCCAAGACTAATAAAACTAAGGTTTTGGTTTATCTTAGATTATTTTATAGTTTGATTATTAAACTGATGTATGGATTTGTTAACTGGAAACTTATTCTATTATAGTAATCAATATTCAATTCTTCAAAATATACACATTTTGTGTGTCGATCTTAGTACGTCCGTCGATCAGGGCTAAAAGGGTAATGGAAGTGTCACCAGTGTGACGGTGGATATGGTAGGTTTTTAATAAGGCATACAATCCCTCGAAAGCTAAATTTTATTTACCAAGAATTCAAACATAAATTCGTTACTACGAATCTCATAAAAAAGAAAAAATGTTTGTATTAAAACATACCATTAAACTTATTACTTTTATCTTCTAAGGTACAAAACATACGAGGCTGAATTTCCATAAAAGCAGAGTACATCGGAAAGCGAAGCCGAAAACTTACTGTTGAGTGCACGAATCGTGAGGATATAACACGCAGTGGTTTATGTTGGTAAGGAAATATTACACCGCTTCGGTCATGCCCAGTCGCCAACCCTTACCTGGTTCTAGCACTCCGAGTAATGTTTGTCTTACTCCCTTCCTTTTCCTTCGCTCCTGAGCCTGAAACAGACATATATTCATAGGCTAATGTCTGAGTGCGAGATTTTTGACATCAAACAAATACAATACGTCTCATCCAAAGCTCGTGTGGACCGTCGTGCGAGGTATGCCTTCCAGGTGAAATGTTTCCGTACTCCTGTTTAGCGCTGAAATGGGCCTGACCTTTATTCATAGTTAATGCCTATGTGTAGGACTTGAATACACAGAAATAAGGGATTGGCTCACCCAGGGCTGCTATGGATTACAGATAATAAGCAGATTCTGCCAAAATAAAGTAAAGAAAACATAGAAAACCAAAGACTTCGGCGCGTTTTCGTGCACTCGTCTGCGGCAATCTCAACAGTATTTTTGTTTCGTAAGGTTTCCTAATTTATGTATCCAAGATTAATTACCCCAGCCCTTATTACGTCTCTCTATGACTGAATTATCGCTAATCCCAAGAAACAAACGTGCACCAATGAGCGAAATTATGCTAGGTGTAAACTATGTAATCATAAATAACATCTCATAACCTTGTCATACCTAACACCAAAATTTGCATCACAACATTTAGATTCTTTTTGGAAGTGTATGCACTATAGAATCCCAGAGATAACTGGCAGATGTAAACAAATAAGAATTCATTAATATCCTAAATAATACGGAGTCTGTGGGCAAGGAAATGATGGAGGTTTTTGAGGGACAGACTGTTTTGAAAATAAGTACAGAGGGCTAGAAAGTAAAATAGTGCAGGAATCCGATAAACCTGTGGTGCATAGTGAATAAAAATATGCAAAATAAGTCATTCGCATCCATAAAAGAAGAAAAATCTTTTAAAGAAACCAAAGTTGATGTTAATATGCATCGTACATCCAACATTGCCTTTTAAATTAGATCATATAATTACTTCTGATGTTATTTATAGCCAAAATAAGCATATAATCTTATAATCCATTTGTTCCTTTAGGTGAAGCATAATACAGATATTAAGGAGTTAGTGTATTCTAGCCTGATTGGTGTAAACATTGCTAGACCAATGCTACATGATTAGAGATCTGAATTTATGGGGAGAGGAGTAGCGGATGAGAAATTAATTACTTGTAGCGCTGAAATGCACAACCACATTAATATTTGTGAAACAGTTTTTTGAAGTAAGCATTCGAAGAAGTTTGATATTGTGCTTCAACGTAGTTATCAATTTCAATAATTGCTTTATAAGTATATAATTATAATTAAAAAGTGATAATTTATAATACAAAGATTAAACTGTCTGGCTAGTTCTGACTTCAAAATGTTAAAACCGAGCCTGTATCTGTGCGCAGTTTGCTGTTAACAATATAGTACATTTAGAAGCGTGGAATTTATTATTATTATTATTATTATTATTATTATTACTATCATCGTCTAACATGGTAATTTTTAAGCAGTTGGCATCAAGTTATATACACTCAAACCTTTATACTACAAAGAATTCGTAGTGATAATGGTTGAGATAACAAGATCACTGTCAGGCAAGTAAAGCCCGGTCCGAATACTGTCTGCAAACACCAGAAGACTACGAGGTATGGGTGGATGGTTTCTTATCTCCGACCTCCCTGCCTATAGTACAGTGGTAGTTCAACCTTATTTCCCTCCGTCCTAACTTCAATAATTAGAAATACGTATTATTATTAATATTATTATTACTTTTATTATTATTATTAATATAAACATTGAAATTGTGGCACTACAACTCTTATGGGCCTTTGCCTATTAGTTCGGCTGCCGATCTCCAGCCCAAATATGCAAGACAGAAGTTGATGATTATACAGCCGGTACGGTGATATAATATGGTTAATATAATATGGTGATATAATATGCCCGTTGTCACCTTTAGACTTGTCTCCAATATCTGCTGTTGATTCTTCTGCCGCCTGCTGCAGTGGTTGGCTATGAGATCTTTCTCTCGGGGTATGGGTAGTGTGAAAGGATAACCAGTTTAAATTGCCTGAGAAATTTAATGTGATCTAATACTTGAACTATTGAAGCGAGTTGGCGATCGTTTGAAGATAGGGAATGAAACTGATTAGGAATCGTAGCACTCGAAACTAAGTGTATAACAATTTAATTATTATACCTGCTATCTTTTGCAGTATCTATTTTAAGTTTAAAGTGTTTGCAATAAAATACATTAGAAGCGTAATTGCCGTGAGTCGCTAAAATGATTAACGGCAAAACCCCTCGCGGCTGCCGCTAAGTAATAACCCAGCGCGGTTTTAGGCGCTACGAACTGCTGATCTCCGTAAAAGCCTGTAAACCCATAAGCTGTACACGAAAGAAAAGAAACACGCTAATTTTATCAACACACGCTATTTTATTAAGTCCTGCCTACTTTAGAACTACCCCACTAAAGAATCCACATTATACATTGCCAAATATTACGCATCTGAAACACAAATTTTACTCTTGACTACCAAATTCTAAGGAATCTTCCTCTTTCTCATTTCTCCGAATTGGCCTACGAGCAGTTTCACACATCTCTTATTCCTTAGCTTCTTGAATTCTAGCTATTTGAACCTTGAACTCGTGGAATTTTTGTTGACTTAAGTCCGCCGGAACACTTAACTACCTTAGCTGATCTACACTTTAACTAATTACTTTTCTTGTACCGGTAGTCTGGTACTGACTTCCTTATTGACTTACAAAGTTGCACGCCTTTCTTCCTCCTTTATGTATTGATTTAATTTACGGAAATTATTTATTGCAATTATTTATCTACACTGCCGTTTGTGAAAATTGCAACACCAAGAAAGAATTTCCCGAATAACCCCAAAGTTGGCCAAAGTGTAGAAGAGTATGAAAGCAATAAGTGAGTAGGTTTTGCAGAGAGATGGGGTACATGTAAGCCGAACAGAGTCACCTCGCGTCGGCCCGACAAAGTCAGTTTTGCGCCCAATGTAATCAGTGCAGAGCTGTCAAACAAGGTGGAAACAATTAAGTTTGTGCCAGTATGCCACGTCGACGTCGAAGGGAGCCTTATCGGCATGTGAGTGAGTTCGAACGGGGCAGAATGATCGGTCTCCGGGAAGCGGGTTTGTCATATCGCGACATTTCGGCTCGTACAAGGCATGCTGCTACGCCAGTGATGCGTGTGTGGAAGCAATGGATAGAAGAAGGTAGTACGTAGCGAAGAGCGGAACATGAGCACAGCACGGGATGACCGTCATCTTGTCCGCATGGCCATAACAGTCCGTACAGCTTCATCCACAGTGTTGACTCGACGCTAGAGCACTGCAACAGGCGTGAACTTGTCTGTTCCAACGGTTCGTCGCCGTCTGCTGCAGTTTGGACTGGTTGCATGCATGCTATTACGTCGGCTTCCATTTTCCAGAAACCACTAGCTCCTTAGTTTGCAATGAGCACGTGAACAACGCCGCTGGTATGCTGAGTGGAAAAAGGAATTCTTTTTGGACAAGTGTCCCGCTTCAACGTGTCCTACAGTGATGGCCGCATACGTGTCCGGCGGTACCGGGGTGAGCGCAATCTGAAGGAATGCATTGTTGAGCGACATAGTGGACAACGCCAGGTGCGATGGTTTGGGGCGCCATTGCTTACAACAACCGATCTCGTCTCCTACGAATTGAGGGCGCTTTGAACAGTAACCGGTACCTAACGGTGGTTGATGAGCCTGAGGTACTCCCTCTGCTTCAGGCATCTCCACAGGTCACATTTCAACAGGACAATGTGCCCGGCCACATATTGCGAGGAATGTATAAGCCTTCTTCGAAGAGCGACGGGTACCATTGCTTCCCTGGCCTGCACGTTCGTCTGACATGTCGCTCATCAAACATGTCTGGGATATGGTACGTCACGGCCCTCTAGTAACCAGTGTCACGGATTTGTGGACTCGAATACAAACTGAGTGGAAGGAAATCCTTCAGAATCTTATTCAGAGGCTTTCTGATTCAATGCCACGGCATATAGCAGCTCTAATTGCAGCGCATGGAGGCCACACCAAATCCTGAATATTAGGGCTCAAAGGTCATGAATGGATTTGTAAATTATATCATTTGTTACTTGTCATGTACCTAACGTGTGGTATTAAATTCATTGAATTCATGGGTTTCCTTTTTGGTGATGCAATTTTCAGATACGGCAGTGTATTTTCCTATCATGTCTGTATAAAATTACTAATCATACGAGTTAATAATTCAGGTATCGTGGTCGGCACCATACTTCTCCTAGCCGGAACCCTTATTAATATTAGCATTTCTATTAACTTAGCATTACTCAACTAACAGGAATATGGGCAGCTGATTGAAAGTGTTAGGCTCTTCCCATATTGTAGGATAAAATAAGCAACTTGTTAATAAAATGGCTAGAATTATGCAAAAAGCTAGTAGAAAGGTGACGCTTCGGCAGAACAGAGCTAACCATTTCACTGCCAGTTTTAATGTCCTCTTTTCTAGGTCACATTTGCTGCTCTCAAGTGCACCTCTCAGACCTAGCTGTTCCATTTCTGTGGCCATTCTGTTTGTAAGGTGTTTATTTTGAGTTGCACATTGTGAGAAATTGGCCAAGCGGTTACATGCACTCCAGATTACTATTTAACCGAGCCATTTCTATGGTAGAGTTCAACTGATAAGCCTTGAATGACAACAATGATCCATCTCCGTCTTTGGTTATCTGAAAATCTGTACTCCTTGCATTGCATGCAAACTGCTCACCCTTCACATTTGAAGCGAATACATGAAGCCACAGCGTCGCGTTGTACTTTTAAATTCCATGTCACTTTTCATTAAATTCTTAGACTTTCGCTTAACTTTTGTGAGCATGCGATTTATCTTCCGCTTACCTAACACCTTCTGACCATTATCTTCTATTACATCGGCTTCAGTTTGAAACAGTGTAAACGCAGCCCTATGTTTTCTCACAGCTATTACATACACAATAGGCACTAAAATAATGCAAGTTAAGTTTTGTATTACCTGCTCTACTACGTATAGTAAGTAGGGGAAGTATTGTAATCCACCCAACAACTCGTTACCGATATTTCACCGGAAATACATGTTTTGAGGCAGCCTGAATCCAAAAGGAAGCATTTTTGGAAACATGTCCGTGTGCGTGTCTGTGTCTGTGTGTGTGTCTATATCTGTGAACAGTAACTCAGAAACGAACAGTAGGATAAACACCAAACTTGGTATTTAGGTTCAGTATCTTCCAGAGATGCGACACGAAGGTTTTCAAGAAAATCCCCCCACCCCAGATTAACCTTTACGTGGAACATTTTTCGAAAATTTTAGTTTTCTCAAAAATGGCTTTAACGATTTTGATTAAAATATCTGTTTAAGATATTTTCATGACAAATGAAATGTATATTTCGAATTTTCTGGGAATGTCTCCAAAAGTAATCTTCATTGTGAACGACTTTTGCATAACTGGTAAACCATAAGACATAGACAAAATTTTACTACACAAAAAATGCAGATAGCGTTAAAATACACAATTTATGTCATATACATTTTTTTTGTTGGGTGAACCATTTTAGAGATATTGCTTCTTATTCTCTTAAATTTTCCAATACTTACACTTTTTCTCAAATTCGTTATTCATTTTTTTGACCTGGTAATGCAAAGAGAATGGAATGCGCCACATAGCAACCAGCGTTAAAATATTTGACTATCGCTTAAAGCCTAGCAATTCCCCTTGCATCTACAAGAAAATTATAAATAACATTGACATCTCGATATCTCGATTAACATGAAGTACATGGAGAATAACGATTTGTAAAAATAGTTTGTACAAGAGTAGAGAAAGTCATGTGAGTGTAACACATCAAATTTTTAAGAGATGACTCTCTCTTAAACCTGTTGTATTCTCCCTGTGGCTGCAACAAAAAGTGTAATAAAACAACTTCTGCAAATGTTTATTTCCAACAACACGAAGGAGATAGATGAATGAGATTTTGTAAGAATGGCTTGCAGAAAAGTAAAGAAATTCATGTGAATGTAACATATTAAGTTTTTAAACATCTGACTGTCGATTAGTTTTCATCCATCTCTCTTATACATACAACGGAATATTTAATGAAACTGTTTCTGCAAATGGTTATCTGAATTAACATGAAAGAAAAATAATATTTCGTAAGAGTACTTTGTACTGCGCGAGGTGGCGCCGTGGTAACGTGTTTTCCCGGGTTGCCAGGCGACTGCTGCGGTGGTTTCTTCTCTCCACAATTTCCTTACCGCCATTTCCCTTTCATTTCGTTTCCTTCTCATCATTCAGGTGTGTTTCTAGGTTTCGCGGCTTATGGCGGTGCCGGATAGATGAAATGGATACATGCTCAATAGAAACTACTCCCCACAACACCAGAAGGCTGCTTCAGTGGTGTTTAGTTCATTGCCCTCTCTTGGGGCTTCAAAAGTGGGACGGGTCTATGAGCTTGGGAATATTAGGACCTTTCGCGCGTCTCTGTAGCCTATGTGCTACGGCCTTGAAGTAGAATATTTGTTGGTAGTTGGAGGATACTTCATGTTTATCTGCCCCACGTTTGAAAGCCAATTTGTCGCGGTCACTTCGTGTTATCTTTTGCTGGGCGCCTGTTATTGTATTACTACTTTGAATGTTGGGTTCATTGCCTTCCGGCTAGCTATTATTATTATTATTATTATTATTATTAAGTCGAGCATATCTCTTGATCAAGGTGTGTAAACGGAAAGGATTTGTTGCTCACAGATAACACTGATAAAAGAATTTGTTTTTACACTTTTATTACCGTCACAATTAATTAAGTTCACATATTGACTCTTGATACACGCCAGACTGAAACTGTTATGTTTTCTAATGTTATTATAATCACTTATTTGCCGCACTTTATTAATTCGCGTATTTCACATTTATAACTAGCTTTACGACGCGAGATATTCTGTAGAATTGCGACGTGTAACTCGCGAACGATTCTGATGAACTAAGCGACGTTTAACTTCTGAATGATTCTGTTGGACTCAGCGACGTGTAATGGGTGGATGATTCTGTTGAACTGGGCGATACTTGCCTCTGGCTTTAGCTTTTTATACTCCCTCACCCGATATGCCTAAAGATTATACCCGAGCTGCTATTGGTTAATAAAACGCGCCAACATTAGCGTCTATTTTATATCCAATCAAAAATTACGAAAACATATGCTCTAGGGAAGAAATTCCCGCCATTTCTAAGAAAAGCGCGCCAATCTGACGTCATTTGTTTGTCTCTTCTAATTAATATTCAACTCATCCACTCGCTCATTGTTATCCGCTCCTATTGTCAGTTTCAGTGAGGTCGTGTAAACTTATTTCCTAACAGTGCTTATAATTAACAAACATATCAAATCAATGTCATACAATAATGCTTATTTACACTACAATCACTTTGGCATTTACATTATTGTGATACAAATTACTGCCACATATGCCCCACTATAAACATAATTATAAATATTTACAACTTGTTTGGAAATTTTATAATTGGGTTTTTAGTCTCCTGAATCTTGGAACACACGGTATTTATCACTTGTACTTAACACTGCACACGCATTTAACACACGACATATATTTTGCCTTTATCTCGCCACTATTTACTGGCTCTGGTCTAATGTGTTTATATACATACATCTGACATTACAATTTTGTTATAGCAAATACAGTACCCTGAACTATTTAGTTACAAAATATTTATACTTTCGTAGATTGACATAGAAATTTATACACTCAAGATTTTTAACCTGGTTTATCTTATAATTATTGAACATATTTACCAAAAATATTCATCCTCTACACAAATGTATTTACATCTCTAAATTCTAGACACAATTTCACATTATCTGTGTGCTATATAGGTGTTTTGTTTTAATTATGTTTGCAATTTTTTTATTGTTTTGTGCTTTATATTCACAACACTCCTTGAATTATATCTACATACTTTTACTTTAATATAACATTAAGTTTTCATTATTACATTCTTAATTTCAAATGTGGTTACAGTTTACTAAGAAAAGTTTCTTTTTCCCCTTTAAACATTTATTTTTGTTCTGAATGTATTTCTCCTTTCTCATGACATATACATAGATAACCCTCTTACATTCCAATACTTCGTTCTGCAGTTCAGCTTTAACTATCCAGAATTTGCTTGCTTTTTTTTTGGCGGTCATTGCTATTCCCTTTCCTGGATCAAATTGTCTATGGCTAAGCATTACTCGTAGCTGTATCGTAACCTTCCAAAATCTATTCATGAATAGCCTCTTAAAGGATTCATATGAAATTTCACCCCCTGATACCATTTGTAACCAATCTAAGTTTTCTGGTCCAAACATCTTTTGACAACTATCATTTTCAATGCTTCCGGTATCTTTTTATTTTGAAAATATTCTGACAAGTCTGCAATAATCTGTACTGGACTGGAGTTTTCATTAAATTTTGGAAGTGGAAAATCACTTAAGATATGATTATAGCTTTGCAAATCCTCTACTCCCATATTTAAATTCTCTAGTGTTACTTGTGCACTCGGAGTTTCAGCATGAGCTATAGATGAAGCCGCCGCATCACTCACGTTTTAGTCATACCTGAGGAACTACCTCTATCATTATTCTGTACATCAGATACATTAACATCACATATATTTACCCTTGAATTCAATTCCAACCTATTTACAGTACCTTGCAGATTTTCTATTGTCTGTTCCAATTTTTTATTGTTCTCATTTTGAACAGCTTGGTGCTTGTTAATTTCAGAAGTTAGTTTTTGATTCAAATCTATAGACAAAACTTTAACTTCTTCAGACAATTTATTTCTTTGTGTTACCGACTCCTTCTGTATTTCAGATATCTCCCCTCTGAAATTAACTTGCACCCGAATTAAATCTGCATTTGTAGCCTCCATCATCTCTCTAAGCTCACTTGAAATGCTATTCATTCGGTTACCTAACTCTGTACATTTTACATCAACATTTTCAATTTTATTATTAA
Source organism: Deroplatys truncata (assembly GCA_030765065.1). Taxonomy (NCBI): domain Eukaryota; kingdom Metazoa; phylum Arthropoda; class Insecta; order Mantodea; family Mantidae; genus Deroplatys; species Deroplatys truncata. The sequence goes on from CM060979.1 coordinate 67,922,464, forward strand.
CCTCACTTTTTGTTAGATATTTCTCTGCTCATGTCTGATATTTTCTTCGAAATGTTTCCTATCTCACTTGCTATTATTTTATGATTTTCATTTCTCATTCTTGGCATACTACTATCTGGTTCCATAAATTTCTTTTCAATTTCTTCCCTGTTTTGTTCTAAGCTCCAATTTCTCTTTTCCACGTTCTGAGTTTTTGTTTTCATTTCTCAAAACTCTTTTCAATATCTTCCCTAAATTGATCTGTAGAACTCTTCTTTAACGCTTCACCAAAATTTCTCAGCATTTCCATCATCATACTAGCATCAAAATTAACATTCCTTGCTGTTCTATTCTGACTTTCTTCACTAACATTTCCTCCCTCAAATCCTACATTGTTTGAACTATTTTCTGTAACCTGTATTGAATTACAGCTAACTGTTGCATTATCCCCTTCCATAATTATTTCTTCAGTATTCTTAGTAGACATTGTTGTCTTAATCCTACCACTTCTCAATAACATTTAAATTGTCACAATTTTTTAGGATACAAAAACAATTTACAATTTTCTAACCTTTCTGATGCTATGTGATGATGTTGCTTTGATGTCCAGATTCTTGCCCCTCTCTCCTAGATGTATATGTCGCCTCTGCGTCGTACTACGATGATCTGCGTCGTCTCGCTGTCTGTGTCCTGTAGTTGAATTCCCCTGTTGCCTTTTATTCTCGTAGTTACGATGTCCAATCATCCGCGTCGTCGGTCGTTCTTGTGGTTTTTTCTGGAATCTGCGTCTTGTAGTTAATTTCACTGCTCCATTCGCTCCACGACCTGGTTCCTTCGTCCCTTCCTGGTTATTTTCGCTCCTTTCTGGTTAATTCGCCCCACGTTCTGGGTGCCAATTTGAAGTGGTTTATATTGGTAGGTAGTTGGAGGATACTTCATGTTTATCTGCCCCACGTTTGGAAGCCAATTTGTCGCGGTCACTTCGTGTTATCTTTTGCTGGGCGCCTGTTATTGTATTACTACTTTGAATGTTGGGTTCATTGCCTTCCGGCTAGCTATTATTATTATTATTATTATTATTATTATTATTATTATTATTATTATTATTATTATTATTAAGTCGAGCATATCTCTTGATCAAGGTGTGTAAACGGAAAGGATTTGTTGCTCAAAGATAACACTGATAAAAGAATTTGTTTTTACACTTTTATTACCGTCACAATTAATTAAGTTCACATATTGACTCTTGATACACGCCAGACTGAAACTGTTATGTTTTCTAATGTTATTATAATCACTTATTTGCCGCACTTTATTAATTCGCGTATTTCACATTTATAACTAGCTTTACGACGCGAGATATTCTGTAGAATTGCGACGTGTAACTCGCGAACGATTCTGATGAACTAAGCGACGTTTAACTTCTGAATGATTCTGTTGGACTCAGCGACGTGTAATGGGTGGATGATTCTGTTGAACTGGGCGATACTTGCCTCTGGCTTTAGCTTTTTATACTCCCTCACCCGATATGCCTAAAGATTATACCCGAGCTGCTATTGGTTAATAAAACGCGCCAACATTAGCGTCTATTTTATATCCAATCAAAAATTACGAAAACATATGCTCTAGGGAAGAAATTCCCGCCATTTCTAAGAAAAGCGCGCCAATCTGACGTCATTTGTTTGTCTCTTCTAATTAATATTCAACTCATCCACTCGCTCATTGTTATCCGCTCCTATTGTCAGTTTCAGTGAGGTCGTGTAAACTTATTTCCTAACAATGCTTATAATTAACAAACATCTCAAATCAATGTCATACAATAATGCTTATTTACACTACAATCACTCTGGCATTTACATTATTGTGATACAAATTACTGCCACAGCCTGTAGCCACTTGTGGTCCCTTCACCTCATACCTTCCTCCTGCTGGTGATATCCGCCCTACAATAAAAATGTATATGACATAAACTGTGTATTTTAACGCGATTTACAATTTTTGTGTAGTAAAATGTTTTCTATCTCTTATGGTTTACCAGTTACGCAAAAGTCGTTCACAACGAAGAATACTTTCGGAGATATTCCCAGAATATTTGAGATATACCTTTCATTTATCATGAAAATATCTTAAACATATGATATTTTAATCAAAATCGTTAGCCATTTTTGAGAAAATAAAAATTTTCGAAACATATTCGATGTAAGTATAATCTAGGGTGGGGGATTTTCTTGAAAACCTTGTGTCGCATCTCTGGAAGATATTGAACTTAAATACCAAGTTTGGTGTTTATCCGACTGTTCGTTTCTAAGCTATGCGGTTCTCGCACACACACGGACATGTTTCTTTTTTTGGGTTCAGGGTGTCTCAAAACATGTATTTCCAGTGAAATCTAGGGTATCGAATTTTTGGGTGGAATACAATACCTCCCCTAATTACTATACGTAGTAGAGAAAGTAAAAATGGAGCACTATGTCCTAGTTGGACAGTCCATTTTCTTTGCACGAACACGAGAAAAAAGCGAACCGACTTACCACTTGAAAAAACAACGATGTGTTACATTTGCATGAACTTCTCTACATCTATCATTTATTTATATCTAAGTTTAACACGCTATTCTTACAAAAGCTTGGTTTTTATATTTAACGCATGTTAATCCAAATAAACCTTAGCAGAATTATTGCATTGTGCATTTCGTTGTAGATAGATCTTTTTGCTTTAAATACATAATAAGTACATATTTCAATTTACAAACTTCACAGAGTTGCTGGTTTCCTAGAGCCCATATCCTCCAACACTGTGGTTACCGAGTCAATGGGTCCTATTGACTGAATAACTGAATATTTTTTAACATTTGCCATTTACGTAAATTTGTTACAATTCAGTACTTACTTAAATACGTACACCTACATACTACTCTTATCATAACCTTTTCTGTCTTTCCTTGAATTCTGTGCTTCCAAGGACTCATAGTTCAAACTCCAAGGTTATCGAGCTATTGAGACCTTTTGTTGCTAATTTTCTTTTCGGTATCTGCATTTCTTCTTACTCCTTATTCATATATTTTCTCAGCCATCTCTTTCTAACTAAACCTCAACATTTTCCTACTTCTAATATTTTACCCTTACATTTGACACCCAGCATCCTTCTACCTATAATTTCAATAGGTAAATTGGACCACTTATTCTTTTGCCATTTTTCCCTTTCCTTCACATTCTAAAATTAAATGCCAATAATTATTATACTTTCCATTGTATAAAAAACACTTTCCTTGGATCTCACTTTCCCCTAAGCCTTTTAGTATCACCACTGCTGTCCTCGCCCATGCAAGGCTTTCTTGTGCTCATCTGTAACATATATCAAAATTTTTTCTCTTTCCCACACCGTTTTTAACTCTGCATATATACACAAAGATGATTTGGAATTAAAGCTACCTAAAATTTCTTGTCTTTCAATATCTTCAACCTATTTCATTCAAGATTTCTTCTATATACTTACACCAAGTATCCTCTTTGTTGAGCTTTAAGCACTGCTTTAACATATTATTGTTTTCCAATTCCTTAATTCCATTTGGCTGTAAGTAAAGGATGGTGAAGCAACATAAAGTACTAGCCACGGACAAACGAATACGATAACTCTTTAATATAATAAGATATTTAATTCAAACCTTCTCAGCCTCAACACATTAATAATTTCTTTCTTTAATACTTTTTTGTTTTAAGTTTTACGTGTTATGTAATTCTTTGCTAATATTGTACGTATAATAATTAAGAGAATGTTAAACAAGATATATTCATAATGTACACAAGATAGAGACAAAGTATATAACGATGTAACATTTGGAATATAGTATGAGGGGGAAAGGCCATTGTTAGCTCTATGACAAGTAATATAAAATTACAAGAAATGTAGTAGTATTTGCGTAAGCATGTAACGAACTTTGAACTCATAACTAAGACGATGGAAGTCTATAAACATAAACTATTATTGAACAGAAGCACCAATTAGGTACATTGTATGCCTATAATTCAAATGCGTACGTTAAGAAGAACGGTTGGAAGGAACCCTAACAGAAGCTTGTCAATGTTCGAGCAGGAAGTTAGTGCATAAGCACTTCTCTAAATAGACGCTAAAACTTCGTATTTAAAGTCTACCAGTTATACATATTTTAACATAACAAATGTAATAGTGATTTGTGAACATCATGTGTGGTTTATCTAAACCACAAGTGAAATAATTAACAGAATACGTGTGTGTTAAGTATTCTAACTTTCCCCATACCCAATCCTGAACAAGACACAAGTGTTCTCCAGCACCAATACAACACCCGTGGCATAATTATAAAATAATAATTACAACATACTAACGCACAAGAATACCGATATACTATCATCAGATTCCAGTCTACGAGAACGTCGAGATACGTCACAAGAGTACGGGCATCAAGACGACCTACAGGACGCAACACAGCATACATCATCATCAATGTAGTGGGGCCAACCAGAGAACAGCTCCAATGGATAGAGTAAACCGAATCGATAGGGATATATTTAAAAGGTGGTCGCTAAACGGTGGCCTTGAAATACCATTTTCCTTCCATAACATCGCGAGCAACGAGCGATAACTGTTTAATGACAAAAGTATTGAAAAGTTTAAACAAATAGTAATAGATATGTCGGAAAAGCTAATGCCACAACATGTTATTTGAAATAAATTTTGAGCTCTAATTGGTACCGTAGAATACATGTTTAAGACTTCACATGAAATAATATGTATATCTTAAATTTTCTGGGAATGGCCTGTGAAGTCTTCTTCATTCTGGCTGAATTTTATGCTTTGTATACCAGTACATAGTAGGTAGAGGTGGTGTTGCATTCCGCCTAAAAATTCGACACCGAGATTTCATCGGAAATATATGCTATGAGGCTCCCTGAATCCCAAAAAAAGCTTTTTCGGAAACATGTCAGTGTATGTGTGTGTATGAATCTGTGAACAGCATAACTGAAAAACGAAAAGTCGGATAAATATCAAATTTGGTATTTGAGTTCAGTATCCTCAAAAGAGCAACACGAAGATTTGCAAGAAAATTCCCCCACCCCAACTGCCCTTTATGGAAATTCTTCGAAAATTTTGATTTTCTAAAAAACGGCTAACATTTTGATTAAACTGCCATATATCAAATATATTTAGATTACAAATAAAATGTATATGGTTCTTGAATTTTCTGGGAATTGCCTTTGAAGTCCTCTTCTTTCGGAAGGAATTGTGTGTAAACTTGTATAACTGGTAAACGTTAAGAGACAGACGAAAACGTACCATAAACAACATGTAGATCTCTTTAACACACACAATTTACTAGAAATAATTTTTTTTAAATAAGGCGTTTCTGAGATATCTTATTAAAGGTTCGAATTGATCAATACTTGACATCTTTTAAATGCCCATCGGTTTTTAGTTGTTTCTCGCAATTGCATGAAAACGTTGTGGAATTTAAGACCGGCATATGGCGTCCAGTTCTTCAACATTTGACTATTACTGCTCTCTTTGTATCCATAACGAAATATATAATTGGGATTAAAATATGGTAGATGGTAAACTTACCTTTAGTAGGAATAATTTGTATCACATCACATATTTTTACTTTCTCTACTAAATATAGTAAGTAGAGGAACTATTGCATTTCACCCAAAAATTAGAATTCGAGATTTCACAGGAAATGCATAATTTTAGGTGCCCTGAATCCTAATAAAGAATGTCTGTGAACCGCATAACACATTCATTCATTCGCCGTTTAACCCTCATCTTATGTAGGACTTGCACCCCTCAGGACTTACAGGCGGGTCAGAGGCCCGTTGAGGAGCAGACACTCTCATGGAACAGACAGAATGTCCAGGATGGGTGATCAGCCCGATACCTGGTAATGGATGATATGAAAGGTGACGATGGAGCAGTTGGTGGAATGAATGGCGGGGGAAACCGGAGAAAACCCGCCCAGACGTCGCTTTGTCCACCACAACTCCCACATGCGGGTCCCTGGGATTGAACCCGGGCCGCCTCGGTGGTCTAACCACTCGGCCACGGCGCCGCCCAACAGCATAACACAAAAGCGAAAAGTCGGATAAACACCAAACTTGGTACTTGAGTTTACTATCTTCCAAGGATTTGAAACAAAGGTTTTCAAGAAAATCCCTCCACCACAGACTACCCTTTTCATGGAACATTTTTCGAAAAATTTCTGACGATTTTGATTACATTGTCATATGTATAAGACATTTTAATGGCAAATGAAATGTATATCTTGAGAATTTTCTGGGAATGTCCCCAAAAGCCCTCTTCATTCTGAATGACTTTCGCATAGCTGGTAAACCGTAAGAGATAGACAAAATTTTATATACAAAAAACGTAGATCTCGTTAAAACACGCAATTTATGTCCTACATTTTTGTGGAATGAACCATTTCCGGGATATTCCTTGTTATTTGTTAGAATTCTTCAATACCTATTTTCTCAAATGGGAATTCTTTGTTCGTTTTTTATGTCCTGGACATGTAAATAGAATGGAATGCTCCACATAGCAACCAGCTCTTAAAATAATTGACTATCGCTTAAGTGCCACCATATTTCCCTTGCATCTACAAGCAAATTAGCAATGGGATAGTTTTTGCAAATGTTTATCTCGAATAACATGAGGCAGATGGAGAAAAAGTGGTGAAAAATAACTTGTACAAAAGTAGGGAAAGTCATGTGAATGTAGCACATCAGATTTTTTTTTAAAGTAGAGTCAAATACTTTCTGAACCCCCTGTATAAGCTGTACATAGAACATGACATTGCTAGCGCTACAATCTTTCAGTTGTTCCTTTCGGATTGCGCATGCTGCTACTATCTACCCTGTTCTTATGTGACATGTACGATGTTTTTATGAATTCTCCAGTACGTGTGTACCTATACAAGAGGACGCTTGGTTTAACGGGAAATTGCAACATCTCACATTGCTAGAGCTAATCTTGTTGTACCGGATGTAGATCCGGAGCAATATCCCGGCGCGCGTTTCAATCTCGATAGATCGTTTGAATCGAGCATCACGCTTGTTTGCCTCGTATCCTTATAGCACTGCTTCTCAGAGGTGATTGCCTGAGGATAGCAGGAGCAATAAACCCACGCATGTTAGCCTATCTGACGTGCGGAGCAAGAAATAATTTTAAACTTTTAGTTTGTTGAACATTCAGTGTCATATTTTTGTTGATTTAATGTCAACTTTACCCAAATGAAGCAGTTCATCTAAGCAAGGTTTAATATTTTAGAGAGAGGCGTAGTTATTGGAGTTAACTAGGTCATTTTCAATGAAACCTTGTGCCAAACATGTATCATGGAACCATTTCGGCAATGTTGTTGGGAGATATGTAAAATAAACGATAGTAGGTAGGGAACGCCATGTGAATGTAACATTTCAGATTCTTAACTTTGAATCTGACTCTCTCTCTCTCTCTCTCATGCACACTTCCATACTCGAGGGAGGATAGGGATATTTTAATATTATTTGTTGCTTTACGGCATGCCTTTTCTTACGTACATCTCACCTTAATCATGACCAGCATATATGTATATTTTGTAGGAAAGATAATAAAATAAAAATTGAAACAATTAAGTAGCATAAATGACTCTGAAGTTCACAATTAGCCCATATAGATCCCTTTTGGGCAAGGGCCTCTTTCAAGTGAAAGGGAGCTGGGTTTTAGTCCCGATTACGTCTGTGATTTGCATTCGGGAGGTCGAAGGTTTGATTCCAGTGACGATTTTCTTAACCCATGGGTTTTTTGGGGTATCCTTGGGTCGCCAGGCAAATGCTGTGAAGGATCTTTACATCCTCCGAATTTCCTGCCCCTCCATTTCATATACATTCTCATTTCATTTCAGTTTTCATCTGCTTGGTCTGTTTCACGGTTGTAAGTGTCTGGGAAGGTCTCGGCGTGTACATGGCCGGGGAAAAAGAATGCTCCGAGGAAACCTTAGTCCGCCGGACTGCGAGCGGTCTCCGGGTACCACCCGCCCAGAGGATGTGTAAGCCCACAGGACAGAGGGGCCTGCTGCACCAGCCAGTACCCAGGGAGATAAAATCCCCTGTCTGCCATGCCTCATGGTCCGCCGCCCTCTGTCTCCTGTCGCCTCATCTTTCCCTCCGTGGGTGCCCAGGCAGGTGCCTAGGCACAAAAGATTTGCATAGGTTGACATGCTAAATCCTCCATTCTAGTCCTATCCTGTCATCCTTCAGCTATTTCGGGATAGATAAACATAGTTTGCCTTACTGGTTATATTCACAGGTTCTTTTCCAAGTTCCTCTGTCTTTAGCTATCGTGGTCCGCCTGCTGTCGAAAGTTCCCTACAGTTCGTCTGCCCAGCGGATTCTCTGACCAATCTTGGAATACCAGGAAGTCACTCTGTGCGTCCTGTCCATCTCTAATTTATGTAGCTTCCTGTGGTTGCGAGGTCCTTTAATCGTGTCCTCTTCCTTATTTCTTATTTCCGCATTCTCCTATTGTTACACCCAGGATTTAACTTTCCAATTTCCTTTGGTATATCTGCCACAGGAAAATGGAAATCTATCTATCGCTTGTCCTTGTTTTTTTGGTAAACTCCACGTTTGTGTGCCATATAGCAGAGCTGGGAAAATACACATGTTTATCATTTGACCTTTCCAATCTATACTACAGGATTTAAAAGTATAAATTGTAGCCACCAGAATTTAGATCATGCTGCTGCGATACATCGTGCTATACTTTGTCCATCGTATTATTAAAGCAAATTGTTTAACCTAAGTATGCAGCTTCTTGTATGTATTCCAGAGGTTCCTTGTCTACCTCTTTGGTGTTTGTCATCAACTTAGTCTTCGTGAGTTGAATCACCTTACTCTGAGATTGCTTAGTTCTCACATCCTCGGAGCATTGCACATTGTTAACATTATCTAGTGGAAAAACCGCCAATGCACCACTGCTGTAAAACGTATAGCAGTGCCATGGGAACGGGGGGCTGTGTGCTGTTAGTCGCGTCATTCAAGAGAAACGTATTACCTACACAAACGGAGACTAAATGGCGAAGATTGATAGAATATGACATTTACAGTTTTTTTCGCAGTATTATAAACTAGAATTTCCTCTTTAATTAGATATATGTTTGTTTTATCACTGAAGGTAAAGTAAATCTTTTTAAAAATGGTACTGCATCTGGCATTTTGTGCTGTTAGTAAGTTCTGTATCATTTCATAGAAAAACAAATCACAACTCCTGAATATTTTGGAGTAGATAGGTGAACTCTAGTCCAACTTTTAGGAAACGTTTTGCTCTACTCCTGTTAGCTAAATATGGCTTCTGTGTACCTAAGCCACGTAGTTTGCTGCTTGACAAATACATGAGAGTTGGTTTTCTCCAATTTTGCTTTTCAACAGATTTTTCTGCAATAAAAGTAAAAAACTCTTGATAACAGCTATGCTAAAATTTAGGATGATTAATACAGCCCCTAATTGATATTTTGGATCTACCTTGATATTAATAATATGGTTTATTATTTTCAAAAGTAATTGCTGATAAATTTTACCTAAAAGATAGATATATTTTCTTAACTATACTATCTTCCTTAATAAACATACTTATTGGATAAAAGCGTGAAGCTAGAAGGTGTTCATCTGCATCCTGTGAAATTTGTGTCATATCTTAAATTTTTTCTGAGATAATGGATCATGAATTTATCAGATTTAACAATGGAGGTACAGGAATTTTAAGCCACCCTTAACTTGCATGTTTAACTGGGACTTCTTAGTATTCCTGGATTAAATCCTTACAATAAAGCCGCAAAATGACAGCTTTTACAATTTGCATTTAAAATCCAAACACTCTTTTTGGGACAATTTTCATGCTTATAATTCTTAATTGCCTAAAATTTAAATGTACATGCCCATTAACACAGAGGTAAATTATGAACTCTTGATATTGCCTGAGTCTGCGTTCTATTTATCGCTTACCTTTCGGCAAACTTCCTTGTGCAAATAAGCTATATACATATAATAATT